>CM038670.1:362211508-363619008 GCA_021605145.1 Aegilops bicornis
GGAAGAATCGAAGAGGAGGTTCAACCAAGCCATGGGCAGGACTCCTTTCATTAAAAAGAAAAAGGAGCCAACTAGAAACAAATGAACAGCGTGGACCTAGTCTAGTCTTCTTTGCGTGGGTAAGTGCTGCCACTCAGCGTGGGAGCCCACCGGGCGGCACTCCGACTCCGAGTGTCACTCATTATTATGTGAGAGCAGGCAGACCTTCCCCAACGCAGCTTCATGGTAAAACTTCCAAGTCTTTGGATCTCGTTACATGGGGATCCCGTCCTGCGTCTCGAGCGCGTGAGCACAGAGCGGGCAATCTGCCGAGCTCCCATTGAAGCTTAGCCCTTCCTAGAAACAGCCTCGGGCAGATGCCCCAGGCGTCTGGGCGAACAGCGGTGGTACCATTGCGAGCCTGGCCGCAGAGCACGGCGGCGCTCCTTCATGAGGTCCATCCCCGCATGGCATCAGGTGCCTCGTCACCACGGGACCTGCGGCGGAACGTGCCCCCTCGTGAGGAGGATTGCTTCAGCTCGTGAGCGAGGAAGAATGGGGTCGCTGTTGACGTGGCGGTGTGCGGATGGACCACACGGATTGGGCTTCGTGCCCTTCTTGGCCTCGAGCTTCTTCTTGAAGGTCCTGGTCATAGGCCTCAAGACCTCTGCGTTAAGCTCGGCAGCATTGCTCTGAGGTGTGCCACTGGCATATCTGCGTTCCAAGGTTAGCAATATGTCTTGATGAGATTGCTAGTGAACTCTCCGTTGTCGGTGATGATGCGGTTGACCCCCAAAGCTCACGAGGCCCTTGATGAACTTAACTCACCGGGTGGGATGGTGTGGGATTCTACCTCTGCCCATTTGGTGAACTTGTCGATGGCGGCGTAAGATGTAGCCCCCGCTTCGAGGAATGGACCATATGCTCGAGCGAATGCCACAAAGTGGGATAGTTTGGAGGCCCTGGGCGGTGGATTGCTTTGCATGGGCAGATCAGACCTTACTAGCTCGATTGCGTCGTTGAGTGATGAAGCTGGTAAAACGGAGAATGCCTAGACAACCAATGCGTGTGACGAGTGATGCCTTGATCTCTGCCGTGTATGTCGAGCAGCTTGTTCCTGCTCGTGGAGATGCATCATAAAAACATCACTTGGTCGTTTTGTATAGCTCACCATCATGTCTTTATGCACACAGTGTTAGCCGCAGCTCCTTCCTCCTCTTTCTCAGCGGTGTCCGTCACAGGTACACCTTGAACTCCTCGGTCCAGCATCCCTCGAGGCTCGGCGCCAGCAGTGTGCTCTGGAGCCTGACGACTAGGCTGGTGGTGGAGCTCCTCGAGGGATCGGCTCGTGAGCGAAGTCTTCTTGAAGGCTTGCTCCTCGAAGATGCCCGGGCTCTGGGGCAGGCACTGGACACCCTTTTGGTGATGGTCGGCTTCATGTTAGTGCCAGGCACGTCTGTAACTCAGGCCCAGAATTGCTTCTCCATCTTGCGCACCTCCAGTATGCCTCCATGTGCTCATCTCGGCTCGTACACCTTGTTGGAGAAGTTGACGAGGAGGCTCTCCTTTGATGGTGAGGCCTTCACCCCAAGGCCACGCAGCCTTGAGGCCAGGATCAATCCTTCATATTCCGATGTTTTTGGAGACCTTCTCGCCCGCTAGAAGCAGCTGCATGTAGTATAGCTTGTCTTGAGTGGGGAGATGAGCAGCTTGACCCCGCATTGGCATCTTGCCATCAAAGTATGACCCAGCCATCTAGCGCCTCATTCTGGAGAGGATCGACTCGCCTCTTGAGTGTAGGTCCATTCTTCCACAAGTCGGCGGCGGCTCCTTGATGACCCTGGTTGAGCTGAACTCCGGTGAAATGCTTGCATGTTCCACTCGGCGACTCTTCTGCAGCGTTGGGGCTCCGGAGCACCCTCTCCAGGGTAGGCTGAGGCGACCTTAATTGGGTGGCCATAAGTGCGGCAAAGCTTACGTGGCATGGGATATCGTGCCCCTTGCGTAACACTCGCTGCCAGAAATGGGTGCTCGACCAGGATGTGTCGATGGAGCCCAAGCCTCCGAGTTTGGGGCGCCACGAGGTGGGGGACCTCAAGACTGATCCCCCCTCCAGCAGCAAGCGCCGTGCGGGCGATCATCGGGGGCATCGCTGTGGCGTGGTGCCGTCTTGGTGCCGCATCGTGGTGGTATGGCATTGCGGCACACTCTTGGCTTGCGCTCCTCGGACAGCCAAGCGTGGCTGAGTGGGGCGTGGCAATGTAGAGCACATCAGGCTCGAGGGGACGAGGTGTCAAGTACCTCTTGGAGATCAAGCGTTGGTTTTCCCTTGAAGAGGAAAGGGTGGATGCGAAGAAAGAAGCGTAAGTATTTCTCGCTTTTTGAGAAACAAGGTATCAATCTAGTAGGAGACTACGCTTGTCCTAATGACTTATTACATAAATGAAATAAGAACTTTTGCAACCAATGCGCGTAAAAGCAAGGTTGTCAATCCTTCACTTCGCCACTTGCAAAAGTGTGAGATGATAGAGATGATAAGATAATATTTTTAAGTATTTTTATGATAAAAGACTAAAAGTAAAGAAAGTAAAATAAACGGGCGCCAGTAAATAGCTTGTTGATGGGAGATTAATATGATGGAAAATAGACCCCGGGCCATAGGTTTCACTAGGTGGCTTCTCTCAAGATAAGTATAAGTATTATGGTGGGAAAACGAATATCACGAGAAATTGATAGAATTGAGCATAGTTATGAGAATATCTAGGTATGATTATGTGGTATAGGCATCAAGTCCATGACAAGTAGAATCTTACCTCTACCAAGATCTACTACTATTACTCCATTACTACCACTGCTATCCAAAGCAAGTACCAGAGAGTATTAAGTCTTATAAGAACAGTAGGTAACGCTTTTAAGCAAGATGACATGATGTAGAGGATAAACTCCATGCAATATGATATAAACTCCCCATCTTTTTATCCTCGATGGCAACAATGCAACACGATGGACGCTTCCTCTCATCACACCGGGGATCGAGCACCAAAAGATTGAACCCAAAGCTTAAGCACTTCTCCCATTGCATGAAAGATCAATCTAGTAGGCCAAACCAAACTGATAATTCAAGAGACTTGCAAACATAAATCCAAATCTTACATAAAAGAATTCAGAGGAGATTCAAGACATCTCATAGATAATCTTGATCATAAAACCCACAATTCACTCCATCTCTCGACAAACACACCAAGAAAAAGAAGAGTTATATCAAATAGATCTCCAAGAGAATCAAGGAGAACTTTGGTATTGAGATCCACAGAGAGAAGAAGCCATCTAGCTAATAACTAGGGACCTCGGTTCCGAGGTAAAATACTCACACAATACCTGAGAGGCTATGGAAAGTTGATGTAGAAGCCCTCAGATCAATGCCCCCTCCATGAGCGCCTGCAGTGCTGCCCCAAGATGGAATCACAAGGTATATAAGGTTGGCGAAGCAGGAAATAGGGTTTTTGCCTCTATATATGATATGTTTTGTGGTATGTGAGTATATATAGGCGAAAAGAGGTCGGGTCAGGAGAGTTGCTGGAGGCCCATTTAGCAGGCGCGCCCTGGGGGGTAGGCGCGCCCCGCCTCATGGCCTCCGCGATTTGCCGAGCGCCCACTCCAAGCTCCTCCCTTCCGGATCATGTTTGTTCAAAAATCACGCTCCTCGGTTTCTTTCCGTTTGGACTTTGTTTGGATATCCTTTTCCTTCTAAATACTGGGAATAGGCAAAAAACATAATTTGGCTGGGCCTCTAGTTAATAGGTTAGTCCCAAAAATAATATAAAAGTGTATAATAAATCCCATCGAATATCCAAAACAAAAATATATATAATAGCATGGAACACTCAAAATTGAGGATATCAAGTTAGAAAGCGTGATCGGGGTGCTACCATCACGGTGGGCTGGTCAAGTATCTCTGGAGGTCTTGAAGGCCATCAACCTCCGGGGTCTACTCTTTAACGCAGGCCCCTTCTTCTTCTCATCAGCTTCGAAGAACGGCAGAAAGGGCCATTTCATCTTGGAGATGAAGTTACCTGGCCGAGGTCACGCAAGAGTCTCATGAAGCCCAGATTTCCTTGAGGGTTTGCCGGGCTCAAGTCTTCTATTGTTTCAATTTTCTCCTGATTGGCCTCGATCCCCTGTCTGGCGACACCCAGGAAGCCCAAAGAGTTTGCCTGAGAGGGACACCAAACACACACTTCTCCCAAGCTGAGTCACGAGGTCCACCGCCAGGCTAGTGAAAGTCTCCCTCTGTGTCCTCGGATAATGGTTCTTGCCTTTAGATTTTACCACGATGTCGTCTCATAGGCTTCGCTGCTCCTCCCCTAGATGCTCGCCCAGTATGTGCGTATCAACCACCGGAAGGTCGCCTACGCTTGCTGTGAAGGTCCTAATGGCATGCAGGAGTAGCACTATACCTCAGACGGGGGTCAAGAAGGTCGCCTTTCTTCACGCCCTCTACCGCTTATCTTGATCTAGTGGGGGGCCCGAGAATGCGTCCCAGGAAACACAGCTGACGGTCGCATTCTATGGTGGAGTCGAAGGATTTGGTCGTCAAGGCGCTGAAGGGAACGGGTCTTGGGGACAGCCTTGTTGAGGTTGGTGAAGCTTCGACACACATGTGTTCCTTTCCGCCTTTCTGGTGGTACGCACGACCTGGTTTACAGCCATTCCCGGCATGTCCACCTCCACTTAATGACACACCTGCCGCTTCCAAATACCGCGAGATTCCTGACGCATGAAGTTGACTACTTCTGATGGACTGCTTGCCTCATTTTCCTATCAGAGGGCGCACATTAAAGGCAGACCAGCTTAAGTAATGCTTTCGGTTACATTCCCTGGGACCCCCACTAGCTGTTTGGGCTCCTACAGGATAATACCTCCTTAACGCACACAAGAACTTTTACAAATGCCTCCTCTTGGCCCGGGTCGAGGTTGGGGTGCCTATGATGAAGGTGGCCCTCGGGAGGATCCATCTTCCTCGACCGGGTACTTTGCTTGCTTTCGTCCCGATCTTGAGTGAATAACTACTTCTTCTTCGTAATGGAAAAGGGCTCTCCTTAGCTCCCCTCGGGGCGGCTTGGCCGTCAGCTGGGTGTAAATGCCGCTATGTGCCCCGAAGGCGTAGCTTGAGGGGCGCCGCTTGCAGCCTCCATGGGTGTCTCCAAAGAACGGTACAGGACGCCTGGCTGCTCGCCTCGACATCTTCATGAGGTTGTAGGACTGGCGGGTCGCTGCCATGAACTCTAGCTAAGGCTGGGTAGCCGAGGATGGCGCGGTAATGTGAGGCCAATGTGGGCGGCAATGTCGAGGTTGATTAGCTTCGGTGCAGTAGCGTTTTCCCGATTCTTTTGAATGGTGACCGCCATGATGCACTCTGGGGGCTGGTGGACCCGCCACTGACTCGGAGAAAGGCTTGGTGGGGCGGAGCCCGCCCATGCTTACACGTGAAGTGTCAAGCTTCCACTGGAGAGCACGCTGAGGCCCGGCCCACTGGCCACACGAGCGGCCTTGGTCTTGTACACGCGGAATATGGTGGGCGCAGTGCGAGTATTGGGAGCACGCCCGAGGACGGCAAGGGTAGCGAGGTGATCCTCGAGTCGAAGGTGAGGTCGGCCTTGGCCGGGCCTGCCCCGAGGGGGGATCCTTGCTGGCGCGAGAGGCGGTGCCGATTCCGCGGAAGAACTGCTTGACGTGGCAGTTCGTAATGCGGCGCGATGCTGAAGCCGCCGAGGGTCGCGACGGTGACGAGCAACCGCAAGCCGCCAAGCATGGCTTATCTGACGAATAGGTCACAAGTAGCCCCGAGAAGCAACAGAGGATCCCGGCAAAGCTCGAAAGCAGCCAGCGCGATGGCTGCCAGCCGAATAGGCCATAAACCAGCGCGGCCATGACCTTGTCATCGCCTCCTACCTCCAGGAAGAGCCTCCTGCGACGCCAGCAGGGAAGGTCAATCAATCCGCCGCATCGCCAAAGCATGCATCTCGCCTGAACTTGGTCAGCCAATCGCACACTGTCAGAAGCGCGGGTCGAAGAGCCCCGAGCCCCGGGCTTTGTCGTGGTCGTCTGGTCGTCCGGGCCGGAGGAGCAACTCCACCATGGGGACCTAATGGAGAGGTGGGAGCCGGGCGGAGAAAGAAACTTCGGCAAGACTCTCACCGCGGCGCCGGGCCAAATGCTGGGATTTGGGTTCCGGAAAAACCTCAAGGTTCCAACACCTGGCAAGACTTTAAAGATCTCTCCTTCCTAGTTTCTCGCTCTCGCAACGATTCCCCAAGGCCTAGCTTGCCGAACTCAAGGAACAAGAGACACGAGAGTTTATATCAAGCCTGGTTAAGGCTACAGTTGTGGTGTAATACCTCACTCTAGTTTGGTGTGGTGGATTGCCTTGTAGGCTGAGGATGAACAATACAAGGGACAAAGAACTTCCCGAGGAGAGTGTCGGATTCTGCCCTGCGCACTCCCTGCTGTTCAACTCCGGGTGCGCCAGCGAGATCTCGCCTCTACCTAATTGCATTCTCGTCAGATCGCTAGGATCTAAACTACCAAAAGGAACAACACAAGAGACTTGAAGGTTTATACCGGTCTGGCCACTATTGTGGTGTAACACCCTACCCAAAGGTGTGGTGTGGTGGATTGGCTCTTGGTCGATGATGAACAACACAAGGAAGAACAGCCTCTGGGCTGAGGTCTCTGTTTCCTGGCTGGTGCGCATGAACTGCTAGGGGAGTTCACCGCCTTCTCTCTCTACGACATCTCTTCGATGCCTCTACCCCGTGGGTGGCTAGTCCTATTTATAGGCGTATGCCCCGGCCTTCTTCCCAAATATTGAGCTGGAAGGGCGCCAAACAATTGGCCATTTTGAAGGGGAACATCTAGTACACTTATCCCTCGACTAAGTTGGATATCCCTCGCTCGTCAAAGGCCTTCTAGTGGTGACGCCGCTTGGGCTCCACGATGACTTCCTTCCCGCCATTGCGACGGTCTTAGTCTTGTTGCAATCAAACGGGTGCCTTTTTGCTTGATGCTCTCGCTTTCGCGCCATTGCCCCTTGCACCAAAGAGGGAAATGAGGGACACAATGCGGGTTGAGCGCCTTCCGACCACTCTTGGTCGTTATGGCTTGCGTGCATGGGCACTTCGTGAGGTACCCCGCTTGATCTCCGGCCTCATGAAAGGCTAGCCCGGGACGAGGCCGTGCACTGAGGGTGCTTCCCTGCCGCCCCGACCTGCAGGCTTGGCCTCGGGCGAGGGTCTTGAGCTTGTGTTGATGAAGACGGGCTTGGCCACACCCTTGACACGCCAGAGGCCGCAGAGGCAGGTAAGTTCTGGTACCCCTGCTCCTGCACCGACAAGAGCTCCCCCGGCCCCAAGGCATGCCTCGACTTGGCTGAGCAGAAGCGAAGGGGCATCATGGCGGGCTGGCAGTCTTAACAGCTCAAGTGTCTTGGGCGCCATAAGTGGCGGTTGATCGGACGTATGCCCCTTGCTTCACGACGCCTGCAACCGCAATTAATTGACAAGTCCCTCGCATGCAAAGCGGGCTCGATTATTACCGCGATCGCGGAGGCCTGGGCGGTTGGCCTCCCCTCGCCATGGGTACGCGATGGCGCTGCGGCTCCTTCCAATTCATCTCTTTCTTGCTTCTCCTTCTTCTCCGCCCTGCTTCACTTTTCGCGGCACGGTCTCCGATCCGCCGGTTCTCCACGGAAGAGACGGGAAAGGCTCCCCGAGAGGGTCCCGACCCGCTCACGAAAAACGGCTAACTGCGGCCGAGATGAGGGCGCCTGGACGAGGTGTCGAGGCCTTCGTGCGAGCTGCCGCCACCAGGGTTCCAGCGTGCCCTTGTGCGCCTAATATTGAGGGGCCCCGGGCGAGCCGACGCCGAACGCCATGGGCGACGCCATTGCCGGGCGCCGGGCGGGTCACGGCAAAGGCTGCGGTCCTCCTCGAGTCCATGCCGAGGGGCTCCTTCCGAGAGTTTGTGCTCCATGCCGCCATGCCTCCCTCGCCTGATCCGCTTTCTCCCTCCTTCGCCTTTCGCGGATGCCGCAGGGGATATCTGGAGTTTCCGTTGCGGACGCGGTTGCAGCACTCCTCGCGAATCGGCGGGAGGTCGCCATTCGCCGCCCGGCAATGTCTTCATGACTCGAGACGGGGCGAGATCGCCCGGTTCCGCAGGTAGACGCAGGGGCGCCTTCGCGATCCACCTGGAGTACGACGGCGCTCTGCATGATGTTTTAAAGAGCCTTTCGACGGGAAGGACGCCTCGCCGTTCGAGTGCTGCCTCGAGAGAGGTGGTCGGGTTCTGCAGCGGCGGTGACCAAAGCTCACCGACGCCTTCCTCAAAGAGCGCTCAGCGCGGAGGCGCTGGAAGGGTTCCAGCGAGATCAGCCGAGCTCTTCGCGACCGGAGACGAGCGACGACAGCCACGAGCCTCGAAAGCCCGCCAGCCGCCTTCTCAAGACAGTGGCAGGCTCCGCCAGCCGCCGCTCGATCCGATGAGGTTGATACTGGTGTTCAAGTGCCCATCGCTGAGCGATGGCGCTCTCACAGAGGCGTGTAGTCAGCGCTCTTTAGGATCTCTGGCTCCTTGTTCCCTGCGAGAATAGGAGTGTTACCCCCATGGGGGCTGGTACAGGTGCCCTGGGGCCTGCTTGCTAATATAATCCTTGCTATGGGGCGGCAGTGTGAGATGCCCATTCCGTCTTAGCTTAGTTCTTCCTTTCAACCTCAATGAGGGCCCAGGCTCTCGCGCCGAGCAGGGTCCCGGGGTCCCAAGGCAGGCTTCACCGTCATTGCATGCCAGGTCACATGTCGTCGTGGTCAAGGCTACAGAGGTGGATGCCCAGGGTCCAAAGAAGAGTCTCTTGAGTCGCGATGATGTTCGTGGAGGTCCCTTTAGCGCCAAGCAGCCATCGCTCGGGTGAGAAAGGAGCGTGACGTTGCTATAACACGGGATTGCATTAGGTGCGAGGTCGGTGCTGCGATAGCCAAGAGCCTCATGGAGGGCGATTTATCTTGGAGTCAGGAACTGGGCTCCTGGTGCGACATGGGGTCCGCGCATCGGACGGCAGCGAGGGGTTGCCCGGGCGAGGTCCTCACAAGGCCTTTTTCCTCTCGCCTTTTGCTCCCCTTTTCGCTTCTACGCCCCGGTCCTGCCCTCGAAGCTGGTCTCAACGCATCGGGCTGGTATGCTGTGTCGCGATGCCGCAGGACAAGGCCAGAGGGTGAGGGGGCTGGAGAGCCAGTAGGAGTTCGCGTGAGTCACGATGTTTGGGCACTTCTTTAACGTGCAAGCGGTTCAGCGGGACGAGTGAAGAAGACGCTGTGAGGGCCTTCGCTTCGTGTCGCTTCTGAAGGGGATCCAGCAGTGCTTCACCACAAGAAGAACAAGAGTCCATGGTGACAAGCTTATGGTCAGCCGTTGGTTGCTTGGGAGGTGACGAGGCATCAAGGCTCCGCCGACAAGGTGGCGCTGAAAGGGCGCAAGCCGCGCCGTGAGCTCAGCTCATTCAGGGTTTGTTTGCTGCTGTGGACGTGGGATCTTGACCCATGCGCAAGCTGCGTCGTGCTGCTAGGGAGCATCTCCATTAGTTGGTGTCAATTGAGCGTGGCACCAGGGTCAAGCACGTTAATCACAAGAAGCAAGTTCATTTAGATATATGCAGGGAAGGGTATATGTCGCCTGGTCTCGCCCGAGCGATTTGGGGATGATGCACCCAGGGCGCCCCCAACAAAGTAAGGTAGAGGAACATGAAGTGGGGTGGATACATGCCGCAGTGACACCCACGCGGCTCGGGAATGATGCAGCCTGGGGCGCCCCTGCCTGAAATGGAACTTGGAGGATGTCACCCGACAACGCTTGAAGACGGCGATGCTGAAGAAGTGACGGTCAGGCTGCGGAAGCCGATCTTCACGAAGCTCTTGTGCCCAGAGCCTCGGGAGGCTCCCGAGGCGCTGGGTGGCTCATCGCGACCATCTCCCATCTCCGCCAAGATTGGCGGGAACGCCTGGACTCTTGAGCCTCCGTGATGCTCCTCATGAGGCGCTGCACGTGGCGGGCCGCTGCTCAAAGACGTCAGGAGGGCATGCTAACATAGCTGGTGGGGGTGGACTTCGCATACCACGCCAGAGGGCCAAGCGCCCCAGAGGCAGCTCTGCTGAGCCCTAGCACGCCGATGCAGACACAAGAGCCCACCATCCTCGCTGGGATGGGGAGCTATATGTGAGCTGCTGCCACTCATGACTCTGGACGGGGCAGCCTCCCGTGATGATCCGGCCGACAAACTCCCCGAGGGTTTGGCCTCCTTGCCTTGCTCCTCATCGAGGGAAACATGCTTTTGGGAACACGCCTGCGGGGTGCCCCAAGCACCTCCTCGTGACCTTAGAAAGGCTCTGTATTCCTCCGTGAGAAAGCCCCCATTTTGCTTGAGAGGAGGGCGCCGGCGCGGCTTCCTATAGCGCGATGCTGCATGAGGTGCCCCCTTGAACAGCATCTATCTCCGAGGGGCCTGCCTTTCCCGAGGGGTCGGGCCTCAAGAAGGCGTTCTCTTTTTCTTCTTGGGAGCAGTCTCGGGAGCCTCTCTGGCCAAGCGATCTCGTCTCAAGCGACGCTGCTTGAAAAGCTTCGCCTTCCAGGGGAGCACATCAAGGCTTCTCCTCTTCACAAGGCACTGTGACGGAAGTCCGCCGCTTCACATCGGTGCATCTTTGAGGACGCTAGCCGTCATGGATGAGTCAACGTGCCATGAACTTGGGCGTAGCTGGGTACCCCGAGGATGGCATTGTATGGCAGCTATGGCAAAGTATCGGGCTGGCAGCATCGAAGTCGTAGAAGGAGCCTCGGCAGCGGAAGTTGTCGCCACACTCGGTTGGCTGGTTACGGTGGAGGCGGACCTGCCCTAATTGGAATCTGTGGAGCCATCGGTGACTCCGGAGAAAGGCTTGCTGGCTTAAGCTGATTGCATTACGGCGCTTTGGAGATTGTTGAATGCTCTCTACGGACAGGACATTGAGCCCTGCTCCGCCATCGGCGAGGGTCCCGTGACTTGCACGCTGGGTCGATGATTGGGGAACAAAGCATTGGGAGGACTCCGGGTCGTGGGCCAAGACTCCTGAGCTTGATCCGCCGAGTCGAACTGTGGATGGCGCACGCCAACCACCTAAGAGGGCGCTGTGGCTTCAAGCTTGGGGAGGATCGCATTCACCTCATGGGCGAACCGCTTTGAAGGATGCTGAGAGGTCAGCTTGAGCTCCGCCCAGGATGCAAGCTGATATCGCGTGGCTCCCCGGAAGCCCCCAGCCCCTCGCCCCGATGATGGTCCCTCATTTCTCTGCTTATGGCGGCGTGGCAGAGGAGGGAGGCTCTGGCGCTTCCTTATGGTGATCCTCGCGAGAAGGCTGATCCCTCCAGCCTGCCTCACAGGTCCGATCTCTGCCAAGAATCCTCGTGGAGGTCGGCCTTCACGCTACACCTTGGTGAGGGCCATGCCTTCCCAGCTGCAGTCCTGTAGGACATTTTTCCTTTCCTCCTCAGTCAGAGCCTCGGTCAAGGCGGTGCCTCGGGCGCCGACCGAGATTCTCCCTTTCTCGCACGGCTACGGAGCTCTTGACATTCAAGCAGGTGTGTGAGGTCGTGGGTACACATGCACCGGCTGCCCTTGGAAGACTCCTGGGCTGATCTTCTGCCTCACAGTTGGTGTCTGGTCTCTGCTGGGCGAGCACGGCAGCGCCCCCCCTTTGCGCTTCATGTCCTTGGCCTTGGGCTTCTTCTCTCTCTTCTCGGGTCTCTGCGGGTACGGGCAGCCCGAGGAGGGAAAGGCGTCCTTCCTTAGCCCGGCGCACTTGGTCGCCTATGTTGAACAGCTCCAAGGATGTGCATAGATCTTTCATGCATCGCCAGCTCCCTCCTTTCATCTTGATCGCCACGCACACCGCCGGAGAAGGCGGAGATGATGGCCTCCTCGGTCACCTTAGGGAATCTTGAGGCGTGCATTGTTGAAGTTACTGGATGCCTAACTTGGCTACAGGTCTCCCCCTCGGCTGCTTCTTGATGCGGCGCATGTCAGCTCACGGCAGGAGGCCGGTCAATGGCGAGTACCTTTGAAAGTTGGCGATGAAGCGGGTGCGTATCTCGCCCCTGTGAGGAGATCATAGCCAGAGTCTGCCCGTTCAGGAAGCCGTGCGTGGGCTCTGCTCTGAGTGCCATGGGAAACCAGTCGCTTATGACCTTCTCTGGGCCCCCTCGCTGGCGGAAGTTTTGATGCCCAGCTCGTAGAGCTGAAGGAACTCCGCAGGTGGGTTGGCTGCTGTGCCGTCGTCAGAAAGGCAAGGAGGCAGGTCTGGCTTGAACTTGTCGTGGGCTGCGCGACATTGCGAAACGCTGCGCAGCTTCGTTGCAGAAGGCGCTGGTCAACCTCGCTGCGGGCTCACGGGAGGCCTTTGGGTGACGAAGAGCCTGGTCTTATGCGGGGTCCCCTATGCGCCACTGCTGGCTGAGCAACAAGGGGTCTTGGGTGCATGCCGGAGCAGGAGCGTTGGAAGTCGCGGATTTAGCCGGTGCAGGAGCACTCGGCAGCTTCTTCTTTGGGGCGTAGGTACCACTTGACAGCTCTGTTTCGGGCTCTTGTTGCGCCGGGCGCCGGACGGAGTGGATTCCCGCCCGGGCTACACGGCAGCCTGGGGCCAAGGCGCCTTCTTGAGGGGGAGTGTGGCGTACGAGGCGCTCGAGGCTTCAATATCGCCGCTGCCAGTAGGGCGGGCGCGGTGCAGCGAGAAGCGACGGGCGCAGGGGAGCTCTTCGCGGCGCCGGACGAGGTCGTATGGCGATGCGAAGCCGCTTTCAAGCCTAATTTTCGTGAGATCGCCGCCGACAGTGGCGGAAGCGCAGGAGCTCGCTTGCCGCGATGGCGAGCGCAGCTCGAAGCTCTTCCACGGGGTGGGTGCCGCTGCTGGAGCTGCTGCGAGATCGTAAGAAACCAAATTGTCAGCGAGTGAAGGAGTAGGCAAAGACGCTACCGCCTGGCCACTAATGGACGGGTGCCGGGACAATGTTTAAGCCGTTGCTTGTTCGCTGGCCGGTTTTGCCGCGGGCGTTGACGGTGCAGGCGACGCCCGGAATCGGCGGGGCGTGCCGCCGGACGGGGGCCGCCTCTGGTGGACGCTGTAGCGTAGAGTGGCCTGGATAGCCGGGCGCCAATTCCCCGGCGAGCGCCCCACTATGGATGCTGGCGGTCGGGCTAAGAACAGGGCGGCGGAAGATTTAATTCAAGCGCAAGACTTCTACCCTGGCGCAAGGCTGGGCCAAATGTTAGGATTCCGGGTTCCGGCAGATCCTCTAGGATCGAACTCCGGGTGCGCGCTGGAGATCTCGGCCGCTTTCCCCTACCTACCGCTGGCACCTCGTCGCATCGCTAGGGATCTAAAACTACCAAAGGAACAACACAAGAGACAACAAGGTTGCTATACTGGTCTGTCTGCCAACCATTGTGGTGTAACACCCTACTCCAAAGCAAGGTGTGGTGTGGTGGATTTCGCCTCTTGGGCTGATGATGCAATATTGAGCAAGGAAGAACAGCCTTCGCGAAGGGTTCTGAATGTTCTTGGTCAAAGTGCGATGAACCTGCTAGGGGGAGTTCTTCCGGCCGCCTTCTCTCTCTCTCACGTATTGATCTCTCGATGCCTCTACCCCTGTGGGTGGCTAGGTCCTATTTATAGGCGTGAGGCCCCGGCCTCTTTCCAAATATTGAGCTGGAAGGGTGCCAAATAATTGGCCATATTTGGAAGGGGAACATCTAGTACACTTTATCCCCGGGACCCAGTTGGTCCCCTCGCCCGGGACAAAGGCTTCCGGTGGTGACGCCTCTGCTTGGGCTCCACGACATGACTTCCCTTCCCCTGCCATTAAGCGACGTGTCTTGGTCTTGTTGCAACCCAAAAGGGTGCCTTTGCTTGATGCTCTTGCTCAGCTTGCCAGCTTTGCAACCTAAAGAGGAAAATGAGGACATCGGCAAGGCTGGGTTGGCGCCCACCGGCACCCCCTCTTTCTTGGTCAGTCATTATGCGGCTTTATGGCGCTATGGGCACCTCTGGTGAGGTACCACACCTTGATCTCTCCGCTTCCTCGCGAGCCAGCGTGATTTCGAGGTCCGCGGCTCGAGGAAGCTTCCTGTCGTCCGCCTCATGAGAGGCTTGGCCCCTCGGCGAGGGTCTTGAGCTTGTGCAGTGATGAAGATGGGGTCGGCTGGGTCACCCCTTGAGCCACGCGCCTGTAGGCTGCGGCAGCAAAGTTAACTGGTACTCCCCTGCTCCTGTAACGCCTCGGCTGTGAGAGGTGTTCTTGAGTCTGGGTGAGCTTGTGTGTGTGGGGAGGATGGTCTTCGAATGATCCGTCCCCTTGCTAGGGTGGTGGCTAGTCCCATTTATAGAGGCCCCTGTTCTCTTCCCAAATATTAGGGCAGGCAGAAGGGCACCCACAACGGCCAATTTTGAAGGGAGACAACTAGTACAAGCTATCTTGATAAAGGTGGTCTTCGCCTCAAAGGCTCGTGGTGACACTGTCGGGCTCCGCGTGACCTCCGGCCCCGCCATCCTGCTGGTCTTGGTCTTTTGCACCGAGCAGGAAACCTTGCCTCGACGCCCCTGACTCTCTTTTGCTCGCTTTTGCCCTTTAGCACCAAAGAGGCAACGGGTACTTCATAACAGCTGGCGCCTACCGGTCTTGGTCATCATGGTTTTATGTCACGGCACCTCGCGAGGTGCCCTTGCATAGATATCTTCGCCCTCGAGCCAACATAGTGAGGCTGCCCCAAGGAGGTCTTAGAAATGCCGCCTCGCGAGGCTTGGCCTCGCGAGTGTCTTGAGTGGTTGCCGATGAAGATGGGTCGCATTACCAGCCGAGCCACACGCCTCGGGCCGCAGTGCAGACAAGTCTGGTACCCCCTGCCTCTGTGGACTTCGACGGTTTCTACCGCCCACGGCCCTCCAAGATGCGATTGAGCTAGTCACCAGATGTGAAGCTCCGCCAGCCCATCGCGAAGAACATCCATCAACCTGCTCAACCTCTCCATACGCATCCCTTTGCCATGGCCATTTGCCGTCTGGGGCTCGACTTCTGGGCCCTTTCCCCATGCTACCCGGGCTTTGACTTTTGTAACGCTGTAATCGGCCATAAGTTTACAAAGTGGTTTAAGTGGAGCCTGTGGAGGAAGGTAACCACACAAATACTATCAAGTTCTTTGAAAGGATTGGTGTGCCATCTAGGAGCACCCGCCAGAGTAATCAAATGACAATGGCACCCAGCTCACAAGTCATGCCGCCTTCATGAAATATGTTCAAACCATCGAAGCAAGGTTTCGTTTTCTCCTCGCTGCTCATCCCAGAGCAACGGACAAGCTGAGAGGATGAACGCTGAAGTGCTGCGGCTCAAGACAAGGACTTTTGGTAAGTTGCAAAAAGTGTGTCGACGCAGGATCGACGAGCTGTTTGGTGGGTTTTGGTCCCTCCGACGACACCAAATCGAAAGCATCATTCTGCACTCTTCTCCCTAGTGTATGGGGCGTATGCAGGTTCTCCCCACAAAACTCATATAATGGTCACGCCAATTATTTGCCTATGATGAAGTAGAGCAAGAGCAAGCACCGCATGACGATGTCATTCTCCTTGAGGAGAATCGTCTCCGAGCTGCCGTACGTGCTGCACGCTATGAGCAAGCCTTGTGCCACTATCATAGCCGCAGGGTCCATGCCCAGAGCCTTGAGGAACGCGACCTTGTCCTTAGGCGTGTTCAGTCCGCCAAGGGTTCCAACAAGCTGACACCAAAGTTTGAAGGCCCTTACCGGGTAGCACGAGTCACCGCACTCCAGCGAGTCCGTCCGTCAGAGATCAAGATGGCATCAAAATGCAAAACTCATGGAATGTTGAGCATCTTTTAGAAGTTCTATCCAGAATATGCCGCTGCCGGGCCTAGCCCCTATAGCCACTATCGACTCGGGTTCCGCAAACCCTTGTGAGGTTCCAACCCTCGGTGCGACAAAGGATTCTCTCTTCTGCTAGTTCGCCGCCAACGATCTCACGCCAAGCTCGACTAACCCAAGAACACGAGAGGCATACATATTTATATCGGGTTCGCCACTGCTAGGTGTAATACCCTACTCCAAGGTGGTGGCGGTGGATTGCCTCATGGGCTGAGGATGAACTAGTACAATGGGTGAACAACCTCCGGAGGAGAGATTTTCTTGAGCTCTATGAGCTGGAGAGGATGGTCTTGGTCCAAGAGGAGTTGCCTCCTATGGTGGTGTCTAGTCCTATTGATAGAGGCCCCGGTCCTCTTCCCAAATGTAGGCGGGAAGGGATCCCACAACGGTCAATTTCGAAGGGAGACAACTAGTACAAGTTATCCTGACAAAAGTAGTCTTCGCCTGCCAAAGGCTCTAGTGGTGACTGTTGGAGATATGCCCTAGAGGCAATCATGTATGATGATATTTCCTATGTGTTTATGAATAAAGATAGTTCTTGGACATTATCAATGATGTGTATCGCTAAGTACGTGACTTGTTTGTGGGACTATGCATTGTATGATGACTGTTCTAAAAGGTCCCTAGTCGAAAGGGTTGGTCCGGACGCCAAGAGCCCATCTAGACTAGCATATGACACGGTCGATGGCTTGGTCTCACTCAGCCATGGAGCATTGGATGCTAACCGTATAATATGGACTTGAAGTAGTCTGTCGGATCCGGACGAAGTCGGATCCGAAGTCGAGATAAGGTCCGAAGCTCGGACAGACCCAACTATGAGATTTAGCGATATGTCATCTGTGGAGTCTCTAGTACAACATAATGCTCTATGTCCTAAGACCTGAAATGACGCATGTACTTTGGATGGTGACAGACTTGCTTTGGGGTCGACTCAAACGCTACCCGTGACTTGGTAGTTACAAAGGTAGGTTTCGGTTTGTCCAAATTCCCATGCTGCGCAGACATGGTCGAAAGCAAGATGGGATTAGCCCCTCCGATCAGGAGAGATATACTGGTTTCGTGGTGATCCGACCAGATAAGCATGGCCATGCTGACAAGGATTATGAGATAATCCCGATAGTGGTCGGTATCACCGAACGAGAAAGAGGTCGGGCTAGCACAAGGATGACAGCCTCTGCCTTTGAGCCCGACAACATATATCATGTGGCAAAGGGAATGTAAGTGTGACACATTGTACAAAGTTCGGCCTAACCAGCCTTCATAGTCTGCTTGGTGGTCGCCACGCCTTGCTAGAGGCCGCTACTAACCTCAAGTGCAGGTCGGAGGTGATCCGAACTATGACCAAGCCGATTTGAACCTAAGGGGTCGCGCAAGGCTTAGGGAAGGAAACCTACAAGGTCAGTCTATTGACACTGCTGATGTGATCCGAACTAGTAGGAACGTGATCGAAAGTAGACTTTTGGGCTTTAGGGTCCATGCGAGGCTCCAAGTGTTGAGCCCGCGATTTGCCGCCTATATAAAGTGGCGGTGCGGCACACCTCATGCGGTTGATCGTCCTTGGCCATGCACTAGGGTTTGCATAAAGTTGCAATAGCCACCTCCACTCGCCACCGACCGCGGTGATCGGACTCTAGCAGTCCGCCGCACGGTGTTCCTCCCCGCACGCTGGATACCGTTAGAGGCGGTGCACTTGGCGCCACTCCGCGAACTCGTGACGGGATCGGACGACCGCTATTTGAGTGGTAGATCGAACGAGTAGGGAGACGATCCACGCGACGCTACGCTGCCCCAATTCTTCTTCACGCACGGCACCGCTGCCTAGTGGTAACGAATCGTGATCCATCTCCTCGTAGCATGTTCCCCGATGTTCTCAAGCGATAGGAAAATTCTTAATTTGCAATGACTTACTCCCATCAGAGAAACCAACAGTGGTATCGTGAGCCTCTCGCTATAGGATTTGGATTCAGATGGTATGCATATTAGATATGTGGAGGCGGCATGAGATCTGTTGTCCTTGAAGAGATCGGCTATGTGCACGGTTGATGTGATCAATCGCACATGGGGATCGCTGAGGCTATGTTTTCTCAGAATCAGGATCGATGAGGTCGCGGACACTATCTACCTCTACCGCCGGTCATCCGCCATCGGGTTATTAGTGAAACGTGAACCAATCGGATTCGCGATGATCGATAAGATCGGGTCGATCAGAAAATTCGCGTGAATGGAGTTCAGACAGATCCGTGATTTCGAAACATCGGGCGCCAGACGCACTCCGCCGTAGGGGTGCCTCTTCGAACCCCACGCCAAACGGCGTTAGCGGACCGCCGTAAAAGCGTAGCGCCGTATTTTCAGAGTCGATACACAAACCGTAGAATGCGTATTCTATGCATAACTTGTTTCGCAGGTTTGATGTGAATAGTATGACTCATGTGTATGTGATGCATGTGTGTAATTTATACGTGGCATGCGTGTCATGTTTGTCACCGGCAGAGCCAAAGTGCTGTCATTATATTGTATAACTAATCGCGTGTTTCGATTTCTTGTGACTCTATGTAAAATTCATTACTAGTTGTAGTAGTCGGATAATAGAGATCAGGTTGGTGGCTTAAGGCCCCGTGGCGTGAGGACAAACAAGATGGAGTTTGTAGATTGTCATTGGAGTTGGAGCCGACCGGAAGAACGGCCCATGAAGGAGCCATACTATTTCACAATATGTTTATTTGTGATTGTTATGCTTTGCTTTGTTTCTATGCATGTTAGAATGGTAGAATGATCCTCAAGAATATCAAGCGGATTGCCATCCCCGACATGTTGCACCTTCGCACGCCAAGTAACGCCCAGTAGTGGGCTCATAAAATTGGGGAAAAGTTGCTGGGTGTCCTTGAACTGAAGGGTTCGTGGTCGACACGGACATGCACTGCATCAAAGTTAACTTGAGAAGGCTATCAAAAGCGGTTTTGGGCCTTGTGGCAAGGAAGGTTGGGGAGCCGGGTATGAGATACCTTCTCTAATCGGCTGTGAGTCGTGTATAGAGATACGATTAGCAAGGAGTTGCTTACCGGATAGGTATGTTGGCTAGCAAATATGCTAAAGCTCACTAGTCGCATGCGCTTAGTCGGATCTCGAATCACCGAGAGTTTGCAGAGGGATGTCGACTTCAAAGGGAGTATTTCTGTTTAAGGCTAGAATTACTCTACATAAATACATTGCTTGAAGTGATTGCATATTTTTTTCGTTGTAGATCAATGGCACCACCCTGCTCAACTCCAACTTTGCATTGAAATCAATTCGAAAAAGGATAAACCGAATGGAACAAACTTTACCACCGGTATAGAAATCTGAGAATTGTTCTTGCCACGATAAAAAGGAACATGTTCTAGAGGATCCACTTCCAAGAGGAACCCGCCTAATAATGCTAGTGCCACAACTAAGAATGCCTACCAGAAACTCGTTGATGAATCAACAGAGATCAGCTGTCTGATGCTGGCTTGTATGGAGCCCAATTTGCAACAGCATTTCAAAAACGTTGAGGCTTACGATATGATCGAGAGTCTCAAGAGCATGTTTCGCATACGTGCTAGGGACCGAAGGTTCAACGTCTGGCGATCCTTGATGGATTGCAAGTTGAAGGAAGGTGATCCACTAAGCTTCCACATGTGATCAAGATGATCGGATATGTGCAAGCTTTGGATCGCTTTGGGCTTCCCGCCTCTTGGATGAGCTGGCTACTAATGTTGTTCGGGTTCTCTTCCGCCTACCTATGGGACGCTCATCTCAAATTATCATATGCATGGCATGGATAAGAATCTCACTGAATTGCATGGGATGCTCAAGGTGGCGTGAGCAGGATATTAAGAAAGGCACGCATCAAGTGTTGATGGTGCAGTAAATCGGCTAAGTTCAAGAAGAGTTGGTCCAAGAAAAAGGCTAAGGCAAAGGGCAACGAGACGGGTAACCTCTCGCCGCTGCAAGTCTGGACCGGACTCAAGACCGCTTGCTATCACCGCAAGGAGACCGGTCACCGGAAGAGGAATCAGCAAGTGGCTTGCGAGCATGGCAAGAAGGCCGGAAATGCTTCTTGTGCAAAGGTACACTTGTTGCATATGTTATAGACATTTACCTTGCTGACATACCTAGTAGCTCTTGGGTATTTGATATTGGATCAGTTGTTCATATTTGCAACTCGATGCAGGGGCTGGTAAGAACTAGGTGTGTGGCACAAGGGGAGATTGACATCAGGGTCAGCAACAAAGCAAGAGTTGCTGCATTGGAGGTCGGCATGATGCAGCCTCCACTTTCCTTCTGGATACATAATGGAATTGAATAATTGTTATTACATTCCTGCACTTAGTCGGAACATTATTTCTGCCTCATGTTTGATGAGTGAAGGTTATGAATTCAATTTAAAGGACAATGGTTGTTCGATATTTTTGAATGGTATGTTCCACGGCTATGCACCCATTGTTGATGGGCTATTTATATTGAAACTAGAACAGAACCGGTCTATAACATGAATGTCAAGAGGCATAAGCCTAATGAGATAAATCCGACATACTTACGGCATTGCCGCTTGGACACATTAGTCCTGAACGCATGAAGAAGCTCCATGATGATGGGCTCCTAACTTCGGTCCGACTTCGCGGTCGCTCGAGACATGTGAATCATGCTTTCTCGGCAAGATGACTAAGTCGCCTTTCGCAAAGAGTTGCGAGAGGGCGTCCGAGCTATTGGAAATTATACATAGTGATGTGTGTGGTCCAATAAGCACAACTGCCAGAGGTGGCTATCAGTACTTTGTGACTTTTACCGGCGGCTTGAGTAGATATGGATATATCTATTTGATGAGGCACAAGTCGGAGACTTTTGAAAAGTTCAAAGAGTTTTAGAATGAGGTTGAGAATCAGCTCGGCAAGACTATAAAGCTTCTGCGATCTGATCGTGGAGGTGAGTACATGAGCCAGGAGTTTGATGATCATCTGAAAAGTCAAGGTATAGTACTCAGCTCACACCTCCGGCACGCCATGTGAGGAACGACGTGTCGGAACGGAGGAATAGGACCTTGTTGGACATGGTCCGATCTATGATGAGCAAATCGGATTTACCCTTGTCATTTTGGGGATACGCTCTAGAAACTGCAGCTTTCACACTTAACAGGGTACCATCAAAATCCATAGACAAGACACCACATGAGATGTGGACTGGGAAGAGTCCCAGTTTGTCTTTTCTAAAGATTTGGGGTTGTGAAGCATTTGTCAAGTGACTTATGTAAGACAAGCTTACACCAAGTCGGATAAATGCATATTCGTGGGATATCCGAGGGAAACCTTGGGATATAGCTTCTACAAACCAGGAAGAGAACAAAAGTGTTTGTTGCTCGAACGGGTTTTCCTTGAGAAAGAGTTTCTCGGTCGGGAGGCGATTGGGAGGACGGTTCGACTCGAAGAAATTCGAGGACCACTCGGGACGGCTCGGTGGTGATGAGATCATACTGAGTCGGTCAGGAACTCAGAGTGGAAGCGGCACCGGAACCATGGAGGTCGGAAAGATTGCACAGAGTGCGCGATGTATTGTTGCTAGAAAGCGACGAGCCAGCCACATATGCGGAAGCGATGGTGAGCCCAGATTCCTAGGCATGGCTGGAGGCCATGAGATCCGAGTTAAAGTCCATGGATGAGAATCATGTTTGGGACTTGGTTGATTCGCCACCTGGCGTAACTGCCATTGGTTGCAAATGGGTCTTTAAGAAAAAAACCGATGTGGATGGAAATGTTCAGATCCACAAAGCTCAACTTGTCGCTAAACGTTATGGACAAGTTCATGAATTGACTACGACGAGACATACTACGGCAAATGGCGATGCTGAAATCGGTGAGGATCATACTAGCTATAGCTGCATATTTCGATTACGAGATATGGCGATGGATATCAAAACGGCTTTCCTTCACAGAAATTTAATCAAGGACGTGTATATGATACAGCCCGAGGGTTTTGGTCGATTCGACTAGCGCCGGTAAGGTATGCAAGCTCAAGAGATCCATTTATGGGTTGAAGCAAGCATCTCGGAGTTGGAACATATCTGCTTTGATGAGGTCGTCACTGGTCTCGGTTTCATCAAAAGCGAAGAGGACTCTTGTTTATACAAGAAGTTAAGTGGGAGCTCGATAGTGTTTTTGATCTTGTATGTGGATGACATACTACTGATCGGAAATGATGTTTCGATGTTAAACTCGGTCAAGCGATCATTGATGGCAAGTTTTCGATGATGGACCTTGGTGAGGCAGTCTATATTTTAGGCATTAAGATCTATAGAGATAGATCGAGGAGGCTGCTCGGCCTAAGCCGTAGCACGCATATAGATAAAGTGTTGAACGGTTCAATATGAGTGAGGCGAAGAAAGGGTTCTTGCCACTCTCACATTTTTATAAGGCTGTTGAGACTCGAGTCCTTCGACATCCGATGAGCTTAAACATGATGAGTAGGATTCCGTATGCCTTGGCAATTGGATCCATCATGTATGCCATGATATGTACAAGGCATGATGTTGCTTTTGCAATAAGCCTATCAAGAAGATACTGTGCCAACCCAGGTGAGAGTCACTGGGCAGCGGTAAAGACTCTTTTGAAGTACCTGAAAAGGACTAAAGAGATGTTCCTAGTTTATGGAGGTGAGGAGGAGCTCGTCGTAAGGGGTTACGTTGATGCTAGTTGCCAAACCGATAGAGATGATTGTCGATCACAGTCTGGATTCGTGTACGTCCTGAACGGAGGAGCAGTGTACTGGATGAGTTCCAAGCAGGATACAGTGGCCGATTCTACCACGGTTTAATACATTGCGGCTTGTGAAGCTGCAAAGGAAGGTGTTTGGATCCGCATTTTCGGATGATCTTGGTATTTTCCCAGCCTCGGTGAAACCGTTGGACCTTTGTGATAATTCTGTGCCATCGCACAAGCCAAGGAGCCGAGGAATCACCACAAGGTCGGACACATAGACCGGAAATATCACCGATAGGAAAGATCGTGAAGAATGGTGATGTAGAGTTATGCAAGATTCACACGGATGCAAATGTTGCGCATCCATCGACTAAGCCGCCTTCCACAAACCAAGCATGAGGGGCACGTTAGAGCTATGGGCATTCGATGTCTATTTGATTGACTCTAGTGCAAGTGCGAGACTGTTGGAGATATGCCCTAGAGGCAATCATGTATGATGATATTTCCTATGTGTTTATGAATAAAGATAGTCCTTGGACATTATCAATGATGTGTATCGCTAAGCACGTGACTTGTTTTGTGGGACTATGCATTGTATGATGACTGTTCTAAAAGGTCCCTAGTCGAAAGGGCTGTGTGTGGACGCAAGAGCCGACTAGACTAGCATATGACACGGTCGATGGCTTGGTCTCACTAGCCATGGAGCATTGGATGCTAACCAGATAATATGGACTTGGAAATTGGCCGGATCCGGACGAGTCGGATCCGAAGTTGAGATAAGGTCCGAGTCGGACAGCACCCAACTATGAGACGAGCGATATGTCATCATCTGTGAGTCTCTAGTACAACATACGCCTCTATGTCCTAAGACCTGAGCTGACGCATGTACTTTCGAGATGGTGACAGACTTGCTTTGGGTCGACCAAACGCTACTCCGTGACTGGGTAGTTACAAAGGTAGGTTTCGGTTTGTCCTGCACCATGCTGCGAGACATGTTCGAAAGCAAGATGGGATTTGCCCCTCCAATCAGGAGAGATATACTCTGGGCCCCTCGTGTGATCCGACCAAGATAAGCATGGCCATGCGACAAGGATTATGAGATAATCCGGATAGTGGTTGGTATCACTAGAACGAGAAAGAGGTCAGGCTAGTACAAGGATGACAGTCTCGCCTTGAGCCCGACAACATATATCGTGTGGCAAAGGGAACATGTAAGTGTGACACGCCAGGCCAGGTTCGCCTAACCAGCTTCATAGTTCGCTGGTGGTCGGCCACGCCTTGCTAGAGGTCGCTACCCACCCTCGCAGGTCGGAGGTGATCCGGAATCGTGACCAAGCCGACTTGAACCTAAGGGGTCGTGGCGCTTAAGGGAAGGAACTCTACGAGGTCGGGTCATAGGACACCGGGTCGAGATGTGATCCGAATCGACTAGGAACGTGACCCGGTAGACTTTGGGCTTTAGGGTCCGTGGCGAGGCCCAAGTGTTGAGCCCACGACGGACGCCTATATAAAGTGGAGGTGCGCACACTCATGCGCGTTGATCGCTTCGCCGCGACTAGGGTTTGCATGTGTTGCGAATAGCCACCTCTACTCGCCACGATCGCGGTGATCAGACCTAGCAGTCCCGCCGCACGGTGTTCCTCCCGCACGCGTGCGGATACCGTTAGAGGCGGTGCACTTGCGCCGCCCGCGAACTCGTGACGTGGGATCGGATGACCGGCTGTCCGAGGGAGATTGAACGAGGAGGAGATTTATCCACGCGACACGCTGCCCCAACTCTTCTTCCGCTGCAGGCACCGCTGCCTAGTGGTAACGAACTGCGGATCCATCTCCCGTAGCATGTTCCCGGATGTTCTGCGTGAGAAAATTTTAATTTGCGATTGACGGACCCTACCGTAGAAACCAACAAAGGACGCTGCCGTCAGGCTCCTTGGTGACCTCCGTCCTGCCGTCCTTCTAGTCTTGGTCTCAAGGTAACCGATATGGAAACCTTTGCTCGATGCCTCGGGACTCCTCGTCTGCGCTTGCCTCTTTAGCATGAAAGAGGAAACTGTTACTCTGTGCCCGCTGGCGTCCGCCTGGCCTTGGTCGTCATGGCTCACATCATGCGAAGCTCGCTAGGTGCCCCTTCCATATATATCTCCACTCCTCGGGAGCCATCCTAGCGAGGCCGCCTCAGGGAGGTCTTGGTGTCATCCGCCTGGTGAGGCTTGGCTCCTCGCGAGGGTCTTGAGCTGTTGCTGCCAAGCCGGGTCGCACTGGCTGTTGGTGGAGCCATGCCGTGGGCTGCAGTGCAATCCTGGGTACCCCTGCCTCTGTGACACCCGACAAGAGCCCCCGGGCCCAAGAAGCAATCAGACTTGACTTCGAGGCAAATCCGAGGGGCAAGTGCGGAGCGCCACGGGCCCCAACCGCCTGCGGCCTTGATCGACTTGTGGCTATTGACAGAACGTGGGCGCCCGGTTCCCCATGCTGCCTCGGCAACCTCCTCGACTTGACGAGACCCCCGTTGCATGTAGAAGGAAAACCATCATTGTGTGTGATCATGGAGGCCGGCGGTTGGCCTCACTGCTAACTATAAATGAGGAGAGGGCGGAGGCCCTGCCGCCATCTCCTTCCTCCTGCTATGCGCTCTCCTCTTCCTCCTTGCTTCGCCATCTCACCGCGGTACCCATGGCGCCAACGAAGAGGTTCTTGGCCGCGGAGAAAGGTAAAGCCCGCCAGGAGGGGCTGGGCTTGCCTCCGCCCAAGAGGGGGCGTGGTCGGCCCCTCAAGCACGCCGCGACCCCGGCTGTTGTTCCTCTAGACATGGGCGAACTCCTTCGGGGTCCGGTGCCATCCCTGGCTACCGCAGCAGCGCCTCTTCTCGCGGCGAGGCCGCCCGAGACATGGCAGTCCCGCCGATGAAGGGAGGCGTGCCATGGTTGCCCGGCCTCCCCGGCCATGCTTCCACTCGGCAGAGGTTCTACCGGAGTTCGTCGTGTGGTTGGAGAACCCGGCTGGCACCTGGCTGCAGCTTCCGTGCTCTTTTGCCGGCGAGATGCCGGCCACGGGTCCTGATGGCCTTTGGCGGCAGGCCAATGGCTGCAGCAGCAAGGCCTCGTGGGTCGCAGCGGAGGTCTCCGTCGCGGGCAATGTGGCCCTAGCCCGTGGCTGGCAGACGTTTGCCCACGCTGCTGCCGTCTCGAAAGGTGGTGCACCCTCCACTTCAAGTACGATGGCGCCAATGCACCCTCTTCGTGAGGGTGTTTGGGGAAGATAACCGCTACCGGTGCTGCCCGTAAGACAGGCTGCGCGACGATGTGCTCAACCTTGGCGACGACTCAGGACGAGGATGAGGGCTAATCACGCCTCGACGACGGGCCGTGGCTCGGCCCAAAGAAGCGCGGCTCCCCTCCGTGAAAGTTTCCAGAAGGCGGCTACGACCAGCCGCCATGTCGCCGGGCTCGCTTGAGCCGACCTCGCGAGTAGCTGCGGTGTGAGAGCCGCTGGCCGTCCTCTCCTTTCTTCCCCGCATTCCAAGAAACAAGTATGGGGCCCTCATGAGGGCGCAATGAACCGTGATTTTCATGCCACTATGTCATGCTTATTGTTCCTATGTTGTGTTGTGGTATTCATACTTTATGTAGACTTAGAAAGATAACTTAGCTTGATGCACCTCGTAGTCTCCTGTCTCGTGAGGATGTGTCCTTTGGCACCTGGTGAGGCCCCTTCGTTGCTGGCTCAGGAGCCATTGACCTCGGGAGGTGTCACAAAGCTGCAGAATTCCTTAGGACGTCCGTTGGGTGCCTTATCCTTCCTTACGTGAGGCCTCAGGTACAAAGCTAATCATGGTCTAGTGCACCATGTCGCGGTACCCGTGGGGCACGGACTTAGAAGGGTGCACCAATCACGAACTCAATCGAGGGCTCCTTGCGAAGATCAGGGGAGCCAAGCTCGAGCGCCGTGGCTTTTATGGTGTGTCCGTGGTTTAGGCTAGCCCAGCGCACGCACAGACTTGCCCAGACCCCGCACGAGGTGTACGAGGGAGGGCGTCAGACAACTGCCGTCCTTCTTGGTGCAAAAACGAAGAAGCGATTGAAGAAGAGGAAAGGGGAAATAAAACCAAATTCCAGAACTCCAAATTCCATTAAAAAGGTTGCAAACCAGCTAAAGAAAGCAAACGAACAGTCGCGTCCGGCACCTAATCTAGTCTTCTCACCAGCACAGAGCTAAGTTCTACCACTAGGACGTTGGAGGGAGCCCCCGAGGCCCGAGGGCGGCACTCCGGAGACTCCGGGGCATGTACAGTCCCAGTCACTATTATGTGAGAGTGTCACGGGCGGAGACCTTCACATGCACTGGGCATTGGTCCATGGGTAGAACTTTCGGAGGTGTTGGATGTTCCGTGCGCTCGATGGGGATCCGCATCGCGCTCCAGCGCACGACACCAGGCCCGAGACGCTGGGCAATCCTAAACGGGCCCTCCCACATGGGTGAGAGCTTAGGAAGCCCTTCCCTGGAGAGCACCCGCCCCAGGACGAGATCGCCCACCTTAAGCGTCCTGGAGCGGACGCTGCGGCAGTGGTACCACCACAGCGCCTGCTGGTACCTTTCCGCTTGGAGTGAGGCTTGGCGGCGGCGTTCCTCCCCCCGCACGAGGTCCATCGCCCGCATGGCGTCCTGGCGCTCCTCTTCAAACGCCAAGACCTGCGCGGAGCGATGCTTGACCTCGTGAGGGAGGACCGCTTCAGCTCCGTAGACGAGGAAGAAAGGAGTCTCGCCTGCTGGCTTGGTGGCGGTGGTGTGGATTGACCACATCACAGACTGGAGGTCGTCATGCTAGCCCCTGCCAGATGCCTCAAGCTTCTTCTTGAAGGTCCTTGTCTTGAGGCCTCTCAAGACCTCCACGTTGGTGCGTTCAGCTTGGCCATTGCTTCTAGGGTGTGCCATTGAGGCGTAGGATATCTGCGTTCCAAGGTTAGCTCAATATTTTTTGAAGAGGTTGCTAGTGAACTGCGAGTTGTTGTCGGTGATGATGCAATTAGGGGCTCTGAATCGGCTTACGAGGCCCTTGATGAACTTGACTGTGGAGCCAGTTGGGATGGTGCAGACGTCTTCCACCTCTGCCCACTTGGTGAACTTGTCGATGGCGACGTAGAGGTAGCGGTAGCCCCTGGGCGCCGAGGAACGGACCTGAATGTCCAGCCCCGCACTGCGAATGGCCAAGAGAGTGGAATGTCTGACCATCCTGAGCGGGCTGGTTGATTTGCTTGGCGTGGAACTGGCATGCCTGACAGGACCGCACCAGCTTGGTTGCGTCATTGAGCATCGTGGACCAGTAGAATCCACTGCAGAACGCCTTGCCCACCAGAGTGTGCGACAACGAATGATGCCCGCAATCCCCGCCGTGTATGTCAGCTAACAGCTCGCATCCTTGCTTCCTGGAGATACACCGCAAGGAAACATCGTTTGGTCGTTTTCGATACAGCTCACCCTCCTAAATGCAGTATGCCGTAGCCTGCCGGGCCACACGCTCCGCGTCTTCCTCCTTCTTTGGCGTGTTCCTTGCACCAGTCGCCCAACTCTTTGGTCCAAGCACCTCCTAGGGCTCGAGCGTGGCAGAGCAGGCGTGCTCCTACGGTTGGACCGCAGGCAGGGGCTCCCGAGGCTGGTGGTGGGGGAAGCCCCTCCTGAGGTGGTGCCGATTTCGCAACCGGAGGGGCTGCTGAAGGCTTGAAGAGTCGCTCTTCAGAGACGCCAGGCTTCTGAGGCAGGCGCCTGGACGCCTTTTTGGCAATCTCGTCGGCTTCCCTGTTCGTGCCGCGGGGCACGTGCTGCAACTCTAGGACCAAGAATTGCTTCTCTATTTTATGTGACCTCCGGGAGGTATGCCTCCATGTGCCTGCCCTTCAGCTCAGAGTACTTTGTTGGAGAAGTTGACGATGAGTCGAGTCACCCTTGATGGTGAGGCGTTTCACTCCCAAGGCTACCGCAGCCTTAAGGCTCGCGATGTGGCCTTCGTACTCCGCAATGTTGTTGGAGACCTTCTCGCCCTGCTGGAAATAGAGCTACACGACGTAGTAGAGCTTGTCCTGGGTGGGCGAGATGAGCACGGCTCCAGCCCCCGCGCCCTGATGCGTGAACGCGCCGTCGAAGTACATGACCCAGCCATCCATGTCCCGGCGAGAGGGATCGGTTCTCGCTTGCTTCGGGTTCCGGAGCGTCGGTCCATTTCGCCACGAAGTCACGATGGCGGCTCCCTTGATGACTATGGTTGTGCTGAACTCCAGCCGAAACGCCTGCAGTTCGATGTTCCACTCGGTGAATCTTCCCGCAGCGTTGGGGCTCCGGAGCACCCTCTCCAGTGGGTAGGCTGAGACGACTTTAATGGGGTGGCCTTGGAAGTAGCGACGCAGCTTGCGTGAGGCCACTAGGAGTGCGAGCAGAAGCTTCTGTGGCATAGGATATCGTGCCCTTGAGTCCCGTAACACCGTGCTGACGAAGTACACTGGGTGCTCGACGAGAGTGGGAGCATCGATGGAGCCCGAGGCCTCCGGAGGTTGAGACACCTCCTGAGGTTGGGGGACCCCAGAGCTTGGTAATCCATCTAGGCCACCACAGCCCCCACAAGCGCCGTCTTGTAGGGCATGATCATCAGCTGGCGTCGTTGTGGCTTTAGTGGTGCCGTCTTGGTGTTGCATCGTCCCTGCTGGAGGTGCTGCATTACGCGGCGGGCCCTTGGCCTGGCGCTCCTCCCGGACAGCCACCAGCACCTCGCTAGCGGAGTGAGGCGTAGCGGCCAGGTAGAGCACCAGAGGCTCAAGGGCACGAGGCGCTACCATCACCGGCGGGCTGGTCAGGTATCTCTTGAGGCCTTGAAATGCCAGGTCGGCCTCCGGGGTCCACTCGAACGGGCCCTTCTTCTTCATCAGCTTGAAGAACGCCAGCCGCTTCCCCGACTCTGGAGATAAAGCGCCCTAGCGAGGTCATGCATCCCGCGATCTTTAGAATTTCCTTGAGAGTTGGCAGCGGGCTCATGTCTTCTATCGCCTTGACCTTCTCTAGATTCTTCTCGATCCCAGCAGCTTGCCGGAGGGGACGCCGAACACGCACTTCTCCGGATTGAGCCACAGGTCCACCTGGCGCAGGCTGGCGAAAGTCTCCTCCAGGTCCTGAATGAGGGTCCTCACCTCCCAAGACTTTACCATGATGTCGTCGACGTAGGCCTCAGCGTTCATTCCGAGCTGCTGGCCCAGGGCGATGTGCATCAACCGCTGAAAGTCGCCCCAGCGTTGCGCAGTCCGAACGACATGCAGGTGTAGCAGTATACCCCACACGGGGTCAAGAAGGTTGTCTTCTCCACGTCCTCCACTGCCATCTTGATCTAGTTATAACCTGAGAAAGCATCTAGGAAACATAGCAGGTCGCACTCGGCAGTGGTGCCGATGATCTGGTCGATGCGTGGAAGCGGGAACGGGTCATGTGGGCAGGCTTGGTTGAGGCTGGTGAAGTCGACACACATGCGTTCCTTCCCGCCTTTCTTTGGCATGACGACGGGGTTTGCCAGCCACTCTGGGTACCGGACCTCGTGGATGACGCCCCCCACTTGTAGCTTGCGGGTTTCCTGGACGATGAAGGACTGCTTCTCCGTGGACTGTCGTCGTGCCTTCTGTTTCACAGGGCGCACATGGCACACCATTAAGTGATGTTCGATTACCCCCCTGGGACCCCCACCAGCTGCTTGGGCTCCCAGGTGAATACCTATTTGTTCGCGCACAGGAACTTCACCAGTGCCTCTTCTTGGTCCGGGTCGAGGTTGGCGCCTATAGTGAAGGTGGCTCCCGAGGCACCATCCTCCTCGACTGGTACTTGCTTCGTCTTGGCCCGATCTGGAGTGAACAAATATTTATTTTTTGCTGGCGCGGCCCCTTTAGCCACTGGTGTAGCTCCGTCGGCCGGGCGTGCTGCCGCGGCGGCCCTGAAGGCGAGCTCGAGAGCCGTCAGGGCTTCTTTGGTGCCCCCGGTGACGGTGAGGACGCCGCTGCTTCCCGGCATCTTCATGAGGTTGTAGGCCGGATGGGTCGCTGCCATGAACTGAGCCAGGGCAGGGTACCCGAGGAGGGCGTTGTACGGGAGGCTGATGCAAGCAACGTCGAAGTCGATAAGGTCGGTGCGGTAGTTGTTGCGAGTACCGAAGGTGACCGGGAGGCCGATTTGCCCTAGGGGGCTGGTGGAGCCGCTGCCAACTCCGGAGAAGGGCTTGGTGGGACGGAGCCGGCCGTACGGTATGTGAAGCAAGCCGAAAGCTTCCACGGAGAGTACGTTGAGGCCGGCTCTGCCGTCAATGAGGGTCTTGGTCACTGCTACGTTGCAGATGGTGGGTGTGCAGAGCATCGGGAGTGCGCCTGAGCAAGCAGTGGTTGCGGGGTGGTCCCCCGAGTCGAAGGTGAGGTCGGCCTTGGGCGCCGCTCATCCCGGAGGGCTCTCGCCGCATGCAGGCGGCGCGGATCTGGCGGAAGAACTGCTTGACGTGGTGGTACGAGGGCGGTGCCTGGGAACCGTCGAGGAGGGCCGCAACGGCGAGGGGCGCCGGCGCCGTGAAGCATGCGACGAAAAGGCCGTGCAGCTCCTCCCAGGAAGCCATAGAAGATCCTCGTAGGTTGAGCAGCAAGGCGCGTGGCGCGCCAGCGAGGGCCATGGGGAACCAGTTGGCCATGACCTTGTCATCGCCTCCAGCTTCCTGAACGGCCTCCTCGTATGCTAGCTAGAAGGCCAACCGATCCGCCGCGGCGTCATAGCGAGGCGTCATCTCCAGCCTGAACTTGTGCGGTCACTGCAGTTGCCGCAAGGCGGGCGTGAGGGCCCTGAGGCTCATGGCGCCGTCGCGGGCGTCCGTCGGTCCAGTGGGAGGAGCGGCGCCGGCCATGGGGGCCGGACAGAGAGGTGAAGGTGGCGGAGAGATGAAGCTTCGGCGCACCCCTACCTAGCGCGCCAAATGTCGGATTCTGGGTTCAGGCAAACCCTTGTGAGGTTCGAACTCTGGGGTGCGCATGAAGGATCCTCTCTCTTGCTAGTTCGCTCGCTCAACGATCTCACGGCCTAGCTCGACGAACCTGAAGAACATGAGACACGGAGATTTACACTGGTTCGGGCCACCGTTGTGGTGTAATACCCTACTCTAGTGTGGTGGTGGTGGATTGTCTCGTGGGCTGAGGATGAACTAGTACAATGGGTGAACAGCCTCCAGAGGAGAGGTATTCTTGAGCTCTATGAGCTCCTATGGTGGTGGTGGCTAGTCCTATTTATAGAGGCCCCGGTCCTCTTCCAAAACGTAGGCAGGAATGGATCCCACAATGGCCAATTTTGAAGGGAGACAACTAGTACAAGTTATCCTGACAAAATTAGTCTTCGCCTGCCAAAGGGTCTGGTGGCGACGCTGCCGTGGGATCCTAGGTGACCTCCATCCTGCCGTCCTGCTGGTCTTGGTCTCATTGCACCGATATGGAAACCTTTGCCTGATGCCTCGGGACTCCTCATTTGCGCTTGCCTCTTTAGCACGAAAGAAGAAACTGGTACTCTGCGCCCGCTGGCGCCCGCCTGGCCTTGGTCGTCATGGCTCACTTCCCCTTGCATATATATCTCTGCTCCTCGGAGCCAGCCTAGCGAGGCCGCCCCCAGGGAGGTCTTGGTGTCGTCCGCCTCGCGAGGGTCTTGAGTTGTTGCTGCCGAAGCTGGGCGGTACCGGGCCGTTAGTGGAGCCACACCGTGGGCCGCAGGCAGGAAACTTGGGTACCCCCGTTCCCAGGATGCCGACAGCCACCCTTTTGTGCAAGCCTTGCCGATGCGCATATAACCCTTTGTACAATGCCAGGCATAGACCCTGAGCATAGATAATAAATCGATGCGCTGGCGCCCTAAAAACTTGCATGCATGTTTAGTTTAACATAAATTTGCCATGATCGTTAAAGGGGGATCATATGTTGCTATGCTTTCCTCTGTACTAGGTACATGACTCTTGCCGTGGACTCGATCCTGAAAAGGAGAAATGGGAACAACTTTACATATCGATCCCCGACAAGCTAGAAAGATAAGTTTCTCTAAAATATCCATAGCGTATCTCTATAAAGAAAAAAACTTGTGCATAGAAAGACCTTGTCACCTACTAAACATTTGCGCTCCCATACTTTCATTCAAATGTTGATTCGGCCAGGCTGGTTGAAGTGGCATTTGGCAGAGAAGGTTTGACGAGGGCCGCTTCCCTTCCACTTTCCTAAGCCCGACAGGCCAAGCCTTGCGGCAGCAACGAAGGGAACCGACATGGTAGTTTGCCGGAAAAACTTGTCTACTTGAGAGTATAGAGGAGTCACTCCTCTGCATGGATAAGATACATGCACAAGTACCCGGAAAACATATATTTTTTCTTTAATATGTAGATAAATAAGTACAAATCTTATAGAGTACAAATATGGATAAAAGAGATTACATATTAAAGACTAAAGTTTGGCAAATGCCTACATGTTTTAGATTAAAAAAAAGATAAGTTCCCCGTAATCCCTTTCTAGTCCCTCTCCTCTTAGGGACTACAGGGAGAAGCGAAGAGGCAAAAGGAGTACCAGGGCAGAAGCCCAGCATGACCTTGTCAGGGCCCGCGGAACGTAGCCTGAAAATATTGGGAGTACGTAGATGAAGGTGAGGGACGGAGAGAGAAGCTAGGCGATGCCCTGGTCACCTTCACCAGGCCAGCAAGACGCGGCAGCATGGACACCGGCAGGGAATATGAAGCCAGAGCCCACGAGGAAGCCTGCCGGGGTCCAGCTGGAAGACTGCTAGAGGAGGCGGAGACACCATGCACACACAACACCCCGGCAAATCGCCTTGCCGGGGAGAAGATGCAGGTGCAGATGGTGGTGCCGCCAGCACCTTGCCGACGGTGACGGTGCGTCCGGCGCTCAGCCGGAGTCAGAGTCGTCGTCCTCCCGCTCGGCGTCGTCGCCCTGCACCGTCACTGTCCTCCTCGTCGCTATCGCTTGAGGAGGAGCTTTCGTCATCGGTCAAGTTCTCCGTGCAGCAACCTAAGTGAGCACCCGAACGCCCAAAGACCTTGATGGAGAGTAGGGTGGCGTCCATTAACTTAAATGAAGAACGTGCCCCACAGCCAAGCTATGGGCACCAGCAAAGGTTTTCCAGCCATGCCGGAGAAGCATGACATGAGGTGTAGGGAACTCTACGTCCACCCGCATGCTGCCATTGCAGCAGCCCCTCATGTGCACCTCAGACCTAGCGTATGTTCTACCTCCATTGCCCTTGCGAATGGGGTTGGAAGCCGAAGATGGCTGTGCGGAGGCCCGCGGAGCTTGACGATGAATTCCAGTAGCTGGTCCCCGACAAGGCCTTCGTTCGGGCCTACGGTAACAGGAGGATGGGCGATCAAAGCACTGCCACGACCTCCTCGACCCCGGACACCACGACGGCCGCGTCCTCGTCCTCTACCGCCTCCTCTCATGCTGGGCTCTGCCCCTGCGTCCCCAGTGGGAGCAGGGAGGCACCGTCGAGCGGAGACGTCGTCGCCACCACTTGAGTACCACCACGCCCTCTCCCCCTTACCATGGTGGAGGGAAGATGCCAGGAGGAAGAAGGAGGAGATGTGTGTGAGAAGCGCCTCGCCCACATCCCCTTTTATAGGCGAACGTGGCAGGGGGTTGGCTCCTCACCCAGCCCCGCTCCCCAATCCGACTCCTCTGCATCACTAACGGCACACAGAATCAAGGCCGCCCCTCCTGGGCCTATCCGTGGCGCTTGGCTTTCTACCATGGCACTCATTTCCGCGCCCTCCGCGTCCGCCACCATGCGCAATGCATGCAGCGTACGTGGAGAAAACGGCTGAAGCGGTAGAACAAGTGAAATGGCAGTTACCACCCCGTGAACATGGTGCATGGGCAGCCACGGATCATGGTGTAAAGTTCCCCACATCATCTCGCATGACGTGCGGGAAAACCGGAAACTGACTCAAGCTCAAGTTAGTGAAGAAGGAAGGAAAATATCAAGGAAGAAGAAAAAAATTACCACAAGTGTCCTACCTATGTACCTGATAGGGCCTACCCCAACGATGCTCGGCAACACATTTGGACCAGGCCCGGGGGCTCCTGTCGGTGCAACAAACCTTCACGTATGTTGCCTGGACTATACACAGGCATGATGACAATTGTCGTGGTGGAACACGATCACCTATGGGGCCATCAGCCCCTTGTGGTTCGGCAAAGGGGGAGGGGCACGTTGGACAAAGAGCAGAGACCATGAAGTAGAACGACATGGATGATGCGTGTCATTTTTACCCAGGTTCGGGCCGCTGCGAAGCGTAAAACCATACTCCTCTTTGGTGGATTGGATGGGGGACCGTGACGAACACGCAACGCTCAAGCCCGGCAAGGTTTCCTCGAGGAGAGTGGCTACTCGCGTAAGAGTATACAAGGGTCCGACTCATATTTTAGGTTTCCATGGCCCTCCTTTTATTGGCTAAGGGGTTACCACAATGGCAATTTAGTCATTACCTACTGATTAGATAGCCAACAATGCTATCATAGCTAACTCTGGAAGTTAGGACAAAGTGCATTAAATGCAGTGCTAGGTGTCACGCTGAGGATGCAGCCCGGCAAGCCTGTCGCGCCCGCTAAACTACCCTCTTGTGTTTCTGCATGACACACCTCTGGAGGGGTGCCATACAGGGTGAATCTTCCTTCCAACAACTGCCATGTGCCAAATGACAGCCACTTAGTCATTTCAGGGCTCGACACCGCACTGATAAATGACTTGCGTCGCTGTGCGATGGAGCGGTGGAGTCTTGGCGGGGCGACCTACCCTTGGCGGCCTCGACAAGCCTGCGGGGGAAATCTTGGGACTTGTCTTTGGTGAAGCCTTGATGTCTACTACACAACCTTCTTCTTGTAGACTCGTGTTGGGCCTCCAAGTGCAGACTTCTGTAGGACAGTAGAAAATTTCCCTCAAGTGGATGACCTAAGATTTACGAATCCTTGGGAGGCGTAGGAAGATGGTATCTCTCAAATAACCCTGCAACCAAATAACAAAGAGTCTCTTGTGTCCCCAACACACCCAATACAATGGTAAATTGTATAGGTCCCAACCAACAGATATAAGTCAAGATCAATGAGTAGTCGAATAATTATGTAACTATGTGAAGACTCTCTAACATTTAAGAATTTAAGATCATGGGATATTATTTAAACAGCAAGAAAATCCTAGTAAAATGACATCTCAAGGATATAACATATCATGTGAAGAAGTAAAAACTTAGGCTCAACCGAGGCTAACCGATGATTGTTGATGAAGAAACATGGGATGCCAACCGGGGCATCCCCAAGCTTAGATGCTTGAGACTTCTTGAAATATTAATTACGGATGCCTTGGGCATCCTCAAACTTCAGCTCTTGTGTCTCCTTAATTCCTCTGATATCATAGTTTCCTGGAATCTTAAAAACTTCATGCACACAAAACTCAACAAGAACTCATGAGATAAGTTAGTATAAATCCATACAATACCTTATCATTCTATACTATAGAAAATCACTACAATTATAATTTGACATTTTGTGCTAAATGCCTCTGCATATTTAATACTCCTATCCTCAAATAGAACCATTAAACAAGCAAACATATGCATACAATGCAAACATAACAGCAATCTGTCTAAACAGAACAGTCTGTAAAGAATGCAAGAGGAATCATACTTTCCTAACTCCAAAAGTTCTAAAAAATTACCACACTGTTGAAAATTTGTTATTACTCATTTTGTAAAAGTTTCAAGATTTATCATGTCTGGACTATTCACAAATATCCATACAATCATAGAAAACTTTCTATTTTCAAAACAGCAACGTATAGACTTGCAAAATAAGCATGGTAAAGGCTACACTTGACATTTTTATTGACCTAAAAGATTAAAAACATTACTCTAAATAACAGCAAGTAAATCCTAATAAAAGAAAATTACGCTCCAAGCAAAACTCATATCATGTGGTGAATAAAAATATAGCATCAAGTAAATTTACCGATGGATTGAAGACGAAAGAGGGGATGCCATTCGGGGCATCCCCAAGCTTAGTTGCTTGGGTGTCCTTGAATATTACTTTGGGGTGCCTTTGGAATCCCCAAGCTTAGGCTCTTGCCACTCCTTATTCCATAGTCCATCAAATCTTTAACCAAAACTTGAAAACTTCACAACACAAAACTCGACAGAGAACTTGTAAGCTCCATTTGTATAATAAAGCGATTCACCAGTTAGGTACTGTTGTGAACTCATTCTAAATTTATATTGGTGTTAAATCTACTATATTCCAACTTCTCAATGGTTCATACCCTCAGAAACTACCCATAGATTCATCAAAATAAGCAAACAACACAATGAAAACAGAATCTGTTAAAAACAGAAGAGTCTGTAGTAATCTTGAAACTTCTTATACTTCTGTAACTCCAAAAATTCTGAAAAATTAGGAAAATCTAGGAAATTTGTATATCAATCTTGTGTAAAAAAAATCAAAAGCACGCATCTGTGATGGGATTCTGTTTTTCAGCAAGATCAAATCAACTATCACCGTAAGCCATCCCAAAGGTCTTACTTGGCACTTTATTAATACCAAAGCTATAAAACATGATTACTATAGTAGACTAATCATGTGAACACACAAAAATAGTAGGTATAAATATTGGGTTGTCTCTCAACAAGCGCTTCTCTTTAATGCCTTTCTAGCTAGGCATGATGATTTCAATGATGCTCACGTAAAAGATAAGAATTGAAACACAAAGAGAGCATCATGAAGCATATGACTAGCACATTTAAGACTAACCCACTTCCTATGCATAGGGATTTTGTGAGCAAACAATTTATGGGAGCAAGAATCAACTAGCATAGGAAGGTAAAACAAGCAAAACTCCAAAACTTTCAACACATAGAGAGGAAACATGATATTATTGCAATTCCTACAAGCATATATTCCTCCCACATAATAATTTTAAGTAGAATCATGAATGAATTCAACAATATAACTATCACATAAAGCATTCTTTTCATGATCCACAAGCATATAAAATTTATTACCCTCCACATAATCAAATTTATTCTCATGAATAGTAGTGGGAGCAAACTCAACAAAATAACTATGATATGAGGTATAATCCAATTGAAAATTAAAATCATGATGACAAGTTTCATGGTTATCATTATTCTTTATAGCATACATGTCATCACAATAATCATCATAGATAGCAACTTTGTTCTCATAATCAATTGAAACCTCTTCCAAAATAATGGATTCATCACTAAATAAAGTCATGACCTCTCCAAATCCACTTTCATGAATACTATATGATTCAACACCTCCAAAATAGTGGGATCATTACCTATAGTTGACACTCTTCCAAACCCACTTTCATCAATATAATCATCATAAATAGGAGGCATGCTATCATCATAACAAAATTGCTCATCAAAACTTGGGGGACAAAAAATATCATCTTCATCAAACATAGCATCCCCAGGCTTATGGCTTTGCATATCATTAGCATCATGGATATTCAAAGAATTCATACTAACAACATTGCAATCATGCTCATCATTCAAATATTGTATGCCAAATATTTTATGAACTTCTTCTTCTAATACTTGAGCACAATTTTCCTTTCCATCATTTTCACGAAAGACATTAAAAAGATGAAGCATATGAGGCAACCATAATTCCATTTTTTGTAGTTTTCTATTATAGACTAAACTAGTGATAAAACAAGAAACTAAAAATTTCAATTGAAAGATCTAAAGATATACCTTCAGGCACTCACCTCCCCGGTAACGGGGCCAGAAAAGAGCTTGATGTCTACTATACAACCTTCTTCTTGTAGACTCGTGTTGGCCTCCAAGCGCAGGGTTTTGTAGGACAGTAGCACATTTCCCTCAAGTGGATGACCTAAGGTTTATCAATTCGTGGGAGGCGTAGGATGAAGATGGTCTCTCCCAAATAACCCTGCAACCAAATAACAAAGCGTCTCTTCTGTCCCCAACACACCCAATACAATGGTAAATTGTATAGGTGCACTAGTTCGGCGAAGCGATGGTGATACAAGTGTAATATGGATGGTATATATAGGTTTTCGTCATCTGAAAATATAAAACAACAAGGTAAAAAGTAACAAAAGTGAGTAAAAATGGTATTGGAATGTTTGAAAACAAGGCCTAGGGTTCATACTTTCACTAGTGCAAGTTCTCTCAACAATGATAACATAATTAGATCATATGGCAATCCTTCAACGTGCGGCAAAAGTCACTCCAAAGTTCCTATCACGGAGAACATAAGATGAAATTGCTTGTAGGGTACGAAACCCCCTCGAAGTTATTCTTTGCTATCAATCCATTGAGCTATTCCTATAAGTGTCACAAACAACCCTGGAGTTCGTAGTAAAATAACACCATAGGACACAGATCAATCAACCCTAATGTCACCTAGATACTCCAATGTCAGCACAAGTATTCGTGGGTCAATTATATGATATGCATCAAACAACTTCAGATTCATAATATTTAATCCAACATAAAGAACCTCAAAGAGTGCCCCAAGATTCCTACCGGAGAAACAAGGACGAAAATGTGCATCAACCCCTATGCATAGATTACCCCAATGTCACCTCGGCAATCCGCAAGTTGAGTGCCAAAACATACATCAAGAACACCCCATTGTCACCACATGTATCCCAAGCAAGACATACATCAAGTGTTCTAAAATCCATAATAGTATTCAATCCGATAATAGTGAAACCTCAAAGGTAAAACTCAATTCATCACAAGAAGGTAGAGGGGGAGAAACACCATATGATTCAACTATAGTAACAAAGCTCGCGGTACATCAAGATCATGCCAAATCAAGAACATCAGAGATAGAGAGATCAAACACATAGCTACTAGTACATACCCTCAGCCCCGAGGATGAACTACTCCCTCCTCGTCATGGAGACTGCCGGGATGATGAAGATGGCCACCGGTGACGGTTGCCCCCTCTGGCAGGGTGCCAGAACAGGCTCCCGTTTTGTTTTTCGTGGCTACAGAGGCTTGTGCGGAACAACTCCCGAGCTAGGTTTCTTTTTTGGGGCTTTCTGGATTTATAGGAATTTTTGGCATCGGATTCACGTCCGGGGGGGGGGGGTCCACGAGGCAGTGACAAGATAGAGGGGCGCGCCCTAGGGGGGTGGGTGCGCCCTCCACCCTTGTCGTTGCCTCGGGACTCTTCTAGCCCAACCCTGATGCTTCGTGGGCTTCTTATGGTCCATAAAAAATCACCGTAAATTTTCAGCTCATTTGTACTCCTTTTGATATTCCTTTTGTGTAAAACTCAAAAACAAGGAAAAACAAAAGGTGGCACTGGGCTCTAGGTTAATAGGTTAGTCCCAAAAATAATAGTCACTCCATCCCAAAATAAGTGACTCAACATTGCACTAATTTTAGTACAAAGTTGAGTCACTTATTTTGGGATGGAGAGAGTATAAAATAGCATATTAATGCATATGAAACATCCAAAACAGATAATATAATAGCATGGAACAATAAAAAATTATAGATACGTTGAAGATGTATCAAGCATCCCCAATCTTAATTCTTGCTCGTCCTCGAGTAGGTAAATGATAAAAACAAATTTTTTTATGTGGAATGCTACCTAACATATTTATCCGAGTAATTTTCTTTATTGTGGCATGAATCTTCAGATCCATAAGATTCAAAACAAAAGTGTAATATTGACACAAAAACAATAATACTTCAAGCATACTAATAAAGAAATCATGTCTTCTCAAAATAACATGGCCAAAGAAAGTTATCCCTACAAAATCATATAGTCTGGCTATTGTGGGGACCCCGACTTATAAGTCATGATCACCGAATGCACGTGTACAGTGATCCCAGAGATCAATGCTCACTGAACACACAGAAGCTGAATAACAAGAGCCTTACATCCATACATACCGTCTTACAAAAGTAGGATCGTTATGGTCGAGATTTGAGTTTATGATCGCAACGGAAATCTTCCTTGATAATTTGGGCCCATGCCATCTGCCTTAAGCCTACAGGCATTCTGAATGGGAGAGCCTCCTAGCTCGCACGATCATCACCAAAGAACTCTTCTTCATATTCCTGCTCTTCCAGGCCTGGCCAAATAAATAGCCAGGGACAAGCCAGTGAGCACGTTTGAATGTACTCGCAAGCAACCAAAGGGTGATAACAGAATAATTATGCAAGGCTCTACTGCTAAATTAGCATTTTTGCGGAAAGCTAGTTTTTCTCATGCGAGTATGATCAACATTTATTCAAGGACATGAATGCATGTGCAACAATTATCAGGAGGTTACAGACATCAACATCGAGAAAGAGTTATAAACAACTCATGCACAAACTCACCGTGACTTCCTCACGAATCATACCAACAAGATTACCAAATCGTGTTGTTTGTCAGGAACATATGAACATAGTCTAAGCAGCACCACCCAACTGTCCTTGACCGTGGACACGGCTATTCAAATAGTTTGACACTCTACAGAGGTTGTACACTTCACCCACAAGAATCGGGAAGCTTTCGTGACATCTGTCGGCGTTCTGGGAACGGGGGTACCTAGACTTGCCTGCCTGCGACCTGCGGCGTGGCTCAAGGGGTGGCCCAGTACGGCCCATCTTCATCAACACAAGCTCAAGACCCTCGCGAGGGGCCAAGCCTCATGAGGCGGAACGACAGGAAGCTTCCTCAGGCACGGCCTCATCAGGCTGGCTCGCGAGGAGGCGGAGAGAGCAAGGCGGGGTACCTCATGAGGTGCCCATGACGCAAGCCATGACGACCGAGGGCACCAGGCGGGCGCCAGCCCACGCAGTGTCCTCATTTCCCCTTTGGTGCAAAGGAGGCAAGCGCAGGCCAAGGCATCAGGCAAAGGCAACCATTTCGGTGCAACAAGACCAAGACCAGCAGAATGGTAGGAAGGAGGTCATCGTGGAGCCCAAGCCGGCGTCACCGTTAGAGTCTTTGGCAGGCGAGGACCAACTTTAGTCAGGATAAGTGTACTAGATGTTCCCCTTCAAAATGGCCAATTGTTGGCGCCCTTCCCGCTCAATATTTGGGAAGAGGCCCAGGGCCTCCCACTATAAATAGAGCTAGCCACCACCAAAGGCAAAGTAGAGGAAAAAGAAGGGAAAGAAGGGGATCGATCAGAGAGAGGATCGGCACCTAGAGAGAGAGAAAGAGAGGCGATCGAACTCATCCAAGCAGTTCGTCGCATCAGCTCAAGAACAGCCCCTCGCGAGTCTGTTCTCCCTTTGTATCGTTCATCATTAGCCCCCGAGGCAATCCACCACACCACAAACTGGAGTAGGGTATTACACCACAATGGTGGCCTAAACCAGTATAAAACTCGTGTCCCTTGTGTTGTTCTTTGTGTAGTTTAGACCCTTGCGAGACGACGAGACGTAGGTAGGTTGGAGGTGTGATCTCCGCATGCACCCCAGAGTTCGAACCTAGAGGCTCTGCCGGAACCCGAAATCCGACAACATCCATGATCCCGCAGTACCTCAAGTACTTGGGGAAAGCACCCGATCACTATCTTTCCTTAGGCGACACTAACATAGGGTCCATTCGTTGGTACACGGCCCTCGTGTATAAGCATATAGATCTTGGGACTCTACCCTTTTCATTATCACACATACACGAAGGGACCAATGGTGTGTCCGATGCCCTGTGAAAACAGTCGAGGACACCTATCCAAGCACGACCCCATCCTGAGGGTGACCTCACGTCACTCCCGTCACTAGTAATGTGGGCACCATGCTAGTATCGGACTAGGTAATTAATAATGCCCCGTCCCATAAGGGGTAGAGTGGTTGTACATGTTTGGTTGGGACACTAGATAATCTTAAATCTAATCCATCTCTGTAAACAACACTTCCATCAAGCGTCGGTACACTACTTCTGCACCAAGCAGTGACCTAGTTCATCATCATCTCCCAAGGGCATTAGTGGCACCCTCTTGGGCTATTTGCAAGTATGTCAAACCACACTTGTTTCTTTACCTGCATAACCCCGACCCATTTTGCGTAGCCAACTACTATAGCACATTTCAACAACCCATCAACACAACTCTAAACAAGGATAGAGTCATGAACAATGCAAGTATCAACGGGGTATGCAACGGAGGCAACCCTAGCAAGGTTTCCATTCGAGATATATCATGCACTCGATGAAACAACAAAAAATGCTATTATGATGTAAAATGGTACCTCATGGTCAAAGGGATGCTTGCCTGTCTTAACCAAGTCCTTGGGGTCTCCAAATCGTCTTGTCCTTCTCCAAGTACTCCGTTTACTTCGTCAACTAACGTCGGAAATAACTACAATAAGCAACACAACAAGGAAAAAATAAAAGTGTTCTAAAAATATAAATTTGATTTTCTTAGGACATCTCTGGTTATATGAAAAATAACCAGAGTGGTTTCATTGGGATTGGATCAGTGGATAATTCTGAGCATTTCAAAATGATGGAACCAATGGACTTAATGGGTCTGCTAGTTGTCTATAGAATGCCTTTTCATAAAAATGAGTAACAGTACCTGAGGGAGTCCTGGATTAGGGGGTGTCCGGATAGCCGAACTATCACCGTTGGTCGGACTCCTGGACTATGAAGATACAAGATTGAAGACTTCGTCCCGTGTCCGGATGGGACTTTCCTTGGCATGGAAGGCAAGCTTGGCGATACGGATATGTACATCTCCTACCATTGTAACGGACTCTGTGTAACCCTAACCCTATCCGGTGTCTATATAAACCGAAGGGTTTTAGTCCGTAGGACGAACAACAATCATACAATAGGCTAGCTTCTAGGGTTTAGCCTCCTTGATCTCGTGGTAGATCCACTCTTGTACTACCCATATCATCAATATTAATCAAGCAGGAGTAGGGTTTTACGTCCATCGAGAGGGCCCGAACCTGGGTAAAACATCGTGTCCCTTGTCTCCTGTTACCATCCGCCTAGACGCACGGTTCGGGACCCCTACCCGAGATCCGCCGGTTTTGACACCGACATTGGTGCTTTCATTGAGAGTTCCTCTGTGTCGTCATCCTTAGGCCCGATGGCTCCTTCGATCATCAACAACGATGCGGTCCAGGGTGAAACTTTTCTCCCCGGACAGATCTTCGTGTTCAGCGGCTTTGCACTGCGGGCCAATTCACTTGGCCATCTGGAGCAGATTGAAAGCTATGCCCCTGGCCATCAGGTCAGAGTTGGGAGTTTGAACTACACGACCGACATCCGCGGAGACTTGATCTTCGACGAATTCAAGCCACAGCCAAGCGCCAAGCCTTTGTCTCGATGGGCACGATCTAGCTCGCCACCGAACAAAGGTGCCTCGAGGTCGCACTGTCCGCTCCGACCCCTAGTTCGGAGCCGACTCCGCCGATCGAGGACGAGTGGTTGGACACTGCCTCGGGGGCTATGATCTCTACGGTGATTGAGCCGAACTCCATCCCTGTCCTTTGTGAAGACCATGACACCAGGGTGCCGGACTCCTCTCCGGACTCGGAACCCTCTGCGCCCCTGCCAATCGAATCGGATTGGGCGCCGGTCATGGAGTTCACTACCGCGAACATCTTTCAGCACTCGCCCTTTGGCGACATCTTGAATTCACTAAAGTTTCTCTCTTTATCTGGAGAGCCCTGGCCGTACTACGGTCAGGAAGGTTGAGATGCGAACGACGAGGAAATCCAACGCCCACCCACCACCCACTTTGTAGCCACTGTCGATGATTTAACCGACATGCTCGACTTCGATTCCAAAGAAATCGACGGTATGGACGATGATGCTGGAGACGACCAAGAACCAGCGCCTACAGGGCACTGGAAGGCCACCTCGTCATACGACATATACATGGTGGACATCCCAATAGATGGGAACGGCGATGGAACAGCGAAGGATGACCCCTCCAAGAAACAGCCCAAGCGCCAAGCGCCAAGCGCCGCTCTAAATCCCTCCACAAAGAAAACGGTGATTACAGCACGGAGATAATAACACCCCGGACAAAGGTCAAGACAACCCCTCCAAAGAGGATTCATCATAGAAGGAGGGAGAAGCCAGCCCTCATGATAGAGTGGCGACAAGGAGGTGGAGGACGATAATTATATGCCTCCCTCCTCAAGATGAGGCAAGCCTCGACGACAATTTGTCATGCCCGAGGATCCCCGCCGAACAGAGCTGCGTTTCAAACGCAGGCTTATGGCCACCGCAAGCAGCCTCAAGAAAAAGCAGCAGCTACTTAGAGCTGACCAAGACCTGCTAGGTGACAGATGGATCAAGTCCTTGCAGCCAAGAGTATGAACTCAAACGCCTCCAAGAGATACCCAAAACGCAGGCTGCTACCCCAATTAGAGGAAGAAGCACCCAAACCTACATCACCAGCGCATGATGCGGCCGACCGGCCACCCCGTGGCCGCGACAGAGAGGCCTCTAGACCCTCCATTCAAGCCGCACCCCGGCGCCGAAAATACCAAGGCACGGGGAAACGCGCCAGACCTGCGAGACATATTGGAGGACAAGGCAAGCAAACAAGATCGATCTACGGATCGCGTGGGCGCCCCACGACACGTGATGATAACCGTCACGCCGGATACAGCAATTTCGGCCGGGCCAAACACAGTAGACAAAGCTCATTTGAGCTACGTCGTGATATAGCTCAATACAGAGGCGCCGCACACCCACTATGCTTCACAGACGAAGTAATGGATCATCAAATCGCCGAGGGTTTCAAACCCGTAAACATCAAATCATACGATGGCACAACAGATCCTGCGGTTTGGATCGAGTACTACCTCCTCCATATCCACATGGCCCGCGGCGATGATCTACACGCCATCAAATACCTCCCACTCAAGCTTAAAGGACCAGCTCGGCATTGGCTTAACAGCTTGCCAGCAGAATCAATTGGTTGTTGGGAGGACCTAGAAGCCGCATTCCTTGATAACTTCCAGGGCACATACGTGCGACCACCAGACGCCGATGACCTCAGCCACATAATTCAGCAGCCAAAAGAATTGGCCAGACAATTCTGGACACGGTTCCTAACCAAGAAAAATCAAATCATTGATTGTCCGGATGCAGAGGCCCTTGCAGCCTTCAAACATAACATCCGCGATGAGTGGCTTGCCCGGCACCTAGGACAGGAAAAGCCGAAATCCATGGCAGCCCTCACAACGCTCATGACCCGCTTTTGCGCGGGAGAGGACAGCTGGCTAGCTCGCAGGAAAAACTTGACCAAAAACCCTGGTAGTTCGGATACCAAGGACAACAATGGCAGGTCGCGTCGCAACAAGCACAAGCGCCGCATCAACGGCGATAATGTTGAAGATACGACAGTCAATGCCGGATTCAGAGGCTCTAAACCCGGTCAGCGGAAGAAGCCATTCAAAGGAAATACTCAGGGCCCATCCAATCTGGACCGGGTACTCGATCGCTCGTGCCAAATACATGGCACCCCCGAAAAACCAGCCAACCACACCAACAGGGATTGTTGGGTCTTCAAACAGGCAGGCAAATTAAATGCCGAACTCAATGACAAGGGGCTGCATAGCGATGACGAGGAGGAGCCCCGGCCGTCGAACAATAGAGGACAGAAGGGCTTCCCCCCACAAGTGCGGACGGTGAACATGATATACGCAACCCACATACCCAAAAGGGAGCGGAAGCGTGCACTAAGGGACGTATATGCGATGGAGCAGTAGCCCCGAAGTTCAACCCATGGTCCTCCTGCCCGATCACCTTTGATCGAAGGGACCACCCCACTAGCATCCGCCACGGCGGATTCGCTGCATTGGTTCTTGACCCAATCATCGACGGATTTCACCTCACTAGAGTCCTGATGGACGGCGGTAGCAGCCTGAACCTGCTTTATCAGGATACAGTGCGCAAAATGGGCATAGACCCCTCAAGGATTAAACCCACAAAGACGACCTTTAAAGGCATCATACCAGGTGTAGAGGCAATTGTACTGGCTCAGTTACACTCGAAGTGGTCCTCGGATCCACGGATAACTTCCGAAGCGAAGAGTTAATCTTCGACATAGTCCCGTTCCGCAGCGGCTACCACGCACTGCTTGGACGAACCGCATTTGCAAAGATCAATGCGGTGCCGCACTACACATACCTCAAGCTCAAGATGCCAGGCCCTCAAGGAGTAATCACGGTCAATGGAAACACCGAACGCTCTCTCCGAACGGAGGAGCACATGGCGGCCCTCGCGGCGGAGGTGCAAAGCAGCCTCTCACAGCAATTCTCGAGTCCGGCTATTGAACGTCCGGCCACCGCTGCGCGCCGGAGTAACCTACAACAAGACCGTCGACACGATCGAGCATCGCCAGCGTAGCAATCCGGCCCCAACCCCAGCCCTCGCGAACTGCGAAGCCCGATTACGCGTACATAACTACGCTCTGGAGATACCATGGGCCTAAGGGGAGGGGCACGACCACGGCACACCCAGAATGCGGCTCAACCGCACCAGGGGCTCTCGATTGTGTCATTCTTTTTCTTTCTTCTTTTTTCTCACTTTCAGGACTCCGTTTTCAAGAAGTCTTGTTCGGCACTAGAATTGCCGAACTCACGATGCAACAGCCAGGGAAGCAGAAAGCTACGTCGAGTGTCCAGGTGGTCTCTACTATGAGCATTATACCTGTTTTACATACCATCCCACAGCTTACCCCTGGAGGGGGACATGTTAAATAGTCCCATCCCTTGCTTATCGCACTATTTGTATCGTTATGCTTCCATTGCAGTACCCTTTTGGAATAAACAATACATAACTTATGCCTATTATTGCACTCCTTTCTTTATCTATATATATGTTCATTTCATGACATGTTGCACCCGTACACTTTGGTACGGCCAATACACCAGGGGCTTAAGTACCCAAAAGTATGGTGTGATAAGTCCGAACACTTTCGCAAGTGCGGCACCCCGAACTTATAGCATTATATGCATCAGCTCCGAATCATGTCTTGGGTCAATAGTTGGGTTTGCCCGGCTCCCATGTTTTGGTACCTTATGTTCCGTTATATCGGCTAAGGTAGCTGGGAGAACCACCGCGATTGTGCCCGGTTGATCTGGGTTGAGCACCTCAAGGTGGAAAGCTAAAACTGACCGTCATGATAGGGCGAGAGCCGGTCGCTGTTCGAGAGGTTTTTTCAGGTCCCTAAAGACTTATGCCGCTTAGAGCGAGGAGTCGGCATTGTCCGGCCAAGGCGTGGATAGCGCCCCGAACTCGGTCTTCCGAATACTAGGGGCTTCGCCGAAATTTAAAATTATAGAATTCTATGGCTAAGTGAGAGTGTTCAAGCACTATAAGTCCGGTTGCCTTGTTCCTTGCGTTGAGCGCCTCCCTTGAAGGACCCAAGAATGGGAACAAGAGCGCTCAAGTTTATCCCAACACCCCAAAGACTGTGGCATGGGGGCTGAAGCCAACGACTTGCCATCTCTCAAATTTGATAAACAGCCGCATGTAAGGTAATATTTTAAATTCACAAGCGTTGCTTAGCGCATATGAACAAGTTTTCAGCATACAGGATAACAAATGCGAGTCTATTCAAAAATTACATCTTTGGAGCATTCACCCGCTATACGGCGGGCACCCTTCAGGACGCCCTCATAGTACATTTCAGGCTTGCGATGCTCCTTGCCCTTCGGTGGCCCATCCATCACAAGCTTCTCCGCATCCAGCTTGCCCCAGTGCACTCTAGCACGGGCAAGGGCCTGACGGGCACCTTCAATGCAGACAGAGCGCTTGATGACTTCAATCCTTGGATAGGCGTCCACCAGCCACCGCACTAGCCCGAAGTAGCTCCCAGGCATGGCTTCCAATGGCCACATCCGAACTATGAGGCCCTTCATGGCCTGTTCGGCGACCTTGTGGAGCTCGACCAGTCGCTTCAAATTTGGTCGCCAGAGGCACCGGATGCTCGGCCTCGATATCGAGACCGTAACACCTTCTCCGTCGAGCTCCCCTCCTTGGCGCGATAGAACGTGGCAGCATCAGACACACTACGGGGCAGATCTGCGAATGCTCCTGGAGAGCTCCGGATTCGGGTAAGTAATAGGTAATTCACTTTCACATGCTTGCTTTGCATAAAGAATGCCTTACCCGCCGCTATCTTCTTTAATGATTCAATTTCCTGGAGGGCATTTTGGGCTTCGTCCTTAGCGGCTTTGGCACTCTCAAGAGCCGAGGCGAGCTCGGACTCTCGAGTCTTTGAGTCACGCTCCAAACTCTCGTATTTTTCCACGAGAGCCTGGAGCTCTTGCCGCACCTCCGCCACCCGCGCCTCCTGCTTCTCTCGCTCGGCGCGCTTTGCAGCCGCTTTGCTTTCGGCCGCGGGCACCGCTTCCTTCAGGGTTGCCACCTTGTTTGTGGCCCCTACAATACCCACGTTAGTCCTGTCATTTTTGCAACCAAATCCTTTCTATAATGTATTTCTTTAATAAGGTATTACTTACCTTCCTTGTCCTCGAGCTGCTTCTTGGCAAGGCCGGGCTCGTTCTCGGACCGCTCGAGGCTCTGCTTCAATGCATTGACCTCCATGATCGGTCTTGGGCAGAGGTCAAGAGCCTGCATTCCCATATTGACATACTTATGTTAGACTCCTGCGTGTATCTTTTTAGATCCTTAGTCCGTCTTTTCTTTCCGAACACCGAACTAAGCATCAGGGCTACCGCCTATGCGGTAATATTTTTACATATTCTAAACTTACCTCAAAGCCTGTTAGATGGCTGGTACAGGCTTCAGTCAGCCCGCTCTTGGCGGACTGAACTTTCTGGATCACCACACTCATAACAGTGTGGTGCTCCTCGTCGATGGAGGCGCTTAAAGGCGCCTCCAGCAAGCTATCCGGTGCCTCCGGATGGACGGAGGTCACCAGCGTCACAGTCTCGCCCTTCTTACGAAGGGGCCGCTTGCCGGACTTCGGAACCACTGAAGGTTCCGGTGCAGAGTCTGGCATAGGGGCGGACTTAGAACCCTCTGGGATCTCTCCCCCTTTGCGCCCAGAGTCCGGGAGGTCGCCTTGCGGCGCCTCCAGGACCACCTCCTCCTGGCTGGGCCCCTTTTGGGACTCCACCGCGGTGTCGTCGGCGACACGAGGAGAGGAGGCGGTCGGAAGTGAAGTGCTATTCACATCCGACGAACCCAGGGAGCCGCTCGACCAAGCGGCGAGCTCGTCCTTGGGCGGGTTACATGGTTATATTCGGCATTAGAAGACACTATGCGACAAATAAAAAGTCATGAACTATTCCGGAGTCCGGACACTTACGATCTCGCCAGGGGCTTGGCCCTTGTTGGCCACTCCTCCTCGTCGTTGTCGGTGTTGGTGGAGAAGTCCGCAAGAAGGGTCCTTCCTTTCTTGGACCCTTCGGCCTCCCCAGTCGGGGCGGCCTTCCTTTTCTTCTCTCCCCCCGCTGGTGGAGAGGCTTCTTTTTCCTCCTCCTCGTCCTCGGAGGAGGATTCCGCCTCAGAGTCATCGGACGATGAGTCCGACAGCACCTGGCGCCGGGAGCTCCTTTGAGTTCCCGTGGCCTCCTTCTTGGCCTTCTTCTCCGGCACCACGTGAGGTGCCGCAGCCAGCAGCCCCGTTAATCGGGCGTCCGCTGGGTTTTCTGGTAAGGGGGCCGGACAATTAATCTGTCCGGACGTCTTTAGCCAGTCCTGTCAAAGGTTAGGGAGTTTTAGATCCCGCATAGAGTCAAACTATGAAAAAAGAGTCCCATAAAGGGTAAAATAACTTACCTCGCTAGCTTGACGCTGCGAAAGCTGAATCCAGCGTTCTTGATGGCGGATGTGGGAGCCCCGGCGCCTTGAACAAGACCTTCCGGGCATCTTCGCACGTAGTGTCGAAGAGCCTTTTTCGTAGTTTGGTGTTGTGCCGGATCGAACTCCCACAATTTGAAGGACCGTTGTTGGCATGGGAGGATCCGCGGATGAGCATCACCTGGATTACATTGACAAGCTTGAGGTTCTTGTCCACCGTGTTCCGGACGCAGGTTTGGAGTCCGGACAGCTCTTTCGAATCACCCCCACGTCAGCCCGTCTCTTTCCATGACGTGAGCCGTGTGGGGGAGCCAGATCGGAATTCGGGGGCCGCCGCCCATTGAGAGTCGCGCGGCTCGGTGATGTAGAACCACCCCAATTGCCACCCCTTTATGGTCTCCACAAAGGAGCCCTCGAGCCATAGTGTCGTGGTTTTGTCACGGCAGATGTCCTTAGTGTCAGGACTTAGTCGCGAGGCCAACGCATCTATGTGGTAGCTTGAGAGGGGTTGAGCGGAATCGAGAGACGCAACACAAGACAGGGATTTAGACAGCTTGGCCCCGGGAAACATCATCCGTAAAAACCCTACATGCTGTTTGAGGCTAGGTCTCATTATCATCACGAGGGAGTCGCCAGAACCGGCTCTCCTCTTTGTGTCTAGCCCTAAGATTGTTTCTTCTTGCTTGTAGCTTGTCCTCTTTAGAGCCCTGCCCTCCTTATATATGTTGAAGGGCGGGTTACATGTGGAGTCCTATTAGGATTAGAATTACTCTATTACAAGTGGAGTCCTAGTCTTGCTTCCTTCATAGGAGAATAGTCCTTACGCTTTCCTTATAAACCGCCCACCATTAAACGTGAACTGCCTTCGGGCCTTGGGCCTTGTCATCCGTCTGTCTCTGCAGTGCCGGATCACCAGTGAGTCATAATGACCAGGTGGGTTGCTTGTAAACCGCCAGGTCAGGGCGGGTCGCCAGTGAATCGCCAAGTGCCAGCCGGATCTCAGTAAACCGCCAAGTCAGGGCGGGTCGCCAGTGAATCGCCAAGTGCCAGCCGGATCTCAGTAAACCGCCAAGTCCGGCCGGGTTATACTTCCGGCCGGTTTACGCCGCGGGGTATATCCCCAACACATAGGACTTTGGCCATCTTGCCAACTATGGCACCTCCGCACTCCGCTTGGCGGCCGCCCACTACCTTCGGCTTGACATTGAAGGTCTTCAACCATAAGCCGAAGTGGGGTTGGATGCAGAGGAAGGCCTCGCACACGACGATAAACGCCGAGATGTTGAGGATGAAGTTCGGGGCCAGATCGTGGAAATCAGGGCCGTAGTAGAACATGAGCCCCCGGAAAAATGGGTCAAGTGGAAAACCTAGTCCGTGGAGGAAGTGGGTGAGGAACACCACCCTCTCATGGGGCCTGGGGCTGGGAATGAGCTGCCCCTCGTTGGGTAGCCGGTGCGCGATGTCGTTGGACAAGTATCCGGCCTTCCGCAGCTTTTTGATGTGCCCCTCCGTGATGGAGGAGGCCATCCACTTGCCTCTCGCTCCGGACATAGTTGGAGAAGGTTGAGGTGGGATGTGCGGACTTGGGCGCTGGAGCTCGAGTGTGCGGAAATGGATGAGCAAAGGAGGAAGAGGGCGTAGGTGAAAAGGTGGATCCTTATCCCCTTATATGGACGGACGAAGCTATGTGTCCCTCGCTAGCCTGGTAAAACTTGCTTATCTCCCGAGCGCCGTAATCAATGGCGCGGTCGGGTTACCCACGTCCGTATTGATGGGAATCCCGGAATAAGGGGGCACGATCCCCGCTTTGATAAGACGTGCCAAGGAAACCGCCTCGCTAAACGCTACCGAGGTGGAACAGTAAAACGATTCGTATAAAGGCCTGGCCATGGTGTGATGTCACGCCATGAATACATCACAGATCTGTAAAAAGTTATTCTCTCTACGGTGGTATGTGGAACTTGTTTTGCGAGCGGACACTATCCTTGTGTTCAAAATCTTCTTTGAAGTATTCGAAGAGGAACCCGCCTTGCAATGCCGAAGACAATATGCGCGTCGGACTCGTCGTCATTGAAGCCTGGTTCAGGGGCTACCGAGGAGTCCTGGATTAGGGGTGTCCGGATAGCCGAACTATCACCGTGGGCGGGACTCCTGGACTATGAAGATACAAGATTGAAGACTTCGTCCCGTGTCCGGATGGGACTTTCCTTGGCGTGGAAGGCAAGCTTGGCGATCAGATATGTAGTTCTCCTACCATTGTAACCGACTCTGTGTAACCCTAACCCTATCCGGTGTCTATATAAACCGAAGGGTCTTAGTCCGTAGGACGAACAACAATCATACCATAGGCTAGCTTCTAGGGTTTAGCCTCCTTGATCTCGTGGTAGATCCACTCTTGTACTACCCATATCATCAATATTAATCAAGCAGGAGTAGGGTTTTACCTCCATCGAGAGGGCCCGAACCTGGGTAAAAACATCATGTCCCTTGTCTCCTGTTACCATCCGCCTAGACGCACAGTTCGGGACCCCCTACCCGAGATCCGCCGGTTTTGACACCGACAGTACCCATTACATCAGGCATGATTTTAGAAAAATTTAGAAATTAGTTTCCCAAGATTTGGATTCCAAATGAATCTCCTATGGAATTTTGAAGTGGACTTATGTGGATAAATGACCTATTTAATGGATCCGATGAAGACCAAGCACACCAAAAATGTTCACTCTGTCCCATTAAATAGACCTTGATTTTTGGAATCTCTGGAAATTTGAATCATCACATTTGGAGCTCTGATGAATTATCTATGGATTTTTGAATTTTACTGGAAACAAAGGAAAAAGGCTATACCACTTATTTTGTGCACTAGGCAAGGGATTGCTGATGGGCTGGCCCGGTGGCTGAGCCGGGCGGGCGCACGGGCGACGTCGAAGACATACTTCGTGAATACACCTACACGCAGAGGAGGTGGCCCTGAGTTGGACCTGGGTCCACTTAAAAGGGGGGCACCCGTCAGCTGCCCATACCGCGTTGGTGGGGCGCTTACAGGCGGGGCCAGAGCAGGAGGCTGGGCCCGCCCGCAGGTGTGTCTCCCTCCTCCCGCTCGACATAGAGGAGGAGGCAGAGGAGATTTCGGCGTCGACAGCGGGTGCTCCGACTACCGTAGGAGGCGCTGGAGGTAGGGGAATGCTTGGGGAATTGTGTCGCATCCCTTCCCCCTGTCAGCGCGTCTAGGGGAGGGCGGAGGTGAGCGGGGCAATGGCCACGGCGGACGGTGCTCGGGTGAGATTCGGGCAAGGCAGGGCAAGCATGGGGAGGAAGGCCTGGTGTGCGGGGAGGCTCCTTGGGACAGTGGGGGTCCTCTGGAGCGTTTAGTGGGAGCAGGGGAGCAATGGAGGCTCGGGTTTGTCCGGAGGCACGCCGACGACAACCCGGCCATGGAGGGGCGAGGAGAGCATGAGGGGGAGAGGGATGATGTCTGGGAGGTGCACGAGAGAGAGAGAGGGATCCAGAAGAGGCGAGGGAGTGCTCGGGGGGAGGCTCTATATAGGGGGCACCTATGCACCATGGGCATGGTCCAGGCCACGCTCGGGTGAGCTCAAGGAGGGAGAAGGAGTGCAAGGGAGGAGGGGCCTCATAGCATTGCATGTCGTGGATGTCGAGGTGACCTTGGGAGACACGAGGGGGAGAGCCGAGGTCGTAGGAGGCGTTGGGAAGGGTGCAGCTACAGTTCCTTGGCGCACTGTAGGGCATTCCAGAGTGCGTCCCTGACCGGCGTGGCCATATTTTTGGTGCTCTGGGCTTGGCCTCTAGTGTCTAGGGGCTCTAGGGGGAAGTAAATAAGTGGGGTGGAGCTTGGATGCCCTGGAGGAGCTCTGGTGTGAGAAGGGTGGTGAGAGAGAGGGGTTGTGGCTGTCCAGAGAGGTAAATGGGTGGTTTTACCCCTCAATCATTGCGCATTGGGAGAGAGGGAGTTACTGGAGGTAGATGATGACCAGGCACACCTCTGGTAAAAAAATGATGCAAAGGAGAATAGTGAAAGTGGACCAAATGGTGGTTTTGGCTAAGTGCCAGAAGGTGCTTGATGCTAGTTTGGTCAAGCAAATGGATTCCAATGGACATGAAAGTAACAAGATCAGGTGGCATATAGAATTGAGGCTGTCCACCAATTTTGAGCTAATTTAAAGGAAGTTCCCAATGTTACTTTGGCTAACCCTAGAAATAGACAAAAATGAGTTTTCCAAGATTTATACATGCATATTTTCCCCCCTTGATGCACCACTTGGTGTAGTGTCATTATTTGTATCATCGAGAAAGTTGTTCAAATTTGGTTCTGGACAAAGAGGGTTTTGGGGCCCTTTGATCAGATATCCTTCTGTCCAACTTGTGTCATTTGGTCTAGATTCATAATTAGACCATCTGAGCTTGTGTACCGAGTTTGAGATCATTTGGGCATGTTTGGCAATGTAAAGTTGTTCAAACTTCTAAATGGGCAGAAGTTGTTTTGAGGGGTTTCGGGGATGTTATCTTATTCTCCAAGACATGAGACTTGGCAAGATCACCAAATAGGGCATTTGTGAGATGATAGAATTTTCTTGGAATTTATAGAGAATATTTCCTTTGTAAATATTTCAAAAGCTTGAAATATCTAGAAAGGGTTTTTGAGGTATTTGATCAATATATTGAACACGACCATGTGTTGAAACTCATATATATGGACAATATATGTCCAATGAGCTTCCCTAAATTTTCCCAAATTTTTTTGTAACAGTAAAATAATTTTAACCTATTAAAGACCATTTCTGGTCTTAAGAAAAAGCCTTTGAATAAAATAGTAATATAACTTTGGAAATAATATTTTTTTGGTTTTTGGGAGTCCTATATCTAATAGGAGTCAAATATAATTTTTGAAAGATTTTTCACACCCTTAATTAAGTACTTGTAGTTCAAGTCTCACTTCAAGGGTTTTTGGAAAACCTAATTTAGAAAAATACTTTTTTGCCAAATTATTTTTGTAAGAAAATACTATTATGTCCTATACACATGGCATGATCACTGGGCGAACTTTCGGATCAAGTAGAAGGCGTATAAGAGTTGGAGGGTTTATTTGATTTTTAGAGCACTTGCAAACAATATACAAAAATCAAATCAAGCAAAGACCAAAACACTCAAAAGTTTTTGTCAAACCACATTTTGTCATGATTTATTAGCTTTAAGTGTAGTGGCATGAAAATTAGGGTGTGACAGACCTACCCCCCTTACAAGAATCTCGTCCCCGATATTCCCAAACTAGGCGCGGAAAGGAGTACAAAAACATGGATTTGGGGTAGTCTTCATGTCCTCACACTGATTCTGCTTCCGAGTGGTGCTTCATTGAACCTTGAAGTACTTGATGGTGTGTCTTCGTGTATGATGTCGTGCTTAATCCAGATTGCTAATGGGTTTCTCGCGTAGGTCAGGTTGGCTGGGGGTCAATGGCTATGTGATCGATGTCCTTGTTAGTGATCCATCTATTTAGGAAGTCGTGTCGTGTGGAAAAACGTTGTGCACTTCGGATAACCCAGGTGGCAACTCCAGTTGGTAACCGTCTTCTCTTCGTCTTGGAGTGATCTTGGAGAGGGGCGATAAGTCTTGGTGTGAGCTTCTCTTTTACACGTAAATGCTTGGTTCCTTCAAGAGGAGGGGCTTGCAGATACACATGGTCTTCGACGCGGAAGTTTACTTCTTGATGACGGTGGTTGGTATAGTTCTTCCTCCATGACAGGGCAATCTTCGGATGTTCCTCAACCAGCTAAATGGTCCTTCTTCCGTCTTCGGGTAGACAAGTATGTCATCAAATAAAGATGACAACTAACTTGTCTAAGTACTCCATGAAGTCTACGGGGTACGTAAAGTAGGCTGGGGTATTGGTGGCGATTGAGTATTGGCCAACGTCTCCTTGACCTAGAGCCAAAGCCCATGGTCATGATCTGACCATGTTGTGGCTTGGTAGGGCTTAAGGGTTTCAAGGATTCTAGTGTGTGAGTGAACGTTTATCATCCTATCCTTAAGCATGGTTTCTGATATGCCAATAGTTCTATCTAGTCCCTCAAACAATCACATCATATTTGTGAAAGAATCATCTCGTATAAGTCAGCTCCAACCATTTCCCATGCTATTCATATCCACATGACTCCTGAGAGGAGGTCTAACAAATCATACCTGTCAACAATCCCCGAGCTCATATGTATGGCTATCCCTAAAAATCCATGGGTAGAGCATACAAGCTTCCAAGCTGGAATTAAACACGACAATCCAAGTGCTCATCCTATTCTCCCAAGGTCCAAGATAGTGCGTCTCTATCCTAAGGAAACACGTCATAAGCCCCTCCAAGATCTTGTTTCCTTCCTATGAATCAACTCCAACAGCCCATTAACTTCCATCAATCACTACATAATCCATTATTTCTACATATCTGAAGTCTATGGTGTTCCACACGATCGTCCAATGTCCTATAATCCACAAATACTTGAAAGGGCTATATCTACTATAGTAAATCCACCAATTCCCATTATCGGGGTCAAGTAATCTTCCAACCTCAACTTAAATGGATTCCCTAAATCAACGCCGACAATCAACCTCCTAGTTTATCGCCCGCCGAGAAACATGGTGTCATCATTGAGATCATCAGTCTATATCCAATTTACTCCGAATCATGTAGACTTACTCAGCATCTATAATCAATTCGGATCACCTATTTAAATCCAAATCTCATGTCCAACGAGAATTCCTACATGTTTCCCCCAAATCATTATCGTAAAGCCAACCATATCCTATCAATATCCCCTGGCTAAGTCAAATCCTTATACTTCCAAGAATTTCGGCTTGTGATCATAATCGTCCTACTAAGTCCAAGTTACTCAGGGGTAATGAAAGCTATGCTGCTCTATTAACATGATCCCACCAAGTTCTTCTATCAACATGAAAGCCTTATAATCCACCAAAGAGTCTCAGATAATTCCTCAAGGTCACTGATATAAACTCATCAAGTCATTTGCCCTCTATTCCTATATCCTCAAATTGGTCTTCCCTATGGCATTGTCAGTTCTGGTGCTACCTTAGGATGGTAATGTGCTAGTTCACTATGTCCTCTAGTTCCACAATGAACCAAGTGTTGTACAAGGTTACAGAAGCTTATCTGGTTCTCTTGCAATACCGTAGGATAAGCACATGGTTAAGGATTCGAGCAGGGGTATCTCGTAAAGTCTGCAAGGGTCTAGGGATGGGTTTCTAATCCTGAGGGGTAAACATAACTCTACAGGGTTGCACTTGGTCGAGGAGGTTGTAGCATAAGTCTTCAGTGATAGTTGGTTGCCAAGGTGGAATCCTCGGTTCATCCTGTCTTGCTAGTCTTCAGTTGATGAGAGAGATAAGATCGAAAACTAGCATAGAGGAGGTGTCGGGGGGGGGGGGTGAACCCCAGACAGGCAGCGGAACCCGGATCCTTTTCAAAAACAATGGGGCCAGCATCGCCCCTCGATCTGGCTCGCCCTTTGCCGGGTCGCCCAACACGGCCAGGCCCTGCGACCCGGCCAGGATCTGCAACCCGGCCAGACTCCTCGACTCGGCCCCAACAACCAAGCTCAAGAGTTCTCCAACAAGCCAGCGCCGCCCTTGGCGTGTTCACCAAACCCGGCCAAGGGTCAGCGGCCGTCCCATCCCAGCCGTACGATGGCACGAGACTCCACCAACTGATGACCGGGTTACAAGATTACCCGCCCATGCCTCCGGTCGGCCGGACGAGGCAACAGTGCCCCCACCTACCCGCTAACCAGGGCTGGCATGGCAACAATGCACCCAACGTCACCCATGACGCCGGCAAGCGGCGACCTGACGGAGTGCCACTGTAGCCAACTCAACTCGGCCACGCCCTGACGAACGACAAGACGACACCCGATGCCCCATAGGCGTATGGGGCCCGCGCTCGGCGAACCCGGCGAGCCCTGTTACCCGGCAGGTCCCAGCACCGGGTTCCTGGACACTGACAACCCGGCCCTACGGCCTTGGAACATTACCTAGTTACCCCTGGGGGGTTGACCTATAAAACCCCCCAGGAGCCCTCATGCATACGGGCAATCAACACACACACGCATCCACCCACTCACACGTCTAGAGAGCAACACCCGAGGAGAGGGAGCAGCCTAAGCCTTGGCCCTACCTCCTTCTTCCTCCATACAGCTCTAGGAGCAATTCTGTACTGTTACATATAAAGCACACTTGGCAGGACTAGGGGTGTTATCTCTCTGGAGAGTCCCGAACCTAGGTATGTCTTGCATCCTGCGCTCGCTCATGCCAACCTCGCCTCTGGAGCTCACCAGTGCCCTCGAGCCTCCTCCTATCTTTAGCCATCCCTTGGCATCTGTCGTGCGCCCACCACGACAGTTGGCGCCCACCTTGGGGCAGCCTGAGGTCCTGGCCGGGAGCATGCTTCAGACGAGGATCTTCTCCGACTCCGACGAGCCCGTCATGTTGGCGGACGACGTCATCGACGCGCTCGCCGCCTCCTTCGCCATGCTACGCATCTCCGACACGCCTACGGACGTCGAGTACCTCCGCGAGGTACTTAACTTTTCCGACTCCCAAATCTCCATCAACAACTGCGCTCCCGCCGGAGCGATGGACCTCTGCGTGGAGGTCTTCGTCACCGACATCGACGCCTCCTCCTCGTCGAGCGCGGCAAGGAAGGCCGGCAAAGCTAAGGCCGCGGCGGTTAGGGCCGACTCGCTCAACCCGATGCGCGCCACAATGCAGAGCCTCCGTGTCCCCGTCGGCACCGATGTCGACGCCTCTAACATCGCCGAGGCCGGACTCACCTCAACGAGGATTGCCAGTGCCTGCTGGACCTCACCGAGACACTCGCTGCCACGCAGCGTTGCCTCAACTCTGCCCAGCTGGAGCGCGACACCGCCTATGGCTTCACGCCTGCAGCCCCTGAACCAAGTCGGGTCGCAGACGTGCGAGCCCGTGGTGGCGCGATCGGGCGCCCTTTCGGTGCCCTCCCTCCCGTCTATGAGACTCCCGTGAAGAACATGTGTGCTGCCGAGGCGGCCGCGGTTGGCGTAGATCAGCTCGCGGGCGAGGAGCTGCAGGATCGCCTCAAGAGGGTGAACGACCTCCTCGTCGCGGCCAACGCACAGCAGGACCGCCTCAACTAGCTTGCCAGGCCGGCCGGATCCGGTTCCGTCCGAGTCGCCGGACCCGGTGACAACCAGCATACGGCGTCTTCTCCACCCGGTGAGGCGCACTCCGGACGCACCCCGACCCGGCGCAACCCAGCCCCGACGGTCGCTGGCGGCTTGGCGGACGAGCCGGCCTCGCAGGCCCGGCGCCGCCTCGACACCCTGCTTCAACCCGGCCAGCGTCCGACTGCAGGTGACCCGGCCCCCCGCAGCACGATCACTGACAGGCCTGGCCCGCGCGCCATCGAAGACACCGACGCTCACCACTGCCTCGACCGATTCGCCCTCTCCCAGGAGCTGGAGGAGACCGGCCCCGTCGGACCGGCGTGCTTCGGGCCATGCATCCAGGGCGAGCCCTTCACCAAAGGGTTCACGCTCCCCCGCCACACCCCTAAGTACAACAGCACTGTGAAGCCGGAGGACTGGCTCACCGACTACACAACCGCAATCAGCATCGCCGGCGGTAACCACCGCCTCGCCGTGCGCTACGCGCCTCTCATGCTCTAGGGGTCAGACCACACCTGGTTGAACAGTCTGCCGGCTGGCAGCGTCAACGCGTGGGTCGACTTCGATCAAGCCTTCGTGCGCATCTTCACCGGCACCCCAGTCAGCTCGCCATGTGCGTGCAGGGGCCGGCGGAAACCGGCCACGAGTAACTCGCACGCTGGACCGAGCTCCGAAACAGCTGCGAGGGCGTCCATGAAGTCTAAGCGATCCAGTACTTCGTCAACGGGTGCCGAGACGGCACCCTCCTCAAGCACAAGCTCTTGCACTCCGAGCCGGCCACCATGGCGGCGCTCATGGTGACGGCGGACAAGTACGCCAACGCCGACTCCACCATGAAGATCCAGGTGGCACCGGATGAAGCCGGCAAGGCCAAGCCGATGCCACCTTTGAAGCCGGCAGACAAGGGGAGCCGGCAATAGCACAACCAGCAGAAGAACAAGCGCAAAGCCGATCAACCGGCTCAGCGCTACGACCACCGGCTCGTTGCGGCCGCAAAGCAGGCGCCCGCGACCGACCCGGCCGCCAAGCGTCGGAACACCGGCAAAATGACATGGCAGCCTGCCATGAGTTTCGAGGAGATGCTCGACACTCCCTGCAAGCACCACAGCGGCATGAGGCCGTCCACGCACATGCTCCGACAATGCGCCATCACCAAGCACATCGTGAGGGGCGACGTCCCACCGCCTCCGGCTCCGGCTCCAGGAGCAGGGCAGCCGCCTCCACCTCCGCCTCCGCCCCCACCTCCAGCTGGCGGCGCAATGGGCGATGACCCCTACCCGGCCCAGAAGGCGACCTACATCATTTTCACCAGCCTCGGAGACAACAAGCGTAGCGAGCGCCTCCTTCGGCAGGAGGTGAACACCGTCATCCCGGCTAGGACGGAATACATGCATTGGTCGGAGCGCCCGGTCACCTGCACCCGGGAGGACCACCCGGCCGTCATGCCAAACCTGGGTGGTTACGCCCTCGTTCTCGACACCACTATCGTCGCGTCCCGGTGCACGTGCAAATTCTCCCGAGTTCTTGTCGACGGCGGCAGCAGCATCAACATCCTATACCGCTACACCATGACCAAACTCGGCCTCGAGGCCAAGGATCTGGAGCCAACCCGGGCAATCTTCCACGACATCGTACCAGGCCTCTCCTGCTCCCCGATCGGCCAGATCCGGCTCTACGTCCTGTTCGGCGACAGCAGCCACTTCCGACGCGAGTCGATCTGGTTCGAGGTGGTGGACCTGTCCAGTGCGTACCACGCGCTGCTGGGCTGGCCCGTGCTCGCCAAGTTCATGGCGGTCCCCCACTATGCCTACCTGAAGATGAAGAGGTCGGGTCCAAAGGGCCTTATCACCGTCACCTGCGACTACCGCAAGTCCCTAGACTGTGCCTGAGACGGCGCCAAGCTAGCCGAGTCGCTGGTCGTAGCCGAGGAGCGGCGCCAGCTCGACCGGATCGTCGCCTTGGCCCAAGAAGCGTCGGCTGCGCAGATCCCGACCGAGGAGCCGGCCGATGAGGCCGCGTTCAAGCCCTCCAAGGAGACCAAGAAGGTGAAGCTGAACCCGGAAGACCCCAGCTGCAGCAAGTACGTTGTCGTGGGCACCCACCTCGAAAGCAAATAGGAACGCGAGCTCGTCGACTTCCTTTGTGAGAATTAGGATATTTTTGCATGGACCCCCAAGGACATGCCCGGAATCCTGAGGAAGTATGCCGAGCACAAACTCCACATCCGCAAGGACGCCAAGCCTGTCCGTCAACCCCTACGACGTTTTTCCGAAGAGAAGAGAAGGACCATCGGTGAAGAGGTCGCCAAGCTCTTGGTGGCCGGCTTCATCATGGAAGTGTTTCACCCAGAGTGGTTGGCCAACCCCAGTCCTCGTCCTGAAGAAGAACAATACCTGGCACATGTGTATCGACTACACCAGCCTGAACAAGGCCTGCCCCAAAGACCCGTTCGCCCTCCCGCGGATCGACCAAGTCATCGACTCCATCGCTGGGTGCGAGCTCCTGTCCTTCCTGGATGCTTACTCCGGCTATCATCAGATCAAGCTGGACCCGACTGACGCCCTGAAGACGTCCTTCATCACGCCCTTCGGGGCGTATTGCTACATCACCATGTCATTCGGCTTAAAGAATGTTGGCGCCACTTTCCAATGCTGCATGTAGAAATGCTTGCTGCCGCAACTCGGCCGCAACATCCACGTCTACGTGGACAACATCATGGTGAAGGCCAAGCAGCACCTCACGCTCCTCGACGATTTGAAGGAAACCTTCGCCAACCTGTGCGAGTACAAGGTCAAGCTCAACCCGGAGAAATGCGTTTTGCAGAGTCCTGGCCGGAAAGCTACTCAGCTTCCTCGTCTCGGAGCGCGGCATTGAGGCAAACCCGGAGAAGATCAAGGCCATCGAGCGCATGCGCAAGCCGGCTCGGCTGCGTGATGTCCAGAAGTTCATCGGCTGCTTGGCCTCGGTCGGCCGGTTTCTCAGCCGGCTGGGCTAGAGGGCCTTGGCCCTGTATCAGCTGATGAAGAAGACGACGCCGTTCGAGTGGAACGACTAGGCGGATGAAGCTTTCCGGGATCTCAAGCGCATGCTCTCCACCGCACCAGTCCTGGCCGCACCGGCCGAGAAGGAGCCGCTGTTGCTCTATATTGCTGTGACCTCACGGTCGGTCAGCACGGTGATGGTGGTCGAGGACCAGAGAAGGATAAGGTCCAAGCCGTCCAGCGTCCCGTCTACTACCTGAGCGAGGTTCTCTCCGCCTCGAAGCAGAACTACCCGCACGACCAGAAAATGTGTTACGACGTGTACTTCACCGCCAAGAAGCTGAAACAGTACTTCCAAGAGCATGCCATCACTGTGGTCAGCACGGCCCCTCTCGGCGAGATCATCGTGTGCCGTGATGCCTCTGGCCGGGTCTCCAAGTGGGCACTCGAGCTGGCCGGCCACACCATCCTCTACGAGCCCCGCACCACGATCAAGTCCCAGGCCTTGGCCGACTTTCTCGTCGACTGGACCGAGACCCAGTACCTGCCGCCACCGCCGTACTTGACGCACTGGCGCATGCACTTCGACAGTTCGAAGATGAGACTCGTCCTAGGGGCCAGCATCGTGTTGTCCTCCCCCGAGGGCGACCGACTCAAGTACGTGCTACAGATCCACTTCGCCGCCTCCAACAACATCGCCAAGTACGAAGCCCTTCTGCACGGCCTCCGGCTTGCCAAGGAACTTGGCATCCGGCGCATCCTATGCTATGGTGACTCGGACCTGGTGGTACTGCAGAGCTCCGGCAAGTGGGATACCCACGACTCCAACATGGTGAGCTACCGTTCCTCGTCCAGAAGCTATCCGGAATCTTTGCAGGCTGCGAGTTCCTCCATGTCCCGCGCGCAGAGAATGAAGCGGCCGACACGCTCGCCAAGATCGCCTCATCTCGGCAGTCCGTTCCGTCCGGCGTCTCCCTTGAGCATCTGCACAAGCCGTCCATCAAGCCATCTCTGGACTCCGAGTCCATCCACGTCCTAGACGACCCGGCCGCGCCTCAACCCGCCCCGGGGACTGCTCCAACCGACCCGGTCGCGGCTCAACCCGGCCCAGGGACTGCTCCAACTGACCCGGCCACGCCTCAACCCGGCCCGGGGACTGCTCCAACTGACCCGGCCGCACCTCAACCCAGCCCACGGACTGCTCCGACTGACCCAGTCGCGCTTCAACTTGGCCCAGGGACTACTCCAGCCAGCCCAACCACACCCCAACCTGGCCATGGGGCCGCTGAACCCAGCTCGGGGGCTGCCACCCCGGAACCCGCCGTGATGGCCGTCCTCGCCGGGGTTGCGGCACCATCCTGGGCCCTGCCCATCTCAGAGTTCCTGGAAAACGGGGTTCTTCCCATGGACGAGACCGAAGCCCGACAAGTGCAGCGTCGAGCGTCCGCCTACAGCATCATCAACAATGAGCTCGTCAAGCGCAGCTCCACCGGCGTGTTCCAATGCTGCGTCGAGTCCCCACAAAGAAAAGCATTTGGCCCCAATCTCGGAGGCTACATCCAGTGGGTGCGATGGCGCGCCCCCACAAAGGAGAAAATGATGAAAAGAAAAGCAGAACGCAAACGAAAACTTACAAAGACGGCATGCTCCAGCTCCTGCGTCGCCTCAACCTCGGCCTGGGAGAAGGCCTGAATACGGTCTGTCCGCTCCCACATGCGGCGGGTCACGGCGGCCATCGCCGCCTCCTCCTGGGTCGGAGGACTGAAGGGGACCTCGCTGCTCCCGCTCCGCGACGGTCGTGGCTCGGTGACCCGGCGCCCTCCCGACCTGAGCACCAGGGCATGCTCTCCACTGGTCGCCTCCCCTGAAGCCGGCACCTTCTCTAGCGCCCTCTCTGGCACCAACACCGGCTCGATGGGCGGAGCGGCTTGAGGCTCCACCACCGGCGACGCCTCGCTCGCCCGCGTCCGGGACGCCCCCTCCGGATCCGCCCGCGCCGCCTCCTCCAAGACGGCATCCCCGCCGCCTCCATCGGCCCCCTCCCGCTCGACCACGTCGGTCCGCGGCGGGGTGCCTTCCTCGACAACCACGACCTCCAGGTCGAGGTCCATCGCATCCGCACGGCCGCCTTGGCCGTGATCCCTTCCCGACACCGGCACGAAGACCGTCGTCGCCGGCATCTCCGGCCTCGCTGGCTTGCGCCCACGCCGTCGCGGCGCTAACCCAGGCCTGGGTCGACGCCCGCCTCCAGCTCCGCCTAGGCCCGATTCTGGTCCCGCCAAGCCAAGCCCTCGGCATCGGCCGGGTCCAGACCAAGGTCCAGGTCCACCGGCGCCTCCTCCTCGTCCTGGTCAACGGTGCCGGATCGGCTCCTCCGGAACACGGCGGCCTTGGCGGACGCGGCATCCACCGCCGCCATCGCCAGCGAGATCGGCGACCTGAAGCATAAGACAAAAAACAATTACGCCAAGTCGAGCGGAGCCGCTCAGCAATTTGGCTTCAACAAAAAGGGTCACTTAACCCGGCACCAGAATGGCGGGCCTAGCCGCTCTCTCATGCGGAGCCCCGCGCCTCCTCTTGGCGGGCGGCTTCGCACCTCCAGCCGGGTCCGCCGTGCGTTTCGCGGTTGGAGCCCGTGGCGGAACACTGTCCTTCCCGTGCGGGCGCCACGCCGCCACCGCCCCCCGCGATGACCCGGCCCCGGTCGCGCCGCCGCCTCCTCCACCCGGCGCTGCTACATCGGCGGTCCGCGTCAGCATCCCCAAAGCCGTCGCACAACCGACGACTCAAGATGTATGAACAAGACTCACCTGCTCGGCGCCCTGCACCCGTGTTGGCGGCGGCCGCCTCCCCTCCACCATGGGCCTTGGGCTCCTCCGAGGCAACCCGCACCACCTGCGCCCGCGTCCGGTCGTAAGGATGCTGGATGGCGTTCAGAAGCACCTCGCGCATAGCGTCGGGACGAACAAGAAGATAAGCAACAGCGAAGTATGGGGACCAGGGACTCACCAACGGTGCCGGGTTCGAATCGCTGTACGAGGCCTTCCCGAACTCCCAGTCCACCCCCAAGTTGGCCTTGGAGATGTCGTTGACCCGGTGCGCAACCTGGTCTTCTGCCAACCGCGTGTTCTCCATGCGGTTGGGATCTTGGAGGCCAGTCATCTGACCGATGAGATGGCTGCGCTGCTGCAGCGGCAGCACCCACCGGACGATGAACGCGGTGATGAGGTCGGTGCCGATGAGCCTCTCCCGCTCCTTCATCACTGACACCCGCTCGCACAGGTTGAGCACCTCCTGCGACGGGTGCTTGGGGTAGTACCCCTGGTTCTGCTTCCCACACGACGGCGAGTTGATGAACAGCGGAAGGTTGATGCAGTCCTCGACGAGATTGCGGACGTAGAAGAAGGAGTTCTTCCATTTCTTGGTAGAATCCTCCAGCGGCATCCTCAGGCAGTCGGCGCCCGACCGGTTGGTGATGACGGCCGCCCCGCACTCGGACATCTCCACGGCCCTCGGCCCCTGCTGCTTCAGGGAGAAGAAGCGGACCCAGAGGTCGATCGAAGGCTCGACCCCCAGGTACCCTTGCAGAGGGTAACAAAGCTGGACAGCTGCACGATCGCGCCGATGCCAACATGGTGGGGCTGGAGCCCGAAGAACTCCAAAAAGTGACGGAAGAAGCCACTCGCAGGCAGCTCAAACCCGCGTTTGAAGTGCGGCAGGAAGACCACCCGCTCCGAGCCCTCGAGCCGCGGCTCCCGCTCGCCCTGCGGGAGGCGCGCCTCGACCTCCTCCGCCCTCGGCAGGCACCAGGTGTCGCGAAGTTAGGCGATGTTGTCGAGGGTGACTGTCGAACCCATCCACGATCCTAACGGCAACGCCATCGACCCGAGTGCAAAAGAAGAAGGCGGAGAAAAGGAAGAAGATGGCGAGAAAGCTCTACTCAAGACAGCGGGCGTTGCAGCTAGCGGCTGTCGTCGTAAGGAGAGGGAGGATGAAGAGGCAGGGGAGCGCGAGCGTGAATGATCTCCGCCGCCCCCTTCGCTCCCAATTTATAAGCCACGATTTGCAACGCGGGGAAGTGGGATCATTTACGCTCGCCCTTCCCACTTACCCGCAATAAGTGCGCACGTACGCATTCAGTAACTGCCTCGAGAATGGCAACCGACCCGCGGATGCCGCAATAAATCCGCGCGCGTGGGCCGAGGGTGCGCGTGGGCGGGCACCAGGCCGTCGCCTCATCCCGTCACGCGCGTGGCCTGTCAGGCCCCTCCGGCTCCCTGGTGCCACGTGACGGCCACACGAAGCCCGAAAGATTGCCCAAGATTTGTTGAACTCCTCAGTTTCCCGCCACGAGCGGGATGCTGCGGTCCGACTTCCGGAAGCCGGCACACAATGGGTGTTGCCGGACCCGGCGGTCACCAAATCCGCCGCTGCAAGGGGGGAAACTGCGAAGGCCCTCCCATCTGAAGAGGGCGGACCTTCACACCTTCGGGGACTACTATCGGGGGGGATGAATCCCAGGCAGGCAACGGAACCCGGATACTTTTCAAAAACAACAGGGCCAACATCGCCCCTCGATCTGGGTCACCAAACTCGGCCAGGCCCTGCGACCCGGCCAAGATCTGCAACAAGGCCAGACTCCTCGACTCGGCCCCAATAACCAAGCTCAAGACTTCTCAAACAAGCCAGTGCCGCCCTTGGCGTGTTCACCAAACCCAGCCAAGGGTCAGCGGCCGTCCCATCCCAGCCGTACGATGGGACGAGACTCCACCAACTGATGACCGGTTAAGCCACAAGATTCGCCTGCGCTCTCCGGTCACCGGACGAGGCAACAAATACTTCCACCTACCCGCTGACTGTGGTCGGCGTGGCAACAAAGGTTCCCACCTACCCGGCCGACTGTATGGTGTGGCAACAGTGCACCCAACATCACCCATGATGCCAGCAAGCGGCGACCTGACGGAGTGCCACTGTAGCCGACTTGACTCGGCCACGCCCTGACGAACGACAAGACGGCACATGATGCCCCATAGGCATATGGGGCCCGCACCCGGCAAGCCCTGGTATCCTTCGGGTCCCAGCACCGGCTTCCTGGACACTAACAACCAGGCCTTACGGCCTTGTAACATTACCCTTGTACCCCTGGGGGTGTTGACTTATAAAACCCCCCAGGAGCCCTCATGCATACGGGAAATCTACACACACACGCATCCACCCACTCACACGTCTAGCGAGCAACACCCGAGGAGAGGGAGCAGCCTAAGCCTTGGCCTGACCTCCTTCTTCCTCCATACAGCTCTAGGAGCAACTCTGTACTGTTACATATAAACCACACTCGGCAGGACTAGGGGTGCTATCTCTCCGGAGAGCCCTGAACCTGGGTATGTCTTGCGTCCCACGCTCGCTCATGCCGATCTCACCTCTGGAGCCCACTAGTGCCCTCGAGCCTCCTCCTATCTTTAGCCATCCCTTGGCATCTGCTGTGCGCCCATCACGTCAGGAGGGGAATGCCTAAAGGATTTTTTATAGTGCAAGTGCGAACAAACAGCTGAAAAATGGCCAAACAAAAGAAACAAGGTAAGGAAGGTGATATAGTCGCGTACTTATTGCCTAGGGCAACAGGGCGATTTAGATCAAAACACAAACAATTAAAAAAAAGCAACACACAATCATGGTTCTATTCGAACCATCATACAGACTCGACTGCGCATAGGGGGTACACGACTCATCCTACCCTAGGGGTTCTCGGACTTAGTAGTCGTGCTTTGCTTCATGCCTCATGTAGTCTTCTGGGTTCCCCTCGGGTGTCGCTACGTCTCTTGTGGTTGTTTGATGGAACGATTCGGGTTGAGCCTGAAGAGTCTTCAAGAACTTCTCGCCTGTTGAAGTGATGGGGTGAATGTGGCTCCTCGTAGCTGGTGTTGACTCGGTCTCCTGTTGTCTTCTTAATCGTGACGATCCCTTTTGCCTTCTAAGGCGTCGAGGGTACCAGGTAGGCAATCCTTTATGCAATGACAATAACAAGGCATAGTAGAGGTCCAACATGTTGGTTTTGGTGATGATAACATGCACACCAAGAGAGGGGGATAAAGAGAACCATTTTCCTGCTCATTATAGTGAGGCAGACCTAATGGCGAGGTTCTCATCCACCGGTGGTTGCCGATACAAGAATGGTACGGACATGGTTGCTCTATTAGCAATGTATATCATGATCTTGCATATCTTACACCCTGATCGTCTTAGGACAAGATTACATCATCCTAGGGCAATGTCGAGGGTGTCACCATCTTCCGGGTCTTGATGTCCTCATTCCTTGAGGATGCATCTTCTGTTGGTATCGTCTTGTTGTGGTGTCGCCAATCTCGTGTCCAGAAGAGGTGGGTGATTATCTGTTGATAACCCACAAGTATAGGGGATCAATTGTAGCCTCTTTCGGTAAGTAAGAGTGTCGAACCCAATGCGGAGCCAAAGGTAAAACAAATATTCCCTCAAGTTCTATCGACCACCGATATAACTCTACGCACGCTTAACATTCGCTTTACCTAGAACAAGTATGAAACTAGAAGGACTTTGTAGGTGTTTTTGGATAGGTTTGCAAGATAATAAAGAGCGCGTAAATAAAAAGTAAGGGCTGTTTAAAATAAGACACAACTAAGTTGGTTTTAGTAGAGAGCTTTTTGTCACAAGAAAGTTATTTGTCCCTAGGCAATCAATATCTAGACCGGTAATCACTATTGCAATTTTATATGAGGGAGAGGCATAAGCTAACATACTTTGTCTACTTGGATCATATGCACTTATGATTGGAACTCTAGCAAGCGTCCGAAACTACTAAAGATCATTAAGGTAAAACCCAACCATAGCATTAAAGTATCAAGTCCTCTTTATTCCCATACACAAACAACCTACTTACTCAGGTATGTGCTTCTGTCACTCATGCCACCCACCATAAGCAAATTATGAACATATTGCAAACCCTACAGTGGAGATCCCTCACGCTTGCGCGACACGAAGAGCACCATAGGACAGCACCAATAATAAAACATGCAACTCAAACCAATCACGATCATCAATTAACCCATAGGACAAAATGGATCTACTCAAACATCGTAGGATAGCCATACATCATTGGGAAATAATATATAGCATTGAGCACCATGTTTAAGTAGATATTATAGCGGGTAAAAGAGGGGTTACACCGCTGCATAGAGGGGGGAAGACTTGGTGATGATGGCGGTGAAGTTGTTGGTGAAGATTATGGTGATGATGATGGCCCCCGGTGGCACTCCGGCGCCACCGGAAGCGAGGGGGAGAGAGCCCCCCTCCTTCTTCTTCTTCCTTGACCTCCTCCCTAGATGGGAGAAGGGTTTCCCCTTTGGTCCTTGGTCTCCATGGCGTGGGAGGGGCGAGAGCCCCTCCGATATTGGATCTGTCTCTCTGTCTCTCTATGTTTCTGCGTTCTGGATTCTGCCCTTTCACCTTTTCTTTTATAACCGGAGATCCGTAACTCCAATTGGGCTGAATTTTGGACACGATCTCTATCCAGAAATTAGCATTCTTGCGGCGAAAGAAGAGCTCCAACCTCCTTACAGGGTGGCCACGAGGGTCCAGGGCGCGCTTGTCCCCCTGGGGCGCGCCCCCTGCCTCGTGGCCCCCTCGGGCATCAACTCGCGTTGATTCTTCTTCCCAAAAATCATAAATATTCCAAATAAAACTCCCTCGGTTTTTATCCCGTTTGGACTCCATTTGATATGGGTTTTCTGCGAAACAAAAAACATGCAACAAACAGGAACTGGCACTGGGCACTGGATCAATATGTTAGTCCCAAAAATAATATAAGAAGTTGCCAAAATTATATGAAAGTTGTAGAACATTGGCATGGAACAATCAAAAATTATAGATACGACGGAAATGTGTCGGCAGCCCCAAGCTTAATTCCTGCTTGTCCTCGAGTAGGTAAATGATAAAAAAGATAATTTTTTATGTGGAATGCTACCTAGCATAATCTTGATCATGTAATGTAATCATGGCATGAATATTAAGACACGAGTGATTCAAAGCAATAGTCTATCATTTGACATTAACACAATAATACTTCATACTAATAAAGCAATCATGTCTTTTCAAAATAACATGGCCAAAGAAAGTTATCCCTACAAAATCATATGGTCTGGCTATGCTCCGTCTTCACCACACAAAGCATTCAAATCAGTCACAACCCTGATGACAAGTCGAGCAATTGGTTCATACTTTTTAACGCGCTTCAGCCTTTTCAACCCTCATGCAGTACATGAGCGCAAGCCATGGACATAGCACTATGGGTGGAATAGAATATGATGATGTAGGTTGTGTGGAGAAGATAAAAAATGAGAAAGTCTCACATCGATGCGGCTAATCAACGGGCTATGGAGATGCCCATCAATTGATGTCAATGTGAGGAGTAGGGATTGCCATGCAATGGATGCACTAAGAGCTATAAGTGTATGAAATATCAAACTGGAAACTAAGTGGGTGTGCATCCAACTTGCTTGCTCATGAAGACCTCGAGCATTTGAGGAAGCCCATCATTGGAATATACAAGCCAAGTTCTATAATGAAAATTCCCACTAGTATATAAAAGTGATAACTCAAGAGACTCTCTATATGAAGAACATGGTGCTACTTTGAAGCACAAGTGTGGTAAAAGGATAGTAACATTGCCCCTTTTTCTTTTTTTTCTTTTTTTCTTTTTTTTCCTTTTTTTGCGGGCTTCTTTGGCCCCCTTTTTTTATTTAGGCTTCTTTGGATTCTCCCTTTTTTGGGGGCAATGCTCTAATAATGATGATCATCACACTTTTATTTACTTACAGCTCAATATTACAACTCGATACTAGAATGAAGATATGACTCTATATGAATGCCTCCAACGGTGTACCGGGATGTGCAATGATCTAGCGTAGCAATGACATCAAAAAACGGACAAGCCATGAAAACATCATGCTAGCTATCTTATGATCATGCAAAGCAATATGACAATAAATGCTCAAGCCATGTATATGATGATGATGGAAGTTGCATGGCAATATATCTCGGAATGGCTATGGAAATGCCATGATAGGTTGGTATGGTGGCTGTTTTGAGGAAGATATAATGAAGCTTATGTGTGATAGAGCGTATCGTATCACGGTGTTTGGATGTACCGGCGAAGTTTGCACCAACTCTCGAGGTGAGAAAGGGCAATGCACGGTACCGAAGAGGCTAGCAATGACGGAAGGGTGAGAGTGCATATAATCCATGGACTCACATTAGTCATAAAGAACTTATATAATTATTGCAAAAGTTTATTAGCCCTCGAAGCAAAGTACTACTACACATGCCCCTAGGGGGATAGATTGGTAGGAAAAGACCATCGCTCGTCCCCGACCGCCACTCATAAGAAAGACAATCAATACATACCTCATGCTCGAACTTCGTTACATAACGGTTCACCATACATGCATGCTACGGGAATCACAAACTTCAACACAAGTATTTCTACAATCCACAACTACCCACTAGCATGACTCTAATATCACCATCTTTATATCGCAAAACTGTTGCAAGGAATCAAACATATCATATTCAGTGATCTACAAGTTTTATGTAGGATTTTATGACTAACCATGTGAATGACCAATTCCTGTCATCTCTCCAAATAGATATAAGTGAAGCAAGTGAGTTTAATTCTTTCTACAAAAGATATTCCCACGATCTAACAAATATAAGTGAAGCAAAAGAGCATTCTACAAATGGTGGTTTTCTATGTGAAGAGAAATAGGCAATCCAAATTTTAAATGATATAAGTGAAGCACAAGCATTCTATAAAGCCATACTCAAAGAATATAAGTGAAGTGCACTGAGCATTCTATAAATCAACCAAGGACTATCTCATACCATCATGGTGCATAAAATAAAAATGAAAACTAAATGCAAAAGACGCTCAAAGATTTGCACATATCGCATGAACGAAACGAATCCGAAAACATACCGATACTTGTTGAAGAAAGAGGGGATGCCTTCCGGGGCATACCCAAGCTTAGACGCTTGAGTATCCTTGAATATTTACTTGGGGTGCCTTGGGAATAGCCAAGATTTAGCTCTTGCCTCTCCTCCTTTTCCTCATATCGAGATCTTCTCGATCATCGAACACTTCATCCACACAAAACTTCAACAGAAAACTCGGTAAGATCCGTTAGTATAATAAAGCAAATCACTACTCTAAGTACTGTTGAAAACCAATTCATATTTTGTTTTTGCATTATAGCTACTTTAATATAACTTTTCCATGGCTTAATCCACTGATAGAAATTGATAGTTTCATCAAAACAAGCAAACTATGCATCAAAAACAGAATCTGTCTTAAACAGGACAGTCTGTAATAATCTGAACATTAGTCATACCTCTTGTACTTCAAAAATTCTTCCAAAATTATGAAAAATAAAAAATTTGTATATAAAGACATTGCAAAAAAATTCAGAACCGTTTGAAGTTCCAGTGAAAAATTAAAAATCGCGCACTACAGCCAAAGTTTCTGTCATGCACCGTACAAACCAACAAGCATTGTAAACATCCTAAAGGCAAACCTTGGCACATTATTTTTATAATAAAAGGGAATTGTACAAGGGGATAATTATTTTTATTGAAAAGTTTCTGTAATTAAGATTCACAAAGTTTCCCTGAGCATGAACAAAGTTCAAGGAGCTGTCCCACTTCAACAATGCTTGTGTCTCTCACTTTCACTTTCCTTTTTGAAAAAGTTTTGGGTTCCCCTCTTTATTTTGTTTTGTTTTTAAACTATATAAAAGCACAAAACATAAATAAATGACTCTCTAAAACTTCCGGATTGTCTCCCTGGCAGCGCTTTCTTTAAAGCCATTAAGCTAGGCATATAGTGCTCAAGTAATGGATCCACCCGGATCCCAAGGTATATCAAAGCCAATTTTAATTAGCAATGATTTGGCATTTAGTAGTGAGAAAAAATCAACATATATCAAGCATTGAAGAAGTCTAACTCTCTTCCTATGCATTGCCATGTCATAAAAGAACAATTCATGCACACATAGTAAAGGCCAATGCATAGTATAAACAGTTTCTTGCATTTTTATCCTGTTGGAAACATAGAGAGGTGGAGATATAGTTCCTCTCTCATAATAATTGCAAGTAGGAGCATCAAGCACACGCATATTATATCTATCAAAATCATCATGTGCAACGGTAAAAGGCAACCCATCAATATAATCCTTAATAAAGGCAAATTTCTCTGATATAGTGTAGTCGGGAGAATTCAAAAAGATAATAGGACTATCATGTGTGGGTGCAATAGCAACAATTTCATGTTTAACATAAGGAAATATAGCAAGTTCATCTCCATAAGCATAATTCATATTGGCATCTTGGTCGCAAGCATAACAAGCATCATCAAAAAGGGATATTTCAAGAGAATCAACGGGATCATAACAGTCATCATAGAAATCATCTTTCAGTAAGCACGAAGGGAAATTAAACAATGTATGAGTTGAAGAGTTACTCTCATTAGAACATGGGCACGGGTGATCAATTTGCTCTTCCTCCTTTTGTTCTTCGCTCTCCTCCTCATCTTTTTCATCCAATGAGCTCACAGTTTCATCAATTTCTTCTTCAATAGACTCCTACATAATTTTAGTCTCTTCTTGGACAGCGGAGACTTTCTCAATAAATGCATCAATATCGGCATTGCATTCATAATTCTCATGGCAATATTTAAGGATAGCTAAATTTTTAGGTCTATAAACAGCATCATAAAGATTTTCACACTCTTTAAATACAGATTCAATTTCATACGCACCCATAAAAGCAACAAATTCTTCTATTTGTTCCACATCATAGTAATCATATATACCTCTAGCATAAGAAGCCAAGGTTTCATTATCATTAAATTTTCATGAAAAGCGAAGGTGTGGAGACTTCATCCTAGAGCAACAAGTATAATCATATCTCAAGCATAGTTGCCTACCATACCACTTCAACATATAAATTTGATCCCATAATAGTTTCCCTTTTTGAGTAAAGCGATAATCCCTAAAGTATTCATGTTGATCCAACGTGTCTCCCATTACCAAATTGAATGGGGTTTTCTCAGGATTATCAAAGTAGTACATAATATCTTTCACATAACGAGCATCGAGGGTTTTAGGAGGTTCCCCATCTCCATGAGTAGCAAGTAAACCTAATTTTTTGGTACTTCGTGTTCCATATCCATAACTAAAGATAGATAACAACTAAGAACAACAAATAAAAATTACTTAGTGATAAAGCAAACAAGCACACACGAGAATATTCACCCCATGCTATTGCTCCTCGGCAACGGCACCAGAAAAAGGTCTTGATAACCCACATGTATAGGGGATCAATTGTAGCCTCTTTCGATAAGTAAGAGTGTCGAACCCAACGAGGAGCTAAAGGTAGAACAAATATTCCCTCAAGTTCTATCGACCACCGATACATCTCTACGCATGCTTAACGTTCGCTTTACCTAGAACAAGTATGAAACTAGAAGTACTTTGTAGGTGTTTTTGGATAGGTTTGTAAGATAATAAAGAGCGCGTAAATAAAAAGTAAGGTCTGTTTAAAAGAAGACACAACTAAGTTAGTTTTAGTAGAGATCTTTTTGTCATGATAAAGTTATTTGTCCCTAGGTAATCGATAACTAGACCAGTAATCACTATTGCAATTTTATATGAGGGAGAGGCATAAAGTAACATACTATCTCTACTAGGATCATATGCACTGATGATTGGAACTCTAGCAAGCGTCCGCAACTACTAAAGATCATTAAGGTAAAACCCAACCATAGCATTAAAGTATCAAGTCCCCTTTATTCCCATACGCAAACAACCTACTTACTCGGGTATGTGCTTCGGACACTCACGCCACCCACCATAAGCAAATTATAAACATATTGCAAACCCTACAACGGGGATTCCTTACTCTTGCGCGACACGGAGAGCACAATAGGACAACACCAATAATAAAACATGCGACTCAAACCAATCACGATCATCAATTAACCCATAGGACAAAACAGATCTACTCAAACATCATAGGATAGCCATACATCATTGGGAGTTCCGGACTAGGGGGTGTCCGGATAGCCGAACTATCATCATCGGCCGGACTCCAAGACTATGAAGATACAAGATTGAAGACTTCGTCCCGTGTCCGTATGGGACTTTCCTTGGCGTGGAAGGCAAGCTTGGCGATACGGATATGTAGATCTCCTACCTTTGTAACCGACTGTGTAACCCTAACCCTATCCGTGTCTATATAAACCGGAGGGTTTTAGTCCGTGGGATCGAACAACAATCATACCATAGGCTAGCTTCTAGGGTTTAGCCTCTTTGATCTCGTGGTAGATCCACTCTTGTAACACACATCATCAATATTAATCAAGCATGAAGTAGGGTTTTACCTCCATCAAGAGGGCCCGAACCTGGGTAAAACATCGTGTCCCTTGTCTCCTGTTACCATCCGCCTAGACGCACAGTTCGGGACCCCCTACCCAAGATCCGCCGGTTTTGACACCGACATTGGTGCTTTCATTGTGAGTTCCTCTGTGTCGTCGTCACCGATAGGGCCCGATGGCTCCTTCGATCATCAACAACGACGCAGTCCAGGGTGAGACCTTTCTCCCGGACAGATCTTCGTTCGGCGGCTTTGCACTGCGGGCCAATTCGCTTGGCCATCTGGAGCAGATCAAAAGCTACGCCCCTGGCCATCAGGTCAGATTTGGAAGTTTGAACTATACGGCCGATATCCGCGGAGACTTAATCTTTGACGGATTCAAGCACAAGCCAAGCGTGCCGCACTGTCTCGATGGGCATGATCTAGCTCTGCAGCCGAGCGATTGCCACGGAGGTCCGCACAAAGATCCGCTCCGACCCTTAATCCGGAGCAGGATTCCCCGATCGAGGACGAGTGGTTGGACACCGCCTCGGGGGCTACGATCTCTATGGCGATTGAACCGAACTCTATCCCTGTCCTTTGCGAAGACCTTGACTCGTGGTGCCGGACTCCTCTCCGACTTGAACCCTCATACCGCCAATCGAATCCGATTGGGCGCCGGTCATGGAGTTCACTGCCGTGAACATCTTTCAGCACTCGCCCTTTGGCGACATCCTGAATTCACTAAAGTATCTCTCTTTATCCGGAGAGACATGCCTGGACTACGGACAGGAAGGGTGGGATACGAACGACGAAGAAATTCAACGCCCACCCACCACCCACTTTGTAGCCACTGTCGATGATTTAACCGACATGCTCGACTTCGACTCCGAAAACATCGACGGTATGGACGACGATGCCGGAGATTTACCAAGACCCAAATACCACAGTGGCACTTTGGAAGGCCACCTCGTCATACGACATATACATGGTGGACATCCCAAAAGATGGGAACGGCGATGGAACAGAGGAGGATGACCCTCCAAGAAACAGCCAGCGCCCGGCGTCGCCAAGCGCCGCTCTAAATCCCGCCACAAAGCAAGAATGAAGATTCCGCACGGAGACAACAATACACCGGACAATGCTGAAGACAATCCACTCCAAAGCAAGATCCGGCAGGAAGATGGAGACGCCAGCCCTCACGAGAGAGCGGCAGAAGAAGAGGTAGAGGATTATATGCCTCCCTCCGGAGACGAAGCAAGCCTCGACGACGATGAATTCGTCGTGCCTGAGAATCCCGTCGAACAAGAGCGTTTTAGACGCAGGCTTATGGCCACGGCGAACAGCCTCAAGAAAAAGTAGCAACACCTTAGAGCTGATCAGGATCTGCTAGCCGAAAGATGGACTAAAGTCCTCGCGGACGAAGAGCATGAGCTCGAACGCCCCTCCAAAAGCTACCCTAAACGCAAGCTGCTCCCCCGATTAGAGGAGGAGGCTTACGAACCCGCATCACCAGGAGACAATACGGCTAACCGACCACCCCGTGGTCGCGACAGAGTGGCCTCTAGGCCCTTCACTAGAACCGTACCCCGGCATCGCTCAAAAAGCACATGGCCACAAGGGAACGCTCCGGATCTGCGAGATATATTGGAGGACAAGGCAAGACAATCAAGATTGGTCTATGGATCGCGTGGGCGCCCCACGGTACATGATGACAACCGTCGCGTCGGACACAGTAAGTCCGGCCGGGCCGAACAAAACAGACAAAGCTCTCTTGAGCTCCGTCGTGATATCGCCCAGTACAGAGGCGCCGCACACCCACTATGCTTCACAGACGAAGTAATGGATCATCAAATCCCTGAAGGGTTTAAACCCGTCAACATTGAATCCTATGATGGCACAACAGACCCCGCGGTTTGGATCAAGACTATCTCCTTCACATCCACATGGCCCGGTGACGATCTTCACGCCATCAAATACCTCCCCTCAAGCTTAAAGGACCAGCTCGGCATTGGCTAAACAGCTTGCCGCCAGAGTCAATTGGGAGTCGGGAGGACCTGGAAGCCGCATTCCTCGATAACTTCCAGGGCACTTATGTGCGACCACCAGACGCTGATGACCTAAGCCACATAATTCAGCAGCCAGACGAATCGGCCAGACAATTCTGGACACGGTTCTTAACCAAGAAAAAACAAATCGTCGACTGTCCGGATGCGGAGGCCCTCGCGGCCTTCAAGCATAACATCCGCGACGAGTGGCTTGCCCGGCACCTAGGACAGGAAAAGCCAAAATCCATGGCAGCCCTCACATCGCTCATGACCCGCTTCTGCGCGGGTGAGGACAGCTGGCTAGCACGCAGCAACAACCTCAGCAAAAATTCTGGCAGTCCGGACTTCAAGGACCGAAATGGCAGCCCGCGTCGTAACAAAAACAAACGCTGCATTAACGGCGACAATATTGAAGATACGGCAGTCAATGCCGGATTCAGAGGCTCTAAACCCGGTCAGCGGAAAAAGCCATTCAAAAGAACAATTCCGGGTCCGTCCAATTTGGACCGAATACTCGACCGCCTTGTGCGGATACGGCACCCCGAAAAAGCCGCTTAACCACACCAACAGGGACTGTTGGGTATTCAAGCAGGCAGGCAAGTTAATTGCCGAAAACAATGACAAAGGGCTGCATAGCGATGACGAGGATGAGACCCAACCGCCGAACAATAGAGGAAAGAAGGGTTTCCCCCCACAGGTGCGGACGGTGAACATGATATACGCAACACACATACCCAAAAGGGAGCGGAAGCGTGCACTCATGGATGTCTACGCGATGGAGCCAGTTGCCCCGAAGTTCAATCCATGGTCCTCCTGCCCGATCACTTTTGACCGATGGATTTCACCTAACCAGAGTCCTGATGGACGGCGGCAGCAGCCTGAACCTGCTTTACCAGGATATAGTGCGCAAAATGGGCATAGACCCCTCAAGGATTAAACCTACCAAAACGACCTTTAAAGGCGTCATACCAGGTGTAGAAGCCAATTGTATAGGCTCAATTACACTGGAAGTGGTCTTCGGATCCCCGGATAACTTCCGAAGCGAGGAGTTAATCTTCGACATAGTCCCGTTCCGCAGCGGCTATCATGCCTTGCTCGGACGTACCGCGTTTGGAAAGTTCAACGCGGTGCCGCACTACGCATACCTCAAGCTCAAGATGCCAGGCCCTCGAGGAGTCATCACGGTAAACGAAAACACTGAACGTTCTCTCCACACGGAGGAACATACAGCGGCTCTCGCGGCAGAAGTGCAATGCAGCCTCTTAAGGCAATTCTCGAGTCCGGCCGTTAAGCGGTCGGACATAGCTAAGCGCCCGGGTAACTTACAACAAGACCACAGCACGCCCGAGCATCGCCAGAAGCGATGCGGCCCCAACCCCAGCCTCTGCGAAACATCAGCAGGTCCTTCAGTACACCATTACGCTCAAGATACCATGGGCATGGGGAGAAGGGCACGACCACGATAAACCCAGATCGCGGCTCAACCACACCAGGGCTCTCAAGTGTGTCGTTCCTTTTTATTTTCTTTTTACCTTTTACTTTTTATCCACAGGACTCCGCTTGTCGAGGCCCCGTCTCCAGCAGACTGCCGAACTCACGATGCAACAGCCAGGAAGGATGAAGGCTACAACGAGTATACAGGTGGTCTCCATTACGAGCATTTTATACACCAATCTGCAGCCTACCTGGAGGGGACATGCTTAATAGTCCCATACCTTGCTTATCGCACTATTTGTATCGCTCGCATTCGTAGAAAGCACTTATTGAATAAAACAATGCAGCACCTTTTGCTTATAATTGCATTTCTTTTTCATACATATGTTCATTCACGGCATGTTGCATCCGTACACTTTGGTACGGCTAATATACACCAGGAGCTTATGTTTCCCGCATTATGGTGTGATGAGTCCGAACACTTTCACAAGTGCGGCACCCCGAACTTATAGCACTATATGCATCGGCTCCGAATCATGTCTTGGGTCAATACTTGGGTTTGCCCGGCTCCCATGTTTTGGTACTTTACGCCCGTTATATCGGCTAAGGTAGCACTGGGAGAACCACTGCGATTCCGCCCCAGTTGAGCTGGGTTAACGCCTCAGTGGAGAAAGCTAAAACTGACCGTCATGATGAGGCGAGAGTTGGTCGCTGTTCGAGAGGTTTTTTGCGAGTCCTTAAAGACTTATGCCACTTAGAGCGAGGAGCCGGAAACTGTCCGGCCAAGGCGTGGATAGCGCCACAAATTCGGTCTTCCGAAGACTAGGGGCTTCGCCGAAATTTAAAATTATAGAATTCTATGGCTAAGTGAGAGTGTTCAAGCATTATAAGTCCGGTTGCCTTGTTCGCTGTGTTGAGCGCCTCCTAGATGGACCCAAAAATGGGAACAAGAGCGCTCAAGTTTATCCCGAACACCCCAAAGACTCGTGGCATGGGGGCTGAAGCCGACGACTTGCCATCTCTCGATTTGATAAACAGCCGCACAAAAGGTAATATTTTAAATTAACAAGCGTTGCTTAGCGATATGAACTAAGTTTTCAGCGCCGACATGATAACAAAATGCGAGTCTACTCAAATATTACATCTTTGGAGCACTCACCCGCAATAGTGCGGGCGCCCTTCAGCACACTCTTATAATACATCTCGGGCGTGCGATGCTCCTTGCCCTCTGGTGGCGGGTCCGTCATGAGCTTCTGGGCATCCATCTTGCCCCAGTGCACCTTTGCGCGGGCAAGGGCCCGACGGGCACCCTCAATACAAGCGGAATGCTTGATGACTTCTACCCACGGGCACGCATCCATCAGCCGCCGCACCAGGCCGAAGTAGCTCCCAGGCGTGGCCTCCTTAGGCCACAGCCGAACTATGAGGCCCTTCATGGCCTGTTCGGCCGCCTTGTGGAGCTCGACCAGCTGCTTCAGTTGGTCGCTAAGGGCACTGATGTCCGGCCTCAAGATACCGAGACCGTAAGACCTTCTCCGTCGAGCTCCCTCCTCGGCCCGGTAGAATGCGGCAGCATCGGACACACGCTGAGGAAGATCTGCGAATGCCCCTGGAGAGCTCTGAATTCGGGTAAGCAACAGGTAATTAACACTCACATGCTTACTTTGCATGAAAAATGCCTTACCAGCTGCTATTTTCTTCACCACCTCAATCTCCTGGAGGGCCTTGTAGGCTTCGGCCTTAGCGGCTTTGGCACTCTCAGAGCTGCTGTAAGCCTTCAGACTCTCGAGCCTTGAGTCACGCTCCAAGCTCTCATGTTTTTCACGAGATCCTGGAGCTCTTGTTGTACCTCCGCCACCCGCGCCTCCTGCTTTTCTCGCTCGGTGCGCTCCGCGGCCGCATTGCGTTCGGCCACGGCCACCGCCTCCTTCAGGGTCGCCACCTGGTTAGTGGCCCCTACAATACCAATGTTATCCTTGTCATTTTTCTTGCAACCAAATCCTTTTCTGTAAGGTACAATTTTCATAAGGTATTACTCACCTTCTTTTTCCTCGAGCTGCTTCTTGGCATGGCCGAGCTTCGTTCTCGCACCGCCGAGGTTTTCCTTCAAAGTATTGACCTCCGCAGCTGGCGGGCGGAGGTCAGCAAAGACACCGCAATCCCATATTGACATATTTTTTATGACTCCTGCGTTTATCTTTCTAAAGATCCTCATCCGCTTTTCTTTCCGAACACCGAACCGAGCATCGAGGCTACCGCCTATGCGGTACCATTTTACATATATTGAAATTCTTACCTCAAAGCCTGTTAGAAGGTTGCGAAGCTTCGGTCAGCCCGCTCTTGGCGAGCTGAACCTTTCAATCACCGCACTCATAATAAAGGCGGTGTTCCTCTTTGATGGAGGCGCCATTGAGCGCCTCCAGCAATTATCCGCACCTCCGGTTGACGGAGGCAGCCCGGCGTCATGATCTTGACCTTCTTACGAAGGGGTCGCCACGGACTCGGAGCCACCGTGGCCTCCGGCTGAGTCCGTGCATAGTCCGGAGGGTGTCCTGTGACACCTCCGGCCTCCTCCTCCCGGTGGGTCCTTTTCTGGGATCCCACCTCGGCCGTCTGCTGCACGGGGTGGAGGCAGTCGGAAGGAATCCATATCCGACGCACCCAAGGACCCGCCGATTTAAGCAGGGAAGATCATCCTTGGGCGGACTGCAGGGTTGTATGCGGCATTAGAAAGACATTATGTGGCGAAAAGAAAAACCTTGAAGTTATTCGGGAGTCCGGATACTTACGATCTCACCAGGGCTTGGCCCTTGGAGGCCGATCCTCGTCAGTCACATCGGCATTGGCGGAGCAGTCCGGGGGAAGAGTTTTTCCCTTCTTGGACCCTTCGGCCTCCCTTGTTGGGGAGGCCTTCCTTTTCTTCCCTCCCCCTGCCGAGGGAGAGGCTTTCTTCTTCTCCTCCTCACCTTGGTGGGAGGAGTCGGCCTCGGATTCACCATCCGATAGCACCTGAAAATGGGAACTCTTTCGAGTCCCCGTGGCCGTCTTCTTGGCCTTCTTCTCCGGCACCACGTGGGGTGCCGGAGCCAGCAGCCCCATTAGGCGGGCGTCCGCTGGGTCCTTCCGGGCAATGGGGCCGACAGATAGTCTGCTCGGCCTTCGCCAGCCATTCCTGTCAAAGGTAAAGGGAGTTTAGATCCCGCATAGAGTCAAACTATGGAAAACAAGTGGTGAAATCACTTACCTCATCACCGGACGCTGCGAGCGGAATCCGCGATCTTGATGGCGGATGCGGAGCTTCAGCGCCTTTGAACAAAGACCTTCCGAGACATCTTCATACGTAGTGTCGAAGAGCCCGCTCAGGGTCTGGTGCTGCGCCGGATCAAACTCCCACATGTTGAAGCCCCGTCTTTGGCACGGGAGAATCCGGCGGATGAGCATGACCTGGACTATGTTGACAAGCTTGAGCTTCTTGTCCACCAGCTTTTGGATACAGGCTTGGAGTCCGGTCAGCTCCTCCGAATCCCCCCAAATCCGCCACTCTCTTTCCGGAGGTGAGCGGTAGGGATGCCAGATCTGAATTCGGGGCCGCAGCCCAATCAGGGTCACGCTGCTCGGTGATGTAGAACCACCCGATTGCCACCCCTTGATGGTTTCCACGAAAGTGCCCTCCACCACGTAACGTGGGACATCCTGCCCACCATGGCGCCCGCCTCCGGCTTGGCTGCCCTTCACAACCTTCGCTTGACATCAAGGTCTTGAGCCACAAGTCGGCGGGGCTGGATGCAGAGGAAGGTTTCGCACACGCACGATAAACGCCGAGATGTTGAGGATGAAATTCGGGCCAGATCATGGAAATCTAGGCCGTAGTAGAACATGAGCCCCGGACAAAGGGATGAAGGGAAGCCCAGTCCGCGGAGGAAATGGGGAAGAAATACTACCCTCTCATGGGGCCTGGGGTTGGGAATGAGCTCTCCCTCGTCGGGGAGCCGATGCGCGGTGTTGCTGGACAAATATCCGGCGTCGCGCAGCTTCTGGATCTGCCCCTCTGTGACGGAGGAGGCCATCCACTTGCCTCCCGCTCCGGACATAGTTCGCGGAGAGAATTGCGGACTTGGGCGCTGGAGCTCGAGTTCGCGGAGATGGATAAGCCAAGGAGGAAGAAGGCGCAGGTAAAAGGGTTGGATCTTTATCCCCTTATATGGGAGGACAAAAACATATGTCCCCACCGGCCTGGTAAAACTCGCTTATCTCCCAAGCATCACAATCAATGGCGCGGTTGGGTTACCCACGTCCGTATTGATGGGAATCCTGGAATAAGGGGAACACGATCTCTGGTTCGAAAGACGTGCCAAGGAAACCGCTTCGCTAAACGCGCTGAGGTGGAACAATAAAAACAATTTGAGTAAAGGCTTGGTAATGGTGTGACGTCACGCCACAGAATACGTCAGCAGATTGATCTTGTGTAATATTATTCTCTCTACGGTGGTATGGGGAATTTATTTTTGCAGAGCCGGACACTATCCTGGTGTTCACAATCTTCTATAAAATATTCGGAGGAAGAACCCGCCTTGCAATGCCGAAGACAACATGCGCGCCCGGACTAAATGCGTCATTGAAGCCTGGTTCGAGGAGCTCTTGAGGAGTTCCGGACTAGGGGTGTCCTGGATAGCGAACTATCATCATCACCGGACTCCAAGACTATGAAGATACAAGATTGAAGACTTCGTCCCGTGTCCGATGGGACTTTCCTTGGCGTGGAAGGCAAGCTTGGCGATACGGATATGTAGATCTCCTACCTTTGTAACCGACTGTGTAACCCTAACCCTATCCGGTGTCTATATAAACCGGAGGGTTTTAGTCCGTAGGATCTAACAACAATCATACCATAGGCTAGCTTCTAGGGTTTAGCCTCTTTGATCTCGTGGTAGATCCACTCTTGTAACACACATCATCAATATTAATCAAGCAGGACGTAGGGTTTTACCTCCATCAAGAGGGCCCGAACCTGGGTAAAACATCGTGTCCCTTGTCTCCTATTACCATCCGCCTAGACGCATAGTTCGGGACCCCCTACACGAGAGCCACCGGTTTTGACACCGACAACCATGTTTAAGTAGAGATTACAGCGGGTAAAAGAGGGGTTACACCGCTGCATAGAGGGGGGAAGAGTTGGTGATGATGGCGGTGAAGTTGTTGGTGAAGATTGTGGTGATGATGATGGCCCCCGGTGGCACTCCGGCGCCATCGGAAGCGAGGGGGAGAGAGCCCCCCTCCTTCTTATTCTTCCTTGACCTCCTCCCTAGATGGGAGAAGGGTTTCCCCTCTGGTCCTTGGTCTCCATGGCGTGGGAGGGGCGAGAGCCCCTCCGAGACTAGATATGTCTCTCTGTCTCTCTCTGTTTCTGCGCTCTAGATTCTGCACTTTCACCGTTTCTTTTATAACCGGAGATCCGTAACTCCGATTGGGCTGAATTTTGGACATGATCTCTATCCGTGTCAGGACCCCGATCCTAAGTCACACCAATCTAGCATGTAACACATCATATAACTTTGCGGCCTCATGCACGGTATTCCCACGGATGCCAACCTTACCTGGCCCGGGACCGTTTGCGCCTTTTGGCTCACGTATATGATAGTGTCGCTAGCACCCATATGACAAAGAACCCGGGCCGACATGACTAGTGATGAACCCAAAGTGGATCTAACTTACAGGGACAGACATACATGACCTAACAACGAATGTGTCGGTCATCAGCGAGTGAATTCAGGCTGTAGCAACTGGGCTAGCAGGACTCCGGGATTTCGGGCTGTAGCAGGCTAACAGGACTCCGAAAGATACCGCGTGACATTTCCCCGAAGGGACGGAAACAGGATCGAAGAAGGACACATGTCGGCCAGTCTAAGTGTTCTAGAGCAGTAGCAACTGGGCTAACAGGACTCCGATAAATCGGGCTGTAGCAGACTACCATGGCTCGGTGGAAGTACTAGACTACATTTCCCCATAAGAGAGTCTACCAAGGATAGACAACTAGGTGGTCGGATCCCACACATACCAAGCATTTCAAATCATACACACAATATGCTCGATATGTGCAAATACAACATGGCACCACAACAAAACTCTACAACTCAAAGTATTTACTCATTAGGCTCCGAGGAGCCAAGTATTACAAACATGGGTCTGACCCAACATACAGATATTACAAGCAACAAGCACAAGCGGAAGCTTAACTTGTCTGAGTACAGACAACTATAAAAGAAAAAGGCTGAGAAGCCTGACTATCTACAAGACCCTGCCGAGGGCACAAGATCGTAGCTGAGGTAACAAGCTAAACATCTAGTCCACGCGGAACTACTAGCGAGACTGAAGTCTCTTTGCAAAAACATAAATTAAGAAAACGTGAGTACAAATGTACACAGCAAGACTTACATCAGAACTAACTACATATGCATCGGTATCAACAAAAGGGGGTGGTGGAGTTTAACTGCAGCAAGCCAGCTTTGACTCGGTGGCTATCCTAAACTACAACTTCAAGTAACTCTTTTGAGGTGGCGCACACGAGTCCACATATTCACCAAATCAATACAGCACTATGGATCAGCTCCCGTCTCCTACGAGAACGCCATCCATAGCACTCACGCTTATCTTGCGCATTTCAGAGTATCCACTTTCACTTGTCTATGAACCGCATGCACAACCCGTAAGTCCTTTACCACGGACACGGCTATTCGAATACATGATGTTAACCCTGCAGGGGTGTGCTTCTTCACACACGCTCTCGCCACTTACCACCATGTACATATCGTGTATCTCGGCAACCTTCAAGCGGAAGCCTGGCAAGGGAGTCGGCCACGACCTGACTAACCACACAAGTCTCTAGTCCAGGTTTATCACCTATTCGGGTTCCATCCGCAGGGAGATCCGGCAGGGGTGTCGCTCACGGCCCCAAACGATGTGTACAGGGTTCCCAAGCCCACCAAACGGGCGACACTTGGCATACCCGGCCACAGGGCCTAGTCTGTCCCAAGCCCACATGTACCGGGTGCCACTTGGTAGACTACTAACACTACCTACAAACACTAGAAACTAGTTGCAACTCATGGATAGAGATCGAGTTGGTTAATAAGCCGAGAGGGGCCGAGTTACCGGAACCCAATGTGTGGTAGTAACTGTTCATGGATCAGAAACACAGAACTCAATTCCTGAGGACGGTTTCAATGAGACAACCCACCATGTACTCCTACATGGCCTCACACCGCTACCTTTACCAAATTGTGTTCACACACTTAGCTCTCAATAGTAGGACATGTTCACCACATTCCAATTCATCCCCGATGAACCAGAACTGACTCAACTCTAAGCAGTAGCAGGCATGACAACGAGCATGAATGAGTAGGCACATCAGGGCTCAAACAACTCCTACTCATGCTAGTGGGTTTCATCTATTTATTGTGGCAATGACAGGTCATGCAGAGGAAAGGGGTTCAGCTACCGCAGCATGTAATAGTTGAATCGATGTTGTCCTAATGCGGTAAAAGAGATCAGAAGCGGGAGAGTGGGATTGTATCAGAATGAACAAGGGGGTTTTGCTTGCCTGACACTTCTGAACATAGTATAGCTCTTCATCGGTGTCATCGAACTCATCATCGGAACTACGTCCATTAAGAGGGGACAAATACCAGCAAACAGAGAAGGAACACAATCAATGCAATGCAAAAATATGATGCATGATCATGACATGGCAATATGCTGTGATTTGAGCTAATGCAACAGAAAGTCATTTTGATTGAAGTGGAATTCAAAGCTAGATCAAATTCCAACTCCAAATCAATTATCAAATTTGTCCTAATCATGTTTCATCCTAAACAGTTAGATTAACTTTCTCAAACATGCATGAAAATGCCTTAAACAGATTCTTTGGATTTTTCTGATCATTTTTGATATATAAATCTTTTCAATCTGAGTTACAGATTATTTTCTATGATTTTTAGAAGTTTTAACTATTTTCTGGAATTCATAAATCATTTCCTGATTTATTTAAATCCCAGAAATGATTTATTGCGTCAGCATTACAACACGGTGATGTCAGCAGGTCAACGGACCGGCTCCGGGTCAAACCTGACGTGTGGGGTCCACATGTCGGTGGCACAGGGCTGGTTTGGGTGAATGACAGGTGGGACCGGTCAATGCTGACTTCACCGAAGTCAAAGCTAACACGTGGGGTCCACACAGATTAGCACTAATCTAAACAGGAAAATTAGACGACCCTAATTAGGTTCTAGGACCCACATGTCATCGATAAAGGGCACTAACTAAACAGGATTAGCACCTAAGCTAATGCTGCCACGTCAGCTGCCGGCGTTTAGCCGCCGGCGACCATAGACCACGGTGGCGATGATCGGGACGGCGGCTCCGGCGACCAAAACGACGGTCGAGCACATCTACGAGGAGCTGGGGCTCGTGCGCATCCAATTGTGGTAGGGGGAGGGCGCGAGGTGGCCGGAGTTGGGCACAGTGTCGAGTTCGGCGGCAGCCGGAGTTCGGACCTTGACGGAAACAATGCCAAAGGGCGTCTCCGGGCGAGCTGGTGGTGTCTGCGGGTTTCTGGGGGTGCGGTGAGGACGAAAACGTGCTCAGACGCGACGTGTGTGGGCTCTAGCCATAGCGGCAGCATGGCCGGCGGCGAGCAAGCTTTTGGCCTCGACGACACTAGCGCTAGAGGACATGCGGGGCGACGGGAAAAGAGGCGAACGGCAGAGGAGCTCACAGAGGACTCGCTGAGCAGACCAGTGGGCTCGGGGACCCGCTGTAGACGACGAATCGGATTCGGCAATCAGCGGCGCCCGAGGTTGAAGACGATGGCGTGGAGGTGATGCAGAGCTTCCCGGCTCGCGTGGCTCGGCAGGACGGACGGGGGCATCACGGGTTTTCTTCTGGAAGCAACTACGAGGCAAAGGGTTGGCGGTGGATGCCACAACAGCGGGCGACGGCGACGAGCTCGGCTCTGGCGCGAGCAAGGGAGCAGAGGAGGAGTGGGAGAGCTAGAGAGCGAGGGGAAAGTGAGGGGAGGCGTCGGGCGTCTCCGTGGCGTGAGGGGGAGGCAGGAGGTGGCAAGCAGGAGGTGGCCGCGTTCGGCTGCGCGCTCGCCACGCACCTGCTTCTCCTTATGGCAGAAGGTTGAAGAAGCAGGTAGCCCTGTCTGGGCTGGGCCAGTCGGCAGGTGGCCTGGCCAGGTGGGCTGCCATGTAAGTGTCCCAGGTGAGTCCTTCTCTCTCTCTCTTTTCTAATTATGTTTCTGTTTTCTATTTATTTTGATCTGTTTTGAATTAGTAAAAATACTAACTCATTTTGTAAAATCCTGACAAAAATTGTGGGCACTATTTGAATTATTTCCAACAGCCTCCAATTGTTTTCAGAAGTATAGAAGCATTTAAAATATTTATAGGCATGAAATGCTCCAATTCAAATACGATATGATTTAACTCAAAAATCCATAAATGGCCAGGAAATATGCTCATCATATTTGGCATAGGTTTTCACCTTTATCAGAAATCATGAACATTTTCAATGACATTTTGGGTTCTTTGAAAAAGATCTTATTGAAACCTATTTGAATTCTTTCTGGTGCTAGGGTTTGGTCAATCCCCATTTCAGCTTTACATAAAATTAAAACATGATGCAACACACAAGTGCTAGCCTAGTGCAAGGTAAAGCTAGGGATGTGACAATCCGGAAATTAGCTATCTTGCGGCGAAAGAAGGGCTCCAACCGCCTTGCGGGGTGGCCACGAGGGTCCAGGGCGCGCCTGACCCCCTGGGGCACGCCCCCTGCCTCGTGGCCCCCTCGGGAATCGTCTCGCATTGATTCTTCTTCCCAAAAATCATAAATAGTCCAAAAAAAATCTCCGTCGGTTTTTATCCCGTTTGGACTCCGTTTGATATGGGTTTTCTGCGAAACAAAAAACATGCAATAAACAGGAACTGGCACTGGGAACTGGATCAATATGTTAGTCCCAAAAATAATATAAAAAGTTGCCAAAAGTATACGGAAGTTGTAGAACATTGGCATGGAACAATAAAAAATTATAGATACGACGTGGACGTATCATCTGTCAAGGCGTCTCCCTTCTAGATTATCCACGAGGATTACAAGGAATCCTGTGGTCAGGGGCATGAGGGTACTAGCGATCGCTTGTAGAAGTTTTGAAGGGGACGAGGCCAATAAGGAAAGTATACCTTAGTTTTCGAAAAACTCGGAAGGGAAGAGAAGTATAGATAGTTTGGAAACTAGTAATAATAGTTTTAAAAAATAGTTTTACCCTAACTAACACCCATGCTAACTAAGGCTTCCTACAGTCAGGATGGCTCTGATACCAGCTCTGTGGGGACCCCGACTCATAAGTCGTGATCACCGAATGCACGTATACAGTGATCCCAGAGATCAATGCTCACTAAACACAGAGAAGCTGAATAATAAGAGTCTTACATCCATACATACCGTCTTACACAAGTAGGACCATTATGGTCGAGTCTTGAGTTTATCATCACAGCAGAAATCTTTTGATGATACTTTGGACCCATGCCGTCTGCCTTAACCCTGCAGGCATTCTGACTAGGAGAGCCTCCTAGCTCGCACGATCGTCACCAAAGAACTCTTCTGCATGTTCCTGCTCTTCCAGGCCTGGCCAAGTAAATAGTCAGGGACAAGCCAGTGAGTATGTTTGAATGTACTCACAAGCAACGCAAGAGTGATAATGGAATAATTATGCAAGGCTCTACTGCTAAATTAGCATTTTTGTGGAAAGCTAGTTTTTCTAATACGAGTATGATCAACATTTATTCAAGGACATGAATGCATCTACAACAATTATCAGGAGCTTATAGACATCAACATCGAGAAAGAGTTGTAAACAACTCATGCTCAAACTCATCATGACTTCCACACGAATCATACCAACAAGATTACCAAACCGTGTTGTTTGTTAGAAACATATGGACATAGTCTAAGCTGCACCACCCAAGTGTCCTTGACCATGGACACGGCTATTCGAATAGTTTGACACTCTGCAGAGGTTGTACACTTTACCCACAAGAATTGGGAAGCTTTCGTGACATCCACGATCCCGTAGTACCTCAAGTACTCGGGGGAAGCACCCGATCACTATCTTTCCCTAGGAGAACTAACATAGGGTCCATTCATTGGTACACGACCCTCGTGTATAAGCATAAAGATCTTGGGACTCTACCCTTTTCATTATCACACATACACGAAGGGACTAACGGTGTGTCTAGTGCCCTGTGAAAACAGTCATGGCCACCTATCCAAGAACGACCCCGTCATGATGGTGACCTCACGTCACCCCCATCACTAGTAATGCGGGGACCATGCTAGTATCAGACTAGGTAATTAATAATGCCCCGTCCCATAAGGGGTAGATTGGTTGTACATGTTTGGTTGGGACGGTAGACAATCTTAAATCTAATCCATCTCTGTAAACAACACTTTCATCAAGCCTCGGTACACTACTTCTCCACCAAGCAGTGACCTAGTTCATCATCATCTCCCAAGGGCATTAGTGGCACCCGCTTGGCTATTTGCAAGCATGTCAAACCACACTTTTTTATTTACCTGCATAACCCTAACCCATTTTGCTTAGCCAACTACTATAGCACATTACAACAACCCATCAACACAACTCTAAACAAGGATAGAGTCATGAACAATGCAAGTATCAACGGGGTACGCAACGGAGGCAAGCCAAGCAAGGCTGCCATTCAAGATATATCATGCACTCGATGAAACAACAAAAATGCTATTATGATGTAAAATGGTACATCATGGTCAAAGGGCTGCTTGCCTATCTTAACCAAGTCCTTGGGGTCTGATACGTCTCTGTCGTATCTATAATTTTTGATTGTTTCATGCCAATATTATACCACTTTCACATACTTTTGGCATCTTTTTATATGATTTATTTGTCAGATTTCGGGTTCCGGCAGACCCTCTAGGTTCGAACACTGGGGTGCGCACGGAGATCTCGCCCTCTACCTACCTGCGCCTCGCCGCCTCGCTAGGATCTAAGCTATGAAAGGAACAACACAAGAGACACAGGGTTTATACTGGTTCGGGCCACCATTGTGGTGGAACACCCTACTCTAGTGTGTGGTGTCGTGGATTGCCTCTTGGGCTGATGATGAACAATACAAGGAAGAACAGCCTCTCGAGGGTCTGTTCTTGGCTGGTGCGATGAACTGCTAGGGGGAGTTCAGTCGCTCTCTCTCTCTGCTGATTCAGGATGCTGGATCCTCTTCCCTACCTTGTGGGTGGCTAGTCCTATATATAGGCAAAGGCCCTGGGCCTCTTCCCAAATATTGAGCGGGAAGGGCGCCAACAATTGGCCATTTTGAAGGGGAACATCTAGTACACTTATCCTGACTAAAGTTGGTCCTCGCCTATCAAAGGCTCTGGTGGTGACGCCGGCTTGGGCTCCACGATGACTTCCTTCCTGCCGTTGCGACGGTCTTGGTCTTGTTGCACCGAAACGGATGCCTTTGCTTGATGCTCTTGCCTGCGCTTGCCCGTTTGCACCAAAGAGGAAAGGAGGACACTGCCGGGCTGGCGCCCGCCTGGCGCCCTTGGTCGTCATGGCTTGCGTCATGGGCACCTCCTGAGGTACCCCGCCTTGATCTCTCAGCCTCCTCGCGAGCCATCCTGACGAGGGCGCGCCTGAAGAAGCTCCCTGTCGTCCGCCCCACGAGGCTTGGCCCCTCGCGAGGGTCTTGAGCTTGTGCTGATGAAGATGGGCCTTGATGGGCCACCCCTTAAGCCACGCCGCAGGCCGCAGGCAGGCAAGTCTGGGTAGCCCCGTTCCCGGAACACCGACAGTAGCCCCCGGGCCCAAGGCGCGCCTGGACTTGGCTGAGCAGAGAAGCGAAGGGGCAAGTGCGAAGCACCATGTGCCCTAACAGCCGGCAGCCTCGGGCGCCGCGTGGCGGTTGATTGGACGTGGGCGGCCCTGTTCCCCCACGCCTCCTTATTTTGCGCCCAGCTAGGCGGACCCGTGGTTGCACACAGTCGTCCCTCTTTTCACTGCTTCGACCGCCCCCTCGCTTCTTCCTCCTCTTGAGCTCCAGCCTCCGCCTAATCCAATCTCGAATCCTCCGCCTTCCGTCGCCATGGCTCCAGAGCAAAGAAGGGGAAAGGGAAGAAACATGTGCCTCTGCCTCGCTTCGCCGTCGTCGGTGGCTCCTCGCCGATCGGTCGATCATACTCAACCGAGAAGGCTTGGGCAAGGTCAGCTCTGCTCTGCCACCATCTTCAACGAAAAGGGAGGACGACAGCCTGGCCCGCGTCTCACTTCTCCATCGATAGAATAGTCACCGAGGTCCGGTACTTTGTCGACGCCCTGTGGGCGGGACTGGTTCCCCCCTTTTCCAATTTCTTCAATGCTGTGCTTTCCCATTACCAGATCATATGATGCATTTGGGTTCTGAATCCATTATTCTTCTTGCCGTCTTCGCCTTTGTCTGTGAGGCAATGATGGGCATCCCTCCTTCAGTTGCCTTGCTGCGTCACTTCTTCTCTCTGCGTGTCGTCGACCCCACCCAATGCTCGGGGTGCGTGAGCTTCATTGCCGCACCAGAAACAACGGCTTCAGGGATTGATTTCAGTCTTCCTCAGCCCGCGCCTGGGTTCCGCGAGTACGTGGATGTCGGGGTGCCCAGCCCCTGCTTTCGGAGCCAACATCTCCCGCTGTCCCCAATTCAGGCTGGGGCCAGGAGACGCTCACGAGCCCCCGGCTCGTCTTCGTATGGCGTCGCTTTGCGTTCCTGAGGGCGCTCGACGTGATGGTGCCCAAGGTGGTGAAGGAGTTCCTGTTATGCCGCATTGCCCCTCTCCAACGTCACTCCCGCCAGATGTGGGCCTTCGGCGGGCGTGAGGATCGCATGAGGCTCCAGGAGGAGGACTGGCGCTCAAGCACTGAGGAAGGTGCTCTTGGTCTTGACTGGGGACCCTTCCCCCGGCAGCATCCGGCAAGGTGGGGCTTTGCTGTACTTTTGCTCGAACTGGGGCGACTTTGTGAATCAGATGCCTGGCTTGGACGAATGGGGGATGCGCCCTGCTGGCCTCCTGGGGCCTCGCGAGAACCCAGTGGTGGTGACTGCCCTTCCAGTCGCCCACGGCGGTCCTTCCTCGAGTGGCAGAGCAGGGAGGCATGGGACGCTGGAGGCTGAGGGGGCCCCCGCCGGGATGACGATGCCAGGCAGCACTCCTGAGGGGGCAGATCCTGAGGCCCGTACTGCGGCGGCTGAAGGCGTTGAGCCGCTGCCCGCGGCACCCGTGGTTGAGGCCCCTGAGGCCCCAGCTGCCCTTCTTGGTGAGGCGACCGGCGGCGTGCATCAGGACGACGCCCCTGACGCTGGTCACCTCGATGCTTCTTCCTTGTCGGAGGCTGCCCCTGCGCTCAACTCCTGGGCCGCTTCCGCGTGGACTTCGAGGCTCTCCGGAAGAGAAGGGAGGCCTTGGGTGACAATTACCCTTGCCGCCTGCTGAAGCACAGGAAGTATTTCGCCATTGATGAGGAAGCCTTCCCCTTTCCTAGCTCCTGATCCTCCTGTTGCTTTGGCTGATCCTTGCTCTGCAGGGCCCTTCCTGCCGAGCTCACGGAGATGGCTGAGGAGCCATCCCCCCAGGCTTCGCCCTCTCCACCGTCTTCGAGCGCTCCGAGCTCAAGCAGAGCCCTTGTGGTGATGCCGGTTGGAGAGGTGAGCCATCCTGTGGCGCATCGCGGCTCTGCGCCTCGCGACCCTCCTTCGCGAGCCTTCTCGGGGCATTGCCAGCCTGCCGTGGGCTTCTCGTTTGGTCGTGGATGGCGATTGGCTGAGGTCAGCCCTGCGCTCTCCATTTGGGGATGGGCTGGCTCCAGGCCGGGCTTCTGGCGAGCGTGCCCGGCCATCGCGAGGGCGCCAGCCCCCAGCCCCCTGCCCAGAGGGGGAGTGCTGATTCGTGGGCGCCCGCGCTTACTTGGGGCGGATGGCGATGCAGAAGACGTGCTCGAGCGCGCCCGGGGGCGTCGCGTTCTTCGCCAAGGGTTTCTCTGAAGGGCGGATGACACGGTGAGCCGGCTTGGTGAAGAGCTTGCTGATGAAGACGCGCGCCTTGTGGCTGAGGGCCTGCGCCTAGCTGAAGAGAGGCGCAAGCTGAAGGTAGTTGTTGCCCTTGCGCGCCACCAGCGTGACCTCGACAATGAGGAAGCCGAGGCGTCGCAGGCGGCCTCTCGGGAGGCCCGTTCCCGGGTCGTCGAGGAGGCCCGAGAGGCTGACCGGCGGCGTGCGGTGGCGGAGGAGCGGGCGCGAGAACTCCTGGCCCGGTGCCATTCCCTGGAGCAACAGGTGGAGCTGCGTGAGATGGCCCTTGTGTCGATGAAGGTGGCTTCAGTCGACCAGGCAGAGCTCCAGAGGCGTGAGGAGGCATTGACGCTGGAAGCTGCCGAACGCGCACGCGATCTTGAGTGTCTGGAGACGAGGGAGTGCTTGGTGACGCAGGCGGAGGATGATGTCGCTGCGCGGGAAGCCCGCGTCTTGGAAGAGGTTGGACGCCGGGTGGCGACGGCCCGCTTGAACCTTGAGCGCGAGTTCGAGGAGAGGTTGGGGTTGATTCGGGTCGAGGCTGAAGGCAGGACCGCCGCCCTGAGGGCCAAGCTGGATGAAGTGACGCGGCGGGCCGATGCTTCCCGGGCTGCCCTTGGCGTGGCGCAGGAGGAGCTGACTACCTCCCGCGCTAAGGCGCTTCTTCTCCGCCAAGGGGTGGACGAGGCTGAGCCCGTTGCGTGGCAGAACGAGGACGAGATACGCCAGCGGCGGATCCTGGAGCACGAGCATGGCCCCATGCTCACCACGCTCCCGGAGAGAGCCAACACGGCCTTGGGTAACATCTGCGAGGCGGCCGTTGGCGAGCCCCATGCAAATCAATTCACGCCGCAACCTTTCGCTTCTTCACCGACGTGGTGACGCAGCTGGAGGTGCGGTCGGTCAGAGCCAACAGGTTGGTGGAGGAGAGGAGCTGCGCCTTGTTCGGGCGCGCCTTTTCTCGTGTCTTTAGCCATCTTCGGAACATGGACCCTAACTTCGATTTTGACGCCGCCATCGCCGCAGTACCCCAGGCCGTCCGGGACGACCTGGCGCACTGGGTGGAAGACAATGTGGATGCCCTCGTCAGGGCCTTCGCTTCTGATAACGACGGCGTGGTTGTGGCTACTGATGAAGGCGGCGTGGTGAACGGCCCTGACGCCGCTGACGGCAACGCGGGGAGCGATGGCGAGGCCAGCGACACCAGCGACGATTCAGGAGGTGCCCCTGAGGATGCATTGGGGGATTTGTCCGACTGACCGCGTGCTGTCCCTGCTTTCTTACCCTGCGCAGATAGAGTTCGGGCTTTGCCCTGAAGGTTGTAAGAGCATTTTGGGAGGGGGAGACCCTCATGTAAAAACTTGCATTCAACGTATTAGTAGATGCGATATCACCCGTACGCCTGCGCCAAGTGGCTGGCTTTGCGACGAGCTGGCTGGCTTGTTTACCTTCGACCCGCGTGGGCCCCGAGATAGCCTGTGGAGGGCTGCAGTGTCTCGAGTGTCTCCTGAACGAGCCCATTGAACCTGTAATGAAAACTTTCTGAGAGGGCGCGGCGAAGGCAGTCTGGGCTGCACGCAAGCTAGGCCTGGCCCGGCTCGCAAGGGGCCCAGGAGGGGAGGCAGCTGAGGCGAAGTGGTAACTAGAACGCGAGAGATTGCTCGAACAAGACTAAACACCCCCACCCCGAACGCACGCAAATCTCAAGCTCAAATCCAACTTAAATCCAACAGGGGAAAACGACAGCCAAGGGAAAAGCAAGGAAAGCAGAAAAAGGCTGCGTCCGGCACCTAGTCTAGTCTTGGACGTCTTCTCACCAGCGCGGAGCTAAGTGCTGCCACTGGGCGTGGGAGGGAGCCCCAGGGCCTGAGGCCGGCACCCCTGAGACTCCGGGGCGTGTACAGTCCCACTCATTATTACATGAGTGTCACGGGGCGACGAGCTTCACAGGCACTGGGACGAGGGCCCCGCCTTGTGCCACACTCTAGTGCCACCGACGACGACCAGAAACCAGGACGCCGCCGATGGGGTAGAGCGGTCACCAGCAGTTCCCCCGACGACCATGGGTCCTCTGCCAGGGGCAGGCCCTGAGGCACATCCCCGGCAGAGGGCCTACCTCCTGAGGATGCCTTGCTCCGAACGCCACGGTGGTGATGCCGGATCTCGGCCCCTCTCCTGCAGCCCCCGACGCCCTCCTCCTGAGGGGTAGGAAACTGCGGGAGTGGGGCAGCCGTCCACTATGGCGACCTGTACCTCCTGCGATCCATGGTTAGCGTATGCCTGCTCCTGAGGAATTAGCGGTACCCGATAATCGTTGCTTCCAGCGTGGCTGACTGGGCCTTCCCGGGGCTCCTGGAAGAGCTCAGCTTCTGGTGCCTCGACCCCCCAGCTTGGGCCGAGGAGCAAGCCTTGTTCGTCCTCGTGCGCGTGCCCTTGATCCATCATGTGGGGCACGTACTCTTCCGGGGCTGCCATCCCGAATGTTGCGCCGTAGTGCTCCGTGTGCCATGCAGTTTTGCTTGAGGCGCCCAACTGGGGGTGGTAGCGCGGCGGCCCACTGGGGTCGTGGGTCGTGGCGAATCCTTCTTCGCTGGTCGGCGGAGGCGATCTGCTTCTTGGCCAGTCTTTGACGGCCCGGCCGGGCGTTAGTGGCCTTGGAATCTGCTTGGAGCTGCGCGGGCGTGCGTGGAGCCTCCGCACGGGCCACCCTGGACCTGAGGTGGGAGTTGGGTGCAGAAGTGGTGAGCCCCCGAGGCGGCGAAGCCCAGGAGCTCTGCCACCCGTTCTAGCAGCACGTCGCGGCCGCCCTCCAGCAGCCTGGATAGCAGTAGCTCCCGGGCCACTGTGAGCGCGGCCCTTGAGTTCGCCTGCTCCCGTCGGGTGTACGGCGTCGTGGCCGCGGCATGGTTGGAGGCCCTCGCCGCCGACCGCGCCTGCCGTGGCGTGAGAGCTGTTGTTGCATGTCCGCGTCGCCCGCGGCCTGTAGCGCCCTGCGGACCGCGAGCTGCCTGGGGCATGGGGTCGCCCGGGGCGAGCGGCTCTGTGCGGGCGGGTCAGACCGCCCAGGGATCAGGGTTGCCCGCCTGGTCGCTGGACATGATGATGACGATGCGGCGGGACGTGAAGCGGCAGAAGGTGGATTCCGCGCACCTACCGGGCGCCAAATGTCGGATTTCGGGTTCCGGCAGACCCTCTAGGTTCGAACACTGGGGTGCGCGCGGAGATCTCGCCCTCTACCTACCTGCGCCTCGCCGCCTCGCTATGATCTAAGCTATGAAAGGAAGAACACAAGAGACACAGGGTTTATACTGGTTCTGGCCACCATTGTGTGTAGCACCCTACTCCAGTGTGTGGTGTGGTGGATTGCCTCTTGGGCTGATGATGAACAATACAAGGAAGAACAGCCTCGCTAGGGTCTGTTCTTGGCTGGTGCGATGAACTGCTAGGGGGAGTTCAGTCGCTCTCTCTCTGTCTCTGCTGATTCAGGATGCTGGATCCTCTTCCCTACCTTGTGGGTGGCTAGTACTATTTATAGGCAAAGGCCCTGGGCCTCTTCCCAAATATTGAGCAGGAAGGGCGCCAACAATGGGCCATTTTGAAGGGGAACATCTAGTACACTTATCCTGACTAAAGTTGGTCCTCGCCTATCAAAGGCTCTGGTGGTGACGCCGGCTTGGGCTCCACGATGACTTCCTTCCTGCCGTTGCGTGTCTTTGTCTTGTTGCACCAAAGCGGATGCCTTTGCTTGATGCTCTTGCTGCGCTTGCCCCTTTGCACCAAAGAGGAAAGGAGGACCTTTGCACGGGCTGGCGCCACTGGCGCCCGTCTGGCGCCCTTGGTCGTCATGGCTTGCGTCATGGGCACCTCGTGAGGTACCCCGCCTTGATCTCTCCGCCTCCTCGCGAGCCAGCCTGACGAGGCCGCGCCTGAGGAAGCTCCCTGTCATCCGCCCCACGAGGCTTGGCCCCTCGCGAGGGTCTTGAGCTTGTGCTGATGAAGATGGGCCTTGATGGGCCACCCCTTAAGCCACGCCGTAGGCCGCAGGCAGGCAAGTCTGGGTACCCTTGTTCCCTGAAAGCCGACATTATTGGACTAACCTATTGATCCAGTGCCCGGTGCCAGTTCCTGTTTTCTGCATGTTTTTTGTATCACAGAGTATCCATATCAAACGAAGTCCAAATGGAGTAACATTTCATGGAGAATTATTTTGGAATATATGTGATTTTTGGGAGATGGAATCACCGCAAATGAAGGCCCGTGGTGGGCACAACCCACCAGGGCGCGGTCCCGAAGCCAGGCATGCCATGGTGGGTTGTGCCCACCTCGTACATTTGTTGGAGCTCTACTTCAGGCGCAAGGAAGCTTATATCCGGAAAAAAGTCGTGTTCAAATATCAGCGCAATTGGAGTTACGGATCTCCAGGAATATAAGAAACGGTTTCGGCTAGATCTGGAGAGTGCGAAAACAGAAGAGAATAGAGAGGGAGATCCAATCTCAGAGGAGCTCCCGCCAGTCCGCGGCCATGGAGACCAAGGACTAAAGGGGAAACCCTCCTCCCATCTAGGGGGAGGCCAAGGAAGAAGAGAAGGAGGGGGCTCTCTCCCCTATCTCCCGGTGGCGCCGGAGTGCCGCCGGGGCAACGATTGGGACGGCGATCTACATCAACAATCTTTCTACCGTCAACACCAACTTTCTCCCCCTCTATGTAGCGGTCTAACACCTCTTTCCCCCGCTGTAATCTCTACTTAAACATGGTGCTCAACTCCATATATCACTTCCCAATGATATTTGGCTATCCTATGATGTTTGAGTAGATCTGTTTTGTCCTGTGGGTTAATCATGATCTTGGTTGCTATGATTGTATATTTTATTTATGGTTCTGTCCTACGGTGCCCCGCGTCTTGCGCAAACATGGGGGATCATCGCTGTAGGGTGTTTCAATATGTTCATGGTTCGCTTATGGTGGGTTGAGAGAGTGATAGAAACTTAAACCCGAGTAGGTGGGGTATGACGTATGGGAATAAAGAGGACTTGATACTTAATGCTATGGTTGGGTTTCACGACCTTAATGATCTTTAGTAGTTGTGGATGCTTGGTAGAGTTCCAATCATAAGTGCATATGTTCCAAGTAGAGAAAGTATGTTAGCTCATGCCTCTCCCTCATATAAAAATACAAGAATGATTACCGGTACTTGTTATCGATTGGCTAGGGACAAATAACTTTCTTGTTGACAAAACTCTCTACTAAAACTAACTTAGTTGGCTCTTTATCTAAACATCCCCTAGATTTTATTTACATGCTCTTTATTATCTTGCAAACCTATCCTATCACACCTACAAAGTACTTCTAGTTTCATACTTGTTCTACGTAAAGCGAACGTCAAGCGTGCATAGAGTTGTATCGGTGGTTGATAGAACTTGAGGGAATATTTGTTCTACCTTTAGCTCCTTGTTGGCTTCGACACTCTTACTTATCGAAAGAGGCTACAATTGATCCACTATACTTGTGGGTTATCAAGTCCTTTTTCTGGCGCCGTTGCCGGGGAGCAATAGCGTGGGGTGAATATTCTCGTGTGTGCTTGTTTGCTTTATCACTAAGTAGTTTTTATTTCCTGTTCTAAGTTGTTCTCTATCTTTAGTTATGGATATGGAACACGAAACACCAAAAAAAATTAGTTGTACTTGCTACTCATGGAGATGGGGAACCTCCTAAAACCCTCGATGCTCGTTATGTAAAAGATATTATGCACTACTTTGATAATCCTAAGAAAACCCCATTCAACTTGATAATGGGAGTAACATTGGATCAACGTGAATACTTTAGGGATTATCGCTTCACTCAAAAGGGAAAACTTTTATGGGATCAAATTCATATGTTGCATTGGTATGCTTGGAATTTATGTCAGAGATATGATTTTACTTGTTGCTCTAGGATGAATGCTCCACATCTTCCCTTTTCATGTGAATTTAATGATAATGATACCTTGGCTTCTTATGCTAATGGTATATATAATTATCATGATGTGGAACAAATAGAATAATTTGTTGCTTTTAAGGGTGCTTATGAAATTGAATCTTTGTTTATAAAGTATGAAGCTTTTGATGATGATGTTTATAAGCCTAAATTTTTTTCCATCCTTAAATATTGATATGATAATTATAAATATAACTCAGATATTGATGAATTTATTGAGAAAGTCTCCGCTGTCCAAGAATAGACTAATATTTTGCAGGAGTCTACAGAAGAAGGAATTGATGAAAATGTGAGCTCATTGGATGAAAAAGATGATGAGGAGAGCGAAGAACAAAAGGAGGAAGGTCGGATTAGCTACCAACTCATACATTATTTAATTTCCCTTCGTGCTTACCGAAGGATGAATGCCATGATAATTGCTATGATCCCGTTGATTCGTTTGAAATGTCCTTTTTGATGATGCTTGCTATGCTTATTACCATGATGCCAATATGAATGATGCTTATGGAGATGAACTCGCTATAGTTCCTTGTTTTAAGAATGAAATTGTTGCTATTGCACCCACACATGATAGTCCTATTATCTTTTTGAATTCTCCAAACTACACTATATCGGAGAAGTTTGCTCTTATTAAGGATTATATTGATGGGTTGCCTTTTACCATTGCATATGATGATTTTGATGAATATAATATGCATGTGCTTGTTGCTCCTACTTGCAATTATTATGAGAGAGGAACTACATCTCCGCCTCTCTATGTTTCCAACATGAAAAAATTGCAAGAAACTACTTATGCTATGTATTGGCCTTTACTTAGTGTGCATGAATTGTTCTTGTATGACATGCCGATGCATAGGAAAAGAGTTAGACTTTGTAATTGCTTGATATATGTTGCTTTGTGCTCACTACTAAATGCTAAATCATTGTTGATGCAAATTGGCTTTGATATACATTGGGATCCGGGTGGATTCATTACTTGAGAATTTTATGCCTAGCTTAATGGCTTTAAAGAAAGCGCTGCCAGGGAGACAATCCGGAAGTTTTAGAGAGTCATTTATTTCTGTTGAGTGCTTTTATAAAGTTTAAAAACAAAAAAAAATATAGAGGGGAACTTAAAACTTATCACAAAAGACAAGCGATTGGAAGTTATGCATTGGAGAAGTGAGGGTCGACCTTGAACACTTGTGTTCATGCTCATGGAAACAATGTAGAATTTTTCATGAAGATTCTCACAAAAATAATTATCCCCTTGTACAATTCCATTTTATTATAGAAATAATGTGCCAACGTTTGCCTTTAGGATGTTTAGATTGCCTGTTTGTTTGTGTGGTGCAAAACAGAAACTTTGGCTGTAGTGCGGGATTTTACATTTTTTACTGGAACATCAAACGGTTCTGAAACTTTTTGCACTGTATTTCTATACAAATTGATTATTTTTCCTAAATTGTTTGAGAATTTTGGAGTACTAGAAGTATGGTGAATGTTCAGATTACTACAGACTGTCATGTTTAAGAAAGATTCTGTTTTAGATGCATTGTTTTGCTTGTTTTGATGAAACTATTGATTCTATTAGTGGATTAAGTCATGGAAAATTTATATTACAGTAGCTACAATGCAAAAACAAAATATGAATTGGTTTTCAACAGTACTTAGAGTAGTGATTTGCTTTATTATACTAACGGATCTTACAGAACTTTTTGTTGAGTTTTGTGTGGATGAAGTGATCAAAGATCGAGGAGGTCTCGATATGAGGAGAAGGAGGAGAGGAAAGAGCTCAATCTTGGGGATTCCCAAGGCACCCCAAGTAAATATTCAAGTAGACTCAAGCGTCTAAGCTTGGGGATGCCCCGGAAAGCATCCCATCTTTCTTCAACAAGTATTGGTATGTTTTGGGTTTCGTTTCGTTCACATGATATGTGCAAATATTGGAGCGTCTTTTGCATTTAGTTTTCCTTTTTCTTTTATGCACCATGCTGGTATGAGATAGTCCATGGTTCATTTATAGAATGCTCATTGCACTTCGCTGATATCTTTTGAGTATGGATTTATAGAATGCTTCATGTGCTTCACTTATATCATTTGAAGTTTGGATTGCCTGTTTCTCTTCACATCGAAAACCGTTGTTTGAAGAATGCTATTTTGCCACACTTATATTTGTTAGAGGATGGTCTTTTGTAGAAATAATTAAACTCTCGTGCTTCACTTATATTTATTTAGAAAGTCAAAAAGGGATTTGGTCAATTGCATGGTTAGTCATAAAATCCTACATAAAACTTATGGATCACTGAATATGATAAGTTTGATTCCTTGCAATAGTTTTGCGATATAGATATGGTAATATGTGGGACGTACTAGTGAATGGTTGTGTTTAGTAAAAAATTTGGTGTTAAGGTTTGTGATTCCCAAAGCATGCACGTATAGTCTCTCATTATGCTATGAAGTTGGAGCATGATTTATTACTGATTGTCCTCCTTATGAGTGGCGGTCGGGGACGAGCGATGGTCTTTTCCTACCAATCTATCCCCCTAGGGGCATGCGTAGTAGTAACTTCCTTTGAGGGCTAATAAAGTTTTGCAATAAGTATATGAGTTCTTTATGACTAATGTGAGTCCATGGATTATACGCACTCCTACCTTTCCGCAATTTGCTAGCCTCTACGGTACGGTGCATTGCCCTTTCTCACATCGAGACGTGGTGCAAACTTCGCGGGTGCATCCAAACCCCGTGATATGATGCGCTCTATCACACATAAGCCTTATTATATCTTCCTCAAAACAGCCACCCTACCTACCTATTATGGCTTTTCCATGGCCATTCCAAGATATATTGCCATGCAACTTCCACTGCTTCCGTTTGATGACTTGAGCATTCATTGTCATATTGCTTTGCATGATCATATAGCTGACATAGTAGTTGTGGCTCAGCCACCGTTCATCATTTTTTATACATGTTATGCTAGATCATTGCCAGAGGCATTTGATACGTCTCCAACGTATCTATAATTTTTGATTGTTCCATGCTATATTATCTATTGTTTTTGACTATATTGGGCTTTATTTTCCACTTTTATATTACTTTTGGGACTAACCTATTAACCGTAGGCCCAGCCCAGAATTGTTGTTTTTTGCCTATTTCAGTGTTTCGAAGAAACGGAATATAAAAAGGAGTCCAAACGGAATGAAATCTTCGGGAACGTGATTTTCTCATCAGATAAGACCCAGGAGACTTGGACCCTCCGTCAATAAAGCCACGAGGCGGCCACGAGGGTGGAGGGCGCCCCCCCCCTAGGGCGCGCCCCCTGCCTCATGGGCCCCTCGAAGCTCCACCGACGTACTCCTTCCTCCTATATATACCTCGCATTTCAACAGATAAGATACGGAGCCAAAACCTAATTCCACCGCCGCAACTTTCTGTATCCACGAGATCCCATCTTGGGGCCTGTTCGAGCTCCACCTAAGGATTCCACCATGTAGGGCTTCTACATCATCATCAAAGCCTCTACCAAGAAGTGTGAGTAGTTTACCTCAGACCTTCGGGTCCATAGTTAGTAGCTAGATGGCTTCTTCTCTCTTTTTGGATCTCAATACAATGTTCTCCCCCTCTCTCATGGAGATCTATTTGATGTAATCTTCTTTTGCGGTGTGTTTGTTGAGACCGATGAATTGTGGGTTTATGATCAAGATTATCTATGAGCAATATTTGAATCTTTTCTGAATTCTTTTATGTATGATTGGTTATCTTTGCAAGTCTCTTCGAATTATCCGTTTGGTTTGGCCAACTAGATTGGTAGTTCTTGCATTGGGAGAAGTGTTTAGCTTTGGGTTCAATCTTGCGGTGTCCTTACCCAGTGACAGAAAGGGTTGCAAGGCACGTATTGTATTGTTGCCATCGAGGATAACAAGACGGGGTATTTATCATATTGCATGAATTTATTCCTCTACATCATGTCATCTTGCTTAAGGCGTTACTCTGTTTTCATTATCTTAATACTCTAGATGCATGCTGGATAGCGGTCGATGAGTTGTGTAATAGTAGTAGATGCAGGCAGGAGTCGGTCTACTTGTCTCGGACGTGATGCCTATATACATGATCATACCTAGATACTCTCATAACTATGCTCAATTCTGTCAATTGCTCAACAGTAATTCGTTCACCCACCGTAAAATACTTATGCTCTTGAGAGAAGCCACTAGTGAAATCTATGGCCCCCGGGTCTATTCTCATCATATTAATCTTCCTACGCTTTATGATTGCTTTGCTCTTTACTTTGCTTTTTATTTTACTTTGCATCTTTATACCAAAAATACCAAAAATATTATCTATGATCTCTATCAGATCTCACTCTCGTAAGTGACCGTGAAGGGATTGACAACCCCTATTCGCGTTGGTTGCGAGGAGCTATTTTCTTTGTGTAGGTACGAGGGACTTGCGCGTGGCCTCCTACTGGATTGATACCTTGGTTCTCAAAAACTGAGGGAAATACTTACGCTACTCTGCTGCATCATCCTCTCCTCTTCGGGAAAACCAATGCAAGCTCAAGACGTAGCGTGAAGGATTTCTGGCGCCGTTGCCGGGGAGTCTACGCAAAAGTCAACATACCAAGTACCCATCACAATCCCTTATCTCTCGCATTACATTATTTGCCATTTGCCTCTCGTTTTCCTCTCCCCCACTTCACCCTTGCCGTTTTATTCGCCCTCTCTTTCCCAATCTCCTCCTCTCTCTTCCGTTTGCCTTTTTCTCGCTTGCTTGTCGTTATGTCTAAAATTGGGGAAATTATTGCCGATATGGACAATAATAATAACATGGAAAATTCTGATGCTCCGGCTGAAGAACCCCCTACCTTGCATACAAAGTGATTTCGAATTGGTAGTGGTAATATTATTGGAGAAGGAGTTATTCAAGATTTCTTTACTTGTGTCGGTGCTTTGCCTTTTATGGGCAGTTCTATTCTCCATAGAACTAGTAGTCGTGCGGACGCTATTGCCAAGCTTATCGTTGAACTTGAAAGGCAATTTATGCATATGCATCCTTCCATACAAAGGATTTTCCTAGAATTTTCTAATATCGAGCATTCCTCTGTTAAGCGTGCCGCTACAATATTTTTGGCTCATGAATTCAGATTTATAATAAAAGAGGCCAAAGAAATCTTTGCGCATTATAGGGTGGACGCTGGCCGTCCTCCCATAGAATCTATCCTCTTTGATCAAGAAGAAATAATGCGTTTTCAATCTATTGACTATGTTGCTTTCAATGAAAATCTTAGAAAAAAGGTGCCTACCAATATTGTAGTTGATAGAATATTCGAAACTTAACGATGATTTGGCTATTCGAAATAATGAGCTAGGATACTCTCTTGAGTATAGGCTCACAAGGTTCTGTCAAAAGAATGCTTATAATGATGAATTGGTTGTGCAATACGAAGGGCCGAAAGAGGAACCTATACCTCCTAAAATTTATCTTGGGGATTTTTGCCCTATTAAATTTAGCCCTTTTGATTACTTTTGCTTGCCTCAAAGAAAACTTGCTTCCGAACGTAGGGAGTATGAAATGAGTTTCACCGATCTATCTTATTATTACGGCACAACCTAGATCTATCCTTGCTTTTATGCCTAGCTAGGGGCGTTAAACGATAGCGCTTGTTGGGAGGTAACCCAATTTTATTTTAGTTTTTTTTTGTTTTTGTTTCTGTTTAGGAATAAATAATCCATCTAGCTTCTGTTTATATGTGGTTTTATGTTTTAATTAGTGTTTGTGCCAAGTTAAACCTATAGGATCTTCTTGGATAATAGTTATTTGATCTTGCTGTAATTTCCAGAAACTTTCGGTTCACGAAAACAATTGTTAAAAATCACCAGAACGTGATAAAATAGTGATACTAATTGATGCTGATCAATAAAAAAATTGCTTAGGTCTTCCTATTTTGGCTGAATTTTTGGAGTTCCAGAAGTTTTCGTTAGTTACAGATTACTACAGACTGTTCTGTTTTTGACAGATTCTGTTTTTCGTGTGTTGTTTGCTTATTTTGATGAATCTATGGCTAGTAAAATAGTTTATAATCCATAGAGAAGTTGGAATACAGTAGGTTTAACACCAATATAAATAAATAATGAGTTCATTACAGTACCTTGAAGTGGTCTTTTGTTTTCTTTTCGCTAACGGAGCTCACGAGATTTACATTGAGTTTTGTGTTGTGAAGTTTTCAAGTTTTGGGTGAATTTTTTGATGGATTATGGAACAAGGAGTGGCAAGAGCCTAAGCTTGGGGATGCCCATGGCACCCCCAAGATAATCCAAGGACACCAAAAGTCAAAGCTTGGGGATGCCCCGGAAGGCATCCCTCTTTAAATCCACTTCCATCGGTAACTTCACCGAGCTATATTTTTATTCACTACATGATATGTGTTTTGCTTGGAGCGTCTTGTATTATTTATGCGTCTTTGCTTGTTAGTTTACCACAATCATCCTTTCTGTACACACCTTTTGAGAGAGCCATACATGAATTGGAATTTGTTAGAATACTCTATGTGCTTCACTTATATCTTTTGAGCTTTATAGTTTTGCTCTATGTGCTTAACTTATATCTTTTGAGCTTTATAGTTTTGCTCTATGTGCTTCACTTATATCTTTTGAGCTTTATAGTTTTGCTCTAGTACTTCACTTATATCTTTTAGAGCACGGTGGTGGATTTGTTTCAAAGAAACTATTGATCTCTCATGCTTCACTTAGATTATTTTGAGAGTCTTATATAGCATGGTAATTTGCTTAATAATAATATGCTTGGTATTCAAGATTTGTAAAACTTTCTTTTGAGTGCGTTGAATACTAAGAAAAGTTTGATGCTTGATAATTTTTTTGAGATATGGAGGTGATAATATCAAAGTCGTGCTAGTTGAGTAGTTGTGAATTTGAGAAATGCTTGTGTTGAAGTTTGCAAGTCCCGTAGCATGCACGTATGGTAAACGTTATGTAACAAATTTGAAACATGAGGTGTTATTTGATTGTCCTCCTTATGAGTGGCGGTCGGGGACAAGCGATGGACTTTTCCTACCAATCTATCCCCTAGGAGCATGCGCGTAGTGCGTGGTTTTTGATGGCTTGTAGATTTTTGCAATAAGTATGTGAGTTCTTTATGACTAATGTTGAGTCCATGGATTATACGCACTCTCACCTTTCCATCATTGCTAGCCTCCTCGGTACCGTGCATTGCCCTTTCTCATATTGAGAGTTGGTGCAAACTTCGCCGGTGGATCCAAACCCCGTGATATGATACGCTCTCTCACACATAAACCTCCTTGTATCTTCCTCAAAACAGCCACCATACCTACCTATTATGGCATTTCCATAGCCATTCCGAGATATATTGCCATGCAACTTTCCACCATGCCGTTCTTCATGAGACATTCATCATTGTCATATTGCTTAGCATGATCATGTAGTTGACATAGTATTTGTGGCAAAGCCACCGTTCATAATTCTTTCATACATGTCACTCTTGATTCATTGCATATCCTGCACATCACCGGAGGCATTCATATAGAGTCATACTTTGTTCTAGTATCGAGTTGTAATCATTGAGTTGTAAATAAAAAGAAGTGTGATGATCATCATTTTCTAGAGCATTGCCCCAAAAAAAAGAGAAAGGCCAAAGAAGAAAAAGAAGGCCCAAAAAAATATATAATATAAAATAAAAGGGGCAATGTTACTATCTCTTTTTCCACACTTGTGCTTCAAAGTAGCACCATGTTCTTCATATAGTGAGTCTCATATATTGTGCTTCAAAGTAGCACCATGTTTTTCATATAGAGAGTGTCATATGTTATCACTTTCATATACTAGTGGGAATTTTTCATTATAGAACTTGGCTTGTATATTCCAACGATGGGCTTCCTGAAATGCCCTAGGTCTTCGTGAGCAAGCAAGTTGGATGCACACCCACTTAGTTTCTTTTGTTGAGCTTTCATACATTTATAGCTCTAGTGCATCTGTTGCATGGGAATCCCTACTCCTTGCATTAAAATCAATTGATGGGCATCTCCATAGCCCATTGATTAGCCTCGTTGATGTGAGACCTTGTCCTTTTTTGTCTTCTCCACATAACCCCCATCATTATAGTCTATTCCACCCATAGTGCTATGTCCATGGCTCGCGCTCATATATTGCGTGAAGGTTTATAAGTTTGAGATTACTAGAGTATGAAACAATTGCTTGGCTTGTCATCGGGGTTGTGCATGATGAGAGCATTCTTGTGTGACGAAAATGGAGCATGACTAAACTATATGATTTTGTAGGGATGAACTTTCTTTGGCCATGTTATTTTGTGAAGACATAATTGCTTAGTTAGTATGCTTGAAGTACTATTATTTTTATGTCAATATGAACTTTTGTCTTGAATCTTTCGGATCTGAATATTCATACCACAATTAAGAAGAGTTACATTGAAATTATGCCAAGTAGCACTCCGCATCAAAAATTCTCTTTTATCATTTACCTACTCGAGGACGAAAGGTGAATTAAGCTTGGGGATGCCTGATACGTCTCCAACGTATCTATAATTTTTGATTGCTCCATGCTATATTATCTATTGTTTTGGACTATATTGGGCTTTATTTTCCACTTCTATATTACTTTTGGGACTAACCTATTAACCGGAGGCCCAGCCCAGAATTGTTACTTTTTGCCTATTTCAGTGTTTCGAAGAAACGGAATATCAAATGGAGTCCAAACGGAATGAAATCTTGAGAACGTGATTTTCTCATCGAGATAAGACCTAGGAGACTTGGACCTCCGTCAAGAAAGCCACGAGGCAGCCACGAAGGTGGGCGCCCCCTAGGCGCGCCTGCCTCGTGGGCCTCAAGCTCCACCGACGTGCTTGAGGGAGTTCCGGACTAGGGGTGTCCGGATAGCGAACTATCATCATCGGCCGGACTCCAAGACTATGAAGATACAAGATTGAAGACTTCGTCCCGTGTCCGGATGGGACTTTCCTTGGCGTGGAAGGCAAGCTTGGCGATACGTATATGTAGATCTCCTACCTTTGTAACCGACTCTGTGTAACCCTAACCCTATCCGGTGTCTATATAAACCGGAGGGTTTTAGTCCGTAGGACGAACAACAATCATACCATAGGCTAGCTTCTAGGGTTTAGCCTCTTTGATTCGTGGTAGATCCACTCTTGTAACACACATCATCAATATTAATCAAGCAGGACGTAGGGTTTTACCTCCATCAAGAGGGCCCGAACCTGGGTAAAACATCTTGTCGGGGCAGGCTGATCTGGCCCACGAACACCTACGGGACCGGCGGACCGAGCTCCTTTCGGTTCGGCGGGGGGCGGAGGTCGCACGAAGAGCAGATCGAGGCGAGGCACACGAGCGGTTTACCCAGCTTCGGAGCTCTCCGTAGAGATAATACTCCTACTGCTGCATGTCTGAGTGTATTGAGTTCTTGCTCGGGAGCGCTTGAGTGCTACAGTACACACAAGCTGCTAACGAGACCGAGCGTGAGTGTTCTCTGGCTTCGAACCTCTCTAACCCTCTTTTCTCTGAACCCTCCTCTACGTTGCGCATGTGCCTCCTTTTATATGCTAAAGGGGTCTCCGACAAGTGGCAACGTAGACAAGGGTAAAAATGGAAAAGGAGTGGTTGGTACAGCTACTTGTACAGCGTACAGTGCACCATACCTAACCCTGACGGCAGGGGACAAAGGCATTAAATGCCCGTCTCACGCCGCCTCAAGGCGAAAAGGGACCGTCGGCGCCACCGCTTGCCACGATGGCAATATTGTCGGCGCCCGCTTGCCACCACGCTCCGCTGGCCGCGGCCTCTTGCCACCACGCTACCGAAAGGTCCCAGGCGTACGTTAGTGGATGTCTTTGGGCCTTGAGTACATGGTGGTGGTCTGCCGCGGCAAGCGCCTTGTCGCGGTTGTTGTCTTGTCGCGTCCGGAAGCTTGTCGCTCACCGGGCCTTCCTGGCAAGCTCCTCTTGCCGGGGCCTTGTCTCCTAGGTGCCTTGGGTGGCCTTCCCGGCAAGCTCTTCTTGCCGGGGCATTGTCTCCTAGGTGCCTTGGGTGGCCTTCCCGGCAAGCTCCTCTTGCCGGGGCCTTGTCTCCTTGGCTTGAATACTTTGTTCTTGAATGGCTCCAAAGGAAACACGGAGGACCTTGGCAGTCACCCGGTAAGCCTTGCCACGGAGGGCTGCAACTGCCCGTGCACAAGTTCGGGATACTAGGGTACCCCTACTCTAGTACACCGGCAGAGCCCCCTGCCTGGGCCACACGGTGCCGTCGCTGTTGGGCCGGGCACAAAACAGGAACGCAGCACGCCTTGGCCTGGGTTACGCCGTAACTCACCCCGGACCCACCACGCCCTCCATGAACGGCACGCTTCGAATGCGGCATCGTGTGAGAGATCGTGGGTGCTTTCTTTATTCAGAAAAATGGAACGTCCGCCCCCTCCCTCTTTATAAGCAGGGGAAACAGGGGCAGTTCGCCCATCTCGCCAGTTGCTGTCCAATCTCGAAAAAACCCCGCTGCTTCCCCCTTCCCAAGGTCAAGAGAAGCAGCGCTCACTTCATCGCCACCAGCATCACCAACGCCGTCGATCTCCCTCACCACCTCCGACATGGCTCCGAAGCCGATAAGGGAAGGCCGTGAAGTCGGCCGAGGCGCAGCGGCTTGCGGCGCCAAGGAAGGAGCGGCAATCTTCCCCCAGCGCCGCGAGGAGCCGAGGGAGTACTACTACCTCTTCTGGTCGACGGAGACGCGAGCGCATCCGCGCAGGAAGGTACTCCCAGCTGCTGCTTCGGAACTGGCTCCAAATGGGTACCCTTTCTTCGCGCTCTTCTTCTACTGCGGGCTCCGCCCGCCTTTCTCTGAATTTTTCTGCGATATCATGAACACCTACGGGTTCCGCCTCCTTGACTTCACCCCCAATGATGTTCTGACCATGGCAGTTTTCGCACATCTCTGTGAAAACTTTGTCGGAGTCCATCCAAACGTAGCCCTTTTTCGCCACTTCTTTATGCCCCGAGTTGAGAGAGGGGAGCCTCTTTCCGGTGGGATCGCCTGGATCTCGAGGACCGGCAAGAAGGAAGCTTATCTGGAGGGAGAGCTCCGCAGCAAATGGGATGAGTGGAGAGCGGTGGTGCTGGATTGTCGAGGAGAACCCGCAGCCGTTTACCGCCCAGCCAAACCTCGATGGTCTTGGCAGCAACGATTGGAGCAGTCTGGCCCCGGAAGACGCTAGGCTGAAGATTGCCGTCATCCGGATCCTACGCCTGAGGCTTGCCGGACTCACTGTAGGTGCCGTTGGTGCAGATTTCCTTCGTCGCCGCATCGCCCCCCTGCAGGAGAGGAGGAGACCCGCCTGGGAGTTCCGGAACGCGGCGGATATCATGAGGCTGCGCCCGGGCCTCAACTTCAATTTCAACATCACAGGCGGGACGCGATGCTCTTGGAGCTATTCAAGCACGATCCTGAGCATCCCGGAGCGTTCAGGTTGCCGAAGAATGTCGTCCCGCTGTGCAACAATTCCTCGCTCGACCGCATCCGTGCAATGATGCCGTTGTGTGACTCGCATGGAATCGTTCCAACCTGGCAAGAGCCTGCAGATGACGTCATGCGAGTGTTCTTTGACAGCCTGATAGAAGTGCCGATCCGCCCCGATGAACAGAAGAGCCTCACCCACGACACCACCGATGATGAGATGCAGCGCGCCACTACAGCTGGAAGAGGCGGCAGCAGCCGCTGCCGCGGGTGAGTTCAGGTTCACCGTGGAGGAGGCAGAGGCAGCAGAGGCGGCAAGTCTTGTCGAGCGAGGGGAGTTTGCCGGCGAGGAAGAGCTTGTCGGGCTCGGCGAAGTCGAGCGAGCCGCCGAGGGCGCCTCCTCCCCTCCTTCGCATAACTTGCCGCGAAAGCGGAGCCCCCAGCTCCACCAAGAAGGCGTCTCGCAAGGCCGAGACGAAGCGGGCGGCAGACGGGTCAACAGCCCGCTGTTGCCATGACGCTCTTCCACCGCTGCAAGCACTAGTGCCGGAGCACCTCACGCCCGCTGGCGATCGGAGCGGGGCCCTTGCAGACCACCGCTTCTACTCCCGCCAAGCGGCCAAGGGAACCTACTCCTCCGCCTCGTCGTACTGGAGGCGAGCTAGAATTTGATCTCTCCGCGCTCAGCTCCGACGAGGAAGAAAAAGAGTAAGATTCTTTGCAGCATTTGTAGTTCTTCGGCTTGTTGCTTTGTCTTGTATCTGATTTGCTTCACTCTGAACTCATTCCTTTTCAGGATGCTGGCCCAGAGCGTCGAAGAGAGCCAAGGCCCCGTGATTGTCATCGAGGGCGAACCCACCATGACAGACGAGGCGCGTCGAGGCCACCTTGCCGGACGCTGCAACTCTTCCTCAAAGCAGCCCCAGCAGCCCCCAAAGCGTAAGTATATGGTTTACTTCCTGCTGTTAGGCGTGCATGGGTGCCCTTTCTTTGCCGATATCTCGATCGCTGATTTGTGTAGGAGCAGAGCAGCCTTACCAGAGTGCCCCTGCCGCCTCCTGACATGCCTTCTGCTTCGACTACACCGCCAAGGGAGGATTCCCCGGCAAGGGAGCGTTCTCCGGCAAGGGAGACTTCTCCGGCAAGGGGTAGTTCTCCGGCAAGGGACAGCTCTTCGGCAAGGGACAGCACCAGCGATCCCCTGGTGGTGGAGACCATGACTGCAGAAGGTAATCCTCTTGCTTGAAAACTTTCCTTGTGTTCTTCTTCTTCTGATTTCCTTTTTGAATATTTGCTTGACTTTTCTTCATTTTCCGATCGTCAGATCCATCCGCCACAGAGCCAATGGAGACCGAGGCCGCGGCGAGAGGGACGTCTTGGCAATCTTGGCAACGCTGCTGCCATCGGAGAAGAAGCTGGCGCTGACGAGCCCGCCGGCGAAGAGGCCGCCAAAGCTGTCGCCGCAGAAGCTGGCGAGGGGTCCGGCGATCGCACTGACGGCCCTGAGGCTGCAGGAGCGCCAGGCGCTACGCCGACCGCCGATCCCTCCGCCGCTGCGGCATCGTCGGGCTCCGAAGAGCCCCAGCCCGGTGCCAATTTGAAGGCCAGCGATGGCCTCTTCATCAAGCTCCCATGGGCGTCGAGCTCCAGGGCGCCGGCCGAAGGAGAAACTTTTGAGGAAGAGTTGCTCGCCTCTACTGGACTGACGCTGGTCGACGCACCAAACAGCAGCAGCGGCGAGTCTGAGGAGGAGCAGCTGCTGCGGAAGCTGCTATCGCTCTACCGCGCCCGACAAGCCAAGCTGGAATCCCGGGAAGCGCTTGTCGCGAAGGCGGGAGCAGACATCAAGAAGCGTGCGGAGGAGCTCCGGGGCCTCAACCAGGAAGCTCTCCGGTCCTTGGCAGGGGAGCGGGAGCGACTCGCCGAGGAGCGCAAAGCCTTCCTCCTCGAGAAGCCCCGCTTCATCTTCACCGTCGTCTTCTTCAACCTGCGGCTGCTGAGATCGCCTCCGTCGCCCTATTCTCTCCGGTCCTCCTCGGAACTCGCCATCTGCACCACTGCAACCGCCGTTCTGCTCCCGAGGATATTCACAAGTATCCAGTTGAAGGGCAGTACCCCTCGACCACTCTGTCAGGCAAGGCAAAACCCCCTTGTTCATTCCGATACAATCCCACTCTCTCACTCCTACTCTCTTTTACTGCATTAGGACAACAACGATTCATCTGTTACATGATGCGGTAGTTGAACCCTTTCCTCTGCATGACCTGTCATTGCCACAGTAAATAGATGAAACCCACTAGCATGAGTAGGAGTTGTTTGAGCCCTGATGTGCCTACTAATTCATGATTGTTTGTCATGCCTGCTACTGCTTAGAGTTGAGTCAGGTCCGATTCATCGGGGATGAATTAGAATGTGGTGAACATGTCCTACTATTGAGAGCTAAGTGTGTGAACACGATTTGGTAAAGGTAGCGGTGAGAGGCCATGTAGGAGTACATGGTGGGTTGTCTCATTGAAACCGTCCTCAGGAACTGAATTCTGTGTTTGTGATCCATGAACAGCTACTACCACACATTGGGATCCTTAATTGACTCTCTCAGCTTCTTAACCACCCTTGTCCTCTGTCCAGGAGTTGTAAGTAGTTTCTGGTGTTTGTAGTATGCTGGAGGCCATACGCAGCGCTGACCCGAGGGGTGGGATGTGATGCGGTAGGCACGTGGCCGGGTATGCCAGGCGCCCTTTTGGTGTCGCAGAACCCTATACACATCGTTTGGGGCTGTATGTGAAAACCTCGGCCAGACTCCCTGTGGATGGAACCTGAATAGGCGATAAACCTGGACTAGAGACTTGAGTATTTAGGTAGGCTGTGGCCAACACCCTCGTTGGGCTTCCGCTTGAAGGTTGCCGAGTACATGTCGTGTAAACAACGGTAAGTGGTGAGAGCGTGTGTGAAGAAGTACACCCCTGCAGGGTTAACATCATCTATTCGAATAGCCGCGTCTGCGGTAAAGGACCTCTGGGTTGCCTATACAGTTCATAGATAACTAGAAGTGGATACTCTAAAATGCACAAGATAAGCGTGAGTGCTATGGATGGCCTTCTCGTAGGGAGACAAGAGCGGATCCATAGTGGTGTATTGATATGGTGAATATGTGGACTCGTGTGCGCCACCTCAAAAGAGTTACTTGCAGTCATAGTTCAGGATAGCCACCAAGTCAAAGATGGCTTGCTACGGTTAAAATCCACCACCCCCTTATTGATACTGATGCATATAGAGCTAGTTCTTATGTAAGTCTTGCTGGGTACATTTGTACTCACGTTTGCTTAATTTATGTTTTGTAGAGAGACTTTAGTCTCACTAGTAGTTTCGCGTGGACTTCGACGTTTAGCTTGTTACCTCAGCTACGATCTTGTGCCCTCCGCAGGGTCTTGTAGATAGTCAGGCTTCTTAGCCTTTTTCATTTGTAGTTGTCAGGGTCTTGATCTTGTGCCCTTTCGCATGTGCTTGTTGCTTGTATGACTTGAATGCTGGGTCATCAGACCCATGTTTGTAATATTTGGCTCTTCAGAGTCTAATGAATAAATACTTTGAGTTGTAGAGTTTTGTTGTGATGCCATGTTGTATTTACACATATCGGGCATATTGTGTGTATGATTGAAATGCTTGGTATGTGTGGGATCCGACAACCTAGTTGTTTATCCTTGGTAGCCTCTCTTATGGGAAAATGTAGTCTAGTGCTTCCACTGAGCCATAGTGGTCTGCTATAGCCCGGTTTACCGGAGTCCTGCTAGCCTAGTTACTACTGCTCCGGAACATTTAGACAGGCCGGCATGTGATCCACTTCGTTCGTGTGTCTATCCCTTTGGGGAAATGTCACGCGGTGACTTCCGGAGTACTGCTAGCCTGCTACGGCCCGGGTTCCCGGAGTCCTTTTAGCCCAGTTGCTACGGCCCTGTAAGTTAGCGCCACTTTGGGTTCACGACTAGTCATGTCGGTCCGGGTTCTCTGTCATATGGATGCTAGCGACACTATCATATACGTGAGCCAAAAGGCGCAAACGATCCTGGGCCAGGTAAGTTTGCACCTGTGGGAATACCGTGCGTGAGGCCGCAAGGTGATATGATGTGTTACATGCTAGATCGGTGTGACTTAGGATCGGGGTCCTGACAGTCCCTAGGAGAAGTCGACCTCCGCAGCCAGGCCAACTCCGGAGGCGCCCATTCTCAGCTCACCGTCTAAGGTCCCACAGGCTCCGGAGCCACCAGCTTCTTCTTCTGCTACCATCGACTTGCAGATCGTGGCGACGACGCTGCATCCTCCTTCCGTCATACCGCCAGCTTGTGATCCTTCAGCTTCGCCCGATGCTTTGGAGAAGGCTCTTTCCGCGCTGACCCGGCTCTGGGATGACCTTCAAGGCCCTAACTGTCGCCTGGTGGCGGGGCGCCTAGAGCTGATCTCAGGTTGGCTGCACTCCGAGGCGTCTGTCAGGGCGGCACTGGCCCAGGCCATGGCAGCTTCCGAGGAGGACAAGCTGGCCGCTGACCAGGCCGCGGCCGCCCGCGAGGTGGTGCTGTAGGATGCCGAGGCCGCCAAGGAGCGCTGCAGGGTGGTGGAGGCTGAGCTGGAGAACCTGCACAAGGAACAGGTTGCCGCGGCTCGCCAACTCGAGGTGCGGGAGGGGAAGGTGAAAGCTCAAGAAGAAGCGGTGTCCGGTCGTGACGTTGAGCAAGAGCAGCTGGCGCAGGCATAGGCCGTGGAACGTGACCGCCTGAAGAAGCTGGAGAAGGAGGTGGAGGCGGAGCGGGTCCAGATGGAAATCAAGGCGAAGGTTCCTGCTGAGGATCGCGAGGCCTTTAAGTCTCTTGAGGAGAGGTCCCGCGAGGTGCTGCGGGGACTCTACGAGAAGAGCTCGGAGAAGCCTTTAGTGACTGATGATGACGGCCCCGCTCAACTGCTTCCTCAACTCGTCAAGGCGCTCGATGACGTTGTCGGCGTAATCAACCCCGTGGTGTATGGGGAGGCGCGCGCACTTTCCTCATCGGCCTTGACGCGCGTCCTAGGTCACCTTCACCTTCGTGACCCCGACGCTGACCTTGGTGTCCTGCTCGAGCCCGTGGACAAGGGGCGCTGCGAAGCCGCCGCAGAAGCCGTGAAGGGCCAGGTGGAGGCCTTGCCGAAGAAGTTCCTTGCCGTCGATCCTGCACCTCCAGCTGATGGCGCCGCCGATCCCGCGACCAAGGCCAGCGACGGTGATGCTGCCGACGAGTGGGCGCTTCCTGACGATGGCGCTCGAGGCTGAAGAGGAGGCTCGCTGGTGAATGATGGTGGCCCTTCCTACTTTTACTTTCCTTCAACATGCGACGTCCCTCGTGGAGGCGTTGAAACTTCAATTTGGTGTTAAGGAACATTATGCTGTGTAATATTTTATTTAGATTCCGCGATCTCCTTTCCGTTTCCTGATGTTCTACATCGGCAGGGCCCGACCCCACGCATGCCCCAGCCGCCGTTGGGCCGTCTGGATCACCAGGACGGGACCAAGGGGTGAGGGGCTACGTTGGCAGTTAGGCTCCTGAGTCGCGATGCTCAGGAGTCCCCCTTGACGCGCAAACGGCCTGCGGGAAGGAGGTGTGGAAATAGGCCTTAGGGTTCTACGTCGGCAGGGACCGACCCCGCGCATACCTCAGCCGCCGTTGGGTCGTCCGGATCACCAAGTCGGGACCAAGGGGTAAGGGGCTACGTGGCCAGTTAGGCTCCTGAGTCGCGATGCTCAGGAGTCCCCCTTGACGCTCAAACAGACCTTCATACCTGTCCTTGCTGAGGTCCCACTCGGGAGGGGTGCGCGACGACCAGGTCCAAGGGACCTGGCAGGGCAGCGTACGCTAGGCGTGACCTGAGCGTAGCCCATGTGCCCAGCCCCCTCGTGCGACTATCCCGAGGGGAAGCATTGCAACGAGGCTGGACACTGAGCCCGGAGGCTCCCTAAGGTTGGTACGGCCCGCTCTCAGTTGTTTATCACCAGCGCGGAGCGTAGTGCTACCTCTTGAGCACTGCGTTAGATTTCCTTGAAGAGGAAAGGATGAAGCAGCAAAGTAGCGTAAGTATTTCCCTCAATTTTACAGAACCAAGGTATCAATACAGTAGGTGGCTACGCGCGAGTCCCTCGTACCTGCACAAAGCAAATAACTCCTCGCAACCAACACGATAAGGGGTTGTCAATCCCTTCACGGTCACTTACGAGAGTGAGATCTAATAGATATGATAGATAATATTTTTGGTATTTTTATTATAAAGATGCAAAGTAAAGTAAAAACAAAGTAAAAAGCAAAGGCAATAATAAAGTGATGGAACATTGTTATGATGAAGATAGACCCGGGGGCCATAGATTTCACTAGTGGCTTCTCTCAAGAGCATAAGTATTTTATGGTGGGTGAACGAATTGCTGTTGAGCAATTGACAGAATTGAGCATAGTTATGGGAGTATCTAGGTATGATAATTTATATAGGCATCATGTCCGAGACAAGTAGACCGGCTCCTGCCTGCATCTACTACTATTACTCCACTCACCGACCGCTATCCAGCATGCATCTAGAGTATTAAGTTCAAGAAAACAGAGTAGCGCCTTAAGCAAGATGACATGATGTAGAGGGATAAATTCATGCAATATGATAAAAACCCCATCTTGTTATCCTCGATGGCAACAATACAATACGTGCCTTGCTGCCCCTACTATCACTGGGAAAGGACACCGCAAGATTGAACCCAAAGCTAAACACTTCTCCAATTGCAAGAAAACCCAATCTAGTAGGCCAAACCAAACTGATAATTCGAAGAGACTTGCAAAGATAACCAATCACGCATAAAAGAATTCAGAGAAGATTCAAATATTGTTCATAGATAATCTTGATCATAAACCCACAATTCATCGGTCTCAACAAACACACACCGCAAAAAGAAGATTACATCAAATAGATCTCCACGAGAGAGGGGAGAACATTGTATTGAGATCCAAAAAGAGAGAAGAAGCCATCTAGCTACTAACTATGGACCCGAAGGTCTGAGGTAAACTACTCACACTTCATCGGAGAGGCTATGGTGATGATGTAGAAGCCCTCCGTGATGGATGCCCCCTCCGGCGGAGCTCCGGAACAGGCCCCAAGATGGGATCTCATGGTTACAGAAGGTTGCAGCGATGGAATTAGGTTTTTGGCTCCATATCTGATCATTTGGGGATATGTAGGTATATATAGGAGGAATAAGTACGTCGATGGAGCAAGGTGGGGCCCACGAGGGTGGAGGGCGCGCCCCCCTACCTCGTGCCCGCCTCCTTTCTTTCTTGACGTAGGGTCCAAGTCTTCTGGATCATATTCGGTGAGAAAATCACATTCCCGAAGGTTTCATTCCATTTGGACTCCGTTTGATATTCCATTTCTTCGAAACTCTGAAATAGGCAAAAAACAGCAATTCTGGGCTGGGCCTCCGGTTAATAGGTTAGTCCCAAAAATAATATAAAAGTGGATAATAAAGCCCAATATTGTCCAAAACAGTAGATAATATAGCATGGAGCAATCAAAAATTATAGATACGTTGGAGACGATCAGGCATCCCCAAGCTTAATTCCTGCTCGTCCTCGAGTAGGTAAATGATAAAAAGAGAATTTTTGATGCGGAGTGCTACTTGGCATAATTTCAATGTAATTCTTCTTAATTGTGGTACGAATATTCAGATCCGAAAGATTCAAGACAAAAGTTCATATTGACATAAAAATAACAATACTTCAATCATACTAACAAAGCAATCATGTCTTCTCAAAATAACATGGCCAAAGAAAGTTATCCCTACAAAATCATATAGTCTGGCTATGCTCTATCTTCACCACACAAAGTATTTAATTCATGTACAACCCCGATGACAAGCCAAGCAATTGTTTCATACTTTTGACATTCTCAAAACTTTTTCAATCTTCACGCAATACATGAGCGTGAGCCATGGATATAGCACTATATGTGGAATAGAATGGTGGTTGTGGAGAAGACAAAAAGGGAGAAGATAGTATCAACTAGGCGTATCAACGGGCTATGGAGATGCCCATCAATAGATATCATTGTGAGTGAGTAGGGATTGCCATGCAACGGATGCACTAGAGCTATAAGTATATGAAAGATCAACAAAAGAAACTAAGTGGGTGTGCATCCAACTCGCTTGCTCACGAAGACCTAGGGAATTTTGAGGAAGCCCATCATTGGAATATACAAGCCAAGTTCTATAATGAAAAATTCCCACCAGTATATGAAAGTGACAAAATGAGAGACTCTCTATCATGAAGATCGTGGTGCTACTTTGAAGCACAAGTGTGGTAAAAGGATAGTAACATTGTCCCTTCTCTCTTTTTCAATCATTTTTTTGTTTGGGCCTTTTCTCTTTTTTATGGCTTCTTTTTTTATATTTTTCGTCCGGAGTCTTATCCCGACTTGTGGGGGAATCATAGTCTTCATCATCCTTTTCCTCACTTTGTAAAATGCTCTAAAAATGATGATCGTCACACTTTTATTTTCTTACAACTCAACAATTACAACTCGATACTTAGAACAAAATATGACTCTATATGAATGCCTCCGGCGGTGTACCGGGATATGCAATGAATCAAGAGTGACATGTATGAAAAAATTATGAACGGTGGCTTTGCCACAAATACGATGTCAACTACATGATCATGCTAAGCAATATGACAAGGATGGAGCGTGCCATAATAAATGGAACGATGGAAAGTGGCATGGCAATATATCTCGGAATGGCTATGGAAATGCCATGATAGGTAGGTATGGTGGCTATTTTGAGGAAGGTATAAGGTGGGTGTATGATACCGGCGAAAAGTGCGCGGTATTAGAGAGGCTAGCAATGGTGGAAGGAAGAAAAGTGCGTATAATCCATGGACTCAACATTAGTCATGAAGAACTCATATACTTATTGCAAAAATCTACAAGTTATCAAAGCAAAGTATTACGCGCATGCTCCTAGGGGGATAGATTGGTAGGAAAAGACCATCGCTCGTCCCCGACTGCCACTCATAAGGAAGACAATCAATAAATAAATCATGCTCCGACTTCATCACATAACGGTTCACCATACGTGCATGCTACGGGAATCACAAACTTTAACACAAGTATTTCTCAAATTCACAACTACTCAACTAGCATGACTCTAATATCACCATCTTCATATCTCAAAACAATTATCAAGCATCAAACTTTTCTTAGTATTCAACACACTCAAAATAAAGTTTTACAAATCTTGAATACCAAGCACATTAAGATTTTGAAGCAAATTACCATGCTATTTAGGACTCTCAAAATAATCTAAGTGAAGCATGAGAGATCAATAGTTTCTATAAAACAAATCCACCACCGTGTTCTAAAAGATATAAGTGAAGCACTAGAGCAAAACTATATAGCTCAAAAGATATAAGTGAAGCACACAGAGTATTCTAACAAATTCCAATTCATGTATGGCTCTCTCAAAAGGTGTGTACAGCAAGGATGATTGTGGTAAACTAAAAAGCAAAGACTCAGATCATACAAGACGCTCCAAGCAAAACACATATCATGTGGTTAATGAAAATATAGCTCCAAGTAAAGTTACCGATGGAAGTAGACGAAAGAGGGGATGCCTTCCGGGGCATCCCCAAGCTTTGACTTTTTGGTGTCCTTAGATTATCTTGGGGGTGCCATGGGCATCCCCAATCTTAGGCTCTTGCCACTCCTTGTTCCATAATCCATCAAAAGATTTCACCAAAACTTGAAAACTTCACAACACAAAACTCAACAGAAATCTCGTGAGCTCCGTTAGCGAAAGAAAACAAAAGACCACTTCAAGGTACTGTAATGAACTCATTATATTGGTGTTAAAACTACTGTATTCCAACTTCTCTATGGTTTATAAACTATTTACTAGCCATAGATTCATCAAAATAAGCAAACAACACACGAAAAACACAATCTGTCAAAAACAGAACAGTCTGTAGTAATCTGTAACTAACGCAAACTTCTGGAACTCCAAAATATCATCCAAAATAGGAAGATGTAGGAAATTTTTTTATTGATCAGCAACAATTGGAATCACTATTTCATCACGTTCTTGTGATTTTTAACAATTGTTTTCGTGAACAGAAAGTTTCTGGAAATTACAGCAAGAGCAAATAACTATCATCCAAGAAGATCCTATAGGTTTAACTTCGCACAAACACTAATTAAAACATAAAAACACATTTAACAAGAGGCTAGATCAAAGATTTATTCCTAAACAGAAGCAAAGGCAAAAAACTAAAAATAAAATTGGGTTGCCTCCCAACAAGCGCTATCGTTTAACGCCCCTAGCTAGGCATAAAAGCAAGGATAGATCTAGGTATTGCCATCTTTGGTAGGCAATCCATAAGTGGCTCTCATGATAGATTCATATGGTAATTTATTTTCTTCCTAGGCAAGTGTCCCATGCCTTTCTTTAATGGAAATTGGAATCTAATATTCCCTTCCTTCATATCAATAATTGCACCAATCGTTCTAAGGAAAGGTCTACCAAGAATAATAGGACAAGAAGGATTGCAATCTATATCAAGAACAATAAAATCTACGGGCACATAATTCCTATTTGAAACAATAAGAACATCATTAATTCTTCCCATAGGTTTCTTAATAGTGGAGTCCGCAAGGTGCAAGTTTAGAGAGCAATCATCAAAATCACAAAAATCTAGCAAATCGCACAAAGTTTTGGGGATAGTGGAAACACTAGCACCCAAATCACATAAAGCATAAAATTGATGATCCTTAATCTTAATTTTAATAGTTGGTTCCCACTCATCATAAAGTTTTCTAGGGATAGAAACTTCCATCTCAAGTTTTTCTTTATAAGATTGCATCAAGGCATCAACGATATGTTTAGTAAAGGCTTTATTTTGACTATAAGCATGAGGATAATTTAGCACGGATTACAACAAGGAAATACAATCTATTAAAGAGCAACTTTCATAATTAAATTCCTTGAAATCCAAAATAGTGGGTTTAGCAACAACTAGGGTTTTAATCTCTTCAATCCCACTTTTATCAATTTCATCATAAAGATCTAAAAACTCCGAATTTTCGGAACGCCTTCTAGGTAAAGGTGGATCATATTCAGTCCCATCATTATCAAGATTCATATTGCAAAACAAAGATTTAATAGGGGACACATCAATAACTTTTAGATCTTCATCTTTATTTTCATGGAAATTGGAAGAACACGCTTTAATAAAGGCATCTTTCGTAGCACACATCCTAGCGGTTCTTTCCTTGCACTCATCAATGGAAATTCTCATGGCTTTGAGAGACTCATTGATATCATGCTTAGGAGGAATAGATCTAAGCTTTAAAGAATCAACATCAATAGAAATTCTATCAACGTTCCTAGCCAATTCATCAACTTTAAGTAATTTCTCTTCAAGCAAAGCATTAAAATTCTTTTGCGAATTCATAAACTCTTTAACACTAGTCTCAAATTCAGAGGGCATCTTATTAAAATTTCCATAAGAGTTGTTGTAGGAATTTCCATAATTATTAGAAGGATTACTAGGATAGGGCCTAGGATTAAAGTTCCCTCTATACGCGTTGTTACCAAAATTATTCCTAGCAACAAAATTCACATCCATAGATTCATTATTATTCTCAATCAAAGTAGACAAAGGCATATCATTAGGATCATAAGAAACACTCTTAGTAGCAAATAATTTCAAAAGTTCATCCATCTTTTCACTCAAAACATTAATTTCTTCTATCGCATGCACTTTTTTATTAGTAGATCTTTCAGTGTGCCATTGAGAATAATTAACCATAATATTATCTAGAAGATTAGTAGCTTCTCCTAAAGTTATTTCCATAAAAGTACCTCCCGCGGCCGAATCCAAAAGATTTCTAGAAGCAAAATTCAATCCGGCATAATTTTTTTGTATAATCATCCACAAATTCAATCCATGAGTAGGGCAATTATGTATCATTAATTTCATCATCTCCCAAGCTTGTGCAACATGTTCATGATCAAGTTGCTTAAAATTCATAATATCGTTTCTAAGAGAGATGATCTTAGTGGGAGGACAATACTTAGAGATAAAAGCATCTTTGCACTTGTTCCAAGAATCAATACTATTTTTAGGCAAAGACGAAAACCAAGCTTTAGCACGATCTCTAAGCGAAAAAGAAATATCTTCAATTTAACAATATCATTATCAACATCTTTCTTCTTTTGCATATCACACAAATAAACGAAGCTATTTAGATGAGTAGCGGCATCTTCACTAGGAAGGTCGGCGAATTGATCTTTCATGACAAGATTCAACAAATCAATATTGATTTCACAAGATTCAGTATTGGTAGGAGGAGCAATAGGAGTGCTAAGGAAATCATTATTGTTGGTATTGGTAAAGTCACACAATTTGGTATTATCTTGAGCCATCGTGACAAACAAGCAATCCAACACACAAGCAAACAAAAATCTAGCGAGAAAAAGGCAAACGGAAAAGAGAGGGCGAATAAAACGGCAAGGGTGAAGTGGGGGAGAGGAAAACGAGAGGCAAATGGTAAATAATGTAATGCGGGAGATAAGGGATTGTGATGGGTACTTGGTATGTTGACTTTTGCGTAGACTCCCGACAACGGCGCCAGAAATTCTTCTTGCTACCTCTTGAGCATCTGCGTTGGATTTCCTTGAAGAGGAAAGGATGATGCAACAAAGTAAGCGTAAGTATTTCCCTCAATTTTGAGAACCAAGGTATCAATCCAAAGACTGAGGCTACGCCATGAGTCCCTTGTACCTGCACAAAGCAAATAACTCCTCGCAACCAACATGATAAGGGGTTGTCAATCCCTTCACGGTCACTTACGAGAGTGAGATCTGATAGATATGATAGATAATATTTTTGGTATTTTTGTGATAAAGATGCAAAGTAAAGTAAAAGCAAAGTACAAAAGCAAAGGCAATAATAAAGTGATGGAAGATCATTATGGTGAAGATAGACCCGGGGGCCATAGATTTCACTAGTGGCTTCTCTCAAGAGCATAAGTATTTTATGGTGGGTGAATGAATTACTGTTGAGCAATTGACAGAATTGAGCATAGTTATGAGAGTATCTAGGTATGATCATGTATATAGGCATCACGTCCGAGACAAGTAGACCGACTCCTGCCTGCATCTACTACTATTACTCCACTCATCGACCGCTATCCAAAGATGCATCTAGAGTATTAAGTTCAAGAAAAGCGAGTAACGCATGTAAGCAAGATGACATGATGTAGAGGGATAAATTCATGCTATATGATAAAAAAACCATCTTGTTATCCTCGATGGCAACAATACAATACATGCCTTGCTGCCCCTCACATCCTTTGGGAAAGGACACTGCAAGATTGAACCCAAAGCTAAACACTTCTCCCATTGCAAGAAAAACCAATGTAGTAGGCCAAACCAAACTGATAATTCGAAGAGACTTGCAAAGATAACCAATCGTACATAAAAGAATTCAGAGAAGATTCAAATATTGTTCATAGATAATCTTGATCATAAACCCACAATTCATCGGTCTCAACAAACACACCGCAAAAAGAAGATTACATTGAATAGATCTCCACGAGAGAGGGGGAGAACATTGTATTGAGATCCAAAAAGAGAGAAGAAGCCATCTAGTTACTAACTATGGACCCGAAGGTCTGAGGTAAACTACTCACATTTCATCGGAGAGGCTATGGTGATGATGTAGAAGCCCTCCGTGATGGATGCCCCCTCCGTGAGCTCCTAACAGGCTCCAAGATGGGATCTCGTGGGTACGAAGGTTGCGTCGGTGGAATTAGGTTTTTGGCTCCGTGTCGATCGTTTGAAGTGCGTAGGTATATATAGGAGGAAGAAATGCGTCGGTGGAGCAAGGTGGGGCCCACGAGGGTGGAGGGCGCTCACAGGGGTGGGCCTGCCCCCTACCTCGTGCCCACCTCCTTTCTTTCTTGACGTGAGGGTCCAAGTCTCTGGATCATATTCGTGAGAAAATCACGTTCCCGAAGGTTTCATTCCGTTTGGACTCCGTTTGATATTCCGTTTCTTCAGAACTCTGAAATAGACAAAAAAACAACAATTCTGGGCTGGGCCTTCGGTTAATAGGTTAGTCCCAAAAATAATATAAAAGTGGATAATAATGCCCATTATTTTCCAAAACAGTAGATAATATAGCATGGAGCAATCAAAAATTATAGATACGTTGGAGACGTATCACGTAGCGCTTCCGCACTTGCACAGGCATAGCCGCTCCTCGACCGTGTTGACTGCCAGCGCGTAGCATGGCGCTTCCACTGGTGCGTGGGTGAGGGCTCCCTCTGAGTGGAGCCCCCGGGGTGTGTAGAGCCCCGCCCTAACACGTGGCTTGCACGACAGGGCTAGACGAGGTGTGTCTGGGCACTCATGAGCCAAGGCGGGACTCATGAGGCCCTACCTCAAGGCGGGTTGCACCTGGTCTTGATTCTTGATAGCTGTGGTGGTCCTGCGAGATGGTTAGGCAACTTGCACCGGGCAAATCTTCTGAGGCGATCACATGAGAAGGCCAGACACCAAACACCCCAGGAGGTGACATGAACTGGGCCGGCCCGCCAGACAGAGCTAGGTCATTGGGTTTATCGATGCTGCAGGGACGGACCCGAGCACAGACGCCGTGCCTAGCCTACTCATGCGAAGACAACCGGGGCACGGCTCCCGTGGTAACGAGGGCGTTCGTGGGTGGGGTACCGAAGTATCGGACAGGCAGGTGACAATCATAAGGTAATTCATGCGAGGAGGCAAGCTAGTTCAGATAGATGCAAGAATGGTACATGCCACTGGGACGGACCCATGAGGCCTGGGGATGATGCAGCCCGAGGGGTGCCCCCAACAAAGTAAGCTAAAGATGCAAAATGGTACACGCCGCAGGGACAGGCCCATGCGACTTGGGGATAATGCTGCCCAAGGGGCGCCCCCAACTGAATGAACTGGAAAGAGTCACCTGGTACCGTAGCGGGAGTGATGTTGGGGTAGCTGAAGATGCATGCTGGAGAAGCTTCTCCTCATGAGCCACCAGGGTCCCGAGCCTCAGGAGGCTCCGTAGGCCCAGGTGGCTCCTGAAGAACTGTCGCCATCTCCGGCAGGATGGCATGATGTCTGGCCTCCTGAGCCGCCAGAATGCTCCTCAAGCAGCGCTGGAAGGTGACATCCGCGTTCGGCAAGCCGAATGGAATGCGAACATAGTTGTGAGGTGGACCCTCACACCGTCCAATGCAAGAAGGCCAGAAATGCCCCTAGGATGCGGCCCTGTTGAGCCCTGGAATGTCGATGCAGACGCGCAGCCCGCCGTCCTCGCCAGGATGGGGGCCGCGCCGGGTGGTGGGTGGCGATCGCCGCGTATGGTCCTTGCGCTCGAGGGAGCACACCGCTTCTCTTTCTTCACAGGGGACCGTGATGATGCCGCTGCTCCCTGGCATCTTGAGGACGTTGTAGCCATGGTGGGTCACTGCCATAAACTTGGCCAAGGCTGGATACCCAAGGATGGCGTTGTACAGCAGGCGGATGTGGGCGACGTCGAAGTCGATGAGCTCAGTGCGGTAGTTGTCACGCTGACCGAATGTGACAGGGAGGCAGGCCTACCCTATCGGGGTGGTGGAGCCGTCGGTCATTCCTGAGAAGGGCTTGGTAGGCTACAACTGATCGTACGGCAGTTGGAGGCTGTCGAATGTCTCGACGGATAGGACATTGAGCCCTGCGCCGCCGTCGATGAGGGTCTTGGTGACTTGGACGTTGTTGGGTGAGCAGAGTATCGGGTGCCTTGCACTTGAGCTGGTCTAACGAGCTAAAGGTGATGGCACACTTGGACCACCTGAGCGGGCGCGTGGCCTCGAGCCTGGGAAGGGCCGCGTTCACCTCACGAGCAAACTGTTTGGAGATACGCTGAGAGGCTGGGCTTGGGTGCCACCCAAGATACAGGCGATGGCGCGCGGCTCCTGGAAGCCCCCCAACCCCTTCGTATTGATGATTGTTGTCGTTCCTCCTTGGTGGTGGCGGTAGCGGAGGGAGCCCTACGTTGCCCTGAGGACGGTCCTCACGAGGCTGGTCTCTCTAGGCGCCCTCCAGAGGCGGATCCTGCCAACGGTCCTCACGAGGCCGGCCGTGCCACTCCTGGTGGGGGCCGCGGTAATCCCAGCGTCCCCCACTTCGTCCTCGTCCTTGGCCGTAGCCTCGGTCATTGTGCTCGGGGCATCGACCGAAGCGCCCATCATGGATGGCCCTGAGCTCTTGACAGTCGTTGGTGTTGTGGCTATGAACGTTTTGGAAGGCGCAGAATGGGCGGTTGGCCTTGGATGACTCGGGATGGTCGTGGCCGCGCTTCATCTCTGGCTCTGCTGAGAGCACGGCAGCCCCCTTGCGCTTCACAATCCTTGATCTTGGCCTTCTTGTCCTCCTGGTCGGCAGCTGGGAGCTCGAGGAGGGAAAGGCGCCCTTTATCGGTGTCAAAACCGACGGATCTCGGGTAGGGGGTCCCGAACTGTGCGTCTAGGATCGATGGTAACAGGAGGCAAGGGACACGATGTTTACCCAGGTTCGGGCCCTCTCTATGGAGGTAATACCCTACTTCCTGCTTGATTGATCTTGATTATTACAAGAGTTGATCTACCACGAGATATGTAGAGGCTAAACCCTAGAAGCTAGCATATGGTTATGATTGTTGTATATCTCCTATCGACTAGCCTGGTCCCTAGTTTATATAATGCACCAGGGACCTAGGATAACAAGAGTCCTAGCCGAATACGCTGGTGGGGACGAGTCCTTGTCTTGACCACCAAGTCTTGTGGAATCTTCCTTGTATGCGGCAACTGTCCGGACTGGCCCATGAGTATACGGCCATGGGGGTCCTCGACCCAATCCAACTGATCGGGAGACGACGTGGTGAGTACCCCCTAGTCCAGACACCGTCGAGATCCCCTGAACCGGTCTTCAAGTTAGGGACGCTCCTCGATTCTTCCGAACTGTTCTTCATCTTCGGTTGTCGGTCTTGAAAACTGGTTCAACAAATCTTCTCATCTTCGATCTTGAGGATCGCCAAAGTGCATCCAAAGAGTTTACACGTTGGGTATCCGAGGACCCCCTTTTAAGTTTCCGGCCTTTATCAATGCCTTGTTATTTTTATGACACGCCTCGGGTTTGAAGTTGTTCCCGGGAGGCAGTGTCCTCTTGCGTCCGAGCTTCCAACACCGGACTGCATTCGTGGTATCCTTTGCAGCCGAGTACCAATATCGGACTGCTTCCGAGCTCCAAAGCCAGACTGTGTCCAAGCTCTAACGCCGGACTATATCAGAGCTCCAACGCCGGATTATATCCAAGGGGTCATAGATCACCTTGGTTCAAAAAGTTGAAAGAGTTTAGCTAAGCTCAATACTGGAAATGCCCTCTATGGAGCCAGCCACTAGCGCCCGAGCTTTATGCCGGACTGCTTCCGAGGTGGTGCACCACCTTGGCCATGGGACTGATTTTTATGAATTTAATTCTGAATTGTGCAATGTAATATCTGACAAGATGTATAGCCAGTATCCCTCAAGGTGCGTGTTGGCCTAATATCCGAGATGCACCTGAGGGAAAACATGAAACCGCTGATCCTAGTAGCCCCTGAGACTCAGGTCGACGCGCGAAATCGGCCTGAGGATCAACTCCTAGCTCGGCAGCATACGTAGGAATAGAAATGCAGTGTAATATATTAGAGATAATAGTGATCGACGAACAGGCCCTTGAGAGAGGGTCTCGAGGAGTCGCCGTAATATATTAGCTTGACGCCATATAGGTCCTGATGGTACCCATCGTTGCCCGAAGACTCGTTTGCACATAGTTCGGTCAAGCCGAACACTGAGCACTTTTCATTTTCTGCATTGAATAGGCAATGCAGTAGCCCCCGAGACACTGGTCGCGTGGCAACACCAGATCTGGGGATCGATATGCCCCTTTAATATTTGTAAATAATGAGCGCAAAGCCCAGTAGCCCCCGAGCCTTAATGTGGGCATGGGTGGCCGAATTAAGGATCGATATCCAGAGTAAAATCACATATTATGTGGAACGATTCTATGTATCCAAGTACTTTACATCATTATTTTGACTCCATTGTGACCATTTATAAGTTGAAAGTGGCCCATCGTCGGCTTCTACCCCTTGGTGATACTACGCAGGGTGTTTCCGCACTAACAAAACAACCCTTAGCCGACGTCTCGGTGCCCGAAGGCGGTTGTGTTAGCGGAAATGAGGCAATCAGATATGCGGGCTTTATAACTTTCGCTTAGTCATAGAAGCTTTAAACTGGGGAAGCTAGCTATGAGCCCCCGGTTACTGTTCGGCGACATCCGAGGTCAAGCCGTAAATAGTTCGGCCAATGTTATGAATGACCCGTTATTTAACATAGTCATCGGATCGCTGACCAGTTTACGCTTATTGTGACAGTCAGTTTTCGGCTTTCTCCACTGAGGTGCTTGACCATGCGAGCTGGAAGCACAATCGCAGTGGTTCTCCCTTTGCACACCCAGCCGAACAAAGTGTAACGTAGGAGGCAAGCACAGGAGCCAGGCAACCCAACTATTGACCGAAGACACAATTCAAAACCGATGCGTATATAGCAATGTCCGAGAATGTTTTTGCCGAATCCCTAAAGGTGTCCGACGTTGCACTGCGAGACTAATGCTGGAAACGGACAAATAGTTTAAAAGTGCCATAGGCTCGAAAAGCCAAAAAACTTATTCAAAATTTTAATGTCCCAACTAGATCAAGTGTTCGGTGCCAATCCTAAAATTGGACTTTTTTTTAAAAAAAAGGTGCTTCTGTCGTGCTTTAACATGACACATCCTATCTCAAGACTTCAAGCGGGTCAGCCTATGGCTTCAACCTCCTTATCCCGAAGGTGGAGTGCTTCTCTGAGGCTAGTTTAGCAAACTGCACTCGAGCGAATTTAGAGAGAAGCAAGGCTATCCGACTATTGACCACACACTTGCATCGAGAAAGGAGTGATAGAAAGAAGACTTTGCAAGGACCAAGAAGAAAAATGGCTCATACTAATTTAAGAGCCCCCACGTGACTTGGGTAAAAGAATTTTATGTATAATGATTGTATGCACCGAAGTACTAATATCATATCTTTGTTCACCCAAACTTTAAACGCGTCTTAACCGACCGTCGGCTTCTCTCTCTTCGGTCAATGACCGAAAAGTGTTATGTACTCCACCTGTCGAGAATATCAATGGTGTTACCGATAACCAGGCAAACAGGCCAAAAGGCTGTAACAGACAAAGAGCACTCAGGGAACTTATGCTATATTACTAACAAAGTGTAAGAAGCATCTTCGAAGAAAATAGTACCCCCACCGATACCTTTCTTCGGTGCTCATTGTTACTATGAGACTTGTGCAATAGATTTTTGTACTCATGAGTTCTGTTGTGTGCCGACCATAATTGAAAGCAGTAAGAGCGCTAGCTTTCGGCTTCACCTGGGCCCGAGGTCCGGCTCGGATGAACCTATCGTGACAATCGCAGAGGTGCTCCCTTTACTACCTAGCCGAACAATCGGGAACGTAGGGGTAAACACAGGAGCAAGGCAACCCAGCTTGCAAATCACTTAGGTCAATATGGTGCATATTGTGGTGTAATACACGAACAAGGAACGAAGCCGTACAAGTATAATCATTTGCAAGAGGAAAGGCTTCATAAGGGAAGCCCCCAAGTAAACGGGGTATTTGACTTTGTGTGTCACAAACAAAGTTTGAACAAGGAAGTTTTTCGCAAACAACCTTTTGTCAAAAAAGGTATAATGCTTGGTCGGACCAAACAAAATTTAAAACTGAAAGCTTTTGAGCATGAAAGCGACTTAGCTGGTTAATGTGCTCGGTGTTGATGACGCGGTCCTAGCTTGATGCGGGACAAGGTCCCAGCCCCAAGCCGGTCTCGAGGTGGCAGAGCGAAGAGCTCGGCAATCCGAAGTGGCGACGTAGCACGACCAATGTAGGCTGGCAGAGTGACGCCGAAGAGTCCACGCGACGGAGTCAAAGTCCATTACCTGCACATGTAAAATAGTGCGGTCCAGGGAATAATAATAATATATATAATCCTTGCGTAATTGCTTTGCACAAAAATAATTTATTTAAAGAGATGTGGCCTGGTGCTGAAGCCAATGTCGATGCAGAGCGTTAGCGTGACGCAGTGACAAAGCCTGAATTTGCAGGGCGGTCCGGGCTCCGGGCTCCGGATGCGGCGTTCGCCGAACTATGTACGGAAACTGACCGAACCACCATGCTACTGTTTTTAATGTGGCCGCCATTTGATAGACCTGTGTACAGATGATGGAACAAATCAGAGTAATAATTCCTTAAGAAAAATAAACCTAATAAGCAAAAATTGTTAGGATTAATAGCACCTGGTTTATTTGTTGTAGTAGTCCGAAGAAAAGCGACTCCCAAAATTGGGACTCGGTCCACATACCCATTGCCTGATGGGCGATGAAGCAATGGCATGGCAACGCTGGTAAAGGTTGACTCGCCGAGGCAAAGCCCCCGGTCCAGCTGACGTGACGAAGCTGGTCGGCTGGTGTCGCCGAAGTTGCCGGAGTGTGCTGATGAAGGGATGACGAAGCCCCCGGTCCGGCCGAGGAGAAGGAGCAGATCGATGAGGAGATGTTGCAGCTGCCATGTCAGCCGAGTTGTTGAAGTAGTTCGACGTTGGTGGACATTGGCTCGATGAAGCAACAGTTCGGCCATGCCGATGCAGGTCGTAACTTGTGACGTGGTCAATACTGGCTTGCTGAACTGGCCGTGCGGCGATGCCGGTGTGCCCGCTCCGTGTAATCTGTGGGGCGGTGATGTTGGTGATGATTTATCTTTGGCGATTCCGAACTCTTGTTCAGCTCTCCGAGGTGAGTTCCGAAGAAGTTGAGCTCGGCTCAAAAAGCGACAACATGTCTAGCGCAGGTCGGCAGCCGTGGAGCTATATTGCTGGACTGGTTTAACACCAGCGTGATGGCGAAGATTACCTCAGAGGAGGATTAAAATTTTATGGGCGCATGTTAAAAACAATGCGCAATACCTTAGAAGAAAATTCCTTTTAAAAAGGTTGTCAAATATCACGTTCATAAAGAAACATGAATTCGGGTCGGATCCATATTCGCGTAGGAAACATATCTGAAAAGTGATGCACTAATCGGGAGGTTCCCGGAGTTTGGACGGTCGGATCGAGCTGAATGTTTGACATGTGGTAGATATAGGAATTCCACAGCCGATCAACATGTTTGACATGCTGGACACCATGCTCCAAACTCGTTCGGATTCTCGTCCAGATTCAATGCGGCTCCGGTATATCGGAGATTGCCGGAGATTCCTCCATCGGAACTCGACGAAATTTTCCAGGGTCGTTGTAGACTCAATTCCGCACAATTCCACCGAAGCAATCGTTAAAGCGACACTCGAGGGGGCGGTGGTGGCGGATACAAGTTCGCTGTCCAGAAAAGCAGCGCGGTCGCCCGAGGGCAATGTTGGCGTTGAGCCCCTGAGCGCCATGGATGATTCCTCCATGATCTTGATAGAGATCGGAGTTGATGTTGATGAAGGCCCTCATCCGAACATGACGATCGGAGGTAGGGCACAGTCCTTGGTCGAACCAAGGTGACCAATCGAGCTGGTGACGAAGATGCCAAAGTCGCAGTTGATCTGCAGGCGAGCCATCGACCTTTTGTCGAACACACAACGGAACTCTCAATGAAAGCACCAATGTCGGTGTCAAAACCGGCGGATCTCGGGTAGGGGGTCCCGAACTGTGTGTCTAGGATTGATGGTAACATGAGGCAAGGGACATGATGTTTACCCAGGTTCGGGCCCTCTCTATGGAGGTAATACCCTACTTCCTGCTTGATTGATCTTGATGAATATGAGTATTACAAGAGTTGATCTACCACGAGATCGTGGAGGCTAAACCCTAGAAGCTAGCCTATGGTTATGATTGTTGTATATCTCCTATCTACTAGCCCGGTCCCTGGTTTATATAATGCACCAGGGACCTAGGATAACAAGAGTCCTAGCCGAATACGCCGGTGGGGAGGAGTCCTTGTCTTGACCACAAAGTCTTGTGGAATCTTCCTTGTATGCGGCAACTGTCCGGACTGGCCCATGAGTATACGGCCATAGGGGTCCTCGACCCAATCCAACTGATCGGGAGACGACGTGGTGAGTACCCCCTAGTCTAGGACACCGTCACCCTTCCTCAGCCCTCGCGCACTTGGTCGCCATGTCGAACATCTCCAGGGCCGTGCATAACTCCTCATGGATGGCGAGCTCCTCCTTCATCTTGACGTCGCGGACACCATCGAAGAACATGGAGATGATGGCCTCGTCCGTCACCTTGGGGATCTTTAGGCGAACGGTGTTGAAGCACTAGATGTACTTCTGCAGGGTTTCCCTTGGCTGCTGCTTGATGCGCAACAGGTTGCATGCGGCCGGCGGGCGTTCGCAAGTGCCCTGGAAGTTGGCGATGAAGCGCTCGCGCATCTGGCGCCAGGAGGAGTTCGATCCCACAGGCAGGTTCAGGAGCCACGAGCGCACGCCGTCCTTGAGGTCCATGGGAAACCAATTCGCCATGACCTTCTCGTCACCGTTGGCCGCCTCGATGCTTAGCTCATAGAGCTGCAAGAACTCCGTGGGGGTCGGGGGTGCTGTCGTAGCGCGGAGGCAGGTCTGGCTTGAACTTGCTCGGCCAGATGACGCTGCACAGTTCGGGAGTGAAGGCACGACATCCTACTGTGGTCACCGAAGCCCGTCGTGGAGGTGGAGCCTGATCTTGATATCCACGCGCCGCCGCAGGCGGCACGCGGTCTTGATGTAGTGGTGCTGGGATCACAGGAGCATTTTCTTGCGGTCGGGGGACTTCTCAGCAGCTTCATTCTTCACTCGCGGGCGCCCTGCGCGGCGGACCGCGCCGCGGGGCTGCTTGTCTTGGTGTGAGTGCGGCGTCTTGATGCGGAGGTGGTGGAGGCGCTCCGTGGGCTACGTCGCAAGGTGCTGGAGGTGGTCGAGGTAGCGAGAGGGATGGTGCAGGAGAGCCCGCAGCGGCGCTGACGAGCTCGGCGATGCGGTCCAGCCAGTCGTCATCGAGGTCGTCAACTGGGCGATAGTGCAGGAGCTCGCATGCCATGGGCAGCGCGGCCTGCGCGTCCATGGGCACGCGACGAGCGTAGGACGACAAGCCAGCCGGAGTCAATGACGAGGTGGCGGTGCGTCCATTCCGCCGCACGGAAGGATGCAGTGACGAAGCTTGCTGCTCGCTCCCGGCCGGGCTGGTGACAGCGTTGGCAGCAGGTGATGGAGAACGGCGGGGGGTCCGCCAACGAGTGTCGTCTGAGCAACGCGGGCATCCAGAGCGGCTCGGTGCTCTGCACGGGCTTTGCGGGCGTCAGCCATGGATGCGGTGGAGCGGTGGAGCGTGGATCGACGGAAGAAAGGCTTCGGCGCACCCCTACCTGGCGCGCCAAATGTCGGATTACGGGTTGTGGCAAACCCTTGAGATTCTAACACTGGGGTGCACACGAAGATCTGCCTCTCCCTAGCTCGCTCTCGCAACGATCTCAATGCCTAGCCCGACGAACCCAAAGAACAAGAGACACGAGAGTTTATACTGGTTCGGGCCACCATTGTGGTGTAATACCCTACTCCAGTGTGGTGTTGTGGATTTTCTTGTAGGAAGAGGATGAACAAGTACAAAGGACGAACAACCTCCTCAGGAGAGGTGTTCTTGAGCTCGGTGAGCTTGTGTGTGCGAGGATGATCTTGATGATTCGTCCCTGCTAGGGTGGTGACTAGTCCTATTTATAGAGGCCCTGGTCCTCTTCCCAAATGTTAGGCGGGAAGGGATCCCACAACGGGCAATTTTGAAGGGAGACAACCAGTACAAGCTATCCTGACAAAAGGTGGCCTTCGCCTACCAAAGGTTCTGGTGGTGACATTGTCGTGGGCTCATGGTGACCTCCGGCCCCGCCGTCTGCTGGTCTTGGTCTCGTTGCACCGATATGGAAACCTTTTCCTGATGCCTCGGGACTCCTCGCTTGCGCTTGCCCCTTTAACACCAAAGAGGCAACTGGTACTCTGCGCCCGCTTGCGCCCGCTTGGCTTTGGTCGTCATGGCTCACGTCACGTGCACCTCGCGAGGTGCCCCTTGCATTGATATCTCCGCTCCTCGGGAGCCAGCCTAGTGAGGCCGCCCCTGAGGAGGTCTTGTGTCGCCCGCCTCACGAGGGTCTTGAGTAGTTATTGATGAAGATGGGCCGTACCAGGCCGTTGGTGGAGCCATGCCCTGGGCCGCAGGCAGGCAAGTCTGGGTACCCCCGTTCCCAGGACACCAACAACGTGCATGCTCCTAGGGGGATAGATTGGTAGGAAAATACCATCACTCCTCCCCGACCTCCACTCATAAGGAAGATAATCAATAAATAAATTATGCTCCAACTTCGTTACATAACGGTTCACCAAACGTGCATGCTACGGGAATCACAAACTTTAACACAAGTATTCTAAAATCCACAATTACTTACTAGCATGACTCTAATATCACCATCTTTATATCTCAAAACAATCATATGGAATCAAATTTCACATATTCAATGCACTTTCTATGAAAGTTTTTATTATATCCCTCTTGGATGCCCATCATATTAGGACTAAATTCATAACCAAAGAAGATTACCATGCTGTTTAAAGACTCTCAAAATAATATAAGTCAAGAATGAGAGTTCAACAATTTCTTCAAAATAAAACCACCTCCGTGCTCTAAAAAGATATAAGTGAAGCACTATAGCAACTAACAAACTACTCCAAAAATATATAACTGAAGATCAATGAGTAGTCGAATAATTATGTAACTATGTGAAGACTCTCTAACATTTAAGAATTTCAGATCTTGGGATATTATTCAAACAGCAAGCAAATCCTAATAAAATGACATTTCAAGGATAGCACATATCATGTGAAGAAGTAAAAAACTTAGGCTCAACCGAGGCTAAACGATGATTGTTGATGAAGAAAGGTGGGATACCAACCGGGGCATCCCCAAGCTTAGATTAGATGCTTGATACTTCCTGAAATATTAATTACGGATGCCTTGGGCATCCCCAAGCTTGAGCTCTTGTGTCTCCTTAATTCGTCTCATATCATAGTTTCCCGGAATCTTAAAAACTTCATGCATACAAAACTCAACAAGAACTCGTGAGATAAGTTAGTATAAATCCATGCAAAACCTTATCATTCTCTATTGTAGAAAATCACTAAAATTATAATTTGACATTGCATGCTAAATGCCTTTGCATATTTAATACTCCTATCCTCAAATAGAATCATTAAACAAGCAAACATATGCAAACAATGCAAACATAACAGCAATCTATCTAAACATAGCAGTCTGTAAAGAATGCAAGAGGAATCATACTTGCCTAACTCCAAAAATTCTGAAAAATTACCACAATGTAGAAATTTTTTTGTTACTCATTGTGTAAAAATTTCAAGATTTTATCATGTTCTGTCTATTCACAAATATTCAGACAATGATAGGAAACTTTCTGTTTTCAAAACAGCAACATATAGACTTGCAAAATAAGCATCGTAAAGGCCACACTTGACCTTTTATTGAATTGAAAGATGCAAAACATTACTCTAAATAACATCAAGTAAATCCTAATAAAATAAAATGACGCTCCAAACAAAACTCATATCATGTGGTGAATAAAAATATAGCCTCAAGTAAATTTATCGATGGATTGAAGACGAAAGAGGGGATGCCATTCGGGGCATCCCCAAGCTTAGTTGCTTGGGTGTCCTTGGATATTACTTTGGGGTGCCTTGGGAATCCCCAAGCATAGGCTCTTGCCACTCCTTATTCCGTAGTCCATTAAATCTTTACCCAAAACTTGAAAACTTCACAACACAAAACTCAACAGAAAACTCGTAAGCTCCGTTAGAATAATAAAGCAAATCACCACTTAGGTACTGTTGTGGCCTCATTCTAAATTTATATTGGTGTTATATCTATTGTATTCCAACTTCTCCATGGTTAATACCCTCCGATACTACCCATAGATTCATCAAAATAAGCAAACAACATAATGAAAACAAAATTTGTCAAAACCAGTACAATTTGTAGTAATCTGGAAACTTCCTATACTTCTGTAACTCCAAAAATTCTGAAAATTAGGACAATCTAGGATATTTGTATATAAATCTTGTGTAAAATATTCAGATCAAAAGCATGCTTCTGTGATTTTTCAAAATTATTTTACGGGGCGCAAAAGTTTCTGTATTTCAGCAAGATCAAATCAACTATCACCGTAGGCCATCCCAAAGCTCTTACTTGGCACTTTATTAAAACAGAAGCTATAAAACATGATTACTACAGTAGACTAATCATGTGAACAACAAAAACAATAGGTATGAATATTGGGTTGTCTCCCAACAAGCGCTTTTCTTTAATGCCTTTCTAGCTAGGCATGATGATTTCAATGATGCTCACATAAAATATAAGAATTGAAACACAAAAAGCGCATCATGAAGCATATGACTAGCACATTTAAGCCTAACCTACTTCCTATGCGTAGGGTTTTTGTGAGCAAACAATTTATGGGAGCAAGAATCAACTAGCATAGGAAGGTAAAACAAGCAAAACTTCAAAACTTTCAACACATAGAGAGGAAACTTGATAGTATTGCAATTCCTACAAGCATATATTCCTCCCTCATAATAATTTTCCGTAGCATCATGAATGAATTCAACAATATAACTATCACATATAGGATTCTTTTAGTGATCCATAAACATATAAAATTTATTACTCTCCACATAAGCAATTTTATTCTCATGAATAGTAGTGGGAGCAAACTCAACAAAATAACTATGATGTGAGGCATAATCCAATTGAAAATTAAAATCATGATGATAAGTTTCATGGTTATCTTTACTCTTTATAGCATACATGTCATCACAATAATCATCATATATAGCAACTTTTTTCTCATAATCAATTGAAAACCTCTTCCAAAATAGTGGATTCATCACTAAATAAAGTCATGACCTCTCAAAATCCACTTTAATAAATACTATAAGATTCCACACCCTCCAAAATAGTGGTATTATTACCTATAGTTGACATTCTTACAAACCCACTTTCATCATTATAATCATCATAACAAAATTGCTCATCAAAACTTGGGGGACAAAAAATATCATCTTCATCAAACATAGCATCCCCAAGCTTATGGCTTTACATATCATTAGCATCATGGGTATTCAAAGAATTCAAAGTAACAACATTGCAATCATGCTCATCATTCAAATATTTTATGCCAAACATTTTATGAACTTCTTCTTCTAACACTTGAGCACAATTTTCCTTTCCATCATTTTCGCGGAAGACATTAAAAAGATGAAGCATATGAAGCAACCTCAATTCCATTTTTTGTAGTTTTCTATTATAGAGTAAACTAGTGATAAAACAAGAAACTAAAAGATTCAATTGCAAGATCTAAAGATATACCTTCAAGCACTCACCTCCCCAGCAACGGCGCCAGAAAAGAGCTTGATGTCTACCACACAACCTTCTTCTTGTAGACTCGTGTTGGGCCTCCAAGCATAGAGTTTTGTAGGACAGTAGCAAATTTCCCTCAATTGGATGAACTAAGGTTTATCAATCCGTGGGAGGCGTAGGATGAAGATGGTCTCTCTCAAACGACCCTGCAACCAAATAACAAAGAGTCTCTTGTGTCCCCAACACACCCAATACAATGGTAAATTGTATAGGTGCACTAGTTCGCGAAGATATGGTGATACAAGTGTAATATGGATGGTAGATATAGGTTTTAGTAATCTGAAAATATAAAAACAGCAAGGTAACAAGTAATGAAATTGAGCAAAAATGGTATTGCAATGCTTAAAAACAAGGCCTAGGGTTCATACTTTCACTAGTGCAACTTCTCTCAACAATGATAACATAATTAGATCATATGGCAATCCCTCAATGTGCGAAAAAGTCATGCCAAAGTTCCTATCGCGGAGCACATAAGATGAAATTTCTTGTAGGGTACGAAACCACCTCAAAGTTATTCTTTTCGATCAATCCATTGAGCTATTCCTATAAGTGTCACAAACAACCCTAGAGTTCATAGTAAAATAACACCATATGACACACATCAATCAACCCTAATGACACCTAGATACTCCAATGTCACCACAAGTATCCGTGGGTCAATTATACGATATGCATCAAACAACTTCAGAGTCATAATATTCAATACAATATAAAGAACCTCAAAGACTGCTCCAAGATTCCTACCGGAGAAACAAGGACGAAAACATGCATCAACCCCTATGCATAAACTACCCCAATGTCACCTCGGGAATCGACGAGTTGAGTGCCAAAACATACATCAAGTGAATCAATAGAGCACCCCATTGTCACCACGGGTATCCCACGCAAGACATACATCAAGTGTTCTCAAACCCATAAGAGTATTCAATACGATAATAGTGAAACCTCAAAGGTAAAACTCAATTCATCACAAGAAGGTAAAGGGGGAGAAACACCATATGATTAAACTATAGTAATAAAGCTCGCGGTACATCAAGATCATGCCAAATCAAGAACATGAGAGAGAGATATCAAACACATAGCTACTGGTACATGCCATCAGCCCCGAGGGTGAACTACTCCCTACTCGTCATGGAGACCGTCGGGATGATGAACATGGCCACCGGCGATGGTTTCCCCCTCCGACAGGGTGCTGAAACGGGCTCACGATTGGTTTTTCATGGCTACAGAGGCTTGCGGCAGCGGAACTCCCGATCTAGGTTTCTTTCTGGGGGTTTCTAGATTTATAGGAATTTTGGGCGTCGGTTTTACGTCAGGGGGGTCCAAGAGGCAGCGGCAAGACAGGGGGCGCGCCCTAGGGGGGTGGGCGTTCCCTCCACCCTTGTCATTGCCTCAGGACTCTTCTGGTCCAACTCCGATGCTCCGTGGGCTTCATCTGGTCCATAAAAAATCACTGTAAATTTTCAGCTCATTTGGACTCCGTTTGATATTCCTTTTCTGTAAAACTCAAAAACAAGGAATAAACAGAAACTGGCATTGGGCTCTAGGTTAATAGGTTAGTCCCAAAAATAATATAAAATAGCATATTAACGCATATAAAACATCCAAAATAGATAATATAGAAGCATGCAATAATAAAAAAGTATAGATACGTTGGAGACGTATCAAGCCTCGACCTGACAAGGCTCGCCTGCCCGGCAAGGGAGGTTTTTCCTTAGTGATATCTTGTCCTTTGTCTTGTCTTGGTCTTCTAGATCTGCCCTTTGATTTCTCAAGCAGCCACCTCTCTGGCTTGGTCTTGTCTTGCCACTGTAATCTTGCCCTTGTGCCTGTGTATAGTCTGGGCAACACACACCATGGTTTGTTGCACCGACAGGAGCCCTCGGGCCCTGCCCGAACATGCTCCTGAGCATCGTTTGGTAGGCCCTATCATGTACATAGGCAAGGGCTTGTGGCAGCTCATTTCTTGATATTTTCCTTACTTCTTCATTAACCCGTGCTTGAGTCAGTTTCCTGTTTTCCCGTGCGTCCTGCAAAATGCTGAACACGGTGGGGCCATCTCTGTACTGGCCCGTGAATGACTTTTACTCAGGGGAGTTAACTGCCATCTCACTCTTCCCACCACGCTCGTCTTTTTTGCCACGTACGCCGCATGCATTGTGCGGGGTAGGTGACAGATGGTGCAGGGAAGGGCGTCGTGGCGGAAACCCGATCGCTCCAGATTGGAGCAAGAGGGCGGTGGACGGGTTCGATCGCCGCCAGCGACACGAACGGGTTGGATTTGAGGGAGCCCCCAGCACCGGGCCCCCGCTCGCGTATAAAAGAGAGTGTGAGGGTGAACGGAGGCATCCATCCTCACCTCTCCCCCTTCTTCTCGTTTGCCTTCTCCATGTCGAGGAAGAGTGGCCGAGGCCCAGCTTTGTCCTTCTGTTCAGGGGTGACGATAACCCACAAGTATAGAGGGTCGCAACAGTTTTCGAGCATAGAGGATTCAACCCAAATTTATTGATTCAACACAAGGAGAGCGAAAGAATATTCTCAAGTATTAGCAGCTGAGTTGTCAATTCAACCACACCTGAAAGACTTAATATCTGCTCTAAAGTATTTAGTAGCAAAGTAGTATGGAATTAATGGCAACGGTGTCTAAAGTAACAGTAGTAGTTTTGTAGCAATTGTAACAGTGGCAACGGCAAATTAACGTATAGCAAAGATCAATATATGAAAATCTCATAGGCAATGGATCAATGATGGATAATTATGTCGGATGGCATTCATCATGCAATAGTTATAACCTAGGGCGACACAGAACTAGCTCCAATTCATCAATATAATGCAGGCATGTATTCCGAATATAGTCATACGTGCTTATGGAAAAGAACTTGCATGCCATCTTTTGTCCTACCTCCCGTGGCAGCGGGTCCTAATGGAAACTAAGGGATATTAAGGCCTCCTTTTAATAGAGAACTGGACCAAAGCATTAGCACTTAGTTAATACATGAACTCTTCAAACTAAGGTAATCACTGGAAAGAATCCCAATTATTGTCACGTTGGGATATGCAGATCATAACTTGTAATAGGTGTCTACAACTTGCAAGATAGGGTCAAGAACACAAATATATTCATGAAAACATAATAGGTTCAGATCTGAAATCATGGCTCTCGGGCCCTAGTGACAAGCATTAAGCATAGCAAAGTATAAGCGACAAAAATCTCACAACATAGTGGATACTAGGGATCAAACCCTAACAAAACTAAATCGATTACATGATAAATCTCGTCCAACCATCATCGTCCAGCAAGCCTACGATGGAATTACTCATGCACGTCGGTGAGCATCATGAAATTGGTGATGGAGGAAGGTTATGATGATGATGACGAATCCCCCTCTCTAGAGCCCCGAACGGACTCCAGATCTGCCTTCCCGATGAAGAATAGGAGGTGGCGGCGGCTCCGTATTGTAAAATGTGATGAATCGTTCTCTCTGGTTTTTTCTCCTCAAACGTGAATATGTAGAATTGGAGTTGACGTCGGTGGAGGTCCATGGGAACCACAAGGTAGGGGGTAGGGCGCGCCCTCCACCCTTGTGGACAGCAGGTGGGTCCCCTCTGGTTGATTCTTTCGCCAATATTTTATATTTATTCCAAAAATATTCTCCGTAAATTTTCAGGTCATTCCGAGAACTTTTATTTCTGCACAAAAAATAACACGAATGCAATTCTGTTGAAAACAACACCAACCCATGTTAGTTCCATTCAAATCATGCAAATTAGAGTCCAAAACACGGGCAAAAGATTTTGGAAAAGTAGATACGATGGAGACGTATCAACTTCCCCAAGCTTAACCCGTTGCTTGTCCTCAAGCAATTCAGTTGACAAACTGAAAGTGATAAAGAAAAACTTATACAAACTCTGTTTGATCTTGCTGTTGCAAATATGTAAAGCCAACATTTAGGTTTTCACCAAGATTATGAACTAACCATATGCACAATAACATTTAGGTCTCACATTTACTCATGTCAATGACATAATCAACTAGCGAGTAATAATGATAAATCTCGGATGACAACACTTTTTCAAGACAATCATAATATGATATAACAGAATGGTATCTCGCTAGCCCTTTCTGAGACCGCAAAACATAAATCCAGAGCACCCTTGAAGATCAAGGACTGACTAGACATTGTAATTCATGGTAAAAGAGATCCAGTCACAATCATATTCAACATCAATTAATAACAATGCATACAAATGACAATGGTGCTCTCTAACTGGTGCTTTTTATAAGAGGATGATGACTTAGCAATAAAACTAAATAGATAGGCCCTTCACAGAGGGAATCATGGATTTGTAGAGGTGCCAGAGCTCAAGCTTTTGAAACAGAGATGGATAAAATTTTGAGCGGTATGCTTTCATTGTCAACATAAAAACAAAGAGATCTCGGTATCTTCTGTGCTAAATACATTATAGGCGGTTCGCAAACAGAATGGTACAGTTTTTACTCCCCCTCCACCAACAAACACATTCCACGGCTGATCCAAAACAATGCTTACCGTCCATACAAACAACAGTCTTTGGGGAGTTTAGTTTGAAATTATATTTTGATTTGATTTGAGCATGGAACTGGGCATCCCGAATACCAGCCACTTTCTCGTGAATGACAAGTGAATCAACACTCATCATGAGAATAACCCACATAGCATGGAAGATACTGACAACCCCCAGTCGCTACATGAGCGATTCGGGCATACAAAACATATTATTATTTGAAGGTTTAGAGTTTGGCACATGAAAATTTACTTGACGGCAGGTAAATACCACATATAGGTAGGTATAGTGGACTCATATGGAACCACTTGGGGCTTATGAAAGTGGATGCACAAGCAGTATTCCCGCTTAGTACAAGTGAAGGCTAGCAAAAGATTGAGGAGCGACCAACTAGAGCGACAACATTCATAAATATGCATTGAGATTAACCAACACTGAGTGCAAGCATGCGTAGGATATAAATCACCATGAACATAAATATCGTGGAGGCTATGTTGATTTTGTTTCAACTACATGTGTGAACATGTGCCAAGTCAAGCCACTCGGATCATTCAAAGGAGGATACCATCCTATCATGCTACATCACAACCATTTTAAAAGCATGTTGGCACACAAGGTAAACCATTATAAACTCCTAGATAATTAAGCATGGCCTGAGTAACTATAATCTCTAATTTTCATTGCAAACATGTTTCACTCATAATGAGCTGAATCAAGAATGATGAACTAATCATATTTACAAAATCAAAATATGTCGAGTTCGCACCAGCTTTTCTCCATCTCAATCATTTCATCATATATCATCTTTATTGCCTTTCACTTGCACGACCGAATGGTGTGAATAATAATAAGTGTGCACGTGCATTGGACTAAGCTGGAATCTGCAAACGGTTTATCCAAAGGAGAAGACAAGGTAATATGGATCTTTGTTAGATCAACAATAATGCATATGAGAGCCACTCAACATTTTCATCGTGGTCTTCTCCTCTCGACCCAAAGAAGAGAAAAAACAAATTCAAAGAAACACACTGAAATATTTTTAGAGTTTTTTTTCTGAAGGAAGTAAAACAAGAACGAGAAAAACTATTTACACGGGAAAGCTCCCAACAAGCAAAAGAATAACGAGAAATATTTTTGGGTTTTCTTTTACTACTACTAAATAAACATGCAAAGGAAACTAAAAAGAAGCTACAACTATTTTTTTGTATTTTCTCAAAGTTTTTCAAACACACAAGAATAAAGCGAAAAAAGAAATAAACTAACATGGATAATATAGTGAAAAAGTATGAACGCCGACAACTGAAATGAGTGTGTGATCATGAATATAATGTCGGTGAGAAATACGTACTCCCCCAAGCTTAGGCTTTTGGCCTAAGTTGGTCTATGCCCATTGTCGTGGAAACGACACCTATGGGATCACTGGAATCCCTTCTACGGTTGGCGGGCGCGGGGTTGTTAGAAGAGCAGGTTTAGGAGCTAGCACAAAGATCGTTTACCTAGGTTCAGGCCGCGAGGATGCGTAATACCCTAGTCCTGCTTTGGTGTGTATTTCACAGTGTTCTTGAGCTCGCGAACTAGCTATGGTGGTTTCCTAGTTCCAAAGAGCCGAATCCCTCTCCTGGTCGCCTCGGGCCTCCTTTTATAGGCAAAAGGGGTCGCCATAGTGGCACACAGGAGGTGGAAAGGTCTACAGTGCGCGAGCTTATCGCCCGGCGTTACGGGACAAAGCACATTAAATGCGCTAGCCAGGTGTCCATTAGCTTTATCGGGGATGGGAGCGAGGCCCGTCCCGTCCGTCGCCGCTCCGCCTCGCTTTGACACGCGCCTAGGCCAGCGATGTGTGCAGCACCATGTAGGCAGGCAGGCTGCTGAGGTGGCGCGGTGGTGGAGCCTTCACGGAGATCTGCATGCAACCACGCAGGTGCTTGCTGGGTCGGTGTAGAGGTCGCTCGTCGCCACACAGGTGCCTGCCCAACTAATTGAGCTAGCAGTTGCATGGGGACGGCGGTGGAGTCTTGGCTGGTGCGGGCCTGGCTGTGGCCCCGCTGATGCCCTCGGCAAGAGTCTTGCCATGGCGTCGTGGTCGTCCCTGGCAAGGACCTTGCCGGGGGTCTTGTGGATTTCCTCGACTAGGATCCCACCGAGGGTCGCCGTCTTCTGGTCCCCATCTGATCCTGTGTATTTATGATCTTGACAAAGATCTGCATGCCACCACGGAGGTGCCTCTCGAGCCCTGGTTCCAATATCGTTGTTGACGGTGTTTGGAACCCTTGGGCTCAAGGGTGGCTCGCTCTACTGGTGTTGGGCAAGTTGCCCCGGCAAAGCTCTTGTCGGGGCTGCGGAGGTCGTCCCGGCAAGGGCCTTGCCAGGGGAGTCCACCTCGCCCTCTTGCTCTTTGGCGTTTCTGGTCTTGGTGTTGCCTTGTTCGTCCTGTTCTTCAGTTTCTCTCCGGCTTCCTTCCTCTGCCTGGCTATGTGCGGCTGCCGCGTGCGGCTCTGATTGCCCGTGCACAAGTAAAGGGGTCAAAAGGAGAGCCCCTACTTTCGTACACCGACAGGAGCCCCCGGGTCTGGGCCACACATAAGTGCGACGCGTTGTTGGGCCAGGCCCAGAATGGTGCGCGGATAGGTGGGGCGGATTTTACCGCAGTAAATTTTCGTCCGTTGCGCTTCCCCATGACCCGCGTTGAACACGCGACGTGGAGGGTCGTGCGTGACGTGGGGGTCATGCGTGGGGTGGTTCCCGCACGCATGCGTCACATTGTGGTTAATGGGAAAAGAGGCGGCCCGCGCCTTCCTCATAAAAAGGAATAACCGCGGGTGCGCTGCTCATTTACCCCCTGTGCCTTCTCCAATATTGGAACCGCCGTCCCCTTCTTCCTCCCTCTTGAGCTTTTGCCCCCTTTCGCTATCGGCGCGCCTTTGTCTTCCTCAACCGCCATGGCGCCCAAAACCAGCAGAGGCAAGGGGTGGCTAAGGATGCCGGGGAGAAGGAGCCGCCGGAGAGTGGGTTGGCAGTGCGGCAGATGCAGCATGCCTACTTTCCGTTGACAGTCGATGCGGTCGAACTCCGGGACTACTTCAAGCACCTGTGGGGGTGCAAGATGGGGAGCGAGATGGCAGGCCATCCGGCCACGCGTTTCGTCCCCGCTGCCTTCGCTAAAGCCGGCCCGAATCGGTACCCATTTTTCGTCGATTACTTCTCCTGCAGACTCTGTCCCCCTTTCTCCGATTTCTTCAACGATGCCATGCACACCTATGGCTTCCGCCTTCTGGATTTTACCTAGAATACTGTGGCGTGTATGGCCCTTTTCGCTAATCTCTATGAGTGCTTCGCAGGAGTGCATCCCAACACGGCGCTCTTCCGCCACTACTTCTTCCTTCACATCCAAAAGGGGGGCGCCATTTCCGGTTGCGTCGCCTGGATCCCTAGGACCCAGGAGAAAGATGTTGGGGAACGTAGTAATTTCAAAAAATTCCCTACGCACACACAGGATCATGGTGATGCATAGCAACGAGAGGGGAGAGTGTTGTCCACGTACCCTCGTAGACCGAAAGCGGAAGCGTTAGCACAACGCTGTTGATGTAGTCGTACGTCTTCATGATCCGACCGATCAAGTACCGAACGCACGACACCTCCGAGTTCAGCACACGTTCAGCTCGATGACGTCCCTTAAACTCCGATCCAGCCGAGCTTTGAGGGAGAGTTCCGTCAGCACGACGGCGTGGTGACGATGATGATGTTCTACCGATGCAAGGCTTCGCCTAAGCACTACTATGATATTATCGAGGTGGATTATGGTGGAGGGGGGCACCGCACACGGCTAAGAGATTAAGAGATCAATTGTTGTGTCTCCAAGGGGTGCCCCCTCCCCGTATATAAAGGAGTGGAGGAGGGGGAGGGCCGACCCTCTCTATGGCGCGCCCTAGGAGGAGTCCTACTCCCATCAGGAGTAGGATTCCCCCCCTTCGAAGTAGTAGGAGTAGGAGTCAAGGAAAGGGGAGAGAGAAGAGAAGGAAGGAGGGGGCGCAGCCCCTCCCCCTAGTCCAATTCAGACTAGGCATTGGGGGGCGCGCAGCCTCTCCTCTCTCTTTCCCCTAAAGCTCAATAGGGCCCATATACTCCCCGGCGAATTCCCGTAACTCTCCGGTACTCCGAAAAATACCCGATTCAGTCGGTACCTTTCCGATGTCCGAATATAGTCGTCCAATATATCGATCTTTACATCTCGACCATTTCGAGACTCCTTGTTATGTCCCCGATCTCATCCGGGACTCCGAACTACCTTCGGTACATCAAAACACATAAACTCATAGTATAACCGTCGTCAAACTTTAAGCGTGCGGACCCTACGGGTTCGAGAACAATGTAGACATGACCGAGACACGTCTCCGGTCAATAACAAATAGCGGAACCTGGATGCTCATAATATAACAATTGTTGTGGCTCCCAGATATTCTACGAAGATCTTTATCGGTCAAACCGCATAACAACATACGTTGTTCCCTTTGTCATCGGTATGTTACTTGCCCGAGATTCGATCATCGGTATCTCAATACCTAGTTCAATCTCGTTACCGGCAAGTCTCTTTACTCGTTCCATTATACATCATCCCGCAACTAACTCATTAGTTACAATGCTTGCAAGGCTTATAGTGATGTGCATTACTGAGTGGGCTCCCAAAGATACCTCTCTGACAATCGGAGTGACAAATCCTAATCTCGAAATACGCCAACCCAACAAGTACCTTCGGAGACACCTGAAGAGCACCTTTATAATCACCCAGTTACGTTGTGACGTTTGGTAGCACACAAAGTGTTCCTCCGGTAAACGGGTGTTGCATAATCGCATAGTCATAGGAACATGTATAAGTCATGAAGAAAGCAATAGCAACATACTAAACGATCAAGTGCTAAGCTAACGGAATGGGTCAAGTCAATCACATCATTCTCCTAATGATGTGATCTCGTTAGTAAAATGACAACTCATGTCTATGGTTAGGAAACATAACCATCTTTAATTAACGAGCTAGTCAAGTAGAGGCATACTAGTGACACTCTATTTGTCTATGTATTTTCACATGTATCATGTTTCCGGTTAATATAGTTCTAGAATGAATAATAAACATTTACCATGATATAAGGAAATAAATAATAACTTTATTATTGCATCTAGGGCATATTTCCTTCAGTCTCCCACTTGCACTAGAGTCAATAATCTAGATCACATCGCCATGTGATTTAACATCAATAGTTCACATCACCATGTGATTAACACCCATAGTTCACATCGTCATTTGACCAACACCCAAAGGGTTTACTAGAGCGATCTAGTTCACATCGCCATGTGATTAACACCCAAAGAGTACAAAGGTGTGATCATGTTTTGCTTGTGAGAGAAGTTTAGTCAACGGGTCTGCCAAATTCAGATCCATATGTATTTTGCAAATTTCTATGACAACAATGTTCTGCACGGAGCTACTCTAGCTAATTGCTCCCACTTTTAATATGCATCTAGATTGAGACTTAGAGTCATCTGGATCAGTGTCAAAATTTGCATCGACGTAACCCTTTACGACGAACCTTTTGTCACCTCCATAATCGAGAAACATATCCTTATTCCACTAAGGATAATTCTGACCGCTATCCAGTGATCTACTCCTAGATCACTATTGTATTCCCTTTGCCAAACTCAGTGTAGGGTATACAATAGGTCTGGTACACAGCATGGCATACTTTATAGAACCTATGGCTGAGGCATAGGGAATGACTTTCATTCTCTTTCTATCTTCTGGCGTGGTCGGGCTTTGAGTATTACTCAATTTCACACCTTGTAACACAGGCAAGAACTCTTTCTTTGACTGTTCTATTTTGAACTACTTCAAAATCTTGTCAAGGTATGTACTCATTGGAAAAACTTATCAAGCGTCTTGATCTATCTCTATAGATATTGATGCTCAATATGTAAGCAGCTTCACCGAGGTCTTTCTTTGAAAAACTCCTTTAAAACACTACTTTATGCTTTGCAGAATAATTCTACATTATTTCTGATCAACAATATGTCATTCACATATACTTATCAGAAATGTTGTAGTGCTCCCACTCACTTTCTTGTAAATACAGGCTTCACCGCAAGTCTCAGATAAAACTATATGCTTTGATCAACTCATCAAAGCGTATATTCCAACTCCGAGATGCTTGCACCAGTCCATAGATGGATCGCTGGAGCCTGCACATTTTGTTAGCACCTTTAGGATTGACAAAACCTTCTGGTTTCATAATATACAAATATTCTTTAAGAAATCCATTAAGGAATGTAGTTTTGACATCCATTTGCCAGATTTCATAAAATGTGGCAATTTGCTAACATGATTCAGACAGACTTAAGCATTGCTACGAGTGAGAAAGTCTCATCATAGTCAACACCTTGAACTTTCTCAAAAACCTTTTTCGACTAGTCTAGCTTTGTAGATAGTAACACTACTATCAGCGTCCGTCTTCCTCTTGAAGATCCATTTATTTTCTATGGCTTGCCGATCATCAGGCAAGCCAACAAAAGTCCACACTTTGTTCGCATACATGGATCCCATCTCAGATTTCATGGCCTCAAGCCATTTTGCGGAATCTGGGCTCACCATCACTTCCTCATAGTTCGTAGGTTCGTCATGGTCAAGTAACATGACCTCCAGAACAGGATTACTGTACCACTCTCGTGCGGATCTCACTCTGGTTGACCTACGAGGTTTGGTAGTAACTTGATCCGAAGCTTCATGATCATCATCATTAACTTCCTCACTAATTGGTGTAAGCATCACTGGACTGATTTCAGTGATGAACTACTTTCCAATTTGGGAGAAGGTACAGTTACCTCATCAAGTTCTACTTTTCTCCCACTCACTTCTTTAGAGAGAAACTCCTTCTCTAGAAAGGATCCATTCTTAGCAACAAATATCTTGCCTTCGGATCTGTGATAGAAGGTGTACCCAACAGTAACTTTTGGGTATCCTATGAAGACGCACTTTTTCGATTTGGGTTTGAGCTTATCAGGATGAAACTTTTTCACATAAGCATCGCAACCCCAAACTTTAAGAAACGACAGCGTAGGTTTCTTGCTAAACCGCAGTTCATTCGGTGTCGTCTCAACGGATTTAGATGGTGCCCTTTTTAACGTGAATGCAGCTGTCTCTAATGCATAACCCCAAAACGATAGTGGTAAATCAGTAAGAAACATCATAGATTGCACTATATCCAATAAAGTATGGTTATGACGTTCGGACACACCATTATGTTGTGGTGTTCCAGGTGGCATGAGTTTGTGAAACTATTCCACATTGTTTTAATTGAAGGCCAAACTCGTAACTCTAATATTTTTCCTCTGCGATCATATCATAGAAACTTTTATTTCTTGTTTACGATGATTCTCCACTTCACTCTGAAATTCTTTGAACTTTTCAAATGTTTCAGACTTGTGTTTTATCAAGTAGATATACTCATATCTGCTCAAATCATGTGTGAAGGTCATAAAATAATGATACTTGCCGTGAGCCTCAACACTCATCAGATTGCATACATCAGTATGTATTATTTCCAATAAGTCAGTTGCTCGCTCCATTGTTCCGGAGAACGGAGTCATTAGTCATCTTGCCCATAAGGCATGGTTCGCAAGCATCAAGTGATTCATAATCAATTGATTCCAAAATCCCATCAGCGTGGAGTTTCTTCACGCGCGCGCTTTACACCAATATGACCTAAACGGCACTGCCACAAATAAGTTGCACTATCATTATTAACTTTGCATCCTTTGGCTTCAATATTATGAATATGTGTATTACTACGATCGAGATCCAACAAACCATTTTCATTGGGTATATGACCATCGAAGGTTTTATTCATGTAAGCAGAACAACAATTATTCTCTAACTTAAATGAATAACCGTATTGCAATAAACATGATCAAATCATATTCATGCTCAACGCAAACACCAAATAACACTTATTTAGGTTCAACACTAATCCCGAAAGTATAGGGAGTGTGCGATGATGATCATATCAATCTTGGAACTACTTCCAACACACATTGTCACCTCGCCCTTAACTTGTTTCTGTTCATTCTGCAACTCCCGTTTCGAGTTACTACTCTTAGCAACTGAACTAGTGTCAAATACTGAGGGGTTGCTATAAACACTAGTAAAGTACACATCAATAACATGTATATTAAATATACCTATGTTCACTTTGCCATCCTTCTAATCCGCCAATTACTTGGGGTAGTTCCACTTCCAGTGACCAATCCCTTTGTAGTAGAAGCACTTAGTCTCAGGCTTAGGTCCAGACTTGGGCTTTTTCACTCGATCAACAACTTGCTTGCCATTCTTCTTGAAGTTCCCATTCTTCCCTTTGCCCCTTTTCTTGAAACTAGTGGTCTTGTCAACCATCAACACTTGATGTTTTTCTTGATTTCTACCTTCATCGATTTCAGCATCACGAAGAGCTTGGGAATCATTTCCGTTATCCCTTGCATATTATAGTTCATCACGAAGTTCTAGTAACTTGGTGATAGTGACTAGAGAACTCTATCAATCACTATCTTATCTGGAAGATTAACTCCCACTTGATTCAAGTGATTGTAGTACTCAGACAATATAAGCACATGCTCACTAGCTGAGCAATTCTCCTCCATCTTGTAGGCAAAGTACTGTCAGAGGTCTCATACCTCTCGACACGGGCATGAGTATGAAATATCAATTTCAACTCTTAGAACATCTTATATGCTATGTGGCGTTCAAACCATTTTTGAAGTCCTGGTTCGAAGCCGTAAAGCATGGTGCACTAAACTATCAAGTAGTCATCATACCGAGCTTTTGTCAAACGTTCATAACGTCTGCATCTGCTCCTGCAATAGGTCTGTCACCTAGCGGTGCATCAAGGACATAATACTTCTGTGCAGCAATGAGGTTAATCCTCAGATCACGGACCAAGTCCACATCATTGCTACTAACATCTTTCAACTTAGTTTTCTCTAGGAACATATCAAAATAAAACAGGGGAGCTAAACGCGAGCTATTGATCTACAACATAGATATGCTAATACTACCAGGACTAAGTTCATGATAAATTTAAGTTCAATTAATCATATTACTTAAGAACTCCCACTTAGATAGACATCTCTCTAATCATCTAAGTGATCACGTGATCCAAATCAACTAAACCATGTCTGATCATCATGTGAGATGGAGTAGTTTCAATGGTGAACATCACTATGTTGATCATATCTACTATATGATTCACGCTCGACCTTTCGGTCTCCGTGTTCCGAGGCCATATATGTTATATGCTAGGCTCGTCAAGTTTAACTTGAGTATTCCGCGTGTGCAACTGTTTGCACCCGTTGTATTTGAACGTAGAGCCTATCACACCCGATCATCACATGGTGTCTTAGCACGAAGAACTTTCGCAACGGTGCATACTCAGGGAGAACACTTATACCTTGATAATTTAGTGAGAGATCATCTTATAATGCTACTGTCAATCAAAGCAAGATAAGATGCATAAAAGATAAACATCACATGCAATCAGTATAAGTGATATGATATGGCCATCATCATTTTGTGCTTGTGATCTCCATCTTCGAAGGACCGTCATGATCACCATCGTCACCGGCGCGACACCTTGATCTACATCATAGCATCATTGTCGTCTCGCCAACTTATGCTTCTACGACTATCGCTACAGCTTAGTGATAAAGTAAAGCATTACAGGCGATTGCATTACATACAATAAAGCGACAACCATATAGCTCCTGCCAGTTGCCGATAACTCGGTTACAAAACATGATCATCTCATACAATAAAATTTAGCATCATGCCTTGACCATATCACATCACAACATACCCTGCAAAAACAAGTTAGACGTCCTCTACTTTGTTGTTGCAAGTTTTACATGGCTGCTATGGGCTGAGCAAGAACCGTTCTTACCTTTGCATCAAAACCACAACAATAGTTTGTCAAGTTAGTGTTGTTTTAACCTTCTCAAGGACCGAGCGTAGCCACACTCGGTTCAACTAAAGTTGGAGAAACTGACACCCGCCAGCCACCTGTGTGCAAAGCACGTCGTTAGAACCAGTCTCGGCGTAAGCGTCTGGCGTAATGTCGGTCCGGGCCACTTCATCCAACAATACCGCCGAACCAAAGTATGACATGCTGGTAAGCAGTATGACTTGTATCGCCCACAACCCACTTGTGTTCTACTCGTGCATATAACATCTACGCATAGAACCAGGCTCGGATGCCACTATTGGGGAACGTAGTAATTTCAAAAATTTCCCTATGCACACACAGGATCATGGTGATGCATAGCAACGAGAGGGGAGAGTGTTGTCCACGTACCCTCGTAGACCGAAAGCGGAAGCGTTAGCACAACGCTGTTGATGTAGTCATACGTCTTCACGATCCGACCGATCAAGTACCGAACGCACGGCACATCCGAGTTCAGCACACGTTCAGCTCGATGATGTCCCTCGAACTCCGATCCAGCCGAGCTTTGAGGGAGAGTTCCTTCAGCACGACGGCGTGGTGACGCTGATGATGTTCTACCAACGCAGGGCTTTGCCTAAGCACTGCTATGATATTATCGAGGTGGATTATGGTGGAGGGGGGCACCGCACACGGCTAAGAGATTAAGAGATCAATTGTTGTGTCTCCAAGGGGTGCCCCCCTCCCCGTATATAAACAGAGAAGGGACGGGAGGGCGGCCCTCTCTGGCGCGCCCTAGGAGAGTCCTACTCCCACCAGAGTAGGATTCCCCCTTCCAAGTAGTAGGAGTAGGAGTCAAGGAAAGGAGAGAGAAGAGAAGGAATGAGGCGCAGCCCCTCCCCTAGTCCAATTCGGACTAGGCCTCGAAGCGCGCAGCCTCTCCTCTCTCTTTTCCCTAAAGCCCAATAAGGCCCATATACTCCCCGGCGAATTCCCGTAACTCTCCGGTACTCCGAAAAATACCCGAATCACTCGGAACCTTTTCGATGTCCGAATATAGTCGTCCAATATATCGATCTTTACATCTCGACCATTTGAGACTCCTCGTCATGTCCCCGATCTCATCCGGACTCGAACTACCTTCGGTACATCAAAACACATAAACTCATAATATAACCGTCATCGAACTTTAAGCGTGCGGACCCTACGGGTTCGAGAACAATGTAGACATGACCGAGACACGTCTCTGGTCAATAACAAATAGCGGAACCTGGATGCTCATATTGGCTCCCACATATTCTACGAAGATCTTTATCGGTCAAACTGCATAACAATATATGTTGTTTCCTTTGTCATCGGTATGTTACTTGCCCGAGATTCGATCGTCGGTATCTCAATACCTAGTTCAATCTCATTACCGGCAAGTCTCTTTACTCGTTCCGTAATACATCATCCCACAACTAACTCATTAATTATAATGCTTGCAAGGCTTATAGTGATGTGCATTACTGAGTGGGCCTTGAGATACCTCTCTGACAATCGTAGTGACAAATCCTAATCTCGAAATACGCCAACCCAACAAGTACCTTCGGAGACACCTGAAGAGCACCTTTATAATCACCCAGTTACGTTGTGATATTTGGTAGCACACAAAGTGTTCCTCCCAGAACGGAGTTGCATAATCTCATAGTCATAGGAACATGTATAAGTCATGAAGAAAGCAATAGCAACATACTAAACGATCAAGTGCTAAGCTAACGGAATGGGTCAAGTCAATCACATCATTCTCCTAATGATGTGATCCCGTTAATCAAATGACAACTCATGTCTATGGTTAGGAAACATAACCATCTTTAATTAACGAGCTAGTCAAGTAGAGGCATACTAGTGACACTCTGTTTGTCTATGTATTCACACATGTATCATGTTTGACGTTAATACAATTCTAGCATGAATAATAAACATTTATCATGATATAAGTAAATAAATAATAACTTTATTATTGCCTCTAGGGCATATTTCCTTCAAAAGAGACATATCCGGATGGCGCCCAGAAGGAGAGGTGGGAGGAGTGGTGGGGCCGGTGTTGCTGGATTGAAGAGAAAGATCCACCGGACTTTTGCCGGGTCCGCCACGCGCCGCCGGTCCGCGGAAATGACTGTAGCAACGTTGATGTTAACGACAAGAAGCTCACGGTCGCCACCACCAGGATTTTTCGTCTCACCGAGGCCAGGCTCACCCTTGAGATGATCGGGGCGGATCTCATCCGCCGCCAAATTGCTCCGCTGCGCAATAAGGGGAGGCCGGCATGCCACTTCACGAATGCGGCCGACATCATGAGGCTTCACCCCGGCCTGGACCACAACATCACAGTGATGGGGCACGCCCACTTCTGCCAGCGGCTCTTCCAGCTCGACGTGAACCGTGACGGCAAGGTCTAGCGGTCCGGCAAGGCCGCGAAGGCCGCTGCGAAGGCTAGCAAGGTCGCCAAGGGGCCCTTGTTTGGGTTGCCGGCGGGGGTGGTCTCGCTGAGCAAGAACTCGCGCTGAAATAACATCATCACCATGATGCCGGAGTTCAACGCGCATGGCCTCGTCCCAACTTGGGCCGAGCCGCCGGCGGATCAGGTGCAGGAGTTTTTTGACACCTTGGAAGAGAAGTACGTCTGCGCCGAACTGCGGCTCGTCCAAGACACCACCCAGGCAGAGCTGGACTACATTGACGCCAGGGCGGCGGAGGCGGAGCTCGCTAAGGAGGCCGACAGTGCTGGCGGCGTGGAGGACAAGGCCGCGGTGGCCGTGGAGGAAAAGGAGCTTGCCCAGTGGGCGGATTCCGCTAGGGAGGCCAGCAGCACCGGCAGCGGGGGCCCCTCTCATCGAGGATGTGGTCTATGAGTTGTCGGAGGAGGAGGCCGAGGCTGTCGATCCCCCAACCACGGGGAGAGAGTGAGTCATGTGGCGGGCTAGCTCCGGCGAGCCGGTCCGGCCCGACGGGGCTGCGCAACCGCAGCAGACCCAGGAGGGGTCCGCGTGCCAGACAAGTGCCGCAACAGCGAGGAAGTTGGTGAAGGCCGCGGTGGCGAAGAAGAAAGCAACTGCCTCTTCTTCGTCCAAGCGTGTTCGGACTCCACTTCTTCCCCTCCTCTGGCAGACGTCGACGTGGAGGTTGTTTTCGACATTGGGTCCCTCAGCCCGAGGAGGAAGAGGAAGGCAGCAGAAGAGGAGGTGGAGCACGAGTGAGTATCTTGTTTCCTTTTGTCATCTCCGTCTCCTCAATCTGTGCCGCTTATCTTGATCTGTTCTTCTTCTATGCAGGGATGCGGAGACACTGGCCCATAGGGTGAAGAGGGCCAGGGCTTGGGCGAGCGGCCAACCCCCGACAGCTACTTCCGGTACAGCGCTGGTGGTGTTGAGCAGCCCGGACAGCAGCCCCGGCACAGCCCCCAGTGTAGTGTGTTGGCGGAATGCTATGTCGAGCTTGCGTTGGTTTTCCCCGAAGAGGAGGGGATGATGCAGCACAGTAGCGTAAGTATTTCCCTCAGTTTTTGAGAACCAAGGTATCAATCCAGTAGGAGGCCACGCACAAGTCCCTCGTACCTGCACAAAGCGATAGCTACTCGCAACCAACGCGATTAGGGGTTGTCAATCCCTTCACGGTCACTTACGAGAGTGAGATCTGATAGAGATAATATTTTTGGTATTTTTGGTATAAAGATGCAAAGTAAAAAGTAAAAGCAAAGCAAGTAAATAAAGTGATGGAGATTGATATGATGAGAATAGACCCGGGGGCCATAGGTTTCACTAGTGGCTTCTCTCAAGAGCATAGATACTCTACGGTGGGTGAACAAATTACTGTTGAGCAATTGATAGAACTGAGCATAGTTATGAGTATATCTAGGCAATGCTCATGTATATAGGCATCACGTCCGAGACAAGTAGACCGAAACGATTCTGCATCTACTACTATTACTCCACTCATCGATCGCTATCCAGCATGCATCTAGAGTATTAAGTTAAAAACAGAGTAACACCTTAAGCAATATGACATGATGTAGAGGAATAAATTCATGCAATATGATAAATACCCCATCTTGTTATCCTCGATGGGAACAATACAATATGTGCCTTGCAACCCCTTACATCACTAGGTAAGGACACAAGATTGAACCCAAAGCTAAGCACTTCTCCCATTGCAAGAACTGCCAATCTAGTTGGCCAAACCAAACGGATAATTCGAAGAGACTTGCAAAGATAACTTAATCATACATAAATGAATTCAGAGAAGAATCAAATATTTTCCATAGATAAGTTGGATCATAAACCCACAATTCATCGGTCTCAACAAACACACTTTGCAAAAGAAGATTACATCGAATAGATCTCCACGAGAGAGGGGGAGAACATTGTATTGAGATCCAAAAGAGAGAAGAAGCCATCTAGCTGCTAGCTATGGACCCGAAGGTCTGAAGTAAACTACTCACACTTCATCGGAGGGGCTATGGTGATGATGTAGAAGCCCTCCGTGGTGGATGCCCCCTCCGGCGGAGCTCCGGAACAAGCCCCAAGATGGGATCTCGTGGATACAGGAAGTTGCGGCGGTGGAATTAGGTTTTTTGGCTCTGTCTCTGATCTGTTGGGGGTTCGTACGTATATATAGGAGGAAGAAGTACGTCGGTGGAGCGTCAGGGGGGCCACGAGGCAGGAGGGTGCACCCAGGGGGAAGGGCGCGCCCCCACCCTCGTGACCGCCTCTGGCACTCCTTGGAGTAGGGTCCAAGTCTCCTGGATCACGTTCGGTGAGAAGATCACGTTCCCAAAGGTTTCATTCCGTTTGGACTTCGTTTGATATTCTGTTTCTTCGAAACACTGAAATAGGCAAAAAACAGCAATTCTGGGCTGGGCCTCCGGTTAATAGGTTAGTCCCAAAAGTAATATAAAAGTGGAAAATAAAGACCATTATAGTCCAAAACAATAGATAAAGTAGCATGGAGCAATAAAAAATTATAGATACGTTGGAGACGTATCGGGCATCCCTAAGCTTAATTCCTGCTCGTCCTCGAGTAGGTAAATGATAAAAGAGAATTTTTGATGCGGAGTGATACTTTGGCATAATTTCAATGTAAATCTTCTTAATTGTGATATGAATATTCAGATCCGAAAGATTCAAGACAAAAGTTCATATTGACATAAAATAATAATACTTCAAGTATAATAATCAAAATAATTATGTCATCTCAAAATAACATGGCCAAAGAAAGTTCATCCCTACAAAATCATATAGTTAGGCTATGCTTCATTTTAAGTCACACAAAGATGTTCCCAACTTCTATACCCCCGATGACAAGCCAAGCAATTGTTTCATACTTAAATAATCTCAAACTTTTTCAACCTTCACGCGATACATGAGCGTGAGCCATGGATATAGCATTATGGGTGGAATAGAATATGATGATGGGGATTGTGTGGAGAAAAAAAAGGAGAAAGTCTCACATTGACGAGGATAATCAACGGGCTATGGAGATGTCCATCAATTGATGTCAACATGAGGAGTAGGGATTGCCATGCAACGGATGCACTAGAGCTATGAATGCTCAACAAAACAAAACTAGTGGGTGTGCATCCAACTTGCTTGCTCATGAAGACCTAGGGCATTTGAGGAAGCCCATCGTAGGATTATACAAGCCAAGTTCTATAATGAAAAATTCCCACTAGTATGAAAAGACAACTTATGAGACTCACTATATGAAAAACATGGTGCTACTTTGAAGCACAATATATGAGACTCACTACATGAAGAACAAGGTGCTACTTTGAAGCACAAGTGTGGAAAAAGAGGTAGTAGCATTGCCCTTTTCTTCTCTCTTTTTTTTGGCCTTTCTTTTTTTTGATTTTGGCCTTTCTCTTTTTTTATTTGGGAAATGCTCTAATAATGATGATCATCACACTTCTATTGATTACAACATAAGGATTACAACTCGAAACTAGAACAAGGTATGACTCTATATGAATGCCTCCGGCGGTGTACCGGGATGGTGCAATGAATCAAGAGTGACATGTATGAAAATAATGCATGGTGGCTTTGCCACGAATACGATGTCAACTACATGATCATGCAATGGCAATATGACAAAAGTAATATATGTCATGACGATGATAAACAAAGCGGTGGAAAGTTGCATGGCAATATATCTCGGAATGGCTATGGAAATGCCATAATAGGTAGGTATGGTGGCTGTTTTGAGGAAGATATATGGAGGTTTATGTGTGATAGAGCGTATCATATCACGGGTTTGGATGCACCCGTGAAGTTTGCGCCAACTCTCAATGTGAGAAAGGGCAATGCACGGCAATCAAGAGGCTAGAAATGGCGGAAAGGTAAAAGTGCGTATAATCCATGGACCCAACATTAGTCAAAAGAACTCATATACTTATTGCAAAAATTTAGAAGTCATCAAAATCAAGTACTACGCATGCTCCTAGGGGGATAGATTGGTAGGAAAAGACCATCACTCGTCCCCGACCGCCACTCATAAGGATGCACAAGCCAGGTACACTTCATGCTTCAAATTTGTTACACAACTTTAACCATACGTGCATGCTACGGGATTTACTAACTTCAACACAAGCATTTCTCAAATTAACAACTACTCAACTAGCACAACTTTGATATTATCACCTCCATATCTCAAAACAATTATCAAGCATCAAACTTATCTTAGTATTCAACGCACTCAAAAGAAAGTTTCACATATCTTGAATACCAAGTATATTAACATTAAGCAAATTACCATGCTATTAATGACTCTAAAAATAATCTAAGTGAAGCATGAGAGATCAATTTTCTTTAAAACAAATCTACCACCGTGCTCTAAAAGATCTAAGTGAAGCACTAGAGCAAAAATTATCAAGCTCAAAAGATATAAGTGAAGCACTGTGAGCAAAACTATCAAGCTCAAAAGATATAAGTGAAGCACATAGAATATTCTATCAAATTTTAATTCATATATGGCTCTCTCGAAAGGTGTGTACAGCAAGGATGATTGTGGTAAACTAACAAGCAAAAACTCAAATAATACAAGACGCTCCAAGCAAATCACATATCATGTTGGTGAATAAAAATATAGCTCCAAGTAAATTACCGATGGAAGTAGACGAAAGAGGGGATGCCTTCCGGGGCATCCCCAAGCTTTGACTTTTGGTGTCCTTGGATTATCTTGGGGTGCCATGGGCATCCCCAAACTTAGGCTCTTTCCACTCCTTGTTCCATAATCCATCAAAAGAATTCACCCAAAACTTGAAAACTTCACAACACAAAACTCAATAGAAATCTCGTGAGCTCCGTTAGAGAAAGAAAACAAAAGACTACTTTAAGGTACTGTAATGAACTCATTCTTGATTTATATTGCTGTTAAACCTACTGTATTCCAACTTCTCTATGGATCATAAATTATTTTACTAGCCATAGATTCATCAAAATAAGCAAACAACACACGCAAAACAGAATCTGTCAAAAACAGAACAGTCTGTAGTAATCTGTAACTAACGCAAACTTCTGGAACCCAAAAATTCTACCAAAATTAGAAGACCTGGACAATTTGTTTATTGATCAGCAGAAATTGGAATCAGTATTTTATCACGTTCTGGTGATTTTTAACAATTTGGGCACTGAGCACAAAGATTCTGGAAATTACAGCAAGATCAAATAACTATCATCCAAGAAGATCCAATAGGTTCAACTTGGCACAAACACTAACTAAAACATAAAACCACATCTAAACAGAGGCTAGATGGATTATTTATTCCTAAACATTAGCAAAAACAAAAAACACAAAATAAAATTGGGTTGCCTCCCAACAAGCGCTATCGTTTAACGCCCCTAGCTAGGCATAAAAACAAGGATAGATCTAGGTATTGCCATCTTTGGTAGGCAATTCTTCAATAAGGCATCTATCTTTCTTAAAGATTTCTTTCTTTATAGTAATTATCAAACTTTTAGGCATAAGATCGAAAAATTCATTTTTGGCAAATGGTTCCTTTATGATAGTAAAAAGATCGGGATGAATACTTATAGATTTAAGATCCGCATTTTCCTTACTAGATGATTCACCCTTATTTTTGGAACATACATAAGCTTGGCAATTTTAGTGGGAGGACTAGGAGTATTCTTTACAGAAGAAAAAGCGGTTCCCAAGTTAGTAATGATACCCTCAAGTTTATCGATTCGGGTAGAATCTAGGTTTATTTTCTCATTAACCATGGGTTCCTTCTCCTGAATATTTTTCAAAGTCATTCCTACCTTAGATCCATATTGAGTAATTTGATTATGGATCCTTTTATCTAGGTTTTCAATGGATTCAATGGTAGCAACTTTGTTTTCAATAATTTCAAGCCTTTGCATAACATGCTCCAAAGTTGACATAGTTCCATTAACCAAAAGAGGTGGTGAGCCAAATAAATCTATTAAAGCATTATAAGAATCAAAAGTATGGCTACCCAAGAAATTCCCTCCGGTAATGGTATCAAGGATATATCTATACCAAGGATTAGCACCTACGTAAAAATTATGAAGAAGAACTGAAGTAGATTGCTTCCTGGTAGATCTATTTTGAGCATTGCAAATTCTATACCAAGCGTCTTTTAGATTTTCTCCCTCCCTTTGCTTAAAATTTAGAACTTCATTCTCGGGAGATAGCAGAGAAGATAAGAGACTAGTCATAATGACAAGCAAGCGAACTAACACACGAGCAAACAAGAGGCAAAAGGAAAAAGAGGAGGAGATTGGGAAAGAGAGGGCGAATAAAACGGCAAGGGTGAAGTGGGGGAGAGGAAAACGAGAGGCAAATGGCAAATAACGTAATGCGAGAGATAGGGATTGTGATGGGTAATTGGTATGTTGACTTTTGCGTAGACTCCTCGGCAACGGCGCCAAAAATGGCTCGTTGTCGGGAGTCCAAATCTTCACTTGACTTCACGTAAGCCTCCCCGGCAACGGCGCCAGAAATCCTTCTTGCTACGTCTCGAGCTTGCGTTGGTTTTCCCCGAAGAGGAGGGGATGATGCAGCATAGTAGCGTAAGTATTTCCCTAAGTTTTCGAGAACCAAGGTATCAATCCAGTAGGAGGCCACGCGCAAGTCCCTCGTACCTGCACAAAACGATAGCTACTCGCAACCAACGTGATTAGGGGTTGTCAATCCCTTCACGGTCACTTACGAGAGTGAGATCTGATAGAGATAATATTTTTGGTATTTTTGGTATAAAGATGCAAAGTAAAAGTAAGAGCAAAGCAAGTAAATAAAGTGATGGAGATTGATATGATGAGAATAGACCCAGGGGCCATAGGTTTCACTAGTGGCTTCTCTCAAGAGCATAGATACTCTACGGTGGGTGAACAAATTACTGTTGAGCAATTGATAGAATTGAGAATAGTTATGAGTATATCTAGGCAATGATCATTTATATAGGCATCACATCCGAGACAAGTAGACCGAAACAATTCTGCATCTACTACTATTACTCCACTCATCGACCGCTATCCAGCATGCATCTAGAGTATTAAGTTAAAAATAGAGTAACGCCTTAAGCAAGATGACATGATGTAGAGGAATAAATTCATGCAATATGATAAATACCCCATCTTGTTATCCTCGATGGCAACAATACAATACGTGCCTTGCAACCCCTTCACATCACTAGGTAAGGACACCGCAAGATTGAACCCAAAGCTAAGCACTTCTCCCATTGCAAGAACTGCCAATCTAGTTGGCCAAACCAAACGGATAATTCGAAGAGACTTGCAAAGATAACTTAATCATACATAAATGAATTCAGAGAAGAATCAAATATTTTCCATAGATAAGTTGGATCATAAACCCACAATTCATCGGTCTCAACAAACACACCGCAAAAAGAAGATTACATCGAATAGATCTCCACGAGAGTGGGGGAGAACATTGTAGTGAGATCCAAAAAGAGAGAAGAAGCCATCTAGCTACTAGCTATGGACCCGAAGGTGTGAAGTAAACTACTCACACTTCATCAGAGGGGCTATGGTGAAGATTTAGAAGCCCTCCGTGGTGGATGCCTCCCATGAGCTCCGCATCGAGGCCCCAAGATGGGATCTCGTGGATACAGGAAGTTGCGGCAGTGGAATTAGGTTTTTTGGCTCCGTCTCTGATCTGTTGGGGGTACGTACGTATATATAGGAGGAAGGAGTACGTCGGTGGAGCGTCAGGGTGCCCACGAGGCAGGGGGGCGCGCCCAGGGAGGAAGGGCGCGCCCCCACCCTCGTGACCGCGTCTGGCAGTCCTTGGAGTAGGGTCCAAGTCTCCTGGATCACGTTCGGTGAGAAGATCAAGTTCCCAAAGGTTTCATTCTGTCTGGACTCCGTTTGATATTCCGTTTCTTCGAAACACTGAAATAGGCAAAAAACAGCAATTCTGGGCTGGGCCTCCGGTTAATAGGTTAGTTCCAAAAGTAATATAAAAGTGGAAAATAAAGCCCATTATAGTCCAAAACAATAGATAAAGTAGCATGGAGCAATAAAAAATTATAGATACGTTGGAGACGTATCAGGGAATGATCTCTTGGTGCTAACCTTGCCGTGGTGCAGGAGGAGGACAACAGCAGGAGGAGCCACTGGGGGCTACCCCCAACACGCCGCCCCCATCGACCACGTCACCCCGAGGGGCGTCCCCGACAAGGGCGCCAAGCACTGAGCCCATGCACACGGAGGAGGAGGCGAACTCGGGCGCTGGTGGCTTCGCCTCGGCGCCAAATGTTGGCGGCGAAGGGACCTCTGCTTCCCATCCCGGCACGGGTAAGTCACTCGCCTTCTGCCCCTGTTCCTTTTTCTCTTCTTTCCAAATCTTGGTCTTGGCTTCGCCTCATCCCCTTCTCGGCATCCAGATCCTTCCTCGGCGGATCCGGAGGATATAGACACTGTCATCGAGGATGTCGCCAAGGATGCCGCGGCGGAGGCCAAGAAGATCGCCACCGAGGAGGCCGCCAAGGGGCCCGCCGGGGAGTCTGGCAAGGCTGCTGCCGAGGAGGCCGGCAAGGGGCCTGATGAGGAGGCCGACAAGGCCGCTGCCGAGGAGGAGGTGGTTGACGACCAACCTTCCTCCTCCGCTGCCTCTGGCTCAGGCAGGTACCTGAGGGTGAAGGACGACCTGTTCGTCCACCTCCCAGGGGCGGCGAGCACCGGGGATCCCGTTGAAGGGGAGGTGTTCGATGATGAAGTGCTAGTCGCCGCCGGGCCTGAGGTCATTGACGAGCCGAGCGCCGGTGGCGGCGGTTCCCAGGAAGAGTGACTAATCCAGGCCATGGGTGCCAACTTCCGGAAGCTCCGGGCGCTTCACCGCGCTCGCTTGGACAAGGCAAAGTCCAGGATGGCGGTGGTGGCAAGGCAGAGGCGGACCTCGAGAAGCGCGTCGCCGAGGCGCAGCACTACAAAAAAAGACACATCCGTGACATTTTGGGCCGAACGAATTTTTTTCCTGTCATACATATGACACTTCTATGACAATAATTGTGACAAAACCCGGTATCTTCATAGATGTGGTGGGCTCCTACTTCTATGAAAAAAATCATGACAGAAAATGGGCTTTTCGTCCTAGGCGGGCCGGAGACGCAGCTGCATGACATTCTTTGGGCTGTCCATGACGGAAAAAACCATGGTAGAAGCGAGGGGGAGGAAAATTTCGGGAGTTGCAGTTACGGTGGGAGGTCGGGGCCAAGCGATGCGCGTTTCTCTCGTCGCACGCTGCGTGTGTGCGGCGTTGTCTAATCAACCCGAGCGAGGCGTTGGGCTCTAACTGAACCCGAGCGATTGCACTGCAGGCTACGCGTTACTGAACCTGAGCGATCGATCGATGGCTGTTAACTGAAGCCGATCGAGCGATTCCTTCGCTACTACTGCTAACTGAAGCCGATCGATTGGATGAACAGTGAGCATTGTGGGGGGGTTTAGATGAATAGTGAGCGGTGGCATTGCCTGTGGATGAACATGAACCCGTGGCGTGGAGGGCTGGATGAACAGTAGACGGTGGAGGGGTGGCCGTGGAGGGGTGGTTGAACAGGACCCCGTGGTGTGGAGGGCTGGATGAACAGTAGACGATGGAGGGCTGCCCATGGAGGGGTGGTTGAGCGATGGCCCGGTGGAGTAAGCGGCGGTGGAGGCTGGATGAGCAGGAGCCCGTGGAGGCTGGAGGAGGTCGACGGTAGCCCGTGGAGGCCGGGGAGGTCGACGGTGGAGATGAATAGTATCCCGTGGAGTCCTGCTTTGCGACGCCACACCCTCCCGATGAACAGGACCCCCGTTTCGACCGTAGGAGGTCCGTTTCGTTCATTTTGCGGTACGCCACACCCCTCCCGATCAACAGGACCCCCGTTTTGACCGTAGGAGGTCCGTTTCCTCCGTTTTGCGGTACGCCACACCCCTCTCGACCAACATGACCCCAGTTTCGACCGTAGGAGGTCCGTTTCCTCTGTTTTGCGGTATGCCAGGCCCCTCCCGATCAACAGGACCCCGTTTCGAGTGGCCGGTCGAACACAAGGCCGTTTCCTCCGTTGTGCAGTACGCCAGGCCTCGTTTCCATCGCCTGTTCCGTCCAAGCCCTCCCGATGAAAACGACCACGCATTCCGTTCCGACCCAGACGGTTGGCTCCCCATGAACACGACGACGACGTTGTTTCTCCGTTCCGACCCAGCCATTTACGTATGCGCGATAGGCGTTCGAGACCCTGCCCATATGTACGTACGTGGCCGTATTTTCTTTCTTGCACCATCGCCGATGTACGTACGTGTACATGCTACGTGCGCCCCTCTACTACGACACGTGCGCGCCTCTACTACGGTATGTGCGCTCCTCTACATCCACCAGTATATATGTACGTACACATTCGCGACCAGAATGACAACGCTTCGTGCGCTTCGACCAGGTGGGTCCCGGTATCGAGCACTTCCTTGCGTGCGAAGATGTAGCCGTGGGTCCCAGCAATCGAAGCGAATCGTTTTTTGGACGCACTTCCTTGCGTGTGAAGATGTAATTGGTGGGTCCCGGCATGTGGGGAAAGCGTTTTTTCGCTAAATCGGTGGCCCGTCCGGTGGGTCCCCGCCGAGTGGAGGAATAATTATTTTGCGCATAATAAGGAGGCACTTCCTTGCTGCGGCCATGGACCCAGCTGTCAGCCTCTCCACGTACAGTCCACGTCCGATGGAAGCCATTCCTTGACCACGTTGACTACGCCGCGCCGAGAGCACTAGGGCGGTGGACGACAGCGAGGCCTAGGAAGGGGACGACGCGGAGCCAGGAAAGACGCGGCAGTGGATGCCCACGCGTGGAGGAGTATGAGGGTTCACTCGTTCGGCTGCGGTGTGAGGCTGCCGTCGCCCTTGAATAACAGGGGTGTGGGTGCGTAGAGGGATGGCACGGCCAGCGGTGAGAGTAGTAGGGGGCGGTGAGGCCTCCGCGGCATCACAGCCGGCCACGGGCAGCAGGAGCACGCGGCACGACCGGCGTTGCTTTATGCGGCTGGAGCAAGAAGACCAGAGGTTGAAGAGGCACTACGGCCGTTGGATGGACATCGTACGGTCACTGGAGCTAGAATCGTTCATATATTGACTAAAGTTGACAAAGGACTTCGTCCCAGTCAACTTAGTAGGCCCACAAGTCAGCCTCCCACCAAGGTTGGTCCCAGCTAGCAGGGGGTATTCATTTTTTTGTGCGTAATAAGGAGGCACTTCCGGTGGGTCCGAGTTGACAGCGGGGGGAACGTTTTTTTGCGAAATATGGTGGCCCGTCCTGTGGTTCCCAGCAGTCAAGGGGAAACATTTTTTTCACGAAATACTGGTGGCCCGTTCGGTGGGTCCCTGCTGCCAGGTGGAGGAATACTTATTTTCCGCGTAATAAGGAGGCACTTCCTTGCGGCTGCCGTGGACCCAGTCCGACCTCTCCACGTCTGATACTCTTCCGATGGAAGTTGGTCGTTGACCACATTGACCACGCCGTGCGAGAGCACCACGGCGGTGGACGACGGCGCAGGCCTAGGAAGGGGCGGCGGGAGTCTGGGAAAGACGCGGCGGTGGAAGCCAGCGGGAAGAGGAATCTGAGGTTCACTTGGTTTGGCTGCAGTGTGAGGCTGCCGTTCTTGAGGGCTGGCCAGTGATGGGAATAGTAGAAGGCGGTGAGGCCTCCAGCGGCAAAGACCCGCCACGGGAGGCAGGAGCATGCGGCATGACCGGTGCTACTTTGGGTGGCTGGAGCAAGAACACCAGAGGTTGAAGAAGCACTACAGCCGTTGGATGGCCATCGTACGGTCACTGGAGTTAGAATCGTTCATATTGACTAAAGTTGACAAAGGCCCCCGTCCTAGTCAACTTAGTAGGCCCACAAGTCAGCCTCCCACCATGGTGGGTCCCAGCTAGCAGGGGGGTATTCATTTTTTGTGCGTAATAAGGAGGCACTTCCGGTGGGTCCGAGCCGGCAATGTGAGAGCGTTTTTTCACGAAATACGCTGGCCCGTCCGGTGGGTCCCAGCAGTCAGGTGGGAAAAGTTTTTTTCGCGAAATAAGGTGGCCCGTCTGGTGGGTCCCTGCTGTCAGGTGGAGGAATAATTATTTTGCGATAATGCGGAGGCACTTCCTTGCGGCCGCCTAGACCCAGCTGTCAGCCTCTCCACGTACAGTACTCTTCCGATGGAAGTCGGCCATTGACCACGTTGACCACGCCACGCCGAGAGCACCAGGGCGGTGGTCTGGACGATGGCAAGGCCTAGGAAGGGGACGACGCGGAGCCGGGGAAGACGCAGCAGTGGTAGCCCACGCAGAGAGGAGTACGAGGGTTCACTGGTTCGGCTGCGGTGTGAGGCTGCCATCGCCGCAGAATAATAGGGGGTGTGGGTGAGTAGAGGGATGGCCTGGCCAGCGATGTGAGTAGTACGGGGCGGTGAGGCCTCCGTAGCATCACAGCCGGCCACGATAGGCAGGAGCATGTGACACGACCGGAGCTGCTTTGGGCAGCTGGAGCAAGAAGACCAGAGGCTAAAGAAGCACTATGGCCGTTGGATGGATATCGTACGATCACTACAGCTAGAATCGTTTATATTGACTAAGTTGACAAAGCCCTTGGTACGCATCAACTTAGTAGGCCCACAGCTCGGATTTGGCAGAGAACATATAGCCCATTTGCGATTTGTAAGAATGTACAACCCATTTTTCAATTCTAATGGAATTTACTACAACCCATTTACGGGTTTGTTAAAAGTACAGCCCAACTTCTAGCTAGGACAACGATTAATAATTTCAAACAACCGCTCAAAACAGAATTAAAAAAATTCCCACATTTCGATGGAATCCGAAATATTTTTATCCGAAATTTCTAGTCAGGTTAAATATAATTTCAAAATAAAGTTGTATCATGTTAAAATCCAATGAAATATTGCGCGCGCAACAAGTAATGAAATTAAAATTTCCAAATTCCAAAAACAATATATTTTTCAAACTAATTACGTGTTTGGTGCATAGTAATTGCCCAGTTATTATAATTACATCCCATTTATTATTTCTTAAAGTCCGTTCTCTTGTTAAGCCTAATGCATACCTCCTAGGAAACTTTGCAGCCCAGCGGGGCGGATAACAAGTTGACCCGAATATTGTGTACAACTGTCGGCCCGATTGCATTGCTGATGTTGAAAAAAGGCACATGTAGTATAGTACAACCTAACATGGTTACTCAGCCCACATTCAGGGACGCTGGAAAGGCCCAAACAAGGCTTCTGTACAACTTTTTGAAGTCACTGAGCTCAATTAATAACTTAAGAAAAAAAGTTAGATTACAGTGGAACCAAATTAAAAGCTGTCACGAGCAAATAAATAATTCAATGGGTCCCACTTGTGCGTGTGCGCGTGTGTGCGCGTGTGTGTGTGCGTGTGTGTGTGTGTGTGTGTGTGAGAGAGAGAGAGAGAGAGACCCATCGGTCGATGCTCGTAAATACATCTTTCAGCCATATGCATTGCTGATGCTCAGTAAAAACTTATATAGTTGACACAATCATATAGAACATCATAGCACACTGAACTTGCATACAAAAATTTCACGCAGCGGCACAATCGAGGATGGAAGCGGTGGATCGCTACGGGAAGGGCTATGTTGAAACCAACGAAGTCGTACATAACGGTTCATCGTCTTTATAAATGACGGGAAATATCTTGAATGTTGTGCAAAGAAAAGCAGACGGACAACACAATAAGTTCTGCTAGCACATTAAGTTGACGTACAACCCTTTCTAAAAAAAGTTCAGGTACAAAATTAGAACAGGTCACAATCAAATGTACTGGCATATCAGCGCTTCAAACCCATAGCTCGGATTTAACTAGTACTATCTGACAAGATTCAGTTGTTACCTCAAATTAGAGCACATCCAGGCAGCCAGCCCTGCCTTTTCTCCCAAAGAAGCAGTGGCCTCCGCCGCGCGATGGAGTAGGCCATGTGCCATCCATCGTTCCGAGCAACACGGGGAAAGTCTGACGTTGACTCCTGTAATGGACGTCATCGATGGACCCTGGCACCAGCGGCGGCGGCAGGACTTCGATTGATGGATTGACCACTTCTTCGACATGCACGAACACTCAATACAGGTACATCCCGAACATGGTCCACGGCGGCCTTGGTGGCGACGAATAGTACAACCCCGGTTCCTGCACCGGTATCTCAACACCAATAACCTTCGGTATGATGGACGGCTTCTTCATCCATGCCATAACCGTGAGAGCCCAGCTGTCTGGAGGAACAAACATACTTACGAGCTCACCTCCAAGGTCGTTGATACTCGTTCATGGACTCGCTGTTCCAAGCACGTCGAGGCATGCCGTGGAAGGCAAGCTTTGTTAAAAACTCAAGCTCAGAAGGCACCGAGCCCGATCCTGGGTGCCACCGATCAAAGCTCACCAGCGCGCCATCGCAGAACAAACGCCGGGAAGATTCGAACACACGACTGCAGTCGGAAGTTGTTCAGAACCTGACAAAGAAATCAGCCGGTGGCAGACAGACTTCGACGAGCAAGTCACTTATTTGGATGCCGTGCGCAATGCCAAGAGCTTTGACAAGGTCGTCCGGCAAGACGGGAGGCCGGTCGCTATTGATGGTTACCATCAGCACTTTGCCGGCAAACTGATCGTCAAGCGCCGTCATGCCACCGTTGAGCGACAACACAGCAGCGACCGAAGGCAGGACAGACCTCAGGATCTCCGGCACGGAGATCCGCGTTGATCGGCGACATGATAGTGCGCTTGAATACATGGAGTACAGGAGGGGGATTTGGGGGAACTGGAGTAGGAATCGAGATTCTAGAGGTGGGGAGGCGGGAGGCGGGGATGAAAAGGTAGCATGAATTTGAAAGCACGCGCCAATATGCTCTCGGCGCAAGCGCATCGAAAAACAACGGTGGCGCCCACTTGTCGGCCTAAGAGTCCTTATTCTTTATTTTTGGAGAGCCCGGCCTTTTTTTCAGGATCTTTTGAGAGCCCGGCCGAGAGTCATAATTGACCTGTTTGGCATTGCGTTACTACTCGCCCATATTCAACGACACCTCACCGCCCATACAAGTGTACATCATCGAAAAGACAGTGAGCTCAAATTATATAACTTGAAAAAAGGAGATATACTCAACGAACCGGAGAATGGTGATGCCCTCATTTAGCCCACCAAAGAGTTCGAGACAATAAACAGTTGAAACAACGATATATACAACATTCAAAGACTGACTAGTGACTACTCGACATAAACAAGAAGACATGATAGTTCATAAGAAGTCTTGCTACACCACAAAACGTACTCCATCTGCAGCGCTCAGACTCTCGTGATCCGGGGCGAGAATGACATTCTAAAGCGAAGCAACTATTACATAGAAAGAGTTACATAGACGAGGATGACCAAATGACAAGGAATATGCATAACAAAAGAAAGAACTACCCATCCAGAACCAGCAGCAAAGACAACAAAGTCATTTGAAGAGATGATCCAACACCATCATAATTTGCGGCCCCGCTTCAGCGACCAGTGATCTGGAGACACCAGTACTCAACCCTTTCAATGCAACAACCCAATTACCTATCAACCTGAAGGCTTGAACCACATCACTGCCTGTCGTAATTGAGACATCCAAGGATCAAAGTTAATCCGGATGCCTTTGTCATTCTCACCTTCTTTTGGTTGCAGGCTGTATCTTTGACAATCAGGCGAGTATGCTCCCGAACTCCTAGGGCTCACCGTGTAGACACAGTTTTCCATAGCAAACAGAGCCTCTCTGCCATCAAGGTCCTTGCCAACGGTGATCTCCTGGTTAATCGGATAATTGATCCGAGAAACAGAGAGTGTGAACCAAGGCTGTTTACCCGCCTCCAACTAAAAAATCCTAAAGGCCCCAACAAGCTGGTATCTTGCTCATAGACGTAACAACCACTGTACGGATACTCATGTATTACACGGTGCTTGTATACAATGGGTTTTTTGCAATATAACTTTTCCGGATCATGTGTCCGAATGATTATCAGTCTTTTGCCGTCGTCTGATCGAGCTAGGAACCAGTTATGCTTCCCTGTTTTTGGCAAAGGTGGTGTAATTACAAAGGGCAGTAACTGTAGGGACACTTCATCATATCAAAAAGGACAGGCATTGTTAATGTAAGATCAGCATTGCTCAGAGTATGAGTAGGATAATGCTAGAAACAGCATTGATATGTCCCTATTGGAACTGGGAGGAAAATACAGGGAAATGTATACTGGGTTCGAAAATATAGAAGTGCCATGCATGGTTATACTCATGTTATCTCGCAATCGATTCTTCACAGGAAACTACCATGTCATGCATGTTATGTAATCATGTTACATCCTCACAAACAAATTCTTCAAGGTAATTAACAGACCATGCATTGTTATATACTCGTGTTACGTATGGGCAATTTTTTGTGAGGATATTATTCTAGCCATTGATTCTTTGAAGGGAGAATATAGGTATGTACACATGGTAAGCATTGCAGGATTTCACTACTTCCAAATATAGAGTTCTCCATATGCACATTTACTTCCCTAATGTATGGTTAGATGAAACCAGCAAAGGTGGTGCATGTTTCTACATCATGACAATGAGGGAACTAACATGGCCATTGATACACACTCATATTTAGTAGTAGTATATAGATTACTGTAAAATAAGGATAATATCCATATATTCCTAACCGTTTGATTATTCAGGGTACAAATTGGCTGTAATGACATGGTCACAATCGCATGAATTAACTCATTTCAAATATAGCTGATTTACGACGTCTCTAATATATTGCCATAGTTCTACTCAAATTCTGCTCAAAGCGAGGATATGCCAATCATCACAAAAAGTCCAAACAGGTGTCATGGCGTCATCATTAACATGAGATGGAAACAACTTACACGCGCCGTCCCAGCAATACGTGGTGCCATCTGCTTTGTCGATTGCGTAGATGATGCCATTGTGTTCAATAGCATCACAGAAGTGTGTATCAGCTTTGACGATGATCCACTGCGAGCCGAGTTGTCTCCAGCTAAAAAAGGCACCGGCGTAAAGATAGGCGAGTCCGCGGTTGAACAAGGCAATTATCTTGAAGTCTGCATAATTCGCATGTCGTGTGGGTACTTGGGAGATTACAATCTTCTGCAGAACAAGGTCCGTCCAACTGACGTAGTAATCTAGATGACTTGTACCGCGATGGTAAGACTCTATATAATCCAACGGAGGAAGGATAATCTCATGGGAGGTCTGGAAGTTCACGAGCACCAACTTTTTACCGTCTTCTGTGAAGGCAGCCATCCAGTGGGAGTTCATGCCGACCCAGTACATACCTGCCAAGAAGTTTCGGGCAATGGCGATCGGATCGATGTCGAGGGAAATGATGTACGGCGACACACTACATACCTGCAAAGAAGTTTCGGCTAATGGAGATCGGATTGAAGTCGAGGGGCATCATGCACGCCTCCGTATCATGGTGAGCCAATCTCGCAAGACCAGATAGCAGCGAGCAGGGTGTCTTGAAAAGCTTAGGCCTCGCTTCGACGATGGACATTTGCATGTCCCTCGAGCATGCAGCCCGGCCAGCGAGGCGGTCAACATATCCGCATACCACGAACAACGAGGTTGAGGATGTCATCGGGGAGATTGCTCCAATCGCGACTCATATGGATGCTGCAGCGGTTTGCGTTGACCATGGTGGAGTTTGAAGGGGGCTTGATTTACGGGGAGAAGGATGTCGGTGCTTTGGAGCGGCTAAGCGAGGGAATAGTGGTAATCTTGGAGGAGGCGAGTGGCGGCGGTACGCAGAACCTGATGAGATGGAGACAGAGACGGAGAAGGAGATGGAGATGGAGTGGTGCTATGGGAGGCGGAGAGGAAGGACGAGGCGAAGTCGCCAATGTGCTTTGCATAACCGGTGACAGACTGCAATGTGCACAGGGTGAGGCTGACTTTGGTAACCCGAACACGCCGCCTCGCCTGGACTAGTGTCAGGCGCAGGGTGTTGCCACTTCACTGTGAGGACCGGATGTATATTATTTTGACCATCAAGTGTACCACAGCTGTACTACTACTACTACTACTACTACTACTACTACTACTACTAGTAGTATGAACATGAGTACTCGAGTATTGTATAGCGGAAATAGGTCTCCCGTGCTAGCATGCCTGTTCACTTCATCGTTCAGGTATCATCCATATTGCGAAAGCGTAACCAAATTCTCGTGCATGCCCAATCAACGCATACTGCTGCGATGCATGTAGTGGTCGTTCTGGTGCATCAAGAACGGCATGCAGATCGTTCCACACTTGAGAAGAGGAAAAATGGAAAGGTAGAACGCGGCAGCGAGGAAGAGAACACCTGCTAACGAGGTCGGGAGGGATCGGCAGAAGTTAATGCTCCACGCCTAAAGGTTTTGGGAAAAAACCTGATTTTCATAAGGTGACTTATACTCTCCTAAACGGTGGGAGTATTCCTTAACCAGAGAATGTTGTGTCTCCCACTAACGCACTCAAAAAAAAGAGCCACGACACATTTTTTATCTGTTTGCATAGGTCCCACCTATCAGGAAGGATGGGCATGTACACGAACAGGTATGACTCCTTAGTCTACCCGCATAGCCTTTTCGTTAGTCTACCTAGCCGTCTAATCAACTGCCTGCACGCCACTTCTCCCATTTACTTCTCCATCGGGAACCGATTCGCCTCGGCTTCTTCACCTCCCCTTCGTCTTCATTTGCATCCAAACCCCACTACGTTCACATTGTTTTAACCTCTTTAAATAATCATCTACTACTTCAGTTAGACTAGCCATCTAATCCTAATTCTCCAAACCATAGCCCTCTGTTCTAGTGGTTCCAAATGGCGAAAGAGATCGAGATGCAGGTTTTTAGCATCCAACATGTCCTCATTGAAGGCTCGATGCGCATAGTTGCCACCGTCACCGTCCAACCAAGGGTTGTTCGGCAGTGGATCAACAATGTATCCAACTCCCTCAAAAAGGTAGAGACGAGGGTCATCGGTCTCGACGCAGAGTACACGGAGCGTGCCCCTGGGAAGATCCAACGCGCCGCCGTCCTTCAGCTGTGCCTCGAAGATGATGTTTTGGTGTACCACATCATACACTCGCCTTCCATACCAGGTGAGCTTCACGATTTCTTATCTCGGGAGGACGTATACTTCTGTGGGGCAGCCATCGAAGGGGACAAACAGAAGCTGGAGCCGTACAACCTTGATTTGAAAAGCATCGCTGACCTACAAACAAGAATCAAAATTCATGTAGAAGGTTGTGCTAAACAGACACCATCCCTATTCTAGTAGTAAATTTTGTGCTCGGTACAAATCTTCAGAAGGGTGAAGAGACGGTGGCATTAAGGTTGTCTGGATGGGAGAATTATCCCTTGACGTACGAGCGGATAAAATATGCTGCCCTCGATGCCCGTATGAGTTTCGAGATAGCTGCATGGTCCAAAGAGCTTGTTGCGAAGCCGTCTCCCACAGAGAATGAGAACAAGAATAAGAATAAGAAGGAGAAGAAGAAGAAGGAGAAGAAGAAGAAGGAGAAGAAGAAGAAGGAGAAGAAGAAGAAGGAGAAGAAGAAGAAGAAGAAGAAGAAGAAGAAGAAGAAGAAGAAGGAGAAGAAGAAGAAGAATAATAATAAGAAGAAGAAAACGCTGCACCAGCAGGACGACATTATGGATGGATGAACTATTCCCTCTTGGTGTATATTGATATAGATGGACTATTTCGATGGTGTGCATGTCTTTGGAACAGAGTAGTAGCATGGGTCCGCTTGACTATAAGGAACTATTTATCCGCATATATAGCTTTCTCTGCTACTCCTTCCAAAGGATCGGTATGCGATTGCATGTGTCCGTAGACATGACAGCTTGTCCATGGAAGTTCAACTACGGCGACCATCACGTTTCATCTCGCGATTCCCACGACGCCTCTCCAACCCACGGCACCACGCCCCCCGACGTGCGCCTCACCCCTCTCGGCCGCACCGCCCCTCTGCCTTTGTGTGCATGACATGTGGGCCACATAAAATGCGGCGAGCATCAAGTTTCTACCACAGCCACCCGCGATTCCCACGACGCCGCTCGAACCCATGAAACCACACGTCCCCGACCTGCGGCTCACCCCTCTTGGCCCCACTGCCCCTCTGCCTTCGGGAGCATTACATGTGGACCAGTCACCTATCGGGTCCACATGTTATTGACTCAAAGGTAGGTGTAGTAAGGTGCTGAAGCTCAGTCCCGACGGCCCTGAGAGGGAAATGTAACTCCTGCGCCAGGGCTTGTGGTGCTCCCGCAGCACAAACTCGTGCCAAACTCGAGATTTGTTTCTTTACTATACATGCACGCAACAATTTAATGGACATTGTAATCTCAACATGTGATGGGGAGCTCAAAACAAATAAACTGGGAGAGAGGGAGTATATCGTAGGATGTGTCCCATACAAAATAAGTCCCCTGGTTTGCCACCGTGAAGATGCGGTTAGAAAGGAGCACAGGTCTTCCTACTCGTACGGCAACAAATCGGCCACAGACAGCATGGTCCGCCTTTGACCGCCATGTGCAAGGTTCGTGCTATATTTTATTCAATCTCACCGTGGTTCCATCGTACCAATTCATGCGGTGGCCCGTTGCATGGCTGATCCCATTGTTGGACAAAGGTTCTACGGGAACGGTGTCACCGTTGTAAATGTTGTGCAAATTGATGTTGGTACCCTCCCGTACGGCCGTACATATGCAAGCCAATCTCCACTTGCACCGAGCCTAGCACAGTGAAGCAGTGGGCGGGGAGAATTAGGAAATGGACACGGAAGTAGTCTTTAGAATGCATTTACTACGTGATCAAACTCATCTTACCTGCTCATCGGAGGAAATCCGAGTGCCCCTCAACGTCGGCATCTCAAGGGGTGTCAACTTGCAACCACGGCCATGCCGCACTAGAGAGACCACCAAGGAAGCATCCTCGTGTGTTCCACGGAACATCAAGATGCATTTGTATGAGTAGTTTATCTTGTGAGAGAAAAGGATGAACGAGGGAAGGCCTCTAGAGATAGAGATGGACACTACTACTACCAGTGTGCTGGCCCGTGCGTTGCAAACTAGTACTAGCATAATACTTGTTCACGTGCTAGAAATATAAACACTGTAGTTTTGATATACACGTGTCAGCAGACACGACAGCTTGTCCATGGACGTTGAACCACGGCATTTACCATCACGCTTCTTGTTTCTACCACTGCCACACCCACACGCCGATTCCCACGACGCCGCTCCAACCCACGGCACGACGTCCCCGACGTGGACATGGATCCTCCGACGTGGCTATCACCGCCTTGCCCTACCTTTTTCTTCGCCGACAGGTGGGACCCACACTTATGGGTCCCACATGTCGCTGACATAATGGTAGGATTGTTCGTGCCCCTCATCCCTCTCGGCCCCACCGCTCCTCTGCCTTTGTGTGCATGACATGTGGGCCAGCTGAACTGTGGCGACCATCAACTTTCTACCACAGACACACCCGATTGGACGCGGTTTTCCTGCTCCACTGCTGTGCTCCGATCCGTACTCCCGCACCATCGAATTCTCATCCAGCGGCTGTGACACATTTTGTCCCGGGCATCAATCCTCAGCTAGAGTACTTATGTACTACAGGTAGTACCCGCTAATGTGGCCATCTACACATCGTAACGCCCCGACGCCCAGTTGTGGTACCCTCGCCACGGCCAAGCCACCACCGGCCGGTTCATCTCGAACGAGTGAGTCATGAACCATGCCACCACCATGAGAATGACATGTGGGCCAGCCGCATTTAAGGCCCGCATGTCATTGACTCATAGGCCGGGCACTAGGTCACTGAAGTTCGGTCCCGTGGGCCCCGAGAGGGAAATGTAACTCCTGCGGCAGGCCTTGTGGTGCTCCCGCAGTACGAGCTCGTGCCAAAACTAGAATTTGGTTCTTACTAACAACTAGTACTAGTAAGGTACACGTGCATTGCACGCATGAGATTCTGGTGGTTTGTGCATTATGCTTCTACATGTGGAGTTTTCTGGATTCTAACATGTGGCAAAATCTGGTGGAATGTAAGGTTAGGCAAGTTTGATTAATTCAGGTGAGTGTTTGGTTCAAGCCACACCTTAGGCAAGCCACACTGACCTCACATGACATACACACAAAAAATGTGGCAAGATTCCCTTAAGCTTGCCAACTTGTGGCTCTCATTTTGAAGAACTTATTAAAAACTTTGCATGAGCTTAGTTGTGGCAAAGTTAGTCATGCATTAAGTTCAACCATGGAGTCTTCTAGATTATACATGTGGCAGAATCTGGTGGATGATATCCAATGGCCAGTAGTGCTCGAATTTGCCATCTTTGTACCGTCGGATTGGCTTCATCCAACGACCAACTTTCAAAGTTTTTCACACACTATATAGGGGGTATAGACATAGATGTGCCAGTCCGTTGCAATGGATCCAAAGTATATCTATTTATTGGAGTGCACTCTAAACACATTATCTATTTATTTTTCTCTAACCATCCGTAGCCATGCAACCAAGACACATAAGCTTCTTGGGTGCCCCCCACATCATATTATTCATACTACGTTGATTGAAAAAAAGATAAATCACCCAAAACAAGATCTTCCCGTTTTTTGTTCCTACGATGTTGCGCCGTGCACACATCTACTAGTTGTATAGTGGTAGTACTAGTAATATAGTATTAGGAGTACAAACTTGGTAAGTACTAGTAGGAGTAGTACTAGTACGGAATGCTAGGCACAGGGACGGAGCTACGTGAGGGCCAACACGTGCCCTGGCCCGCCCAACCTAGCTGGATTTTCATAGTTGTACATCCAGTTTTGAGGCATGGAACGTCAACGCAAGGGTAATTTCTATAGCTTGGCTAGACTGGCACGCCCAATGTTTTGCTTCAAGCTCTGCCACTGCTAGGTAACACGCCTTCCCTAAGCTATGTGTCGTGCCGGACGGGCCGTGTTGTACTCCCGATTCCCGGGCGTGTGGGGGTGCGACGCAAACGTGGCAGGCCTTTTCCTTTTACTAGCAATGTGCCCGTGCGTTGTGAGGGATCCAAAGTAGTAGAATAGTAGTATTTGCTCACAAACTTGAAAGAAATCACTATTGTTTTGATATACTCCTAATATATTACTCCCTCTGTACCTAAATATTTGTCTTTTTTGAGATTTCAAATGGACTATCACATACGGGTTATATAGACATATTCTAGTGTTTCTAGCAAGATGCCCGCTGTAACGAAGTTGATGGAAAAGGTAAGCACAACTTATAAATTGACGGATGGAGTACTAGTTACTGATGCATATAATTAAGCAAAGGGATCGCACATGTCGGTATTGATCGAACGAGAATGCAACAACACAATAAGAATTAAGGCCACGATGATGGGATCGCAGTGGTGAATTCTGAAGGCAAGAAGAAAGATGGATCCACGAACGCATTTAACCTCCTCCTCCTCAACTCAGTGCGCCGGGCCACCGACCGGCGGCTAAGGAGCGGCGGCTTTTGCGGCGAGTTCAAGGTGCTTCTCAGCAAAGGCATCCAAGGCTTCCAGCTAGTTGAGGAAGGCCAACATCGTAGCGTCCTCACTGGCCTTGTAGATACCTATGTACACGATTTGTTAAATGCGCATGGATGTGTAGGTCGATTTAATTCTTGCAGACGAGGCGCCTCGCGACGAGCGCGACCTCCAGGTGGACATTCTTCATGGCGTCGGCGGGCAGTCGCAGGGCCACCAGTGCTTGAAAGAGGTTCCGGCCATGGAGGCCGATTAGCGTGGCAGGCAATGAGGAGCCTGGGCGCGCGGGCTGGAGGAGTACGGCGATGTCGTCCGCGAGCTTCTTGAGGACGACGAACTTGTTGCTGGTGGCAACGATCATCTGGTCCAACTGAGAGTCATAGTTGGCGTCGACAGCGGCCATCCACCAGCCGGTCTCCAACACCGTGCAGAGACGATCTCGCTGCCATGCCATAGGTCAAGCGTCGTGGACAATCTGGCGCAGCCATGGCCGCCACGCATCGCCGCCATGGGTCTCAGGCGAGCTCTTTTTGCGCTTAGTGTAGGTGCTTAGGCAAATGCTTAGGTGCGTACGATGTGGTAGATGCATTGGAATGGAGGGGCGCCTTATATGAGGGCAATGAGGGCAAACTGCGTTGCATTCACATCGTGCAGCCTCTTTTCCCGGACCTCCTTCCATTACTTCCCTCATGCATTAATTGAAGGAGGATGCATTGGCCGCTCAACATATCAGAACCGCTTACTCCCTCCCTCGCTCGTGCATTAAAGGCGATCGGGAACTGCGCTACCCATTGTCAAATCGAATACTCCCTCCGTCTAGGTGAATATTAAGTCATCTTACGAAAACCAAATACTAGTAAACACATAGGCGTGGTGCATTAACTCTCACGTTGTTTCTTCTTTTTTGACATAAATAGAGGAATCAACCAAGAAGAGATGTGGGGCTTGTATGCTTTTAATGACTTTAGACTATCAAACATGACATGCAATGGTCAGTTTGTTGCACAAGAACAAATACAACCCACGTCAGCACACACGCATATTATAACATCACATCCAATGGCTATAAAAGATGAATGAGACCAAATTATATCTCATCTAGATGAGTTCTAGCAAAACTGTATTAATAATAATTAGTACTCCTGCGCCATGTATCATATAAGTATCATGTGGTACGTTATTTATTGCCATGCATGACACATAGTTCACGAGAGCTCTCTATATGTACCACCTTTTTTTTAATTTCAAGTTTTGCTCCATGGCGCAATCCATCGATACTACTACTGTATAAAAGAGGAGTATATACATTTTTTAAAAGGCTAGAGGGCGGGGCTGTCGGCGTTCTGGGAATAGGTGTACCCAGACTTGCCTGCCTGCGGCGTGGCTCAAGGGGTGGCCCAGCACGGCCCATCTTCATCAGCACAAGCTCAAGACCCTCGCGAGGGGCCAAGCCTCATGAGGCGGATGATGTGAAGCTTCCTGGCGCGGCCTCGTCAGCCGGGCTCGCGAGGAGGCGGAGAGATCAAGGCGGAGTACCTCACGAGGTGCCCATGACGTAAGCCCTGGCGACCAAGGGCGCCAGGCGGGCGCCAGCCCGCGCAGTGTCCTCCTTTCCTCTTTGGTGCAAAGGGGGCAAGCGCAGGCAAGAGCATCAAGCAAAGGCATCTGTTTCGGTGCAACAAGACTAAGACCAAGACCGTCGCAACGGCAGGAAGGAAGTCATCGTGAAGCCCAAGCCGGCGTCACCACCAGAGCCTTTGATAGGCGAGGACCAACTTTAGTCAGGATAAGTGTACTAGATGTTCCCCTTCAAAATGGCCAATTGTTGGCGCCCTTCCCGCTCAATATTTGGGAAGAGGCCCAAGGCCTTTGCCTATAAATAGGACTAGCCACCCACAAGGTAGTGGAGAGGATCCAGCATTCCGAACCAGCAGAGAGAGAGCGACTGAACTCCCCCTAGAAGTTCATCGCACCGGCCAAGAACAGACCCTCGCGAGGCTGTTCTTTCTTGTATTGTTCATCATCAGCCCAAGAGACAATCCACCACACCACAAACTAGAGTAGGGTATTACACCACAATGGTGGCCCGATCTAGTATAAACCATGTGTCTCTTGTGTTGTTCCTTTCATAGTTTAGATCTTAGCGAGGCGGCAAGGTGTAGGTAGGTAGAGGGCGAGATCTCCGTGCGCACCCCAGTGTTTGAACCTAGAGGGTCTGCCGGAACCCGAAATCCAACATTTGGCGCACCAGGTAGGGGTGCGCCGGAGCTCTCCCTTACGCCGATCCGCTCTCCGCCGACACCGCGACTCGCCCTGCGATGAGCAGCACACCGCCCGCTCCGGTCGGCGCCAACGCGGGGGACAGGGGGCTCCGAGCCTTGGCCCCAGCCTTGCGACAGGTGCGGTGGCCGGACAAGTTCAAGCCGGAGACGCCGCCGCGCTACAATGGCACAACTGATCCGCTGGCCTTCCTGCTGGCGTACGAGGAGGCCATCCTCGAAGCAGGAGGCGACGACAGGGTCATGGCTAACTGGCTTCCCATGGCCCTCACCGACGCCCCGCGCATGTGGCTGCTCCACCTACCGTCGGCTTCCGTGGCCTCTTGGAAGAGCTGCGCAACCTCTTCCTCGCCCAGCATGCTGCGCCGGCGCTCCCGGTCGTCGCGGCTCTCCTGGGCGGCTCGCAGGCGCCACCTTCAGGCCGCCACGTCAAGCCATTCATCCGCCAAGCTGGCGCTGCCTCCGCGCGGCAGGGGGCTCCCCCAGGTCGGCCGACGTGCAAGGCCGATCTGGCCTGCAGCTCGGAGGACCACCCCTCCAACTCAGCCTGCTCGGACGCGCTCCCAATGTTGTGCACTCCCACCATTTGCCAGGTGGCTGTCACCAGGACCCTCATCGATGGCGGCGCGGGCCTCAGTGTGCTCTCGGTTGAAGCCTTCAGCCTCCTCCACATACCGCCGGAGTGGCTTCGTCCTAGCAGGCCCTTCTTGGGCGTCGGAGGCGGTTCGGCCGGCTCCCTAGGGCAGATCCGCCTACCGGTGACCTTTGGCACCTACGACAACTTCCGCACAGAGCTAATCGACTTCAACATCGCCCCCATCGGCCTCCCATACAATGCCATCCTGGGGTACCCAACTATGGCCAAGTTCATGGCCGCGACTCACCCAGCGTACAACCTCATGAAGATGCCCGGGAGCAACGGCATCCTCACCGTGTCTGGAGACACCGGGGATGCGTTGCAAGTACTCAAGCTCGCCTTCAAGATCATGCGGCGGCGGCCCAGCCACGCCCGGTTGACGCCTGAGCCCAAGGGGGCTGCGCCGACCAAGAAGAAGCAGCTGTTCACCCAGGACAGGGCGGAAACCAAGCAGATACTTGTCGATGAGTACGGATCAACTAATGCCACCTTCACCATATGCGCCAACCTCGAACCCGAGCAGGAGGAGGCCCTGGTCAAGTTCCTGCGCGTGAACAAGAAGGTGTTCGCACAGGAGCCTGATCAAGCGGGGATCCCTAGAGGCGTGTCGAGCATCACCTCAACGTGTGCCCCAACGTGCATACGCCTGTGAAGCGAGAAAGTGAGGCAGTCCAGCGAAAAGCAGGCTTTCATCGTCCAAGAGACCCGCAAACTGGAAGCTGCAGGGTCATTCGCGAGGTCCGATACCCAGTTGGCTGGCCAACCCCATTGTTGTGCCGAAGAAAGGGGAAGGAAGAGCATGTGGGTCGACTTCACCAACCTCAACAAAGCCTGCCCGCAAGATCCATTCCCGCTCCCTCGCATCGATCAGATCGTCGATTCCACCGCCGAGTGTGACCTGTTATGTTTCTTGGATGCCTTCTCCGGATATCACCAGATCAAGGTGGCGGTGGAAGACGTGGGAAAGACGGCCTTCTTGACCCCATGTGGAGTGTACTGCTACACATGCATGTCGTTCGGGCTGCGCAACGCAGGAGCGACCTTTTAGCGGCTGATGCACATCACCTTGGGCCCGTAGCTCAGGAAGAATGTGGAGGCTTACGTTGATGACATTGTGGTGAAGTCTCGTGAGGCCAAAACCCTAATACAAGACCTGGAGGAAACCTTCGCGAGCCTCAACGCAGTGAACCTGCGGCTCAACCCGGAGAAGTGTGTGTTTGGGGTCCCCTCGGGCAAGCTCTTGGGCTTCCTCGTGTCCCACCGAGGCATCGAGGCTAACCCAGAGAAGGTCAAGGCGGTCGAGGACATGAGCCCGCCAAAGACCCTCAGAGAAATGAAGAAGCTCATCATGGGCGTGACCGTGACTGGGACACTTCATCTCCAAGTTGGGGGAGCGAAAGCGCTGCCTTTCTTCCACTGATGAAGAAATAGGGGCCCTTTGAATGGATCAAGAGGCCGTCAGGGCGTTCCAAGATCTCAAGAGGTACCTAACCAGCCCTCTGGTAATGGTGGCCCCGCGCCCTCAAGAGCCCCTGGTGCTCTACCTTGCAGCCACTCCCTACTCCGCCAGCGCAGCCCTGGTGGCGGTTAGAGAGGAGCGTCGGACCAAAGCCGCGACAGCTGCCCGGGTCAAGGCGAAGCAGGATCAAGGAAGACCCACAGAAACCACTACCACAGCCGAGAAGGATCAGCCGCCGCAGGGAAGCGCACTCGGGACAGAAGAGACCCCTCCCCCTGGCGACCAGCCTCTGGAGGCTCCATTGCCTCGGGGAGGCACCACGGTCTCCGGAGGGCGCCATCGACACCAAAGCACTCCAAACCTCGTTGAACACCACCTGTGTACTTCGTCAAAGACGGTGTTGCGGGACGCGAGGGCGCGGTACCCCATGCCTCAGAAACTCCTCCTCGCGCTATTGGTGGCCTCGCGCAAGCTGCGGCATTATTTTCAGGGCCACCCCATCAAGGTTGTCTCAGCGTACCCCTTGGAAAGGGTTCTTAGGAGCCCTAACTCAGCTGGAAGAGTCGCTGAGTGGAACATTGAACTGCAAGCGTTTCAGCTCGAATTCAGCACAACCAGAGCCATCAAGCGGGCCGCGTTAGCGGATTTCGTGGCAGAATGGACGGAGGCGCCGGGCCTCAAGGCTGATGAGGATCGATCCCTCTCCCCGGGAAGCAAGGCGCCGAAAGGTTGGGTCATGTACTTTGATGGGGCATTCTCCAGGCACGGCGCGGGGGCTGGAGCAGTGCTCATATCTCCTACTCAGGACAAGCTCTACTACGCCGTGCAGCTCTGTTTCTAGCACGAAGAAAAGGTCTCCAACAACATAGCAGAATATGAAGGCCTAATAGCAGGCCTGAAGGCCGCAGCTGCCCTAGGAGTGAAGCGCCTTACCATCAAGGGTGATTCACAACTCCTCGTCAACTTCTCCAACAAGGTATACGAGCCGAGGGATGAGCACATGGAAGCCTACCTTGCGGAGGTCCGCAGGATGGAGAAGCAGTTCTGGGGGCTGGAGTTGTAGCATGTGCCCCATGGCACCAATCAGGAGGCCGACGACATCACCAAACGAGCATCCATGCGGCTACCTCAGGAGCCTGGCGTCTTCGAGGAGCGGCTCTTCAAGCCCTCAGCCACGCCATCACTGTCAAGCACGGCGCAACCTCGGGAGGAGCTCCCCCAGCCACCAGCCTCGGGAGCCCCGGTCTGTGGCCCGGCCTCAGGAACGCGCCTGCTCTTGACGATGGAGCCTCAGGAGGGGTGCTGGATCATAGAGCTCCGGAGCTACTTGACGCAAGGGACCTTGCCTGAGAAGGAGGAGGAAGCGGACCGTGTGGCGCGGCAAGCCACGACATACTGCATCAGGGATGGAGAGCTCTACCGGAAGCGACCGAATGATGTGTCCCTACGCTGCATCTCCAGGGAGCAAGGGAAGAACTGCTGGCAGATATACACGGTGGAGACTGTGGGCATCATTCATCATCGCGGACCCTCGTGGGCAAGGCGTTCCGCAGCGGTTTCTATTGGCCTACTGCGCTCAATGATGCCGTCGAACTGGTGAAGGCTTGCGAGGCCTGCCAATTCCATGCCAAGCAGATCCATCAGCCGGCGGGAGGTCTGCAAACTATACCCCTCTCGTGGCCATTCACAGTCTGGGGGCTGGATATCCTGGGCCCATTCCCTCGGGCGCCAGGGGGCTATGGCTACCTCTACATCGCCGTGGACTAGTTCACCAAGTGGGCTGAAGTGGAAGCCGTCCGCACCATCCCCGCAGGTTCTGCTGTCAAGTTCATCAAGGGCATCGTGAGCCGGTTTGCCGAACCGCATCATCACCGACAACGGTTCGCAGTTCACCAGTAACCTTTTCAAAATATATTGTGCTAACCTTGGGACGCAGATATGCTACGCCTCGGTAGCGCACCCACAGAGCAACGGTCAAGCCGAGCGGGCCAACGCGGAGGTCCTGAGCGGCCTCAAGACCAGAACATTCAAGAAGAAGCTGGAGGCCTGCGGCAGAGGTTGGTACGATGAGCCGCAGTCAGTGTTGTGGTCCATCCGCACAACCGCGACCAAGCCAACTGGCGAGACCCCGTTCTTCCTGGTCTATGGAGCCGAAGCGGTCCTCCCTCACGAGGTCATACGTCGTTCCGCACGGGTCCTGGCGTTCGACGAGGCGCAGCAGGACGCCATGCGGGGGACAGACCTCGTGCTGGGGGAGGGGCATCGTCGGGAAGCCGCGCTACGAGAAGACTTTGTGCTGCGGTAGTTGAACCCATTCCTCTGCATGACCTGTCATTGCCACAGTAAATAGTTGAAACCCACTAGCATGTGTAGGAGTTGATTGAGCCATGTTGTGTTCCTACCATGCTATGCCCGCTATTGCTTAGAGTTGTGTCAGGTCTGATTCATTGGGAATGAATTGGAGTACAGTTCTATGTTACGATCTTTGAGAGTGAAATGTGTGAACACGATTTGGTAAAGGTAGCGGTGAGAGGCCATGTAGGAGTACATGGTGGGTTGTCTCACCGGAACCGTCCTTAAGCATTGAGTTACATGTATGTTGTCCAATGACTAGCTACTACCACACATTGGAATGCTTAAGTGCCCCTCTCGACTTATTGACCAACTTGACCTCTGTCCGAGAGTCGCAAATAGTTTCGTGTTTGTAGGTAGTGTTAGTAGTCTACCAAGTGGCACCCGGCCAGTGGGCTTGGGACAGACTAGGCACAAGTGGCATGGTGTACCAAGCGTAGATCCATCCGTGAGGTGGGCTTGGGAACCCTGCACACATCATTTGGGGCCGTGGCGACACCCGGCGGATCTCCTTGGGGATGGAACCCGAATAGGCGATAAACCTGGACTAGAGTCTTGTGTGGTTAGTCAGGTCGTGGCCGACACCCTCGCCAGGCTTCCGCTTGAAGGTTGCCGAGATACATGACGTGTATATGGCGTTAAGTGGTGAGAGCGTGTGTGAAGAAGTACACCCCTGCAGGGTTATCATGATCTATTCGAATAGCCGAGTCCTCGGTTATAGACTTCTTGGATGCTTACGTGGTACATAGACAACTTGAAGTGGATACTCTAAAAATGCTCAAGACAAGTGTGAGTGCTATGGATGGCCTTCTCGTATGGAGACGGGGATGAATCCATAGTAGTGTATTGATGTGGTGACTAGTGGACTCGTGTGCGCCATATCACCTCAAAGAAGTTCTGGTAGTCGTAGAACAGGATAGCCACAGAGTCAAAGCTGGCTTGCTGCAACTAAACCCCACATTACCTTCTTGACACTAATGCATGTATAATAGGATCTGATGTAAGTCTTGCTGAGTACCTTTGTACTCACGTTGCTTTATTTATGTTTTTGCAGCGGAGACTTTGGTCTTATTGGTAGTTCCGCTTGGACTTCGACGAGTAGCTTGTTACCTCAGCTACGATCTTGTACCCTTGGGAGGGTCTTGTAGATAGTCAGGCTTCTCAGACTTTTTCTTTGTAGTTATGCAGACTCGGACATGTAATGCTTCCGCTTGTTGCTTGTATGCCTCGAATGATGGGTCATGTGACCCCTGTGTGTATTTAAAGCTATGTGGCTCTTTCCGAGCCTTTATCTATATGAGTTTGCGTTATGTTGTGATGCCATGTTGTACAACACATACTTGCATGTTATGCGACGTGTAACTTGTATTGCTATGTGTGGGATCCGACAACCTAGTTGTTTATCCTTGGTAGCCTCTCTTATGGGGAAATGTAGTCTCGTGCTTCCGAGCGATAGTAGTCCGCCATGACTTTGTTCATCGAGTCCCGCCACCAAAGACTACTACTTGGACGCTTGATCGGCGGCATGTGTTTCACTTCGTTCCTATATGTCCGTTCTTCGGGAAATGTCGCGGGATATTCGGAGTCCTACCTAGCTCTGCTAAAGCCCGGATACCGGAGTCCTCATAGCCCAGTGCTACAGCCCGAATTCATACGTTGATGACCGACATGCTCGATGTGATTCATGTATGCCTGTCCCCATAGGTTAGTGCCACTTTGGGTTCCACGACTAGTCATGTCGGCCCGGTTCTCTGTCATATGGATGCTAGCGACACTATCATATACGTGAGCCAAAAGGCACAAACGGTCCCGGCCATGGTAAGGCGACACCCGTGGAATACCGTGTGTGAGGCCGCAAAGTGATATGATGTGTTACATGCTAGGTCGGTGTGACTTAGGATCGGGTCCCGACAGCTTTGGTATCGAGCCCGATCGCCTGTAGGATTTCCAAGCCAACCTGGTCAAGTTGAGTCTAGAAATTCTTTAGTTATGTAAGGGGATTGATTGTGGAAGGAACGTAAGGCTCTTTTTACTCCTTTATCTCATGGCCTTCGATTTGAGTCATCTTAATTTCCGACGGGGTTAAGGAACTAGGCTTTCTCTTCCGTCTATCAGGATCACGTGTTACTACTCCGTAGTCTCTTAGGATTGGTTGATCAGAGTCATACCCCAGTTTTCGAGTGCCTTCTTGTAGCCTGTTTAGTAATATCTCGTAACCTTGAGTGGTGATGTTGAGTTGTTGTACTACCCCATTTTAGCGGGATGTCTCATTTTGAGCATTTTACCGCCGTTATGCTGCCGGAATTGCCCCAGGAGTTCGAGAGTTACTAATTTCCGTGTCCTACATTTTTCGTATGTAGTGATGTTGATTCCGTCCTTGGTTTCGCTTTCTCGTGATGTCGCCGCTAAGCGAAGTTTTGTTGCTCGTAGCCAGAACCCCGGAGATGGTAGGGATGAGGATCCTCCTGACCCACCTTCGTTGGCAGAGTTCATGTTAGAGATGGAGAGGAACAAGCGTGAGTCTAACCGCTTGTTGGCACGTATCGAGGAGAACACCGCACAACAGTTCAAAGGGTCTGTAACCATTCATGATTTTATTCGCTTGCACCCACCTACCTTTCATCATTCCATCGAGCCACTCGATGCGGATGACCGGCCCGTAGTATCACACGCAAGCTCCGCTCTGCGAACGTAGCTGAAAGTGACAAGGTCACCTATGCTGCATACCACCCGGAAGGTCATGCTAGTCTTTGGTGGCGTAACTATGAGGCTATGCTTCCAGCCTGGTCAGGTTCCTACCGAGAGATTTCATCGAGGCTTTTCGCGAGCATCACATTCCTCAAGCCCTCATCGATCGCCAAGAGAGAAGAGTTCTGTAGTTTCATCCGAGGTAAGATGGATGTTGATGCTTACAGCAGAGTTTGAGAACCTTGCCCGCTATGCTACTGTAAGAGGTGTCCACAGACGCCAAGAAGCAGACTAGGTTCCGGAAGGGTCTCAACGCCAAGTTGCGTCGTGATCTCCACCTACATCATTGTGATACATTCCAGGCTCTGGTGAACAAGGCCATTAATGCAGAGACAGCTCAGCTCACTTACGAGGAGTCTCGTAAGCACAACCGTGATTTGGGATCTTCTTCCGGTTCTAGTTCTCAGAAGCGCCGGATTTGGATTCCGAACTCCGCTCTTCCTCCTGGATACACACCAAGGCCATCTTATGTGGCACCTCATCCAGTTCAGCAGTATGCACCACCCAGGCCTATTGGTGGACCACCTGCCAATACGGGTCCACGCCCTACCTCCAAGATTTGTTACAAGTGCGGAGAGCCGTGCCACATTGCCCGATTTGTACTCGCATCAGAAGTTGCTCCACCCCAGCCCGAGAAGTCTGCTGGCCGTGGTAGTAAGCCATCGCGCAAGATGTCCAAAGGCCAAGTCAGCTCCCACCGAACATGGATGTGTGCATCACGCCTCAGCTAAAGACGCTCATGATGATCCGTATGTCGTTCTTGGTACACTCCTTGTCAACTGTCATCCAATTTCGGTTCTATTCGACATCGAGCATCTCATTCCTTCATTTCAAGCTATGCCCGCTTGCACGACATGTCATTTTGTGATATTCCCTCCCGCTACTCATTCAAACGCTGGATCCAAATGGCAAACTTCTTGTGTAAGCCATAGTAACGAAATCCTTGTTGATGACTTGTATTCCTTGCCTCACTTATAGCCCTCAAGTCTTCGGGATATTAACATCATCTTGGGTATGGATCGGATGACAGCTCATCATGCCAAGATTGATTGTTACACCAGTGTCCGCCCAGCTTACACACCCATCTAGCAAGATAGTCACTGTCTCCACTAGAGTTGCAAAGCGTCAACTTTATTCTCTTAATGCCAGCCCTCTTCCAGACCTTGAAGATATCCCGATAGTCCGTGATTTTCCGAATGTCTTTCCAGAGGAACTGCCAGGTATTCCACCTGACAGAGATGTAGAGTTAAATCATAGATCTTATTCCAGGAACCGCTCCAATCTCTAGGAGACCTTATAAGATGGCACCCTTAGAATTAGCCGAGCTTAAGAAACAACTTGATGAGTCCTTGCAAAAGGGTTTCATCCGTCCTAGTTCTTCTCCTTGGGCTTGCCCCGTCCTCTTTGTCAAGAAGAAGGATGGTACAGACCGGATGGTTGTAGATTATCGTCCCATTAATTTGGTCACGATAAAGAACAAGTATCCGCTCCCCAGGATCAACGACCTGTATGATCAACTCGCTGGATCCTCAGTCTTTTCCAAAATGGATTTGAGGTTAGGATACCACCAAATCAAGATCAGAAACGGGGACATCCCCAAGACAACCTTTGTCACTCGTTATGGCCAGTACGAGTACACCGTCATGTCCTTTGGTCTAACCAATGCTCCAGCTACATTCTCCGCTTGATGAACTCGATCTTCATGGAGTACTTAGACAAATTCGCGTGGTTTACCTCGATGATATTCTTATTTACTCGAAGAACGTAAGAAGAGCATGCCGAACATCTTAGACTTGTGTTAGAAAAACTCAGAGCACCGCCTTTATGCCAAGTTCTCCAAGTGCGAATTTTGGTTGCCGTAAGTGACCTACCTAGGCCACGTGATTTCTCGGTAAGGGCATTGCTGTCAATCCCGAGAGAGTTCAGCCGTTCTCGATTGGACTCCACCCAAACCGTTAAACAAGTTAGGAGTTTCCTTGGTCTAGCCAGCTATTGTCGCCGCTTTGTTGAAAACTTCTCCAAAGTAGCTAAACCCCTCATAGAACTTCTCAAGAAAGATAAAAAGTTTGAGTGGTCCCCATAGTGTGAGTACAGTTTTCAGGAACTGAAAAGACGCCTGACTTCTGCTCCCATACTTGTGCCACCGGATTTCACGAAGGACTTTGTTATCTACCGCGACACCTCATAGACTAGGTTGCATTCTTATGCAGGATCGTCATGTGATTGCCTATGCATCTCGACAGTTGCATCCACATGAGGAGAATTATCCTATACATGATCTAGAGCTTGCAGCCGTAGTCTATGCACTCAAGACCTGGCGACATTACCTTCTTGGTAAACATTGCGAGATCTACACCGATCACCAAAGTCTCAAGTATATCTTCACCCAACTAGATTTGAACCTTAGGCAAAGATGATGGTTGGAGTTAATCACAGATTATGATCTAGGGATTACCTACACCCCAGGCAAAGCTAATGTCATGGCTGATGCGCTAAGTCGTAAATCCTATTGCAACAATCTCGTGTTGCAGCAGGGTCAACCACTTCTCCATGAGGAATTCTGTAAGCTTAACCTTCACATTGCTCCTCACGGATTCCTTTCTACCTTGGTGGCGAAACCTACCCTCGAGGATCAGATCATTTCGACCGTAAGTTTGATAGGGTGTTATCCGCATCAAGAGAAACATTAAGAAGGGAGTTGGTGGATGTTTCTCTATGGATGATCGAGGTGTTGTCTTCTTTGAGAATCGCTTGGTGGTTCCCAAGAGTCAACATCTTCGACAATTGATTCTTAAGGCGGCGCATGAATCTCCTCTCACGATTCATCCCGATAGTACTAAAATGTATCAGGACCTACGCCAGAGGTTCTGGTGGACTAGGATGAAGAGAGAAATCGCTCGCTTTATTGCTAATCGCGACGCTTGTCGTCAAGTATAAGGTAACATCAAAGACCTGGCTGCACCCTTCAGCCTTTAGCTATTCCTGAGTGGAAATGGGATAAAGTTGGTATGGATTTCATCACCGGCTTTCCCAGGACCAAGAAAGGGAATAATGCTATCTTCGTAGTCATTGATCGTCTCTCCAAAGTGGCTCACTTCCTACCGGTTCGAGAGAGTATCACCGCTAGTCAGCTCACGACTTATATATTCTCTAATAGTGTCACTTCATGGTGTTCCACTAGAGATCAATTCAGACCGTGGCGCCTTTTTCACTTCTCATTTCGGGAGAGTTTCCAAACTGCCATGGGCACCCATCTTTCCTTCAAGACCGCTTTCCACCCTCAATCAAGTGGTCGTGGAACGGGTCAACCAAATTCTCAAGACATGCTTAGAGCTTGTGTTATCTCATTCGGTATGGATTGGGAGAAATGTCTTCCGCTTGCCGAGTTTGCTTATAACAATAGCTATCAATCCAGTCTCAAGAAAGCTCCTTTTGAGATTCTCTATGGACGAAGATGTCGAACACCTTTGAACTGGTCAGAAACCGGTGAAAGACAATTCTTTGGACCGGATATGATCCAGGAGGAAGAAGAGCAAGTTCGCATCATTCGTGAGAATTAGAAAACAGCCCAATCTCGTCAAAAGAGCCAGTATGACCGTCGTCATAAGGAAGTGGCTTACGAAATTGGCGACAAGGCTTACCTCCGGGTTACTCCTTTGAAGGGTACCCATCGTTTCGGTATCAAGGGCAAGTTGGCTCCCCGTTACATTGGTCCCTTTCGCATTCTCGCTAAACGAGGAGAGGTTGCCTACCAATTGGAACTACCCCCACATCTTTCTCGAGTTCATAATGTCTTCCACGTCTCGCAACTCAGGCATTGCTTCTCGGATCCCATCCATGGAGTGGACCACGAAACGCTTGATCTCCAAGATAACCTCACCTATCGAGAGTACCCGGTTCGCATTCTTGATCAAGCAGAGCGTGTTACCCGACGTCAGAACATCAATTTTCTCAAGGTTCAGTGGTCTCAAAGATTCCGAGAGAGAAGCTACTTGGGAGCGAGAAGATCGCCTTCGACCGAGTACCCCGCTTTCTTTCCATCGACCCTGAATCTCGGACGAGATTTTTCCAAGTGGGGCGAGTTATCACATCCCTAGTTCTCGTATGACCTAGACTAGCTAGTCATTTGTGCATCATGTTTAAATTCCATTTAATATTGAAATGAGGATTTTGAAACCCTCGTAATCATTTTTCCGAAATGACCCAAATAAAAATTGCTTCAATTTGGCCCAAGAAAATGTTCCTGTTTTCTAAAAATATTGGTCGAGGTAAAATTCCAACTAATATTTTTGGGAGCTCGTAGTATTTATTTTTGGCCATTTGAATTAATGCAGTGAATATTTGCCTTGGATATATATGCTATATATATTATATATGTCCAATAATTATGCTAGTTGTCGAGGAGCTCGAATAATATAGTTAGCTCCTCGCAAAAATTGGCATAAGGAAATAAATTGATTTAGTATTATTACTAAATCGTAACAAATGTCGAAAATAGAAAAAGAAATAAAAGGAAAACCTTACACGGCGCTTAGCTTACGGGCTGGCCAGCCTCTGTCTTGCGGCTGCCCAAATGGCCAGCCCAGCCCATCTGGGCCCCCTCCTCTGTCGTCTTCCTCCTCGACAGAGGATCGGGCAGGCGTGCAACGCGCACACGCCCGCCCAAGGCCACCTCCTCCCTCCCTGCCTGCCTGTCCTCCCCCTCGCCGCTCTGGATGGCCCGGACGACGCCACGCGCCGCCCCCGAACTCACTCCCTCTCCCCAGTCCTCTCCCCTCCTCTCTCGCCTCCCCATGGCCTTGCCTTCTGCCGCCGCCAGCTCACCGCCGACGCTCCCGCCGTCCCTCGCCCGTGGAGTCCACAAGCCCCGCCACGACTCCCTCATCCTCTCCGCTTAAGCCACAAGACGCCGGACGCCCGTGGAGCCGTTGCCGTCGCCGTCTTCGTCTCCGTCGGAGATCCCCTCCGCCCTTCTGGCCGCTTCAGTTCCTCCCCGACCTCGCCCGACCCGTTAAATCGTGACCGTGAGCTGCTGCTCCTTCTCCCCTCTCCGTTCTCGCCCCTACGCAGCCGCATCTCGCTCGCGCCCGACTCGGCCGCCGCCCAGCTCCGCTCCGTGAGCTCGGCGCCCAGCCCCAGCTCCCCTGGATGCGGACGACGACGGGCTACGCCCCGGTGGTCTTCGCGCGTCCAGACGCCGCTTGTAGCGCAAGTCCGGCGAGTCGCCGCCGCGCTATTGGTCGCCGCCGGCCAGAACTCCGGCGGGCTGACGTGGTTTTTAATTAGGCACTAACCCCACCTATCGACACCGACAAGGCTCCTAGCGCCACTAATCTAAATTAGATTAGAAATAAACCCCCGTTAACTAATCGAGACACTGACGCAGTGGCCCCACACGTCAAGTTTGATCCCGGGCCAGTCATAGCTGACTTGTTTATCGTCATGCTTACGCAGGTCGACGCAGATTTGATTTTCTGGTATTAAATTGAATCAGGAAATTCCAGAAAATGTTTCAAACTTCAAAAAATCATAGAAATTCAACCGTAACTCGGATTGAAATAATTTATATATGAAAAATTATCAAAAAAATGCAATCTATCCATCTATACCAGTTTCATGCATGACAAACCAACCTAAACCTGCTGTATAGGTGAAAACATGTAAATGGCATTTATAAGAGCTTAGTTTGGAGTTGCATTTTAACCTTGGTTCAAATGGACTTCATTAAAATTGAATACTAGTTGCATTAGCTCAAACAGCATCACATCTACATGCCATGTTCATGCATCATATTGTTGCATATGATTGTGTATTGATTGTCGGCACTGCTCCTTCTCGATAGGTCCTGCCTCCGAGACCGCTCCAGAGTAATTGCCTCACGAAGCAAAGGCTCCCTTGTTGATTTACTGGGCAAGCAAACCCCTTGGTCATTCCGATACAATCCTACTCTCTCGCCTCCTGCTCTCATTTATTGCATTAGGACAACAACGATTCATCTCTGCTACTTTGTGTCATGCGGTAGTTGAACCCATTCCTCTGCATGACCTGTCATTGCCACAAGAATAGTTGAAACCCACTAGCATGTGTAGGAGTTGATTGAGCCATGTTGTGTTCCTACCATGCTATGCCTGCTATTGCTTAGAGTTGTGTCAGTCCGATTCATTGGGGATGAATTGGAGTACAGTTCTATATTCGATGTCGAGAGTGAAATGTGTGAACACGATTTGGTAAAGGTAGCGGTGAGAGGCCATGTAGGAGTACATGGTGGGTTGTCTCAATCGAACCGCCCTAAGCATCGAAGTTACATGTATGTTGTCCAATGACTAGCTACTACCACACATTGGAATGCTTAAGTGCCCCTCTCGACTTATTGACCAACTTGACCTCTCGGCCCGTGAGTCGCAACTAGTTTCTATTGTTTGTAGGTAGTGTTAGTAGTCTACCAAGTGGCACCCGCCGTGTGGGCTTGGGACAGACTAGGCACAAGTGGCACGGTGTACCAAGCGTAGATCCATCCCATGAGGTGGGCTTGGGAACCCTGCACACATCATTTGGGGCCGTGGCGACACCCCGCCGGATCTCCTTGCGGATGGAACCCGAATAGGCGATAAACCCGACTAGAGTCTTGTGTGGTTAGTCAGGTCGCGGGCCGACACCCTCGCCAAAGCTTCCGCTTGAAGGTTGCCGAGATACATGACGTGTATATGGCGGTAAGTGGCGAGAGCGTATGTGAAGAAGTACACCCCTGCAGGGTTATCATGATCTATTCGAATAGCCGTGTCCTCGGTTATGGACTTCTTGGATGCTTACGTGGTACATAGACAGCTTGAAGTGGATACTCTAAAAATGCTCAAGACAAGTGTTAGTGCTATGGATGGCCTTCTCGTATGGAGACGGGGATGAATCCATAGTAGTGTATTGATGTGGCGACTAGTGGACTCGTGTGCGCCATATCACCTCAAAGAAGTTCTGGTAGTCATAGAACAGGATAGCCACAGAGTCAAAGCTGGCTTGTTGCAACTAAACCCCACATTACCTTCTTGACACTAATGCATGTATAATAGGATTTGATGTAAGTCTTGCTGAGTACCTTTGTACTCACGTTGCTTTATTTATGTTTTTGCAGCGGAGACTTCAGTCTTACTGGTAGTTCTGCTTGGACTTCGACGAGTAGCTTGTTACCTCAGCTACGATCTTGTACCCTTGGGAGGGTCTTGTAGATGGTCAGGCTTCTCAGCCTTTTTCTTTGTAGTTATGCATACTTTCGGACATGTAATGCTTCCGCTTGTTGCTTGTATGTTTCAATGATGGGTCATGTGACCCCTGTGTGTATTTAAAGCTATGTGGCTCTTCTGAGCCTTTATCTATATGAGTTTGTGTTATGTTGTGATGCCATGTTGTACAGCACATACTTGCATGTTATGCGTACGTGTAACTTGTATTGCTATGTGTGGGATCCGACAACCTAGTTGTTTATCCTTGGTAGCCTCTCTTATGGGGAAATGTAGTCTCGTGCTTCCGAGCGATAGTAGTCCGCTTCTGACCCGGTTCATCGAGTCCCGCCACCAAAGACTACCGCTTGGACGCTTGATCGCCGGCATGTGTTTCACTTTGTTCCTATGTCCTGTTCCTTCGGGAAATGTCGCATGATATTCGAGTCCTGCCTAGCCTGCTACAGCCGGGATACCAAGTCCTGTTAGCCCAGTGCTACAGCCCTCAATTCATACGTTGATGACCGACATGCTCGATGTGATTCATGTATGCCTGTCCCCATAGGTTAGTGCCACTTTGGGTTCACGACTAGTCATGTCGGCCCGGTTCTCTCATTATATGGATGCTAGCGACACTATCATATACGTGAGCCAAAAGGCGCAAACGGTCCCGGGCCATGGTAAGGCGACACCCGTGGGAATACCGTGCGTGAGGCCGCAAAGTGATATGATGTGTTACATGCTAGGTCGGTGTGACTTAGGATCGGGGTCCCGACAGCTTCGTCGACCCAGCAAGTGTCTGACGGACATGAGGAAGACAAAGGGATCCGCGGGTGGCCATTTAGAACTAAAATATGTCTAGATATATCCATTTCTAGGACAAGTATTTCCGGACGGAGGGAGTATTAATTATACAAGAGAGCCGGATTGGCACCTCTTAGTTCATGTAAATGTAATGAAATTCATCATGTTTATATGAAGATCCGACTTTTTATACGAAATCCTTCATGCTTATATGAAATCAGTCCGTGTTTGCATGAATTTCATCTGGTTGGTTAGAGTTGTAAAAATGTCTGCCGCTAGCGTTTGATGTCGTCCTCCGCGGAAGGAAGCGGGAGGAAATTTGCCGGCTGCCGTTGGAGATGCTCTTTATGCTGGAAATAATAGAGTGGCATCCAATCCATTTGAGTTAATTGCCTGTATGATTGTCCCTCTATAAAAAGTTAATTACATGTACAAAGGTACACGTGACTTGCAGGTTGGCTACAGCTTCGCATGTAAAGTTAAAAAGAAACAAGTCCATCCTTAATATTCTAAGTACTGTGGGTTCCACTGTCAAGACAAAGAGCGAAAAGAAGTATATATTAAATAAGTAGAGTAATATATAATATACAAATCTAAAGTTAAAAAACAGAATTGAACTCATGTCATCGCATTAAGTAGCATCCGACGCTAACCAGCCCAAAGACATTTTTGTTGTAGACCATGCTGGAGATATATCTCCATGTCTACTCTTATATATACTCCATTCGTTCCTAAATATTTGTCTCTTTCAGATTTCAAATGGACTACCACATACGAATGTGTATGTAGACATATTTTAGAGTGTAGATTCACTCATTTTGCTACGTATGTCTCTTCGGGAAGGGGTCAGATTTGTCCTTGATTTATTTCTGAGGTATCTAGATGGCACTGCACCGCCAAGAAAAGAGGGTAACATCAAAATTATGGACTACTTTTTTGAGTATGTTGGTAAGGTCCGGTCATAGTCACTTGTTGAAATCTCTAAAGACAAATATTTCTCCGTTCGAATACTTGTCATCAAAATGGATAAAAGGAAATGTATCTAGACGTATTTTAGTTTTAGATACAACTATTTTTATCCATTTTGATGACAAGTATTTTCGGACGGAGGGAGTAGAAAACAGAGTTGGTGATGATGGTGTGCGTGCCATCCTGCAATATAGGCCGTCGGATTTATATCTAATGGATAGGAAAGAAACTCGCAATTTTGCAAAAATATACCCACACGCCTCTCCACGCTCGCAAATAAGGCCTTCCCTCATTCAGCCTTTTCTCTCACAAGATAAACTACTCATACAAATGCATCTTGATGTTCCGCAGATGCACGGGCAGCAAGCTAATTTCTTTAAAATAGTTGCTGCGATAATTGGGTTGAAGTGATATATTTTATGTCCGCCTAATGATTTCAGATTCACTAGTAGTAACAAAGAAAAGGTTGCCTTGTTAATTAATGTAAAATAGGGTGAAAACTATCACATGAGGCCGGTAAAAACAAGGCACACTGGGTTCAGCGTCATCGTCACTACAAGTATGCACGCCGAGAAGTCTACATATGGAGGGGGTTACCGAGCGAGGCACCGAGACACAATGTTTGAGAGAGAAACCAATTGATGATTATGATCGAGATCGAGTTGTCACCCTTCTCATTGCCATTGTTGGGGGGAGGGAGAGAAAGGCGTGTCGAGAGTGTGTGCGCGGTAGGCACAGAGGCACAACTAGCGAGTGTGTGTGTGTGTGTGTTTGAAAGAGGAGTCGATAGATTATTATCAAGATCGATAAAGCACCCTACCCCTTCGGTGCCGTTAGTGTGTGTGTGTGTATGTTTGAGAGAGAATCCAAATGATAGATTAGTATCAAGATCGAGGTGTCACCCTACTCCTTCGGTGCCGGGTAATGTGTGTGTGTATGTTTGAGAGAGAAGCCAGTCGATAGATTAGTATCAAGATAGAGGTGTCACCCTACTCCTTCGGTGTTGGGAAGTGTGGGTGTGTGGGTGGAGGGGGGGGGGCAGTGACACTCACATATCTCTACTCTTATAAAAAAACAGATTTGGTGATGATGTTGTTACAGCCATCCTGCAATATAGGCCATCCAATTTATATCCCATTTAACAGGAAGGAAAATATGGCAATTTTGCAAAAAGATACCCACACCCCTCTCCGCATTTGCAAATAAGGCATTCCCTCATTCATCCTTTTCTCCCACAAGATAAACTTCTCATACAAATGCATCTTGATGTTCCGTGCAACGCACATGGGTATCTTGCTAGTAGGGAGAAGGATTTTGTGTGACACATATCTAGCTATATTAAGGGATAGGTAGATAGCATATGTGTGAGAGATATTATTATACTTTGAGACATTAGTGGCTGTGGGTGGGCGGAATTAAAGGGATGGGCGTGTTAGACATAGAGAGCATGTGTGTTTCTGTGTGAGAGACTTGTAGGACGGGGTAGAAAGACGAATTTAACCCTGACGGAGGGAGAGAAATACACGAAGTACGCGTGTTTGATTCCGATGCCCATAGGGAAATGAGATATGTATGCGTGTGAGAGATATTGCACAATTCATTCACGTATCACTATCTAGCGATCGTGGACGTGCATCGCTTGAACATAAGTCAATATCTACTTCATATCATGGCCAAAGGTACAATATCGATTCAACGCTATAAAGATTGGACACTCACATATCACATTTTTTTCTATTTAAATAAACCTTTTCAGTTGTGCATGCCAAAGTTACAGTGATGTTTCTTCAAACAACCAATGTAGCTATCATGCACATGAACCATTGTTACTCTTGCATTCAAATTCATTAGTCTTGGATGATTGAAGTTTCTATTTTGAAGTAATATATGTAATATTCATATATGAATTATTTATGAAATGGAGGCTATGTAATCATATGAGGTAACACTTTTAAGTAGCTAACTACAATATCCATTTCTTTTTGTGCGCCTCTACACTAACACGTCAATGCATTATGTTTAAAGTAAATAACCAATGGCACTAAATTATATATTTACACGAGAAATACATAGGCTGAGCGTTTGATCCCTTTTTTTGTGAATGCGCCACTACACCCATACGATTGGCCGTGCCCGTGTGAACGTCCAAGTTATCGGCGCATCATCCCGAGTTATTGTCTTTTTTTCTGGGGTGGACTTCACACCAGTTATTAACTGCTGACGCGTGCTCCGTGTACACAGTCTAGCATGACCTTCCCGCTAGCACGGTCCAAAATTAGTTGAAACTGGAAACGAACGATCCCGCGGGTGGCATAATCTCCCGCCTCCCGCCACCTTAGTCTTTAGCATACGAAATCCCCCTTTTGTCCTTGGTGCACGGAGACCAACAGTTACAATACCGCCCTCATCTACATGATAGGTCGGGGCTGCTTTGGTAACTTCCGGTTCCCCCCACTACACGGCACCCCCATTTCCTCTCCCTCCCAAGAAAATGACTAACTCCACAGACCAGAGCATCTTACATCACGCCGTCTGCATTTCATCGCCCTTTCTCCCTCTCCTCTCGAAACCCTAGACTGCTCATCCACCGGTGTACCATAGCCCATTCATTGCCACAAGGCCCACCTCGCCGGATCTCGCTTCTCATTGTCGCATCTACCCTCCCACCTCCCCTAGAAACAAGTAGACTGCTCATCCACCACTGCATTACAGTCCATTCAAGGCGGCCATGTCCACGACGCCGGATCTGCTTCGCCGGTACTCTCGTCAACCGCCGCGCATCTGCAGCGGCTCATTCGTACTCCCCACCGGAGACGCTTCGTGCACACCCCCTGGAGCCGCCCACCGACGCCCCCGTCGACGACCTCTGATCCTCTTCGCCGACACCTTCCTCAACCCTACCGGAGCCGCTTCACCGACACCAGCATGAACCCTACTGGAGTAGCTTCACCTATACCATTCTCAACCCTACCGGGGCCGCTTTGCCAACTCACAAGTCCACGGCCTTAGATCCGCTTCCTCGCACCCTCATTCAACCTACCGGAGCAGCTTCTGACGCCCCATCCACGGCCGTAGATCCGCATCGCCGACACCACCCTTAACCCAACCACCGGAGCAGCTTCTGACGCCCCATCCACAACCGCAGATCCGCATCGTCGACACCATCCTTAACCCAACCACCGGAGCAGCTTCTGACGCCCCGTCCATGGCCGCAGATCCGTATCGTCGACACCATCCTTAACCCAACCATCGGAGCAGCTTCACCTACACCCTCGTCCATGGCCACATATCCGCTTCGCCCACACCACAGTCCACCCTACCGGAGCCGCTCCACAAACACCCTACTCGACGGTTCTAGATCTCCTTACCGGACCCCGACAGCCAAAGGCGTCATCACCCTCGATGTTTCTAACCTGATTCCCACTGCTCGAGAGATGCCAAGCACCCACCATGGCCTAGGTACTTGTCACCTTTAAACCCGGCCCAAAGATCACTTGCCCGATGTACTTCAAATATACTAACCGGTCATTTGTTACTCGTTATGCAACCGGCAAAAACTACAAGGACGATGTTTCTTCCGGATCTAACAGCTTGGCCAACCAAGATCCTGGATTGAGGCATTGCTATGATCTTGTAAGCGTGCCTCTCTCTTGTATAGTTCTCAGGCTCGCCAAATGCTTTGCTAGGATTTTCAACCAAGAATCCCTTTGTGCATAATGATTTCTACCATCGGCTGCTAAATTAGATATGTAGATGTCATACATGATACTACCTCGTACCTCCGTTCAGAATATAAGTCTTTCTAGAGATTCCACTATAGGCTACATACGGAGCAAAATGAGTGAATCTACACTCGAAAATGCATCTATATACATCTCGTATGTGGTCCATACTTGGAATCTCTACAAGGACATATATTTAAGAACAAAGGCGACATTACACAAAATCGTAGGTGGCATGTAGGAATTCCAAGGCACTACATTAGGCTCCCTTAGAGTGCCTGCCAGTCCAAAGATACATGAGTGATGGCTAGTTTATGGTACACACACAATCGTTAATTGGTGGTTTAAATATGCTAAGGGATATGCAATGTAGTATCATGTAGAGATGTCTGAAATTAGCCGTGTCAACTTGCAGATAGGGTTACACAATGAAAAAGTACGAGATGTATGTGACAATTTCATGGAACATCACAAAAAAGGAGATGCAAATGGTGAGCCTATGCAAGATGCTATGGTACGTCACTCCTCCATTGCAATCATCGTGACATGTTATTTGTATGCCAGTTCTATTAGCCAAGTTTCTTAGGGACAGTTATTATGAGTTATCCTAAGAAAATAAGCACCTGCGAATATAAGCTCCATGTAATACGCCAACCAGTTCTTTTCATTGCCTTTTCAGCTTATCTTTGGTATGATTAGTGGAAAGTCTAGATTGCATTATATAAATTTTCCATTTTGCTGCCATATGGAAATTAATTTGACTTACAAACATCACAAATTGAACCCAGTGCAGTAATTAATATGATAGGAAAACAGACCATCACTATTTGCTCAAAATGCAAATACAAAGATGCCATCTACTTGGCACAATCTACTTTGGTCAATGTTTTCCATAGAGATCCCATTGCCTAATTTAAACGAAGAACGCATGACCCACATTTAAATGAAGAACAATTATTTATTGAAATTCGATGGTCCAAGTGGTTGGTTATTATGATATAGCAGCACCACCTAAAAGCATCATATAGCAGCAGCAGCAGCTCATAGCAACTCATCATACAAAGAGCAAAGATCTGCAATTCATCATATACCAAAGCAAAGAACTCATAGCAATTCATCATATAGCAGCAGCAGGAGCAGCTCATAGCAATTCAACATATAGCAGCAGCAGGAGCAGCTCATAGCAATTCATCATATAGCAGCAGCAGGAGCAGCTTGTAGCAACTCATCATATAGCAGCAGCAGCAGCTCATAGCAATTCATCATATAGCAGCAGCACAGCTCATAGCAACTCATCATTCAGCAGCAACAGCTCATAGCAATTCATCATATAGCGGCAGCAGGAGCAGCTCATAGCAATGCATCATATAGCAGCAGCAGAAGCAGCTCATAGCAATTCATCGTATAGTTGATCAGAATGAAAATTTGGCAAAAAATCAGAGGAGATCCTCACCTTGTTGGATGAGCTCATCCTTCAACAAAGACCTCAAGGCCATGGCCCGGGAGGAGGTGGGGAACAAGGTGCCTTCACGCAAAGTGTGGCATCACCAGAAGTTGTGCAAATACCACGAGTAGTGCGTTGGACGAACCACAAAGGAGCAGCCACTCGGAGACCATGAGAATGAGGGCGGCGCCAGAGGAGGAGCAGCCAGGAGATTTGCCCCTACCCGCCGGCCATGTAGCCTAGCTGGACATAGCATCGTCGAGGACCAGGCCAGATGGGACCAGTGGCGACGACTCGCTGGAGGAACCCTAGTGCTGCAGGCAGGGGATCGAGGTAGAGAGAAAGGGGAGAGGAGATGCAAGCGGGCAGGGCAATGAATGCTTGCGTGTTTGTTTTTACTTGAGGGTCAGGTGTGACAGGGGTGTCAGCAGTTGCATTTTGAGTGTAATATAGGCAGACAACAGAGTCATTTCACTATTCCCCTTCCCTTCAATTTTTAGCGAGGTTCTACCCGAAACAACCCCCTCCAAAGCAAAATTAGTTAAGCCCAAGCCCATAACTCAAAAATGACTTCATTACATCTTTTATGGCTTATTTTGACAATATGCCCTAAAAGGCGTAATCGAATCGCCCTTAACCTCGCAATTCAATTGTGCGTGAAATGATGAATCACTCCTCACGCTATGTGTACATTTAGGCATCATCATACATGGCATAACCTAATACATGTGCATTCCATTGTAGAATCGTGAATATGCAATGTTTATGTTAGTTCATATGTTGCACATGATGTTTAAATGCCTCTTAAATCTGGTCACCAAGTGATGGTCTTTAAGCCTCATTCTTTGCTTCTTTTCTTGATATGTAAGATTTGCTCACACATCTGCTCAATTGCTTGTTTGCATCAGCCAGCCATACTAGGACTGTTTGCTTTGATTACTTGTCGTCCTTGACCTAACACTCTAACAGAGCTTGTCAACGATTTAAACACTAAGGGCTGTCAGATCGGGGCCTTGTCTAACTCATAGGTGACATAAAGGTTTGGTCAGACACTACAAGAGGCTCTCCAAGAGTACCGGAGATCCAGTTCAAGGTATGCCTAGTTTTTACATAGTGCGTATATAGTAAATGCTCATTTCATTGTGTGGAAGTGCAAGAGATGTGGCATGTTTCATTATGTGGTGTTGTTTTGTTATAATCTCATCCTTTTGTGTTCATAGACCTGAAAGTATGCATATTTATCTTCCAAGGAGACGAGTAACTAGTTTGTGTCACCTTGCAAGGGGGTGCAATGAAGATAAGATTGAGGATTTCCAAGTACAAGATGTTAGGAAGGAGCCTTGCAAGAGAAGTAGGAGCTGCAACGAGCCTCTTCAACCTGCTAAGGTAAGTCAACGTATGCAACTCAACAGTTCAATTCCTTGTTTGTTTCTGCATAGTTAATCTTCTCTTTTCAATTGCTTTATTTGTCCTCACTTAATGAGATGACCAAATAATTATGCCCGATGTTCTGTACTTGTATCACTATTAGTTGACATAATTAAAGGCCTTACCATTTAATTACTTCCGTCAAGTGTGCCTCAAGCTTTGAAGTCTATTAAGCAACTATTATTGCATGAGGCTCACAATCTAGTTTATACTATGCTAATGATTGCATAGTTTTGCCTGCTGTAGTATGTTTGTATGAAACCCTCTGCTGTTCATTATGCTCCCTAAGACTTTAATTGAGGTACAGAATGGCCAACTGCTTGCTTACTTAGACGCAACGTGCTGTCTAAATTTGTAACTTGTCTGTGTTTTCGATTGGGCCCCAACATCATGCTCCTCTCGTGAGCTAAGAGGGATTTCTGTATGCAGGCTGCATGCACTATCTTTTTATAATTTTTAAAATATCACCGCTTATGCTTCATGACGTGTAACATTTTTTGTGTGAAAGTGACGTGTAACATTATTGTTAGTCCTGTTTTGCCATGTAGTAAAAAATAGTGTCTTGTTCGCTTCAATCGTTGTAACTATATTTTTGCCCTAGTCATGTGTACTTACGTAAACATTTCGTGATGAAGTGACATCAACACAAAAATCATGCGAGCAAAGGCGGCATGGCTGCTAATCAATGATTATGGATTGGAATTGGAATGTGCTAATGTTCTCGAGCATCAACTAGAGGTGGCAAGACAACGGTACATGATTGTCAACGATAATCAACAAGTTGAGACCGGACATGCATGTATTAGATGCAGAGTCAAAAAATGTAACAAGACACCGAGGTAACCATGAAGGAATTGGAGATTTTGCAGACTGAAATTTGTGCTATCCGAATCCGCCAATCCTATTTTCTCAAGAGATTATAGTTCAAATGGAGTTAAGTTGATGCGGCGTCCATGATGTATGAGCCAGATTTGCCAAAGGTATGTAATTTTCTGTTTGTGTCTGCTTTATTATCACTTGTGCCATACCATAATGCCCAGTGGGTATAATCGGCTGTAATTTCTTTATTGTATAGTGTAGGATTATTCTACCTTTCTATGCCTTGATCTCTTTGTTGTATAGTGTATGCTTTTTAGAGGTGATAGTATTGAGTAGGATAATTCTTTGAATATGCTATATCGCTCAAAAGGGGCCAACTGGCCCGACCATGGGCCTTCTACGCCTCGTAGGATCCATGGGCCTTCTACGCCTCAGAGATCCATGGGCCTTCTACATCTCGCAGGATCCATGGGCCTTCTACGCTCAGCAGGATCCATGGGCCTTCTACGCCTCGCAGTTGTCCATGGGCCTTCTACGCCTCGCAGATCCATGGGCCTTCTACATCATGTAGGATCCATGGGCCGCCGACTCATTTATGGGTCTTGTATCGGCCTTTAATGGGCCATAGACGGCCTATAATGGAAATCGACGCTTTATGGGCTGACCATAACGGGCCGTTAATAGGTCGACGGTGATGCTATGAAAATGGCCCAATGCACTAACGGACCACAAACGGGCCGATCAGAACGACGGATGAATTTGGCCCACTAGCGTAAAATGACAAGAACGGGCCGTAAGTAACCGAATGCCGCAAATGAGCCCAAGAATAAATGGGCCTCATAAGGCCGAAGTTAACTTAATGGAAACGCCCAATGGAATAACGGCTCGTTAATGGGTATAAAGTGTTACACTGTTCATTACGGGCCAGTTTCACCGCTGGCCGTTAATGGGTGTAAAGTAATACATCGCTGTTCATTACGGGCTGATTTCAAAGACGGGCCGCTAATGGGCCAAGATTTACAAAGGGCCTCGTATGGGCCGAAAAGACGTCATGGGCCGGTGAAAACGGGCTGGAATCATATTGATGGCCCAGATGACGCCATCGGGCCTAATTCACATAGGGCGAACGGGCCTTTGGTTAGCGGGTCAGTAAATGGGCTATATGCTAATATGCCATTAACAGCTTTCCATGGGCCGCCCGCCACCACTGACCAAGTCAAACAGGCTAGCCTTTTCACAGGAATGGGCCACTGTTGGGCCATGCCACGTGTCGACGTATGATAGGCGCCTTCTGTCTAGTGAGTGGATGACATCTGTCCCAATGATGAGCCGACACGTGTTTCCTCCAGCCAATGATGATTTTACACGTGGAAAATCCCCATTGGTCGGGGCTTTTAACGGGTTATCGGATCCAAAACCCGACCCGATAGCTTAACGGCGTTCCATTATGGTGGATGCCACGTGTCGGTCACCCTTGACGTAAAGCACTTCGCGGACGCGCGATTTATCGTTATGGAAGTGGACACTTCCGTAATGATAATTTTGGTAATGTCATGGAACACTTCTACGACAACACAGGTATGACTATCTTGATTCTGTCATAAATTTTTCATGGATGTACATGCATGACAAAAAACGCGACCTACTCTAAGAAACACGTATCATCACGGAAGTGTATTTTTTTTGTAGTGCAGGCTTGGTTCCGCCAGGACCACAAGGACCTGAAGGCTGCCCAGGATGTGCTGGCTGAGCGCGACCTGGCGCTCGTCATGAAGCAGGCTGACATCGAGAAGGCCCGGGAACTGGCGAAGCAGGAGGCCGCTCAGGCCGAGGCCGCTCGGCAACAGCAACAGGCTACGCTAAACTCCTAGGAGGAGGACCTTGCCGCGCGCAAGGTGAGGCTCGCCGCAACGCTCCGTGGCAAGGACAAGGAGATGGAGAAGCTTGTCGTGCAGCAGACCCAGGAGCTGGAGCAGAGGCACAAGGAGGCACTCGATGCCTGTGCTCGCTCACGCCGCAAGGTAAAAGAGCCGAGGTGGAGCGGAATGGGCTGAAGGATCAGGCCCTCAAGCTAGCCAAGGAGAAGGACACGCTCAACGGTGCCTCGTGGAGGCGCAGGCGCAGTCCTCGGCAAGGCTGAGCGGGCTCTCAAGGCCAACGCCCATCAAAGACCAAGTCAAGCTGGAGGTTCTTGAGAAGATGCTTTGAGGCCAAGGCCCGGATGAGGCCTCGGCCAGGATCTGGAGGCCGAGAAGCAAAGAACGGAAGAACGAAGCCGCCAACCACAAGGACTTTGTGGAGGGCGAGAACCGCTGGATCGGCCGCCTCAAAGACGTCGCCGGCAGGATCACCACGCAGCTGGCCACCATGGGGATGCCAAATGTGAGGTACACCTGGGAGCGCAACACAAGCCCCAATGCCAAGCTGACCCTGTTCTTCGAGGGTGTTCTCGAGCCTCGAGCATTTCCGGCCCACTGTGGCGATTTTCCCGGTCGGGCCAGCCCGGAGGCTTTGCCGGGGCGCCATGACTAAGGTTCTCACCAAGGTGGCATACTGGAACCCCTCCCTCGACTTCGACGCTGCGTTGGAGAGCTTGCTGGAGGATATGGACCTCGCGCCGCTTAGGGAGCATATCGAGCCCGTCATCAGCGGCGCCGATGGAATCCAGAGGGTTGAGGGCCAGCGCCGGGACTAGGCACCCTGTTTCTTATCGCTGCTGCAAGTTCATTACCAAGACAATTTATATCTCTAGTTAGAACCGCAGCAACAATTGATGTAATATAACTCTGCAGTAGTTTTGATATCATGCATGTTACTTTCCTGTTCAATCCCCCCTTTGTATGTTCACCCTAAGTTAATCATGTAGGCTTGCCGGCGCGTAAACCCAGAGCGCGGCACTTTGAGGACGGATCCCCAGTGGCCTGCCGGGTGTGCTTGCTGCCAGGCGAACCACCTTACCACTCTCAACGCGGCCGCTCGAATTGTCGAGCTTGACTCGAGTCAGAATCGAGAGCGTTGCCAATTGCGGAAGGCTAACGTGCCGTTCTCAACGCGGCCGCTTATGCTGTTGAGCAGACTCGAAAATAGAGTAAGGGCGTTGCCAATAACGGAATGGCCCCATTGCGTGCAGGTTTTCCATATAAAGGACGAGATCTCCGAGGGGAATAACCTTATATAAAAAGAAAATATTTAAAGTTCGGCATGATTTAGCTTTCCTGTAGCTGTAGTGGCACCGTTCTCTTCGCCGTCTTCTTCTTTAGAGGCCATGGCCACGAGGAATTGCTAAGCTGGCCGCTGAACTAGATTCTCACAACTGCGCCCCCTACCTGGCGCGGCAAAGATGTCGGGGAAACGACACCTATGGGATCACTGGAATCCCTTCTACGGTTGGCGGGCGCGGGGTTGTGAGCAGAGCAGGTTTAGGAGCTAGCACAAAGATCGTTTACCCAGGTTCGGGCCGCGAGGATGTGTAATACCCTAGTCCTGCTTTGGTGTGTATTCAGAGTGTTCTTGAGCTCTCGAACTAGCTACGGTGGCTGCCTAGTTCCAAAGAGCCGAATCCCTCTCAAGGTCGCCTCGGGACTCCTTTTATAGGCAAAAGGGGTCACCACAGTGGCACACAAGAGGTGGAAAAGGTCTATAGTGCGCCAGCTTATCGCCCGACGTTACGGGACAGAGCGCATTAAATGCGCTACCCAAGTGTCCATTAGCTTTATCGGGGACGGGAACGAGGCCCGTCCCGTCCGTCGCAGCTCCACCTCGCTTTGACACGCGCCCAGGCCAGCGATGCGTGCAGCACCATGTAGGCAGGCAGGCTGCTGAGGTGGCGCGGTGGTGGAGCCTTGACGAAGATCTGCATGCCACCACGCAGGTGCTTGCTGGGTCTGTGTAGAGGTCGCTTGTCGCCACGCAGGTGCTTGCCCAGTTGGTTGAGCTAGCAGTTGCATGGTGACGGCGGTGGAGTCTTGGCTGGTGTGGGCCTGGCTATGGCGCGGCTGATGCCCTCGGCAAGGGTCTTGCCGTGGCATCGTGGTCGTCCCCAGCAAGGACCTTGCCGGTGGTCTTGTGGATTTCCTCGGCTAGGATCCCGCCGAGGGTCGCCATCTTCTGGTCCTCATTCGATCCTGTGTATTTATGATCTTGACAAAGATCTGCATGCCACCACGGAGGTGCCTCCCGAGCCCTGGTTCCAATATAGTTGTCGACGGCGTTTGGAACCCTTGGGCTCAAGGGTGGCTCGCTCTGCTGGTGTTGGGCAAGTTGCCCCGGCAAAGCTCTTGCCGGGGCCGCGGAGGTCGTCCCGACAAGGGCTTTGCTGGGGGAGTCCAGCTTGCCCTCTTGCTCTTTGGTGTTTCTGGTCTTGGCGTTGCCTTGTTCGTCATGTGCTTCGGTTTCTCTCCGGCTTCCTTCCTCTGCCCGGCTATGTGCGGCCACGGCGCGCGGCTCTGACTGCCCGTGCACAAGTAAAGGGGTCAAAGGAGAGCTCCTACTTTTGTACATCGACACCCATAGATCAAAGTAACCCTCTCCTGGGTGCTGAGGCGGATCCTGGGGGTTCCACTGGTTAGCGAGCTCCTGTGGTGTGTTCTCAGTGCCAGAAATTCTTAAATATTCTATAAAATTCATACTAAATTTTCAGGGCATCTAGAGAACTTTTATTTTTGGGACATTTTTTATTGCACAGATAATTTAGAAATAGACGAATAATTCTATTTTTGCTTTATTTTCTAAATAACAGAAAGAAAAAAGGTAGGTACGGAAAGTTGTCCTCTCTAAATTCATCCATCTCATGCCCATCAAAAGGAATCCATTAACAAGGTTGATCAAGTCTTATTAACAAACGTCTTCCGAGTGACATGAAACCGGAGAACTTTCGAATAACACTAGGTTACCTCAACGGGGATATGCATGTCCCCAACAATATGAATGCCATATTTCTTTTTGATAGTAGGAAGAGGGAATTCAAAACCTCCAATAGCAATAGTCGAAAATTTTCCAATAGAATTGATACTATTCACTTGAGGTTGTTCCTTCGGAAAGTGTACTGTATGCTCATTACAATTAACATGAAAAGTGACATTGCCCTTGTTGAAATCTATAACAGTCCCTGCAGTATTAAAAAAGGTCTACCAAGGATGATCGACTGTCGGTGCAGCAAACCCCGGGTCCGTTGCCCAGACTGTGCACATGCACGAGAACAAGATTGCAGCACCAAGGTCGGATCGGAGCACATTGGATCAGTTCTTCGAAGGACCAATATGCAGCACAAGAGGACCAAGACTAGCCAGAGGAGCAAGATATTGATAAGGAAGAGAAACCTCCCTTGCCGGGCAGGCAAGCCTGGCGAGGATGGGGGTACCCCCGGAAGCAAGCGTTCGGGTCGTCCTGGCAGGCCTGCCAGTCTTTCAGAGGCCGAACCACCTCAACGCAGCACCTCATCATGACGCACGTCGTCGATCGATGCGGTGTCAAGCTTCAAAGTGACTAAGTGGCTGTTATTCGCCACATGGCAGCCACTTCCTACAGAAAACACCTCCAAGCGACACCCGTCCTGCGATATGTCGAGCAAGCAAGCCCGAAGCTGGCAAAACTGCTCGGCAGGGCCTGCCAGGCGAGCTGAGACGTGATGTTAAGCGGTGCATTTAATGCACTCTATCAGACTACATAGTTAGGTATGATATCACCGTTTGCTATCTAATCAGTGCACAATGACTGATTTGCCACTGTGGTGACCCGTTTATCTATAAAAGGAGGCCCAAGGCAACCGTAGAAAGGGTTGGCTAAACCATTCCCTCACAAACTCATACGCGCGTAGCCGCTCTCGCCCCGAGGCAACCCTGCAGGGCAAGTGCGCAGCGTTCACCACCATTTTCCACCATCAATCCACCAAAGCAGGGGTAGGGTTTTATGCCTCACGGCGGCCTGAACCTGGGTAAAAACTACCCGTGATCTCTGTCGTGCTATTCCATGCTCCTCTGCTCTTTGTGCAATGTGGCACCCCCCGCCAAACCAGCAAGGGGCTCTTGGTCCCGAAGGTGGCCGTTGTTTCCCGCGACATCTTTGGCGCGCTAGGTAGGGGGATCACTTGCGTGAACCTGAAAGCGTGAACAATGCATCATATTCATCGCCATCTTCATCATCAACGGCTTCATCGACTATGGCGCCCAAGAAGAAACCCGATATTGCAGCTCAATCGTCCACCTCGAAGGCTCCGCCGCCCACCAACGCCGACGCCACGGGGAGCGCGGAGGGGCAAGAGGATGTGGGCGCTGCGGGGGACGTGGTCGGCGCAGGCGGCGTTTTCACCACCTCCCCCGCAGCCGAAACAGGAGCAGGAGGCGCCGGAGGAAAGCAGTATCATCAACACCCTAGTGGTCATGCTCCATGAAGTACGAATGAAGGGGTTATTCCGTCTATGCCTCTTCCGTTTGCCGAAGGGCACAGTCACAGTGGTGGCGCCCGGTCAGGGGCGAATTGCTGCCCTCCGGCTACCCCCACCACGGGCGCGACCAGCGCTGCGGCGCCCCCCAGCAGCGGGTTGACCCAGCTACCGTGCCCAATGGAGCCACTGGCCCTCAAGCGCCTTCACCACGCCACCATGCCGTCCAAGTGGCAGGCGTGAAGCCGTTGCCACTGGCACGGTCAGGAGCCGAGTGACGGTGCAATCTACATCATCATCACCAATGCCAATTACCGCTACGGAGGCCATGGCATGGTCCTAGCTACTGCCGATATTCCCGTCGGTGCCCGATCAGATGGATGAATGGAGAGCCACCATTCAGAGTCTGATTGGCTTTGCCGAGGCTGGGGGTTCACAGCGGGCTGACCCGATTCGGCCTCCCCAAGCGACAACAATAGCTCGCGCTGCTGGCCGTACGAAAGGGGCCACCCCCACTGTGCAGTCCCTACCGTGGCAACCAACGCGGGCGCTGCAGAATCAAGTACCCGACAACATCTCGATGGCCTGTTCTGACCCTCGAGCACATCCAGGGCAACGGCGAACCCAAGAGATCAGGCGGAGGGGAGGCGCGTGCGTCGTCATCGAGCAACGCCGCTACAACCACCGCTAGACCAATGGGTGCGATGGTCCCAACGTTGACGAGCCTCTGCTCGAGGATAACGGGTGCCTACCTTTTGAGGTTGGGCGCCTTGCCTTTACTCGTGAGCTGGGGCAAGTCCGTTAGCCATCCACTCGCACGTTCAAGCCAGAGATACCCGAGAAGTATGATGGAAGGCTAAACCCGGCAGAGTTCTTGAGCATCTACACCATCGCTGTTGAAGCTGCCGGAGGAAGAGGTGAGAAGGTGTCTGCCAACTACTTCCCTTTGGCCCTCAAGTCCAACGTAAGGTCTTGGCCAACGCACGTGCCATAGAACTCCATTTCGTCATGGGCTGGCCTATGCCATGAGTTCATTGGCGCCTTCACGGGCGGCCATCAAGAACCAGGACGACCCAGCGACTTGTAGCTTCTCCAATAGAAAGAAGGAGATACCCCCCGCAAGTATTTGCAGAGATTCAGCATAGTCCACAAGAATTTCCCAAATATCCACCCGGTAGCTGTGATAGCTGCCTTCCAGTCCATTGTGCACAACCGCATGATACGTTCCAAGATGAATGTGCAGTTTCCCAAGACTGTGAAGGAGCTTTACACCTTTGTGGACAAGTGTGCTCGGATGGAAGAGGCAAGAAAACTCCCTGGAGAGGAAGATTACATCGACATCGACTCAGAGGATGACGATGTATCCACCAGTTAGAAGAAGAAGAGCAAGAAGCGCAACAAGAGGCGCAAGGATAAGGCAGTGATGACCGTCGAAGGATCGGGCATGCTTATTACCGGCAAGAAGGCTAAGGCCTAAGCCCTCGGCAAGGAAGCTTCCGCGTGCACTAATTGTCGGGAGGTTGTGGCTGCCGAGAGGGCTGGGAAAGGCGACGGGCCATACTGCAAGATCCATCAGACCAAAGGCCATGATCTTCAAGAGTGTGATTAGGTTGAGCAGCTCGTCAAGAGGCAGAGGGCTGAATATGAGAAGCTTGGTAAGGAAAATGCTAAGAATGGCACTGGCAAGAAGGGCCGGGGCGGTGAAGCAAATCGTCCCGGCAAGGCTTTTAGGAACCAAGGAAAACCCACCAGGGGTCGAGAGAAGGAGGTTCGCAATGAGGAGAGTGATGAAGGGGATGAAGAGGAAACCAGCGAGCAGGATTTCCAGAAGGCCATTAATGCCCTGTGCTTTGATGGGGGTGCATCTTTGCACCCCTCTCACCACGAACTTAAAAGGTGGGTGCGTGAGGTCAATGTCGTGGAGCCAGCGGCAGAGTCTCGGAAGCCGCTTGCTACCTCTTGAGCACTGCGTTGGTTTTCCCTTGAAGACGAAAGGGTGATGCAGTAAAGTAGTGTAAGTATTTCCTTCAGTTTTTGAGAACCAAGGTATCAATCCAGTAGGAGACCACGCACAAGTCCCTCGCACCTACACAAACAAATAAGAACCTCGCAACCAACGCGATAAAGGGGTTGCCAATCCCTTCACGGGCACTTACGAGAGTGAGATCTGATAAGATAATATTTTTTGTATTTTTATGATAAAGAGAAATAAAGATGCAAAGTAAAATAAAAGGCAATGGAAATAGCTAAGTGTTGGAAGATTAATATGATGGAGAATAGACCCGGGGGCCATAGGTTTCACTAGTGGCTTCTCTCAAGAGCATAAGTATTACAAAGGTGAACAAATTATCACGAGCAATTGATAGAATTGAGCATAGTTATGAGAATATCTAGGTATGATCATGTATATAGGCATCACGTCCGTGACAAGTAGACCGACTCGCCTCGCATCTACTACTATTACTCCACACATCGACCGCTATCCAAAGATGCATCTAGAGTATTAAGTTCATTAGAATAGAGTAACGCTTTAAGTAAGATGACATGATGTAGAGGGATAAACTCATGCAATATGATATAAACCCCATCTTGTTATCCTCGATGGCAACAATACAATACGTGCCTTGCTGCTCTTGCTGTCACTAGGAAAGGATACCGCAAGATTGAACCCAAAGCTAAGGACTTCTCCTATTATAAGAAAGATCAATATAGTAGGCCAAACCAAACTGATAATTCGAAGAGACTTGCAAAGATAACCAATCATACATAAAAGAATACAGAGAAGATTCAAGTATTGTTCATAGATAATCTTGATCATAAACCCACAATTCATCGGTCCCGACAAACACACCGCAAAAGAAGATTACATCGAATAGATCTCCAAGAGAATCGAGGAGAACTTTGTATTGAGATACAAAGAGAGAGAAGAAGCCATCTAGATAATAACTATGGACCCGAAGGTCTGAGCTAAACTACTCACACATCATCGAAGAGGCTATGGTGTTGATGTAGAAGCCCTCCATGATAAATGCCCTCTCCGGTGGAGCACCGGAAAAGGCCCCAAGATGGGATCTCACTCGTACAGAAGGTTGCGGTGGTGGAATTAGGTTTTCGTGGATGCCTCCGATGCTTTGGGGGTACGTAGGTATATATACTAGGAAGAAGTACGTCGGTGGAGCAACATGGGCCCCACGAGGGTGGAGGGCGCGCCCAGGGGGGGTAGGCGCGCCCCCCTGCCTCATGCTCTCATCGTTGATTACTTTACATGGACTCCAAGTCCTCTGGATCACGTTTGTTCCAAAAATCACGTTCCCGAATGTTTCATTCTGTTTGGACTCTGTTTGATATTCTTTTTCTGCGAAACACTGAAATAGGCAAAAAAACAGCAATTTGGGTTGGGCCTCCAATTAATAGGTTAGTCCCTAAAATAATATAAAAGTGTATAATAAAGCCCATTAAACATCCAAAACAGAATAGAATATAGCATGGAACAATAAAAAATTATAGATACGTTGGAGATGTATCAAGCATCCCCAAGCTTAATTCATGCTCGTCCTCGAGTAGGTAAATGATAAAAACAGAAATTTTGATGTGGAATACTACTTGGCATAATTTTCAATGTAATCCTCTTAATTGTGGTATGAATGTTCAGATCTGAAAGATTCAAGACAAAAGTTAAATATTAACATAAAAATAATAATACTTCAAGCATACTAACTAAGAAATTATGTGTTCTCAAAATAACATGGACAAAGAAAGTTATCACTACAAAATCATATAGTCTGGCTATGCTCTATCTTCATCACACAAAGTATTTAATCATGCACAACCCTGATGACAAGCCAAGCAATTGTTTCATACTTTTGGTGTTCTCAAAGTTTTTCAATCTTCACGCAATACATGAGCGTGAGCTATGGACATAGCACTATATGTGGAATAGAATGGTGGTTGTGGAGAAGACAAAAAGGAGAAGATAGTCTCACATCAACTAGGCGTATCAACGGGCTATGGAGATGCCCATTAATAGATATCAATGTGAGTGAGTAGGGATTGCCGTGCAACGGATGCACTAGAGCTATAAGTATATGAAAGCTCAACAAAAGAAACTAAGTCGGTGTGCATCCAACTCGCTTGCTCACGAAGACCTAGGGCATTTTGAGGAAGCCCTTCATTGGAATATACAAGCCAAGTTCTATAATGAAAATTTCCCACTAGTATATGAAAGTGACATCATAAGAGACTCTCTATCATAAAGATCATGGTGCTACTTTGAAGCACAAGTGTGGTAAAAGGATAGTAGCATTGTCCCTTCTCTCTTTTTCTCTCATCATTTTTTTATTCAGTCCGGAGTGTCATCCCAACTTATGGGGGAATCATAGTCTCCATCATCCTTTGCTCACTTGGGACAATGCTCTAATAATGATGATCATCACACTTTTATTTTCTTTACAACTCAAGAATTACAACTCAAAACTTAGAACAAAATATGACTCTATGTGGATACCTCCGGCGGTGTACCGGAATATGCAATGAATCAAGAGTGAAATGTATGAAAGAACTATGAACGGTGGCTTTGCCACAAATACGATGTCAACTACATGATCATGCAAAGCAATATGACAATGATGGAGCGTGTCATAGTAAATGGAACGATGGTAAGTTGCATGGCAATATATCTCGGAATGGCTATGGAAATGCCATGAGAGGTAGGTATGGTGGCTGTTTTGAGGAAGGTATATGGTGGGTGTATGATACCGGTGAAAAGTGTGCGGTATTAGAGAGGCTAGCAATGGTGGAAGGATGAGAGTGCGTATAATCCATGGACTCAACATTAGTCATAAAGAACTCATATACTTGTTGCAAAAATCTACAAGTTATCGAAGCAAAGTATTACGCGCATGCTCCTAGGGGATAGATTGGTAGGAAAAGACCATCGGTCGCCCCGACCGCCACTCATAAGGAAGACAATCAATAAATAAATCATGCTCCGACTTCATCACATAACGGTTCACCATACATGCATGCTACGGGAATCACAAACTTTATCACAAGTAATTCTCAAATTCACAACTACTCAACTAGCATGACTCTAATATTACCATCTTCATATCTCAAAACAATTATCAAGCATCAAACTTCTCATAGTATTCAACACACTCGTAAAAAGATTATTTTTTACTAATCTTGGATGCCTATCATAATTAAAGCAAATTACCATGCTGTTTTGTAGGACTCTCAAAATAATATAAGTGAAGCATGAGAGAACAATAGTTTCTATAAAACAAATCCACCACCGTGTTCTAAAAGATATAAGTGAAGCACTAGAGCAAAAACTATATAGCTCAAAAGATATAAGTGAAGCACATAGAGTATTCTAATAAATTCCGAATCATGTGTGTTTCTCTCAAAAGGTGTGTACAGCAAGGATGATTGTGGTAAACTAGAAAAAAAAGACTCAAATTATACAAGACGCTCCAAGCAAAACACATATCATGTGGTGAATAAAAATATAGCTCCAAGTAAAGTTGCCGATGGATTTAAGATTTAAAGAGGGATGCCTTCCGGGCATCCCCAAGCTTTGGCTTTTAGGTGTCCTTAGATTATCTTGGGGTGCCATGGGCATCCCCAAGCGTAGGCTCTTGCCACTCCTTGTTCCATAATCTATCAAATCTTTTACACAAAACTTGAAAACTTCACAACACAAAACTTAACAGAAAATCTCGTGAGCTCCATTAGCGAAAGAAAACAAAACACCACTTCAAGGTATTGTATTAAACTAATTATTTATTTATATTTCTGTTAAACCTACTGTGTTCCAACTTCTCTATGGTTTATAAACTATTTTACTAGCCATAGATTCATCAAAATAAGCAAACAACACACGAAAAACAGAATCTGTCAAAAACATGAAGAAGGACTGCTCATTACATATCTTACACACAAGCAGTAATTGTACATTACATCACTCAGGATATGCGTACATATTCCTGACATGTTATTTAGGCTAGTGCACTTCTCCCAGTTCATGCATGATGCGCAAACAAGCTACTTCTCACAACCTATGTACATATAAACATATCGTACAATCCGGTACATCGCATGGCGGCTAAGCGTACTCAGTCGGAGATGGTAAGGATCTCCCTTGGCCTGCCGAGGGTGAGGCGCAGTGAGGCTGGGGACTCAACCTCCTCCTCGCTAATAGGCTCCAAATGTGAAGTGCTGCGCTGAGTCGATGGAGCGGGCGCCATAGGTGGAGCAACACGAACAGGAGTGGGCGCAATGGGTGGTGCAGTGCGGACTGAAGTGGGCGCAATGACTTGGTTGAACTCCTCAGTGGTAGGCAGGCGGCGAGCAGTGGCGAGAATGGTAGGTGAATAAGATGCCGAGGAGGAGAAAAAAGTCAGTGGTGGTGCGGTGTGCAGGAGCTCCCTCCTGTTGGCGGCACAGCCATGGACTGAGTCCATGCGGGCAGCCACAAGGTCGTCCACCAAAGTTGTCGAAGGCTGCCTCCAGAGCCCGGAGGTACTCGACAAGCATCTCAATAGCCTCGCCTCGCTCTCCTCTGGGGCAAGCGAATGCGTAGTGACAGGTGTATGGCACGTGGCATGGAAGGTAGCGGTAACGACGAGTCTTCATCGAAGGAAGAACATCCCGGAGACGAGCTATCGCCTCACGGGCCGCCATCTGCATAGCATGCTTCTCCGTAGGCATGGCTCTCCCCAAGAACCGGAAGCGGCGTAACTCAACATGCCCTCCCTTGAATTGCACTGCGGCCTAGGTGCATGGTCAGACTGTCGTTGATCTTGTGCTGGTAGAGTGTAAAGACTGGGCGCACTGATGGCCCCATCGCGACCTGGATGATGAAGGAGAGGAGCTTGACGAACCCTCAGTATCGCTGGCAAACACCGTGACTCACAAATACCGTTGTACCATCTACAAAAGTAGGCAAAAATTCTGAATGGTCATATCATAAATTTATGCTGACTGTCAGAAAATGACTACATTTGCAAAATTATGAATTAACTCTATTATGCTAATAACCGATTAGCGATTGCACCTAGTGGCTTCCTAGAGTCAGCCTGCTCTCGTACTAAGTTTGTCACGACCGGTTTTTCAATAAAATACTTATTGAGAAATCGATCTCTTGATTCCAAAGATAGGAAGAATTATCCTTCATCGTAGACAAATACTTGATACAGAAGGCCAGTAGCATTAAATATATTATAGGGTTGAGCTGAGGCTGCTCAACAATTTTATTACAAACACGCCAATATTGTATATAAGGGCGGTTACAATACAGGGGTGTGGTGGCATACTACTGACTCGAGATAAAAGTGGTGGTGGAAATATCACAGTGGAGTGGATAACATGACTCCTAAACTGGCAGCTCATCGATCGTCGAGGTGAGGCTCGATGAATTTATTTGGGTAGCGGAAGCGGATATAATACAGTGACCAAATCCAGGATCACACAAGACTGACTGGGACTCCTCTAGGCATCGGACTCGCTATCGAACTCTTCATCCATGAGATCGCCTTCGTCAACATCTTGCCATATCAACAAGCCAGGTGAGTACTTTGAAAGTACTCGCAAGACAGTTCGGACATAAGATATAACAAATGCATGCATGAATGCGTCATGGGCAAATAGCAATGCACATTCAAATAATAAATATTGGCACAACATGATAAGTAAAAAGGGAGTCGGGCGGTAGTCTTCCCGAAATCCCAACAAAATAACTGAAAACCGATCGGGTGTCTGGAGCAGGCCTCGAAGGGTAAACAAAATAAATTATCATGCCGCAGTCGGGCGTCTAAGCGACGCCACATAAAGGGCTTATATTGAAAGTAAATGGCATGTGTGCCACAGTCGGACGTCGGAGCGACATCGCAGAAAGGGCTTATATTAAAAGTAAATAACAGGCGTGCCACAGTCGGACGTCTGAGCGACATCGCAGAAAGGGCTTATAGTGAAAGTAAATAACAAGCGTGCCACAGTCGGACGTCTGAGCGACATCGCAGAAAGGGCTTATAGTGAAAATAAATAACAAGCGTGCCACAGTCGGACGTCTGAGCGACGTCGCAGAAAGGGCTTATAGTGAAAGTAAATAGCAAGCGTGCCACAATCGGACGTCTGAGCGACATCACAGAAAGGTCTTAAATTTCATTATTCATATCTGATAAATTCACGAAGATATAATACTCATAGGAAATATTCAACACATAATAATAAACGGGTTAGTCCATCCACAGGAATAAACATTTAACCGGACTTAACACTCATGTGGTTCACCGGAGTTTTGTCACTGAGACTGGCACTTGACAAGATAAGTTGAACACAGTACTTGGACATGGTGTCACGCCCAATATGCGACCCTATCCAAAAGGAACTTGACCGTCCCACCAAGGATAGACCCGCATATTGAAACGCTTTTGCAAGGTGGATATCATTACATCAACATTACATAATAGTGGGGATACATACATAAGGCACAAATGCCACAAGAATACATCAACATCATATACAAGATCAACATCCGCTACGGATGAAACATAAACAGAAACTCAAACGACATCCACCTCGCTAGCCCAGGCTGCCGACCGGAACCTATCCCCGATCAAGAAGAAGCGTAAGAAGAACTCCAATACAAGCAAACATCACTCTCACGCCATGATCATCGCAAACCTGTACCTGCAATCGGGTGGTGTAGTAAACTGTGAGCCACGAGGACTCAAAGAATCCCATTACAATGGGTATCAAGACTAGCAAAGCTTAAGGGGAAAGGAAGGGGTAAAGTGGTGAGGTTGCAGCAGCGGCTAAGCATATATGGTGGCTAACATACGCAAATGAGAGCGAGAAGAGAAACAAAGGAACGGTCGTCAACTAGTAATGATCAAGAAGTGATCCTGAACTCCTACTTACGCCGACATAACCCAAGAAACCGTGTTCTCCTCTCGATCAACCCGAAAAGAGACACTCACGGTTACGCACACGGTTGGTGTATTTTAGAAGAGTTTGCTTCAAGTTTACTACAACCGGATATTAACAAATTCCCATCTCGCCACATAACCGCTGCACGGCTCTCGAAAGTTTATACCCTGCAGGGTGTCCCAACTTAGCCCATGATAAGCTCTCGCGATCAATCGGCGATATTCCTTCTCCCCGGAAGACCCGATCAGTCTCGAATCCCGGCTACAAGACATTTCGACAAAGAATAAAACAAGACCAGCAAGACCGCCGATGCGCCGACAATCCCGATAGGAGCTGCACATATCTCGCTCTCGTGGCAACACCGGATGAGACAAGGCTACGAGTAAAACCAATCCTCAAGTTGCCCTAAGGTGGCCCAGGGCGGTTTCTTCGAACCAGCACTTAGAGAAGCACTGGCCCGGGGGGGGGGGGGGGCTAAATAAAGATGACCCACGAGAGAGCGACTCCCAAGGGAAAAGTAGGTGGTGGTGAGGCAAATGGTAAAACCAATGTTGGGCCTTGCTGGAAAAGTCTTATTCAAAGCGAACTGTCAAGGGGGTCCCATAAATCACCCGACCGCGTTAGGGACGCAAAATCCGGGAACATAATACCGATATGAGGAAACTAGGGCGGCAAGAGTGGAACGAAACACTGCATAAGGCCGAGCCTTCCACCCTTTACCAAGTATATAGATGCATTAATAATATAAGATATATTATGATATCCCAACAAGTAAACATGTTCCAACAAGGAACAACATCTCCATGTTCCAACAAGGAACAAACTTCATCTTCACCGCAACTAACAACGCTATAAGAGGGGCTGAGCAAAGCGGTAACATAGCCAAACAACGGTTTGCTAGGAAGGGTGCAAAAGGTTAGAGGTCGACATGGCAATTTGGGATGGCTTGATAAACAGGTAATAGGTAGCGCAAAGCATAGCGATAGAACGAAGCAACTAGCATAGCAATGATAGTAATGAGATCCAAGGTAGCGGTCATCTTGCCTGAGATCCCGCAAGGAAGAAGAACGAGTCCATGAAGAAGATGACCGGATGAAGCCGAACCAAGCGTACACGAACGGATCCTCACGATCGCAACGATACAGGAACTAACAAGAAGAAGCACACAACATAGTAAACACACCACACATAGACAAGACATGATGCACAACCAAGCATGATGCATGACAAAGCTACATGAAGCTACTCATGGCAAGAGATGATGCAAACAAGAACAACACATCAAGGCAAGTTTAAATGAGGCCGAACAACATATAACAATTCCGTAAGTCCTCATATGCATATTTCGAAATTGGTCCAGATCTGGAAAAATCTTATGTTCAAGTTGTTAAACAGCAAGTTAAGATGCAATGAGATGAAATGATCTACTCTTCGAGGCGAACATTTTGACATATTACACGCCCAAAACGGTGCCACAGAAGCAGAGTTATGGCATGATGAAAATGCAACAAAAATGCAACAATTTCGGGGACTTAGCAGAATTTATACCCTCCGAAAGTCCACTCGGGATGGAGATATCCGGGAGGCGGGGACGACGCGTTTGGTTCGCCGGATGGGTGGATCTCGTCCACCCCGAGTGGCTCCGGCCGAGAGAGTTCGCGAGCCTCCTCCAGGCGACGGGCGGCGGGTCGGCCGGGGCGACGGATGAGGAAGAGGCGACGGGCGACGGCTCCGCACGCTGGCGGGCGCGAGGCGGCGAGGGGTCAGGGCCGGCGGAGCTCGGATCCGCGAAGCTCCGGCCGAGGCGGGATAGCGAGGAGGGCCGGCGCACTCCGGCTGCCGAGGCGCTGCAAGGGCGGCGGCGGGGCGCAGCTGAAGCGGCGGCGGGCGACGGCGGCGAGGGCGCTGCCGGGCGGAGGCGGTGGACCTGCCGCCGGGCGCCGGGCGGTGAGGTGGCTGGCGCGATCCGGCGGCGCGAGGCGGTTCGGCGAAGCGCGGTGGCGGCGCGGGCGGCAAGGGCGGCACGGAGCGGCCAGCTGGGTTTTGGATGGGTTTGCGGTCAAGGGCGGGCGGAGGGAGCCGGCGTGCCACGTGGCGGAGCCTGGTAGTGCGGGGGCAGCGGCGCTGACGGGCGGACACGTCCGGCGCGGTTCGGACGTGTCCGGCTGCGGGAGGAGGACGAAGGCTAGGGTTTCATCTGCGATTTTTCGGGGGGAGGCACCTATAAATAGGTAGAGGGAGCTAGGAGAGTCCAAATGAGGTGCGGTTTTCGGCCACGCGATCGTGATCGAACGACCGAGAGCATGGAGGGGAGTTTGCTGGGTTTTGGGCCACTTTATAAGGGGTGTTGGGCTGCAAGGAGAAGGAGGCTTTCGCGGTTACCCGGTTAACCGTTGGAGTACCAAACTACCTCCAAATGATCCGAAACTTGACAGGCGGTCTACGGGTGATATACCAAGGCCGCTTGACAAACCTCGGTCCATTCCGAGACCGCTTAACACCCGCATACCTAAAAGAGGTAAAAGGGGGCGCCGGGAGACATAGGAGCGCCGGATTGCGAAACGGACAACGGGGAAAAAGCTCGGATGCATGAGACGAACACGTATGCAAAATGAAATGCACATGATGACATGATATGAAATGCAGATGATGACATGGCAAAATGAAACACGCAAGCACATGACATGGCAAAGACGGCGAATAACTGGCAGACACCTGGCACATCGAATCCGGGGCGTTACAACACTCCTCCACTAACAAGAGATCTCGTCCCGAGATCTTAGGACCGAGACGAAGGGAAAAAGGAATGAGGTAAAACAAGAAACGCAAGAGAGAAGAGGCAAAGAATCGAGAGCACACGAAAAGAAGAGAGAAGCGACGAGAATGACAAGAATCGAAGGCTCACGGAATCAGATGGCCTATGAAACAACTCGTTCTAACCGGAGTGGTTAGAATGAGAAAAGAAACGAATAAGACTGAAAGGATTTAGGCAGCACTCCGGTTGAAAATGGAAAGATTAGAACATGAGCTTCAGAAGATGGAATGATACTTGACGACATAAGCCACGTAATGCCTCCTAAGAATTGAAAGAATTGAAAAGAACATAGATAGACGGATTGAATGGATTTGAATATCTGAGAAGAACAAAGAAATGCAAAATTCCAATTCTAAAGAATACGGAGAATTAATTACACTTCAAGATACGAGAAGAAATGATACTTGAACTCCACCAACAAAATCTTGATGAACTCTTGAAGAATGAATTAAATCATGAAGAACCACCATGAAGAACTCCGGTAACGAAAGGATGATGAGATAGAATGAAGGACAAAAGAATAAGACGAGCCTTGCGATGAATTAGATGGAGGTTCCGACGAAAAGGCCGAGGAAATGGAACTCCGGAAAAGAAAAGATGAAAAGACTTGGAACTAGAATTTATTCCTCAAGAACAAACTCCGAAGAAAAAGATTAATCACTTGGCTGAAATAAGAAATAAGAATAAGATTTATTGTATGCTTATCCTTCATCAAATTAAATTGATGACAAACAATGGATTTGGCATGCAACTTATTCTTCTTGAAAAGGATTTAGAAGTGACATATCGCAAACTTGAGAAGGACTTCATGAACCACCAGTAGGATTGCAAAGAACGAATGAATTAATATGATAAACAAGGAAAAGAATCTTGAACGAACCACCGTAAGAATTCGAAATGACCGATGAAAGAGAATGAATCACCGGAAGAATTAGAAGAACCAATATGCTAGAGGGGATTTAGATTCAAAAGAACAAAGAGATCATGAGCTTATTAAAGAACACTTGAACGAAGCACCGGAAGAATATTGAGATGAACGAAGCTGGAAACTTGGAACGAAGAAATATTCCGAAAAGATGACCTCCGGATGATTGAGACGGAAAGTAACTCCTGAAATACTCCGGATGGTTGAAAAGAATTTGCATGACTCGAAACAATTAGATAAGATAACATCGAGCTAGCACCATGAATCTCCGGGGGGAACGGACAAGATTTAAGAGAAACTCTACTTCGGTCTTCAAGGACGACGATAAACACCACCAAAATTGTTGAGATACTCCGGTAGAATGCAAAAGAGGAAGGGTTGCACCAACGATGAAAAGAATTTGAAATCGATCTTGAAAAGGCATGTAACTGATGGGATCCATTCTTACACACAAATGAAAAGAATTGCGAAAAACTCCGGGGGAATTAGAAGAGTCAGGTAAGATCCTGGGAAAAGACCTCGGGTTAGGGCCTACGTAAGAGATAACACCGCTGAAAAGGATTATTGAATGTATAGATGATGCACCGGAACAATTGAAATATTTGAATGAGGTGACAACCTCAATTAGTTAGAACATTGCATTTAATCTCCTGAGATGACTTGAGCACTCCGGAAGGATAAACTGGCGAGAGGCGAACGAGCAAGGAAAACACTTGAGCCGAGAGAAGGAATAAGATCAACCCGAAAAACTTGAATTGAGTTCACCGGAAAAAGAAACGGATGAAGAATGACGAACAAGACGAGAATTCACCGGTTGAAATAGGGTGGGAGGGTGGGAAAACAAAGACAACTTGGAAGGGGAAAACGACGAATATCTTGAAGAGAAAACACCAGTTGAAATCATTGAGGAAAGAAAGCAAAGAACTCGCATGAGTAGGATGGATACTCGATTACGGACTCCGGTTCCGAGAGGAAGAAGGGAGGGCGGTGGGAAAACAAGGACAACTTCGACAAAGAAAAACAACGACGTCGGAGGAAGAACTGAGGATTGAACTTGCAAAACAAAGAGGATCGAATCACCATGACGAGAAATGCACCGGATAAAAGAGCCGAGGGCCAACGATCGGAAAGCCAATCAAGCGTGATCCTAAAGAAAAATTTGAAGGAAGAGGAGTAATTCAAAACACCTACGCCAAGATTTCTCACCAGAGCGGCGAAGGGCAGAGGAGTAAAAGAATTCCTACTCTCCGATATAACTAGACTCGAAAACAGTTTTCTTCTAGACTCAATCAAGGCCAAACTACACGATCAATCAAGGGGCTCCTAGGGTCGGTCGAGGCTCTGATACCAACTTGTCACGCCCAATATGCGACCCTATCCAAAAGGAACTCGATGGTCCAACCAAGGATAGACCCGCATATTGAAACGCTTTTGCAAGGTGGATATCATTACATCAACATTACATAATAGTGGGGATACATACATAAGGCACAAATGCCACAAGAATACATCACCATCATATACAAGATCAACATCCGCACGGATGAAACATAAATGTAAACTCAAACGACATCCACCCTGCTAGCCCAGGCTGCCGACCGAACCTATCCCTGATCAAGAAGAAGCGTAAGAAGAACTCCAATACAAGAAAACATCGCCTCACGTCATGATCATCGCAAACCTGTACCTGCAATCGGTGGTGTAGTAAAACTGTGAGCCACGAGGACTCAAAGAATCGCATTACCATGGGTATCAAGACTAGCAAAGCTTAAGGGGAAAGGAAGGGGTAAAGTGGTGAGGTTGCAGCAGCGGCTAAGCATATATGGTGGCTAACATACGCAAATGAGAGCGAGAAGAGAAACAAAGGAACGGTCGTCAACTAGTAATGATCAAGAAGTGATCCTGAACTCCTACTTACGCCGACATAACCCAAGAAACCGTGTTCTCCTCTCGATCAACCCCGAAAAAGAGACACTCACTAAGTTACGCACACGGTTGGTGTATTTTAGAAGAGTTTGCTTCAAGTTTACTACAACCGGATATTAACAAATTCCCATCTGCCACATAAATCATGCACGGCTCTCGAAAGTTTATACCCTGCAGGGTGTCCCAACTTAGCCCATGATAAGCTCTCGCGATCAACGAAGGATATTCCTTCTCCCCGAAGACCCGATCAGTCTCGGAATCCCGGCTACAAGACATTTCGACAAAGAATAAAACAAGATCAAGAAGACCGCCTGATGCGCCGACAATCCCGATAGGAGCTGCACATATCTCGCTCTCGTGGCAACACCGGATGAGACAAAGCACGAGTAAAACCAATCCTCATGTTGCCCCAAGGTGGCCTCAAGAAGCGTTTCGGTTCGAACCAGACTTAGAGAAGCACCGCCCGGGGGCTAAATAAAGATGACCCTCGAGAGAGCGACTCCCAAGGGAAAAGTAGGTGGTGGTGAGGCAAATGGTAAAACCAATGTTGGGCCTTGCTGGAAAAGTCTTATTCAAAGCGAACTGTCAAGGGGTCCCATAAATCACCCGACCGCTGTTAGGGGACGCAAAATCCGGGAACATAATACCGATATGAGGAAACTAGGGCGGCAAGAGTGGAACAAAACACACCTGCATAAGGCCGAGCCTTCCACCCTTTACCAAGTATATAGATGCATTAATAATATAAGATATATTATGATATCCCAACAAGTAAACATGTTCCAACAAGGAACAACATCTCCATGTTCCAACAAGGAACAAACTTCATCTTCACCGCAACTAACAACGCTTATAAGAGGGCTGAGCAAAGCGGTAACATAGCCAAACAACGGTTTGCTAGGAAGGGTGCAAAAGGTTAGAGGCTGACATGGCAATTTGGGATGGCTTGATAAACAGGTAATAGGTAGCGCAGCATAGCGATAGAACGAAGCAACTAGCATAGCAATGATAGTAATGAGATCCAAGGTAGCGGTCATCTTGCCGAGATCCCGCAAGGAAGAAGAACGAGTCCATGAAGAAGATGACCGGATGAAGCCGAACCAAGCGTGAGACGAACGGATCCTCACGATCGCAACGATACAGAACTAACAAGAAGAAGCACACAACATAGTAAACACACCACACATAGACAAGACATGATGCACAACCAAGCATGATGCATGACAAAGCTACATGAAGCTACTCATGGCAAGAGATGATGCAAACAAGAACAACACATCAAGGCAAGTTTAAATGAGGCCGGGAACAACATATAACAATTCCGGTAAGTCCTCATATGCATATTTCGAAATTGGTCCAGATCTGGAAAAATCTTATGTTCAAGTTGTTAAACAGCAAGTTAAGATGCAATGAGATGAAATGATCTACTCTTCGAGGCTAACATTTTGACATATTACACGCCCAAAACGGTGCCACTAAGCAGAAAGTTATGGCATGATGAAAATGCAACAAAAATGCAACAATCTCGGGGACTTAGCAGAATTTATACCCTCCGAAAGTCCACTCGGGATGGAGATATCCGGGAGGCGGGGACGACGCGTTTGGTTCGCCGGATGGGTGGATCTCGTCCACCCCGAGTGGATCCGGCCGGAGAGAGCTCCGGCGAGCTCCACCGGCGAGGCGACGGCGGCGGGGTCGGCCGGGGGCGACGGGATGAGGAAGAGGCGACCGGGGCGACGACCTCCGGGGCACGCCGGCGCGAGGCGGCGAGGGCGGGCCGGGCGGAGCTCGGGCCCGGGCGAAGCTCCGCCAAGGCGGGACGGCGAGGGAGGGCTTGCTGGGCATTCGCGGCCGAGGCGCTGCAAGGGGCGGCGGCTCGGGCGCAGCGAAGCGGCGGGCGACGGGCGGCGAGGGCGCCGCTGGGCGGAGGCGGTGGACCTGCCGCCGGGCGCCGGGCGGTGAGGTGGCCGGGCGCGATCCGCGGCGCGAGGCGGTTCGGGCGAAAGCGCGTGGCGGCGCTGGCGGGCGGCGGCGCGAGCGGGCTGCCAAGCTCCCGGATGGGTTTCATGGCCGCAGCGGCGAGGGAGCCGGGCGTACATGTGGCGGCGCCGGTAGGGCGGGGCGGCGGCGCTGACGGGCGGACACGTCTGGCGCGTTCGGACGTGTCCGGCCAAGGAGGAGGACGAAGGCTAGGGTTTCATCTGCGATTTTTGGGGAGGCACCTATAAATAGGTAGAGGGAGCTAGTTGAGTCCAAATGAGGTGCGGTTTTGCCACGCCGATCGTGATCGAACGACCGAGAGCATGGAGGGAGTTTGCTGGGTTTTGGGCCACTTTAGAAGGGGTGTTGGGCTGCAAGGAGAAGGAGGCTTTCATGTTACCCTTGCTAACTGCTGAGTACCAAACGACCTCCAAATGATCCGAAACTTGACAGGCGGTCTACGGGTGCTATACCAAGGCCGCTTGACAAACCTTGGTCCATTCCGAGACCGTTTAACACCCGCACACGAAAAGAGGTAAAAGGGGGCGCCGGGAGACATAGGAGCACCGGATTGCGAAACGGACAACGGGGAAAAAGCTCGGATGCATGAGACGAACACGTATGCAAAATGAAATGCACATGATGACATGATATGAAATGCAGATGATGACATGGCAAAATGAAACACGCAAGCACATGACATGGCAAAGACGGCGAATAATAACCGCGTACACTGGCACATCGAATCCGGGCGTTACAACACTCCTCCACTAACAAGAGATCTCGTCTCGAGATCTTAGGACCGAGACGGAAGGGAAAAAGGAATGAGGTAAAACAAGAAACGCAAGAGAGAAGAGGCAAAGAATCGAGAGCACACGAAAAGAAGAGAGAAGCGACGAGAATGACAAGAATCAAGGCTCACGGAATCGGATGGCCTATGAAATAACTCGTTCTAACCGGAGTGGTTAGAATGAGAAAAGAAACGAATAAGACTGAAAGGATTTAGGAAGCACTCCGGTTGAAAATGGAAAGATTAGAACATGAGCTTCAAGATGGAATGATACTTGACGAGATAAGCCACGTAATGCCTCCTAAGAATTGAAAGAATTGAAAAGAACTTAGATAGAAGGATTGAATGGATTTGAATATCTGAGAAGAACAAAGAAATGCAAAATTCCAATTCTAAAGAATACGGAGAATTAATTACACTTCAAGATACGAGAAGAAATGATACTTGAACTCCACCAACAAAATCTGGATGAACTCTTGAAGAATGAATTAAATCATGAAGAACCACCATGAAGAACTCCGGTAACGAAAGGATGATGAGATAGAATGAAGGACGAAAGAATAAGATGAGCCTTGCGATGAATTAGATGGAGGTTCCGACGAAAAGGCCGAGGAAATGGAACTCCGGAAAAGAAAAGATGAAAAGACTTGGAACTAGAATTTATTCCTCAAGAACAAACTCCAAGAAAAAGATTAATCACTTGGCTGAAATAAGAAATAAGAATAAGATTTATTGTATGCTTATCCTTCATCAAATTAAATTGATGACAAACAATGGATTTGGCATGCAACTTATTCTTCTTGAAAAGGATTTAGAAGTGACATATCGCAAACTTGAGAAGGACTTCATGAACCACCAGTAGGATTGAAAAGAACGAATGAATTAATATGATAAACAAGGAAAAGAATCTTGAACGAACCACCGTAAGAATTCGAAAATGACCGATGAAAGAGAATGAATCACCGGGAAGAATTAGAAGAACCAATATGCTAGAGGGGATTTAGATTCAAAAGAACAAAGAGATCATGAGCTTATTAAAGAACACTTGAACGAAGCACCGGAAGAATATTGAGATGAACGAAGCTGGAAACTTGGAACGAAGAAATATTCCGAAAAGATGACCTCCGGATGATTGAGACGGAAAGTAACTCCTGAAATACTCCGGATGGATGAAAAGAATTTGCATGACTCAAAACAATTAGATAGGATAACATCGAGCTAGCACCATGAATCTCCGGGGGGAACGGACAAGATTTAAGAGAAACTCTACTTCGGTCTTCAAGGACGACGATAAACACCACCAAAATTGTTGAGATACTCCGGTAGAATGCAAAAGAGGAAGGGTTGCACCAACGATGAAAAGAATTTGAAATCGATCTTGAAAAGGCATGTAACTGATGGGATCCATTCTTACACACAAATGAAAAGAATTGCGAAAAACTCCGGGAATTAGAAGAGTCGTAAGATCCTCGAAAAGACCTGTGGGTTAGGGCCCATCAAGAGATAACACCGCTGAAAAGGATTATTGAACAGATAGATGATGCACCGAACAATTGAAATATTTGAATGAGGTGACAACCTCGAATTAGTTAGAACAGCACGAATCTCCTGAGATGACTTGAGCACTCCGGAAGGATAAACTGGCGAGAGGCGAACGAGCAAGGAAAACACTTGAGCCGAGAGAAGGAATAAGATCAACCCGAAAAACTTGAATTGAGTTCACCGGAAAAAGAAACGGATGAAGAATGACGAACAAGATGAGAATTCACCGGTTGAAATAGGGTGGGAGGGTGGGAAAACAAAGACAACTTGGAAGGGGAAAACGATTTAATATCTTGAAGAGAAAACACCGGTTGAAATCATTGAGGAAAGAAAGCAAAGAACTCGCATGAGTAGGATGGATACTGATTACGGACTCCGGTTCCGAGAGGAAGAAGGGAGGGCGGTGGGAAAAACAAGGACAACTTCGACAAAGAAAAACAACGACGTCGGAGGAAGAACTGAGGATTGAACTTGCAAAACAAAGAGGATCGAATCACCATGACGAGAAATGCACCGGATAAAAAGAGCCGAGGGCCAACGATCGGAAAGCCAATCAAGGTGATCCTAAAGAAAAATTTGAAGGGAAGAGGAGTAATTCAAAACACCCACGCCAAGATTTCTCACCAGAGCAACGAAGGGCAGAGGAGTAAAAAGAATTCCTACTCTCCGATATAACTAGACTCAAAACAGTTTTCTTCTAGACTCAACTGCGCCAAACTACACGATCAATCAAGGGGCTCCTAGGGTCTGTCGAGGATCTTATACCAACTTGTCACGCCCAATATGCGACCCTATCCAAAAGGAACTCGACGGTCCAACCAAGGATAGACCCGCATATTGAAACGCTTTTGCAAGGTGGATATCATTACATCAACATTACATAATAGTGGGGATACATACATAAGGCACAAATGCCACAAGAATACATCAACATCATATACAAGATCAACATCCGGCTACGGATGAAACATAAACAGAAACTCAAACGACATCCACCCTGCTAGCCCAGGCTGCCGACCTGGAACCTATCCCCGATCAAGAAGAAGCGTAAGAAGAACTCCAATACAAGCAAACATCGCCTCACGCCATGATCATCGCAAACCTGTACCTGCAACTGGTGGTGTAGTAAACTGTGAGCCACGAGGACTCAAAGAATCCCATTACCATGGGTATCAAGACTAGCAAAGCTTAAGGGAAAGGAAGGGTAAAGTGGTGAGGTTGCAGCAGCGGCTAAGCATATATGGTGGCTAACATACGCAAATGAGAGCGAGAAGAGAAACAAAGGAACGGTCGTCAACTAGTAATGATCAAGAAGTGATCCTGAACTCCTACTTACGCCGACATAACCCAAGAAACCGTGTTCTCCTCTCGATCAACCCCGAAAAGAGACACTCACTTGCTACGCACACGGTTGGTGTATTTTAGAAGAGTTTGCTTCAAGTTTACTACAACCGGATATTAACAAATTCCCATCCGCCACATAACCGCTGCACGGCTCTCGAAAAGTTTATACCTGCAGGTGTCCCAACTTAGCCCATGATAAGCTCTCGCGATCAACGAAGGATATTCCTTCTCCCGGAAGACCCGATCAGTCTCGGAATCCCGGCTACAAGACATTTCGACAGCAATAAAACAAGACCAGCAAGACCGCCTGATGCTACCGACAATCCCGATAGGAGCTGCACATATCTCGTTCTCGTGGCAACACCGGATGAGACAAAGCTACGAGTAAAACCAATCCTCAAGTTGCCCCAAGGTGGCCTCAAGAAGCGGGTTTCGGTTCGAACCAGCACTTAGAGAAGCACCGGCCGGGGCTAAATAAAGATGACCCGCGAGAGAGCGACTCCCAAGGGAAAAGTAGGTGGTGGTGAGGCAAATGGTAAAACCAATGTTGGGCCTTGCTGAAAAGTCTTATTCAAAGCGAACTGTCAAGGGGGTCCTATAAATCACCCGACCGCGTTAGGGACGCAAAATCCGGGAACATAATACCGATATGAGGAAACTAGGGCGGCAAGAGTGGAACAAAACACTGCATAAGGCCGAGCCTTCCACCCTTTACCAAGTATATAGATGCATTAATAATATAAGATATATTATGATATCCCAACAAGTAAACATGTTCCAACAAGGAACAACATCTCCATGTTCCAACAAGGAACAAACTTCATCTTCACCTGCAACTAACAACGCTATAAGAGGGGCTGAGCAAAGCGGTAACATAGCCAAACAACGGTTTGCTAGGAAGGGTGCAAAAGGTTAGAGGCTGACATGGCAATTTGGGATGGCTTGATAAATGTAATAGGTAGCGCAGCATAGCGATAGAACGAAGCAACTAGCATAGCAATGATAGTAATGAGATCCAAGGTAGCGGTCATCTTGCCTGAGATCCCGCAAGGAAGAAGAACGAGTCCATGAAGAAGATGACCGGATGAAGCCGAACCAAGCGTAGACGAACGGATCCTCACGATCGCAACGATACAGGAACTAACAAGAAGAAGCACACAACATAGTAAACACACCACACATAGACAAGACATGATGCACAACCAAGCATGATGCATGACAAAGCTACATGAAGCTACTCATGGCAAGAGATGATGCAAACAAGAACAACACATCAAGGCAAGTTTAAATGAGGCCGGGAACAACATATAACAATTCCGGTAAGTCCTCATATGCATATTTCGAAATTGGTCCAGATCTGGAAAAATCTTATGTTCAAGTTGTTAAACAGCAAGTTAAGATGCAATGAGATGAAATGATCTACTCTTCGAGGCGAACATTTTGACATATTACACGCCCAAAACGGTGCCACAGAAGCAGAGTTATGGCATGATGAAAATGCAACAAAAATGCAACAATTTCGGGGACTTAGCAGAATTTATACCCTCCGAAAGTCAATTCGGGATGGAGATATCCGGGAGGCGAGGACGACGCGTTTGGTTCGCCGGGTGGGTTGATCTCGTCCACCCCGAGTGGATCCGGCCGGAGAGAGCTCCGGCGAGCTCCTCCGGCGAGGCGACGGCGGCGGGGTCGGCCGGGGGCGACGGGAGGAGGAAGAGGCGACCGGGCGACGCCTGGGCACGCGGGCGGCGCGAGGCGGCGAGGGGCCGGGCCGCGGAGCTCGGGCTCGGCGAGCCCGCCGAGGCGGGACGGGCGAGGAGGGCTGCTGGCACTCGCAGCCGAGGCGCTGCAAGGGGCGGCGGCTCGGGCGCAGCGAAGCGGCGGGTGACGGGCGGCGAGGGGCGCCGCCGGGCGGAGGCGGTGGACCTGCCGCCGCGCCGGGCGGTGAGGTGGCTGGGCGCGATCCGCGCGCGAGGCGGCTCCGGCGAAGCGCTGGTGGCGGGCGCTGGCGGCGTCCGGCGGGCGGGCGCGGAGCGGGCTGGCCAAGGGGCCGGATGGGTTTCCGCGGTCATGCGCGGCGGAGGGAGCTGCATGCCATGTGGCGGCGCCGTAGGGCGGGGCGGCGGCGCTGACGGGCGGACACGTCCCGCGCGGGTCCGGACGTGTCCGGCCATGGAGGAGGACGAAGGCTAGGGTTTCATCTGCGATTTTTTGGGAGGCACCTATAAATAGGTAGAGGGAGCTAGGAGAGTCCAAATGAGGTGCGGTTTGCCACGCGATCGTGATCGAACGACCGAGAGCATGGAGGGAGTTTGCTGGGTTTTGGGCCACTTTAGAAGGGGTGTTGGGCTGCAAGGAGAAGGAGGCTTTCATGTTACCTTGCTAACCGTTGGAGTACCAAACGACCTCCAAATGATCCGAAACTTGACAGGCGGTCTACGGGTGCTATACCAAGGCCGCTTGACAAACCTTGGTCCATTCCGAGACCGTTTAACACCCGCACACGAAAAGAGGTAAAAGGGGGCGCCAGGAGACATAGGAGCGCCGGATTGCGAAACGGACAACGGGGAAAAAGCTCGAATGCATGAGACGAACACATATGCAAAATGAAATGCACATGATGACATGATATGAAATGCAGATGATGACATGGCAAAATGAAACACGCAAGCACATGACATGGCAAAGACGGCGAATAACTGGCAGACACCTGGCACATCGAATCCGGGGCGTTACAACACTCCTCCACTAACAAGAGATCTCGTCCCGAAATCTTAGGACCGAGACGGAAGGGAAAAAGGAATGAGGTAAAACAAGAAACGCAAGAGAGAAGAGGCAAAGAATCGAGAGCACACGAAAAGAAGAGAGAAGCGACGAGAATGACAAGAATCGAAGGCTCACGGAATCAGATGGCCTATGAAACAACTCGTTCTAACCGGAGTGGTTAGAATGAGAAAAGAAACGAATAAGACTGAAAGGATTTAGGCAAGACTCTGGTTGAAAATGGAAAGATTAGAACATGAGCTTCAGAAGATGGAATGATACTTGACGACATAAGCCACGTAATGCCTCCGGAAGAATTGAAAGAATTGAAAAGAACTTAGATAGAAGGATTGAATGGATTTGAATATCTGAGAAGAACAAAGAAATGCAAAATTCCAATTCTAAAGAATACGGAGAATTAATTACACTTCGAGATGCGAGAAGAAATGATACTTGAACTCCACCAACAAAATCTTGATGAACTCTTGAAGAATGAATTAAATCATGAAGAACCACCATGAAGAACTCCGGTAACGAAAGGATGATGAGATAGAATGAAGGACGAAAGAATAAGATGAGCCTTGCGATGAATTAGATGGAGGTTCCGACGAAAAGGCCGAGGAAATGGAACTCCGGAAAAGAAAAGATGAAAAGACTTGGAACTAGAATTTATTCCTCAAGAACAAACTCCGAAGAAAAAGATTAATCACTTGGCTGAAATAAGAAATAAGAATAAGATTTATTGTATGCTTATCCTTCATCCAATTAAATTGATGACAAACAATGGATTTGGCATGCAACTTATTCTTCTTGAAAAGGATTTAGAAGTGACATATCGCAAACTTGAGAAGGACTTCATGAACCACCAATAGGATTGAAAAGAACGAATGAATTAATATGATAAACAAGGAAAAGAATCTTGAACGAACCACCGTAAGAATACGAAAATGACCGATGAAAGAGAATGAATCACCGGGAAGAATTAGAAGAACCAATATGCTAGAGGGGATTTAGATTCAAAAGAACAAAGAGATCATGAGCTTATTAAAGAACACTTGAACGAAGCACCGGAAGAATATTGAGATGAACGAAGCTGGAAACTTGGAACGAAGAAATATTCCGAAAAGATGACCTCCGGATGATTGAGACGGAAAGTAACTCCTGAAATACTCCGGATGGATGAAAAGAATTTGCATGACTCAAAACAATTAGATAGGATAACATCGAGCTAGCACCATGAATCTCCGGGGGGAACGGACAAGATTTAAGAGAAACTCTACTTCGGTCTTCAAGGACGCACGATAAACACCACCAAAATTGTTGAGATACTCCTAGAATGCAAAAGAGGAAGGGTTGCACCAACGATGAAAAGAATTTGAAATCGATCTTGAAAAGGCATGTAACTGATGGGATCCATTCTTACACACAAATGAAAAGAATTGCGAAAAACTCCGGGGGAATTAGAAGAGTCAGGTAAGATCCTGGGAAAAGACCTGTGGGTTAGGGCCCACTGAAGAGATAACACCGTTGAAAAGGATTATTGAACAGATAGATGATGCACCGGAACAATTGAAATATTTGAATGAGGTGACAACCTCGAATTAGTTAGAACACAGACGAATCTCCTGAGATGACTTGAGCACTCCGGAAGGATAAACTGGCGAGAGGTGAACGAGCAAGGAAAACACTTGAGCCGAGAGAAGGAATAAGATCAACCCGAAAAACTTGAATTGAGTTCACCGGAAAAAGAAACGGATGAAGAATGACGAACAAGACGAGAATTCACCGGTTGAAATAGGGTGGGAGGGTGGGAAAACAAAGACAACTTGGAAGGGAAAAGCAGCGAATATCTTGAAGAGAAAACACCAGTTGAAATCATTGAGGAAAGAAAGCAAAGAACTCGCATGAGTAGGATGGATACTCGATTACGGACTCCGGTTCCGAGAGGAAGAAGGGAGGGCGGGTGGGAAAAACAAGGACAACTTCGGACAAAGAAAAACAACGACGTCGGAGGAAGAACTGAGGATTGAACTTGCAAAACAAAGAGGATCGAATCACCATGACAAGAAATGCACCGGATAAAAAGAGCTGAGGGCCAACGATCGGAAAGCCAATCAAGGTGATCCTAAAGAAAAATTTGAAGGGGAAGAGGAGTAATTCAAAACACCTACGCCAAGATTTCTCACCAGAGCGACGAAGGCAGAGGAGTAAAAAGAATTCCTACTCTCCGATATAACTAGACTCAAAACAGTTTTCTTCTAGACTCAATCATGCCAAACTACACGATCAATCAAGGGGCTCCTAGGGTCGGTCGAGGCTCTGATACCAACTTGTCACGCCCAATATGCGACCCTATCCAAAAGGAACTCGACGGTCCCACCAAGGATAGACCCGCATATTGAACGCTTTTGCAAGGTGGATATCATTACATCAACATTACATAATAGTGGGGATACATACATAAGGCAAAAATGCCACAAGAATACATCAACATCATATACAAGATCAACATCCGGCTACGGATGAAACATAAACAGAAACTCAAACGACATCCACCCTGCTAGCCAGTCAGCCGACCGAACCTATCCCCGATCAAGAAGAAGCGTAAGAAGAACTCCAATACAAGCAAACATCGCTCTCACGTCATGATCATCGCAAACCTGTACCTGGCAATCGGTGGTGTAGTAAACCGTGAGCCACGAGGACTCAAAGAATCCCATTACCATGGGTATCAAGACTAGCAAAGCTTAATGGGAAAAGGAAGGGGTAAAGTGGTGAGGTTGCAGCAGCGGCTAAGCATATATGGTGGCTAACATACGCAAATGAGAGCGAGAAGAGAAACAAAGGAACGGTCGTCAACTAGTAATGATCAAGAAGTGATCCTGAACTCCTACTTACGCCGGACATAACCCAGAAACCGTGTTCTCCTCTCGATCAACCCGAAAAGAGACACTCACGGTTACGCACACGGTTGGTGTATTTTAGAAGAGTTTGCTTCAAGTTTACTACAACCGGATATTAACAAATTCCCATCTGCCACATAACCACGGGCACGGCTCTCGAAAGTTTATACCTGCAGGGTGTCCCAACTTAGCCCATGATAAGCTCTCGCGATCAACGAAGGATATTCCTTCTCCCGGAAGACCCGATCAGTCTCGGAATCCCGGCTACAAGACATTTCGACAAAGAATAAAACAAGACCAGCAAGACCGCCTGATGCGCCGATAATCCCGATAGGAGCTGCACATATCTCGTTCTCGTGGCAACACCGGATGAGACAAAGCTACGAGTAAAACCAATCCTCAAGTTGCCCCAAGGTGGCCTCAAGAAGCGGCTCGGTTCGAACCAAGCACTTAGAGAAGCACCGGCCCGGGGGGCTAAATAAAGATGACCCTCGAGAGAGCGACTCCCAAGGGAAAAGTAGGTGGTGGTGAGGCAAATGGTAAAACCAATGTTGGGCCTTCTTTGGAAAAGTCTTATTCAAAGCGAATCGCCAAGGGGTCCCATAAATCACCCGACCGTTAGGGACGCAAAATCCGGGAACATAATACCGATATGAGGAAACTAGGGCGGCAAGAGTGGAACGAAACACCAGGCATAAGGCCGAGCCTTCCACCCTTTACCAAGTATATAGATGCATTAATAATATAAGATATATTATGATATCCCAACAAGTAAACATGTTCCAACAAGGAACAACATCTCCATGTTCCAACAAGGAACAAACTTCATCTTCACCTGCAACTAACAACGCTATAAGAGGGCTGAGCAAAGCGGTAACATAGCCAAACAACGGTTTGCTAGGAAGGGTGCAAAAGGTTAGAGGTCGACATGGCAATTTGGGATGGCTTGATAAACAGGTAATAGGTAGCGCAGCATAGCGATAGAACGAAGCAACTAGCATAGCAATGATAGTAATGAGATCCAAGGTAGCGGTCATCTTGCCTGAGATCCCGCAAGGAAGAAGAACGAGTCCATGAAGAAGATGACCGGATGAAGCCGAACCAAGCGTGACGAACGGATCCTCCACGATCGCAACGAAACAGGAACTAACAAGAAGAAGCACACAACATAGTAAACACACCACACATAGACAAGACATGATGCACAACCAAGCATGATGCATGACAAAGCTACATGAAGCTACTCATGGCAAGAGATGATGCAAACAAGAACAACACATCAAGGCAAGTTTAAATGAGGCCGGGAACAACATATAACAATTCCGGTAAGTCCTCATATGCATATTTCGAAATTGGTCCAGATCTGGAAAAATCTTATGTTCAAGTTGTTAAACAGCAAGTTAAGATGCAACACGATGATCTACACGAAATTCTAGTCAAGTTACATATAAAGTTCATTAGATTCAGAGTTACGGCCTAAAAGATATGAGCAAAACAAGTTAAACATGGCATTAATGCAAAATGCATACAAACATCAAGCAAACACCTCAAAACAAGGATGCAACATGATAATATGAAACTACATGCAAAATCAAGCAAGTTTCATATAGAGCACACTCAAAACGGAGCAACGGTTCAACACATACACACTATACAAGTCATGACAACAATCTGTCCATAACAGCAAGTAGGCATATTGCAAGCATCAAAATCACATGCTACAGGACATCAACAAGAAAACAAAAGGCATGGGCATGATGCACAGGTAAAGCATTACAAAACATGAACACTGAGATATCTCCAGAAATCACTAGAACATGGTCAAAATGACATGGCAAGATTGCAAATAATAACAGTTTCAGGCATATCAGGAAAATAACATCAGGTTGCAATGTTTAGAGCTATGAAACAACATGTTACAGGAACTTACCATGGCAAACAAAGGCATGGAATAAATCTACTAGTTGCATAGAACAAAAGTCCCTTATTGACCATGAGCCAAAAAGGATCAGAAAATATGATGGCACCCATGTAAACATGGCAAGTTATATTACAGATTTGAACATGGCAGGAACAACGATAAGTAGGCATGTTGGTGAGCTTGAACCACTCACCACAGAGCAATACATGACAAACTAAGCGTACATCCATCAAGAAGACATGGCATAGAAGCTATACATGGCAAGATAAACAACATAGCATGCAAGGATCAACTACAACAACCTTGGCAAAATTGAATAACATGTAAACAATCTGCCAGGAAACATTTTATAGCAAAAGTAGAGCTCGACTGACTCAAGCTATACTACTCCATAATTTCAAACAAGGGCATGGATGGATAGAGAAAGACATGTTTAACAAAACATCCTTACTGAAGTATCTCAAAATATGCATGTAACTCTCTGTAACCTCAAGTTAACATGGCATAAAAATAACAGCAGAACAGGGACTAAAACAGCAACATCAAGATGCCCAGTTTGCATGCTTGTGCTAGTCACCACATTGATCATAAAAATACATAGCAAGCACCACTGTAAAGAGGACATGGCATATTACAAAACACATCTAGGACTCAAGTTCATAGGGTGCACACATTAATCATGGCAAAAATGACAAAGGTGCATGTACTGATAAGAATCTGAAACTAACATCACATAGCCCTCTTCTTACAGCATTTAGGGCATCCATATGAGCTCAAATGAAAATGACGCAATGAGACGAAATGATCTACTCTTCGAGGCGAACATTTTGACATATTACACGCCCAAAACGGTGCCACAGAAGCAGAGTTATGGCATGATGAAAATGCAACAAAAATGCAATAATTTCGGGGACTTGGCAGAATTTATACCCTCCGAAAGTCAACTCGGGATGGAGATATCCGGGAGGCAAGAGTGGAACAAAACACCAGGCATAAGGCCGAGCCTTCCACCCTTTACCAAGTATATAGATGCATTAATAATATAAGATATATTATGATATCCCAACAAGTAAACATGTTCCAACAAGGAACAACATCTCCATGTTCCAACAAGGAACAAACTTCATCTTCACCGCAACTAACAACGCTATAAGAGGGGCTGAGCAAAGCGGTAACATAGCCAAACAACGGTTTGCTAGGAAGGGTGCAAAAGGTTAGAGGCTGACATGGCAATTTGGGATGGCTTGATAAATGTGTAATAGGTAGCGCAAAGATAGCGATAGAACGAAGCAACTAGCATAGCAATGATAGTAATGAGATCCAAGAGTAGCGGTCATCTTGCACGAGATCCCGCAAGGAAGAAGAACGAGTCCATGAAGAAGATGACCGGATGAAGCCGAACCAAGCGTGACGAACGGATCCTCACGATCGCAACGATACAGGAACTAACAAGAAGAAGCACACAACATAGTAAACACACCACACATAGACAAGACATGATGCACAACCAAGCATGATGCATGACAAAGCTACATGAAGCTACTCATGGCAAGAGATGATGCAAACAAGAACAACACATCAAGGCAAGTTTAAATGAGGCCGGGAACAACATATAACAATTCCGGTAAGTCCTCATATGCATATTTCGAAATTGGTCCAGATCTGGAAAAATCTTATGTTCAAGTTGTTAAACAGCAAGTTAAGATGCAATGAGATGAAATGATCTACTCTTCGAGGCGAACATTTTGACATATTACACGCCCAAAACGGTGCCACGGAAGCAGAGTTATGGCATGATGAAAATGCAACAAAAATGCAACAATTTCGGGGACTTAGCAGAATTTATACCCTCCGAAAGTCCACTCGGGATGGAGATATCCGGGAGGCAAGAGTGGAACAAAACACTGTGCATAAGGCCGAGCCTTCCACCCTTTACCAAGTATATAGATGCATTAATAATATAAGATATATTATGATATCCCAACAAGTAAACATGTTCCAACAAGTAACAACATCTCCATGTTCCAACAAGGAACAAACTTCATCTTCACCGCAACTAACAACGCTATAAGAGGGCTGAGCAAAGCGGTAACATAGCCAAACAACGGTTTGCTAGGAAGGGTGCAAAAGGTTAGAGGCTGACATGGCAATTTGGGATGGCTTGATAAACAGGTAATAGGTAGCGCAGCATAGCGATAGAACGAAGCAACTAGCATAGCAATGATAGTAATGAGATCCAAGGTAGCGGTCATCTTGCCTGAGATCCCGCAAGGAAGAAGAACGAGTCCATGAAGAAGATGACCGGATGAAGCCGAACCAAGCGTGACGAACGGATCCTCACGATCGCAACGATACAGGAACTAACAAGAAGAAGCACACAACATAGTAAACACACCACACATAGACAAGACATGATGCACAACCAAGCATGATGCATGACAAAGCTACATGAAGCTACTCATGGCAAGAGATGATGCAAACAAGAACAACACATCAAGGCAAGTTTAAATGAGGCCGAACAACATATAACAATTCCCGTAAGTCCTCATATGCATATTTCGAAATTGGTCCAGATCTGGAAAAATCTTATGTTCAAGTTGTTAAACAGCAAGTTAAGATGCAATGAGATGAAATGATCTACTCTTCGAGGCGAACATTTTGACATATTACACGCCCAAAACGGTGCCACAGAAGCGAGTTATGGCATGATGAAAATGCAACAAAAATGCAACAATCTCGGGACTTAGCAGAATTTATACCCTCCGGAAGTCAACTCGGGATGGAGATATCCGGAGGCGGGACGACGCGTTTGGTTCGCCGGTGGGTGGATCTCGCCCACCCCGAGTGGATCCGGCCGAGAGAGTTTCCGGGCGAAGCTCCTCCGGCAGGCGACGGGCGGGCGGGTCGGCCGGGGCGACGGGAGGAGGAAGAGGCGACTGGGCGACGGCCTCGCACGCGGCGGCGCGAGGCGGCGAGGGGCCGCCGGGCGGAGCTCGGGCTCCGGCGAGCTCCGGCCGAGGCGGGGACGGCGAGGAGGGCCGACGCGGGGCACTCCGGCGGCCGAGGCGCGGCAAGGGGCGGCGGGGCGACGGGCGGCGAGGGGCGCCGGCCGGGCGAAGGCGGTGGACCTGCCGGCCGCCGGGCGGTGAGGTGGCGGCACGGGATCCGCGGCGCGAGGCGGTTCGGGCGAAGCGCTGGTGGCGGCGCGGGCGGCCGGCCGGGTGGCGCGGGCGCGAGCGGGCCAAAGGGCTCGGATGGACTTCCGCGGCCGCGGGCGGCGAGGGAGCCGGCGCACGTGGCGCGGCGCCTGGTAGGGCGGGGGCGGCGGCGCTGACGGGCGGACACGTCCGGCGCGGTCCGGACGTGTCCGGCTGCGGGAGGAGGACGAAGGCTAGGGTTTCATCTGCGATTTTTCGGGGGGAGGCACCTATAAATAGGTAGAGGGAGCTAGGAGAGTCCAAATGAGGTGCGGTTTTCGGCCACGCGATCGTGATCGAACGACCGAGAGCATGGAGGGGAGTTTGCTGGGTTTTGGGCCACTTTAGAAGGGGTGTTGGGCTGCAAGGAGAAGGAGGCTTTTCGTTACCCGGTTAACCGTTGGAGTACCAAACGACCTCCAAATGATCCGAAACTTGACAAAGCGGTCTCAGGTGCTATACCAAGGCCGCTGACAAACCTCGGTCCATTCCGAGACCGTTTAAACCCGCATACGAAAAAGAGGTAAAAGGCGCCGGAGACATAGGAGCCGGATTGCGAAAGCGGACAACGGGGAAAAAGCTCGGATGCATGAGACGAACACGTATGCAAAATGAAATGCACATGATGACATGATATGAAATGCAGATGATGACATGGCAAAATGAAACACGCAAGCACATGACATGGCAAAGACGGTGAATAACTGGCAGACACCTGGCGCATCGAATCCGGGGCGTTACACATGGATAAGATGATTCAAAGGATTTTTGACTCTGCAGAGTTTGTACTAATTATCCACAGCCAACGGATTTCCATAGTCAAGAAGGACTAGTTCCGTTTACGGTATTTCGGTAGAAACACATCTAACCAGTACACAGCCATCCCACCTCACGATCCCAGGAACCACCCTAGACAACGTTCAAGAAAAACTTTGAGACGGGGAGATCACAACCTCGAATAGCATGGGATCAAATTTATATCTGGCAGCTCTAAGGGGTGCCCCTCTCGGTCCCAACCGAAACACCCCCTTGACCGGATGACTGGCTTTAATCCAGGGCCATGGAACCCTAATCACGGCCTCTCTATTTGGTGTGTACCAGGTAAGAGGTTTGCAACTTACTAAGCCATATCCCTTGCGGAAAACATGTGGTAGTACAGGAAGGAAAAACAAATGGAAACATGACTTGATTCACGTTGACACTGGAGTCAAATAGTCTGGCATAAGACTGGCATGCTACAACACTGCCATCTTACCCATTCTCATGCCATCACATGTCCATGCAAACTCATATCCAACAACATATGGATTTTCGAAACTCACTTGCCTCAACTTTGCAGGTAATATAACATTTATCGAAATGCTCATAAACATGCCATGAAACTACTAAATGCAAACATGCCAAAGACACTCATCATATCAAAAGTTCAAACATGCTTGCCTGGGTCGGAGTAGTCGGAGTCTTGCTTGGCGAAGTTAGCGGTTCCGTCACCTCCTCCGGTATCTACAGTATAAAAAAATACGTACTAACGTAAATACCGAGAGTGCACAAAAAAGTGTTCCAAATTTTTTCCAAATAAATATGACAAATAACTAGACAGAAAAATAAAGATGACACAAAAAGAATCAATCAAAACTCAGTTTCTGTTTAAAAGTTATAAAGGTTTTAATCCAGGGACTCATCTGTAATGAAACAGAAAGTTTCCAGGGGCCAGATTATAAAAACAGAAAAAGCTTCGGCTAAAAACCCGTCAACTGCAAAATGAGACGATTCTGCCCAAGGCATTTTCAGAAAACGGATCAAAAAAAAGAATAAACTGACGAGGGGTCCCACCGCCGTGTTTGAAATTTCAAACGGGGAGAAGCGAGCTCGTCGGCTACCGAGAGTCATGCGAAGTCGCCGGCGGCGATCCACGGCGAGTTAGGAGGATCGGAAGGTACCTACGTGATCAGCGTGACCTTCCGCGTCTGTGGGTGCTGGTGGTGGTCGTCGGTGAGCAGCACGTCGACGGCGGTCCTTGCTCCGGCGGACGGCGGCTCGGGTGAAGGTGTCGTCGGGGAGAGCGGAGTGGATCGAGCTGGTGGCCGAGGCGGATCTTGGCGGCCGGAGTTGGGGGAGGAGACCTCCTCGAGGTCCTCCTAGTGGCTTGGCGGGGTTCTGGTGGGGCGCAGTGGTGGTGTGTGCTCGAGAACGAGCTCGGGACTCCATTTTATAGGCGATCCGAGGCGGTGGCCGTGAACGGGGATCTCCGGCGATGGTTACAGCGGTGCAGTGCTTGGTCGGGGAGTTTAGGAGGTTGGGCATCAACGTGGAGGTCCACGGGTTCCGTTTAGAAGCTAACCTTGGTTGGATTAGGCGCGTTTGGGTGGTTTCGACAGAACGGGGCGGCGTGGGCCCGTCGGCGGCAGAGGGCGCGCCCTGTGCTTGCCGGGCCACGACGACGGTGGTGCGGTGTGCGCTGGCATGCATGAGGCCATGCGGAGGGCTAGGGAGTTGCTAAGCGGCGCCGAACGGCGAAGCGAAGCTGGCGCTGCTCCGTTAGCCGCCACGGTGGCTCTGCTACCGCAGAAGCTGCCGGCGTCGGCGATGCTCGCTGCCACCGACATCTGCGCCTGTCCAAGAGAGCGTGCGGTGCTCTGGTCAAGGAGGAGAGGCCGTGCGCGACGCGCCAGGGTGCACTGGTGATCGATGACAAGGCACTGACGAAAAACGACACTGACAAAACTCTGAAACTCTGAATTTTACTGAATATGCACAACAACAGTGCCGGACAAGTGTTTGATGAAATGATTCAAGCATGAGAAGATTTTTTCTGGGGCTGATCTTTGGTGTGGTGGCCTCTCCAGAAATCACTTGATGGATCTAGGTTGCGGGTGCTAAGGACTATCCAGAGGAGTTGGTTTGAGATCAAAACTCAAAGGAAATCATGTACTTCCTTTATAAATCATCTAGGCTTAGAATAATGAACATAACTGTTTTTGGGGAAAAAATAAATGAAATAAAATCCAAAAATGGGTTGGACTTGTTGGAACAGAATGTTTGGGTTGCCCCAATGTGGAGGGAGGGGTTTTGGGAGAATTTACCACATGAGGCATGGTAAAAATGGATGGTTTCAAAAGCGAAAAGAAAAGCCCCAAAACCCGTAGGGTTACTTTTTAAAACAAAAATAAATTCCAAAAATATATTTGAGGAGGTAAAAGTCAGAAGGAAGGTTTTCAAATAACCAAACACCAAGGTTGAAGAAGATACCAAATAAAATCATTGTCATGAGGAAAATTTTTGAGAGAGAGAGAGGTTTTTGGAAGGATTTAAATGACCTTCTTCAAACCAAACAAAGTTTTTGTTGGAAACCAAATAAAATTTTTAGAGTGTCACAACACCTACCCCCTTAGGAAAAATCTCGTCCCCGAGATTTCAGCTGATCCTCAAATAAGTGTGGGTGCTCTGTCCGAAGAAAATCCTCTCTTTCCCAAGTTGCTTCATTCTCGGTGTGATTGCTCCACTGAACTCTGAAAAACTTGATGGTTTTCTGTCGGGTCCTCCTCTTAGACTCCTCCAATATTTTTATTGGACGTTCCCAATAGGTGAGGTCTGGTTGCATGTCAATGTTTTCATGGGATACTTGCTTCTCTGGGTTGCTCACGCACTTCCTCAACTGCGAGACATGGAACACGTAGTGGACATCGGATAATTCTTCGGGTAAGTCTAGCTGGTAGGCTTTCGTGCCTCTTCGTGCCACTATACAGAAGGGTCCGATGAATCTTGGTGCTAGCTTTCCCTTAACCTTGAATCGTTGCAGGCCCCTCATAGGAGATACTGAGGTACACAAACTCACCGGGTTCAAAACTGACTCACCGATGTTTTTGATCGTAATAACTCTTCTGTCGACTTTGAGCTGTCTTGAGTCGATCCCTAATTATCTTAACTTTCTCCTCAGCCTCCTTGAGCATGTCTGGGCCGAAGATATGGATGTGTCCGATTTTTGACCAATTTAGCTGGGTATGACATCTTCGCCCGTACAGAGCTTCAAATGGTGCCATTTGCAGGCTGGCTTGGTAACTGTTGTTGTATCCGAACTCTGCGTATGGCAAGCTTTCTTCCCAACTGGTTCCATAGGTGACGACACATGCTCTCAGCATGTTTTCTAGAATTTGGTTTACGCGTTCAGTTTGTCCATCAGTCTGGGGGTGGTATGCGGTACTAAATGCTAGTTGAGTTCCCAGAGCTTGTTGTAATTGATCCCAAAATCGGGAGACGAATTGAGTGCCTCATGCGATATTATCGCCTTTGGAACTCCATGCAAGCGCATCGATACGGGAAAGATAAAGCCTGGCAAGCTTCTCGAGTGGTGTGGGTTGTCTTCACGGGATGAAGTGTGCCACCTTAGTCGATCTATCTGTGATGACCCATATGTCATCATTCCCGTGTCGTGACCGAGGTAGTCCAACAATAAAATCCATTCCAATCTCGTCCCATTTCCACTCAGGTATCTTGTTTGGTTGTAATAGTCCGGCCGGTTTCTGGTGCTCGGCCTTGATGCGTTGACATGAGTCACAACATGCAATGAACCTATGTCCCTTTTTATACCGTGCCACCAAAATTTTTCCTGAAGGTCCTTGTACATTTTTGTTCCTCCAGGATGGATTGAATACGGAGCGGTGTGGCCTTCAGCTAAAATTTGCTATTTAGGGTCCTCGATATTTGGTACGCAAAGCCTATCTCCGTACCATAATATTCCCTGCTCGTCTATGATGAATTCTGAGGCCTTGCCCAAACTCACTTTCCGTTTTATGCCTTCAATGCTGGGGTGCCCATGCTGAGCCTCCTTAATCTTTTCTATTAGGGTAGGCTGTATTTCCAAATTCGACACACTGCCTTCGGTGACCACCATTAAGTTGAGTTTAGCAAACTCCTGCCGAAATTCAGGTCTAAGACTTGATAGGTTGTCGTCGTCCGAGCTGGGGTTCTGACTTAGAGCATCTGCCACTACATTTGCTTTTCCTGGATGGTAGTGGATTCCAACATCATAATCCTTCACTAATTCCAACCAGCGTCGTTGCCGTAAATTTAGTTCCGGTTGTGTGAAAATATACTTGAGGCTCTTATGATCTGTGTATATTTCACAACGATTTCCAAGTAGGAAGTGTCTCCAATCTTTGAGTGCATGGATGACTGCTGCCAACTCCAAGTCATGAGTAGGATAATTTTCTTCATGCTTGCGAAGTTGTCTGGAAACATATGCGACTACCTTGCCTTCTTGCATGAGGTGAACAAAATATGCGGGGGCGTTTGTTAGTCCAAACGGCATTACTGTGAACTCATACAGTCCGTATCTAGAGGTGAAGGCTGTCTTGGGGATATCCTCTGCTCATACTTTTAGTTGATGGTATCCCGATCTTAAGTAAAATTTTGAGAAGACCTTGGCCTGAGTGAGCTGATCAAATAAATCATTTATCCGTGGCATCGGGTATTTGTTCTTGATTGTGACCATGTTAAGTGCTCGATAGTCTATACAAAATCTCAGTGTCCCATCCTTTTTCTTGGCATATAAAATTGGTGAACCCCAAGGTGAGGAGCTGGCTCGTATATATCCTTTGTCCAGTAATTCTTTTATTTGCTTCTTCAATTCTACCAACTCAGATGGTGCCATTCTGTATGGTTTCTTGTATATGGGGGCGGTTTCGGGTGCTAGCTCAATGATGAATTCTATCTCTCAGTCTGGTGGCATGCCTGGTAGTTCTTCGGGAAATACGTCTGGAAACTCACACACTACTGGAACTTTGCTTAACTCAGAAACGTCCACCTTGTTCAACCTCGGTTGCCGAGATATCCGTCTCTCTTTGGCTGAAAATCTTATTGTCTTCCCGTGATGGTGGGTGAGAATTACGGTCCGGTTGAAGCAGTCAATAAATCCTTCATTGGTGGTTAACCAATCCATCCCTAAGATGACATCCAGTCCTTTATTTTCCAATACAATAAGGTTGGCGTGAAACTTCAATCCTTCAAACTCAACACCCACACCTTGGCAGTAACTCTGAGTAACTTGCTTAGTCCCAGGGGACTTGATGATCATGGATTTTTCCAAGGGAAGCATCGAAAAATTATTTTGCAAAGCAAATCTCTTCGAAATGAACGAGTGAGAAGCTCCAGAATCAAACAAAACCGTGGCAGGTATTGTGTTGACAGGAACGTGCAGTCACGATATCTGAGGCATTTTGTGCTTCTTCTCTGGTCACGTGGTTCAGATGACCCTTCCTGTGGTTGTTATTGGGGTTGAAATTGTTTCGCTTGGGCGCTGAATTATTGCCACCGTTGTTCAGTTTTGGGGTCGAGTTCCTTGGCTTGGGGCACTGCTTGGCATAGTGCCCTTCTTCTCCACAAGCGTAGCAAGTAACGCCTGGGCGATATGTGAACTCCTTGTCCCTCGCATGGAAATTCTTGATTGGGTGTGAAACATTCGTCGTGGGTTTGTGTGTCCCACCTTTCTGAAAATCTGTCTTGCTCCGGTGGTTGCGAGCAAGAGTTGTCTGGTCCCTCTTGCATTTGCGGAAATCCTCCAAGATGCATCGCTCATTTTCCAAGGTAATCACTTTATCCACCAGTGTTTTGAAATGTGGGAAAGTGTGCACGACCAGCTGGCATTTAAGCGCGGGTGCCAGGCCGTCCAGGAATTTTTCCATCTTCTTGCTTTCAGTCATACGCTCTTCGTTGGCGTAGCGAGACAACAGAGTAAACTGACTGTTGTATTCCGACACCGTCATGGTCCTCTGTTTGAGGTCATCAAACTCCCTCTTCTTGATCTTCATAACACTTTTAGGAATGTCCGCCCCATGAAAACCTTCTTTGAACTCCTCCCAGGTAATATCATTTTCGTTGGCGTGCATGTGTAGGAAATTTTCCCACCATGATGCAGCTGCTCCAGTGAGATAGTGCGGTGCATATAGTACCTTCTCATGGTCTGAACACTGTGCAATAATTAATTTTCTTTCCATGTCTCGAAGCCAATCATCGGCCTCAAGAGGTTTGTCAGTATGGGAAAATGTTGGGGGACGCGTCTTCTGTAGCTCAGACAATTTGGATTGCTGCTGATATTGTCCATGGTGATTTCCCATATTGATGACTTGGTTCATCATTTCCTAATGTTGTTGCTGACTCTGCTCATAAAGGCGGCATACTTGGGAAAATGCTGTTTCACTGTCCTGTTGACTTGACTGCCCCTGTGTGAAATTGTTGCTTGTTTGGGTGCCATAATTTTCCTCTGGCGGTTTTGGAATGGAGCGCGACCAAGGACGAGACATTTTTCACTCTGGGGATACATTTTGTAAAACAAATAAGAAAAGAAATCGAGTCGCAAAAATCAATAAATTTATAAAGACGGGAAATTTTTAAATGCTCCAAGATTTTTCAAGTGACTCAACGATTGCGCATGGAGAAGGACTGCTCATTACATATCTTACACGCAAGTAGTAATTATATATTACATCACTCAGGATATGCGTACATATTCCTGACATGTTATTTAGGCTAGTGCACTTCTCCCAGTTCCTACATGATGCGCAAACAAGCTACTTCTCACAACCTATGTACATATAAAAATATAGTATAATCCGGTACATCGCATGGCGGCTAAGCGTACTCAGTCGGAGATGGTAAGGATCTCCCTTGGCCTGCCGAGGGTGAGGCGCAGTGAGGCTGGGGACTCAACCTCCTCCTCGCTAATAGGCTCCAGACGTGAAGTGCTGCGCTGAGTCGATGGAGCGGGCGCCATAGGTGGAGCAACACGAACATGAGTGGGCGCAATGGGTGGTGCAGTGCGGACTGAAGTGGGCGCAATGACTTGGTTCAACTCCTCAGTGGTAGGCAGGCGACGAGCAGTGGCGAGAATGGTAGGTGAATAAGATGTCGAGGACGAGACGAAAGTCAGTGGTGGTGCGGTGGGCAGGAGCTCCCTCCTGTTGGCGGCACAGCCATGGACTGAGTCCATGCGGGCAGCCACAAGGTCGTCCACCAGGTTGTCGAAGGCTGCCTCCAGAGCCCGGAGGTACTCGACAAGCATCTCAATAGCCTCGTCTCGCTCTCCTCTAGGGCAAGCGAATGCGTAGTGACAGGTGTATGGCACGTGGCATGGAAGGTAGCGGTAACGACGAGTCTTCATCGAAGGAAGAACATCCCGGAGACGAGCTATCGCCTCACGGGCCGCCATCTGCATAGCATGCTTCTCCGTAGGCATGGCTCTCCCCAAGAACCAGAAGGGGCGTAACTCAACACGCCCTCCCTTGAATTGCACCGCGACCTGGTGCATGGTCAGACTGTCGTTGATCTTGTGCTGGTAGAGTGTGAAGACTGGGCGCACTGATGGCCCCATCGCGACCTGGACGATGAAGGAGAAGAGCTTGACGAACCCCTCAGGCACATTGGCGAACACCTGTGACTCACAGTCGTTGCCAGCCATTTACAAAAGTAGGCAAAAATTCTGAATGGTCAGATCATAAATTTATGCTTTGATCGTCGTAAAATGACTACATTTGCAAAAATATGAATTAACTCTATTATGCTAATAACCGATTAGCGATCGCACCTAGTGGCTTCCTGATCAGCCTGGCTCGTGCGAAGTTTGTCACGACCGGTTTTTAATAAAATACTTATTGAGAAATCGATCTCTTGATTCCAGATAGGAAGAATTATCCTTCTTGGTAGACAAATACTTGATCTGAAGGCCAGTAGCATTAAATATATTACAGGGTTGAGCTGAGGCTGCTCAACAATTTTATTACAAACACGCCAATATTGTACGTAAGGGCGGTTACGATCTGAGGGGTGTGGTGGCATACTACTGACTCGAGATAAAAGTGGTGGTGGAAATATCACAGTGGAGTGGATAACATGACTCCTAAACTGGCAGCTCATCGAGCGTCGAGGTGAGGCTCGATGAATTTATTTGGGTAGCGGAAGCGGATATAATACAGTGACCAAATCCAGGATCGCACAAGACTGACTGGGACTCCTCTAGGCGTCGGACTCACTATCGAACTCTTCATCCATGAGATCGCCTTCATCAACATCTGGCCAAGTCAACAAGCCAGGTGAGTACTTTGAAAGTACTCGCAAGACAGTTCGGACATAAGATGTAAAAAATGCATGCATGAATGCGTCATGGGAAAATAGCAATGCACATTCAAATAATAAATATTGGCACAACATGATAAGTAAAAAGGGAGTCGGGCGGTAGTCTTCCTGAAATCCGAACAAAATAATTGAAAACCGATCGGGTGTCTGGAGCGACGCCTCGAAGGGTAAACAAAATAAATTATCATGCCGCAGTCGGGCGTCTAAGCTACACCACATAAAGGGCTTATATTAAAAGTAAATGATATGCGTGCCACAGTCGGACATTGGAGCGACATCGCAGAAAGGGCTTATATTGAAAGTAAATAACAGGCGTGCCACAGTCGGACGTCTGAGCGACATTGTAGAAAGGGCTTATAGTGAAAGTAAATAACAAGCGTGCCACAGTCGGACGTCTGAGCGACATCGCAGAAAGGGCTTATAGTGAAAGTAAATAACAAGCGTGCCACAGTCGGACGTCTGAGCGACATCGCAGAAAGGGCTTAAATTTCATTATTCATATCTGATAAATTCACGAAGATATAATACTAATAGGAAATTTTCAACACATAATAATAAACGGGTTAGTCCATCCACAGGAATAAATATTTAACCGGACTTAACACTCATGTGGTTCACCGCACTTTTGTCACTGAGACTAACACTTGACAAGATAAGTTGAACACAGTACTTGGACATGTATAAGATGATTCAAAGGATTTTTGACTCTGCAGAGTCTGTACTAATTATCCACAGCCAACGGATTTCCGTAGTCACGAAGGACTAGTTCTGTTTATGGTATTTCGGTAGACACACATCTAACCAGTACACACCCATCCCACCTCACGATGCCAGGAACCACCCTAGACAACGTTCAAGAAAAACTTTCAGACGGGGAGATCACAACCTCGAATAGCATGGGATCAAATATATATCTGTGGCGCTCTAAGGGTGCCCCTCTCGGTCAAACCGAAAACACCCATGCCCCTGACCGGATGATCGGCTTTAATCCAGGGCCATGGAACCCTCATCACGGCCTCTCTATTTGGTGTGTACCAGGTAAGAGGTTTGCAACTTACTAAGCCATATCCCTTGCGGAAAACATGTGGTAGTACAAGAAGGAAAAACGGATGGAAACATGACTTGATTCACGTTGACACTGGAGTCAAATAGTCTGGCATAAGACTGGCATGCTACAACACTGCCATCTTACCCATTCTCATGCCATCACATGGCCATGCAAACTCATATCCAACAACATATGGATTTTCGAAACTCACTTGCCTCAACTTTGCAGGTAATATAACATTTATCGAAATGCTCATAAACATGCCATGAAACTACTAAATGCAAACATGCCAAAGACACTCATCATATCAAAAGTTCAAACATGCTTGCCCGGTTCGGAGTAGTCGGAGTCTAGCTTGGCGAAGTTCGCGATTCCGTCACCTCCTCTGGTATCTACGGTATAAGAAAATACGTACTAACGTAAATACCGAGAGTGCACAAAAAAGTGTTACAAATATTTTCCAAATATATATGACAAAAAACTAGACAGAAAAATAAAGATGATAGAAAAAGAATCAATCAAAAACCAGTTTCTGTTTAAAAGTTATAAAGGTTTTAATCCAGGGACTCATCTGTAATGAAACAGAAAGTTTCCAGGGGCCAAAATATAAAAACAGAAAACGCTTTGGCTAAAAACCCGTCAACCGCAAAAGGAGACATATTCTGCCCGAAGGCGTTTTCAGAAAACGGTTCGAAAAAAAGAAAAAACTTACGAGGGGTCCCACCCGTCAGGTTTGAAATTTCAAACGGGGGGAGAAGCAGAGCTCGTCGGCGCCCGAGAGCTGCGGTGGTCGCCGGCGGTGATCCACGGCGAGTTAGGAGGATCGGAAGGTACCTACGTGATCAGCGTGACCTTCCGCGTCTGTGGGTGGTGGTGGTGGTCGTCGGCGAGCACCACGTCGACGGCGGTCCTTGCTCCGGCGGACGGCGGCTCGGGTGAAGGTGGATCTCGTCGGGGAGGGCGGAGTGGATCGAGCTGGTGGCCGAGGCGGATTGGGGCGGCCGGAGTTGGGGGAGGAGACCTCCTCGAGGTCCTCCTAGTGGCTTGGCGGGGTTCTGGTGGGGCGCAGTGGTGGTGTGTGCTCGAGAACGAGCTCGGGACTCCATTTTATAGGCGATCCGAGGCGGCGGCCGTGAACGGGGATCTCCGGTGATGGTTACGGTGGTGCGGTGCTTGGTCGGGGAGTTTAGGAGGTTGGGCATCAACGTGGAGATCCACGGGTTCCGTTTAGAAGCTAACCTTGGTTGGATTAGGCGCGTTTGGGTGGTTTCGGCGTAACGGGCGCGCGTCTGCCGGGCGGCAGAGGGCGCGCCCTGTGCTTGTCGGGCCACAACAATGGTGCTGGGGTGTGCGCTGGCATGTATGAGGCCACGCTGAGGGCTAGGGAGCGTTGGGCGGCGCCGAACGGCGTAGTGAGTCAAGGCTCCCGTTAACGCCACGGGTGGCTCTGCCACCGCAGAAGCTGCCGGCGTCGGTGATGCTCGCCGCCACCGACACCTGCGCCCGTCCAAGAGAGCATGCGGTGCTCTGGTCAAGGAGGAGAGGCCGTGTGCAACGCGCCAGGGTGCACTGGTGATCGATGACAAGGCACTGACAAAAAAGACACTGACAAAACTCTGAAACTCTGAAATTTACTGAATATGCACAGCAACAGTGCCAGCCAAGTGTTTGATGAAATGATTCAAGCATGAGAAGAGTTTTTCTGGGGCTGATCTTTGGTGTGGTGGCCTCTCAAAGCTCCTGGGGGCTGCCTGAATTTTGGTGGAATTTTTGGAGAAAGGAAAATATGAATTCCACCAAAAATGATGAATCTGGTCCAAACTTGCAGAGGTTGAAACTTGAAAATTTTGAAAAGAGGAAGAGTGGATCTTGATGGATCTAGGTTGGGGGGTGCAAAGGACTACCCAGAGGAGTTGGTTTGAGATCAAAACTCAAAGGAAATCAGGTACTTCCTTTGTAAATCATCTTGGCTTAGAATAATGGACAAAATTGTTTTTGGGGAAAAAATAAATGAAATAAAATCCAAAAATGGGTTGGACTTGTTGGAACAGAATGTTTGGGTTGCCCCAATGTGGAGGGAGGGGTTTTGGGAGAATTTACCACATGAGGCATGGTTAAAAAATGGATGGTTTCAAAACAAAAGAGTAGCCCCAAAACCCATAGGGTTTCTTTTTAAAAGAAAAATAAATTCCAAAAATATATTTGAGGTGGTAAAAGTCAGAAGGAAGGTTTTCAAATAACCAAACACCAAGGTTGAAGAAGATACCAAATAAAATCATTGTCATGAGGAAAATTTTTGAGAGAGAGAGAGGTTTTTGGAAGGATTTAAATGACCTTCTTCAAACCAAACAAAGTTTTTGTTGAAAACCAAATAAATTTTTTGGAGTGTCACAATAATTCCTATTTGCAACAATAAGAACATCATTAATTATTCCCATAGGTTTCTTAATAGTGGAATCCGCAAGGTGCAAGTTTCAAGAACAATCATCAAATTCGTGGAAACCTAACAAATCACACAAAGTTTTTGGAATCGTGGAAACACTACCACCAAAATCACACAAAGCATAGCATTCATGATCTTTAATTTTAATTTTAATAGTAGGTGTGACACCCCCGATTCAATCATACACTAATCAGGAACAAAACGTGTACGATCAAGACCAGGGACTCACGGGAAGATATCACAACACAACTCTAAAAATAAAATAAGTCATACAAGCATCATAATACAAGCCAGGGGCCTCGAGGGCTCGAATACAGGTGCTCGATCATAGACAAGTCAGCGGAAGCAACAATATCTGGGTACAGACATAAGTTAAACAAGTTGCCATAAGATGGCTAGCACAAACTGGGATACAGATCGAAAGAGGCGCATGCCTCCTACCTGGGATCCTCCTAAACTACTCCTGGTCGCCGTCAGCGGGCTGCGCGTATTAGTAGGCACCTCCAGCATAGTAGGAGTCATTGTCGATGGTGGCGTCTGGCTCCTGGACTCCAGCATCTGGTTGTGGCAACCGGGTAGAAGGGAAAGGGGGAAAAGGGGGAGAATAGCAACCGTGAGTACTCATCCAAAGTACTCGCAAGCAAGGAGCTACACTACATATGCATGGTTATATGTGTAAGGGCCATATCAGTGGATTGAACTGCAGAATGCCAGAATAAGAGGGGGATAACTAATCATGTCAAAGACTACGCTTCTGCCAGCCTCCGTCTTGCAACATGTAGAAGAGAGTAGACTGAAGTCCTCCAAGTAGCATTGCATAGCATAATCCTACCCGGCAATCCCCTCCTCGTCGCCCTGTTAGAGAGCGATCGCCGGGTTGTATCTGGCATTTGGAAGGGTGTGTTTTATTAAGTATTCGGTTCTAGTTGTCATAAGGTCAAGGTACAACTCCAAGTCGTCCTGTTACCGAAGATCACGGCTATTAGAATAGATAAACTTCCCTGCAGGGATGCACCACATAACCCAACATGCTTGATCCCATTTGGCCGGACACACTTTTCTGGGTCATGCCCGGCCTCGGAAGATCAACACGTCGCAGCCCCACCTAGGCCAACAGAGAGGTCGGCATGCCGGTCTAAACCTAAGCGCACAGGGGTCTGGGCCCATCGCCCTTAGCACAGCTGCATGTTGCGAGGGCGGCCGAAAGCAGAACTAGCCCCCTTAATTCAAGAGAAGGCTTACGTTCCAATCCGGGCGACGCCGCCGGGCCGACGTCACAAAGGCTTCGGCTGATACCACGACGCCGAGTGCCCATATCTTTCCCACGTAGTTGGTTAGTGCGTATAGACCAAATGGCCAGACTTAGATCGATTCCAAGATCTCGTTAAGCGTGTTAATGATGTAACCGCGGACATCGACCAGGGCCAGTCCCACCTCTCACCTAGGCGGTCTCAACCTGCCCTGTCGCTCCGCCTCGAAGATCCACTCGCGGGTACTCCTATGAGCCGACCCGACTTTAGTCACCACCGGTATCATGTAAAGTATAATGTATATACCGGTGATCACCTCCCGAGTGATCACGACCCGATAGTATAACAAGGCAGACGGACAAGAATGTAGGGCCACAGATGGAATACTAGCATCCTATACTAAGCATGTAGGAATGCAGGTAAAGGTAACAACAGTAGTAGCAAGGACATGCTATGCATCAGGATAGGATTAACGGAAAGCAGTAACATGCTACACTACTCTAATGCAAGCAGTATAGAGAAGAATAGGCGATATCTGGTGATCATGGGGGGAGGCTTGCCTGGAAGCTCAACCAAGAAGGAGGGGTCGTCAACAGCGTAATCGGTCGGGGCACCAGCAGTGGCGTCGGTCTCGGGGTCTACCGGAGAAGAAGAGGCGGAAGAAACAGTAAATACAGAGCAAACAAAGCATCACACAAAATATAACAAGGCAATACACGGTGCCAGGGGTAATCTAACGCGGGGATAGGTGAAGGGGGAAAACATCCGGGAAAGTATCCCTGGTGTTTCACATTTTCGGACAGATGAACTGGACGGGGAAAGTTGCGTGTTTGCTATGCTAGGGATGTGTGGCGGACGAGCGGGCTGCGTATCCAGCTTCGTCTCATCGTTCTAAGCAACTTTCATGTATAAAGTATTTTCATCCGAGTTATGGTTTATTTGATATTAATTTTCAAAGTTTAAAATCCCTTTTTCTGAATTTCTGAATTTACATAATTAAAATTTAAATGCCCAAACACTTCTGTTACTAGGGTATTGGCTAATCTATTTCTATGACCAGTGGGGTCCAGGGGGCTGAGTGAGCATGTAGAGTCGTGATTGACGACCAATGTTGATCGTCAACAGGTCAACGGGCCCACATGTCATTGACTGTTTGTTAATTAACCTAGTTAATTAATTTAACTAAAAAGATTAATAGTTAAGCTAATTAATATAAATTAATTAAGTTAGTTAATTGATTAACTAAAATTATTTATTTACTTATTTTTAAATTCCTTTTTTTTGTTTATTCGTTTTCGTTTCAGGGGGTGTGGGGCCCCGACGTCAGTGGCCCATAGGCCTAGCGGGGCGGGGCGCTAGCGGGTGGATCCAGGCGTGGGCGTTGGGCGTTGGGCGCCCGACTGGGCGTTGTGGGGCGCCGGCGGTGCCGGCCAGGTGGCCGGAGCAACGGGAGGCGGAGCGGCGAGCGTGAGGGGAGGCGGTGGCCGGGCGCGCGGGGCGAGCAGCAGATGTGCATGGAGGTTGCGGGCGCTGGGCAGTGATGGCCAGCGGCAACGGACGGGAATGCTCGTCGGCGGGTGAGGAAGCGAGGCGAGGAGGAGGGCCGAGGTGAGCAGCGACGGCTGGAGGCGAAGCGCGGCAGAGCTATGGGGCAGGTGGTGCGGCAATGAGGGAGCGCGGAGTGCGGTTGAGCGGCCGACGAAGCCGCGAGACGCAAAGCTGGCAGCGGTAGTGGCGGCACAGCTGCTTGCGCTGCAGCGGAGCCGAGGTGGCGATGGCGCAGCAGCACGGTCAAGTGGCGGCCGCGAGACTGAGCAAGAAGGCAAGGCAAGCTGACGCAGTGCGGGGAGCAGGACCGGCCTGACTAGAGCAGGGGCGCGGAGAGGTCCACTGGCACGGACGGCGGCGGAGCGTGCGAGGGGGAGAGGAGGAGAGGGGGAGCTCAAGAGGGCAGTAGGAAAGGGCAGCGGGCTCGGAGATGAGGACGAGGAAGGGGTGGTGTCCAAGTCGAGGTGGCGACGACGTAGGGCGACGGGGCACCGGCGAGGTTGTCCGGCGAGGGAGGGCACTCCGGGCGGCGGCAGTTGGCGAAGGGGCACGGAGGAGTCCAGGAGGGGCGGCGCCGGCGTCGGGCCTGATTCCGATTGGATCGGGGGAGAGGGAGTGGGGGCGCGAGTGGGGGGGAGTGGTTAGTGGGGGTGTGCAGTTAGGGTTACGAGGGAGTGGGGGTGTATGTGTGGGTCGGGGTGGGCCGGCAAGTTGGGTCGAGGCCCAGCTGGACCGGGGGTTTCTGTTTTTTTATTTCCCTTGTTTCATTTTTACCTTTTCTTTTCCTTTTCTTTATTTCTCCTCTCATTTGCCTTTAGTTTAGATAGCAAATGAATTTTGGTGAACATTAAACTTGACACATAAGTATTGGGTCATATTATTGACTTGCACACAAAGTTTCAAGTCATTTTGAAAATGATTAATATTTGTTTATCTGTTCTAGTTATCTTAGTGGCATATGAACATTCCCAAAATGTTGTTTGATGTTTGTTAATTTGTTGGTGAATACTTACAACCTTTTGAACATTTTTAATTCACTATCTTATGAAATTATAATTTAACTTGTTATTTTAATTTGAATTTGATCTCAGTTTGAAACAAGTGAGGTTTAGAAAAAGTTTAATTATGAGGACCTGGCATGATTAGCAAGGGTTTACTGTAGCTTAACTATCCGGGCGTCACAATTATCCTCCACTACAAGAAATCTCGTCCCGAGATTTAAGAGGCGTAAGGGGGGGGGGGAGGTTCTGGTTACAAAATTCTAGCGAGTGTTCTCGGTCTTAGTTGCTCTTCTCCAAGAGGTCGATCCATTACGTTGATGTCTTCATTCTAGTGCTTCAGGTCATCATTATGACGCTGTCATCCTTTCTTTGAGGGTTCCATCATACGTACGAAGGTCAAGGGGTAACTTCGGAAGAATGGGTCGCTACAATGTTGCTTATCTGGTAGATAACCTCAGGAAAAGTGGCGGAAAGTAACTCTCGAATTGATACATAAGAAATTTTCAAGAGCAAAGTACGAAGGTGCAAAATGGAAGTTTCAAGCGCATAGGCAATCGTTTGTTGCCTGAAACGAAGTGTGAAAGGGGTTTTAGAGCAATGGGAATAAGCATTGTGTTTGATACCGGAATAGATCACTAGGCAGGTGGCCCATGAATTACCTACGAAGTCAAGCGCGAGGAATAACTTTTGAAACCGGGGGGGGGGGGGGGAGTGTACAGGAGAGTCAGATTTCGATCCTGTGGAACTGTGGGTTATGGGCCCACCATGTGGGTTAAAATTAGGAAGGGCGGTGTTGTCTTGCACGGTCATGTAAGCAAGGCATGTCAGTTGTGTCAGCAACATCGATACCAAGGGCGAGGGGCAAAGAGAACCATTTTCCTGCTCATTGAACGAGGCGGACCATTAGGCAAGGTTCTCGCCCATCTGTGGCTACCGGAATGTCATCAACATTAGTCACACGGTCTTACTGACAGAGTTGTACACCGAGATGGTTACATAAGGAGCGAATTATCACTGCTTAGATCATATAGATCACAAGAAAGATTAAACAAACAATGGAAAGTAAAATATGATTATCACATTAATCAGACCAATGGAAAGGGAAAAGGTGGTTATACTCAAGTATTAGAGTATATCTTTCCCCAGGAAAGGTGGAGCAAGATATTAAGGATAGGGCTCGAAGTATGTAACCATTTAGGTAAGGGGAGAGGAATTTCATGACATTACCCAAACAACAGTGTTTGAATAATTGATAAAGAAAATTTAGCATTGTGCTTCAAATGTTCTTGTTGAAAATCGGAGTACCATAGACATGCTTCGAGATAGCATTGACATGGTCATCGGGTGAAGATCAGACTTTGGAAACACAAAAGATTCATCGAAAACAACTTATAGGATAGTCTTACAATTTCCTTAGGGAAAAATGGATAACCTTGCTGAAAAGAAATCTATAACAATAGGGCCTCCGGCCAGGTGTGCTAGGCAAGACATCACCTTACCAGGTCATTTGAGGAACAATGTTATAATTCTTGAAAATATGTTCCAACCATCATATCTGGCCGAGATTCAGATCTGATTGGTGTCAGGATACCTCAGACTTAGGGTGCCTGAGAAGAGAAGGTGCGACACAAATTTACGAGATGACATTGTAAGATTCTCGGGAAATGAACTATGGAAGTGAGTTCTGAACAAGAGTTCATCATTAAACTAAGGAGATGAGGGGGTGGCTGACAGACTCAGCGACGATTCCTCGAGATTTCCATAAGATGTATTTCCACAACTATGTGAACAAGGAGATAACATTTGTCAGATCAGATGACATAATGAGGTATGCTCGAGGAAAAACATGCACAATTAAACTTTGGTTGAAGGGTGCACCCGAAATATGGGCTGGGTTGCACGATCAATGTTAGAATGGTGACTTGATGAACAAAAGAATTAGAATGAAACTCGACCATTCACTTCAAAGCAATAGGGTTGCTAGAAGTTTTGAATTCACACATTATAGTTCAATTTTCGGTATTCCGGTTAGAAACAACATGGGTACAAAGAAGAATGGTGAGGGTGAGCAGTATCACTATACCAAGAATTCTTAAGAGGTGGTGAAATTCTCACCACCTCCTTGATATATAAGATGGTATTACTTCAAGGTAGGACATAAGACAAGCTGGATAGCTAGGAACTCAAGGTACAGCCACAACACAAACAAGTTTGTGTTAACAAGGTTGTGTTGGAAAGAAGGCAAGGAAGTAATCAATGACAACACAATTTACCAAGGGACAAGGATGGTATTTCCCATGAAGAATTCAATAGATATCTTGGAAGAGCTCAGAATGTCGATGATGATCATGACACATTTGTTGAGAGATTTCATGACGATGTAATCGGTCGGCAATGACATCAAGTCAACGGAATGATGAAGCGAAAGGTTATTGGAACAAAGGGTATGACACAAACTTGTAATCAAGCTTGCTGTTCAAGGTGAAATGCTATGACAAGGAGAATCGATGTAAGCTTAGCTCATCACCGAAAATGAAATTCCAAGAATAAGGACTAGGTAGCACAGTTAAAATCATCACGACAATGATATAGCCATACATGCTAGGAATGGCGTGATCGGGTACAAACTCGTACATAAAGAAGATTATCAAGAGTTGTTGAACCGTAGTGCAGACTCGGTTCAGTAAGTTATCGGTGTCTTTGAGTGTTTAATAACTTAGAGCCATGAAAAATTGTAATAAGTGAGAATGTAGTACTTGATGAGGAACTCATAAGAAGTTATGCAGTTCCAAGATAATCTCGAGATACCAGGGTGTAATACTCGGTGAAAGATCAAGGTGAAGGTTTGACTGGTGCATTGATCCATAGAAGACAAGTGCTTAAACTTGCCCGAGAAATGGGATCAAAGAAGAACATATGGTCGGAACCATGATTGCAAAGGATCAATTCACCGATACCAAAGGATATTACATCAAGGAAATAGTTATTATTACAAGAAGCTTCCATGATAGGATCTACATCGTCTCCATGGGCATGAACACAAAGTTCAAGGTTGACTCCCACTTCTCCAATGCATAACCTTTCATTCACTTCTCGCATTCGATGAAGTTGTAGTGTTGAAATTTTATCTGGCAAAACACCAGAAGAGTATGACTCATGAAAACTTCCAGGTTCACACGGATTAGAGAAGGTATAGGTTCAATCCATAGGGGCATCTTAGAAACATATACCACAACTTTCAAGAGTAATTATCACCAGCTCTAAAGCAGAGCATGGTTGGTCAAACAGGGAATAGGATTTATCAATGGCATTATGTAACAGGGAAAGAACTCCTCGAGATTTTTGGATACGAAGGACGTTGTCAGATGATAAATTCAACAAAGGACCCGACGGTTCATAACGGAGCTGATGTGTGCATCGGCGCACAACCAGAGGAAGAATCAATGCAAAGGCCTTAGATTATAGAAACAACTGACAACTCACAGCTCAAAGGCAAAGAATCATAATTTCCAAATCAAGGGCTGAGAGGCAAAAACTCTGATTAAGGATGGATAAGTTGAGTAGGCTTAGGGTACAATCGACGACAATTGGATTGCTGGAGAACCAGCTCACGTTTAAATGACGTCTGAGCCGGAAGGAAATTTCCAGGGAATAACTGATGATTGTGTGCATTCACACACATATTGAATCAACACGATCAGAATGTCAATCACAAGGATTTTAATGGTTATTGCTAGTCAAATGGAATTGTCCAGACTGCAAGCAGACAAGTATTTGCAGAAGGACTACCGGAAGATCGGGTAGTATTTCAATGTATCTAGTGAATCCTATGAACACCTAGTAATGAACGGTTTTCGATAAGTGTGAAGAAACAAATCATAGGGATATTCTTGCGGCAAGGAACCGCAAGGCAGTAAGCATAAAGGATCCTCAGAACATCGAAGAGTATTTCAGGGCATCTTGTAATAACAAGAGCAACAGGGGATGAAAGTATGAATGAGAAGTTACCCATAGAGGTTTATCGATGGATGGGAATTACAAAAGCAATGGCACAAGTCTCGAGAGAACATCATAGAGTATCCTTGGAATCTTCTGGTGCAGTAGACGATCATCGGTAATAAGGTGATCTCTGGGCGAAAGTGATCACGAGATCCTAATGTTAGATTTAGCAAAATTAATTTAACCCGAATAGAAGAGAGATCAGAATCCCAGAGTATAGACGAGGAATAAAAGATCCTAATACCACACAATGGCGACGTGGGCCCATGAGACACACATCCATGTTAGTAAAAGTTTTGCAATGTCTAGACTCGACTTCGGCCAAGGAGTGTGGAAGGGGGATTCCTACAGGAAGTCGGCTCTGATACCAACATGTGATGCCCCCGATTCAATCATACACTAATCAGGCACGCAAACGTGTACGACCAAGATCAGGGACTCACGGGAAGATATCACAACACAACTCTAAAAAAAAAATAAGTCATACAAGCATCATAATACAAGCCAGGGGCCACGAGGGCTCGAATACAGGTGCTCGATCATAGACAATCAGCGGAAGCAGCAATATCTAGGTACAGACATAAGTTAAACAAGTTGCCATAAGATGGCTAGCACAAACTGGGATACAGATCGAAAGAGGCACAGGCCTCCTGCCTGGGATCCTGATAAACTACTCCTGGTCGTCGTCAGTGGGCTGCACGTAGTAGTAGGCACCTCTAGCGTAGTAGGAGTCGTCGTCGATGGTGGCGTCTGGCTCCTGGACTCCAGCTTATGGTTGCGGCAACCAGGTAGAAGGGAAAGGGGGAAAAGGGGGAGAATACCAACCGCGAGTACTCATCCAAAGTACTCGCAAGCAAGGAGCTACACTACATATGCATGTGTATATGTGTAAGGGCCATATCAGTGGAATGAACTACAGAATGCCAGAATAAGAGGGGGATAACTAATCTTGTCGAAGACTACGCTTCTGGCAGCCTCCGTCTAGCGGCATGTAGAAGAGAGTAGACTGAAGTCCTCCAAGTAGCATCACATAGCATAATCCTACCCGGCAATCCCCTCCTCGTCGCCCTGTTAGAGAGCGATCGCCGGGTTGTATCTGGCACTTGGAAGGGTGTGTTTTATTAAGTATCCGGTTCTAGTTGTCATAAGGTCAAGGTACAACTCCAAGTCGTCCTGTTACCGAAGATTATGGCTATTCGAATAGATAAATTTCCCTGCAGGGGTGCACCACATAACCCAACACGCTTGATCCCATTTGTCCGGACACACTTTTCAGGGTCATGCCCGGCCTCGGAAGATCAACACGTCGCAGCCTCACCTAGGCCAACAGAGAGGTCAGCACGCCGGTCTAAACTTAAGCGCACAGGGGTCTGGGCCCATCGCCCTTAGCACACCTGCATGTTGCGAGGGTGGCCGAAAGCAGAACTAGCCCCCTTAATACAAGAGCAGGCTTACGTTCCAATCCGACGCACGCCGCTCAGTCGCTGATGTCACGAAGGCTTCGGCTCATACCAAGACACCGAGTGCCCATATCTTTCCCACGTAGTTGGTTAGTGCGTATAGACCAAATGGCCAGACTTAGATAAAATATCAAGATCTCGTTAAGCGTGTTAATGATGTAACTGCGGACACCGACCAGGGCCAGGCCCACCTCTCACCTAGGCGGTCTCAACCTGCCCTGTCGCTCCGCCTCAAAGATCCACTCGCGGGTACTCCTACGAGCCGACCCGACTTTAGTCACCACAGGTATCATGTAAAGTATAATGTATATACCCGTGATCACCTCCCGACTGATCACGGCCCGATAGTATAGCAAGGCATACGGGCAAGAATGTAGGGCCACAGATGGAATACTAGCATCCTATACTAAGCATGTAGGAATGCAGGTAAAGGTAACAACAGTAGTAGCAAGGACAGGCTATGCATCAGGATAGGATTAACGGAAAGCAGTAACATGCTACACTACTCTAATGCAAGCAGTATAGAGAAGAATAGGTGATATCTGGTGATCAGGGGGGGCTTGCCTGGAAGCTCAGCCAAGAAGGAGGGGTCGTCAACCGCGTAATCGGTCGGAGCACCAGCAGTGGCGTCGGTCTCGGGGTCTACCGAGAAGAAGAGGGGGAAGAAACAGTAAATACGGAGCGAAAAAAGCATCACACAAAATATAACAAGGCAATACGCGGTGCCAGGGGTAATCTAACGCGGGGATAGGTGATACCGGCGAAGGGGCAAAAACATCCGGGAAAGTATCCCTGGTGTTTCGCGTTTTCGGACAGATGAACCAGAGGGGGAAAGTTGCGTGTTTGCTATGCTAGGTATGTATGGCAGACGAATGTGCTGCGTATCCGGATTCGCCTCGTCGTTCTGAGAAACTTTCATGTATAAAGTATTTTCATCCGAGTTATGGTTTATTTGATATTAATTTCAAAGTTTAAATTCCCTTTTTCTGAATTTCTGAATTTACATAATTAAAAATTAAATGCCTAAACACTTCTGTTACTAGGGTATTGGCTAGTCTATGTCTATGACCAGTGGGGTCCAGGGGCTGAGTCAGCATGTATAGTCAGCAGTTGACCAGTCAATGTTGACTAGTCAACAGGGTCAGCGGGGCCCACATGTCATTGACTGTTTGTTAATCAACCTAGTTAATTAATTTAAGTAAAAAGATTAATAGTTAAGCTAATTAATCTAAATTAATTAATTGATTAATTAAAATTATTTATTTACTTATTTTTATATTCCTTTTTTTGTTTATTCATTTTCGTTTCAGGGGGTGTGTGGCCCCGACGTCAGTGGCCCATAGGCCTAGCGGGGCGGGCGCCAGCGGTGGATCCAAAGGCGTGGCGTTGGCTGGGCGCCTGATCAAGGCGGCGCCAGGCGGTGCCGGCCAGGTGGCCGGAGCCACGCATGGGAGGTGGTGGCCAGAGCGAAGAGCAGGGGAGGGGGAGCGGCGAGCGTGAGGGGAGGCGGTGGCCGGGCGCGCGCAAAGCAGACGCAGCATGGCAGCCAACAAGGGCGATGGCCAGCGATGGGACGGGAATGCTCGTCGGCGGGTGAGGAAGCGAGGCGAGGAGGAGGGCCGACACGGGTGAGCAGGCGACGACAGGGCGGAGGCGAGCGGCGGCAGTAGCCATGGGGCAGGTGGTGCGGCCAGTGGGGAGCGCGGGAGTGCGTGGTTGAGCGCGGCCGACGAGCTGCGAGACGCAGCGGGCAGCGGTAGCGGCGGCACAGGCGTGCTTGCGCGACAGCGGGAGCCGAGGTGGCCAGTGGCGCGGCAGGCGCAGCTGTAGGTGGCGGGGCCGCGCGACTGGAGCGGCAAGGCGAGGCGAGCCGCGGCAGTTGGCTGGCACGGGGAGCAGGGCCGACCAGACCAGAGCAGGGGCACGGAGAGATCCACCGGCACGGACGGTGATGGAGCGTGCGTGGGGGAGAGGAGGAGAGGGGGAGCTCACAAGGGCACTAGGGAAAGGGCAGCGGGCTCCGAGAGGAGGACGAGGAAGGGGCGGCATCCGGGTCGAGGTGGCGATGGCGTAGGTCGACGGGGCACCGGCGAGGTTGTCCGGCGAGGGAGGGCACTCCGGGCGGCGGCAGTTGGCGAAGGGGCGCGGAGGAGTCCGGGAGGGGCGGCGCCGGCGTCGGGCCCGATCCCGATTGGATCAGGGGAGAGGGAGTGGGGGTGCGAGTGGGGGGGGAGTGGGTAGTGGGGGTGTGCGGTTAGGGTTACGAGGGAGTGGGGGTGTATGTGTAGGTCGGGGTGGGCCAGCAAGTTGGGTCGAAGCCCAGCTGTACCGGGGGTTTCTGTTTTTTATTTCCCTTCTTTTATTTTTACCATTTCTTTTCCTTTTCTTTATTTCTCCTCTCATTTGCCTTTAGTTTAGATAGCGAACGAACTTTGGTGAACATGAAACTTGACACATAAGTATTGGGTCATATTATTGACTTGCCCACAAAGTTTCAAGTCATTTTGAAAATGATTAATATTTGTTTACTTTTAAAAGGTCAATTTAATTGATGTTTGTTCATGTTCTAGTTATCTCAGAGGCATATGAACATTCCCAAAATGTTGTTTGATGTTTGTTAATTTGTTGGTGAATACTTACAACCTTTTGAACATTTTTAATTCACTATCTTATGAAATTATAATTTGACTTGTTATTTTAATTTGAATTTGATCTCAGTTTGAAACAAGTGAGGTTTAGCAATAGTTTAATTATGATGACTTGGCATGATTAGCAAGGGTTTACTGTAGCTTAACTATCCGGGCGTCACAGTAGGTTCCCACTCATCATAAAGTTTTCTAGGGATATAAACTTCCAACTCAAGTTTTTCTTCATAGGATTGCATCAAAGCATCAACGATATGTTTAGTAAAAGCTTTATTTTTGCTATAAGCATGAGTAGAATTTAGCACTGATTGCAACAAGGAAATACAATCTATCAAAGAGCAATTATCATAATTAAATTCCTTGAAGTCCAAAATAGTGGGTTCATTAATATCTAAAGTTTTGATCTCTTCAATCCCGCTTTTAACAATTTTTGCATCAAGATCTAAAAACTCCGAATTTTTGGGACGCCTTCTAGGTAAAGGTAACTCATCTCCAGCCCCATCATTATCAAGATTCATATTGCAAAACAAATATTTAATAGGAGACACATCAATAACTTTTAGATCTTCATCTTTATTCTTATAAAAATTAGAAGAACACGGTTTCACAAAGCAAACTTTCTTAGCACGCATCCTAGCGGTTCTTTCTTTGCACTCATCAATGGAAATTATCATGGCTTTGAGAGACTCATTGATATCATGCTTAGGTGGAATAGATCTAAGTTTCAAAGAATCAACATCAAGAGAAATTCTATCAACGTTCCTAGCCAATTCATCAACTTTAAGCAATTTTTCTTCAAGGAAAGCATTGAAATTCTTTTGCGAATTCATAAACTCCTTAACACTAGTCTCAAATTCAGAGGGCATCTTATTAAAATTTCCATAAGAATTGTTGTAGGAATTACCATAATTATTAGAGGAATTATTAGGGAACGACCTAGGATTAAAGTTTCCACTATACGCATTGTTACCAAAATTATTCCTACCAACAAAATTCACATCCATAGATTCATTATTATTCTCAATCAAGGTAGACAAAGGCATATCATTAGGATCAGAAGAAACACTTTTAGTAGCAAATAATTTCATAAATTCATCCATCTTTCCACTCAAAACATTAATTTCTTCTATCGCATGCACTTTTTTATTACTAGATCTTTCGGTGTGCCATTGAGAATAATTAACCATAATATTATCTAGGAGTTTAGTAGCTTCTCCTAAAGTGTTTTCCATAAAAGTGCCTCCCGCGGCCGAATCTAAAAGGTTTCTAGAAGAAAATTTCAATCCGGCATAAATTTTTTGTATAATCATCCAAAGATTCAAACCATGTGTAGGGCAATTACGTATCATTAATTTCATTCTCTCCCAAGCTTGTGCAACATGTTCATGATCAAGTTGCTTAAAATTCATGATATCGTTTCTAAGAGAGATGATTTTAGTGGGAGGAAAATACTTAGAGATAAAAGCATCTTTGCACTTATTCCATGAATCAATACTATTTTTAGGCAAACACGAAAACCAAACTTTAGCACGATCTCTAAGCGAAAAAGGAAATAGCTTCAATTTAACAATATCATTGTCCACATCTTTCTTCTTTTGCGTATCACACAAATCAACGAAGTTATTTAGATGGGTAGCTGCATCCTCACTAGGAAGGCCGGCGAAATGATCTTTCATGACAAGATTCAACAAAGCAGCATTAGTTTCACAAGATTCAACATCGGTAAGAGGAGCAATCGGAGTGCTATGAAAATCATTGTTGTTGGTATCGGTAAAGTCACACAATTTTGTATTTTCTTGAGCCATCATGACAAGCAAGCAATCCAACACACGAGCAAACAAGAAGCAAGCGAGAAAGAGGCGAACGGAAAGAGAGGGCGAATAAAACGGCAAGGGTGAAGTGGGGGAGAGGAAAACGAGAGGCAAATGGCAAATAATGTAATGCGATGGATAATAGTTTGTGATGGGTACTTGGTATGTCTTGACTTGACTTGACTTGGCTTGAATCTCCCCGGCAACGGTGCCAGAAATCCTTCTTGCTACCTCTTGAGCATTGTGTTGGTTTTCCCTTGAAGAGGAAAGGGTGATGCAGTAAAGTAGCGTAAGTATTTCCCTCAGTTTTTCAGAACCAAGGTATCAATCCAGTAGGAGACCATGCACAAGACCCTCGCACCTACACAAACAAATAAGAACCTCGCAACCAACGCGATAAAGGGGTTGTTAATCCCTTCACGGTCACTTACGAGAGTTAGATCTGATAGATATGATAAGATAATATTTTTGGTATTTTTATGATAAAGAGAAATAAAGATGCAAAGTAAAATAAAAGGAAATGGAAATAGCTAAGTGTTGGAAGATTAATATGATGGAGAATAGACCCGGGGGCCATAGGTTTCACTAGTGGCTTCCCTCAAGAGCATAAGTATTACGTGGGTGAACAATTTACTGTCGAGCAATTGATAGAATTGAGCATAGTTATGAGAATATCTAGGTATGATCATGTATATAGGCATCACGTCTGTGACAAGTAGACCGACTCCTGCCTGCATCTACTACTATTACTCCTCACATCGACCGCTATCCAGCATGCATCTAGAGTATTAAGTTCATAAGAACAGAGTAACACTTTATGTAAGATTACATGATGTAGAGGGATAAACTCATGCACTATGATATAAAACCCATCTTGTTATCCTCGATGGCAACAATACAATACGTGCCTTGCCGCCCTTACTGTCATTGCGAAAGGACACTGCAAGATTGAACCCAAAGCTAAGCACTTCTCCTATTGCAAGAAAGATCAATCTAGTAGGCCAAACCAAAATGATAATTCGAAGAGACTTGCAAAGATAACCAATCATACATAAAAGAATTCAGAGAAGATTCAAATATTGTTCATAGATAATCTTGATCATAAACCCACAATTCATCGGTATCGACAAACACACCGCAAAAGAAGATTACATCGAATAGATCTCCAAGAGAATCGAGGAGAACTTTGTATTGAGATCCAAAGAGAGAGAAGAAGCCATCTAGCTAATAACTATGGACCCTAAGGTCTGAGGTAAACTAATCACACATCATCGGAGAGGCTATGGTGATGTAGAAGCCCTCCGTGATCAATGCCCCCTCCGGCAGAGCACCGGAAAAGGCCCCAAGATGGGATCTCACGTGCATGAAGGTTGCGGCGGTGGAATTAGGTTTTCGTGGATGCCTTTGATGGTTTGGGGGTACGTAGGTATATATAGGAGGAAGAAGTACGTCGATGGAGCAACATGGGCCCCACGAGGGTGGAAGGCGTGCCCAGGGGGGTAGGCGCGCAACCCTGCCTCATGCTCTCCTCGTTGATTACTTCACGTTGACTCCAAGTCCTCTGGATCACGTTTGTTCCGAAAATCACGTTCCCGAAGGTTTCATTCCGTTTGCACTTCGTTTGATATTCTTTTCTGCGAAACACTGAAATAGGCAAAAAATAGCAATTTGGGCTGGGCCTCCAGTTAATAGGTTAGTCCCAAAAATAATATAAAAGTGTATAATAAAGCCCATTAAACATCCAAAACAGAATATAATATAGCATGTAACAATAAAAAAATATAGATACATTGGAGATGTATCACCGCTCAAATGGTCACGCACGCCCATCGTCTAAGACGAAGAGGACCATCTTGACCGCACCACCGCAGTAGGATGTTTGCGATTGTTGGTCTCTCCAAAGATACGCAACTTCAAGGTTACAAATAGTTTGGTTGATGGTGAGGCCGAGTTGAATCTAATTTCCCCAAAGGTTATCAGCGAGCTTCAGATATCAGAGGAAGAGCTAAAGGTCATAGGAACATTTCAAGGAATCAACCCTGGCAGGAGTCATCCTAAGGGAAAGATCACGTTGCAAGTGACGTATGGGGGAGAATTAAATTATTGGACTAAGAAGGTTGTGTTTGATGTGGTCGACCTCCCCCTGCCGTACAATGGGATTCTTGGACGCCCAGCTCTGGCAAAATTCATGGCGGCATCCCACTATTCTTACTACACTTTGAATATGCTGGGGCCAGTGGGAGTCATTTCCATTCCCTCAGATGAAAAAGACACAATCATTTGCATGCATAAGATGTACTAGGACGCAGTCATAGCAGAGGCAACGGCAGCAGCAGTCCCCGCCAAGGAAAAGAGAGGAAAGAAGAAGGATAGCAGGGACACCAGCAATGAATCTGGGAAGCGTACACTACAAAAAATACACTTCCGTGATGATACGTGTTTGTCACAGCGGGCTTCTCTGTCGGCCTGCTAAGGCCCACAACACAGTTGGGCCATTTACAGTACGACCTGACTTTCGGCCTCTTATCGGCCCATGCTCTTCATGGTCTAGTATGAGCCCGCTGTCTCTTTCGGCCTGCTAAAGGCCCACAGTATAGTTGGGCCATATGTAGCCCGACCTTAGTATCGGCCTGTTAATGGCCCGTGAAATCAAATGGGCCCACCTGTTGCTCGCTTCGATGTCGGCCTGTTAACGACCCAGGAGGTAAGAGGGCCGACCATTAACTTTTGGCCTAGTAACGGCCAATTAACTTAATGGGCCCACTAAAGTTCGTACATGTCTTTTGGCCCAATTAGATCATTTGAGCCCATTACGATGAGCAATTATGCACAGGACCAAAACTGATCAAGCAAAGGTATGGCGTATAGGGAAAAACGTTGCACATCCAGCATATATTACAGGAAATTACATCCACTGGGCAATCAAAGATTGATGCAAGTGCAAATAAACGAACATAACGTAACAATCTACAACTTCACAATCTGCAACCTCATTGCGGATGACGCCCATAAGCATGTGGGCAAGTTCTTGCTGCTTTGCTACACTTTCTCTGAAAACATTGATCAGCTGTTGTTGCTGCGCACGAATGTGCACCTATGATTCCTCCACCATTTGCATCATTGCTTCAGCCATTAATTGGTTCGCAAACATACATTTTTTCCGTTGCATTCGAGACAGAGGAAACTGAACAGATTCAGATGGCGATTTTGGCAGGCTTGTATTATTGATAGTGGAGAGTGTCTCGACCACTACATCATAACATAAATTATGAGGGTAACTGACCAGATTAATCAAGAGTTATTGCCATATTACTTGGCCTAGATTTATTGGAAAGAAACAATGGGGGTGCCTTGCTGTTTTCAGAGTTTGTCTTCTTATCTTCAAAGAGCCTCGCACTAAATTAACACACTAGCATTGCTATCATTGGCCAGGTCAGATAATAGGAAAGCAACATTGACACAACAAACATTTGGGCAACCAGACCAAACCAGCCTACACCAAATTAACACAATATGGCACAACTATCATCAGCCAGCTAAAGTAATATGAAAGCAACATGACATAATGAATGAATGGGCAACCAGAGCAGCACTACAATTCAGTAATGCGCATGATATGAGATAGTACACTCATGCAGCTCAGTATGCAAAACTACCACGCAGTTTTCCTTACAAACACTACTAGGAAAAGGGCTATAGCTACTATGGACATTAATGGCGCACCACATATGTTGTGCGCCACTGCTATATAGCAGTGGCGCACCATTTGTAGGTACGCTATTAGTGTCCATATCACTAATGGCGCACCACACCCACGTTGCGCAACTACTAACAATTTTTTTCCAAAACTAGTAATGGCGCACCAGGGCATAGTGCGCCATTACTAGTTTTAACTAGTAATGGCGCACCACACACCCTGTGCGCCACTACTAACAATTTTTTTACTTTTTTTTAAACTAGTAGTGGCGCACCAGGGTATAGTGCATCATTACTAGTTCAAACTAGTAATGGCGCACCACAACCACGGTGCGCCACTACTAACAATTATTCTTTTTATTTTTGTGCAAAACTAGTAATGGCGCACTGTGTAATAGGTGCGCCATTAGTAACCAGGGTTACTAATGGCGCACTGGTAGGTGGTGCACCATTGGTAGCTTTGACCAAATGCACCCCCCCCCCCTCCGTGGACCGCCTTCTCAGTTCAACAAAAATAAAATAAAATGATGGAAATGTAAAAAAAATAAAAGAAAATAAGTTTCCCATGTGATTTGTGGTCTAGTTGTTGGGAAAATTTACAAATATGAAATTCGACTTTATTTGCAAAATCTCTCTGGAATTTAGTAAAATGGGCATAACTTTTGCATATGAACTCGGATTAAAAAGTTTTTTATATGAAAAATCATCTACTCGAAAAGTTACATCCGAATTCAACTGGGGGAACCTCGTTGAAAAGAATTCAACTAGGGGAACCCCGTTGAAAAGAATTCAACTAGGGGAACCCCGTTGAACATTTTCAGAATCCCCAAAACCCTAACAGAACGAAAGATACAGGGCTTTTAAGATCTAGAGGGGAAAATGGAAAAATTCAAACTTACTAGTGGCGCACCATTTTCTAGGTGCGCCAATAGTAACAGAAAAATAAATTTGGTTTCGAATTTTTTTTGGAAATGTTTTTCGAAATATGATACGTAATATGACCGGGAAGTTTGAAATATTTTTTCAAAATTTCATCACACTCATGAACATGAACAAAGTCCTAGACATCAACAAGGTTTAATAGGATTGATATGATAGATATATCAGCAAGTGCCTGTTAAGTGAGGTGGTCTTTGGGGTTGGATAGAACTGCGAAGTTAAGCGTGCTCGGGCTGGAGTAGTGTGAGGATGGGTGACCTTGTGGGAAGTTTGACCACTTAGTGTGATTTGACTTGAGATTAAGCATATTGACCCGAGATTAAGCCATAGTGACCCGAGATTAAGAAAAAAACAAAAAAAAATGATATTTTTTTTCTGAAAAAAGTTTGAAAAAAATTGTTAGTAATGGCGCACTTCTAGATAGTAATGGCGCACCTATAGTGCGCCATTAGTATTTGTTACTAGTGGCGTGATAATAGTGGCGCACCTGTAGTGCGCCATTAATGGCAAAAACAGGTGCGCCACTAATTAGCCATTTTCTAGTAGTGAAAAATCAACATTGTCGCCTTTAACATTTTGCTACAACTAATTTTTTATCAGATAAAGGTTCGATTCACGCCGATTAACAAAATACATGCTGATGTAAAAATATAGTGATATACAACAGGTACTTATATCAGCATTGGAGCACAGAGAATTCCCGCAAGATACTTTCCTCGAATACGATCCGAATGGAGGAAGTATTCTATCGTTTAACCTTATTTTATAAAAGAGATATGGGTAAGAAACCTGTAGAAAATATGATCAGAATGCTATAAAATTTCATGATGCGAGGATACACACACGCTTCTTAGAATGGAGTTGACATATTTTTGCTGGACTAGGGAGGACTAGTTCTTTGGCCACTGGAATCTGCTTATTATCAGTGGGAGTTGGGTTTCTCTGTGCTTGCCGTGAAATTGTTACGGCAGATGTCCTTAGTGTCAGGACTTAGTCGCGAGACCAACGCATCTATGTGGTAGCTTGGGAGGGGTTGAGCGGAATCGAGAGACGCAACACATGACAGGAATTTAGACAGCTTCGGGCCCAGGAAACATCATCCGGTAAAAACCCTACATGTTGTTTGAGGCTAGGTCTCATTATCATCACGAGGGAGTCGCCGTAAACCGGCTCTCCTCTTTGTGTCTAGCCCTAAGATTGTTTCTTCTTGCTTGTAACTTGTCCCTCTTTGGGGAGCCCTGCCCCTCCTTATATATGTTGAAGGGGCGGGTTACATGTGGAGTCCTATTAGGATTAGGACTAGTCCATCTCTAATACAAACCGGATACAAGTCCTGGTCTTAATTCCTTGTAAGGTAAATATTCGTCATGCCTTTCCTCTTAAACCGGCCCACCATAGTATGAACCGGCCTTCATGAACCGCCCGTTGGGCCACCAGGTCTTGTCGCTCCTCGCACCCGCCTGACGGGTTACTAATGAACCGCCAAGACCGGGCGGGTAGCCCGTGAACCGCCAATCTCCGGGCGGGTTACCAGTGAGTCGTCCAGTCCGGCCGGGTTATACTTCCGGCCGGTTTACGCCACGGGGTATTTCCCCGACATTAGCCCCTAGTTTAATTTGGATTTATCCATGTTAAACTGATCCTGTAAAATAAACCCAAGAACAAATTTGACAGGTTGTGCTCCGGGTTAAAAATTCTTGTAAACCGGCTCCTGATCATCCTTAAGTCTTTGTCATTTCCTCCTTCTAGAAAATCCGGGTCAATAACTAGCTTCATACTCAAATTGCTGATGTTGGTTTCTCATAGAGAAATATTGTGAAGAATAATCCACTTGAGTCGGCTTCCAAAGCACCGGCTTAAGAAATGTTGGTCTTGAAATACTCATCTGATATTCAGCCGGTTTGAAGATGTAGAACTTGTCGGTTTATGATAACCACCATTGTCGGGTTATAAAAACTGATGACTATTGCCAACGCCGGTTCATGATTGTTGATGATGCCGGGTTGCAGCCACAGGGTCGTAATGATTAATTGGTGACGCCGGGTCAATCTGGTTTGCTCAAAACTGAGAATATGAAAATATTTCTCCTTATATGCATATTACCTGTAGCCCCCAAGTCTTGAGCAGAACAAAATGATGGTTTAAGACTTGCTTCAATATGAATACTGCCACTTTTGAAGAAATCCATGTTGTTCATCCCAGTCACGAATAAAAACTGAACACTCCATATTATGTAGACCCCAAGTGCCGGGTCATTATGCAATAATGAGTAGGGACTTTATAAATATGTCATGTAAATTTGAACAATAACTTGTAGCCCCCAAGGGCCGGCTTAGTAAGATAATATTGAGCTGGTACTACTTTATATATACTTCTTTGAAAAGAACATCATATAATGTAACCCCCATCATGGGGCTTGAACCCACGTCCACAAGGTTAAGATCTTTGTGCTTTACCAACTGAGCAATGGACCTTTAAGACTTGTGTACCTTGAATTATTGATAGGAGCAATTGGTAGCCCCCAAGGGCCATCTCATTATGATATAATGAGTCGGGTCTTCAATAAGGCCAATAAAAATGACTTTGCATTAGCCCCCAAGTGTCATGGTGCATGCTTGCAGCGACATGAGACTTGCATATTTGATGTAATCTCAATTTGAATAATGTAGCCCCCCAAGTGTCGGGTCGTAAGCCTGCAGCGACTCGGGACTATTTCTTTCAGTTGTAGAATAAATCATATCCATTGATAATATAATAGTCATTGCGCTAAAGCGACTTTGAAAACCTTAATCATAATACTGGTTATTAATAACCATAATAAAAATCCAGCCATGTTGGCTATTCAAGATAATATAATCTGGTATGAAAACCTTATTCATTCAATATCATAATGAAAATTCAGCCAAGTTTGGCTATTTGAATAATATAACCCAATGATTTATAAGCGCATGATTCCAATGGCGCAATCCAAATATATACTGGCGACTTATAGTCAAAAGACAAGCCGGTTTAACAAACACCGGATAATTTCTCATCATATACTGGCGACTTATTGTCTTAAAGCCAGGCCGGTTTAATAAACACCGGATAATTTATCATCATACTGGAAACTTATAGTCAAAAAGCCAGGCCGGTTTAACAAACACCGGTGATTTATAACCATGCCTTATTCAACCTGTTTCTGCATACAACAAGTTTAAAGTGTCCTGGCGGTTTACCGCCGGACGGGTCATAATGCTCAACATATAACCTGGGTTTATAACCAAGGCTGCACTTAAGAATAATCAAATATGAAATATATCATACCTGTGACACTGAATCACATCATTGGTAACGTAAAATGGTAACATAAAAGTTTACTGAACACCGGTTTACTCTCCGGATTATGATTTGATCATGTACTGACAACTTGTAATTGAAAGTCAAGCCGGGTTAATGAACACCGGTTTACTCCATAAGAAGATGGTAACATAAAATCAAACCGGGCAGATAGTCTCCGGATTAAAATTTGACTGTGTTCCGCCAATTTGTAATTGACAGTCGAACCGGATTAACAATGTCGGTTTAAAAACGCAACAGAAGTAAAAAGGTCTTTAGCAAAAAAGAACGGAATTCAAGCAAAGGCAAAGATAAAATCATTTGCAAATGAGGCTTTAAGCCGATCAAGAGGCATTACCATGGTCGGACACGACCAAGCCCCCAACAGGCGTAGCTATGGTTCTAGTCAGCCAGGTCCCCAAATGATGCGTTGGCATTATGCCGATCAAGAGGTGTAGCGATGGTTCGGGTTCGACCAAAGCCCCCAAGTGATGCTGTGGCACTAGGCCGATCAAGAGGCGTGACTATGATTCAGACTTGACCAAGTCCCCAAGTGATGTTGTGGCATTGAGCCGATCAAGAGGTGTGACTATGGTTCAGATACGACCAAAGCCCCCAAGTGATGCTGTGGCATTGAGCCGATCAAGAGGTGTAGCTATGGTTCGGATACGACCAAGCCCCCAAGTGGTCAATAATATGATAAGCCAATAAGGCATGATACCCATGTTTGAACCGCGCATCATGGCAACAGGTCCTCTTTGGCACCTTTTAAGTTTTTGCAAGAGATAAATCCTTCTTGAACCAGATGTTAAACCGGATATTGAGAGCTTCAAAGCTTTGTGGGAGACATCTTTCCCTTGAACCGGATTTTAAACCAGAATCTTCATTTTCAGCCGGAAATTTTCTGACGGCCTTTAAACTCGAGCTTGCGAGAAGTTAATTCCTTTTTGAACCGGACATTTTCAAACCGGATTTGAGAGCTTCAGAGCTTTGTGGGAGAACAGATTTCCCTTTGAACCGGATTGTAAACTGGATATTTGAGAGCTTCAGTGAGACTGGCTTCCCTTGAGCCGGATTTTAAACCGGAATCCTTTCTGATGACCCGAAACTTCTTCATTGAGCCGGAATTTTGTAACTGTCATATACTTTATAAGCCGGAAATTTTCTGACGGCCTTTAAATTTTCATCAATATAAAAGTAACATCCGGACCGGGTTATCTTTCCCTCCATCGTCGTGGGGTTTTAAATTTCTTTGGCCGGCAAGATTTGCTGAGTCATGTCATCGTAGCCCCCGAGTCTCAAAGGTAACTCGAGGAGTTGGCTTGAGACTCTCCATATTTGACCGTGATATAAACCGACATAACTTGTATATCATTGATGTTGATAGCACGATGTAAATTTCACAGAAGGTTGAGGTGACTGCGGCGGGTTATAAATGATCCCCTATGAGCCGTGTCAGCAACTCGGCCAATGGTTCCTTCCAACTGGCTGTTTGTAGTTAACCAAACTGTAGTGGCGGCGACTTGTGCGCCTGTCCATTGAACCATCCAGTGCAGACGGCGGTTGATGGTATATAATAATTTGCCTCCATTTTGTTGAAAAAAAACAGGCTACCCAAGCTGTGACTTGCTCATACTCGATAAACAGCTCATGCAGACAGGTGCGGACCGGTGTGTTGATGTAGACCAGGCCACGAGAGACGGACGGTAAAGACGACCACAACATCTGAGACGGCATGCATGTATGAACCGCCGTGGCGTTGTAAGGCAGTGCGGACGGGCAAGTTGTCCTCCTTATTGTAAGCCGGCGTGGTCGAGAGACGCCACAGCGTTGTAAGCTCGCAGGAGTCCGCTGAGTAACGACGACCACTGCGCTAAAAGATGTTGGCGTGCCCCCATCTCCGCCAGTATAATATCCCTTTTTGTCATAAATAATTGCCCTGCATAAACAATATTGCAGACCAAGGCAAATATAAAGTTGGTTTTTGACAAAAACAACATGTGCTAATAAAATAAACTTGGATGGATATCACCTGATTTGTTTGGACAACTGATGATCCGTTTATCGCGACAGAGGTGGCTCAGGCAGACCAGCGACTCAATATAGTTCCTGCGGCTTAGGCAGACCGGCGACTTAATATAACCCCAGCGGCTCAAAGCGGTAAGGGCGGTTCACCACAGCTTCGGCGGGTTGATGTAGATTAAGCTGCACGGGCGGCGACTTGCGCACACCTGTTCCATCAGTAAACGGGCGCAGACGCTAGTGCGTGATGGTGCTGACGTACACTTCATAGGCACAACATGGCACCACCTTTGCTGATTTACTCGGTCGACCGATGACCCGTTCGTCATAACAGAAACGGCTCCGTAAACCGCGACTTAATATAATCCCGGCGGTTCGAAAGCAGATCGGGTCTTCGGCGACTCAACACCGCAGAGGTGACTCAGCGCAGCACGCTCTGCGGCGGTTCTGTTGGGTGGTACAGCACAAACGAACGTCCCCTTTTCTCTTTTATATGACAACAAAATGATTGCAGCACCACGCCCCCCTTGGGTTGATGTCCTTGAACCAACACATACATGCATGCATGCACTGCTCCATTATCCTCCGGCCACACTTTTTTTTTCACGCCCGTGCCACCACGCGGGGCGAACCCGGCAGCCCAGAGGCCACAGGCACAGTGGCTCAAGAACTCAGCAGTGGACAACTTGGCGCGACGTCAGCCGGGCAAGATACTCAAGAGCTGCAGCGGCAAGCGTGCTAAGACGGCGGCAGCTCACCCCTGTTGCAGTTGATGCGGCGCGTGCCGTGGCGTTGCGGTTTTGAGGCGGCTTGGTGTGACAGCTGGCGATTCAGAGGCAAACTAGGGCGGTGGTTCTCAGGAGTGCACCGCTGCCGTGACGGATCCTGCCGCCACTGATTCTTACTCCGGCGCCGTAGGTCCGCTGTGGTGGCATGCTAGTTTGACCTTCCATTGACCAGAAAATACACTGAGCTGGAGCCAAGACGAATGTGGTATATGTGCATGAAACAAGGCACACCTTTGAGAACCCACGTGATCACCATGTAGCACTTGTGGTTGATGAAATTATCTTTGGCCTTTACGGCTTTACCCAACGTGTCGTAGCACCAAAGCAGCCTTACGATTTGACGCCTCCGAGTTTTAAATCAGCGTAACAAAGGCAATCGTAGTAGAATTTGACTGCCTCGGTGATTTGACAACCCACCAAGACACAGTCAGGTGTAATCCCGACGGTTTGATTGCATAGGAAACCGAATTGGGGCTGACCTCTGCTGTGCACGAGTTGAATCAGCAGAAGAAATACTTGTCGGCCTCGATAACGCCCGACAATGCGTAAAACAATCTTGCTTCGGATTGATGGATCCCCGTGTTTGCGGCAACGGCAGCGGGTTCCAATGAAGGTCATGAAGCGAGCAACAAGGCAGGTTAACAGGCGGACCACGCCGAGGCGGCGCCGGTGACCCAAAGGCTTAGAGCGACGGGTCCGAGGCGGTGAGGCGGCGAAGCGCCCGAGGAATCACGACGCGGATGTACAGGCGTGGACCAGCTTCGGCGGCACACGCTGGCATGAAAATATAGCCCAGTTCAACCATAGCATCTCATGCTTCTTCAGTCCACTCACCGTCCAATTACCCTTTATAAATGCTTCAATAAGAAAAATCCATGCAATGTCCATCATGACTTTCAGGCAACAATCCATTTTTCTCCATAAGTAACTGGATGCATGGCTCATTATACCTGCCATAAAATTCTCTCTGAACAATTGATCTTCCACGTCAAGCCTGTGAGTAATTTAGGGACAGTCCATACCCCAGTTGGAGATCACATGCCATATCTCTTGGCCTAAAATACGGGCTATCACGTAGCTTTTCCTTAATAACATTAACAACCCATCGCTGTGTCCCCAAATGATGACCTTTCACAGTTTCAGCTTCACAGGTGTGTTTCAGACAGGCCCGGCGGTTCGGTGTATAGTGACCCAACGTGATCCGATAGCAGGGGCAGGGGTGCAGGGCCGGGCGAAGACCGGCAGCTCGATGCGCATCAACCGCTGGAGGCGTCAGTGGGAACGGCCTCCACGGCTGGTCAACCACTTGGCGGTGGCGGCGCTCGGTGGACGCGGGCAGCTCAAGGACGGAACGTGGTGTGCCAGCAGCGGCTCATAGCGGACGCACCCGACCATGGCAGAGGCGAGAGACCGTGGCAAAGGCTCTCTAACACGGCGTGGAAGAGAAGGCGCTCAGAGGCGGAGGACCCGGCCGGGCGGGTCGATCCCATGGCGGCAGAGAACAACGGCTCTCCGGTGGCGGCGACTCGGACAGAAACGAGGTGCGGCAGTGATTTCAGACGAGACGCAGAGTTTGACCGGGGGCCGCTTGCCGGTGCAGTCGAGGCTGCAGAAACAACGAAGCACGGCGCTCCACGGCGGGTTGTCGGGCCGGCCGGGCCACTTTCGCGGGCGAGCCAGATGAGGTCCCCGCGCGAGTCCGAAAGTTACGGCTGTATTTTTGTTTCCGGTCGTAGACCCCTTTCCTTTTTCTTCATCGGTTTTGATCAGATGTTGGCGTGCGATCTGGACTCTGCATCTCGCGTCTCCTCATGCCGCCGACCTGGCACACCGGTGAAATATACTATAACAGGTACAACACGGCCTCGGCGACTTACGATTTCGCCGCTCACCAATCACATAACGCGCTGCAAAATCTCAGCGACATGATTCTTGCATTGATCGATCTTGAACACATCTTCAACTTGAGGTGGCGACAGCGCACCCGGATGCAATATTAATTTCCTTGAACTCAAACTTTCATCTGTCTAACCACGAGCTCCTCGATCCTTGAAGAGATCCCTTCAAAAACTCAACACCACTATGCGCAGGCCCCACGATGGGCGTCAACTGTCGTGAAATTGTTACGGCAGATGTCCTTAGTGTCAGGACTTAGTCGCGAGACCAACGCATCTATGTGGTAGCTTGAGAGGGGTTGAGCGGACTCGAGAGACGCAACACAAGACAGGGATTTAGATAGCTTCGGGCCCCGGGAAACATCATCCGGGAAAAACCCTACATGTTGTTTGAGGCTAGGTCTCATTATCATCACGAGGGAGTCGCCAGAACCGGCTCTCCTCTTTGTGTCTAGCCCTAAGATTGTTTCTTCTTGCTTGTAACTTGTCCCTCTTTGGGGAGCCCTGCCCTCCTTATATATGTTGAAGGGGTGGGTTACATGTGGAGTCCTATTAGGATTAGGACTAGTCCATCTCTAATACAAACCGGATACAAGTCCTGGTCTTAATTCCTTGTAAGGTAAATATTCGTCATGCCTTTCCTCTTAAACCGGCCCACCATAGTATGAACCGGCCTTCATGAACCGCCCGTTGGGCCACCAGGTCTTGTCGCTCCTCGCACCCGCCTGACAGGTTACTAATGAACCGCCAAGACCGGGCGGGTAGCCCGTGAACCGCCAATCTCCGGGCGGGTTACCAGTGAGTCATCCAGTCCGGCCGGGTTATACTTCCGGCCGGTTTACGCCACGGGGTATTTCCCCGACAGTGCTGGAGCAGTATCTATGAAAACTGGAGTTGGTTTCTTATCTCCTGTCGTTTGGATCTTTTGCAAAGAATTGGTTTGTAACCCTTCAGATTTTAACATAGCCGTCTTCCCCTTGCATGCCTTATATAGAAGAATGGTGCTTCAATTATAAAACATGCTACATCAGAGATGGAATAGGTACTGAAGAATAGAAAGGAATGTCATATTGACATGTATTCCCTCCATCGGGAAATAAATGGATGGGTCTAGGCGTTTTTCAGTTCTAGATACATCCAGTTTTATCCATTTCTGCGACATGTAATCCGGACGGAGGGAGTATGATGCAAGATCTAGGGATACGACAGGAGAACAGTGTAAAAAACACTACTTGAGTGTAAAATTGCATGCTAGCGGAATGCATACAACAAACACTAAGGCAACATATGCGTGTATGATTGGGAAACTAAGATGGCATTGCAAGTGACCACTAGAACAACACTTCAATGTAAAAAAAGAACATGGCATGGTAGACAGATGAAGTACATACAGATGAATAACAATGCATAAGATATTCAGAAGCATGATGTCCAAACTAAGCAGATGGCATTGCAATAGAGTAGAATGACAGTACTTGAATTTGAAAACATGTTATCTCGAATGGAGTAGGTACTGAAAAACAGGAAGGCATGCCATATTTACATATGATCAGCAGGCTAAGCACAAGGCACTACAACAGAGTAGATGCACTCCAGGACATTATATGCATGGTGTACCCATATCACAGGCCAAGCTAGAGCAAGGACCTTGTGGGGTGAATAGGATTCATCATCTTTCTGCAAGTCTCGTGAAGAACTGCCTTTACATGTTCCATCATATTGGGTATCATTGACGTCAAGTTTGTTGGCCATTACATTGCTCCATGAGGTTCTTGTGGATAAATCAGTGTGTGCAATTATATCTGACATGCATGGAAGACAAGTAGTAGTTAGATTTATGTAATGAGTGCCTTTAGGAGATGACATAAATAGTAGGACAGGGGATAACTAGCAGCAACAGGTCTCAAAAACTAAAGGGAGAACACAGATGAAAGCTACAGAATATGTATCGTTTGTACTCGAGATTAACTAGATGGCACACAAAAGTATTAAAGAACAACATATGTAATACTAGAAGTGCTATAATACTATAATCACCAGCTTGTGGGATAGCATTGCTGATGGATGATAACTATGGAACGCTTAATACCTAAAGAACAAGTTTCTTAGCTGAACTATGGAACATCGTTAACTCCTAAACAAGACCCGTAAGAGATCAGCATGAATATACAGTGAAATGTGATAATCTATTTTCCATCCTTAGATGAATAACAAAGCCATAAATGTTGCACACAAGTAAGATGAGGGTACAACCTATCTGGCCGCCATCCATAGGAGTGAGCATCATGTGCTGACTTGTCGATGGCCCTACAGTTGTTGTGGCTGTCCATGTCGGGCACGCACATTCGATCCAGGGAACTGCTGAGTGGGGACTATAGTTCCCTTATGGTGTATGCTTCCCTTGTTGGAGCAGGTATGGTGATTCGAAAGATGGTGCGGCTGAAGATGCAGAAAACCATAATGTTAAGAACACACACCTCTCTGATCTGAAGAAATACCCTAAGAGATCAACAACAAGGTACGAGAGTAGTCACACGTCTGTTGACTGAAGACTAAATTGGGGTGACACAATTTTATTTTATTTTTGTACTGTCCGATCTACGCCGGATGGCTTGATGGCCGTCTTGTGCCTCCCGGTTGACACTGTTCGTGTGACAGCCTTGTTTTTACCCCCTCTTCTTTTTCTGATTTTTGATTGCCTTCTTATTTGAATTTGGGTTTTTGAATCATTTCAGTTGGACTTAAACCCTTGGGCATCCCCATAATTTTCACCCAAGTTGCTCACTTATCCCCCAAGCCATCATTTCTTTTCTGATTACTCTAAAAGTAATAATAGGAATATTTTTCTTAAATGAAAAATATTCATTTCCTCCTATAAAACCCTAATCAGCAACATATGCTCCAAAGCAACCCCATTTTCTTTGCCCACAAAAATCTGAGGAAATTCCCAAATATTTTTTGAACCCTAGGGAACCTCCCTGAGCTAATATATTGCATCACTTTTTTGAATATTTTTTCTAGAGAAAATCTTTTCTGTTCTAGTCAGAAAAGGTGGTTTCTACTGAAAATACGATTTTCCTTGATCCAATGAGGCTGATTTTTCTTGAGCATCATTACCCTCCTAAGAAACTACTAACCACCAAAAATCAGCCCTAAACTCCCTCTAGTTTGATCTCAGTAAACTCCACAAGTTACAGACCAGAAACTTACCATGAAGAAACCGACTCCCATAGTGCACCTGTGATCATCTCGAACCCATGGAGTAACTTAGCTCATCAAGGACAAAACGCCAGACATGAATTTATTGCAAGCCGTCGCTCTATGCCAGAGTTCGCACGGTGACCACGCGTGTGCACGATGCCAATGTGCTAGTCGACGCACTCTGGATGCCGCCGCGTGCTCGCTTCCCTGACTGTCGCACCTTGCCAAACCGCGCCACCATCACCGTCTCAACCCACTTAACTCTGCCCTGGCGCTCGCTGATGCCGGAGCTCGCCGCAGCAAGCACTGGCACGGCGCGGCCAAGCCAACAGTGCGCCTGTGCCCTTTTGCTCGTCGTGTACCGCGCTCTTGTGCTCGTCGCTCGCCCGCCCACAGTCCCCGTGTGATCCCCGGCGCCTTCTCCCCCTCTCACTGACGCCATTCATCGTCGGGCGCCACTCCAGAGAACTCCGGCGAGCTCTCGATCCCCACCTCGGCCTCGCCTATAAATAGAGTCCCCCCCCCCCGAGCTCGTTTCTCTCCACACACACTCTCAACACACCTACACAACACCGTAGGAAGCCGCAGCCCGGCCGGGCAGGCTTATGGCCGCCGCCCCCTCCCCGAGCTCGCCGGTGATCCCCGTCCACTGCCCCCTCCCTCTCCAGAGCTTCTCGAGCTCTACTGAGTTCACCGGCGTGTCCGTGGTGGTCCACTGGTGCGTGCTGGTGCCGTTGGAGCTGCTGGACTGGCCCTGCCTCGCCGGATTCACCATCTACGACGAGCTCTGCCCGCTGACGTTGCTGGAGAGCTTTGTTCCGACCCCGTCCGTCCACCACTAGCCACGCTACGGTGTACAGGCAGGTGCGCCTCGATCTCCTCTCCATTCCTATCCTCTTATATCTCGTCGCCTGGCACTCGTCGCCGGAGAAAGCGTAGCCACCACGCCGCCCGATTCTGCTTCTCTCCCCTCCCCCTCCAACCTGACCACTGGGGCCCGTTGTCAGCCACCCAGGTCACGCCCGAAGCGGTATGAGTGGTGGCGCCTTGCTAGTTTACGCCTTCGATGTCACCCCCCTGGTTTTTCTTTTATTCAAATTTAATTCAAATTATCCAGAGAGCTTCAAACAGCAACAACTTTTTAACCTTAAGTCCAAATGAAGGGATTCTTTTTGCATTATGTTCTTTATGAATAGATCTAGCAGCTCACCAAAAATGAGATTTTTCTCTGCTGTCTAGGTTTTCTGGTGGTTTTCAGAGTGTTTCTTGATATTTTCTTTCTATGTTTTTAATCCTTTTCATAAGGTGAAGCTTGTCTTGAGGATCACTAGGAGGAGTGTTAACCTCATCTGCACTAAGGCAAGCCACAGAAACATTTTCATGGTGCCATTTCAATATTTGTGATTTTCTAACTTTAATAATGATTTAGTACATGCATTTAATCAATTAATTAAATATTTATTTCTGTTGAATGCTTGTTTTGTTTGGTATGCTTACTTTACAGTAGTTTGAGACTAACTAAGTTAGTTAAAGTCAGTAGAAGTAATATTTGGTTATGTACAAATAAAATGACTATGAAAAAGACTAGTTTGGTTAATATTTTCTTCAGTGAGAAAATGGATTATTTCAAGTTAATAGCATGGTTAAGTTTGCTGAATTATAATAACCAGAGCAGTGGTATGAGTTTGCTGATGATTATGGTTAGTGAAATACCTGATAAGGTTGATCCATTTATTTCTGATAATATGTGATGCATAATGTAAGGTTGCATTTTCATGGCATATCATGACACCGGTTATTTTTACTTTGAGTTAAACCTGATAATAACTCAACTTGAACATATCGTTGATCGGGTCATGGTGCCATTAGATTGAGTTTTTCCCAGTGCAACCACATTTTCCTTTATGGGAAGGCCTTTATTCGGTCTGTTGTCATGCCTCTTGTCGGTGCCTCCAATGAGGGAAGGTTATGGGCGTGGGTTACCTTGGCTCGGTAAGTAGACATAACCTCGTGTGCCCGTTTGTTGTTATGGTAGCTTGTCCCTGTTTGGGGCCATTTATGTTTTGCCACGACGGTGGCCGTTTTGCCTTTGGTAGGCACGGGGCCACCCAGGACTAAACCCCAGGGGGGTGTTGGTCGGAGTGGCCGGGAGAGTGTCATGGCAATGGGAGGGTTCCGTCGGAATGCCGTTGGTCCACCCGAATGGGAGTGCGAGGCCATGGATTCCATGGTGTGGGTAAAGGGCGCTACTTCTGCAGAGCGTATTTAATCTACCATTGTCGCGTCCTCGGTTATGGACACAACTCGGAAGTAGGTCACACCATGGATCAACATTTTAATAATCATGCACAATAATGTTAATCACATCGCACCGTTGGGAAGACGATGGTTGAGGTACTATGTTGATGATGGGAACCAAAGTGTTGGTTCCGTTTGTTGATGATGGGAACCAAAGCGTTGGTTCCGCTTGTTGATGATGGGAACCAAAGTGTTGGTTCCGGAGACCAAAGTGTTGGTCCGTTTGTGATCCGAGAAAGATCACCGTTTGGTTACGAGGTAACCCGTTTGGTAAGGAAGTCCGAGGGACTTGAGGCACGAGATTATGTTCACTTCATCCCTAGTATGATTTTGCATTGATGATAATCCAAATAAATATCATGATATTGTCTGTCATTATGTTTATGCTTGTTGTGAGCTTGGAAGTACATTCAATTTACTGACCTGGTGTGTCATGCCAGCTTTCAGGAAAGTTTCGTTGGATCGGAGTGCTGTCCGAGTCTAGATCGTGTCCACATTGGTGTCCCTGTGCTATGGAGTCCCGCTTCGTCGTCATTTCACTGCCGTGTAGTTGTCTTGATCGAGGCCCCTTTATGTTCACTAAATAATGTACATATTGTTCAACCGCACCGTGTGTGCCACTTGGCCTTGCAACTTCATGTAATATCGAACTATGTTTCGCTAGTATCAATAAAGCGGTTGTTTTCTGTACCAATATGTTGTCTGTTGCCAGAAGACATGATCTCTGTCATGGCAATGCAAGGTAAACCGGTTGCTCTGAGCCGCGGTGCCATAGTTCGGAATCTTCCCCGAAGAGCCAGCGACCAACGGCAGAGCAGCCTGCCTCCGCCGTCTGTGGCCCCGACCAAAACCCCACTCCCGCCACACCGCACTGCCATGGTTACGCCGGCCCCGGGCCAATCCACAAAAACTCGCCGTCATCCAGATGCGGCGGCGGCAGTACCTTCAACCCACACAACTCTAAGATAGCCATCTAAGCGCTGCTTCCGTGGCAAACTTGCGTCCCCGCAACCTTACGTTAGACACTAGCCAACCGGCAGCCTAGGAGCTCCGCCGCCTCGAGGGGTGCTTCTTCCCATTGCGAATTGATTGGACCAGAATAAAAATTCAGACAACTGACGCCTAAATAAAGTGATTTGAGATGAGGGTGCGACCTATCTGGCGGCCCGGTGAAGTAGACAGCTCGAGCTACCGAGTCGGTGAGGCCGGCGCGGTTGCGGTGGCTACCGGCGGCAGGGAAGTAGAGATGTCGCAACAGTCGACGGCTACAGGGAAGCAGCGCCGGGGCTCTGGACGGATCCGAAGTTGGAGCCGCTCCGGCGCCATGAACAACGGCGTGGGTGAATCGGCTCCGGTACGGTTCACGCGGCCGTCGTCGAGGCAGCTCCAGCAGCACGGAGTAGGAGGCAAACGGCCCAATGCACGACGGCAAATTGATAGCGTCTCCGACATTAGGGAGGAGGGCAGCTGTGAATTTGGTGCGGTGGGGGTGCCATGGAGGAGGGGCTGCGGTTTCGCAGCTCGGGAGAAGGGAGCTTCCAGGGAGAAGGTGATTTGGCGCCCACGAGGTATGAATGGGGAATTGGGAGAGGGAACCATGTCTTACAAACGCATTTGTATGAAATGTGTGTGTGTGTGTGGGGGGGGTTACAGTTCTACCCCTACCTTTAGGCTTCTCGGCTTGGGTCAGTGTACTGAGGGTCGGGGATAGTAGAGTAACTTTGCTTCTCCCAAATAGTGGGCGCGAGCGATTTTGGGCGAGGAGGGCATGTTTTGAAATATAGTGGCGCGAGCGATTTCGGGCGAGGAGGGCGTGTTTTGGAATAGTGGGCGCGAGCTATTTTAGGAAAGGATGGGTTATTTTGAAATAGTGGGCGTGAGCTATTTCGGGCGAGGAGGGCGTGTTTTGAAATAGTCGACGCGAGCGATTTCGGGTGAGGACAGGGTGTTTTGCCGACCATGGTTTAGGAATTATTCGGCACATGTCATTTCGGCCGAGGAGAAGGGGCACGTGGATGAAGTTATGAACCTACCCTCGATGTACAACGGGCCAATTGATGCGTGTCCCACATAGGCCCGTAATTTTGCGTCTCCCATTTATTTTCTCGGGTGAATTCCACCGAGCAAAGGGTATTTAATGGTTCGTTCAAATTTTGGGAGAACGAGCATCCACATCTACCTTACCAAGTCGATTCGAATCAAATTTTGAAATATTAGCTTGCCACTTCTTTTTTAGATGGAGAGATGATGCTCGGGAGTAATGTGTTTTTACATGCTCGTTGCTAACAATTTACTATATGACAAATAGTTGACCCACTCAAAAAACGGGAATCAAACCCAAAATGAAATATCTCGATTCCATGAAATAGTTCGTTCACCAGGTCAAAATAGTGAACTAAATCCAAAATTGAACACCTCAATCGAGTAGCATGTTGTACAGTATTATAGTACTCCATGAACATGTTGAAAGTCAAATTAATGAACTTGTTTGATATACGCATATCTCCGTTCATGTGTGGATTGCAGACAACATGTTCTCCAATTTAAATATTTGAATGCAAGTTTATATCAAAACATGGTTTAGATTAGTCTTTGATGCACAAAACGTGACCTCGCCATCACCCGGACTCCTGCTCTCTCTCTCTCGCGGACAATCTTCAATTCTGTCGCACGCATCCAACGCACAAACCTTGTTGGTCCCTCTCCCTCTCTCTCCATCTCTCTCTCTCTTTGTGTGGGTGTGTGGGGGAGCGTCTTTCTAGTTCGCACGCATATATACTCCATCTATAGCTCTCTCTCGCACACTATGTTTGATTCTCTAGTCCAAGCTAAATATCTTGGGTGCACTCATCATACGCACACAAATTCCTTGGCTTGTTGCCCGTAACTCTCTCATGCACCACTCTGTCATCTCAGAGCTCTTCCCTCTCTCTCTCAAACTCTCCATCTCCCTGGGTCACACATACACATGCATATCTCACTCGCACTTGATAGACCCATCTAAAAATCTATCTCTCTCCCTCATTCTCTCTCCATCTCACATGCACACACACACAATCTCATGCCTAGACAAGTATGATGGTCTCTCACTCAATTGTAGGCACACGCGGTCCCCCCTATATGTATATGACAAGCTAATTGTTAGTCTCCATCACAAACATGTGCATGGTCTATCCCGATTTCTCTTGGGGCATCTTTCTATCGCACGCGCACCTCGTCCCTCGATCTCCCGCCCATATAGTCCCCTCACAATCTCGAGGGGATCTCTCTATCACTAAGACACCCTCTCTCCCTCCCCATGCGTCCATGTTCTCCATGTGTCCCTCTTGACCTTTGTTCCTTGTTGGCCAGACCTCTATTGGACATGTGCTATAGGGGTGTCTCTCTCCGTTGCAAACAATCACACGCTAGCTATCTTCGTGTATCTCCTCACCTCGCTTTTCTATCTCGGAGATGCATGCGTGATATGTTTGCATAAGAAACGAACAAACACACACACACACTCTCTCTCTCTCTCTCTAATTTACCGTTTGTTGTCACTTTCTCTTTCACACACATACTCTTTTTGCACACTCACTCATTCTCCTTCACACGCACTTGATCTCTCTCGACTTAGGCACTCTGTTCGGTCCATAGCATATAGATTTATTGAAAAGTCAAACATCACAAAGTTTGACCATGTACGTGGAGAAAAACATTTACATCTAGAAAGGCAAACATATAACATTAGATTCATCATGAGATGTAGTTTCGTATGATGTATCTTTGGTATTGTAGATATAAATAACATTTGCATAAACTTGGTCAAAGTTTCCAAAGTTTGACTTCTAAAAAATTTATATGCACTGCAGTATCGAGCGGATGGAATATCTCTTTCCCCCTCTCAACTATCTGACGCACCACTCATCCTTATCGGGGCTCCTCTATCTCTCTCGAACTTTATATCTCCCTGGTTCACACATAAAAATGTCTCGCTCGCGCTACATAGACCCATTAACACTCTTCGCCCTTATTCTCTCTCTATGTGACATGCACCCCCCTAAGTACCATAATCCCTCACTCCATCATAGGCGCACGCACTCCCCCCCTAAGTATGATTATCTCTCACTAGCCATCAGGAACACACGTATTGTCTCCTCCATCCATACGTCTATCTTGATATCTCCCGGGGTATTTTGTATTGTGCACACACCTTGTCACTCGATCTCCCACCCATGTAGTCCCATCACGATCTCTAGAGGATCTCTCTATGACAAACATACACTCTCTCCTCCCCATGTTTGCATTTTCTCCGTACGTCTCTCTCGACTTCTCTCCCTTGTTTGTAAGAACCCTCTTGGCCACGTGCTAGGGGTCTTTCTCTCTCGGTTGCAAACAACCACACACTATCTCCTCACCTTGCTTTCGCTGTCGAAGATGCATGTGTGATATGTTTGCATAAGACACACACGCTTTTTCCCTACTTTTATCGTGTGTTGTACATGTCTCTTTCACACACGCACACACACTTTTTTCAATTACTCTTTCTATTTCACACACTCTCTCTAGTTAGGTACTCTCTCACGTCCATAAGCATGTGGATGTTTTGAAAAGTCAAACCTCTGAAAAGTTTGACGAGGTATATGTGGAGAAAAACATTTACATCTGGAACGGTCATTAGATTCATCTCAACATTTACTTACTTCATACTATAATTTATCTTTGGTATTGTAGATATAAGTAATTTCTTTATAAACTTGGTCAAAGTTTCAAAAGTTTGACTTTAAAAAAATGTTGGCACTACATTATCAAACAGAGGTAGTAACTCTTTATCTCTCTCTGTTATCTCTCACGGGCCTCCCCTCTCACTCGAACTCTCCATACCAACGGATTATACGGTCACTGTGTCAGTGTATAGCTCCGTATATTGTTTAGTTGACCGGTCAACCAGTCCACATGCTGCCTTGTTAGCTCGTGTTCTCTATCTTCATGTGCTGGCCCATGTGGTAGTGGCTGAAAACAAGTAAACTAGAGGCCCATCTGACACACGATGAAGTAAACAAAGTTGAAACCACTCGGGGTAGCACCCCGCACGCTAGTAAATTGAGGGCACACTTCTTCCGCGTGAAGGACGCACTCGCGCACAATTCACCACTGCGCGGCGGCATGCACAGAAGGACGCACTCGCGCACACCCAGCAGGCCAGCACACAACACACACCAGCACACGTGTACACCGGCGTCGCCGCCCGCTGAGATGGACGTCGAGGCAGCCAACAAGCGGAGGCGGCTCGAGCCAAAACCGCATTCGGCGAGCCTGGACTTCATCAGCAGCCTCCCCGACGACATGCTGCTCGTCATCATCGGCCTCCTCCCCACCAAATCTGCCGTGCGGACCGCCCTGCTCTCCCGGCGGTGGCGCCCCCTCTGGCGTCACGTCCCCCTCAACCTCACTGTCGACAGCTGCCTCAGCGACGGGGATTGCAAACGCATGGCCGCAGTCTCCAAGATCCTTTCATTGCACCCTGGGCCAGCCAGACGCCTTGACATCCGCATGTTTAGTACCAACTGCAAGGTCCAAGCCAAGTTTGACGAGTGGTTCTTATCCCCCGCCCTAGATCAGCTCAAGGAGCTCAACTTTGAAGCTGGACGATGTCACTATCTGCCTCTGTCCACGCTCCGCCTCATGCCAATGCTGCACCGCGCCAGCTTCAGCTCCTGCTATCTTCCCCAGATTAATCCCGCGCCCGCCCTTCTTCTCCCTCAACTCAAGCAACTCGACCTCTTCGACGTTGGCATCTCGAAGAAGGCTATGGAGCACCAGCTCTGCAGCTGTACTGCGCTCAAGTACCTTCATCTTGAGTAGATCCACGGGTTCATTAGCCTCCACATCGCCTCGACAAATCTCCGATGGATTTATGTGTCTTGCTGGCCGCGCAACAAGACATCAATTGGGAAGAGATCACTCCAGCTATTCCACATTATGGTCATTTAGAACGCGCCTTTCCTTGAGGGATTGCTTGTATCTGACCTAGAAGGTCCAACTAAAATCAGGGTCATTGACGCGCCGAAATTGATAGCGTTGGTGTACTCGTCTGCCAAATTCTCTGAACTCTTCATTGGATCCGTAATCGTTCAGGTACAGCACTCATCTTCTTCTCCGTCTTCTAGAAATTCACATTTTTAAATTTCTTCTTAATGTATTTATGACTGTCATCCAAAAAATGATTCCCACAAGCTTGACCCAGTCTATGCACACAGTGAAGATCTTGGCAATAAAATCTATTTGCCCCAATCTGGATCAAGTTGTTGGATTCCTTACATGCTTTCTGTGCATGGAAAAGCTACTCATCGAGGTGAAACTTCTTTCCTATTAGTAACGGTAATCACAACGTAGCTCAATTTTTTCGTAATTTTCCCAAATTACGATGACAAGTGTAATGTTCAAAACTACATGTACGCACTACACCAAAAAATGTTTTTAGTATTTTTTCTCACGTGATCACCTACATCGTTTTGTTGTTGTACTACTATAGTAGCCTAAGCTAGTCATAGTGGAAAGTAACTTACACTAGTAACTCTATGGTTAGCCTAAGAGCAATTACTACCTCTGTCCTGGTTTACTCTTCCTATTTTGTAGTATCAAAATTTGACCATAGATTTAACTGACAAAATGTTAATGTATGTCACTAAAAATTATATCGTTGGATTCGTATTTGAACATAATTTCAAATGGTATAATTTTTGGTGACATGCATTGGCATTTTCTTAGGTAAACCTATGGTCAAAATTTTACACTAAATATGAGGTAGTACAAAAGTGGGCTATAACGACCCTCCACTATGTAGGCCAAAACACATGCCAAATTCACTTGTGATGCATTTGGAATCGATGCCCCCCATTGCTCACCTGGTGCCCCAATCTGGATCACCTACTTTTCTCCGGTGCCAAATTAACTCACACAATGAAAAAACACTTGCGTGGGAGAGGGAGAGGACTGAGGCAATAAAAAAACTTGTTTGGGAGAGTGAGAGGCTGGTGTAGTTGGTTTGATTGATTTGTTTATACATGTAGGTCTGTGTTCATAGCGGTGCCAACTCTCTCACATCGTGAGACCGGTGCCAAAATCTTTTGATTTGACATCGATGCGTATTACGTGGCATACTTTGAGAAATATGGCATCGGCCACATAGTGGAAGGCAACAAATTCCCAAGCTCTTCACGTGCTCCTAGTTAAATGAGAGGAAAGAGAAAGAGAGAGAGAGAGAGTGAAAAAATATCACTAGCCAGCCAACCCTATCGTATGAGCGAATGATATTTGTACCTCTTGATGACACGGGAATCTTATACAGCCAGATACTCTAATATGTTCTCTTCTTTTGCAGATAAAAAAGACCCGAAAGTCAAAAATGTGCTGCACTATAACAATCTCATCGAATGCCTTGATCTCCATCTTACATAAATTGATTTGATCGACTACCGAGGCAGCACGTCTGGGATTAAATTGGCCAGGTTCTTTGTTCTGGAGGCAAGTGTGCTCAAGGTAACGAGGTTTGGCGTTCTCTGGTGCAACAATGAATGGCGTGCTGATCACCGCAAGCATCTAAGCCTAAATGACAAAGTCTCCGGAGAAGCTGAATTTGTTTTTGAAACATCAAGTGGCCAAAGGCTCAAAATTTTATTTGGCCATCAGTGAGTTGTCAGGGCGGTGGATATTAGTTTGTACGATAATGCTACATCCACCTAAAGTAACGAAAATTCTTACATAAACTTCCTAGTAATCCCCTCTTCATAGGTGCAACATTACTCCTAACATTTATAATATCAGTTTGAAACTTGTAATATTGCCGTGTCCTATTCCCGCGTTTTCAGCATCCTGCGAATCAAAGAGGTCTTGAGTCGGTGATGATGTTGTGCCTGCCATCTTTCACCAATAGCCGTCGGATCTAGATCTGACGCATACAAACCGAACTTTTGCAGTTTTGCAGAAAGATGCCCGCACTTGTTCCCTATTTACAAACAACTCCTTGTCTCTCACAATCAGCCTTATCTCCTCCACACCACATCTAGAAGGCCATGGAAAAATATGGCGCGATGGCCACTGCCGCCGCCGTCCACGCCCAATCTTGGTGTTCCGTGCAATGCAGGGGCATCTACGCAGAGGAAATTACGTCAAACACGGCTAGTTGTAAGCAGGCTAGCTGTACAACCATGATGATAGTGACTACAGACGGTGAGGCTGACTATGGTATGCCGAACACGGCGCCTACACTCAGGTGTCACCTCCATGCAGGGTCCTGTCACTTCACTATGAGGAGCAGCATGTAATAATTTGACCAATGGGTAGTACAGTAGCAGGCTAGCTGTACAACCATGATGATAGTGACTACAGACGGTGAGGCTGACTATTGTATACCGAACACGGCGCCTACACTCAGGTGTCATCTCCATGCAGGGTCCTGTCACTTCACTATGAGGAGCAGCACGTAATAATTTGACCAATGGGTAGTACAGTACTACTACATTGGTACTACTACTACTAGTACTAGCACCACTGTCTAGATTTAGTAGTACTACCACGTCCATCTAGATTTAGTATTTGACTAGCAATATCTAGTAATGCATGTCACGAAAAATGTACTACTCTCTCTGTAAACAAATACATGGTGTATTGTTTTATTCCTTCCGGTAGATGGCTCAAATATGAAGTCTCATCAATCAGACTACTATTGTACTCACCGAGCGCTCAGCTTGGTAAGCTACGAACAAAAAATTGCAATCAAGACTACTATTGTACTCCCTCCGTACTGGTGCATTAGTCACGTTAGGAAAACCAAATAGTAATGCCAAAACTTTTAGGCACGATGCATTAACTACCCACCTCGTTCTCTGCTTTTTGCCACGAAAAAAGAAATCACCCAATACGAGATGTGGGGTGCGTATGCATCCAATAACTTGAGACTACTCCCTCCGTCTAGGTGTATAAGTCATCTTAGAGAAAGTGAAAAAGGGGAGTGGGCTCTCATGAAAGAGCCTAGCTATATGCGGATTCCTAGGCTGATATAATAAATATGAAGAAAGAGAGAGAGAAGATGACAAAAAGTAGTACTATTATAGCCAGCCTTATAGCTATCCTTATTGTATGAGTAGCTACAAGTGATGGCTCTATATGACATGGTAACATCATATAGCCAGCAGCTGTCTATACTACTAACCATGCTCTTAGGTTGTGCACTGTGACCAAGACGAAGGGGAAAGCAAGAGAACTTAATATCTTTTTGCTAATTAATAGAATTACATGCAATGAACTAACCATTTCATGTCATGTTTGGTAGTCTCAAGTCAGTGAAAGCATGCATGGCCCACATCTCTCATTGGTTGATATGCCATGAAATAAGAAACGAGGAGGGAGTTAATGTACCGTGCCTAAGTGTTTTGGGATTATTTGGTTTTACTAAGGTGACTTACACACCTGGACAGAGGGAGTACTTAGGCTGGTCATAGTGGGGAGTAACTTATACTAGTGTCATGCATATGACACTAGTCTAAGTTACTACCTTCATAGTGCACAGTAAGATAGTAGTAGTGTCATAGATGGCTTCATTTATTAGCTTGTATGCTCATCTTTTGTTGGAAAATGCTATGTTACAGTAACATATTATGTTACTCTAAACACATCTATGCCCATTAAATACATGCCACATAAGCAAACTTGTCTTGGACTGCGGTATGTTACTTGCTAAGTTACTCCCACTATGACTAGCCTTAGCACAACATTTTTGGATACATGCATTAACATTTTATTAGTTAAATCAAAGGTCAAAACTTGGCGCAAAATGCGAAGGGGACCAATAAACCAGTAAACATCAAAGTTCTATCGTTTCTCCTAAACTAGAGGCCCAGTGAGAAGACTATACTGCACCGGCACGGAGGGGGACGCAACTTCACTGACTTACTACACCTGCCTTTGTTTGTATGACACGTGGGCCCAACAGGTGGCTGGCCCACCTATCATACACTACTAGAAAAACGACTATAGCTAATATGGACACTAATGGCGCACCATGTATGTGGTACGCCACTGCTATATAGCAATGGCGCACCAGATATAGGTGCGCAATTAGTGGCCATATTACTAATGGCGCACCAGGTGTGTGGTGTGCCATTACTAGTTTTGTCCTGGCCCCACAACCTTCCAGACTAAGCAGTAGCGCACCAGGGTATAATGCGCCATTACTAGTTTTAACTAGTAATGGCACACCACACCCACGGTGCGCCACTGCTAACAATTTTTTTTTTCAAAACTAGTAATGGGGCACCACACACCAGGTGCGCCATTAGTAACCCTGGTTACCAATGGCGCATTCTTAGGAAGTGCGCCATTGGTAACCTGAGAGCAACTAGATATTTTTGACAGCCACCTACCACACTCACTTTCCCCACTTCATTCTCTCCACCTTTACCAAGCTTGGTCTCGACTGCCTCCTCCTCCGCACCTCATTTGCACCATAGATTCACTCAAATTAAGTGGTTAAATTTCCTTTTTTATAGGTAAGTAAGGGGAGAGCTTATGTTCTAGATCTACCTTTTTCTCCCTCCAACGTACACACTTTTTATGGATTAGATCTACGTATGTTTGTGGTGTTGCATATGTTTGTGTTTGCAGGTACCGGTATTTGAAATGCGATAGTTGCCAATATTTTGCCGGAATGTTGATTCATTTCCGCTTCAAGCAGAATTTGGCACTATGCATTCTTTTTTTTGGTCCTATTTTTAGGCAAAGTCATGCCAAAAATTTTTGGTTCTAAAATATCGCTTTTGCTCTACCCCTTGAGCGACCATGGTCCATACGATGACCGAAGGCATCATGAATAGGTTTTTGAGCTCCACGAAGGCGAGATGCTTCAAAAGAACGAGACAGAGATAAGATGTCCGTGTCGAAGATGCAAGTCAAGAGCCTTATGGACCCGGATTCGCACGGTGGTGCGGGACCACCTGCTCGTGCGTGGTTTCATGGATGGCTATGGGTGGCAAGGTGATGAAGATGATTATGAAGTCGTCCATGGGGGCCGGGCAAGAAATAAGGAAGGGCAGCAAGACAATAGCGGCGAGGGCGGGTGAGAAGACGAAGAATATCCAGGACATGATCACGAAGTAGATGGAGGACACAGTCATCATGTAGAAGATGTCAGACATGATGATGAGGAAGATCAAGACGAAGGGCATGATCATGAAGATGAAGATGCCGGAGCAGACGACGATGGACCATCAATGGGCTGGGTGTAGGACCCTCATATTCAAGAGCTGCTTCTCAAGCAGACGGATAACGCAAGAGCTGTCGCCCGAGAGAAAGCCAAGATGGATCAACTGGAGATAGACGCGGTTACTCCATTGTATGAAGGATGCAAGCCCGAGGATACCCGCCTGAAAGTAACGCTCATGGCTCTAGAGATGAAGGTAAAACACAAAATGACCGACGCATGCTTCGACGAGAACATGTCATTCTGGCATGAACATCTTCCCAAGGGGAACAAGTGCCTGACCAGTTTCGAGGAGGCGAAGAAAATTGCGTGTCCTCTGGATTTACCGCACGTGAAATACCATGTGTGCATGAACGATTGCATCATTTATCGGGACAAGCATGCGGAGTCTACCATATGTTCGGTGTGTGGCGCCACTCGATACAAGAAGAGGAAAAAAGCTCCTCAAAAAGTGGTGTAGTACTTTCCGATCACTCCTCGTCTGCAGCTGTATTTCGCGGACCCTAATCTAGCAAAGCTCCTGCGTTGGCACGCGGATAGGGAGGAGAAGAAGCGAGAAGATGACGGAAATGATCCGGAGATAAATAAAAAAGACAAGATGCTTAGTCACCCTAAGGATGCGATCCAGTGGCAAGCGTTGAACTTCAAACACCCAGAATTTGGGGATGATCCAAGGAACATCATGCTGGGCGTGAGCACCGATGGAGTCAATCCGTTTGGCAGCCAGAGAAGCACACATAACACCTGGCCTGTGTTTGTGTGGATGTACAACCTTCCCCCCTGGATGTGCATGAAGAGGAAGTACATTCACATGAGTATGCTAATTGAAGGGCCAAAACAACCAGGGAACGACATCAATCTGTATCCGAGGCTGCTAAAAGAGGAGCTAGACACGTTGTGGAAAACGCCAGCCAATACGTGGGACACCGCAGCGAAAGAATATTTCCCTATGAGAGCCGCACTGCTCATGACGGTGCACGACTATCTCGGTTACAGATATGTTGCGGGGGTAGGTGGTCCACGGATTTTGTGCATGCGTCAGGTGCATGGATGATACAACGTATCGCCCGCTAGATAGAGATCATGGGTCTTTGAAAACCGTGTTCATGGGACATCGAAGGTGGCTTCGCAACGATGACGCATGGAGAAAACGCAAGGATCTGGTTGTTGGTGAAACCGAACCCCGAAGACCCCCACGTACGAGGAGCGGCGAGGAAATAGACGAGCTGTTGAAAAATTGGAAAGAGTGACCACCGTCGGGAAAGAAGCGAAAGGCGCCAGAGCTGCTACTGAAGGTATGGATGTCGGTGTCAAAACCGGCGGATCTCGGGCAGGGGGTCCCGAACTGTGCGTCTAAGGCGGATGGTAACAGGAGGCGGGGGGACACAATGTTTACCCAGGTTCGGGCCCTCTTGATGGAGGTAATACCCTACTTCCTGCTTGATTGATCTTGATGATATGAGTATTACAAGAGTTGATCTACCATGAGATCGTAGAGGCTAAACCCTAGAAGCTAGCCTATGATTATGATTGTTGTTGTCCTATGGACTAAACCCTCCGGTTTATATAGACAGCGGAGGGGGCTAGGGTTACACAGAGGTGGTTACAAGGGAGGAGATCTATAGATCCGAATTGCCAAGCTTGCCTTCTACGCAAAGGAGAGTCCCATCCGGCACGGGACGAAGTCTTCAATCTTGTATCTTCATAATCCAACAGTCCGGCCAAAGCATATACCCCGAGTGTCCGAGGACCCCCTAATCTAGGACTCCCTCAGTAGCCCCTGAACCAGGCTTCAATGACGATGAGTCCGGCGCGCAGATTGTCTTCGGCATTGCAAGGCGGGTTCTTCTCCAAATTCTGAGTACCTGTCGAGTAGTGTCCGGCTTCCCATGAATGTTGCACTCCTCGGCTTCTGTGCCTAATAATGGCTATCCTCCACGTGTCGAGCAAATGCGAGAAGTCGGGGAATTTTTACACTTGCCACCCTAACCATGTAAGTAAATCGTCTATTTAAAGAGATGGGGATCCTCATATCCAGATCACACCATCCTCCCACAGCAAGCATCCAACAGAGCGCACCCGGAAAAGTCCATCCCATCATGGCCGGCCATCGCGGCTCCTCCTCTCACTCCCGTAGCCCTAAGCCAAGTAATTGGAAGAAGTGTTCCGTCCCCCACAGCCAATTAGTAGAGTTACAGACCCAGGGATTTCTCCCTCCAGCGTATATGGTCCCCGTTCGAGCCGGACTCGCCACCTACAATGGCGGGGAGCAAGCGGAGAGCTTTCCCAACCCATCCATGGGGGAGCGGGTTGCCTTGTCCCTTACTTATTAAGGGGGCTTGGATTTCCAATCCAGCCGTTCCTCCGCGGGCTCCTGGAGTTCTACGGCCTCCAGCTGCTTAACTTTACTCCTGCCTCCATATTACACATCGCTGGCTACATCGCCCTGTGCGAGTTGTTTTTGGGCTACGAAGGTCATTTCGAGCTATGGAAGAGGCTATTCTGCCTCGTACCCCGTACACAGGAGGGGTCAATATATCAAGTGGGTGGAGCCGAGATATGGTGCATCGCCGGGACCGAATACCTGTCCGGTACTTTGAAGAAGACATCCGAAGACTGGCCTTTGGAGTGGTTTTATATGGAGGACGTCCCTCTTCCGGACCCTATCCTGGTGGGCCTTCCTGAGTTTGACAACGCCCCTTTGAAGAAACGCCACAGCTGGTGCCCTCGAAGCCCCCAGGAGGAAGATAACGGAGAAGTCCTTTACCTGATAGGCCGGATAAAAACGCTGGCCAAATCAGGATTGACAATAATCAAGGTTATGTCAATATGTATAATGCGGGGGGTGCAGCCACTTCAATATCGGGGACAACCCATGTGGCACTTCAATGGAGAAGACGATGCCACCCACTGCGGTCGTAAGGGACCGGACTCCATCGCTGCTCTAGCGAAAACACTGTCTGGTTTATATAAAGGAGAGGAATATGAGTTCATCCGCATTAAGCCACGGGATGGATTCTCGATGTACAACCCCCCAAGCTGGGTGAGCTGCTACCTTTTACTCTGAACCTTCCCGCATTCTTCGTCGTAAGTATTTACCTTGCTACTTCATAGCAGGAACTGCAAAAAGCTGTGAGGGAGGTCCATAGCCCGCCTCCACAACCAGAGGACCCTGACCGGGCCCTTGACCCCTTACTCGAAGAAGATTCGGACACATTTGTGGAACTCATCGACAGGACGTTCTATCAATTAAGCTGCGACGGTGCCTTGGTGGCCATCATAGCCGATTATCCTAGACTACTCCCTGCATCGCATGTAAGTAAAACCGATGTCCCAACTTCCAAGAAGGATCCCTTTTTTGCACTTCACCTACCGCACACATATGGTGTCTTGCAGGGAAGGTCCTCGGGACGCCATGCCGAACCCACAGTGACTCACCAACAAGGGGCACCAAAACCGGGTAGGCTTAAAAGGAAGGCGGTCAGGACTGAGACGCCGTCGCATAGGTACAAAAAAGAACCCCGCTCCGTGGTTGTCGTCTTTTAAAATGTAATAACGTCAATGTTTCCTAGAAGGAAAAGCGCTCGCCGGACTATATCCGGAGAGCCTGCAGGCCATGCCTCCACTAGCCGGGCTCCAGAGCCGGTCTTAGAGGCGGACGCTAACATGGGGCCAACACCGGATGTTCCTCCTATAGAGGATGCGGATAGGCTGTCCGCTACGAATTCCGAAGTGGAGAGTGCCATGAATCACAGGCGTCGCCGGGCCGTACTCCATGATGCTTGTTTCTCTCAAGAGGCGTTGGATGCCTTCAACTCAGGATACGCGTACATCCGAGCTGCTCAAAATGGTCTTGCCAGAGCCACGGACCAGTATGTAAAGGATATACAAGTAAGAAAATCTAATAATTATGTATATCAGTAGCCCCTGAGACTTGAAACAGTTGGCAAAACTGATTTAAGGATCTTGTTTGCATAGGTTCTTATGGAGAAGAATACCCAGTTGTCTCAAGAGCTGGAGGAGTGCAAAGCATAGCTTCAAGCCGCAGTTGCCGCAATGAAGGAGTCCAGGAAGGCCCCATCTGGTAACACTTGTTTCGATTGCAAAGAATGGCATGTACCAAGTAGTATGTGGCGTGCATGCAAATCTAACAATAGATTCTGCAGATGACCCCGGGGTGACTTCGGAGGTCGTGCGAGGGGATGAGCAACATGCTCAACAACAGCTAAAGGCTGGCGAGCGCGTGCTTACGCGGGTTAGGCGGGAGAAAAACGATCTCCAACATGCCAATACCCGGCTGGGCATTGAACTGAAAGATGTTCGAGCCCAGCTTGTTGACTCCGTAAAGGAGAATAAGAGGCTTCAACATGGCATCTTCAATAAGTGCTTGAACGAACTTTTATAGAGTTCGGCGAAGAAACCGGCTAACAGAGTTATATCTGTAGGTATGCTGACGGGTCATCCCGCGGAGGAGATGCCCGGGTCTGCGAGTGATCTTCTGCCAGAGCTCCTACAACTACACGAACAAGTGCGGCAGGTGATGCAGGGCATTGCCCAAGCCTTGTGGCCATCCGTCTCCCTGCCAGGAGGCATGGGGGAGCTTGTAGAGATGCTCAGGGGAGCGCGGCGGCGCTTCCGTTTATGGAAGATATCAGCCTGCCGACAAGGTGCAAGGGAAGCCTGGGCCATGGTGAAGACGCGATATACCAAGGCTGACCTGAACCATATGGCCGAGGTCGGACCTGTAGGGTCTGATGGGAAAGATATACCCGTCAGTTTGGTGTATGACCAAGTGAAATTAGCCGCAAAGTATTCCCAACAGGATTGTAGGCTAGACAACATGTTGGATGGTATAGAAGAAGAATTTAGTCAGCCTAAGTGACTGTGTACTTCAGGTGACATATATTGTCCCTAGCCGGATTGTAAATCATTTGTCATGGCGGACCTTTTCGCTTCGACCTCTGGACCCGATAGTCTGGAGTGTATCCGAATACCCGCTCACTTATGTAAAAACAGGGGTACGCGTGGAAACCAGGCGTAGGGGTCATAATTGCTTGAACAGACAAGTACCCAACTAGCTATGTTATATTACATGGATAGTAAGAAACATCTTCCAGGGAGAATAGTTCTGTTAAGGGTTTCTTTCGCTGGGTACACATGCATTAATGTGCATGTCTGAACTACAAAAAGAGACACATGATATAAACATCTAGGGGCATGTATTACAATAAAAAAAGTCGTCTTTTGTTCACCGACCAAATATTCCCTTAAGAACACTAGCTTTTGGCTTCACCCAGTCTGAGGTACACATCCCATTGACCGGCAAGAATAATTGCAGAGGTGCTCCCCTTATGCCCTAGCCGAATTAACTGGGAACGTAGGGCATAAACACAAGAGCCAGCAACCCAGCTTGGCCAAAACTTAAGTCATATCGATGCATATAATGGCGAAGAAAAGGGACATGTGGAAAAGTAACACATGTGCGGGGGGCATAGAGCCCGGATCATAATTGTATTAAGCTTCTGTAGGAGAAGCCCCCAGGTATAATGAGCACGCCTAGCACGCCAAGATTGTGTAGTCATGACACATTTTAACCTTTTAAGGCTGTGAAGAAAAAGGGAAGAAAGAAAGAAAAGACAGATAACGGATATATACAAAATTGACGGAGGTAAGGAGACGAACACAGAGTCTGGCACTAGGCGTAGAACCTTCGGAGTCTGGCCGCGTTCCATGGGTTTGGCTCGAGTCGATTGTCCGATGCATCCCGCAGACGGTACGCTCCCCCGGTCAGAACTTTGTCAATGATGAAGGGACCTTCCCATTTGGGCTTGAGTTTGTTCTTTTTCTTCTCCGGTAGGCGTAGAACGAGTTCGCCAATGTTATACGTTTTGGCCCGTACTTCTCTGCTTTGATACCGTCGAGCCTGTTGCTGATAGAATGCGGAGCGGGCTTTTGCCATGTCACGCTCCTTCTCCGTATGCCCAGATCGTCCCCGCCGATCAAGCTCGGCTTCTTTCTCTTCGTACATGCGCACTCGAGGTGAGTCATGAATTATGTCGCAGGGCAGTACCGCCTCTGCGCCGTACACTATAAAGAACGCTGTGTATCCGGTGGTGCGATTCGGCGTGGTTCGTAGCCCCCATAGTACGGAGTCGAGCTCCTCGACCCAGTGTGTATCTGATTACTTCAAGGATCGCACTAATCTAGGTTTAATGCTTCTCATAATTAGACCATTTGCCCGCTCGACCTGACTGTTTGTTTGGGGGTGATAGACGGAGGCATAATCAAGCTTAATACCCATGTTGCCGCACCAATTTTTTACCTCGTCGGCTGTAAAGTTGGACCTGTTATCGGTGATGATGCTGTGGGGGACGCCGTAACGGTGTACAACCCCGGATGTGAAGTCTATCACTGGTCCGGACTCGGCCGTTTTAACTGGTTTGGCTTCTATCCATTTGGTGAATTTATCCAGCATGACCAATAAGTATTTTTTCTTATGGCTTACCCCTTTAAGGGGCCCCACCATATCAAGCCCCCAGACTGCAAAGGGCCAAGTAATGGGGATGTTTGGAGAGCGATAGGTGGCATATGGCTTTGGTTTGCAAAAAGCTGGCAACCGATGCAACGTTGAACGAGGTCCTGTGCGTCTGCTCGGGTCGTCGGCGAGTAAAAACCTGTACGGAAGGCCTTGCTTACAAGGGCCCGAGCTGCGGTGTGGTGGACGCCAAGTCCAGCATGAATTTCCACAAAAAGTTTCCGTCCTTCCTCTTTGGAGATGCACCTTTGAAGTACTCCGGTAGCGCTTTTCTTGTAAAGCTCTCCCTCGTGGACCTTGCAGGCTTTAGACCACTGCACAATGCAACGTGCCTCGTTTGGGTCCTCAGGGAGTTCTTGCCTAGTTAGATAGGCCTAGAAGGGTTCTGTCCACGGGGCGATCACAACCATAATCACGTGGGACGAAGACGTTATTTCGGTGGCAGAGCCTCCGATTATGTCAGAGTGTTTGATATCTGGTGTTGTGTCCGGGTGTCAGGACCCCGATTCCAAGTCACATCAACCTAGCCGGTAACACCTCATATCACTTTCCGACCTCAGCACGGTATTCCCACGGGTGTCGCCTTACCATGGCCCGGGACTGTTTGTGCCTTTTGCTCACGTATATGATAGTGTCGCTAGCATCCACATGATAGAGAACCCGGGCCGACATGGCTAGTCGTGAACCCAAAGCGGCGCTAACCCATGGGGACAGGCATACATGAATCACATCAGGCATGTCGTTCAGCAGTGTGTGAATCCAGGCTGTAGCACTGGGCTAACAGGACTCCGGTAACCCGGGCTGTAGCAGGCTAGGCAGGACTCCGGATGTCACCGCGTGACATTTCCCGAAGGATGTACACGTGAATGAAGTGAAACACATGTTTACTCAGTCAAGTGTCCAGAGCGTAGTGCTGGGCTAGCAGGACTCCGGTGAACCGGTCAGAAGCGGACTACTATCGCTCGGAAGCACTAGACTACATTTCCCCATATGAGAGGCTGCCAAGGATAAACAACTAGATTGTCGGATCCCACTCATACCAAGCATTTCAATCATACACACAATATGCCCGATATGACTACATACAACATGGCATCACAACAAAACTCTACAACTCAAGTACTTTATTTAAAAGGCTCCGAGGAGCCATACATAACATGTTCATACAGATAGGGGTCACATGACCCGACACTCAAGTCATACAAACATACAAGCACATGCGGAAGCAAACTAGTCTGAGTACAGACACTAAAAAGAAAGAAGGCTTGACGAAGCCCTTCTATCTACAGTGGCCCTTCACAAGCCTTGGATCACCACCTGGGTGGCTATTCACTCGTCGACGTCAAGGTATACATAGAACCCATCGGAGGGGGCGGTGTTGTCGTCTGAAAACATTTATTAAGCAAACATGAGTACGGAGGTACTCAGCAAGTCTTACAACAGAATCCTACTATACATGCACATTCTCAAGAAGGTAGTGGAGTTATTGCAGCAAGCCATCTTTGACTCTTGGCTAAGCTATCCTACGTGACACCACTTGAAAAGCATTTGTCGCATTTGCAGTTCACTAATCACCATCACAATACTCCACCGTGGATCCTCTCTCGTCAACCCACAAGAGGGCCATCCGCGGTACTCACACTTATCTTGAGGCTTTAAGTAGTATCCATTTACTTGTCTATGAACTGTATAGGCGACCAAGTAGTCCTTTACTACGGACGTAGGCTATTTGAATAGTTTCATACCCTGCAGGGGTGTACTTCTTCACACACGCTCTCACCACTTATCGCCATTACACGACGTGTACTCGGCAACCTTCAAGCGGAAGCCCAGCGAGGGTGTTGGCCACGACCTGACTAAACACACGAGTCCCTAGTCCAGGTTTATCACCTATTCGGGTTCCATCCGTAGGGAGTCCGGCCGAGGTTTCCACTAACGGCCCCGAACGATGTGTGCAGGGTTCCCGAGACACCAAACGGGAGAATCGGTACACCGTGCCACGTTCCTACCGCAACACATCCCACCCCTAAGGTCAGTGCTGCGTGCAGCCCCCAGCATGCTACAAACACCAGAAACTACTTTGGAACTCCTGGATAGAGGACAGGAGTGGCTAATAAGTCGAGAGGGTCAATTAAGGATCCCAATGCGTGGTAGTAGCTGAGTCTTAAATCACACACACAAATCTCAGTTCTTAGGGACGGCTTCAATGAAACAACCCACCATGTACTCCTACATGGCCTCTCATCAATACCTTTACCAAATCGTGTTCAACACTTCACTCTCGTTACCAACACAACCTTTCACTCTAGTTCATCATCCCGATGAGCCAGACCTGACACAACTCTAAGCATAGCAAGCATAGCATGGTAGGAAACACAAATATGGCTCAACCAACTCCTACACATACTAGTGGGTTTCATCTAGTTACTGTGGCAATGACAGGTCATGCAAAGGAAGTGGGTTCAGCTACAGCAACACACAACAGTTTGAATCACGTTGTCTTAATGCAGTAAACAAGAGCAGAAGTGAGATCATGGGTTTGTATCGGAATGTTCAATGGGTTGCTTGCCTGATGTAGTGGTAGTAGGGTACTGCCCTTCAGATGGATATTTGGGGTTATCCTCGGAGACAGAACCTACCACGAAAGGCACACCGAACATAATCAACACATGACGATATGCAACAATATGATGCATGCTATGACATGGCAATATGGATGTGCGTTGGCCTAATGCAAGCTAGAACAGGAAGGAATGAACTCATTTGAATCAAAGATTCAAATGTTAGCTTACTTAACATAGCCATATTTGTGCATTATCTTATTCTGCTTAAACTGTAAGGTTAACTTGTTCTGTCATGCATGAAACCATTACCAATGGATAGATTGAATTTTTCTGATCAAAATTCATATATAACACTTTGCATTTGGAGTTATAGATTAATTTCTATGAATTTTGAAAGTTTGCAACAATTTCTGGAATTTCCTGAATACAAATAAATCCAGAAATTAGTTATTGCATCAGCAGTGCGTCAGGGTGACGTCAGTGGTCAACAGGGGCGTCCAGGTCAACCTGACCAGTGGGTCCTGCATGTCAGTAGTTAATTTAACTAACTAATTTTAGTTAAACTAAACTGGGTTAGTTAGCAGAGGGGGCCCCACTTAGTCAACTCCGTCAACGGGGTCAAACCCGCCGACGTGTAGCCGCCGGCGAAGCCAGACGCGGCGGCGAGAGTGTGTTTGTGCGTTCCGGTGACCAAATGGATGCAGGAGACCATCTGCATGTAGCCGGGGACAAGCCGCGTCGTTTGGTGGCGGTGGTTGAGCTTGGGGTGGCCGGAAACGTCGTCGACGATGAGCTAGGCGGTCGCCGGAGTCGGGTGAAAGTGAAACCGAGGCTTCGGGACACGGCGAGGTGCGTGGAGTGGTGCTACGGGTTCCTGGGGATGTGGTGAAGTTAGTGGACAAGGTGGCATGGCCAGTAGGTGGCCGGAGACACGTCGGCGACGAGCTCGGCGGTGGCGCGTGCGGTGATGCTTCGTGCGGTAACTACGGTGCACGGGAAGGCAAACGGAGAGGATGGGGTGGTAGTTGGGCTCACGGCGAGTACGGCGAAGCGGTCGGCGAGGTCGGGGACGAGGTGATGCGGTGGCGACGGCGAAGGGGATCCAGCGGTGATCGACGGAGACGGGGTCAGTGGAGATGTTGCGAGCGTCGCGGCCTTTCGGGGCTCGACCTGCTTTCGATGTAGTCGGCGGTGGCGGAAGCGAACGGACACGGTGGCGCAGCACGGAGACGACGGAGGACGCGAGCTTCACGGTGGCGCGGGCGCGACGGCGTCGGCCATGGTGCAGGCGAGCGAGGGAGAGGAGTTGGGGAGGAGAAAGAGTGTTTGCGAGCTCAGGGGAGGAGTGGCCGACCGAACCGGGGCGGCAGGACGGTGCAGGGAGGAGGCAGGGCGGCGAGCAGCTGCATGGCGTGCACTGGTGTTGCCGAAAGCACTGGCTGCTGCTGCCAAGCCAAGCAGCTCGCTGGAGCGGTGGCTGGGCTGGGCCGGCAGGTGGGCTTGCCAGGTGAGCGCCAGGTAAGCCTTTTGCTTTCTGTTTCCTTTTTCTATTATTCTGTAAGTTTGTAGACTTATTAAAAATAGTTAGACACTTCTAAAAATCCTGGAAATAATCATAGGCTCTGTTTAGAATATCTCCAACAGCCCACACTTATTTTCAGAATTATTTGAGCATCCAAAATATTTACTAGCATTTAAATGCCCTAATGCAAATTACATATGATTTAATTCAGTGACCTTCTGTTGACCTAGAAAATTGTGCACCTATTTTGCCAGAGGTTCTAACCCAAGACAAAGAGGGTGAACTTTTTAGAAGGGCATTTCAGGTTCATTGAAAATATTTTTAGTAAACCCTAGTTGGATTCAGAGGGGTTCTGGGGGTTCTGTCTTCCCCAATTCAAGTTTCTGATGAAAAATAAACATGATGCAACACTCTAATGCATGGACTAGCTAGGATGTGACAACTCACCCCCACTCAAAAGAATCTCGTCCCGAGATTTTGGATCCGTCGGAAAGAAGGTGGGGTACTCAAGTCGAAGGCGATCCTCCCTTTCCCAAGTAGCTTCTTGCTCGGAATGGTTTGACCATTGAACCTTGAGGAACTTGATATTCTGGCGTCGAGTGGTATACTCGGCTTGATCAAGCATATGAACGGGATATTCTCGATAGGTGAGGTTATCTTGGAGATCAAGCGTTTCATGGTCCACTCCACGGATAGGATCCGAGAAGCAACGCCTGAGTTGAGAAACGTGGAAAACATCATGAACTCTGGAAAGATGCGGAGGTAGTTCCAATTGGTAGGCAACTTTTCCTCGTTTGGCAAGAATGCGAAAGGGTCCAATGTAACGAGGAGCCAATTTGCCTTTGATACCGAATCGATGGGTTCCCTTCAAAGGAGTAACCCGAAGGTAGGCCTTCTCGCCAACTTCATAAGCCATAGGCTTATGCTTGCGGTCATATTGGCTCTGTTGACGAGATTGGGCTGTTTTCAATTTCTCAGAATAACGCAAACCTGCTCTTCTGCTTCCAGGATCATATCCGGGCCAAAGAGTTGTCTTTCCCCGGTTTCTGACCAGTTAAGAGGCGTTCGACATTTCTGTCAATAGAGAACTTCGAAAGGAGCTTTGCCCAAGCTAGCTTGATAACTATTGTTATAAGCGAATTCGGTGAATGGAAGGCATTTCTCCCAATTCATACCGAAAGAGATGACAGAAGCTCGAAGCATATCCTCCAGAATTTGATTGACTCGTTCTACTTGACCACTTGACTGAGGATGGAAGGCGGTGCTAAAAGAGAGACGAGTTCCCATAGCATTTTGGAAACTTTCCCAAAATCGAGAGGTGAAGAGACTTCCACGGTTTGAGTTAATCTCCAATGGAACACCAGGAAGAGACACTATTCGGGAGATGTACAAATCAGCTAGCTGGCTAGCGGTTATACTCTCACGAACGGGTAGGAAGCGGGCTACTTTGGAAAGACGATCGACAACAACGAAGATAGCATTATTCCCTCACTTGGTCCTGGCAAACCCGGTAATGAAATCCATACCGATTTTATCCCATTTCCATTCAGGAATTGCCAAAGGTTGAAGGGTGCCAGCAGGCCGTTGATGCTCTGCTTTAACTCGACGACAGACGGTCGCAATTAGCAATGTATTGAGCGATTTCTCTCTTCATCCTAGTCCACCAAAACCTCTGGCGTATGTCTTGATACATTTTAGTACTACCGGTATGAATGGTGAGAGGGGATTCATGAGGTTCCTTAAGGATCAATTGTCGCAGCTGTTGTTTCTTGGGAACCACCAAGCGGTTCTCGAAGAAGACAACACCTCGCTCATCTATGGAGAAACACTTAGCAACTCCGCTAGCAACGTTCTCTTTGATCCGAGATATTCCTCTATCATACCGCTGAGCGGTTATGATTTGATCCGTAAGGTTGGGTTTCGCCACCAGGGTGGAAAGGAATCCTCGAGGAACAATGTGAAGGTTAAGCTTACTAAATTCCTCGTGGAGAAGTGGTTGACTTTGTTGTAACATCAGGTTGTTACAATAAGATTTACGACTTAGTGCATCGGCCATGACATTGGCTTTGCCTGGGGTGTAAGATATTCCTAAGTCGTAATCCGTAATCAAATCGACCCAACGTCTTTGCCTGAGATTCAGATCCGGTTGGGTGAAGATGTATTTCAGACTTTGGTGATCAGTGTAGATTTTGCAACGATTACCAAGAAGGTAATGTCGCCAGGTTTTGAGTGCATGGACCACTGCTGCAAGCTCCAGATCGTGTGTGGGATAGTTATCCTCATGTGGGCCATGGCTATCGAGAACCGTAGGCAATCACATGACGATCTTGCATGAGTATGCAACCTAGTCCTTGTCGCGAGGCATCGCAATAGATGATAAAGTCCTTAGAAAAATCTGGTGGAACAAGTACGGGAGCAGATGTCAGGCGTCTTTTCAGTTCATGAAAGCTGAACTCGCACTGTGGGGTCCACTCGAACTTTTTATCTTTCTTGAGGAGTTCAGTTCAAGGATTAGCAACCTTGGAGAAATTCTCAACGAAGCGGCGGCAATAGCTTGCTAAACTGAGGAAACTCCGAACTTGCTTGACCGATTCAGGTGGAGTCCAGTCAAGGACGGCTTGAACTCGCTCGGGATTGACAGCAATGCCCTTACCAGAGATTACATGGCCTAGATAGGTTACTTCTGGCAACAAAAACTCACACTTAGATAATTTGGCATAAAGGCGATGCTCTCGAAGTTTCATCAATACTAGCCTTAGATGTTCGACATGTTCTTCCTCATTCTTGGAGTAGATGAGTATATCATCGAGGTAAACCACGCATTTAATTTATCCAAATACTCCATGAAGATCGAGTTCATTAACCGAGAGAAGGTGGATGGAGCATTGGTTAACCCGAAGGACATGACGGTGTACTCGTATTGGCCATAACGAGTAACAAAGGCCGTTTTAGGGATGTCCCCGTTCTTGATTTTGATTTGATGGTAGCCCAACCTCAAATCCATCTTGGAAAAGACTGAGGATCCAGCGAGCTGATCATATAGGTCGTTGATCCTGGGGAGCGGATACTTGTTCTTGATAGTGACCAGATTGACAGGTCGGTAATCTACAACCATCCGATCCCTTCCATCCTTCTTCTTGACGAAGAGGACGGGGCAAGCCCATGGAGAGGAACTAGGACGGATGAAACCCTTTTGCAAGGACTCATCGAGTTGTTTTTTAAGCTCAGCTAGTTCTAGGGGTGCCATCTTATAAGGTCTTCTAGAGATTGGGACGGTTCCTGGAACAAGGTCTATCACGAACCCGACATCTCCGCCGTGGAACACATGGCAGTTCATCTGGAAAGACATCCGGGAAGTCACGGACTACCGGAATATCTTCAAGGTCCAGAAGGGGGTTGGCATTTAAGGAGTAGAGCTGACGCTCAGACACTCGGGTCAAAACATTGACTGTCTTGCCCGAAGGATGGGTGAGTTGAACAGTTCTAGTAGAGCAATCAATCTTAGCATGATGGGCTGACATCCAGTCCATACCCAAGATGATGTTTATGTCCGAGGACTTGAGAGCTATTAGTGATGCAAGGAAGACTAATCTATCGACAAGGATATTATTTCCATGGCTGATTCTAGAGGTTTGCCACTTAGATCCAGGAGTTTGAATTACCATGGAGGTGTGCATGTCACAAAATGTGGTGTTGTGCAATCGAGCATAGCTCTTAGAAATAAATGAATGGGATGCTCCAGTATCAAAGAGAACAGTTGCCGGATGGCAATTAACAAGGAGCGTACCGAGAACGACGTTGGGATCCTCATGGGTCTCCTCAGCTGAAACTTAGTTGGCATGGCCACGAGCAGTGGCGGCTGGTTTGGCGTAGAGAACCTTTCCTGCTGGATTACCACGGCCAACAGACTTTCCGATCCGACTGGGGTTGTTCTGGGGACACTCACGGATGTAGTGACCCGTCTCTCCACACTTGAAACAAGTTATCACATTGGGACGTGGAGCAGCAATAGCAGCAGGGCCACCATAGGCCTTGGGCGGTGCAAACTGCTGGTTGGGGCGAGGCGCCTCAAAGGATGGCCTCGGGGTGAATCTGGGTGGCAGAGCGGTGCTTGGAATCCACACCCGGCGCTTCTGAGATCCAGAGCCGGATGAAGAACCAAAGTCACGGGAGTGCTTGCGTGAAGCTTCAAAGTCAGACTGTCCCGTCTCAGCACTGATAGCCTTGTTGACTAACTTCTGGAAGGAGGTGCACTCGTGCAGACGAAGATCACGGCGAAGCTCGGGGCTAAGTCCCTTGCGGAACCGTGCCTGCTTCTTGGCGTCGGTGGATACTTCCTCAGGAGCATAACGTGCTAGATTTCCAAACTCACGACTGTATGCATCTACATGCAGTCTAACCTGGGTGAAATTGCAGAACTCTTCCCTCTTATGATCCATGAGACCTTCCGGGATGTGATTCTCACGGAAAGCCGCACTGAACTCAGCCCAGGTAGTGATTTGGCCAACCGGGCGCATAGCCTCGAAATTCTCCCACCAAAGGCTAGCAGGGCCTTCGAGGTGATAGGCAGCAAAGGTAACCTTATCAGCTTTAGCTACGTTGGCAGATCGTAGCTTGTGGGTGATGCTGCGAAGCCAGTCATCCGCATCGAGAGGCTCAACGGAATGTTTAAACTTCAGTGGATACAGCTTGACAAAGTCATTGATTGACACCAGGACATTCCTTGGATGGCGTGCGGTATTCTGCTCAATCCGCTCCAGCAAGCGATTGGTCTCACGCTTGTTTCGTTCTGCCCCCATCATAACTTCGGCCAGAGAAGGCGGTTGAGGCAGATTAACATTCCTAGCTGCGCTGGCTTCCCCCTGCTCCGGAGCAGCAGGGTTGTTGTGGGTGTTGACCATCCTAGGAAACAAGACAACTGTTTAGACAAGGATGGCAAAATTTGGCAAGGAAGTGCGTAATGTAAAGGATAACACGGAATGCAAGGATGTTCATCCGTATGACATGGTAATATAGAAACTGCCATATATATACCAACGGTCATACACACCATTCATAGTTTAGTACAATCCCGGCTAGAGTACAACTACGGTGAAAGGCGTTACATCTCATCGGAAGCATTCCAAGCTCCTATACATTATTTTTCTACACTTCCGGAATTGATACACACTAAGTAATATTCCACAGGTCACGCAGGATGGTGGAAATACAACTATTACAATACTAGTGATACTACTACTAACTCAGACAGCTCCGTAGTAGTCCTCATAGAAGTCACCTCCATAGCCTGGAAGCTCAACATGATTATCCGGAAACAGACGGTCCTGAGGAGCTTGTGGACCATAGGGGTTGGGATGAGGTCTTGGACCAACAAACGGTGGCCTGCGGGGACCACGGGGTGGGGTGATGCCTCCCACATCACGACAATCCACCATGTCTGGCAGAGCAGATCTCACGGGATACAGATCCCTCGTATCCATACATCCAGCTTGCATAGCCGGTGCAAACCGAGTCAAAGTGGCTCAATGATCGGCACGGGTGTTGAAAAGCTCCAGTCTCAAGGCCCGATTCTCTAGGTCCTTATCCTCGAGCATCTCAGCAGTGGTGCGGGTTAGTGAATCCTCCTGAGTGGAATCAGCATAGATAGCCTAAAGATACCCTTGCGCCCTTGGGAGTGAAGCATGCATATAACGGAAGTCGGTGTTCCGAAGCAGGCCAGTCCTGACTCGCATGATGGTCATCATAGAGTATGCAGCATCCTGCATAGCCATCTCGATAGTGACCCCGAGTCCATAGGAGTGGTGAAGGGGCTCAGTCGATCCGGAGATAAGAAGGAAATATCCCGACAAAGGCAGAGGTATTGGCTTTGATTAAAGTCTCGGAATTGCTCTTCGATGGTGTATTCGGGATACCAACGGTAACCCGTCTCAATGATAACCCGGACTAGCATAGCCGTATGACCGGGCACATCGATGCACCTAGTCAGGCGAACCACTTGGTTTTGAGCATGAGTGGCCATCTGAAAGCACAACCACAATGCAAAGACATTAGAATTTCCAGGGAAAATCGGACAGCATAACAACTGTAAATGCTCAAAAATAGATTTGAGACATTCAAAATCAGATTGCAAAACCACTCAACAACATCATATCAAGGTCCTGGTTCAACTGATAACATACTAAAAGTAGTAGAAACTGAACTGAGGCTGGTAACCAACAATCCTATAAGTTACTACGGATTAGTAACGCGTGAACCTGATAGAGAGAAGAGAGCCTAGTCCTTAACCCACGTAGAATGAGAAGAGAAAGATACAGATCAGAGGGCATAAGGTAAAGGAGTAAAAAGAGCCTTACGTCCCTCCCACAATCAATTCCCCTACATATAACTAAAGCATTTCTAGACTTGACATCGACCAGTTTGGCTTCGCGAACCTACAGGCAGTCCGGCTCTTGTAGCGACCAGACCTCAAACAGTCTGATCTCTGTGCTCAGTGTCATCCCTAGATCAGTAATGCTGACACCACACAGTACTCGAAGGATTTATAACAGAGTAGCAATCACACACTTATTACAATCGAATGTCTCAAGAGAGAACTTAATAAAATAAATATGGCTTAAGGCCATCTAACAACGATAACAGCAGAAGGCTTGGAAGAATAAGTGAGTCCATCAACTCCAACGACATCACTGAGTATAGAACCACGACCTAAACACCATACTCGTCGTCTGAAAAGTCTGCAACATGAAACGTTGCAGCCCGAAAAACGGGTCAGCACATGGAATATGCTGGCAATGTAACACATAGAGAATAAGGGAAGAATAAGCCTATACTACATGCATATATGGCTGGTGGAAAGCTCTATGGTTACAGTTTTGCGTAAAGCCAATTTTTCCCTATTGCAAAGGAATAAATTTATTTAACTATCATGGTGGTTGCGAAACATTGAGAATGGTTGACAGCATTCTCAATCCCAATTAAAAGTACTCATTAACAACCCAACAATATTAATTAGAAGTAACATGATGAGAATCACATGATAATCCAAGTACTAGATACTCAAGATGTCCATAACCGGGGACACGGCTAACCATGATTAGTTTATACACTCTGCAGAGGTTTGTGCACTTTTCCCCACAAGACTCGATCTCCTCCGTTTGATTTCTCGCACTACATGGTGTTTGAGAAACGGATGACCGAGGCATAGTCTTTCAGAAGAGCTAGCACCTTACATGTGGGTAGACCGTACCAACCTACAACACCTACATCAGCTAGTCTACCCGTAAGAGTTCGCACAACTTAGTCAACTATGCTACAGCCCATAGTAGCATGTGGCTACACACGGAAGTTTCTAGCATGAATAATCTCATGATCCCTTTGAGAGTGGGTGGCGGTCCGAAGAAATACAGGCAAGTCCTGATAGAAACCAGGTGCCTCAATCCACCCAGATGTGTGTTTAAGTTGCCACCTTAAATAAACCATTAATTTAACAATCTCACATCTGTCATGGATACACTCACCCAATCCACGTCTACTAGCATAGCATGGCATAATAAGCAAACGTAGAAGTAACTCCTAAGGGTTTGATAATAAAACAGGTAATAGGTACTACCTCAACTACTTCCCAAATCCCACAATTTAATTAGATCCTAATCATGCAATGTTTGAGGATACATCTAATGCATAAAAACTGGGTAGTAGAAAAGGTATGATCAAAGTGTTACTTGCCTTGCTGATGATCCGCGAAACCTAGAGACTCGAAGTAACAGGCGGCGCACTCCGGGTATTCTACCACAGATAAACAAGCATACAATAAGTACCCATCTAATGCACCGGTAAAACTCAAATATATCTAACCAGATAGTTCAACTTAAGAACTCCGGTTTGCAAAAAGAATCAAATCAAACGAAGCAACGAAAGTCAAACGGCGAAAGAAAACAGTTTCGTCTTACTAATCTGGATCTAAGTCAAATTTTACAGAGGCAAAAACTTGTTTAAGTTGGTTATTCGAAAAGAGGGTTTCGAGACGAAACTCTAGGCGCTTGAATCGCCTGATTCCGATAAACAAGCGAAAAGTTATACTAAAACGAATATCGGATCAGGAATCGCGATCAGAAAAATCATGAATTAAATCCGAGAAAAAGAAAAACGACGAACAGGTTAACGAACGGACGTTCGTTAACTGAACTAATCTGACGAACGCGTTCTTAAAAATGAACGAACGAACGAACGTTCGCTATTTAACCTAAACCGAAAAAACCGAAACTAAAAAAACGAAAGTAAAAAAACCAAAAATAAACCAAAGAAAAACCGCCCGGTTTAAAAAAAACCAGCGCCACGGATTTTGAGGCGACGGCGAACCTCGGCCGGGGGGATCCGGCGATGGCGGGTCCGTGGTCGGCGGTCTTGGCGGGATCGGCGAATGGCGGCGGCTGACCATAACAAGGGCGGCGGCGCGAAGGTCGGGCGGTAGCTAGGGTTTGGCCCCGGGTGGGCGGCTTATAAAGCCCCAAGGGTCGGGTGTCCTAGGTGGACACGGCCCGTGGAGTCGGTCTTGGCGTTTTTAAATAAATAATTCCGCTCAGAAGAAAAATAAAAAGAAATACTAAATGGACTCCAAAAATCCCGAGATAAATTTTCCCCGGCTTCTAAAATCAAGCTAGACTAGATGAACATTTATTTGGGGCCTAAATGCAATTTTGAAAAAACGCGCATTTTTCGTAAATTCAAATAAAAATGCGATAAACACGAAAATAAAATCGTATTTGATTTTATTATTAAATCTTCATTATTTCTTTATTTTGGGAAAGTCATTTTATTCCCTCTCTCATATTTTGATAGTAGAAATAATTGAAGATAAAATAATTATAATCAAATGATCCTATTTTCAAAATTTGAGAAAACTCAAATATGAAAATAACGAAATCCCCAACTCTCTCCGTGGGTCCTTGAGTTGTGTAGAATTTCTAGGATCGAGCAAAATGCAACAAAAATATGATATGCAATGATGCTCTACGTATAACATTCCAAATTGAAAATTTGGGATGTTACAAACCTACCCCCTTAAGATGAATCTAGCCCTCGAGATTCGGGTTAACTAGAAAATAGGTGAGGGTGGTCCTTAAGCAGATCTTCCTCTCGCTCCCGGTGGCTTCATCCTCGGTATGGTGGCTCCACTAAACTTTGCAAAACTTAATGACCTAGCTGATGGTGACTCGGCTGGCATACTCCAGAATCTTAACTGGTTTCTCCTCGTAGGTCAAATCGTTATTCAACTGAATCGCCTCTAGTGGCACAGTATCTCTCAGTGGTATATCCGCCATCTCTGCGTGACACTTCTTCAACTAAGATACATGAAACACATCATGAACACTTGACAAACCTTCGGGTAATTCCAACTTGTACGCAACTTCTCCCATGCGGTCCAAAACTTTGTATGGTCCCACAAAACGTGGCGCTAATTTTCCTTTAACACCAAAACGCTTAACTCCTCGAAGCGGAGATACTCGAAGATAAACTCATCTCCGGCCAGATTACATCTCCTTGCGTTTTGAGTCTGCATAGCTCTTCTGTCTAGACTGGGCTACCTTGAGCATATCGCGAATTAACTTTACCTTCCGTTTAGACTCCTTAATCAAATCTGGTCCAAACAACTGGCGGTCTCCAACTTCATCCCACAACAACGGGGTCCTGCACCTCCTTCCGTACAAGGCTTCGAAAGGGGCCATCTTCAAACTAGTTTGGTAGCTGTTGTTATAAGAAAACTCCGCATATGGCAAGTTATCATCCCAACTTGATCCATAATCCAAAGCACAAGCTCTAAGCATATTCTCCAAAATCTGGTTGACTCTCTCTGTCTGTCCATCTGTGTGTGGATGAAAAGCTGTGCTAAACTCCAGCCTGGTTCCCAAAGTTTCATGCAACTGCTTCAAGAACTTTGAGGTGAATTGGGTTCCTCTATCCGATACGATACTCCTCGGAACTCCAGGAAAGCATATAATCCTTGTCATGTATATCTTAGCCAATTTGGCACTGCTGTAGGTAGTCTTTACTGGAATGAAATGAGCTACCTTCGTCAAATGATTGACTACAACCCAAATTTAGTCATAGCCTGAACGAGTCCTGGGCAATCCCGTGATGAAATCCATGCCTAGTTTATCCCACTTACATTCGGGTATAGGCAATGGCTGTAACAATCCTGCTGGCTTCTGATGTTCTGCCTTTACGCTCTGACATACGTCACAGACTGCTACATACTCTGCAATATCCTTCTTCATTCCGGTCCACCAGAAAGTATCCTTCAAATCCAAATACATCTTGGTATTTCCGGGGTGGATCGAATGTGGCGAATCATGTGCCTCTTGCAAAATCAACTTCCGAATCTCTGGGTCATTGGGCACATAAACACGGTCTTCAAACCATAATGTATCGTGCTCATCCTCACGAAATCCCTTTGCTTTTCCCTTGCTCATCTTCTCCTTAATAGAAGCAACTTCCTTATCTGCCTTTGAGCTTCTCTGATTTTGTCCATCAAAGTAGATTGAATCTCCAATGCTGCTACATAGCCTCGCGGAACTATTTCCAAACATAGCTCCCGAAGTTCCTCGGCTAGTTCCTTTGGTAAACCTCCGGTCATTAGTGTGTTGACGTGACTCTTACGGCTCAACGCGTCTGCTACAATGTTAGCCTTTCCGGGGTGGTAATGCAATCTCATGTCATTATCCTTGATGAGTTCAAACCATCTTCTCTGCCTGAGATTTAACTCCTTCTGCGTGAAGATGTACTTCAAACTCTTGTGATCCGTATACACCTCACAACGATTTCCAATGAGGAAATGTCTCCATGTTTTCAACGCACGCACTACGGCTGCTAACTCCAAATCATGCGTGGCATAGTTTAATTCGTTTGGTTTCAGCTGTCGTGAAGCATACGAAACAACTCTTCCCTCCTGCATAAGCACTGCTCCAAGTCCTCGACGTGAAGCGTCGCAATAAACTTCGTAATCCTTGCTTTGGTGCAGCGGGATTAATCTTTGGTGAGGTAACCACACGCTTCTTCAACTCTTGGAAACTAGCCTCACACTCCTCAGTCCAAATAAACTTGGTATCCTTCTTCAACAACTCTGTCGTAGGCTTCGCAATCCTCGAGAAATTCTCAATGAATCTCCGGTAGTATCCTGCGAGTCCAAGGAAACTCCGGATCTCTCCAACTGTTGTTGGCGCTTCCCAGTTTGTCACAGTGACAACTTTAGTGGGGTCTACTGCTATACCTTCTCCGGATATAACATGTCCCAGAAATCCAACTTCCTTCAACCAAAACTCGCACTTGCTGAACTTGGCATACAACTGATGTTCTCTGAGATTCTCGAGTACCAAACGCAAATGCTCCTTATGTTCTTCTTCATTCTTCGAGTAAACCAAAATATCATCAATGAACACCATGACGAACTTATACAAAAACTCCATAAACACTTTGTTCATCATGTTCATAAAATAGGCAGGTGCGTTAGTCAGACCAAATGACATAACGGTATACTCATACAGCCCGTACCTGGTGGTAAAAGCCGTCTTAGGTATATCCTGCTCTAGAATCTTCAACTGATGGTACCCTGATCGCAAATCGATCTTGGAAAACACCTTAGCTCCTTGTAATTGGTCCAACAAGTCATTGATCATCGATAGTGGGTACTTGTTCTTAATGGTCACTTCATTCAATCCGCGATAATCAACAACCATTCTTAATGATCCATCCTTCTTCTCCACTAGAAGTACTGGTGATCCCCAAGGCAAAGAACTTGGGCGAATAAAACCTTTATCCAGTAACTCCTTAATCTGCTTCTTAATTTCCTCCAAATCATGGGCTGGCATCCTATACGGTCTCTTAGATATCGGCCCAGTGCCTGGCAGTAGTTCAATCAAAAATTCAATGTCTCTGTCCGGCGGCATGCCTGGCAACTCTTCCGGAAACACGTCCGGGTAATCCCTTACCACTGGTACTCCCTCCTGCACAACTCCCTGTTAAGGAATTTACATGTGCTCTCCTCGGCTCATGCCGTGATACAAACTTGATTCTCCTCCCTTTGGGGTGGTAAGCAAAATTGACTTCTTGGCGCAATCTATGTTCCCTCCATACTTGATAACCAATCCATGCCTAATATCACATCCAATCCTTGCGATTCCGTAACTATTAGGTCCGAGGGAAATACATAGTGTCCAATCCTTAAAGGCAGTCGATCACACCATATACTAGCCATGTATTCTGCTCCGGGTGAGGTTACTAGCATGGGTGACCTAAGGGCTTGGGTTGGTAGTTTATACTTATCCACAAATCCCCTTGATATGTATGAATGCGATGCACCAGTATAAAAAAGAACAACTGCAGTAAAAGTTTTAACCAAAAACTTACCTATTACTACGTCTGGCTGAGCTTCAAACTCCTCCACGGTAACGTGATTCACTTGTCCCCTGTTGAAAGGGTTCGGCTTCTTTCCTGAGCTTCCATTGCCATTACCATTTTGGCCTTCTGGACAATCATTTGCATAATGCGCAGTCTTACGGCACTTAAAGCAAGTGATATGGCTCAGGTCTACCTTGGATGGCGTTGACGGGTTGGTGCGGTTTTGTCCATTGCTTCCTCCATTCCCATTCCCATTCCTGGTGCCATTATGCTTGTGCGAGCTACCTCCTCTGTGGGTATGCTGAAATTGTCCTCCTAGCTTCGGGGTAAAGCGAAGTTTCTGCTGAGCTCCAGAGTTATTCTTCCCCTGTCCATACTTTCTCTTGTGATTGTCAATCTGCTGCTTCTTCCCTTCAATCATAAGAGCACTATCTACTAACTCCTGGTAGTTATTGAAGGTGGCTACCATCAACTGCATGCTCAGCTCATCATTCAGTCCTTCTAGAAACTTCTCCTGCTTAGCTGCGTCCATAGCAACGTCATCTGGGGCATAACGTGCTAGCTTACTAAAATCATCCACATCGCCAACCGTCTGGTCCTCCTTGGCGCAAGTTGCGAAACTCACGCTTCTTCATGGCCATAGCTCCTGCTGAAACATGGGCGCACGGAAAGCTTGTTGGCGATCCCATGTGACAGTGTCAACAGGGTAAGTGGTTGTAAAATTCTCCCACCATGCTGCTGCGGGTCCTTCGACCTGATGTGCGGCAAATTTCACCTTTTCCCCATCTGTACATCCTGCAGTGGTCAACTCCCTCCCTATCTTACGGAGCCAATCATCTGCAACAATCGGCTCAGTGCTACTGCAAAAACACCAGCGGATTCTGCCTTAAGAAACGGGTCAAATGGTCAACAGGTGGTGGTGGCGGTGGGTTGTTGTTGTTGTTGTTGTTGTTGTTGTTGCCTTGGTTCTGTACCAATGTTTGAATCAAGGCATTCTGCTGCTGAATCAACTGAGTGATCTCTGGCGGGAAAACAAATCCGGGGTCGCGTCTCGGAGGCATCTGAGGGGTTTAAAGAAAAGACGAGAGTTAAGAATAGAATGAAGTCTAGAGAGAAACACTACCCATATGCACATGAGACAAATCACACAAAATCACTCCAATCAATTCAAACAAGGGCATACAACGGTCTATCTATCGTTACAAAGTGCTGGAACTAAAACTAATCTTTAATGGGGGAATCTACTACTGTTATGGTGGTCAACTAGAAAAACTGCTCCGATGAAGACTCCATGATATCTCGCTCCACTTCATCTTCAAATCATCATCACTAGGATCGGAATCGGTGTAAATCGATGATGATGTAGTTCTCTGGACAGGTGCAATCTTCATCTTCTCCTCCGGGTGCTGAATTTCCCATGAGTTCTTCAATCTTCTCCTTAAGATCGCCGTTTTGTCCCACTAGAGCTACAATCTCCTCCATATAGTCCTTGCGAGTAGCATTCAGTTCTCTTTCTAATTCGATAATCTTGGTTTTTGTTGTCTTCAACTCCATCATGTCTGCACACATCTGGTTCTCCTGGCGTCGAATGTGCTGATTTAACTCCTGGATGAAAGCTGCAATGGACCGATCCTTCTTAGTGCCAACTATCTCCCATTGTTCATCTCGGCGCCCGCAAATCTGGTAGATAGTATCCTTGAGGTCTTCTTTGTAAACTTCTCCAATGCATCCCATGGTTATGTGAGCTGCCATGCTCTTTCCCAGACTCCAGGTTGGTGCATCGAAAACAATCTCAATGGACTCCGTGATTGGCGCAAACGTCCTTCCGGGAACATGAGCTTGAATCTTCCAGCGCTCTTCTTCGGGTAAAGTGGAATTGTAGGTCCCGGTGAAGCTTGGTATTCCGATGTTCAGGTACTTAGTGACTTCCTCCAGGTGTCGTCCAAAGGGTGTATCTTCATCCGGCTGGGTGAACTTGATCCTCGCTTCCGTCATCCTAAAAGAGTAGAAAAGATGAGGAGTCAGAAATGAGAAGAGAGTAGTGATCTAGGGCTTTAGCTTAATGGTCGTGTCCTACAGTCAGCGTGTGCTCTGATACCATCTTTGTAGCTACCAGACCTCAAACGGTCTGATCTCTGTGCTCAGTGTCATCCCTGGATCAGTAATGCTGACATCACACAGTACTCGGAGAATTTATAACAGAGTACCAATCACACACTTATTACAATCGAATGTCTCAAGAGAGAATTTAATAAAATAAATATGGCTTAAGGCCATCTAACAACGATAACAGCGGAAGGCTTGGAAGAATAAGCGAGTCCATCAACTCCAACGACATCACTGAGTATAGAACCACGACCTAAACACCATACTCGTCGTCTGAAAAGTCTGCAACATGAAACGTTGCAGCCCAAAAACGGGTCAGCACATGGAATATGCTGGCAATGTAACACATAGAGAATAATGGAAGAATAAGCCTATACTACATGCATATATGGCTGGTGGAAAGCTCTATGGTTACAGTTTTGCGTAAAGCCAATTTTTCCCTACTGCAACGGAATAAATCTATTTAACTATCATGGTGGTTGTGAAACATTGAGAATGGTTGACAACATTCTCAATCCCAATTAAAAGTACTCATTAACAACCCAACAATATTAATTAGAAGTAACATGATGAGATTCACATGATAATCCAAGTACTAGATACTCAAGATGTCCATAACCGGGGACACGGCTAACCATGATTAGTTTATACACTCTGCAGAGGTTTGTGCACTTTTCCCCACAAGACTCGATCTCCTTCGTTTGATTTCTCGCACTACATGGTGTTTGAGAAAGCGGATAACCGAGACATAGTCTTTCGTGAAGCGCTAGCACCTTACATGTGGGTAGACCGTACCAACCTACAACCCCTACATCAGCTAGTCTACCCGTAAGAGTTCGCACAACTTATTCAACTATGCTAGAGCCCATAGTAGCATGTGGCTGCACACGGAAGTTTCTAGCATGAATAATCTCATGATCCCTTTGAGCACAGGTGGCGGTCCGAAGAAATACAGGCAAGTCCCGATGAAAACAGGTGCCTCAATCCACCCAGATGTGTGTTTAAGTTGCCACCTTAAATAAACCATTAATTTAACAATCTCACATCTGTCATGGATACACTCACCCAATCCACGTCTACTAGCATAGCATGGCATAATAAGCAAACGTAGAAGTAACTCCCAAGGGTTTGATAATAAAACAGGTAATAGGTACTACCTCAACTACTTCCCAAATCCCACAATTTAATTAGATCCTAATCATGCAATGTTTGAGGATAGATCTAATGCATAAAAACTGGGTAGTAGAAAAGGTATGATCAAAGTGTTACTTGCCTTCGATGATCCATGAAACCTAGAGACTCAAGTAACAGCGGCGCACTCCGTATTCTATCACAGACAAACAAGCATACAATAAGTACTCATCTAATTGCACAGGTAAAACTCAAATAGATCTAACCAGATAGTTCAACTTAAGAACTCCGGTTTGCAAAAAGAATCAAATCAAACGAAGCAACGAAAGTCAAACGGCGAAAGAAAACAGTTTCGTCTTACTAATCTGGGTCTAAGTCAAATTTCACAGAGGCAAAAACTTGTTTAAGTTGGTTATTTGGAAAGAGGGTTTCGAGACGGAACTCTAGGCGCTTCAATCGCCTGATTCCGATAAACGAGCGAAAAGTTATACTAAAATGAAAATCGGATCAGGAATCGCGATCAGAAAAATCGCGAATTAAATCCGAGAAAAAGAAAAACGACGAACATGTTAACGAACGGACGTTCGTTAACTAAACTAATCTAACGAACGCGTTCGTTAAAAACGAACGAACGAACGAACGTTCGCTACTTAACCTAAACCGAAAAAAAACCGAAACTAAAAAAACGAAAATAAAAAAAACGTAAATAAACCGAAGAAAAACCGCTCGGTTTTTAAAAATAGCCGGCGGCACGGTTTTCGAGGCGGTGGCGAACCCCGTCCGGCGGGATCCGGCGACGGCGGCGGGTCCGGCGGGTCGGGTGGGCGGCGGCGGGATCGGGCGGCGGCGGCATGGCAAGCGACGGGCGCGGGTGGCGGTGGCGGCGCGGTGGTAGCTAGGGTTTGGCCCGGGTGGGCGACTTATAAAAGCCCAGCGAATCGGGTGTCCTAGGCGGACACGGCCCGTAGGTCGGTGCGCGTTTTTTTAAATAAATAATTCTGCGCAGAAGAAAAATAAAAAGAAATACTAAACGGACTCCAAAAAACCCGAAATAAATTTTCTCCGGCTTCTAAAATCAAGCCGGACTAGATGAACATTTATTCGGGGCCTAAATGCAATTTTGAGAAACGCGCATTTTTCCTAAATTCAAATAAAAAGGCGAAAAACACCAAAATAAAATCTTATTTGATTTTATTATTAAATCTTCATTATTTCTTTATTTTGGGAAAGTCATTTTATTCCCTCTCTCATATTTTGATAGTAGAAATAATTGAAGATAAAATAATTAAAATCAAATGATCCTATTTTCAAAATTTGAGAAAACTCAAATATGAAAATAACGAAATCCCCAACTCTCTCCGTGGGTCCTTGAGTTGTGTAGAGTTTCTAGGATCAAGCAAAATGCAACAAAAATATGATATGCAATGATGCTCTATGTATAACATTCCAAATTGAAAATTTGGGATGTTACAACTCTGATGCCAACGCTGTCAGGACCCCGATTCCAAGTCACATCAACCTAGCCGGTAACACGTCATATCACTTCGCGGCCTCACGCACGGTATTCCCACAGGTGTCGCCTTACCATGGCCTGGGACCGTTTGCGCCTTTTGGCTCACGTATATGATAGTGTCGCTAGCATCCACATGACAGAGAACCCGGGCCGACATGGCTAGTCGTGAACCCAAAGCGGCGCTAACCCATGGGGACATGCATACATGAATCACATCAAGCATGTCGGTCATCAACGTATGAATCCGGGCTGTAGCACTGGGCTAACAGGACTCCGATAACCCGGGCTGTAGCAGGCTAGGTAGGACTCCGGATGTCACCACGTGACATTTCCCCGAAGAACGGAACCACGAACGAAGTGAAACACATGCCCGGCCGATCAAGTGTCTAGAGCAGTAGTCTTTGGGCTAGCAGGACTCCGGTGAACCGGGCAGAAGCGGACTACTATCGCTCAGGAAGCACTAGACTACATTTCCCCATATGAGAGGCTGCCAAGGATAAACAACTAGATTGTTGGATCCCACTCATACCAAGCATTTCAATCATACACACAATATGCCCGATATGAGTACATACAACATGGCATAACAACAAAACTCTACAGCTCAAGTACTTTATTTAAAAGGCTCCGAGGAGCCATACATAACATGTTCATACAGATAGGGGTCACATGACCCGACACTCAAGTCATACAAACATACAAGCACATGCGGAAGCAAACTAGTCTGAGTACAGACACTAAAAAGAAAGAAGGCTTGACGAAGCCCTTCTATCTACAGTGGCCCTTCACAAGCCTTGGATCACCACCTGGGTGGCTATTCACTCGTCGACGTCAAGGTCTACATAGAACCCATCGGAGGGGGCGGTGTTGTCGTCTGAAGACATTAATTAAGCAAACATGAGTACGGAGATACTCAGCAAGTCTTACAACAGAATCCTACTATACATGCACATTCTCAAGAAGGTAGTGGAGTTATTGCAGCAAGCCAACTTTGACTCTTGGCTAAGCTATCCTACGTGACACCACTTGAAAAGCATTTGTCGCACACGAGTCCACTAATCACCATCACAATACTCCACCGTGGGTCCTCTCTCGTCAACCCACGAGAGGGCCATCCGCGGTACTCACACTTATCTTGAGGCTTTTAGTAGTATCCATTTACTTGTCTATGAACTGTATAGGTGACCAAGTAGTCCTTTACCGCGGATGCGGCTATTCGAATAGTTTCATACCTTGCAGGGGTGTAATTCTTCACACACGCTCTCACCACTTATCGCCATTACACGACGTGTACTCGGCAACCTTCAAGCGGAAGCCCAGCGAGGGTGTCGGCCACGACCTGACTAAACACACGAGTCCCTAGTCTAGGTTTATCGCCTATTCGGGTTCCATCCACAGGGAGTCCGGCCGAGGTTTCCACTAACGGCCCCGAACGATGTGTGCAGGGTTCCCAAGAAACCAAATGGGCGAATCGGTACACCGTGCCACGTGCCTACCGCAACACAGCCCACCCCTAAGGTCAGCGCGGCGGCCCCCAAAGATGCTACAAACACCGAAACTACTTTGCAACTCCAGACGAGAGGACAAGAGTGGTTAATAAGTCAAGAGGGTCAATTAAGGATCCCAATGCGTGGTAGTAGCTGAGTCTTAAATCACACACACAGATCTCAGTTCTTAGGGACGGCTTCAATGAAACAACCCACCATGTACTCCTACATGGCCTCTCATCGATACCTTACCAAATCGTGTTCAACACTTCACTCCCGTTACCAACACAACCTTTCACTCTAGTTCATCATCCCGATGAGCCAGACCTGACACAACTCTGAGCATAGCAAGCATAGCTTGGTAGGAAACACAAATATGGCTCAACCAACTCCTACACATACTAGTGGGTTTCATCTAGTTACTGTGGCAATGACAGGTCATGCAAAGGAAGTGGGTTCAGCTACCGCAACACACAACAGTTTGAATCGCGTTGTCTTAATGCAGTAAACAAGAGCAGAAGCGAGATCATGGGTTTGTATCGGAATGATCAATGGGTTGCTTGCCTGATGTAGTGGTAGTAGGGTACTGCCCTTCAGATGGATATTCGGGGTTATCCTCGGAGACAGAACCTACCACGAGAGGCACACCGAACATAATCAACACATGACGATATGCAACAATATGATGCATGCTATGACATGGAAATATGGATGTGGGTTGGCCTAATGCAAGCTAGAACAGGAAGGAATGAACTCATTTGAATCAAAGATTCAAATGTTAGCTTACTTAACATAGCCATATTAGTGCATTATCTTATTCTGCTTAAACAGCAAGGTTAACTTGTGCTGTCATGCATGAAACCGTTACCAATGGATAGATTGAATTTTTCTGATCAAAATTCATATATAAAACTTTGCATTTGGAGTTATAGATTAATTTCTATGAATTTTCGAAGTTTCAACAATTTCTGGAATTTCCTGAATACAAATAAATCTAGAAAATAGTTATTGCATCAGCAGTGCGTCAGGGTGACATCGGTGGTCAACAGGGGCGTCCAGGTCAACCTGACCAGTGGGTCCCGCATGTCAGTAGTTAATTTAACTAACTAATTTTAGTTAAACTAAACTGGGTTAGTTAGCAGAGGGGGCCCCACTTAGTCAACTCCGTCAACGGGGTCAAACCCGCCGACGTTTAGCCGCCGGCGAAGCCAGACGCGGCGGCGAGAGTGTGTTTGTGCGTTCCGGCGACCAAATGGACGGAGGAGACCATCTACATGTAGCCGGGGACAAGCCGCGTCGTTTGGTGGCGGTGCTTGAGCTTGGGGTGGCCGGAACGTCGCCGACGACGAGCTAGGCGGTCGCCGGAGTCGGGTGAAAGTGAACCCGAGGCTTCGGGACACGGCGAGGTGCATGGATTGGTGCTTTGGGTTCCTGGGGATGTGGTGAAGTTAGTGGACAAGGTGGCATGGCCAGTAGGTGGCCGGAGACACGTCGGCGACGAGCTCGGCGGTGGCGCATGCGGTGATGCTTCGTGCGGTAACTACGGTGCATGGGAAGGCAAATGGAGAGGATGGGAGGTAGCTGGGCTCACGGCGAGTACGGCGAAGCGGTCGGTGAGGTCGGGGATGAGGTGATGCGGTGGCGACGGCGAAGGGGATCTCCAGCGGTGATCGACGAAGACGGGGTCGGTGGAGATGTTGCAGAGCGTGCGAGCGCTCGGGGCTCGACCTGCTCGATGTAGTCGACGGTGGCGGAGCGAACGGACACGGTGGCGCAGCACGGAGGCAACGGAGGACGCGAGCTTCACGGTGGCGCTGGCGCGACAAGCGTCGGCCATGGTGCAAAGCGGCGAGGAGAGGAGTTGGGGAGGAGAAAGAGTGTCTGCGAGCTCGGGGAGGAGTGGCCGACGAACCGGCGGCGGGGCGGTGCAGGAGGAGGCAGGCGGCGAGCAGCTGGTTGGCGTGCTCACTGGTGCCGGCGTCGAGCACTGGCTGCCTGCTGGCCAAACCAAGCAGCTCGGCTGGAGGCGGTGGGCTGGGCAGCGGTGGGCTTGCAGTGTGGCGCCGAGTAAGCCTTTTGCTTTCTGTTTCCTTTTTCTATTATTCTGTAAGTTTGTAGACTTATTAAAAATGGTTAGACACTTCTAAAAATCCTGGAAATAATCAGAGGCTCTGTCTAGAATATCTCCAACAACCCACACTTATTTTCAGAATTATTTGAGCATCCAAAATATTTACTAGCATTTAAATGCCCAAATGCAAATTACATATGATTTAATTCACGACCTTCATTGACCTAGAAAATTGTGCACCTATTTTGCCAGAGGTTCTAACCCAAGACAAAGAGGGTGAACTTTTTAGAAGGGCATTTCAGGTTCATTGAAAATATATTTAGTAAACCCTAGTTGGATTCAGAGGGGTGCTGGGGTTTCTGTCTTCCCCAATTCAAGTTTCTGATGAAAAGTAAACATGATGCAACACTCTAATGCATGGACTAGCTAGGATGTGACACCGGGTCCGGACTGTTGTTGCCGGTCTCTCCTTCCCATACCACGGATGGCTTAAACAGCCTTTCCAAGAAAATATTAGGTGGGACAGGGTCGCGCTTAGCGCCGATGCGAGCGAGGATATCCGCCGCTTGATTGTTTTCCCGGACCACATGGTGGAATTCAAGCCCCTCGAACCGAGCTGACATTTTGAGTACGGCGTTGCGGTAAGCCGCCATTTTGGGTCCTTGGCGTCAAAGTATCCATTTATTTGAGATATTGTGAGGTTCGAATCCCCACACACCTCTAGGTGTTGAATGCCCATGGAGACTGCCATCCGAAGACCATGCAACAGGGCCTCATATTCTGCTGCATTGTTGGAGTCTGTGTATAATATTTGGAGTACGTATTGGACTGTATCTCCGTTGGGGGATGTCAGGACGATGCCTACCCCCAGACCAGCCAGCATCTTTGAACCATCAAAGTGCATGATCCAACTGGAGTACATGCCGTACTCTTTAGGGAGTTCGGCTTCCTTCCATTCGGCGACGAAATTGACCAGTACTTGTGACTTAATGGCTCGTCGTGGTTTATATGTTATGTTGAACGGGAGGAGCTCGATAGCCCATTTAGCAATCCGGCCCTTGGCATCGCGGTTATTTATTATGTCGTTGGGTGGTACTTCCGAGGCCACCGTAATTGAACACTCTTGAAAGTAGTGTTGTAATTTCCGGGATGCCATGAAGACCGCGTATGCTATCTTTTGATAGTGTGGGTACCGTGATTTGCATGGAGTGAGGACAGTGAGTACATAGTATAATGGTTTTTGAAGCGGGAACTTATGTCCGTCCGTCTCTCGTTCGACGACGAGCACCGCGCTTACAACATGGTGTGTTGGCGCTATATATAACATCATTGGTTCGCCGACATTTGGCACGGCCAAGATTGGGTTGGTCGACAAAACAGCTTTTATTTCTTCCAATCCGGCCATGGCCACATCCGTCCACTCGAAGTGTTCGGTGCGTCAAAGAAGGCGATAAAGGGGTAGTGCCTTTTCTCCTAATCGGGAGATAAAGTGGCTTAAGGCAGCCACGCATCCAGTTAATTTTAGGATTTGCTTGAGGTCTATTGGGATAGCAAACTGGGACAGAGCTCGGATTTTAGCCGGATTTGCTTCAATTCCTCATCGAGACGATGAAGCCCAAGAGCTTTCCGGGCACGCCAAACGCATTTTTCCGGATTGAGCTTGATGTCATATGTTCGGAGATTGTCGAACGTGAGTCTCCTGTCTTCTATTAAGGATTCGACGTGTCTGGTTTTGATGACCATGTCGTCTACGTATGCCTCCACTGTTTTGCCAATTTGTGTTTCCAGGCATGTCTGAATCATGCGTTGATAGGTTGCACCGGTGTTTTTGAGCCCGAAAGGCATGGTGTTAAAACAGAAGGGGCCGTATGGAGTGATAAATGCTGTTGCAGCTTCATCAGACTCCGCCATCTTAATTTGATGGTATCTGGAGTATGCGTCGAGGAAACACAATGAGTTGTGTCCTGCGGTAGCGTCGATAATTTGATCGATGCGGGGGAGGGGGAAGGGATCCTTGGGGCAAGCCTTGTTAAGGTCCTTGAAATCGACACATAGGCGCCAGGATTTGCTAGCCAGTCCGGATGTTTTATTTCTCTAATGAATCCGGCCTCCAGTAACTTGGCTAGCTCCTCCCCCATGGTTTGTCGCTTAGGCTCAGAGAAACGCCGAAGAGTCTACTTGACCAGCTTGAACCCCTTTAGAATGTTAAGGCTATGCTCGGCCAGCCTGCGTGGGATTCCTGGCATGTCTGAAGGATGCCAGGCAAAGATGTCCCAATTCTCGCGCAAGAACTTCCATAGTGCAGCGTCTACTGTGGGGTTTAACTGTGCCCCGATGGATGCTGTTTTTGTAGGGTCCGTTGGGTGGACTTGGAATTTGACTATTTCGTCCGCTGGTTTAAAATAGGTGGACTTGGGACTTTTGTCGAGTATCACGTCGTCCCTGTCCACTGTGGAGTGCAGCGCGGTTAGTTCTTCGGCCGCAAGGGCTTCTGATAACGCCTCAAGGGCTAGTGCGGCGGTTTTATTTTCGGCGCGGAGTGCTATGTCCGGATCACTGGCTAGAGTGATGATTCCATTGGGCCCGGGCATTTTGAGCTTCATGTACCCGTAATGGGGTATAGCTTGGAAGATCGTGAATGCTCCGGCCCTAGAAGGGCGTGGTACCCGCTACTGAACGCGGCCACTTGGAATGTGATTTCTTCGGACCTATAATTCTCCGTCGTGCCGAATACCACATCTAGTGTGATTTTTCCTGCACGTCATGCCTCCCGACTAGGGATGATTCCTCTAAAGGTCGTGCTCCTTTGCTCTATGCGGCTCTTGTCTATTTCCATTTTTCAAAGAGTCTCCTCATAGATGAGGTTTAATCCGCTGCCGTCGTCCATGAGCACTTTAGTAAGCCAGAAGCCGTACACAATTGGACTAAGGACCAAGGCGGCTGGTGCTCGGGCTCTTCGGAATTTAGGTTCGTCACTAGCATTGAAGGTTATAGCCGTATCGCTCCATGGATTTATTGCTGCCACATGGCAGACTTCGGCAAGGCTGCGGACTGCTCGCTTACGCCTATTATTTGAGGTGAAGGTCCCGAAGACTGTCAATACTGTATTGTTATTTTCCACGGGATGGTGCTCTGTTGCATTGTTGATGAGGAAATCCTCGCCGCTCTTGGCCACCTGCCGGAGTACCCAACATGCTCTAAGGCTATGTGTTGGCATGGTATCCGCTGTACTGTGAATTTTGCATGGCCCATTGAGCCATCCCTCCAATACGGTTCCACGCCCTGTAGTGGGCTTTTGTTTCTTTGTAATTGGATCGGGTGACTTACGAGAGTACACCCTTTTAGTTCGGACGGGGGGTTTAGTGCGAGGCGGAGGATCCCAAAATTTTGTTTAGGTTTTCCAAGCACTTTCCATCGCATAGTACTTCTGTACTATGGCCGCCAAGTCAGCAAAGTGTGCTATGTCATGGCGACTTATGGCATTGAGGATTCCTTGTCCATGCAATTTTTGCAAAAGAATGAAATTGCGTCTTCCTCGCGACAGTCCTTAACCTTGCTCACTACAAGGAGGAATCTGGCCCAATAGTGATGTACTGTCTCTTGGGGCTCTTGTCTAATGTGGGAAAAATCACTTATATCTGGGTGGGTGGGTAGATTTAGGTCCGAACCCTGACCCGATCTGAGACCCAGGGGCGGAGGAGTTTCCGAGCTTGGCAGTTCTGCCTCCGGGATGTTGCCCAATAGGTCTAGCCCGCCGTCTGATTCTAAGTTCAAAGCTTGGGCCATGACCTCCCGTAGACAGGTATCCGGCTCGGAGAGCTCAGGAATCCAGACATAGTTTGTCCTCAAGATAGAGGAAGAATTGCTGCGTTGCTCCTCCACCACCGCTATCTGATGGGTGACTGGCGGAGAGTTAATCTCCCTTTGGTCGGGTTTAAGTACGATCCGATCATAGTCCGTAGTGACTCCAATGGCGGCGATGCGATCCAAGAGCTCGTTCAAGGAAGAGATATCCATTGGATCCATCACCTCGGCGAATCCCGAGCCGACGTGGAGGCTGATTTTGATGACCCGAGAACTCATCATCGACGCAACGGCCGAACGGGCGGTCATGATGAAGCCGCCTAGTCGGAGAGTTTGGCCTACAGCTAGGGCTCCCACAGAGGTGATGTTGTCCTTGACAACGAGCCGAGCCATCAAGCCTTATGATGACGACACAGTAGAGCTCTCAATGAAAGCACCAATGTCGGTGTCAAAACCGGCGGATCTCGGGTAGGGGGTCCCGAACTGTGCGTCTAAGGCGGATGGTAACAGGAGGCGGGGGACACAATGTTTACCAAGGTTCGGGCCCTCTTGATGGAGGTAATACGCTACTTCCTGCTTGATTGATCTTGATGATATGAGTATTACAAGAGTTGATCTACCACGAGATCGTAGGGGCTAAACCCTAGAAGCTAGCCTATGATTATGATTGTTGTTGTCCTATGGACTAAACCCTCCGGTTTATATAGACGCTGGAGGGGGCTAGGGTTACACAGAGTCAGTTACAAGGGAGGAGATCTACAGATGCGAATTGCCAATCTTGCCTTCCACGCAAAGGAGAGTCCCATCCGGACACGGGGCGAAGTCTTCAAACTTGTATCTTCATAATCCAACAGTCCGGCCAAAGCATATAGCCCGGCTGTCCGAGGACACCCTAATCCAGGACTCCCTCAATGGAAAACGAGGTCTGTTTTCTGGGACTTGCTGTAGTGGAAGATCCTCCGTGTGCCTCACAGCCTTGATGTCATGCATATCACGAAGAACGTGTGTGAGAGTCTGCTTGGTACCCTGCTCAACATGCCAGAGAGGACCAAAGATGGGCTGAAAGCAAGGGCAGGCTTGCAATCAATAGGCATCAGGGATGAGCTTCACGCAAAATGCCCTAATGATGATGATGATGATGATGATGATGATGATGATGATGATGATGATGATGATGAGGCGAAGGACACAGAAAGTCGTCGCAAAGGCAAAAAGGCCAAGAAGATCGAATATGACTGCCCTCCAGCGTGCTTCACTCTAAGTTAGAAGGAGATCGAGCAGTTTTCCACCTGCCTCATAGGAGTAAAACTTCCTTACGGTTGCGCGGGGAAGATAAGCATATACTAGACTCAGCGAAGCAGAAGTTCAGCGGGATGAAGTCTCACGACTGTCACGTGCTGATGACACAGATACTTCCAGTTGCAATCTGTGGGATCATGGACGCGCACGTCTGTGAAACACTATTTGGCCTATGCAACTTTTTTGACATCATCTCTCGGAAGTCGGTTGGCGTGAGGCAACTCAGAAGGCTACAGGAAGAGATCGTGGTGATACTATGCGAGCTTGAGTTCTACTTCCCACCCGCATTCTTCGATGTTATGGTGCATCTGCTGGTCCATATCGTGGAGGATATCATCCAAATCGGGCAGACGTTCCTGCACAGCATGATGCCATTTGAAAGGATGAATGGTGTCATCAAAGGATATGTTCGCACGAGGGCACGTCCACATGGAAGCATAGCCAAGGGCTTTCTGACCGAAGAGTGCATCTCCTTCTGCACGAATTATCTAGGCATCGAGAACACCATTGGTCTGCCCGTCAATAGGCACCTCGGTGGGCTCGCTGGATGGGGTAACCGCGAGGGTCGCTGCAAAATGCATGTCGACTTGAAGGGTCGACTCGCCGACTTTGAATGAGCAAACCTAGTCGCGCTACATCACATAGACGTGGTCGATCCTTGGGTGGTAGAGCACAAAACCTTTATTGAGAAGACGTACAATGACCGAGGCCAACAGAGGATGGACGGAGATATAATCAAAGATCACAACTCATGTTTCACGTGTTGGTTCAAGGAGAAGCTTCTATCGTACCCTTTACATGAGGATTCTTCGGCGGAAGAAAAACTCATATTCACCTTGTCACAGGGCGCCAAGCACAACCTAATGACCTATGAGGCGTACGATATCAACGGCTACACATTCTACACCGAGGAAAAGGACATGAAGAGCGATTATCAGAACTCCGGGTAACGATGGAATCCTACACCGGTAACGACAAGGGAAGATACTACGGAAGGATCGAGGAGATTTGGGAGCTGAGCTACACTGGAGAGAAGGTCCTGATGTTCCGTGTCAGAAGGGCCAAGAGCGTCCTAAAAGAAGACCGGTATTTCACCACCATGGTTATACCCGAAGCCAAATCCAAGATCATGGCGCAAGCGTCACCGCGAAAAATGAGCCATGGGTATTGGCTTCCCAAGTGGACCAATGCTTCTTCATTACCGACCCGTCAAAGCCCAGTCGTGTTGTCATGAGGAGAGGCAAAAGGAACATCATTAGAATGGATGAAGTCGCCAATGAGCAAAACTACGACAAGTACGGCGACCCGAAGATGGAAGATGACGACGACAATGAAGTACCATACACCACAAGAAGAAGCAGGACCACCCTACCTAAAGGACGTCCATTCAAGAGAAGAACTCAAGGGGTTCTGGGGCTAAATTATTCAACCGCGAGAAAGAATCGCAATAAGATTGTGAAAAGATAGCTAAGATCGAATCACGACATGTCGGTCGTGTGTGAGTGTTAGTGGCAAGCTCAATAATTACATGCAACTAAATTATTACATGTATCACTTGATTTCAACCATGTCATCTAATTCTAAATCTTTGCATCATGGTTTTATCACTCCGTTTGCATTTTCCTTTTCTTTTAACTCAAATCTTAAATTATTACATGCAACTAAAAATCCAAAAAAATAAAAAAAAGTTAGTAATGGCGCACCGGGAGAAGGTGCGCCATTGCTATCACGGTGTTTATGGCGCACCCCTAAAAGGTGCGCCATTGATATACCAATTTTTATGGCGCACCCATAATAGGTGCGCCATTGCTACCCCCCCCCCCCCCCAATAAAATATCCAAGACCCAGTCCTCCCGCTCCCTCTCCTCCCTCTCCTCCTCGCTCTCCTTGCTCCCGCTCCCCTCGCTCTCCTCCTCCCCGTCTCCCACTCCCTCTCCTCCTTCTCCTCGGTATCCTCCCCGTCCCGCAGCCGCTCCCCTCCCGACCGCGGCCGCTGCAGGTGAGCCAGCCGCACCGCCAGAACTCACCCACCCGCTCCCCCTTCATTCATTGCTTGTCTATTTCCTCGCGGCTCGTCCGCCGCGCGGAGGGTCCGCTCGCCGCCGCCGCCGCGAGAGGGGGCCAAGGGAGGCCGCTCGTCCTTGCCCTCGCCGCCACCCAAGAAACCCTTGCCTCCCCCTCCGCCTGCGAGGAAACCCTCCCCTGCTTCGGTCCCCGACGAGTCGTCGCTCGTCCTCCTCGTTAGCCGCCTCTCCAGGAACGTCACCGAAGGCCATCTCAGGGAGATCTTCGGTCAGCAAAACCACTCCTTTCCTCTCCCCTTCGGCGTCAATGATGTGCTCCGCTTCGGCGTCAACGACAGCGTCAGGGGCGACCTCGCACCGCCGCACCCCGTCCAGGCCACCATCCATAAGGTGAGCCCCTTTGTTTCCCCCGGGACCTCCAAACCCTAGCTAGCTCTGAATCTGATTGTTTTGCATGTACGCGCCGCGTAGGAGACCAAGTTCTAGGACGACAAGAAGATGTTCGGGACCGAGGCCATCTACGGATCTGCTTCAACATCCGCACAGATCTGGACGCCCAAATCCTCTCCAGGTTCGCTCTCTCACTGCTCCCACCTTTTGCCCTCTTGGAAATAGGTTCTGGCTAACTACTAAGAGTAATTGGTTGCCGATGTGGTCGTTCATAAATATTTGGCCATCTGATTGGGTAGCTGCAATTTGTTGGAATCGTGAATTTGACCTTACTGTGAGAACCGGATGTGCTAATATCTTGTACTTCTAGTCCATGTGTTAATATCTCGGAAATTCGATAAGGGTCGTGAATACATTGTTGCTGATGATAGCGTGCCATTTGCTGCCCCCTTTAGCCGACTACCCACCATTGTGTGACTCTGTGTGATTCTTTTTACTGCTGGAAGTTCAGTTCTTAGTGCGTTTTGTTCTCTGAATATATATCGCTGCATTGTGCCGCGGAGAACTATGGCGAAGTTCAGTTCTTAGTGCAGGGGCAAATTGTTACCCTTTTCTCCTGAAATGTTGATTAATTTCTGTTTCAGTTTAGAATGGGGCACTCCTAGGTCAAGAAAATTAGGAAAGGTCATGCCCAATTTTCTTGACCTAGAAGGTGTCCGATTCTCAACTGAAACAAAAATTAATCAACATTTATAGACAAGTTAAGCATAATTCTCTGCATGGAGGAGGTTCAGATCAACAAATCAACAAGTTAAGCATAAAATGGCAATAAAGAATACAGGGTCTTGAAAACAGTTATGAAAATGTTCAGGTTCTAAAAATGTTTAACACAGTTTGAGCTACTAACTGAAAAACTTCAGGTTCTGGAAATGTTCAGGTTTGGACTTGTAGCTGTACTTTTGCAATTTAGGACCATTAATCTACTAGTGTTGTGGATTACGTCCAAAAATGAAGTGCAATCTCTGCAAAAATGGAGTACCTGCAGTATTATTCAGAATAAATGCAGTCTAGTTTGTTAACTGAATTTGTTACTACACCATGCAGTCCAGTTTTTCCTGTTTTCCACTGTAGTTTGTTAACTAAATTCAGATTCAGTTAACTGAATTTACCAAGTGTTAAAAGTGTTAACTAAATTTAACACTTGGGACTTTAGGACTTGGTACAAAAGTGCTTAGTCAAATATTGCTTCAGTGCACAAGACACAAGCAATCATCATCTGTTCATAATTACTCCATAATTATTCTAACTTATCTACTCCATAATATTGCTTCAGTGCACAAGACCTTTCAAATTAAGTTAACTGAATTAGAATGTTACCTCTGCTAATCAATCCTTTTTGAACAAATTTTGTTAACAGAAAATTCATTGTATATGCATTCATATATATGCATGCACTGAAAGCTCTTGCAATGTGAATAATTACAGAAGGAAAAGGAACAATATTTTGGGTAAAGGGGTGTTCATAACCTGTAATGTGAAAATATTTAGGATAGAAGAATAGATACTACCCTGATCTCATCCAATAACTCTAGTAGCCTTTTTTCCTATTTAGAGTGAACATGGCAGACAACGATGAGGCCGGCGGTTCAGGCAAGCCATTCTTGGAGTTGTCCCAGGAGATGGAGGAAGAACCTCACCGCTATGAGGACGCCGCGGAAGACACCGATCCCGACTACACAACCCCTAGTGGCGTCGGGGATGACACCACTAATGGTGCCGCCAAGGATGCCACCACTGATGATGGCAGCGAATGCACATATGGCAGCAAACCAAAGAGGCAACGGAAGGACCGGCCCCCGAACGTGCCCGGCACCGTCAAGGAGGAATTTACTGAAGTGTCCTCCAGTGGGCATCCAACGGCGCCCAAAGAATTAGTTAGTGGGTACGCGGGACAACTCGGGTGCATTCTCCGGAGCACCGTCTTGATCAACACCGAGAACCTAAGGCATCGTGACCGAGGGAATTTGCGCAACCTCCTCTTCACAAAGCTGCACGAACGATACAAGTTCCCCGGTGACTTTGCAAACACATGCCTCTTAGGGAATAAAGTGAACAGTGCCGCCCTCATGAAGATGAGCACGGCCCTGGCTACTTGGAGAGCCGCGGTGAAGAGAAAGATTCTTTGTGGTGATAGTTATGAGAAGATCAAGGAGACATATCATTCGATCAGCGAAGCTGACTACCTAGAGTTCAAGATCAAGTGCAAGAGCAACACATCCGCGGAATCAAGTCAGTGGGGGAAAGATATGCGGGACTTGAACTTAGGGGTCCACAAACTCGGTCCCGGAGGTTACAGAGTGGCGGAACCTAAATGGGACAAGGAGGAAGCGGAGCGTCCCGAGTAAGGCCTACCGCCCCTCTTCCATAAATACCATGAAAAGCAGACCAGGAACTATGTCAGGGCCCGGTACATGGTGGACCCGGTAACAAAGGAGCTTACCACGGATCCGAAGGTGAAGGCGCTTGAGCTTGTTCTGGTAAGGAATACTCCCCCGCGTAATTAGCTCCATATGGTTGCATTCTAAGAAATGAAGCCAAAATTCTAAATGGTTCACGTTCCTTCCGCAGGAAACTGAAAGCAGTAGCGCAGGGTCCTAGAGCTCCCTGTCTGCCCTTTGGGACACCACTTTAAATAGGGCGTTTAACGTAATGAAACACAAGGATAAGTACAGTAAGCCATCGTCAGCTGGTCGTGTGGCTGGCAAAGGATTGTCCACGAAATGGTCGGAATACTATAAGGCTGGGCGAAAGGAGAGAAAGACCAGCTCAGAAAGCCAGGAGCGCAAGGTTAAAGAACTCAAGGCACAAGTGGCGCGGATTCTGTAGATAGTCCAAGAGCAAGTGCGAGACCAACTGGGAGCGACGATCACCACCATTATGCCTTCCTTGCTTGAGGGGCTGCAGGGGTGGATTGCGAGCGGCCAACACGGGCCGCCCCCGATTCCCAGATTCACGGGCAGCAACTCGCACAACGCACCGGCATTGGTGTCTCCGGCGGAGGCGGCATTGGTGTCTCCGACGTCGGCGCCGCATTGGAGCTTAATGCACCCGGGTGTGGGAAGAATACGCCGGCGGACACATCGACAGCAAGCGGCCCCTTCGTCACTTGCACGCCCGCCGTTGGCGGTGCCTCGACATTAGCCGAGCTCGACGCCATCACGGTAACTAAGCCTCGGCCGATGACTTCATCTCCTTGCCTTTGACTGGGCATCCCTGACGCCCTACATGTTTTTGCAGGGTGCCACCAACGTTCCATGCACTCTCCTGCACTTCGTGGACGACGAGTTGATCGATGTCGCCAAGGCCAAAATCGTTGAACCGGGCAACCACGTGTTCCACGATAATCTGATGCCACCCACAGTGTATAGGGTTCAACTGGTTCGGGTGCTGCGGGGCAGCGAGGACTTGTTACCTCCGTACCCCCTGGGGCTGACGAAGATGATGCGATGACCCTTAGTGCCTGCTTAAACTGGTCCATGCTTTGGCCGAAGAGCCAGATTCGTTTGGGGGCGGGGGAGACCACCCCACAGACAACACCGCCAGTCGTGTCGGCACCAAGCCATGGCAAGACCGCCACAACTCTACCGCCGTCAGCTGATCCAGACATGCATATGGCACAAGATCCGGACGACGATGACGACGGTACATTTTCCAACGTCGATAAGTACATCAACGAACATGGGTACGGTGACAAATTCTTGGGGCCTCCTTCTCAAGAACCCAACCCTGCAAAAGACAATCTCGATCTAGCTGGTACCACGGAGAAACCCAATTGCAACAGGCGTCGTCTGGCGTTCAGTTCTCAGGAGACGCCTCCAGCTGCCGCCTTCACCGAGACTCAAATAGCCGAGGTGCAAAATATTATCAACCCCAACACACTCAAGAAGGTGGTCTCTAAGCAGAACTCGATTCCATTATAGTAGAAGAAGCAGAAGGGACGGAAAAGAAGAAATAACAAGGGTGCGAGCCAGCCGGCACCGGGTACGATCCGTGCTCAGGATGGGCCACCAATACCTAAGGATATCTCGAGGAGGGTGCATGTGGCGGGTAGGCTGATGCTACCGACTAATCTGCTCAATGCTGCAACCGGTGCTATGCGGAGTCTGCATGACTATGTTCTTTCTATGGAGAAGCGGCGTCTCTCCGAGAATGATGTGGCATACTCGGTTTTCGTGGCCAAGGTGCCAGAGGGCAAGGGCTTTGTCGATAGCACCATCGGGCGTATGATCGTCCTGCAGTTTGATGACATCTTTGCTATGTTTAACCTTCATCTGCTGCACTACACCTTCATTCGGCTATTTTCGCTCAATATGGAGATGCGGATCATTAGAGACAAGACCCCGGACATCATGATAGTCGACCCCTTCTACATGCGTGCCAAGATCTTGGGCAGCGCTGGGGACCGGCAAGTCGTGAGTTCATACCTCGAAGGCGTCATTCTGGCGAACCCAGATAAGGATAACTTCCTCGTGCCTTACTTTTCCGAGTAATTCGTCCCCTCACCACCCCGTAACATATGATTTATTAGATTTCGATCGTTCTTTTTTTCCAAACATTCTATGTTTTGTGTAGTGACACACATTGCACACTCATCCTCTTAAGCCCGAAATATTCCATGGCCACGTATTTCGACTCGGGCCGTCAGTCGAAGAAAGACTACACAAATATGAAGAAAGTTCTTGATGATGCTCTCCCCGGCTACGCCAAATCTGGAGGCACCTTCAGGAGGCCAATTTGTAGGTACGGCAAGCACGTGTTCACCCACGTAACGACGTTCCCCTGCGTCAAGCAGCCGCCTAGCAGTCATAAGGATTCCTACTACGCCCTCCATCACATGCGGGCGATCGTACGGGACCATAATCACCTTATGCTACCAAATAATCTCAATAATTGGGCCGCACGCTTGTCGGCAATCCAGAACGAGGACATCAGACAAGAATTCTTTCGCATCCAGTCGGAGTTTGCGGAAATCATCTATCAAGATGTACTTCGTACCTCAGGGCAGTTCTACCTCAAATATGAACTGTCCAACAATGAAATAGAAACAACGTACAAATGCAGGCTAACAACGACCGCACATTCATGACCATCACGAAAGATGGCGGCTTCATCCACGCTCCGGTCCCTGAGTCGAGTCGAAAGTATTAATGCTATGTAGTTCTGAAATATCGATTAGCTCATGTTGTAATTAACCTTTAGTGAACTTGTATGTCTCTTTAGTTTGTAAAGTCATTCAACTTATATGTAATCGATGCTATTTATTAGTAGGACCATGAATCGTGCTATTAATGTGTTGCTTTTCTCTTCCGGTCCTTTTGTTGCATACTTATATATTGCTTATATATTATCTATGAATTGCTACTAGTGTTTTGTTTGTCTAGTGCATAGTGATGCCGTCATATGTCGTGTACAAGGGTGAGGTTTCCAGAGTCTACAACAACTGGGAGGAGTGTCGAAGACAGGTTCACCGTTTCAGCGGTAACAGTTACAAAGGGTACACCCCTAGGGCGGAGGCGGAAGCTAGATACGTGCTCTATCTAGAGGGAGAGAGGAGGGAGCGGAGGAGGAACCGGATGAAGATCAGTTTCATCGCGATGATGCTCATCGTGACCGCAACCCTCTTCTATGTGACGGTAGTTTAGATATCGACTTGTAATGTGAAGACAAACTCGCTACTCGCGGTCTTGAGACTTGTAATGTGAAGACAGACTTTCTACTCGCGGTCTCGAGACTTGTAATGTTCTAACTTTGTTTGGTATTTTCAATTCGGAGACTAATATGATGAATTGTATTCGGAGACTAATCTTCTATTGTATTCGATAAATCTGCTGTTTATATGTTGTGTTGTTTATATTCTATGCTATAATGTATTTTGTAACCTGTGAAAATATCAGAAAAGCAAAAAAAAATTCCTAATATTCATAGTAGTGGCGCACCATATTGAACTTTAGTGGCGCACAGAAATAAACACAGCAGTGGCGCATTATCTAAAAGTGCGCCATTAGTAACCCAGAGCACAAGGTACACATGGCCCCTTGGAGTAACAGTAGTGGCGCACTTTCTGGGCCTAGTAATGGCGCACCACCTGGACGACAGCTTCGTCTCCTTGTTCGACGAGGTCCTCGTCGGCTTCCTCGACAAGTTCACCGTCGTCAAGTAGCTCGCGGACGACCTTGACGTATGCCTCCAACCCACATGCCCAGGCTCTGCGATGCCCGCCACCCTCAACGGCCTCTATGGTGACAACCTCTTCGACACACTGGTGGCCCTGCGACTGCTCGCCATCGTGTCGGAGAATGTCCACCTCGAGGTCGCGCTTGCCGCGTAGCGCCTGGCACAGCAAGACACCGTCGCCATAATCACCCCCGTCTACGCACAAATCGTCCACAAGGACTACAACGTGCAAGGGGACGATGATAGGTTGCTGGCCATCTTGGACCGCAGGGCAACCATGGACGGCATTGTTTAGAAGCACGTAGAGCTCGCCGTCAACGCCGCTGCTCCTCCGTCGAGGATATCGTGCGACATATGCCAGGGGGTGGATTATCATGGAGGGGGACAAGAGTAAGTCACCGGGCTCTAGAGGTGGGAGTGAGCAAGATCGCATACGCCTGCGGATCTTACCCACGTTCGGGGCTCTCCTAGGAGATAACACTCCTAGTCCTGCTCTACGGGGTCTCCGCATGATCACTATCTCAATAAGGTAGCTAGAAGCTTGCTCCTTGAGCTGTTTGGCTAGAGGAGGAAGGAGAACAAGACTAGCTCTACTCCACTCTCTCTACATGGGTGTGTGTCTTCTCAGGTTCTGAACCCTTTGCATGTGTGACCTAGGGGTTTATATAGGCCTACCCCCTAGGGGTACAATGGTAATCTGGCCGGGTGTAGGACCCGGCCATCAGCGTCTCTAGACGCCGGCTTCTCCACCGGCTACTAGGGCCCGCCACCTGGCGGGTCCCGCCGGCTATTGTGTACTCGGTCGACAGGCCGCGCCCGCCGCCTGCGTATCTGGTTGATCGCTTTGTACTGCAGCCCTGCGGCTGATGATGGATGCTTTGTCAATGAGAGCATGGCTACAGTCCCGCCGCATGGCGGGCGTTCACTATAGCCACACCACGTCTCTTCTGGATATTGGCACACGAACTTTGGGGCCGACTACTAGAAGGCGGCCCACTCCCACTATCGCATGTTGGGGCACCGCCGCCTTCTGGTGGCTCTTAGACAGGTAGGGCCCTCCACCTGCAGGCTGTACCGACCGTCCGTCGTGGGAGCATGGCTCCCTCTGTCGTGGATGATGTCATGGGCTGCGTGGCAACAGTGCCACGCCAGACAAGGGGTGTCCGCCTGATACACCGCAGTGTGGCCACGATCTGCCCTGGATTCAGGTGTGGAATGCTGCACTATTGCCATGCCCTGTCTCATCGTAGTAATGGGGGTGCGGACTTTGAGGGAACGAGGGGCCGCATGCTGGGAGTCAGCCTCTACATGGCCGCCTGCCAGGAGTCGGCCTCTACATAGCTGCCTTCTTTGATCTTGCCGCCTTCCAGCAGCCGGCCTCTTGGACCAGCCTGCCCAAGAAGGCAGCCGCTCGTCCACGAGGCATGAGGGGCGCAGCTAGCCCCGATGTCTTGAAATATCATGGGGGGCTGATGAGGCTACCCGTGGCCATTTACTCTGACAGTAGTCCCCGAAGCCGGTGAGGCGCCGCGGCTGAAGAGGCGAGGAGCCTCAGCTGCTTCCTACTCCAAGTGGTCTATTCAAGTTGCCCCGTCCGCCTTCTGGAGGTGCCTTCTGGTAGGAACCGGCCATTGCCAGGCCATCTGCTTGGTGAATTCGAAACGTCGTGGTGGGGGCCGGGTGGTGCGCCAGTCGGATGATAGGCTTGTCCGCCGTTGCTCGCCCGCCACGCGGCGTCCGGAGGCCAGGTCGGCTTGCCAGCCCACGTGCACGATGGGACATCACCGCAGGTCGGGGCCTGCCACTATAGGGCCTCGGGACATGCGTGGATCTGCTGCGGCCGAGATGGACGGTTGGGCTTCTGTGCATGGTTAATGCACGCCTTTACCATGCGGTAAACGCGGGGTCGAGGGGGGAGTGGGCGCAGTTAATTCCACCCCCCCCCCCCGTGTTTTGCCCCCTCGGCTCCGCCGCCAGGGGATATAAGTAGGTGGAGGAGGGCGTGACAGAACGCACACGCGCCCTCCTCTCCCTTCGATGTTTCTTTTTTCCTTCCTTCTTCCTCTCGCTGCCACCGCGCCCCTTGCTCTCGCTGAGGCACGACGAAAGCTTGCCGTCGTCGAGCCTCCTTGCGCTGCAGCTTCCTTGTTCTGCCGCGGATTCACCCACTCACCGCTGCGCCGTGCTTTCGTCGGGCCACCATGGCACGTGAACGGGCCGGCAGTTGGGAAGGCTCCAACATCCATGAAGACCATCTCACCTTTCTACGCCAACGCGGCGGCTGCTCGCGAGACGTACGTAAAGGTGCGCGTTCCTTCCGAGGCGGAGATCTCGCCGATGCAAGAGGATGATGAGTACGTCATCTTCCGGTCGCATTTTCTTCACGGCTTCGGCCTGACGGCGAGCGGCTTCTTCCGTACCTTCCTCACTTTCTACCGAGTCCAGCCGCACCACCTCACACCAAACACGGTGGTGATGCTGGCCACCTTCGTCACCCCCTGCGAAGGCTACCTTGGCACTCTCCCCACCCTTGAGCTCTGTGGGGAGTTTTTCTACGCCAAGCTCGACACCGCCATCGAGAACGAGGCGGCTCAGTGACGGGCCACATCGCAGTGCAGCATTCGGGTACCGGGGTCCGCTTCCCCTCCCTCGCCTTGCTGTACTCGGCCAAGCTGTGGCAAAAATCTTACTTCTACACCATGAATATCCATCCGACGATGAATTACGTCAACCTGCCGGCTTATACAGCCGGCCCACCGGTGGAGCCTCGCACCAACTGGCAATTTCGGTTGAAGCACCCGTCGGCCTCCTCCTCCACCGCCCTCGCCTGGCTTCAGGTAATGATGGAGTCGGAGGGCCTCAAGGCTTCGGACCTGCTGACCACCTTCGTGGCGCGCCGGGTGCTGCCCTTCCAAGCCCGACCCCACATCATCAGCCGCATGAGCGGGCACTGGACCCCTGCCGGATGTGCACCAGGGAGATGCCGGATGTGGAGGTGGCTCGACTGGTGAACTACTTCTCCAACTGCAAGCTCTCAGAGAAGGAGTGGCAGTTCGGCAAGCCGCCGTACAGCCGCGCACACCCGTCGCCTACGATGAGTCTTTAAATTCTTTTTCCCTTCATTTTTCTGGGTTCTTCTGCGCCGGCTGATCGGTCAGCCATGGTGTAGATCTTCTCGACCTAGTGGGTAGCCGACGCCTTAGCCTCGGGCCAAGAGTACTTGCCGGACCGGTCAGTGAGCGACGTGGACGACCCCGACTTGGGGGCGGCCGCCATGGAAGAGGACGACGCCACGGGCAGTGGTGGTGGAGCAAGCGGCTCCTCAGGAGGCGGCCTTGGGGACTGGCCGGATGATGATGATGAGGATAACGAGCCGCGCCGCACTCACGGCACCGACAAGGCAGGCGTGAGTTCTTCAGCCGCGCCGACCGCACTAGGCGGCGCACCGAAGCGCCGCAGCAAAATGTCGGGTTATACGGAAGCCAATCCAAGATGCCCAGGAACACGGCCATCGCGACTAGGCGGCCCAATTCCAGAAGGCCCCGAAGCAGTGCTCTATGGTGTCTGCCTAAGTACATTTTTCCTCTACGTTGTCGCTTTGCATTTTCTTTTCTTCTTCACAACCTTTTTAGTACTTTTCTTGTTGTTGTGTCTTGAACAGAGCGCCGCTCTCTCTCGAGCGGGCCTCGTCTGCTTCAGTGATTGGGGCGGCGGGCGGCTCTGCAAGCCCCGCCGCATGGACCCGCTCGCCGATCACCAGGACGCGACGGAGAGGAATGCGCGGGAGGCGTGTGAAGAGCGGGAGAAGGCAGAGGCGGCCAAGGCGGCATAGGCGGAGGCCGATGTAGTGGCCAAGGCTCAAGGCGACGCCGCGACCAAGGAGCAGGCGTACGCGGCCGCCAAGGTGCAGGATGAGGAGGCGGCCCGCAGCCGGGCCTCGGAGCCCACCAGTCAGCAGCATGCGGAGCCGTAGGTGCCAGATGGCCTGGCGCCGACTGGAGGGGCCAGCGACGACTAGTAGGCCCTATAGAGGGGAGGAGACGACCCCGTCATCTTGGAGGCGGAGGTGCCCCTGCACACGCCGGCTACCGATGCTCAGGCCAGTCGGCCTGAAGCACTGCCGGTGTCCCCAGCTGGCGATGAGTTGGTGGTGGGCTTGACTCCGACGGTCTGCACTCTAGGGCGCCATTGTGCGGAGAAGGCGCCCTCAGCGCCACGGTCGCTGGAGATAAGGGCCGCTAGCTCTTCGGCCCCCGACACCGAGGCCACCAGTGCCGCCCCACCGGAGTGGACGCCTGGGGGCGGAACGGGCGTTCTGAACACGGCCACGCATGACATCCAGGCCAGGTTCCAGGCCCAAGGCGCCGCCCTCCAGCAGTACACACAGGCGTTCTTGGCGACGCGGGAAGCCATGCGGGTATGCCTCTTTCTTCTTTCTTTGATTCTTCCAATCTTCTATGGGGGCGCGCCAGCTTACCCACTGGGTGTAGCCCCCGAGTTCCAGGCCGGCTGCTGAGGAGCCGGCTCGGAACTTCAAGGTAAGTTCCGAGTGCTAACTTATTTTTTCTTATGTTGTCTTTGTTGTAGGATTACCACAACATCCGCGCGGCTGCCTACAACTCCCATGTCCAGGATCGGGCCAAGTGGACCACTGACTTGACCGAGAGCCGGAGTAAGCACTCCGCTTCTTTCTTGCGGGGGCACGACAGCGCACCCGCTGGGTGTAGCCCCCGAGATTCGGGCCGACTACCGAGCAGTCGGGCCAGATCTCCCGGCAACTACTTGTCTCCTTTGTTGACCGTTGATGTCTTTTTCTTTCTTATCTTTGCAGAGGCAGACGCCGAACTGCAGCAGCACCTGGGCGAGGTCCAAGCCGAGCTGGGCACCAAGGAGGAGGAGCGCAGCAAGGTGGCTCAGGAGTGCGACCGCCTTGCCAAGGAGCTGGCGGACGAGGCGGAGCGACACAAGGCAGAGCTCCAGAAAGTGTATGTCGGCGTTCTGGGAACGGGGGTCCCCGGACTTGCCTGCGTGTGGCCCACAGCGTGGCTGAGCCAGCAGGCCGTACGTCCCATCTTCATCAACAAGGCATCCAAGACCCTCGCGAGGCTCCAAGCCTCACAAGGCGGACGATGCAAGACCTCCTCTGGAGTGGCCTAGCCAGGCAGGCTCGCGAGGAGCGGAGATATCAAGGCGGGGCAAACCTCACGAGGCTCGTGATGTGAGCCATGACGAACGGTGCCAGGCGGGTGCCAGCGCGCGCAGCGTTCTTATTTCCTCTTTGGTGCTAAGGAGGCCATCGCAGGCAAAGAGTACCGAGGCATCAGTCAAAGGTTGCTATGTTGGTGCAACGAGACCAAGACCAGGAGGACGGCGAGATGGAGGTCATCATGGAGCCCAAGACAGCGTCACCACCAGAGCTTTTCGCAGGCGAAGACCGCTTTTGTCAGGATAGCTTGCACTAGCTGTCCCCTTCAAATTTGCATGCTGTTGATGGCTCCGTTCCCGATTGATATTTGGGAAGAGGACCAGGGCCTCTATAAATAGGACTAGCCACCACAGTAGTGGCGATGAAATCCAGAGACACGCACAAGCTCGTATGCACAAGAACACCTCATCCTCAGGAGGCTGTTCTTCCCTTGTACTGTTCATCATCAGCCCAAGAGGCAATCTACCACCACCACACTGGAGTAGGGTATTACACCACAACTGTGGCCCGAACCAGTATAAACCTCTTGACTCTCTGTGTTGCAAGTTCGTCGAGTTCGTCCGCGAGATCTTAGCGAGCTAGGGCATAGATCGGTAGGAGGGAAAGACTTCATGCGCCCCCCAGTGTTCGAACCTTAAGGGTTTGCCAGAACCCCACATCTGACATTTGGCGCGCCAGGTAGGGGTGCACCGGAGCTCCCCCTCCACCAGCCAGCTCGTCGACGCTCCCCAGCCACGATGTCCAGCGACTCAAGGGCCGGCTCCGACCGCTGGGCAGCCTGGCTAGCCCGGGCAGCGCCACCTGCCCATGAAGGTCTTGACCCCGCACTCCAGGCGGCACGGGCGCTGCCAAACTCTGCCGGGCACGGGCAGCGCGGCCAGGCGTCGTCCACCCTCACCCCACGGCAGGTACGGTCTGCCGCAAGAGCAGCGAGCCATGCCGCAGCAACAACGCTGCAATCACGACGGGAGCAAGCAAACATGCGGGCAACACTCACCGTGGCAAAGGAGCTGCTGCGGTGCAGGCTGATGGAAAGAGGCCGGGACACACTGCTGGAGCGTGTTGCCGAGCTGCTAGATGCAGCAGCGTCGCGAGCACCACCCTTCTGCTATCGACTTCCTTGCCAGGCCACTGCAGGGCCGCGCGGCGAACCTCACCACATCCGCGCCCCATCCACTACGCCCGGGGGCTGCATCAACATCAGCACGGCCAGTGGCGTAGGGGGCTCCGACTCCCCCATGCCGCCCATGACGGGCACGAGCGCAAGCGTCGCCCTCCACGGTCCCAGCCGGATGCCGTGCTGTCATCCCCAGGACACCACCATGGGCCGAGCAACATGGAGTGTGGGGTACCACAACGAGGTGTTCGGGGTGACGCCCCCGGAAGCCTACGTGCCCCGGATGATGGACCAAGGGTACGCACTAGAGGACGATCCTGGCTCGTTTGTTGGAGAATATTGGGTGGAGGGGGCACTAGGAGTCGAAGCCTTCCAAGAACCAATGGAGAACCACGACGGTCACGCCGGCAACGGAAACTACAGGGTACCACTAATCTCTAAGGAACATGCTTATGCTAACCATGGGCTGCAGATGACTCAGGTTGTAGCGTCGATCAACGACCCTAGCACGGCAGCATCCGTTTCAACAAGGGAGACACGCTGGGGGCCGCCGGGAGGAAGCCAGGAGCAAGGCCCCTCCCCGTGGCGCGCGACGCCTGGCGACACCGGGAGGTAGGCCCTCTGCCGGGGAGGCCTCGACAACCCTTCCCCTGGCAGAGGACCTGTGGTCGCCGGGGCACCGCTGGCGTCCCCTTTCCCTCCATTGTCTCGTGTCAGTGACCGGTGGGCCCAAAGGAGGTCAAGGGTGGCGCAAGGCGGGGCACTCGTCTGGCGATATGAAGCAAGGCCGGTACCTGTGAAGAAGGCCCAGTGCCTGTGAAGCTCGCCGCCCGTCACACTCTCACGTAATAATGAGTTGGGGCTGTACACGCCCCGGAGTCTCAGGGGTGCCGGCCTCAGGCCGTGGGGCTCCCTCCCACGCCTAGTGGTAGCACTTAGCTCCGCGCTGCTGAGAAGACTTGAAGACCCAAAGACTAGACTAGGTGCCGGACGCGGCATTTTGCTTTGGATCTCTCTCTCTATAGCTTTGCTTTCTGGATCTGGATTTGAGTTGAAGCTGAGTTTTTATTGATGCGTGCGGGGGGAGCCTTTTCTTGTTCGAGCAATTTCTTGCGTTCTGGATCTTGTTTTGACTGGGACTCATGTCCATCGCCTTCCCCTCACGAGCTCCTCGCGAGCGGGAAAGCGCGAAGCGCGCACGCCAAGTGCGCGCAAGCACTACAACTAGTGCTCAGCTCTAGTGGGGCCCCTTGTGACGGGGCGACGAGGTCCGGAGGGTTCTCAGTAACTCGACACATCGCAGCCCAGCTCAAAGCTGGCGCTGACTAAGGTAAACCAAGGCAGAGAACTCGCATCCGGATTCACAAGTTCACGAGGACACAAACTCACATCGCATGGGAAAGTAAAAACTGCAATTTGCTTACATGAGGGGCTCCCCCTCCCAAAATGCTCTTACAAGTTTTCCAAGGGCCCTGCCCGACCTTCGTGTGCAGGATGAAACGACAAGAGGACATTGGGATCAGCCAGAAATGTCGCTCACTACGTCACCCTCGGATGCGTCGCTCGCGTCATCATTGTCTTCATCGGCAACGTCGCCACCGCCGGCGACGCCCCCAACACCGTTGTCAACCACGTCGCCTTCGTCTGCACGACCACCACCGCGTCATTCTCCGAAGTGAAGACCTTGACCAACGCATCCACATTGCCCTCAACCCAACGCGCTAGGTCGCCCCAGACAGCCATGGGTACGGGGGCGATGGCGGCGTCGAAATCAAAGTTGGGGTCGGCATTCAGGAGGTGGCTGAAGACACGGGAGAAAGCGCGCTCCAGCAGGCCACACCCCCTTTCCTCCACAAGCTGGCGAGCTCTAGCAGATCGAGCCTCCAGGCGTGTCACCACCTAGGTGAACAAGGTCAGGTGCCTGGCATAATCATTCGAGTGAGGGGTCGGCGCCTCCATGTCGCAAATATGGCCCAGGGTGATATTGGCCCTGTTCCGGAGATCCTGAAGCATAGAGGCATGCTCGCGCTCCAGCGTTCATCGCTGGAGCACTTCCTCCATGTTTTGCCTCGCGACGGCCTCTGCATCATCAACCCGCCTCCGGAGGGAACGCAGCTTGGCGCAGGTGGAGGCCAAGTCCGCCTGCGCTGTAACCAGGGCGGAGGCTATGGCTTCCGCACGCCTCTCAGCTTCGTCCAACCTGGGCCTGAGGGCAGCGGCCCTGCCCTCATCCTTCATGCCTGCGAGCTTCAGCTTCAGGTCTTACCTACCCTCTAGATCTGCGCGAACCTCGGCCACCCGGCGATCAACCTCCTCCTCGACTCTAGCCTCGCGAGCCCCGACGGCATCTTCTGCTTGGGCAACTTGACGCTCCCTCGTCTCCAGTTGCTTGAGCTCGAGGATGCGTTCCACGGCCTCCAGGGCCAGCGCCTTCTCACGCTTCCGGACCTCCTCTTCCTCCGCAGGCGTCCCCCTCAGTGACGCAAGAGCGGCCCAGCGCGCCTCCACCTGCTGCTCAAGAGACGCGCTCCAGGCCTGGAGCTCCCACGCGCGCTTCTCCGCAGCCTCACGGCGGCGGTCAGCCTCGCGAGCCTCGTCCAAAGCTCGTGAGCGGGCTTCATGGGAAACCTTGAGAGATGTCTCGGCCTTCGTGTTCTCAAGGTCACCTTGATAGCGGCCGAGGTTGATGGCCACCTTCAGCTTGCGCCACTCCTCCGCCAGCCAGAGACCTTCAGCCTCAAGACGCGAATCGACACTCGCGAGCTCTTCACCAAGTCGACACATCGCGCCTATCGCCTCCTGGAAGAGCTCGTGCCGAACCACGCTCCGCCCGCGCTCGAGCTCGAATGCTCAGCCCACATCGTCCTCCACCTCGCGAGGAGCCCAAGCTGATCGGGGCCTGCTGCTTGAAGAGGAGCCGAAGATCCAAGCCAATAGATTGCCATCCATGACCAGCGGAGGAGTCATGGGCACGCTTGCCAAGCTCCACACCAAACCGGGGGGAAGGAGCGGCAGGGCCGCAGGTTCAGCACGCCAAGAAGGCAGGAGTGCCCCTTCAACCAACCCTGCTCCGAGGGCGACAAGCGGACTCGAAGCACTCGAGGCCGGAGGAAGAGTTGATGAAGGAGGAGGCCGCTTCTCGGGAAACGCAACAGCTTCAACGAAAGGAGCCCTGGAGAACCGACGTCGGGACAAGAAGGCAACACGTAGGAAGCCGTGACAACAAGGTACTTACACGTCAATGGCGATGTACTTTCGTCGCTTCAGCGGCCCTAAGATGCTACTACCACTAGGGGATCGTTTCCTCTTGCGGAGCTCACCAAAGTCCACACAAAGACGACCGAAACGCTGGACGTGACGGCCGGTGCGCAGAGGGGCCGGAGAAGAGCCTGGAAGGATACCTTCAGAGGTGCCTGGTTGCGGCAAACAGCCAGGCACCGTCTCACCACAAACTCCCGAGGCCCCTGGATCCTTGGCCTCGGGAACCGCATGGTGCGCCTCCTCGATAATTAGCGCCTCAGGAGGGGGGCGCAGGCCCCAGAAGACGAAGCCCCAGGATCGCCATCTGGCATGTGCTCTTAAGCGCTAGGGCCGCCGGCCTCCATCGGAGCTAGCCCTCCTGCACCCTCACCTGGGGCGAGCTCAGCACGGGTGGCGAGGAAGGGGACCACGTCGACGGGGTTCCCGCGGGGCCCCACCAGGCCGATCGGGCGCAGGCCCCACTCATCAAAGGAGGGCATGCTCGTGGCAAACTCATCCTTGTTCTCACAACGGTACAGCAGGCAGCTCTTCTTGGGCATGTCGTCTGGCAGAGGGATACCCGTCAGAACCATGAGCACCGTCTCCTGCGTCTTAAGAGGAAGCCCTTCCTCCTGAAACCTCATGTGGTCCTGACTACTGAGCAAGGCCCACATCGTCGGGAATGGCGCTGAAGCGGAGCGACTCGGTGCTTGACGAACTCCTTCACCACCATAGGCGCAGTCACACCGCGGTCCTTCAACATCCTCAGCCTGGCCCAGACAAGAGCAAGGCGGGGCTCGTGAGCTTCTGATGGCCCTGACCGGAGCTTGGAACAGCAGGCCCTGCTGGAGCATGAAGCAGGGGGCTGAGCACGCCGGCATCGACAAACACCCATCGCGTACGAAACTCACTCGTGGATGAAGGGAGCTCGAAGTCAATCCCCGCGCCCGTGGTCGCAGCCACGGCCTGGAAGCTCACGCACACCGAGCATTCCTGAGGGTCGGCCAGATGCAATGAGAAGAAGTGATGGAGGAGAGCCACCGAAGGAGCGATGCCCACCATGGCTTCGCACACGAAGGTGAAGACAGCAACAAGAGTCACCGATTGGGGGTCAAGATGCAGCATGTGGATCTGGTAATGCCCTAGCACTGCGTTGAGGAAGGCAGAGAAGGGAGGAATCAGGCCAGCCCAGAGGGCATCTATGAAGATTGGGACCTCGGTGGCTGCCCGAGCCATGCGGGTGCAAGACGCAGGCCAATCCATCGTCTCTCCCCACTCGCTGAAGCTGGAAGCGAGCATCGGACGCACCTTGTCCATGGCCTCGTCGTTGAGCACCCGGCATCGGCCTAGCGCCGGCTTGACAGCTGGAGGTGCGCCCGACGAAGACATCGGCTTCTTCCCCTTGTCCACCTGTTTTGGCGCCATGGCAACGAAGCAGGAGGAGGGCAGGTCGGATCGGAGAAGGGAAGCAGAGCCATAAGGAAGCAGGGGAATTGGGGAAGCAAGGCGCGGGCGACGGAGGAACAACTGTGTAGGCCGCAGGGGCCGCACAGCCAGGCGGATTCAAAGGCAACATGGGGAAGCGGAGGCGCCCACGTCCAGTCAACCGCCACGCGTCAACCGAGGCCGCGGGCTTTTGGGGCCCGCGGTACTACGAACTTGACCCTTGGCTTCGCCGCAAAGTCAAGCCCAAGCGCACCTTGGGCCCGGGGGCTACTATCGGCGTTCTAGGAACGGGGGTCCCCAGACTTGCCTGCCTGTGGCCCACAGCGTGGCTGAGCCAGCAGGCCGTACGGCCCATCTTCATCAACAAGGCATCCAAGACTCTCGCAAGGGTCCAAGCCTCGTGAGGCGGACGACGGAAGACCTCCTCTGGAGTGTCCTAGCCAGGCAGGCTCGCGAGGAGCGGAGATATCAAGGCGGGGAAAACCTCAAGAGGCTCTCGTGACGTGAGCCATGACGAATGATGCTAGGCAGGCGCCAGCCCGCGCAGCGTCCTTATTTCCTCTTTGGTGCTAAGGAGGCCATCGCAGGCGAAGAGTACCGAGGCATCAGGCAAAGGTTGCTATATTGGTGCAACGAGACCAAGACCAGGAGGACGGCGAGACGGAGGTCATCATGGAGCCCAAGACGGCGTCACCACCAGAGCTTTTCGCAGGCGAAGGCCGCTTTTGTCAGGATAGCTTGTACTAGTTGTCCCCCTTCAAATTTGCCCGCCGTTGTGGGCTCCCTTCCCGCTCGATATTTGGGAAGAGGACCCGGGCGTCTATAAATAGGACTAGCCACCACAGTAGTAGCGATGAGATCCAGAGACGCGCACAAGCTCATACAAAGAAGAACACCTCAACCTGAGGAGGTTGTTCTTCCCTTGTACTGTTCATCATCAGCCCAAGAGGCAATCCACCACCACCACACTGGAGTAGGGTATTACACCACAACGGTGGCCCGAACTAGTATAAACCTCGTGTCTCTCTGTGTTGCGAGTTCGTCGAGTTCGTCCGCGAGATCTTAGCTAGCTAGGGCGTAGATCGGCAGGAGGGAAAGACTTCGCGCGCACCCCAGTGTTCGAACCTTAAGGGTTTGACGGAACCCCACATCCGACAGTGTAGGAGAGGGAAGACTCCCTCACGGCCGAGTTCGAGACTCAATGCTTGAACTGGGTCGAGAAGGAGAAAATCCTCACCGACGGCTGCGGCGAGATCGAGGACATGATCGATGGTAAGTCCCTTTTTTCCTTTAATCAGCCACCGACTGCTGCAGGAGTCGGCTTCCAGCTTCTAATATTTGATTTTCTTCTTGCGCAGAGTTCTTCCTTGGCTACTCTGTCGTCGTGAGCCAGGCCATCGAGGCGCGGCGCGAAAAGCGTAGGAGGGTTGGGGTGGAGATTCTGCCCAACGCGCCTCGGAACCTCAACGAGCAGCTTCTGGCCGTTAGGACGCACCTGCAGCTGGCCCACCGCCTGCTCCGCCACCTTTAGCGCACCGGGGCCCAGGTGCTGACCGCCCTCTGGCTGAACATCCAAGTGTCGTGCACCCCCAGTCGGACGCTTGGAAGGGCGCCGCAGCTCGGGCGGGTGCGCGGACAGCCTTGGAGTTTGCCAAGGCATGGTATCCAAGCCTGAATCTGGCACAGCTAGCCACTTTCCGTGCTGAGGCTGGACTAGAGCTGGCGGCAGTGGACCGCTCTCTCACTCAACACGCGGCGGTGCTTGCTGAGTAGACCAAATACCAGCGTCTTCATCCCTGAACTAGACGAGCGGGGCGCCGAGGTGCCGCCCGACTGGTTCGGGCTGAACCCGGACGAAGGGGGTGACTCGGCGGAGGAGATCGCCCCCAGCGATGAGAGCGAGGATGAAGAGGGCGAGGATGGCGAAGGCGATTCATTGGAAGACAGAACGGACGGCCAGCCTCAGCCCGACCAGGCCTCCAGCAACGAGCTGCGTGCTGCTGCGCTGACTGCCGCTGACCAGGCCGAGACTCATCAGTCGGCCGCTCCACCAACCGGAGTTGTTGCATCCACCAACCTGCCGGACTCGCTTGCTGCTCCTCTTGCCTAGGCCGTCAGTTTTATCTTATCTTTCCCTACTTTGTAATCTTTCGAACAAGTTTGTTAAATTTGCGCAGTTCCACCCACTTGGGGTGTATTCAACCCTTGTTGAATTCTAGCTATGAGCCCTGCTATGTAAACTAATTATCGCACAAGTCCGTGCTCTACCGGGTTCTGCTTTGTCTTGCTTTTTTGCTCTATTTTAGCTATTTCCTTTACCGCTTTCTGATAACCCACAAGTATAGGGAATCGCAACAATTTTCGAGGGTAGAGTATTCAACCCAAATTATATTGATTCGACACAAGGGGAGCCAAAGAATATCCTCAAGTATTAGTAGTTGAGTTGTCAATTCAACCACACTTGGATAACTTAATATCTGCAGCAAAGTGTTTAGTAGCAAAGTAATATGATAGTAGTGGTAACGGTAACAAAAGTAACGGAAGCAAAAGTAATATTTTTGGTGTTTTGCAGTGATTGTAACAGTAGCAACGGAAAACTAAATAAGCGAGAACCAATATCGGAAAAGCTCGTAGGCATTGGATCGGTGATGGAGAATTATGCCGGATGTGGTTCATCATGTAACAATCATAACATAGGGTGACACAGAACTAGCTCCAATTCATCAATATAATGTAGGCATGTAATCCGAATATAGTCATGCATGCTTATGGAAAAGAACTTGCATGACATCTTTTGTCCTACCCTCCCGTGGCAGCGGGGTCCTAACGGAAACTAAGGGATATTAAGGCCTCCTATTAATAGAGAACCGGAACAAAGCATTAGCACATAGTCAATACATGAACTCCTCAAACTACGGTCATCACCGGGAGTGGTCCCGATTATTGTCACTTCGGGGTTGCCGGATCATAACACATAGTAGGTCACTATAGACTTGCACGATAGGATCAAGAACACACATATATTCATGAAAACATAATAGGTTCAGATCTGAAATCATGGCACTCGGGCCCTAGTGACAAGCATTAAGTATAGCAAAGTTATAGCAACATCAATCTCAGAACATAGTGGATACTAGGGATCAAACCCTAACAAAAATAACTCGATTACATGATAGATCTCATCCAACCCATCACCGTCCAGCAAGCCTACGATGAAATTACTCACACACGGCGGCGAGCATCATGAAATTGGTGATGGAGGATGGTTGATGATGATGACGGCGATGAATCCCCCTCTCCGGAGCCACGAACGGACTCCATATCAGCCCTCCCGAGAGGTTTTAGGGCTTGGTGGCGGCTCCATATCGTAAAACGCGATGATTTCTTCTCCTTGATTTTTTTCTCTCCGAAAGCAAATATATAGAGTTGGAGTTGGCGCCGGAGGAGCTCGAGGGCCCACGAGGTAGGGGGCGCCTAGGGAGGAGGGCGCTCCACCCTCGTGATGTGGTGTGGCCCCTGGACTTCATCTTTGGCAATGATTTTTTATTATTTCTGAAAATATGTTTCGTGGAGTTTCAGGTCATTCCGAGAACTTTTGTTTCTGCACATAAATAACACCATGGAAAGTCTGTTGAAAACAACGCCAGTCCGGGTTAGTTCCATTCAAATCATGCAAGTTAGAGTCCAAAACAAGGGCAAAAGTGTTTGGAAAAGTAGATACGACGGAGACGTATCAACTCCCCCAAGCTTAAACCTTTGCTTGTGCTCAAGCAATTCAGTTAACAAACTGAAAGTGATAAAGAAAAACTTTTACAAACTTTGTTTGCTCTTTTTGTTGTAAATATGTAAAGCCAGCATTCAAGTTTTCAGCAAAGATTATGACTAACCACATTTGCAATAACTCTCAGGTCTCATGTTTACTCATATCAATAGCATAATCAACTAGCGAGCAATAATAATAAATCTCGGATGACAACACTTTCTCAAAAAAATCATAATATGATATAACAAGATGGTGTCTCGCTAGCCCTTTCTGAGACCGCAAAACATAAATGGAGAGCACCTTTAATGATCAAGGACTGACTAGACATTGTAATTCATGGTAAAAGAGATCCAATCATAGTCATACCCAATATAAATTAATAGTAATGAATGCAAATGATAGCTGTGCTCTCCAGCTAGTGCTTTTTAATAAGAGGGTGATGACTCAACATAAAAGTAAATAGATAGGCCCTTCGCAGAGGGAAGAAGGGATTTGTAGAGGTGCTAGAGCTCAGTTTTGAAATAGAGATAAATAATATTTTGAGCGGCATACTTTCATTGTCAACATAAAAACTAAGAGATGGCGATATCTTCCATGCTACACACATTATAGGTGGTTCCCAAACAGAATGGTAAAGTTTATACTCCCCCTCCACTAACAAGCATCAATCCATGACTTGCTCGAAACAACGAGTGTCTCCAACTAGCAACAGTCCTAGGCGGAGTTTTGTTTGCAATTATTTTGATTTAGTTTGTATAAAGCATGGGACTGGGCATCCCGAAGACCAGCCATTTTCTCGTGAATGAGGAGCGGAGTCCACTCGTCTCGAGAATAACCCGCCTAACATGGAAGATAAAAGCAGCCCTAGTTGATACATGAGCTATTCGAGCATACAAAACAGAATGTTTATTTGAAGGTTTAGAGTTTGGCACATACAAATTTACTTGGAACGGCAGGTAAATACCGCATATTGGAAGATATAGTGGACTCATATGGAATAACTTTGGGGTTTAAGGGATTGGATGCACAAGCAGTATTCCCGCTTAGTACAAGTGAAGGCTAGCAAAAGACTGGGAAGCGACCAACTAGAGAGCGACAACAGTCATGAACATGCATTAAAATTAATAAACATTGGATGCAAGCATGAGTAGGATATAATCCACCATGAATATAAATATCGTGAAGGCTATGTTGATTTTGTTTCAACTACATGTGTGAACATGTGCCAAGTCAAGTCACTTAAATCATTCAAAGGAGGATACCACCCCATCATACCACATCACAACCATTTTAATAGCATGTTGGCACGCAAGGTAAACCATTATAACTCATAGCTAATCAAGCATGGCACGAGCAACTATGATCTCTAATTGTCATTACAAACATGTTTATTCATAATAGCCTGAATCAGGAACGATGAACTCATCATATTTACAAAAACAAGAGAGGTCGAGTTCATACCAGCTTTTCTCATCTCAGTCAGTCCATCATATATCATGATTGCCTTTCACTTGCACGACTGAACGGAGTGAATAATAATAAGAGTGCACGTGCATTGGACTAAGCTTGAATCTGCGAGAATTCAATAAACAGGAGAAGACAAGGCAATATAGGCACTTGGTTAAATCAACAATAATGCATATAAGAGCCACTTCAACAATTTAATCATGGTCTTCTCCTATCAACCCCCAAAGAAAAGAAATGAAATAAAAACTATTTACACGGGAAAGCTTCCAACAAGCAAAAGAAGAACGGGAAATATTTTTGGGTTTTCTTTTTAATCAATACTACTACAACAAGAGAAGTAAACTAACTAAAAGTTACTCTAATTTTTTGGTTTTTTCTTAAGGTTTATTAAACACACAAGAAGAAAGCAGGAAAAATAAAATAAACTAGCATGGATAATACAATGAAAGAGTATGAGCACCGACATCTAGCAATGAGTGTGTGTAAACATAAATGTAATGTCGGTGGGAAATATGTACTCCCCCAATCTTAGGCTTTTGGCCTAAGTTAGTTCATTGCGAGGGATAGCCTGGCGGGTACCCGTAGGTGTAGCTGGGGTCATACTGCGATGCAGCGGTTATCGCCTCCTGAGCTGCAGCGTGGCGTCGGGCTGCATCCCCTCTCCTCTCGTACTCATCTGCCTCCTCTCTGGCAATAATATATCTTCGTTTTGCCTGATAATCAAAGAAGGCAGGAGCAGGGAGAGTAATATGGAGAGCACGCCGTTTGTCAAAGATTAGTCGATACTGGAGAGGTGATTCATTCCTCTCGACAAAATGATGGTAAACCATAGAATTATAGTCTAAATAAGTAGGAGGCAACTCCATATCATCCTCACGAACGTCCATATCAAGAAAATCAGCTAAACGGGTTGCATATATTCCTCCAAAGAAATCTCCATTAAATCTATTATGATGCAACCTACGTGCAACAATGGCTCCCATATGATAAGATTGGTCTCCTAACACAGCACTCCTGAGAATGCTAAGGTCAGGCACACACATATGACATGCTTCTTCCTTACCATTTATGCACCTACCTATGAAGAGAGCAAAATAATGTATAGCAGGAAAGTGAATGCTCCCTATGGTAGCTTGTGCTATATCTCTAGATTCCCCGACAGTTATACCAGCAAGAAAGTCTCTAAATTCAGATTTATGGGGATCACTAACACTACCCCATTGTGGAAGTTTGCAAGCGTAAGTAAAATCCTCTAAGTCCATGGTATAAGATTTTTCATAAAGATCAAACATGACAGTTGGAGAATTACGTGAAGATGAAAATTCAAACCTCCTCACAAATGAACTAGTGAGATGATGGTACTGCGGGCATTTGTCTGCCTCAAAGCTCACAAGATCGGCGTTACGCAAATATGCGTTAAATTCCTCTTTGATTCCCGCTCGATCCATAAAATTTTCTGAAGGCCACTCACAAGGCCGCACAGGAGCGTCTCTTGGTGGCTCGTCATCAGCATCACGCATTGCAAGCCTGGGTCCTTGCTTCCTTGAAGAACCACCTTGGAACATTTTCCTAAGCATATTCCTTCCTCTGAAAAATTTCTGAAATTTTTAGTAACTTCAAACAAAAGTGAACCAAGCTCAACAAAATTGATAGCAACTACTCCTACAAGTGCCTGGAGACTATATCATGCATTAGAACTACTTGGAACCATATAAATTTGACATGCAAGCTCAAGAAAATGGTCACCTAAGCAGCACAAATTTGCAATGAATAAAGCACTAGAGCAAAAACTAATTGGACCAATGGAGGAGTCACATACCAAGGAACAATCTCCCCAAGCAGTTTTGTGAGAGGTGCTTTGAGCAAGGAGATCGAAAATCACAGCAAAGTGAGCTAGAACTCATGCTTGAGCTAGATATTCGTGTTTGAGGCAGGAAGAAGAACTGTATGGGTGCAGGAATAAGTGGAGGAAGGCCACTGTGGGCCCACGAGGCAGGGGGGCACGCCCTGGGGGGTAGGGCGCGTCCTCCACCCTCGTGCCCTGGTTGACCCCCCTGGTGTGTTCTCAGTTCCATAAATCCTAAAATATTCTAGAAAAAAAAATCATATTTCATTTTCAGGGCTGGAGAACTTTTATTTTTGGGGTATTTTTATATTGCACTGATAAATCAGAAAACAGACATAAAAATACTATTTTTACTTTATTTCAACTAAATAGCAAAAAGTAGAGAGAGGGTACAGAAGGTTGTGCCTTCTAGTTTCATCCATCTCATGCTCATAAAAAGGAATCCACTAACAAGGTTGATCAGGTCTTGTTAATAAACTCATTCCGAATAACATGAAGCCGGAGAAATTTCGAATTACACTATGTTACCTCAACGGGGATATGCACATCCCCTATAATAAGAATATCATATTTCTTCTTGACAGTAGGAAGAGGAAATTCAAAACCTCCAAATATAATCGATGGAATTTTTCCAATAGAGTTGATACTATGAACTTGAGGTTGTTTCCTCGAGAAAGTGTACCGTATGCTCATTACCATTAACATGAAAAGTGACATTGCCTTTGTTGCAATCAATAACAGCCCTGCAGTATTCAAAGGTCTTCCAAGAATAATAGACATACTATCATCCTCGAATATCAAGAATAACAAAGTCCGTTAAAATAGTAACGTTTGCAACCACAACAGGCACATCCTCACAAATACCAATAGGTATAGCAGTTGATTTATCAGCCATTTGCAAAGATATTTCAGTAGGTGTCAACTTATTCAAATCAAGTCTACGATGTAAAGAGAGAGGCATAACACTAACACCGGCTCCAAGATCACATAAAGCAGTTTTAACATAATTTCTTTCAATGGAGCATGGTATAGTAGGTACTCCTGGATCTCCAAGTTTCTTCGGTATTCCACCCTTAAAAGTATAATTAGCAAGCATGGTGGAAATTTCAGCTTCCGGTATCTTTCTTTTATTAGTAACAATATCTTTCATATACTTAGCATAAGGATTCATTTTGAGCATATCACCAATCGCATACACGCAAAAAGATAGGTCTAATCATTTCAGCAAAGCGCTCAAAATCCTCATCATCCTTTTTCTTGGATGGTTTGGGAGGAAAAGGCATGGGTTTCTGAACCCATGGTTCTCTTTCTTTACCATATTTCCTAGCAAAAAAGTATCTCTTATCATAACGTTGATTCTTTGATTGTGGGTTATCAAGATCAACAGCAGGTTGAATTTTTACATCATTATCATTACTAGGTTGAGCATCATCATGAACATCATCATTAATATTTTCACTAGGTTCATGTTCATTACTAGATTGTGTTTCAGCATCAGACATAGAGATATCATTTGGATTCTCAGGTGTTTCAGCAATAGGTTCACTAGAAGTTTGCAAAGTCCTATCATTTTTCTTTTTCTTCCTTTTCGAAGAACAAGGTACATCAATATTATTTCTCTGAGAATGTTGCTCAATTCTCTTAGGGTGGCCTTCAGGATACAAAGGTTCCTGAGTCATTCTACCAGTTCTAGTAGCCACTCTAACAACATAATCATTTTTCTTACTATTCATTTCATTGCGCAAATCATTTTAGCCTTAAGTACTTGTTCTAATTGAGTGGTAACCATCCAGGCATGTTTGCTCGCAAGTTTAAGTTCACCTCTAACATTAGCCATATAATCACCCAAGTGTTTAATCATATCGAATTGTATTTCAATTGTCTACCAAAATAAGCATTGAAGTTTTCTTGTTTGAAAATAAAATTATCAAACTCTTCTAAGCATTGTCTAGCAGACTTATAGTGAGGAATATCACCTTCATCAAATCTATAGAGAGAATTTACCTTTACTACCTGTGTCGGGTTATCAAGACCAGGAGGTTCTTCAATAGGTAATGGATTAGAATCATATGTTTGTTCAACAGGCAGTAAATTAAGACCATGTATTTCTTCAATAGGAGGTAAATTCTTAAAATATTTAGCTTTAATACCTTTTTCTTTCATAGATTTCTTTGCCTCTTGCATATCTTCAGGACTGAGAAATAGAACACCTCTCTTCTTCGGAGTTGGTTTAGGAATAGGTACAAGAATTGGCTCAGGAGCTGGCTCAGGAAGTGTCCAATTATTTTCATTTGTTAACATATTATTCAATAGAATTTCAGCTTCATCCAGTGTTCTTTCCCAGAAAACAGAACCATCACAACTATCCAGGTAATCTCTGGAAGCATCGGTTAGTCCATTATAAAAGATATCAAGTATTTCAGTTTTCTTAAGAGGATGATCAGGCAAAGCAATAAGTAACTTGAGAAGCCTCCCCCAAGCTTGTGGGATACTCTCTTCTTCAATTTGCACAAATTTGTATATTTCCTTTAAAGCGGCTTGTTTCTTATGAGCAGGGAAATATTTAGAAGAGAAGTAATAAATCATATCCTAGGGACTACGCACACAACCAGGATCAAGAGAATTAAACCATATCTTAGCATCACCCTTTAATGAGAACGGAAATATTTTAAGGATATAAAAGTAGCGAGATCTCTCATCATTAGTGAACAGGGTGGCTATATCATTTAATTTAGTAAGATGTGCCACAACAGTTTCAGATTCATAGCCATGAAAAGGATCAGATTCAACCAAAGTAATTATAGCAGGATCAACAGAGAATTCATAATCCGTATCGGCAACACAGCTAGGCGAAGTAGCAAAAGCAGGGTCAGGTTTCATTCTATCTCTAAGAGATTGCTTATTCCATTCAGCTAATAACCTCTTGAGCTCATATCTATCCTTGCAAGCTAGAATAGCCGCAGAAGCTTCCATATCAAAAACATAACCCTCAGGAATAACAGGCCTATCTTCATCATCACTTTCATCAATATAATCAGTTTCAATAATTTCTTTCTCTCTAGCCCTAGCAATTTGTTCATCAAGAATTTCGCTAAGGGGCACAGTAGTATCAAGCATAGAAGTAGTTTCATCATAAGTATCATGCATAGCAGAAGTGGCATCATCAATAACATGCGACATATCGTAATCTAATAGCGTAGCAAGTTTAGGTGTCGCAAGCTTACTCAAAATAGAAGGTCAATCAAGTGCAGAGCTAGATGGCAGTTCCTTACCTCCCCTCGTAATTGAGGGATAAATTGTTGTCTTGGCGACTTTCAAGTTCTTCATAGTGATCAGCAGATATAAATCCCAAGTGACTCAAAGAATAGAGCTATGATCCCCGGCAACGGCGCCAGAAAATAGTCTTGATAACCCACAAGTATAGGGGATCGCAACAGTTTTCGAGGGTAGAGTATTCAACCCAAATTTATTGATTCGACACAAGGGGAGCCAAATAATATCCTCAAGTATTAGCAGTTGAGTTGTCAATTCAACCACACCTGGATAACTTAATATCTGCAGCGAAGTGTTTAGTAGCAAAGTAATATGATAGTAGTGGTAATGGTAACAAAAGTAACGGCAGAAAAAGTAATATTTTTGGTGTTTTGTAGTGATTGTAACAGTAGCAATGGAAAAGTAAATAAGTGAAAACCAATATAGGAAAAGCTCGTAGGCATTGGATCGGTGATGGAGAATTATGCCGGATGCGGTTCATCATGTAACAATCATTACATAGGGTGACACAGAACTAGCCCCAATTCATCAATATAATGTAGGCATGTAGTCCGAATATAGTCATACGTGCTTATGGAAAAGAACTTGCATGGCATCTTTTGTCCTACCCTCTCGTGGCAGCGGGGTCCTAACGAAAACTAAGGGATATTAAGGCCTCCTTTTAATAGAGAACCGGAACAAAGCATTAGCACATAGTGAATACATGAACTCCTCAAACTACGGCCATCATCGGGAGTGGTCCGATTATTGTCACTACGGGGTTGCCGGATCATAACACATAGTAGGTGACTATAGACTTGCAAGATAGGATCAAGAACACACATATATTCATGAAAACATAATAGGTTCAGATCTGAAATCATGGCACTCGGGCCCTAGTGACAAGCATTAAGCATAGCAAAGTCATAGCAACATCAATCTCAGAACATAGTGGATACTAGGGATCAAACCCTAACAAAACTAACTCGATTACATGATAGATCTCATCCAACCCATCACCGTCCAGCAAACCTACGATTTGCATTCCATGGACTCTCTGTTTCCTTTCTGGAATTGTCCCTCTTGTGCGCCCTCAACTTCTGTGCATCGGTGAGGTAGTAGGAGTCATTACCCAAGGCTTTGCTGATGATGAATGGCACTTCCCAAGGGGATGAGAGCTTGTGCTAGCCGGTTGTTCGCTGGATCAGCTGGAGAACAAGGTCTCCTCTTGGAAGGATCATGGCTTGACCTTCTGGCTGTGGTAGCGGCACAGGTCCTGCTGGTAGATGGCGGACCGGCTGAGTGCCAACAGTCGGCCTTCTTCCAACAGGTCGAGCCGTCTTATCGCGCCTCCTTCGCTTTATCCTCCGTGTACATGGTGATGCGAGGTGAGTCAAACTCGATGTTAGTTGGGATGACAGCCCAGCCCCGTACACGAGGAAGAAGGGAGTGAAGCCAGTTGATTTGTTCGGCGTGGTCCGAAGACTCCAGAGGACGGCTAGAAGCTTGTCGATCCAATAGCCGTCCGAGCGATCCAGTGGCTCGATCAGTCAGGGCTTGATGCCGGACAAGATGAGGCTGTTTGCTCGCTTGACTTGGCCGTTTGACTGCTAATGGGCAACAGACGCTAAGTCCAGTCGGATGCCCTGTGTCGCGTAGAAACGGGCCAAGGCACCTTTGGCAAAATTGGTGCCGTTGTCGATGGTGATGATGTGTGGTATGCCATACCGTACATTGATATCTGCGATGAAGGTCACAACAGTCGGCCCATTCAGCTTCTTGATTGGCTTTGCTTCAATCCACTTGGTGAATTTGTCCACGGCGACCAGCAGATGGGTCATGCCGCCGTATGCTGTCTTGAACGGTCCCACCATGTCCAACCCCCAGATGGCTAATGGCCAGGTGTGGGGGATGGTCTTGAGTGCAGAAGCCGGAAGATGTTGCTTGGAGCTTAATTTTTGGCACCCCTTGCACTTCTTGACCATGTCCTTGGCGTTGTCCAAAGCAGTCGACCAGAAGAATCCATGGCGGAAGGCTTTTGCGACAAGGGATATGGAGGCCGCATGGTCACCACACTCGCCTTGGTGGATGTCTCTGAGGATTATCTTGCCTTTCTCTGGTTCAACGCAGTGCTGGAAGACGCCTGTCACGCTACGTCTGACAAGCTCTCGGTTTACTATCGTGTATGCTGCTGCCCGGTGTTGGACCTGCCGGTCCAAGATCTCGTCGGCTGGTAGCTCTCCGCTCACCGGGAAATTGAGGATGGGCTGCGCCCATTATGGTGCTTCGACCACTGGTACCAGGGCGGTTGGATTGGGAGGCGACGGTTGGAGTTGGCTGCCGCTTGCTACGTCGTTGAAGTTCCCGGGCCGACTGCCGTAGCCCCCAGGCCGGGTTGTGAAGTCCCTGGGCCGGGTGCGACTGTTGCAGTCCCCGAGCCGCTTGGTGAAGTCCCTGGGCCGGTTGCTGCAACCCCCAGGCCGGGTTCTAAAGTCCCCGGGCCGGGTGCGACTGCCGCAGTCCGCGAGCCGCCTGCCGAAGTCCCCAGGCCGGCTGGTGCAGCCCCCGAGTCAGATCCGATTGTTCCGGGAGCAGCCGACACGAAGATGGGTTCTGATTCCGGTGAAGGCTTGATAGACGGCTTGTGGAGGCACTGGAGGGAGACGCCGGCTGGTATCGGTTGGCCGGTGGAGCCAGTCCGTGCCAGGGCATCATCTTGCTCGTTGTCGTTCCGTGGCAAGTGAAGGAACTCGCACCCATCAAAGTATCTGCTGATCTGCTGGACGAGGAAGCGGTAGCTTGCCATGTTTGCATCCTTGGCGTCCCAGTCGCCAGACGACTGCTGGACTACCAAGTCTGAGTCGCCGTAGCACAGAATCCGGCGGATGCCACCAGTCGGAGTCCGTGTACGAGCATCTCGTACTCGGCCACATTGTTGGAGGTGGGAAAGTGAAATCGCAGTGTGTATTTGAGCTTGTCGCCTTTGGGAGAGGTGAGGACGATGCCGGCTCCCAAACCGGTTCGCATCTTCGAGCAATTAAAGTGCATCCGCCAATGGGTGGAGTCCGGAGCTGGCGGTAGGTACTGGGTCTCGGCCCAGTCGACGAGAAAGTCGGCCAGTGCTTGGGACTTGATGGCGGTGCATGGCTGGTAGAAGATGGTGTAGAAGGCCAACTCGATGGCCCATTTGGCCATCCGGCCTGATGCATCTCTGTTGCCTATGATTTCAGCAAGAGGGGCGATGTAGACAACCGTGATGGGGTGCTCTTGAAAGTATGGCTTGAGTTTCTTGGCGGCAAAGTGCACGCCGTAGCACATCTTCTGGTAGTGGGGGTAGTTCTGCTTGGAGGCCTACAACACCTCACTCTAGTAGTACATGGGCCTCTGGACCGGCTGTGCCTTGCCGTCTTCTGGGCGCTCTACCACAATGACAATGCTGACCACCCGGCTGGTGGTGGCGATGTAGAGGAACATGGGCTCCTTAGCAGCCGGGGCCGCCAAGACAGGCGGCGTAGTCAGCATTTTCTTGAGCTGGAGGAAGGCTTCGTCCGCCTTGTCATTCCACTCGAAGTGAGTGGTTTTCTTCATTAACTGGTATAGGGGATGGGCCTTCTCGCCCAGCCGACTGATGAAGCGGCTGATGGATGCCAAGCAGCCGATGAACTTTTGGACATCTCGGTTGGGTGGGTCTCTCCATCTGCTCAATGGCCTTGATCTTCATTGGGTTGCACTCGATGCCGCGTTTTGAGACAAGGAAGCCAAGGAGCTGGCCGGCTGGGACTCCGAAAACACGCTTCCCTGGGTTGAGCTTGATTTGAAAAAGGTGCAGATTATCAGAGGTCGCCTTGAGATCTTCCAGGAGGGTACCACGCTTCTCCGTCTTCACCACAATATCGTTTACATAGATGTGGGCATTTCTGCCGAGTTGCTTGAAGAGGCACTTCTGCATGCAACGCTGAAAAGTGGCGCCGACATTTCTCAGGCCGAATGTCATGGTCAGGTAGCAGAAGGCTCTAAATGGTGTGATGAAGGCGGTCTTCAGGCGGTCTGCCGGGTTCAACTTGATCTGGTGGTAGCCGGAATAAGCATCCAAAAAAATCAACAACTCGCATCCGGCTGTGGAGTCAATCACCTGGTCTATCCGAGGCAGAGCAAACAGATCTTTGGGGCAGGCTTTGTTGAGGCTGGTGTAATTAATGCAATTGCGCCACTTGTTGTTCTTCTTTAGTACAAGGACTGGGTTGGCAAGCCATTCTGAAAAAACATACTTCCATGATGAAGCCAGCTGCCAGCAGGCGGGCGATCTCTTCACCGACAATTCTTCTCTTCTCTTCCGACAGGCGGCGGAGGGGTTTCTTGACTGGTTTTGCATCTGATCTGACATGTAGTTTGTGCTCAGCAAAATCCGTCGGAACACCCGGCATGTCTTTGGGAGACCATGCAAAGATGTCCCGTTTCTCACGGAAGAAATCGACGATCTCGCTTTCCTATTTGCTATCGAGGTTGGTCCCCATGATAGCGTGCTTCTCCGGGTGGTCAGGGTCCAAGGGGATCTTCTTTGTTTCTTTGGCCGGCTGGAAGGAGCCCTGAGTCTCCGACTCCTTGGGGTCTGGCGACAGGTCCGGTTGCTTGCTGGCCATGGCCACAACCCGGTCCAAGAGCTTCTTCTCAGCAGCAATGACAAAGGGACTCGACTAGCTGGCTGCTAGCTGCAGCACAGGCGGCTGACTTCTTGTAGTCTCCGGCTATTGTGTTAATGCCCTTGGTTCCTGGCACCTTCATCTTGAGGTAGGCGTAGTGCGGCACTGCCATGAACTTGGCTAGAGCTGGCCGGCCTAGGAGAGCGTGGTAAGAGCTCTCCAGGTGAACCACCTCAAACCAAATTGCCTCACGGCGGAAGTGATTTTTGTCTCCGAAGAAGACATCTTTCTTGATCTTGCCGATTGGTGAGCAGGAAAGGCCAGGTACAATGCCATGGAATACAGTCCGACTGGGATGTAGTTGTCTCTCTTTGATGCATAGCTTCTCCATGGTGTCACGATAGAGGATGTTGATGCTACTACTGCCGTCTATCAGAACTCGGGAGAAGCGAGCAGCTCACCTCTCTATTGAGAAAGTGGCATCCAACACCAGGGTGTAGGAAACCAGAGAAGGGCATCACTTCCGGGTGGTCTGCACGGCTCCAGCTGATGGGCCTCTCGGACCAATGCATGAACTCAGGGACTTCTGAAGCAACGGTATTCACCTCACGGTGATGCTGACGCTGGTTTTGCCTGTCATCGGCCACACTTGGGAAGACGACGTATGCTCCATGCTTGTTTTGAAATTCATCTTGGACGGCGGAGGCTGCTGGATGGGCTGCTGGCTGCTGAGGAGGCGGAGGCGGCTGGCCAGCAGTCCTTCGCCCTTGGCAATGCGGACGAGCCAATGGCACTTCCGGGTTGTGTGGTTGGACGGCTTCGCGCCGCTGTGGAATTGGTGGGGAGCATCTAGAGTCTGCTCAAAGGAGAAGGCGGGCAACCAAGCGGGCTTGCCGCCTTTCTGACGCTCGGGGCCGGGTTGCCCCTCTGGCTACTGATCTTTAACCATCGCCACCTGCCGGCTGGTAGACGCCGGCTGCGGGGCTTCACGCTTGTTGTTGTTCTGCTGTTGGCGCCGACTGTTGTCACCAGCTGGCGTTTGAGGAGCCGGAGGGAGCACCTTTCAAGATGTGTCCACTCGGAGCTCCGACTTCATGGAGGAGTCGGTAGTGATATACTTGTCTGCTATGATCAGCAGCTTGTCGAGTGTGGCCGACTCGTTGCAGAGGAGTCAGTGCTTGAGCAAGGTGCCCTCTCGGCACCCGGCAATGAAGTACTGTATGGCTTGCACCTCGTGCACCCCTTCATAGGAGTTGCACAGGTCGGGCCTTGGACGCACAGAGAGAGCTGGCGGGGCTTGGGCGGCCGCTTGTAGGTGCTGGTGAAGTTGCGGATGAAGGCTTCGATGAAGTCCAGCCAACTGTTGACGTTGTAGGGCTTGAGGATGTTCAGCCATGTCCGGGCCGTGCCCTGGAGCATGAGCGGAATGTACTTCATGGCAACACTCTTGCTGTCGTTCACTATGTGTATGGCGGTTGAGTATTCAACCAGCCAATCCTCCGGCTTCATGGAGTCATTGTACTTGGGAGTATCTCGAGGGAGCGAGAACCCTTTGGGGAAGGGCTCGTCACGAATGTGGGGGCCAAAACAAGGCGGGCCGATGGCATCTCCTTCTTCTACTGCCAGGGACCAAGCCAGGTAGTCGATCCGGTGGCGAGCGTTGTTTTCTCCGACTCCTTCTCAGCGGCCTAGATGATCTCCGAGAGTCGGATGCTCAATAGGCGGTGGGGAGGCGCGCCTCTCTCTGCGCGGGGGAGGCTGATGATCGCTCTGCCGTTCCACTGCTCGTGGGTGGCCATCTTGGTCGCGCTCGATGGTGATGCGAGTGCGGCTACGACTAGCAGCCGGCTATTGGTCTCTTCGGTCGCGGGCGCTGGCAGTCGGCGACCGGGAGGTCGCACCGAGATATCTCCGAAGGGGAGGGTTCTCAGCATGCGGGCCAGGTTCCACCACACGCCGGCCAGCTTCTTGCTGCGCGGGAGCCGTGTCGATGAGCTATTGGATGCGCTCCGTCATGTAGCGACGCTCGTCACCCTAGAGGTGGTCCAACTCGTCTGCTGCCGCCTGGGCGGCGCGCAGGTTCTCGATAGGTGTGGCGTAGACAGGGCGGTCAACGCCCAGGATGCTGGCGATGGCGGCGCCGCGCAGTCGGACCGTGCCCACGCGGCTGGGCTCTCCAGCAGCCGGCGTGCCGCAGATGGCGCGGTCGATCTCGCGTTGGTAGGCTTCGGTGAGGCGTCTCATAGTGGCCAACTTCTTGGCGCTTTCGACGAGTGCGACGCGGCAGACTTCCAGCGTCTCGCAGTTGGCATCTGCCGCTATGGGCGCGGACAGGTCCCTCATTGCCACCTGCAGCGGGTCCTGGGTGGCCCCACCAGAAGCTCCGTGGTGGCTGATGACTAGCACCTCTTTGACAGTGCTAGTGCTGGCGTAGCTGGTCGAAGGAGAGAGCGAGTAATCGATGACCACCACGTTGGTGGGGAAGGTGTCGAGGGATGCCGTGTCGGAGTCGACTAGCATCGTGTCGGTGGAGCCAATCGACTCTAGGTCAGATGCCGGCTCATTGGCGATGTGATGCTTGCCAAGGAGGTCGACGAGGCAGCTCTCAGAGGTGGCCGCTCCTGCGTCGGACGGAGGCTCGTTGGAGAGGGGGATCCCGCCGATGAGATCAGTGAGGCATCTTGGGGCGCACACGCCATTGGGCATGCCAGGATGGCTGCGCTCTCCAGGGAGGAAGAGGGTTCCCATCCAGAACGTGTTTCCGGACGATGGTACACCTAACCCCATGGTGGGCGCCAAATGTCAGGGATGTCGTGCGACATATGCCAGGGGGTGGCTTATCATGGAGGGGGACAAGAGTACGTCGCCGGGCTCTAGAGGCGGGAGTGAGCGAGATCGCATACGCCTGCGGATCTTACCCAGGTTCGGGGCTCTCCTAGGAGATAACACCCTTAGTCCTGCTCTACGGGGTCTCCGCATGATGACTATCTCAACAAGGTAGCTACTAGCTTTGCTCCTTGAGCTGTTTGGCTAGAGGAGGAAGAAGAACAAGGTTAGATCTACTCCACTCTCTCTACGTGGGTATGTGTCTTCTCAGCTTCTGAACCCTTTGCATGGGTGACCTGGGGGGTTTATATAGACCTACCCCCCAGGGGTACAATCGTAATCTGGTCGGGTGTAGGACCCGACCGTCAGCGTCTCTAGACGCCGGCTTCTCCGCCGGCTACTGGGGCCCGCTGCCTGGTCGGTCCCGCCGGCTGTTGCGTACTTGGCCAACAGGCCGCGCCCTCCCCTTGCGGGTCTGGTTGATCGCTATCGGCGTTCTGGGAAAGGGGGTCCCCAGACATGCCTTCCTGCGGCCTGCGGCGTGGCTCAAGTGGGGGCCCAGCACGGCCCAGCTTCATCAGCTCAAGCTCAAGACCCTCGTGAGTGGCCAAGCCTCGCGAGGCGGACGACAGGAACATACCTCAGGAGCAGCCTTGTCAGGCAGGCTCGCGAGGAGGCGGAGAGATCAAGGAAGGGTACCTCGTGAGGGAGCCCCATGACGCAAGCCATGACGATCAAGGCCAGGCGGGTGCCAGCCCGCGCAGTGTCCTCATTTCCCCTTTGGTGCGAAGGAGGCAAGCACAGGCCGAGGCATCAGGCAAAGGTTACCGCTTCGGTGCAACAAGACCAAGACCAGCAGAACGGCAGGATGGAGGTCATCGTGGAGCCCAGGACGGCGTCACCGTCAGAGCCTTTGGCAGCCGAAGACCAACTTTAGTCAGGATAAGTGTACCAGATGTTCCCCTTCAAAATGGCCAATTGTTGGCGCCCTTCCCGCTCATTATTTGGGAAGAGGCCCAGGGCGTCCCTCTATAAATAGGACTAGCCACCCCAACGAGAGAGGGATAACAGAAAACAGGGCGACCCCCCTAGAGAGAGAAAGAGAGGCGACTGAACTCACCCAAGCAGTTCATCGCACCAGCTCAAGAACATCCCCTCGCGAGGCTGTTCTCCCTTTGTATTGTTCATAATCAGCCCCTGAGGCAATCCACCACACCACACACTAGAGTAGGGTATTACACCACAACGGTGGCCCGAACTAGTATAAACCTTGCGTCTCTCGTGCTTGTTCATCGTTCATAGTTTAGGTCCCTCGCAATCCATACGCGAACTGGTAGGGCTGCTCGCGCCGCTCGAGTCGCCCAGACGGCTCCCGTCGGCAGACGCCCCGCCATTCCTCGTCGTCTGCCGCCAACGCCGCCAACGGCCCGGTGGGGAACGAGCAACGGACCTTTTGGGGGAAACTGCGCGACCTCTACCTCGCCCCTCGTGCTGGGCCGGCGCCCCCGGTCGTCGCCGCTCTACTGGGCGGCTCACTGGCGCCTCCTTCGAGCCGCCATGTCAAGCCGTTCACCCGCCAGATCACCGCCGCCTCCAAGCGCCAGGGAGCCCCGCCGGGCTGGGTGGCGCCCGAGGCCGACCTGCTCTTCAACTCGGACGATCACCCCTCCAACCCCGCCGGGTCGGGTGCACTCCCGATGCTGTGCACCCCCACCATCTGCGAAGTGGCAGTCACCAGGACCCTCATCGACGGCAGAGCCGGCCTCAACGTGCTCTCTGTGAAGGCCTTCAGCCTCCTCCATGTGCCACCAGAGCGGCTTCAACCCAGTAGGCCCTTTTCGGGAGTCGGAGCCGGCTCCACCGCCTCATTGGGACAAATTCGCCTCCTGGTGACCTTCGGCACCCGCGACAACTTCCGCACGGAGCTGATTGACTTCGACATCACCCACGTCGGCCTCCCTCACAATGCCATCCTCGGCAACCCGGCCTTGGCTCGGTTCATGGCAGCAACTCACCCAGCGTACAACCTCATGAAGATGCCCGGGAGAAGTGGCGTCCTTACCGTGTCGGGAAACACTGGAGAGGCACTACAGATGCTCAAGCAGGTCTTCAAAGCGGCTGCAGTGGCACGACCCGCCGGCGTTGACGCTCCCGAGCCGAAGGGGGCTGCGCCGTCTAAGAAGAAGCAGCTATTCACTCAAAACAAGGCGGAAACCAAGCAGGTACCAGTCAGCGAGGACGGGGCCACTGACGCCACCTTCACCATAGGTGCAAACCTCGAACCCGAGCAGGAGGAGGCCTTGGTAAAGTTCCTGCGTGCAAAGAAGAAGGTGTTTGCATGGGGGCCTGATCAGCTGGCGGGGTTCCCGGGGGGGCGTGATTGAGCATCACCTCAATGTATGCCCCAACGTGCGCCCTGTGAAGCAGAAGGCGAGGCGACAGTCCACGGAGAAACAAGCTTTTATCGTCCAAGACACCCGCAAGCTGGAGGCAGCAGGGGTTATTCGCGAGGTCCGCTACCCGGATTGGCTGGCCAACCCAGTTGTCGTGCCAAAGAAAGGGGGAAAGGAGCGTATGTGTGTTGACTTCACCAACCTCAACAAGGCCTGCTCACAGGACCCATTTCCGCTTCCTCGCATTGACCAGATAGTTGATTCCACCATTGAGTGCGACCTGCTGTGCTACCTGGATGCCTTCTCAGGCTATCACCAGATCAAGATGGCGGTAGAAGACATGGAGAAAACGGCCTTCCTGACCCCGTGCGGAGTGTACTGCTATACCTGCATGTCGTTTGGGTTGCGCAACGCAGGCGCGACCTTTCAGCGGCTGATGCACATCGCCTTGGGCCGACAGCTCGGGAGGAATGTTGAGGCATACGTCGACGACATTGTGGTGAAGTCTCGGGAGGCAAAGACCCTGATACAGGACTTGGAAGAAACCTTCGCGAGCCTTGATAAAGTGGACCCGTGGCTCAACCCGGAGAAGTGCGTATTTGTAGTCCCCTCGGGCAAGCTCCTGGGTTTACTCGTGTCCCATAGGGGCATCGAGGCCAACCCGAAAAAGGTCAAGGCAGTCGAAGATATGAGCCCGCCAAAGACCCAAAGAGAAAAGTAGAAACTCACCAGGCGCGTAACCGCGCTAGGACGTTTCATCTCCAAGCTGGGAGAACGAGCACTGCCATTCTTCAAGCTGATGAAGAAGAAGGGCCCCTTTGAATGGACTGAAGAGGCCGACATGGTATTCCAAGAGCTCAAGAGGTACCTTACCAGCCCTCCTGTGATGGTCACGCCACGACCACTTGAGCCCCTGGCGCACTACCTCGCCGCCACACCCTACTCCGCCAGCGCAACCCTGGTTGCGGTTCGGGAGGGTCATGGCCCTGGCAGACGGAGACCAGCCTCAGCAAAAAGGTGCCCCTAGAGCCGAAGAGGCCGCGCCAGGTGGCCAGGCGCTGGGGGCTCCATCGCCTCGGGAGGCATCAGGCCTTCCGGAGGGCACAGGCCTCGTCAGAACTCCTACTCTTGTCGAGCATCTGGTGTACTTCGTCAGCACGGTGCTGCTGGACACGAGGGCGCGGTACCCCATGCCCCAAAAGCTCCTCCTCGCGCTATTGGTAGCCTCACGCAAACTGCGGCACTACTTCCAGGGTCATCCCATCAAGGTCGTCTCAAGATACCCCACGGAGAGGGTGCTCAGGAGCCCCAACTCAGCTGGAAGAGTCACCGAGTGGAACATCGAACTGCAAGCATTTCAGCTGGAGTTCAGCACAACCAGAGTCATCAAGGGGGCCGCATTGGCAGATTTCATAGCAGAATGGACGGAGGCGCCTGGCCTCGAAGCAGGCGAAGACCGGTCGCTTTCTCTGGGGAGTGAAGCACCGGACGACTGGGTCATGTACTTCGACGGGGCATTCTCCCGACATGGCGCGGGGGCCGGCGCGGTGCTCGTATTCCCTACTCAGGACAAGCTCTACTACGCCGTGCAGCTCTATTCCAGCATGGGGAAAAGGTCTCCAACAACATAGCAGAATACTAAGGCCTGATAGCCGGCCTGAGAGCCGCAATTGCTTTGGGGGTTAAGCGCCTCATCATCAAGGGCGACTCACAGCTCCTCGTCAACTTCTCCAACAAAATATACGAGCTGAAGGACGAGCACATGGAAGATTACCTCGCGAAGGTTCGCAGGATGGAGAAATAGTTCCGGGGACTGGAGCTGCAGCATGTGCCACGCGACACCAATCACGAGGCAGACAACATTGCCAAGAGAGCGTCCAGGCGGCTGCCTCAAGAGCCTGGCGTCTTCGAGGAGCGACTCTTCAGACCCTCGGCGGCACCGACACTACCCAACGCGGCACAGCCTCGGGAGGAGCTCCCCCAGCCGCCTGCCTCAGGAGCCCTGACCTGCGGCCCAGCATCAGGGGCACGCCTGCTCTTGGCATTGGAACCTCAGGAGGGGTGCTGGATCACAGAGCTCAAGAGCTACTTGAAACAAGGGACCCTGCCGGAGAAGGAGGAGGAGGCAGAGCGTGTGGCGCGGCAAGCCACGCACTCCATCGTGATCGTGGATGGAGAGCTTTACCGGAGGCGGCCGAATGACGTGTCCCTGCGCTGCATCCCCAGAGAGCAAGGGAAGGAATTGCTGGAAGACATACACGGCGGAGACTGTGGGCACCACTCATCGTCGCGAACCCTCATTGGCAAGGCGTTCCGCAGTGGGTTCTACTGGCCCACAGCGCTTAGCGACGCAGTCGAGCTGGTAAAGGCTTGCGAGGCCTACCAATTTCATGCCAAGCAGATCCATCAGCCGGCGGGAGGTCTGCAAACTATACCCCTCTCATGGCCATTCGCGGTTTGGGGGCTGGACATTCTGGGCCCGTTCCCTCGGCCACCAGGGGGCTATCGCTACCTCTACGTCGCCGTTGATAGATTCATCAGGTGGACTGAGGTGGAACTTGTCCGCACCATCCCAGCAGGCTCGGAGGTCAAGTTCATCAGGGGCTTGTGAGCTGGTTAGGGGTGCCTAACCGCATCATCATCGACAACGGTTCGCAGTTCACCAGTAATCTCTTCAAAACATAATGTCTAACCTTGGAACACAGATATGGTACGCCTTGGTGGCGCACCCTCGGAGCAACGGCCAGGCCGAGCGAGCCAATGCGGAGGTTCTTAAGGGCCTCAAGACCAGGACCTTCAAGAAGAAGCTGGAGGCCTGCGGCAGGGGCTGTACGACGAGCTCCGGTCTGTGCTGTGGTCCATCTGCACGACTGAGGGAGTCCTGGACTAGGGGGTGTCCGGATAGCCGAACTATCATCTTTGGTCGGACTCCAAGACTATGAAGATACAAGATTGAAGACTTCGTCCCGTGTCCGGATGGGACTTTCCTTGGCGTGGAAGGCAAGCTTGGCGATACGGATATGTAGATCTCCTACCATTGTAACCGACTACGTAACCCTAACCCTATCCGTGTCTATATAAACCGGAGGGTTTTAGTCCGTTGGACGAACAACAATCATACCATAGGCTAGCTTCTAGGGTTTAGCCTCCTTGATCTCGTGGTAGATCTACTCTTGTACTAGCCATATCATCAATACTAATCAAGCAGGAGTAGGGTATTACCTCCATCGAGAGGGCCCGAACCTGGGTAAAAACATCGTGTCCCTTGTCTCCTATTACCATCCGCCTAGACGCACAGTTCGGGACCCCTACCCGAGATCCGCCGGTTTTGACACCGACATTGGTGCTTTCATTGAGAGTTCCTCTGTGTCGTCACCTATAGGCCCGATGGCTCCTTCAATCGTCAGCAACGACGCAGTCCAGGGTGAGACTTTTCTCCCCGGACAGATCTTCGTATTCGGCGGCTTTGCACTGCGGGCCAATTCGCTAGGCCATCTGGAGCAGATCGAAAGCTACGCCCCAGCCATCGTGTCAGATTTGGAAGTTTGAACTATACGGCCCGATGTCCGCGGAGACTTAATCTTTGACAGATTCGAGCCACGGCCGGCCGCGACCGTCTCGATGGGTATGATCTACCGCCACCGAGCGGTGCCTCGAGGTCAAGATCAAAGATCCGCTCCGACCCTTAATCCGGAGCTGGATTCGCCGATCGAGGACGGTTGGTTGGACACCGCCTCGGGGGCTGAAATCTCTACGACGATCGAGTCAACACCCTCCCTCGTCTTTGCGGCTCGCGACTCCCTGTGTGCCGGACTCCTTGCCGGACTCCGAACCCTCTGCGCCCCTGCCAATCGAATCCGATTGGGCGCCGGTCATGGAGTTCATCGCCGCGGACATCTTTCAAAGACTCGCCCTTTGGCGACATCTTGAATTCACTAAAGTCTCTCTCTTTATCGAGAGCCTGGCCGGACTACGGTCAGAAGGTTGGGATGCGGACGACGAAGAAATTCAACGCCCACCCACCACCCACTTTGTAGCCACCGCCGATGATTTAACCGACATGCTCGACTTCGACTCGAGGATATCGACGGTATGGACGACGATGCCGGAGATTTACCAAGACCCAAATACCATGTGGCACTTTGGAAGGCCACCTCGTCATATGACATATACATGGTGGACATCCCAAAAGATGGGAATGGCGATGGAACGGCGGAGGATGACCCCTCCAAGAAACAACCCAAACGCTGACGTCAGCGGCGCCATTCTAAATCCTGTCACAGTAAAAACGGTGATTCCGTAACGGGAGACAATAACACCCCGGACAGTGCCGAAGACGACCCCCTCCAGCAGGACTCAGCGCGGGAGGAGGGAGAAGCAAGACCGCACGACAGTGGAGCAGAAAGAGAGGTAGAGGACGATAATTATGCACCTCCCTCCGAAGATGAGGCAAGCCTCGACGACGACGAATTTGTCGTGCCTGAGGATCCCGCCGAACAGGAGCGTTTCAAACGCAGGATTATGGCCACGGCAAGCAGCCTCAAGAAAAAGCAGCAACAGCTTAGAGCTGACCAAGACCTGCTAGCTGACAGATGGACTGAAGTCCTTGCAGCCGAAGAGTATGAACTCGAACGCCCCTCCAAAAGCTACCCCAAACGCAGGTCGTTGCCTCGACCAGAGGAAGCAGCACACAAACCTACATCACCAGCGCATGATGCGGCCGACCGGCCACCCCGTGGCCGCGACAGAGAGGCCTCTAGACCCTCCATTCAAGCCGCAACCCGACGCCGCTCAAAAAGTACCAAGGCACGGGAAAACGCGCCGGACTTGCAAGATATATTGGAGGACAAGGCAAAACATACAAGATCGATCTACGGATCGTGTGGGCGCCCCACGACACGTGATGATAACCGTCACGCCAGATACTGCAACTCCGCCGGGTCAACACGATGAGACAAAGCTCATTTGAGCTGCGCCGTGATATAGCCCAATACAGAGGCGCCAGACACCCACTATGCTTCACAGATGAAGTAATGGATCATCAAATCCTCGAGGGCTTCAAACCCGTAAACATCGAATCATACGATGGTACCACAGATCCTGCGGTCCGGATCGAGGACTATCTCCTCCATATCCACATGGCCCGGTGATGATCTACATGCCATCAAATACCTCCCACTCAAGCTTAAAGGACCAGCTCGGCATTGGCTCAACATCTTGCCGCCAGAATCAATTGGTTGTTGGGAGGACCTCGAAGCCGCATTCCTTGATAACTTCCAGGCACATACGCGACCACCGCATCGCCCGATGACCTCAGCCACATAATCCAGCAGCCAGAAGAATCGGCCAGACAATTCTGGACACGGTTCCTAACTAAGAAAAATCAAATTGTCGACTGTCCGGATGCAGAGGCCCTTGCAGCCTTCAAACATAACATCCGCGACGAGTGGCTAGCCCGGCACCTAGGACAGGAAAAGCCGAAATCCATGGCATCCCTCACCACACTCATGACCTGCTTTTGCGCGGGAGAAGACAGCTGGCAAGCTCGTAGTAACAACTTGACCAAAAACCCTGGTAGTTCGGATACCAAGGACAACAATGGCAGGTCGCGTCGCAACAAGAACAAGCGCCGTATTAACGGCGACAATGATGAAGATACGGCAATCAATGCCGGATTCAGAGGCTCTAAACCCGGTCAGCGGAAGAAGCCATTCAAAAGGAATACCCAGGGCCCATCCAACTTGGACCGAATACTCGATCGCTTGTGCCAGATACATGGCACCCCTGAAAAACCAGCCAACCACACCAACAGGGATTGTTGGGTGTTCAAGCAAGCAGGCAAGTTAAGTGCCGAACTCAATGACAAGGGGCTGCATAGCGATGACGAGGAAGAGCCCTGGCCGCCGAACAATAGAGGACAGAAGGGCTTTCCCACACAAGTGCGGACGGTGAACATGATATACGCAACCCACATACCCAAAAGGGAGCGGAAGCGTGCACTAAGGGACGTATATGCGATGGAGGCAGTCGCACCAAAGTTCAACCCATGGTCCTCCTGCCCGATCACATTTGATCAAAGGGACCACCCCACTAGCATCCGTCACGGCGGATTCGCCGCATTGGTTCTTGACCCAATTATCGACGGATTTCACCTCACTAGAGGCCTGATGGACGGCAGTAGCAGCCTGAACCTGCTTTATCAGGATACAGTGTGCAAAATGGGCATAGACCCCTCAAGGATTAAACCAACAAAGATGACCTTTAAAGGCGTCATACCGGGTGTAGAGGCCAATTGTACAGGCTCAGTTACACTCGAAGTGGTCTTCGGTTCGCCGGATAACTTCCGAAGCGAAGAGTTAATCTTCGACATAGTCCTGCTCAGTCAAGCTATCACGCACTGCTCGGACGAACCGCATTCGCAAAATTCAATGCGGTGCCGCACTACGCATACCTCAAGCTCAAAATGCCAGGCCCTCGAGGAGTAATCATGGTCAATGGAAACACCGAACACTCTCTCCGAATGGAGGAGCACACGGCGGCCCTCACGGCGGAGGTGCAAAGCATCCTCTCACAGCAACTCTCGAGTCCGGCCACTAAACGTCCGGACACTGTCAAGCGCGCCCGGAGTAACCTACAACAAGACCGCCTGGCCTGATCCAAGCATCGCCAGAGTAATCCGCCCCAACCCAGCCCTCGCGAAAATTGTGAAGCCAAGATTACGCTGTACATAACTACGCCTAGAGATACTATGGGCATAAGGGGAGGGCACGACCACGGAACGCTGACATCTGGCTCAACCGCACTGTGGGCTCCGATTGTGTCATTCTTTTTCTTTTTTCTTTTTCTTACTTTCAGACTCCGCTTAGAAGCTCTGTCCGGCACTTGAATTGCCGAACTCACGATGCAACAGCCAGGGAAGCGTAGTTACGTCGAGTGTCCAGGTGGTCTCTATTACGAGCATTATACATGTTTTACATACCATCCCGCAGCTTACCACTGGAGGGGGACATGTTAAATAGTCCCATCCCTTGCTTATCGCACTATTTGTATCATTCTGCTTTCTTTGAAGTACCTTTTTGAATAAACAATACATAGCTTTTGCCTATTATTGCACTCCTTTCTTTATCTATATATATATGTTCATTTCATGACATGTTGCACCCGTACACTTTGGTACGGCCAATACACCAGGGGCTTAAGTACCCCAAAATTATGGTGTGATAAGTCCGAACACTTTCACAAGTGCGGCACCCCGAACTTATAGCATCATATGCATCGGCTCGAATCATGTCTTGGGTCAATAGTTGGGTTTTCCGGCTCCCATGTTTTGGTACCTTACGTTTCGATTATATCGGCTAAGGTAGCACCGGAGAACCACTGCGATTGTGCCCCGGTTGAGCTGGGTTGAGCACCTCAGTGGAGAAAGCTAAAACTGACCGTCATGATAGGGCGAAAGTGGGTCGCTGTTCGAGAGGTTTTTTAGGGTCCCTAAAGACTTATGCCGCTTAGAGCGAGGACTCGGCATTGTCCGTCCAAGGCGTGGATAGCGCCCCGAACTCGGTCTTCGAATACTAGGGGCTTCACGAAATTTAAAATTATAGAATTCTATGGCTAAGTGAGAGTGTTCAAGCATTATAAGTCCGGTTGCCTTGTTCGCTATGCTGAGCGCCTCCTTGATGGACCCAAGAATGGGAACAAGAGCGCTCAAGTTTATCCCGAACACCCCAAAGACTCGTGGCATGGGGCTGAAGCCAACGACTTGCCATCTCTCAAATTTGATAAACGGCCGCACAGAAGGTAATATTTTAAATTAACAAGCATTGCTTAGCGCATATGAACAAGTTTTCAGCGTACAGGATAACAAATGCGAGTCTATTAAAAAATTACATCTTTGGAGCACTCATCCGCTATACGGCGGGCACCCTTCAGGACGCCCTCATAGTACATTTCGGGCTTGCGATGCTCCTTGCCCTTCGGTGGCCCGTCTGGCCACAAGCTTCTCCGCATCCAGCTTGCCCTGTGCACTTTAGCACGGGCAAGGGCCCAACGGCACCTTCAATGCAGACGGAGCGCTTGATGACTTCAATCCATGGACAAAGGCCCACCACCCGCCGCACTAGCCCAAAGTAGCTCCTGTGCATGGCTTCCAATGGCCACACCTGAACTATGAGGCCCTTCATGGCCTGTTCGGCGACCTTGTGGAGCTCGACCAGCTGCTTCAGCTGGTCGCTTAGGGGCACCGGACGTTCGGCCTCAGCATACTGAGACCAGAACACCTTCTCCGTCGAGCTCCCCTCCTTGGTGCGGTAGAATGCGACAGCATCAGACACACTACGGGGTAGATCTGCGAATGCTCCTGGAGAGCTACGAATCCGGGTAAGTACTAGATAAATGACTTTTACATTCTTGCTCTGTAAAGAATGCCTTACCCGCCGCGATCTTCTTTATCGCCTCAATCTCCTGGAGGGCTTTTTGGGCCTCGGCCTTAGCAGCTTTGGCTCTCTCAAGAGTCGAGGCAAGCTCGGACTCTCGGGTCTTTGAGTCACGCTCCAAACCCTCGTGTTTTTCCACGAGAGCCTGGAGCTCTTGCCGCACCTCCGCCAGCTGCGCCTCCCCCTTCTCTCGCTCGGTGCATTCCGTGGCCGCTTTGTTTTCGGCTGCAGACACCGCCTCCTTCAGGGTTGCCACCTCGCTCGTGGCCCCTGCAGTACCCATGTTATTCCTGTTATTTTTTGCAACCAAATCCTTTCTATAAGGTATTTCTTTAATAAGGTATTACTTACCTTCCCTGTCCTCGAGCTGCTTCTTGGCAAGGCCGAGCTCGTTCTCGGACCGCTCGAGGCTCTGCTTCAATGCATTGACCTCCGCAGTCAGTGCGCAGCCTGCATTCCCATATTGACATACTTATGTTAGACTCCTGCGTATATCTTTTTAGATCCTCAGTCCGGCTTTTCTTTCCGAACACCGAACTAAGCATCAGGGGCTACTGTCTATGCGGTAATATTTTTACATATTCTAAACTTACCTCAAAGCCTGTTAGAAGGCTGGTACAGGCTTCAGTCAGCCCGCTCTTGACGGACTGAACTTTCCGGATCACCACAATCATAATAGTGCGGTGCTCCTCCTCGATGGAGGCGCTGTTAAGCGCCTCCAGTAAGCTATCTGGTGCCTCCGGTTGGACGGAGGACACCGGCGTCTTACCCTTCCTACGAAGGGGCCGCTTGCCGGACTTCGGAACCGCTGAAGGTTCCGGTATGGAGTCCGGACGAGGGTCGGGCTTAGAGCCCCTGGGGGTCTCGCTCCCCTCGCGCCTGGAGTCCGGGAGGTTGCCTTGCGGCGCCTCCTGCGCCACCTCCTCTTGACCAGGCCCCCCTTGGGGCCCCACCTCGGCATCGTCTGCAGCGTGAGGTGAGGAGGCGGCCAGAAGTGAAGTACTCTCCATTTCCGACGAACTCAGGGACCCGCTCGATGAAGAGGCAAGCTCGCCCTTGGGCGGGCTGCATGATTGTTCGGCATTAGAGAACACTATGCAATGGAAAAAAGCCATGGGTATCCGGACACTTACGATCTCGCCAGGGGCTTAGCCCTTGTTGGCCACTCCTCGTCGTTGTCGGCGTTGGTGGAGAAGTCCGGAGGAAGGGTCCTTCCCTTCTTGGACCCTCCGGCCTCCCCAGTTGGGGCCGCCTTCCTTTTCCTCTCTTCCCCCGCTGGGGGAGAGGCTTCTTTTTCCTCCTCCTTGTTCTCAGGAGAGGATTCTGCTTTAGAATCTGACAGCGCTAGGCGTCGGGAGCTCCTTCGAGTTCCCGTGGCCTCCTTCTTGGCCTTCTTCTCCATCACCACGTGAGGTGCCGGAGCCAGCAGTCCCGTCAATCGGGCGTCCGGCTGGTCTTCGGCAAAGGAGCCGGACAGTTAATCTGTCCGGACGTCTTCAGCCAGTCCTGTCAAAGGTTGGGGAGTTTTAGATCCCACATAGAGTCACTCTATGAAAAAAGAGTCCCGTAAAGGGTAAAATAACTTACCTCGCTGGCTTGACGCTGCGAGCTGAATCCGTGAACTTCGGTAGCGGATGCGGGGGCTTCGGCGCCCTTGAACAGCACCTTCCAGGCATCTTCGTACGTAGTGTCGAAGAGCCGACTCAAGGTCTGGTGCTGTGCCGGATCAAACTCCCACAAATTGAAGGCCCGTTGCTGGCACGGGAGAATCCGGCGAATGAGCATAACCTGGACTACGTTGACAAGCTTGAGCTTCTTGTCCACTAGGTTTCGGACACAGGTTTGAAGTCTGGTCAGCTCTTCCGAATCACCCCACGTCAGGCTCGTCTCTTTCCATTATGTGAGCCGTGTGGGGGAGCCAGATCTGAATTCGGGGGCTGCCGCCCATTTGGAGTCGCGCGGCTCGGTGATGTAGAACCACCCCGATTGCCACCCCTTTACTGTCTCCACGAAGGAGCCCTCGAGCCATAGAACATTGGGCATCCTGCCCGCCATGGCGCCTCCGCACTCCGCCTGTCGGCCTCCCACTATCTTAGGCTTGATGCTAAAGGTCTTCAACCATAAACCGAAGTGGGGTTGGATGCAGAGGAAAGCCTCGCACACGACGATAAACGTCGAAATATTGAGGATGAAGTTTGGGGCCAGATCATGGAAATCCAGGCCGTAGTAGAACATGAGCCCCCGGACAAATGGGTGAAGTGGAAAACCTAGTCCGCGGAGGAAGTGGGTGAGGAACACCACCCTCTGATGGGGCCTGGGGTGGGGACGAGCTGCCCCTTGTTGGGGAGCCGACATGCGATGTCGTCGGACAAGTATCCGACCTCCCGCAGCTTTGTGATGTGCCCCTCCGTGACGGAGGAGGCCATCCACCTGCCTCCCGCTCCGGACATAGTTGGAGAAGGTTGAGGTGGGATGTGCGGACTTGGGTGCTGGAGCTCGAGTGCGCGGAAATGGATAAGCAAAGGAGGAAGAAGGCGTAGGTGAAAAGGTGGATCCTTATCCCCTTATATGGACGGACGAAGCTATGCGTCCCCCGCCAGCCTGGTAAAACTCGCTTATCTCCCAAGCGCCGTAATCAATGGTGCGGATGGGTTACCCATGTCCGTATTGATGGGAATCCCGGGATAAGGGGGCACGATCTATGCTTTGATAGGACGTGCCAGGGAAACCGCCTCGCTAAATGCGCTGAGGTGGAACAGTAAAAAACGATTCATATAAAGGCCTGGCCGTGGTGTGATGTCACGCCGCGGAATACGTCAGCAGATCTATGCAAAAGTTATTCTCTCTACGGTGGTATGTGGAACTTGTTTTGCAGAGCTGGACACTATCCCTGTGTTCAAAACTTTCTATGAATTATTCGGAGGAGGAACCCGCCTTGCAATGCCGAAGACAATATGCGCGCCGGACTCGTTGTCATTGAAGCCTGGTTCAGGGGCTACTGAGGGAGTCCTGGACTAGGGGGTGTCTGGATAGCCGAACTATCATCTTTGGTCGGACTCCAAGACTATGAAGATACAATATTGAAGACTTCGTCCCGTGTCCGGATGGGACTTTCCTTGGCGTGGAAGGCAAGCTTGGCGATACGGATATGTAGATCTCCTACCATTGTAACCGACTCTGTGTAACCCTAACCCTATCCCGGTGTCTATATAAACCGGAGTGTTTTAGTCCGTGGGGACGAACAACAATCATACCATAGGCTAGCTTCTAGGGTTTAGCCTCCTTGATCTCGTGGTAGATCTACTCTTGTACTAGCCATATCATCAATATTAATCAAGCAGGAGTAGGGTATTACCTCCATAGAGAGGGCCCGAACCTGGGTAAAAACATCGTGTCCCTTGTCTCCTGTTACCATCCGCCTAGACGCACAGTTCAGGACCCCCTACCCGAGATCCGCCAGTTTTGACACCGACAACAACCGCGGCCAAGTCGACTGGCGAGACCCCGTTCTTCCTCGTCTACGGAGCAGAAGCTGTCCTCCCTCACGAGGTCAGGCGGCGCTCCGCACGGGTCCTGGTGTTCGATGAAGCACAGCAGGACGCCATGCGGGGGACGGATCTCGTGTTGGGAGAGGAACATCATCGTGAGGCCCCCTGCGAGCGGCAAGGTATCAAGAGGTGCTGCGGCGATACCACTGCTGCAACATCCGCCCCAGGACTCTGGAGGTAGGGGACCTCGTGCTCAGGCGGGTCCTCTCCAGGGAAGGGTTGCATAAGCTCTCTCCCATGTGGGAGGGTCCGTTCAAAGTTGTGCATGTTTTCAGGCCCGGCTCTGCACACTTGGAGACGTAGGAAGGGGTGCCCATCCCGGACACATGGAACATCCAGCATCTCCGGAAGTTCTACCCCTGAAAAAGGCCCAGAGCCTGTGAAGAAGGCAAACGCCTATGTAGCTTATTTTTCTGAAAAAAGGCCCAGAGCCTGTGAAGAAAGCAAATGCCTGTGAAGCTTATTTTTCTGAAAAAAGGCCCAGAGCCTGTGAAGAAGGCAAACGCCTGTGAAGCTTATTTTTTCCGAGAAAGTCCCGGAGCCTGTGAAGAAGGCCAACGCCTGTGAAGTTCATTTCCCCAAGAAAGGCCCGGAGCCTGTGAAGAAGGCCAATGCCTATGAAGCTCGCTGCCCGTGACACTCTCACGTAATAATGAGTTGGGGTTGTACACGCCCCGGAGTCTCAGGAGCGCCGGCCTCAGGCCCTGGGGCTCCCTCCCACGCCTAGTGGCAGCACTTAGCTCCGCGCTGGTGAGAAGACGTCGAAGACTAGATTAGGTGCCGGACGCGGCTTTTTCATTTGCTTTCTGCAGTTGGCTTGTTCATTCCCATTTGGAGTTTTATTGAAGTTGTTGCCGTCTTTGGCTTGAGACTCTTTTCCTTCTTTGCTCTCCTGCCTCGATTGCTCTCGCGCGAGTCTCGCGAGGGAGCAACACGGGCAACCTCGCGAGTGTTTTCTTCCCTTATTGTTTGAGGCTTCCCTAACCGGGTCCACTACGGGAGCACCCCTCCCAGTCCGTTCCCCATGGGCACCGCGACGCAAACACAGGACCTGGTTCGGTCGCCTCCACAGCTGGGGCCGGAAGCCACCTCTCCTGACTAATCTTTGCAGGACATTAAGCATTCGACGGGGCCTCGACATCGGGCAGCGAAGGCCGCGTCAGGTCCCCCCGAGCTAAGTAATTTCTACGCGCAGGCGTGTGGCACAAAAGCATAATACATAAATAGCGGAAACAGTATGATAATTAGCAGCAACAGTCCAAGCACGCCCCTGCTGGTCGCGGCCACCGCTGGAGGAGCTGCTGTCCGAAGGAGAGCCGCCGAAGCTCGACGAGCCCCGGGCGTCGCCGACCACGCGCGCGCTGTCGTCTTCATCCTGATCATCGCCGGGGCTAGGTCCACGGCAACGGTCGTCGTCTTCTGGGCAGCACCCAGCGCGGCGGCCGCCTTCTCCAAACACCCTCACGTAGAGGGTGGCATCGCCGTCAAACTTGAAGTGCAGAGTGCACCGCCAGCTTAGACCACGCGCGCGGGCAAACGTTTGCCAGCCGCGGGTCAGTGCCACACTCCCGGCGGCAGAGACGTCCAGCAAAGCCCAGGAGGCCCGGCTGCAGCAACCGTCCGCCTGAAGCCAGAGGCCGCCCGGGGCGCCGGTCGGAAGCTCACCCAAAAGGTAGTGGGGAAGCTGGAGCCAGGTGCTAGTCGGCTCCACCGACCACACGACAAACTCTGGTAGCACATCTACCGAGTGGAAGCGCGGCATAGGAGGCCGCACGATCGTAGGGCGCCCCCCATCGGCAACCCGGCGCCCGTTGCTGCGCGGGAGATCGTCCCCACGGCCATGGGAAGCCGCTGCAGGAGCCACAGGATGCTTGCGAGGACGGCCTCGACCGCGCTTGGCCGGGGGAGAGTCAGGCTCTACCTGGCGGGCCTTCCCCTTCTCCGCAGCCGAGAACCTCTTCGACAGAGCCATGGAGAGAAAGGTCCAGCAAGAGGACATGGACTGGAAGGGCTCGCGCCGTTCCGTACTTATAACCGGAGGAGGCCAACCGTCGGCCTCCACGATCGCAGGTAATCATGACCCATTTCTGCATGCTGGGACTTGTCAAGTCGTGCGGTTGCCGAGGCGTCATGGGGAAGCGGAGACACCCACGACCAACCAATCGCCACGCGGCGCCCAAGGCCGCAGGCTTTTGGGGCCCACGGCGCTTCGTACTTGCCCCTTCGCTTCCCTGCTAAGCCAAGTCCGGGCGCGCCTTGGGCCCTAGGGCTACTGTCGGCGTTATGGGAACGAGGGTCCCCAGACATGCCCGCCTGCGGCCTGCAGCATGGATCAAGTGGGGGCCCAGCACGGCCCAGCTTCATCATGTCAAGCTCAAGACCCTCGCGAGGGTCCAAGCCTCGCGAGGCGGACGACAGGAACCTACCTCAGGAGCAGCCTCGTCAGGCAGGCTCGCGAGGAGGCGGAGAGATCAAGGCGGGGTACCTCGCGAGGGTGCCCCATGACGCAAGCCATGACGATCAAGGCCAGGCGGGCGCCAGCCCGCGCAATGTCCTCATTTCCCCTTTGGTGCAAAGGAGGCAAGCACAGGCCGAGGCATCAGGCAAAGGTTACCGCTTCGGTGCAACAAGACCAAGACCAGCAGAACGGTAGGATGGAGGTCATCGTGGAGCCCAGGACGGCGTCACCGTCAGAGCCTTTGGCAGCCGAAGACCAACTTTAGTCAGGATAAGTGTACTAGATGTTCCCCTTCAAAATGGCCAATTGTTGGCGCCCTTCCCGCTCATTATTTGGGAAGAGGCCGAGGGCCTCCCTCTATAAATAGGACTAGTGATAACCCACAAGTATAGGGGATCGCAACAGTTTTTGATAAGTAAGAGTGTCGAACCCAACGAGGAGCTAAAGGTAGAACAAATATTCCCTCAAGTTCTATCGACCACCGATACAACTCTATGCATGCTTGACGTTCGCTTTACCTAGAACAAGTATGAAACTAGAAGTACTTTGCAGGAGCGATAGGATAGGTTAGCAAGATAATAAAGAACACGTAAATAAAAAGTAGGGGCTGTTTAGATAAAGGCACAACTAAAGTAAATATGGCGAGTGTGAAAAAGTGGTGGTAGGAGTTGTGGAATTGTCCCTAGGCAGCTGACTATATTACTAGACCGATAATCACTATTGCAATTCTATTTGAGGGAGAGGCATAAGCTAACATACTTTCTCTACTTGGATCATATGCACTTATGATTGGAACTCTAGCAAGCATCCGCAACTACTAAAGATTCATTACGGTAAAACCCAACCATTGCATTAAAGTATCAAGTCCCCTTTATCCCATACGCAAACAACCTACTTACTCGGGTATGTGCTTCTGTCACTCACGCCACCCACCATAAGCAAATCATAAACTATGCATCAAAAACAGAATCTGTCTAAAACAGAACATTCACCATACTTCTGATACTTGAAAAATTCTACCAAAATTTGGAAAAATAAAGAATTTGTACAGCAAGACAGTGCAAAAAGAATCAGAACCATTTGACGTTGCAGTAAAAAATTAAAATTCACGCACTACAGCCAAAGTTTTTGTCCTGCACCGCACAAACCAACAAGCATTGTAAACATCCTAAAGGCAAACCTTGGCACATTATTTTTATAATACAATGGAATTGTACAAGGGGATAATTATTTTTATTGAAAAGTTTCTGTAATTAAGATTCACAAAGTTCCCATGAGCATGAACAAATTTAAGGACGTCCCCCACTTTCACAATGCTCGTCTCTCTCACTTTCACTTTTCTTTTTGAAAAGTCTTCGGTTCCCCTCTTTATTTTTGTTGTTTTTAAATTATATGAAAGCACTCAACATAAATAAATGACTCTCTAAAACTTCCGGGTTGTCTCCCTGGCAGCGCTTTCTTTAAAGCCATTAAGCTAGGCATATAGTGCTCAATTAGTGAATCCACCCGGATCCCAAGGTATATCAAAGCCAATTTTAATTAGCAATGATTTGTAATTTAGTAGTGAGCAAAAAGTAATATATATCATGTAATGACGAAGTCTAACTCTCTTCCTATGCATCGGCATGTCATAAAAGAACAATTCATGCACACATAGTAAAGGCCAATGCATAGTATAAACAGTTTCTTGCAATTTTATCGTATGGGAAACATAGAGAGGTGGAGATATAGTTCCTCTCTCATAATAATTGCAAGTAGGAGCAGCAAGCACATGCATATTATATCTATCAAAATCATCATGTGCAATGTTATGAGGCAACCCATCAATATAATCCTTAATAAGTGCAAACTTCTCCGATACAGTATAATCAGGAGAATTCAAAAAGATAATAGGACTATCATGCATGGGTGCAACAGCAACAATTTCATGTTTAACATAAGGAACTATAGCAAGTTCATCTCCATAAGCATAATTCATATTGGCATCTTGGCCACAAGCATAGCAAGCATTATCAAAAAGGGATATTTCAAAAGAATCATAGGGATCATAACAGTCATCATAGCAATCATCCTTCGGTAAGTACGAAGGGGAATTAAACAATGTATGAGTTGAAGAGTTACTCTCATTAGAAGGTGGGCACGGGTGATCAATCCGCTCTTCCTCCTTTTGTTCTTTGCTCTCCTCGTCATCTTTTTCATCCAATGAGCTCACCATTTCATTAATTTCTTCTTCCATAGCTTCCTGCAAAATATTAATCTATTCTTGGACAGCGGAGTAGTTCTCAATATATGGTTTAACATAAGGATTAGAAGCATAATTATCATAGCAATATTTAAGTATGGCAAAATTTTCAGATTCGTAAAGAGTAGCACCATACTTTTCAATCAAAGAAGCAATTTCGTAAGCACCCTTAAAAGCAAAAAAATTCTTCAATTTGTTGAACATCATAGTAATTATAAACACCCTTAGCATACGAGGATAAGATTCCATTATCAATAGACTCACATTGGTAGGGAAGGTGTTTCTTAGGGTTTCGTAACAACAAGTAAAATCATAAATTTCACATAAATTCCAAGCATAGCATTGCATAGTATTAATTTGATGCTGCAAAAGTTTCCCTTTCTGAGATATTCGGTGTCGCACAAAACAAGCATGCTCATCCAAAGATTTGCCCTCAACTAAGCTAGTTGGGGTTTCAGCACGAGCACATAGGGATCGAAGATGATCCAAGTAATGAGCTTCAAAGAAGGTGATAGATTTTGAGTGGTTCTTCAACCATTGGTTCAGTAGGTACTACTAATTTTTTGGTATTTTGCGTTTCCTACCCATAACTAAAGATAGAAAACAACTACGAACAACAAAAATAAAAATTACTTAGTGATAAAGCAAACAAGCACACACGAGAATATTCACCCCACGCTATTGTTCCCCGGCAACGGCGCCAGAAAAAGGTCTTGATAACCCACAAGTATAGGGAATCGCAACAGTTTTCGATAATTAAGAGTGTCGAACCCAACGAGGAACTAAAGGTAGAACAAAGATTCCCTCAACTTCTATCGACCACCGATACAACTCTACGCACGCTTGACGTTCGCTTTACCTAAAACAAGTATGAAACTAGAAGTACTTTGCAGGAGCGATAGGATAGGTTAGCAAGATAATAAAGAACACGTAAATAAAAAGTAGGGGCTGTTTAGATAAAGGCACAACTAAAGTAAATATGGAGAGTGTGAAAAAGTGGTGGTAGGAGTTGTGGAATTGTCCCTAGGCAACTGACTATATTACTAGACCGATAATCACTATTGCAATTCTATTTGAGGGAGAGTCATAAGCTAACATACTTTCTCTACTTGGATCATATGCACTTATGATTGGAACTCTAGCAAGCATCCGCAACTACTAAAGATTCATTAAGGTAAAACCCAACCATAGCATTAAAGTATCAAGTCCCCTTTATTTCATACGCAAACAACCTACTTACTCGAGTATGTGCTTCTGTCACTCACGCCACCCACCATAAGCAAATCATAAACATATTGCAAACCCTACAACGGGAATCCCTCACGCTTGCGCGACACGGAGGGCACAATAGGACAGCACTAATAATAAAACACGCAATTCAAACCAATCATAGCAATTCATCAATCACCAATAGGACAACGAAAATCTACTCAGACATCATAGGATGGCAACACATCATTGGAAAATAATATGAAGCATAAAGCACCATGTTCAAGTAGAGGGTACAGCGGGTTGCGGGAGAGTGGACCGCTGAATATAGAAGGGGACGGTGATGGAGATGTTGGTGAAGATGACGGCGGTGTTGGTGTAGATCATGGTGATGATGATGGCCCCCTGAGCCTCCGGCGCCACCGGAAGCAAGGGAGAGAGCCCCCTTCTTCTTCTTCTTCCTTGACCTCCTCCCTAGATGGGAGGAGGGTTTCCCTCTGTTCCTTGGCTCCCATGGCTTGGGAGGCGAGAGCCTCCCGAGATTGGATCTATCTCTCTGCTTTCTGCGTTACATTCGGCTCTGCTTTCACCGCTTTAGCGTATATATGGAGATTCGTAACTGCGATTGGCCTGAAACCTTCGCCCAGATTTTTTTCCGAATATTATATTTCTTGCGGCAAAAGAAGAGCATCAACCGCCTTACGGTGGGCTCACGAGGGTAGGCGGCGCGCCTGGGGAGGCGCGCCCACCTCGTGACCACCTCGGGCACCGTCTCGCGTGGATTTTTCTTCTGGAATTTTCCATATTTTCCAAAAATAAGCTCCGTCCGTTTTTATCCCGTTTGGATTCTGTTTGATATGGATATTCTGCGAAACATAAAACATGCAACAGACAGGAACTGGCACTGGGCACTGGATCAATATGTTAGTCCCAAAAATAATATAAAAAGTTGCCAAAAAGTATATGAAAGTGAATAATATTGGCATGGAACAATCAAAACTTATAGATACGACGGAGACATATCAACTAGCCACCCCAACGAGAGAGGGAGAACAGAAAATAGGGCAAACCCCCTAGAGAGAAAGAGAGAGAGGCGACTGAACTCACCCAAGCAGTTCATTGCACCAACTCAAGAACAGCCCCTCGCGGGGCTGTTCTCCCTTTGTATTGTTCATCATCAGCCCCTGAGGCAATCCACCACACCACACACTAGAGTAGGGTATTACACCACAACGGTGGCCCGAACTAGTATAAACCTTGCGTCTCTCGTGCTTGTTCATCGTTCATAGTTTAGGTCCCTCGCAATCCATCGACGCACCACGCGAACTGGTAGGGGAAAGATCTCCGCGTGCACCCCAGTGTTCGAACCTCAAGGGTCTGCCGGAACCCGAAATCCGACAATCGGTTTGTACTGTAGCCATGCGGCTGATCATGGATGCTTTGTCGATAAGAGTGTGGCTACAGTCCTGCCGCCTAGCTGGCGTTCACTGAAGCCACAACACGTCTCTTCCGGTTAATGGCGCACGGACTTTGAGGGGAGAGGGGGCCGCCTGCTAGAACGCGGCCCACTCCCACTGCCGCCTGTTGGGGCATCGCCGCCTTCTGGTGGCTCTCGGATAGGTAGGGCCTGCCACCTGCAGGCCGTACCGACTGTCCATCGTGGTAGCATGGCTCCCTCTGTCATGGATGATGTCATGGGCTGCGTGCCAACAGTGCCACGTCGGACAAGGGGTGTCCGCCTGGTACACCGCACTGTGGCCATGATCTGCCCTAGATTCGGGGGTGGTAGGCTACACTGTAGCCACGCCCTGTCTCATCGTAGTAATAGGGGTGCAGACTTTGAGCGGATGAGGGGCCGCCTGCTTGGAGTCAGCCTCGACGTGGCCGCCTGCCAGGAGTCGGCCTCTACGTGGCCGCCTTCTTTGATCTTGCCGCCTTCTACCAGCCGGCCGCTTGGACCAGCCAGCCCAAGAAGGCAGCCGCTCGTCCAGGAGGCATGAGGGGCGCAGCTAGCTCCGATGTCTTGAAATACCCTGGGGGGCTGATGAGGCTACCCAGAGCCATTTATTCTGATTTCCTCACACATCGGTTGGTGACCCGGTGAACTAGGGCGTGAGGATGTCGTTGATGGATCCGTATGTATCTTTATCTTTTCTTCAAATCCATGCAGTAGTATATGGTACTACTAGTAATTATCTTACCTTTCGCATCAACTTCATTATTTTCGTACGTACTCCATGCATGAACCACGCCAGAACTGAACTTCTCATTACTCTAGGGAAAATCAATATTTCTATCTATCGGTCGCGCCATGGAGCAGAACCAAATTTTACAAGTTCCAATTCAAAATGAAAAGCCTGCCGTGTTCGCATCACACACCCACACGGTTGGTCCGGCACGCCACTCAAGGGGGAATGTGTGTTGTGTTGAATTTTCACTTACAAGTGGGGTCGCAGTTGAGAAAACCGAGTATCGGCAAACCCCCACCCCTCCCACCGCGTGATGCCTGAGAAAACAGGAGGGAGAAGAGATGGCTGTAGCATGGACTCCAAGAAAATTGATGTCAGATGGGACTCGTGCGGGTGGCGTGTGCCGTACTACTAGACGTGAATGCTAGTTATGTCCCATGCCACCCCACAATATCAAGCCTATATCGAGGTGCTGGTTACGTAGAACAAATTTCCTGGGGTCCGTGCTCAACCCTCCTCTATCTCTCTTCTCAGCCAGCTAGTAGACGCGCAGATCCCATCGTCTGTTTGCTCACATGCAGTCCCACATGTCAGTGAAAATGCAAGAGGACCCACTGAACCTGCACATCTTTCACCTCGACGTGTTGGTGATGAAAAACAAATCCAATAAAGGTCTTCGGTGGCCGCTTTTGGAGTTACTCAAGATTAGTAAGATTCTATTTACAGTTTAACCCAACATGCACATCACATGGCTTCAACTAGCACTCCATTTTCTTGCATGACATGACCTGGATGCTAGATGTCCCACGTGTCGGCAAAAGGAGGAAGAACTCGACCAAATCATCTCCACATTTAGACCGGAGGAGTAGGAAGCACGGCAAGCCCTATGCCTACATCATACTACGTACAAGCCCACCTCACGCAGTCACGCTATCATCATATTTCTCGGCCTCCGTGTGACCCTAGCTCTAGTTGATCTGACTAGAACTAATTATTGTGCTAGCATACTCCAATATTGGTTGGCTCTATGTGATGTGGCAACTTTATATAACCGGATCCTGGCTATACTACTAAGGAACTAAAACTCCAATAAGTGAGTCAAAAACCATTCATAAATTTAGTTTATGACATGCATATGCAAATGTACCATTCATTACATACAAAAAGTCATCAAAACACAACGACAACGTGGATACATGTTGGATTATAGATCAGTTCCAACAAAACATTCTAGTAAATACTAAAGTTTTCATCACACAACAAATAACAAGCAATGAAATGAACTTGATCTCAACCAAACCTCCGCGTTGGAAACGCTTGCATTAAACCATAGGTAAGCCTCTGGGAAGGGCCAACTATTGTCAATCTCGAGACCAATGTAGGACTAATCATCCAGGCTGAAGCGACCTATATCAGAACACATATTGTGATAGCCACGGTAGGGAACCATAGCAATGTCCAAGGTATAGATACAGTTGCTTCTCATAAATGGTAGTAACATTGTGTCAATAGGAGCTGGATCGCCTTTCACCATCATTGGATAGTTTTCTCCAAGGAAGAGTGAGTTTGCTCCAAGAGTATCAATACTAAACCAGGGAGAAGGTGTTGGTGCTAGCACAGTAGTATCCATCCCGAATACCCTACAATGGATATTGGAATAAGTCCGGAGAGTGTGACCATGGGAGACAACGCCGGCTTCCTTAGTAACATCAGCAGTGCCGTGTATATAGACGAGAAGAGGTGATCCATCGGAATAAGTTGCCAGGCGCTACTGAGAATGGGTCCTCATGCTCGTGATCATCATCGTCGTCATCTCCCCCTTACTTATAAAATTTTTCAAGTACAGGTGGTGGAATGTTCACAGGACCTTGGAAACACAAGAAGGTTAATTATTAAAGGGAAACTAGCTAACCCGCATGCGTGTGGATGCAACAATTATAATTACGGTGGAAGACAAACGAGCCGAAAGAATCAGGATTCTATGCGAAAACTATGCCACGAGTGGTGGCAGCAAACACAAGACCCTCATATTGAATTGCATCATAGTACACATCCGTGTATAGAAACTGATTTTTGAGCAATATCCATCGAGTCAGAAGTATGAAGGACAGCAACAAGCTTGTCGAGGATAGCGACAGCACAAGCATTCCTAAAACCCCAAGAGCGGTCGGGAACTCGACAAATTGCTATCTTCTGTCGACAACAGTCACCATGATCGTAGTTGAACGTACGTAGAATACCGGTGTGCTCAACCTCTAGGCAGTCTGAGATTTTTGGAAGTGGAACCCGGTGACAAGTGTACACATTCATAAGTTCCCACTCGCAGTTGTACCCGATATATACAACCCAATCTCCATTTGCTCCTGCCCAACCCTTACCCTCAAGCGATGGCATCTTAACATCACACGTATCATTATCAAGCGGCATCAACTTGCGCAAGGCGAGGCTTGCGTCGTTCGCGCGCCAGTGATTAGGGTCATGGCGAAGAAGATAGGGGAGATCAAACCGCTCCTGGACCCTTAGGTTCTTTTTAATGATGTTATTAGTTGAGTCGAGAATGTTCTTGAATGAACCTGACATGCTAGCCGAGGTGATGACGTCGCACCGATCAATGAGTTTCTCCACCGCGTCATCTTTCAGATCGGGGCAAGAATAACAGGGTCGTTTCCAGCCTGTTCCCTCCATGGAGAAGACGATCAAACAATGGCAGAAGGAAGGGTGAAGGCAAATGGAGGAGGGAGGAAGAGCATGCGACAACAGTTCCAAATCGAGAGGGAAAGGCGAAGAGGCGGTGGATGGTTTCCACGGTACACGAAGAAGTGCCCCGGCCTACATAGACGTCCGTTCGGAAATTGTACAAAAGGACTCGCCGTCGTCTCACTGACATGTTGGAACGGGACCACATGTCAACGAAACATGGTGTGTAATTTCTCATGCAAAATGCGATCTGGCCGCGTTGCCCGAGGTGCCGCATTAGTTATCGACCTTTATTTTTTAATGGCGTGTCATTCGGTTTTGTAGCATGACTAACTAGTACTGTATGCAGAGAAAATATAAACTACTCTACCACTACTCCACCTCAAGTACTAGTATCAAAAAAAGATATATAGGGTGGAGCTTCAACGCTTATTTGCTAAGGGCTGCACACTTGCTTCTCACACTATCACCCCCTCTCTAGAACTAAAAAAGACGACTTCTCTCTCCCTCCTCAGAGGTGGTCACAGAACCTCCAGGGAAGAAAAGGACGTGCAGTGTTGATGCACTCGTCGTCGGCGAGCGAGGTCACGCACTGACGACAAGGCCATCCTCTTAGACCTAGCACCCGCGCGGGATGGCCTCTGTCTCCAAGCTCGTTGTCGTAGTGTGTGCGGAGGATGACGACCACGAGTGAAGCCACTTCCCACCGACCCTCAGGTATGCTACCTCTTTTCAAACCATACAGTTGTTCTATTGCCCCATCTGCCACGTCACTGCATGTTGATCTTTATCCACACCACCATCTTCCCAATTTTCTATCCTCTGCTCTGCTGGTCACGCAGACGAAAAACTTAATTTGCACTATTAAAGGAAACCCTACTTCATGCAGACTAATCTATGTCAGGGTTGAATAAGGAAAGGAAGGGAGAATGTATTGTCCAAGAGACTAGGCATCGAACCTACATCTATGTTGAAAAAGGAAAAATCAGTAGCTAAGGAAGGAGTCTCGTGTCTCTTGGTTGAGAAAGGGTAGAAATGCATGACAACGCAATAGATAATGACCAGGTCGATCGGTTTGTTGTCCTCACATAGGAAAAAGGTGGCTAAAGAGAACAAAAATGGGACGTAATCCACATATGCTGCCTGGATATCTGTTGCTTTGGGAAACGATACCTCCCTCACCACTCTATGCATCCGTGGAGGTACATCATACTAGTGCGCCCACTGTCCGAATGGGCCTCCCATACTCTTATTGCCACTTTTTTGCTGTTAGTATAGCACCATCGGTCAAGTCAAGCAATGCTACTGCTAAAGTGATGCCACATTTAACTAATGCCGCACTCAGTCTAATGCGACTGATAAATTTAAGCAATGCCATTTAATGTCACTGGATTATTTCAGGGTTAGTTGTTGATTGTGGATGTATTAAAGTTTTTTCAGCTAAGGCATTCCAATGTTGTTGCACAGCGAGTATACAAACGATGAAACTTGTTACTACCTTCAGATTTTTGCACTGTTAATGCTTATAGATTACATACCTCACTTTCATGAGATAAGTCAATTTTTTTGTACTATGTCACCAAAATGCCAAAGGTGCTGATGTCATTTTATTTTGGTTAAACTGCAATAAAAAATTAAGAAGACAAGAGGAAAGGTCAAGAGTGGGCACCTCCTCCTCCGGCTGTTCTCTTGTTCGTTCGATCAAGTTTTTATGTTTGCTCGATTATCAAGATTGGGATAGCAATTTTTAGATCCACTCGAGTTCTAAATGATATTTACCTTGAAGGTACATGGTTTGCAATTTTTTTATACTGTCATTAGTTAATAATACTTGTTACCTTTACATTTTGTATTGTCAATGCTTATAGAAATCTTCCAGTGCTAGAACTTATGGAAATCTGTTCAGTAAAACCATTGTACTATACCCTATAATAAAAAAACTACTCTACTGTTGCACTAGCCACTGGATTAGTGTATATTTGTACTATTCGAATGGTGTTGCATTAGCGTATGGACATATATAAAGTGTGGCAAGCTTTCCCAGATATGTGCTCAAGAAAACTACTACCTTTTTTTCTAAATACTAGACATTTGGGTACATTAAATTGAACTGCGAAAATGTCTTATATTAAGGAACATAGGGTGTAGAGTCACTCAAGTTATCCCGGTAAAGCTAGTCACACCTTTGTTAAAATTAATAGGAGGTGAATTTTTTTAAACAAACATTATATTACATAATGACTTTGTTTCATCATACAAGGCAGAGACAACACGAATGTATTCATTCAAAAATAATGTCTTGCGCACATTGCGTCGCCACAATACGAGACCCTCCAGGACGTCTTCAAAATACAGCTCGGGCGTGCGGTGCTCCTTGCCCTCAGGCGGTCCCTCTGTCACCAGCTTGACGGCGTCCATCTTCGCCCACCTCACCTTGACACAGGCGAAGGCCATGCTCGCGCCCTCGATGCAGATCGACCGCTTGACGACGTCCAGCCGAGGGCAAGCATTCACCAGCCGCTTCACAAGCCCGAAGTAGCTGTTGGGTATAGATTTGGCAGGCCACAGCTGGATTATTAAATCCTTCATGGCCAGTTCGGCCACCCTATGTAGCTCGACCAGCTGTTTTAGCTGATCGCTAAAGGGCACCGGATGTTCTGGCGCAAGGTATTGCGACCAAACCAGCTTCTCCATTGAGCTCCCTTCTTCGACTCGGAAGAATTCCGCAGCATCAGAAACACTACGCGGCAGATCCGCAAACGCCCCTGGAGAATTCCAAATCTCGGTTAGTAAGAGATACTTCTTCTTCACATACTTACTTTTCATACTAAACGCCTTACCCTCCGCGATTTTCTTGGCCTCCTGGATTTTCTGGAGGGTGCCCTGGGCTTCAACCCGGGCCTCTTCCGTGCTTTGGCGAGTTCGGTCTCTTGAGTCGAAACATCGCGCTCCAAGTTCTCGCATTTTTTTCACGGCATCCTGGAGCTCTTGCTGGACCTCATTAAGCCTGGCCTCGTGCTTCCTATGAGCGGCTTGTTCCTTGGCTGCTTTCTCCTCGGCTTCGGCCAGGGCCTTTTTGAGGACCTCGACCTCGGTCGCCGCTCCTACAAATATCATGGCACCATGGTCAATGCACATCATTCATTCTTTCCTAACATAAAACAAGTCACCACATACCTTGCTTGTCCTCCAGCTGCCTTTTTACAAGGCCGAGCTCTTCTTCGGCCCGCTCCAGACTCTGCTTTAGTCCAGAGACCTCCGCAGCATGAGAGGTTGCGGCCAGCAACAATGCCTGCTTATTCATGTAAGACATCTTTAGTTAGTTTCCTACTAAAATAAATTGATCCTTTGTACGGCTTTCTTTCCGAACACCGGACAATGTCTCAGTGGCTACTGTCTATAATAGGACTTTTTTCTTTTGCGTTGCTTACCTCAAAGCCTGTCAGCAGGCTACCGCAGGCTTTGGTCAGTCTGCTCTTGACGGACTGAACCCTCTCAATCAACGTACCCATAAGGATATTGTGTTCCTTCATAATGGAAGCGCCTCATAGCGCTTCCAGCAGATTATCCGGTCCCTCTGGTTGGACAGAGGTCACTGGCGGGATAGGCACACCTCCTTCCCTCGAAGGAGGCTGCTTGCCGGATTCCAGAGCCGTATAGGTCTCCGGAACCATATTCTTTGAGGCGTAATCGACATTGCCCCCATCTCCGGTCTCCAAGGGGGTCTTCTCTCTCGAGTGTCCGGCAGCCGAAGGGTCACCCTCTGGCGCCACCCTGACGGCCTCATGAACCTCTCCCTGGCATAGGAATGTCCTTCGGGATAGCACCTCGTCGTCGCCCTTGTCCGTGGGAGAGTGAGCGGCCGGCGGTGACTCGCTGGCCATCGCCTTTGAATCCAACGAACCTCTTGATGAGGATCGCAGGGAGTTGTCGTGGGCCGGACTACAATAGCATAATTAAACATGTTAATACCCTGAAGAGGAGAGGCCGGATACATGGACGTATATGGATTTTTAGTACTTACGATGCGGCCAGGGGCTTGCTTCGGGGGCGTCGCTCTAGGCTGCTGTCGACGTCCCACACGGAGTTATCCGCGAGGGGGCCCTTCCCCCTCTTGGGCGCCTTAGTCTCCAGATTTGGGGGGGCCGCCCTCTTCTTCCTTCCCCCATCAGGGGGGAGTTGCTTTCTTCCTCCTCCTCGTCGTCGTCTTCGGTGGCAGAGGAGTGAGTCTTGTCTTCAGACGACACGTCTGAAGCTCCTTTGCGGCGAGGGCCACTTTTGGCCCCCTTGCCCTTCTTCTCCGGCGCCTTCTAGGGCGCCGGAACCAGCATCTTCACCAGGAGCGGGATGCTTGGTTTCTCGGGCAGCGAAGCCAGACACCGAATCTGCTCCGCTTTCTCTATCCATACCTGAAAAAAAATAGTGAAGTTTTAGATATATTCCTTGAACAAGCAAGTAGAGGATGTACCTTGAGACGAGAAAGACTTACCGCACTGACAGGATAGGCGAGATCGTGCCCACGGTCTGAGTCTATACCCGGCGTCTCATTGCCTTTAAAGAGCAACTTCCAGACATCTTTGTGTGTGGTTCCGAAGAACCTTTCCAAGGTCTAGTGCTTCGCCGGATCAAATTCCCATAAAGGGCATGTTCGGCTATGGCATGGAAGGATCCGGCGAACTAGCGTCACCTGGATCACATTGACGAGTTGATGTTTTTATCCACCATGCTTTGGATGCGCGTTTGCAGCGCTATCAGTTCGTCCGACGAAGACCAATTTGGGCCCTTCTCTATCCAGGAGGTGAGCCGCATTGGAGCTACGGATTTGAACTCGGGAGCCGCAGCCCAGGTGGTGTCGCGGGGCTCTGTGATATAGAACCATAGTTTCTGCCACTCTTTGACGGTCTCCACAAAAGTACCCTTGGGCCATGTAACGTTGGGCACTTTGCTCACCATGGCGCCTCCACACTCTGCGTGTTGACCGTCCACCACCTTCGGCTTCACGTTGAATATCTTGAGCCATAGTCCGAAGTGGGGAGGAATGCAGAGGAAGGCCTCGCACATGACAATAAATGCAGAGATGTTGAGGAAGGAGTTTGGGGCTAGATCATGGAAATCTAGCCTGTAATAGAACATAAGTCCGCGGACGAAAGGGTGGAGAGGAAACCCTAACCCGCGGATGAAATGGGGGATGAACACCACCCTCTCATTGGGCTTCCTTGGCCGGAAGCTGGTGGGTGATTTCTTTCGCCAGATACCCGGCCTCCCAAAGCTCGGAGATGTCCTTCTCCTTGACGGAGGAGGCCATCCACTTGCCTTGCCCTCCAGATCCGGATATGGTTGAGTGCTTTCTTGAGGCGAAAAAGATGAGGACTTGGGCGTTGAAGCTCAAGAATGGAAGGGCAGAGAAAGAGAGAAGGCGTGGGTGAAGAAAGGGAATCCTTATCCCCTTATATAGGGAGTGAATATCAAGCGCCTCCCCACTCGACTTAAAACTCGCCTGTTCTCAAGGGTAGTGCAAACGGCACGGTTGGATTACCCACGCCCGTATTATGAGAATCCCGCAATAAGGGGACACGATCTCTGCTTTGACAAGACGTGCCAATGAAAACCGCATCTCGAATCGTGGGACGGTGGACGAAAACGGTTCGGAATAATGACCGGGCAGACGTGATGTCATGTTATAAAAAGTTGTCAGCGGATTGGACTCGTGAAATATTATACTCTTTGTGGTTGTGTGTGTGGTACTTGTGTTGCAGATCCAGACATGTTCGTTGCGTCCGAAGACTATCTTGAAGTATTCGGAAAGGGGAACCCACCTTGCAATGCTGAAGACAATCTGCGCGTCGGACACCTCGTCATTGAAGCCTGGTTCAGGGGTTACTGAGGGAGTCCTGGACTAAGGGGTCCTCGGGCGTCCGACCTGTTGGACATGGGCCAGACTAATGGGCTGTGAAGATACAAGACCGAAGACTCTGTCTCGTGTCCGTATGGGACTCTCCTTGGCGTGGAAGGCAAGCTTGGCGTCCAAATATGAAGATTCCTTTCTCTGTAACCGACTTTGTACAACCCTAGTCCCCTCCGATGTCTATATAAACCGGAGGGCTTAGTCCGAAGGACAGATATAGTCAGACATGCTAGACTTCTAGGGTTTTAGCCATTACGATCTCGTGGTAGATCAAATCTTGTTATACCTCCATAGAGAGGGCCCGAACCTGGGTAAACATTATTGTCCCCTGTCTCCTGTTACCATCGACCTTAGACGCACAGTTCGGGACCCCCTACCCGAGATCCGCCAGTTTTGACAGCGACAACCAGCCCAATGAAGGCCCGCTTTGACTGCACATGTTTGTTCATTTGTATGGCGTCTAGGAAATGTTTGGCCGTGTTGGCCCCCGTTTCAACTATATAGTATATTCAACAAATATCCTACTCTATACTATCACGTCTAAAAACATACACTATACAATAAAAATCATAGAAATGTAGAATAATCCTACACTATACAATAAAGAAATTACAGCCGAATATATCCACTGGGCATTATAGTTCGGGACCACTAAATATAAATTGTACACAAACAGCAAATTACATACACTAGACAAATAAAGCTCATACATCATGGACACGCATCAATAGAACTTTCTATTTGAACTATAATCTCTTCAGAAAAAGGATTGGCCGGATTCAGATAGCACAAATTTCAGGCTGCAAAATATCCAATTCCTTCGTGGTTACCTCAGTGTCTTGTTTCATTTTTTGACTCCTGCATCTAATACCTTCATGTCCAGTCTCAACTTGTTGATTGTACGTTCAGAATTATGTACACGTTGTCTTGCCACCTCTAGTTGATGCTCGAGAACATCAGCACATTCCAATTCCAATCCATAATCATTCGGTAACGGCCATGCCGTACTACTCGCAGATCTTTGTGTTGATGTCACTTCATCCTGAAATGTTTCTGTAAGTACACATGACTAGGGCAAAAATATAGTTACAACAGTGAAACAAGCAAGACAAACTATTTTGTACATGGCAAAACAGGACTAACAATAATGTTACACGTCATGAAGCATAAGCAGGTGATATTTTAAAAATTATAAAAAAGGTAGTCTGTGCAGCCTGCATAAAGAAATCTCTCTTAGCTCACTAGAGGAGCATGATGTTGGGGCCCAATCCAAAACACAGACAAGTTACAAATTTGGACAACACATTGCGTATAAGTAAGCAAGCAGTTGGCCATTCTGTAGCTCAATTAAAGTCTTAGGGAGCATAATGAACAACAGAGGGATTCATACAAACCTACTACAGCAAGCAAAACTATGCAATCATTAGCCTAGTATAAACTAGATTGTGAGCCTCATGCAATAATACTTAGTTAATAGACTTCAAAGCTTCAGGCACATCTCGCCAGAGTAATTAAATGGTAAGGCCTTTAAGGCCTTTAATTATGTCAACTAATAGTTATACAAGTACCCAACATCAGGCATCATTGTTTGGGCATCTCATTAACAGAGGACAAATAAAGCAATTGAAAAGAGCAAATTAACTATGCCTGAAGCAAACAAGGAATTGAACTGTTGAGTTGGATACAATGACTTACCTTAACTTGTTGAGTAGGCTCAGCGCAGCTCCTACTTCTCTTGCAAGACTCCTTCCTAACATCTTGTACTTGGAAATCCTCAATCTTATCTTCATTGCACCCCCTCTACAAGGTCAGACAAACTAGTTACTCGTCTCCTTGGAAGATAAATATGCATACTTTATAGTCTGTGAACAACACATAAGGATGAGATTATAACAAAACAATACCACATAATGAAACATGCCACATCTCTTGCACTTGCACACAATGAAATGAGCATTTACTATGTCTGCACTATGTAAAAACTAGGCATACCTTTGAACTGGATCTCCAGGTACTCTTGGAGAGCCTACTTTAGTGTACAACCAAACCTTTATGTCACCTATGAGTTAGACAAGGCCCCACTACAGCAGCCCTTAGTGTTTAATTCGTTGACAAGCTCTATAAGAGTGTTAGGTCAAGAACAACAAGTAATCAAAGCAAATAGTCCTAGTGTGTCTGGCTGATGCAAACAACAATTGAACAGATGTGTGAGCAAATCTTACATATCAAGAAAAGAAGCAAAGAAGGAGGCTTAAAGACCATCACTTCACTGACCAGATTTAAGGGGCATTTAAACATCATGTGCAACGTATGAACTAACATAAACATTGCATATTCCAGATTCTACAATGGAATGCACATGTATTAGGTTATGCCATGTATGATGATGCGTAAATGTACACTATAGTAGGCAGGAGTGATTCATCATTGCACGCACAATTGAATTGCAGGTTAAGGGCCAGTTTGATTCCACCTTTTCAGGGCTTATTGTCAAAATAAGCCATAAAAGATGTAAAGAAGTCATTTTTGAGTTATGGGCTTGGGCTTAACTTATTTCTCTTTGGAGGGGGGTGTTTCGGGTAGAAGCTCACTAAAAATTGAAGGGCAGGGGAATAGTGAAATGACTCTATTTTCTGCCTATATTACACTCAAAATGCAACTGCTCACGCCCGCGTCACACCTGACCCTCAAGTAGAAACAAGCACGCAAGCGTTAATTGCCCTGCCCGCTTGCATCTCCTCTCCCCTTTCCCTCTACTTTGATCCCCTACCTGCAGCCCTAGGGTTCCTCCAGCGAGTCGTCGCCTCTAGTCCCATCTGGCCAGGTCCTCGACGATGATCTATCCAGCTAGGCTACATGGCCGGCAGGTAGGGGAAAATCTCGCTGGCTGCTCCTCCCTCTGGTGCCGCCCCTCATTCTCATGGTCTCCAGCAGCTGCTCCACTGTGGTCCGTCCAATGCACTACTTCGGCGGGCGCCGCACAACTACGGCTGATGCCACACTGCAGCAGAAGGCACCTTATTCCCCCTCCCCTCCTCCTAGGTCGTGGCCTTGAGGTGCTGTTGAAGTATGAGCTCATCCAACAAGGTGAGGATCTCCTATGATTTTTTGCCAAATTTTCATTCTGATCCACTATACGATGAATTGCTATGAGCTGCTCCTGCTGCTGCTATATGATGCATTGCTATGAGCTGCTCCTACTGCTGCTATATGATGAATTTCTATGAGCTGCTGCTATATGATAAATTGCTATGAGCTGTTGCTGCTATATGATGAGTTGCTATAAGCTGCTCCTGCTGCTGTTGTACGATGAATTGCTATGAGCTGCTCCTGCTGCTGCTATATGATGAATTGCTATGAGCTGCTTCTGCTGCTGCTATATGATGAATTGCTATGAGCTGCTGGTGGTATATGATGAATTGCACACTGCTGTTGTTGTTGTATGATGAGTTGCTATGAGCTGCTGCTGCTGCTGCTATATGATGCTTTCAGGTGGTGCTGTTATATGATAATAACCAGCCACTTGGACCATCGAGTTTCAATAAATAATTGTTCTTCATTTAAATGTGGGTCATGTGTTCTTCGTTTCAATTAGGCAAGGGATCTCTATGGAAGACATTGACCAAAGTAGATTGTGCCAAGTAGATGGTATCTTTGTATTTGCATTTTGAACAAATAGTGATGGTCTGTTTTCCTATCATATTAATTACTGCACTGGGTTCAATTTGTGATGTTTGCAAGTCAAATTATTTTTCATATGGGCAGCAAAATGAAAAAATATAATGCAATCTAGACTTTTCACTGATCATACCAAAGATAAGCTGAACAGAAAGGCAATGAAAAGAACTGGTTGGCTTATTACCTGGAGTTTATATTCACAGGTTCTTATTTTCTTAGGATAACTCGTAATAACTGTCCCTAAGAAACTTGGCCAATAGAATTGACATACAAATAACATGTCACGATAATTGCAATGGAGGAGTGACCTACCATAGCACACTGTATAGGCTCACCGCTGCCTCTCCTTTTTTTGTGATGTTCCATGAAATTGCCACATACATCTTGTACTTTTTCATTGTGTAACCCTATTTGCAATTTGACACGGCTAATTTCAGACATCTCTACATGATAATACATTGCATATCCCTTGCGCATATTTAAACCACCTATTAATGATTGTGTGTGTAGCATAAACTAGCCATGACTCTGTGTGCTGGACTAGCAGGCACTCTAAGGGAGCCTAATGTAGTGCACTGGAATTCCTACATGCCACCTAAAATTTTGTGTAATGTAGTTCCTCTATTCCTAAATATATGTCTTTGTAGAGATTCCAGTATGGACCACATACAAATGTATATAGATGCATTTTCGAGTGTAGATTCACTCATTTTGCTCCGTATGTAGCCTATAGTGGAATCTCTACAAAGACTTATATTTAGGAACAGAGTGTCGGTGTGGAACGACACCTATGGGATCACAAGAATCCCTACAACGGTTGCCAGTGCATGGGGTTGCGAGAAGAGCAGGGCTAGTAGACAGCACAAGGATCGTTTACCCAGGTTCGAGTCGCCAGGATGCGTAAAACCCTAGTCCTGCTTTGGTGGGTGTATTTCAGAGTGTTCTTGAGCTCTCGAACTAGCTGCGGTCAGTGTGTGGTTCGAAAGAGCCGAATCCTTCTGCAGTATGCCATGGGCCTCCTTTTATAGTCGGAAGGGGCTGCCACAGTGGAACACGGGAGGCCGAAAGGTGTACGGTGCCCTAAGCTTATCGCTAGTATTACAGGACAAGACACATTTAATGCGTATCTTAGGTGTCTTCTTGCTTTATTGGGGACGGGGGCGAGGCCCGTCCCGTCCGTCGCCGCTGCTCCTTGCTTTGACACGCGCCCTGGCCAGTGAGGCGCGTGGTGCCATGTAGGCAGGCAGGTAGCTGAGGTGGCGCAGTGGCAGAGCCTTCACGAAGATCTCCATGCCACCACGCAGGCGCTCGATGAGTTGGCCTGGGAGCTGCATGTTGCCATGCAGGTGCCCGCCCAGCTGGTTGGGTTGGCAGCTGCATGCGAATGGCGGTGGAAGCTTGGTTGGCGTGAGCCTGGCGGTGACCCTACTGGCATCCTTGGTGAGGGCCTTGCCGGGTGGCCCGGAAAGGCTCTTGCCGTGTGGCCCGGCAAGGGTCTTGCTGTGGCGCGCTGTCGTCCCAGGCAAGGGCCTTGCCGGGGGTCTGGTGGCCTTCCTCGGCACGGATCCTGTCGAGGATCGTCGTCTTCTAATCCTTATCTGATCTTGAATATGTCTTCACAAAGATTTGCATGCCACCACTGAGGTGCCTCCCGAGCCCTGGCCCAACGTGATGTTGGAGACCGTGTGCTCAAGGGTGGCCCGCTCTATTGGTGCAGGGCGAGCTGTCCCAGCTAGGATCTTGCCGGGGCTACTGAGGCTGCCCCGGCAAGGGTCTTGCCGAGGGAACCTGCTTCGTCCCTCTGCTCTTTGTGGTCTTGGCCTTGGCGTTGCTATTATTATCTTGGGCTTTGGTCTTACCTTGGCTCACCTCCCTGCTCGCATGGCGTGACCGTGGCGCGGCTCCGATCGCCTGCACAGTATAGTACAAAAACGCACCCCTCTTTTTGTACACCGACAGGAGCCCCGGGGCCTGGGCCACACATAAGCGCGACACGTTGTTGGGCCAGGCCCAAAACGGTGCGCGGGCAGGCAGGGCGGTTTTTACCACGGTAAAACTTTTCGCGCGTTTCGCTTCCCACGACCCGCGTGCGCGGTGCGGTGTGGAGGGGTGTGCGTGACGTGGGCGGCATGCGTGGGGGCGGTTTCTACACGCATGCGTCACAACACAATAAATGGGCAGCGCGCCCCGCGGCTTCCCCATAAAAAGGGATAACCGCGGGCGCTCTGATCCTTTTACCCTTCGCGCAACCCCAATCTCGGAAACCTCCGCCTGCCTTCTCTTCTTCTCCAAGCTTCGTTCCTGCTTGTCGCCATTGCGCTTCCGCCGCCCTTCGTCCTGCCCGCCTCCCCCAGCCGCCATGGCGCCAAAATCCACCAAGGGCAAGGGAGTGGCCAAGGCGCCAGAGTCATGAGCCGCGGAGAGTGCGCTTGCAATAGCGGACGCAGTCCGCCTTCTTCCCTCGACAGTTGACGTGTTCGAAGCCGGGACTTCTTCAGCCCCGTGGGAGTGAAGACGGGTGGGGGAATTGGGCATCCAGCCACGCGCGTCATCCCTGCTGACTGCACCGAGGCTGCCCCAAATCGGTACCCCTTCTTTGTCGATTATTTTTCATGCGGGCTCTATCCTCCCTTCTCCGATTTCTTCAGCGACATCATGCATACCTTTGGCTTCCGCCTCCTGGATTTTACTCCGAATGCGGTGGCATGCACGGCCCTTTTCACGCATCTCTGAGAGGGCTTCGCCGGGGTGCACCCCAACACGGCGCTCTTCCACCATTACTTCTCCCCTCGGATCCAACCAGGGGCGCCATCTCCGGTTGCATTGTCTGGGTCTCAAGATCCAAGGGGGCGTATCCAGAGGGTGGCATGAAGGAGAGGTGGGAAGAATGGCGGGGCCGGTGGTGCTGGATCGAGGAGAAGGACCCGCCGGCGTTCTACGAAGTTCGCCGGGCGCCGCCGGTCTGCAAAAGCGATTGGAGCAACGTCGATGCTGACGACGAGAAGCTCACGGTCACCACCACCAGGATCCTCCGGCTCACTGAGGCCGGCCTCACCCTTGAGATGATCGGGGCGGACTTCATCCGCCGCCGGATCGCTCCACTGCATAACAAGGGGAGGCCAGCCTGGCTCTTCACGAATCCCGCCGACATCATGCGGCTTCGTTCCGGCCTCGACCACAATTTCACAGTGATGGGGCACGCCCATTTCTGCCAGCGGCTCTTCCAGCTTGATGTGGGCCGCGACGGCGAGGTCGAACGGACCTGCAAGGTTGTGAGGGCCGCCGCGAAGGCTGGCAAGGTCCTCAAGGGGCCTCTGTTCAAGCTGCTGACGGGGGCGGTCCCATTGTGCAATAACTCATGCCGGTCCGATATCATTGCCCCGATGCTGGACTGCAACGCGCATGGCCCTGACCCGAGCTGGAAGGAGCCGGAGGACACTGAGGTGCAGCAGTTCTTTGACATTGCATGAGGGGTACGTCAACGCCGACGCCGAGCGGCTGCTCTTCCAGGACACCACCCAGGCGGACCTGGACTACATCGTAACCAGGGCGAGGGAGGCACAGCTTGCCAAGGAGGACGGCAGCGCCGGCGGTGTGGAGGACAAGGCCGTGATGGCCGCGAAGGAGGAGGAGCTCGCCCGGTGGGCGGCGGCCGCCGGGGGAGCCAGCAGCGCCGGCACCGAGGCTCCTCTGGTTGAAGATGTGATCGGCGAGTCGTCGGAGGAGGAGGCCGAGACCATAGGCCCGACGCCGGCTATGGGGAGAGGGCGAACCTGCGGTGGGCTGGCCATGAGCCGGTCCGGCCCAGCAGGGCTGCGCGGCCACAGCTGACCTTGGAGGGGTCCGGGTGCCACACGAGGGCCGCAGCGGCAAAGAAGCCGGCGAAGGCCGCGGTGAAGAAGAAGACAACTGCCCCTTCTTCGTCCACGCGTGTTTAGACACCAACTCCTTCTCCTCCTCCGGCGGATGTCGATACGGAGGCTACTTCCGATTATGGATCCCTCAGCCCGAGGAGGAAGAGGAAAATAGAAGAGGAGGAGGCGGACGACGAGTAAGTATCTGGTTCCTTTTCATTATCTCTGCCTCCTCAATCTGTGTTGCTCGTCTTGACTTGTCTTCATCTTTGCAGGGGCATGGAGACGCTGGCCTAGAGAGTGAAGAGGGCCAAGGTCTCGGCGGGTGGCCAACCCCCAGTTGGTACTTCAGGGGCGCCACTGGTGGTGTTGAGCAGCCGGACAAGAGCCCCCAAGATAGCCTCCAACAGTAAGTTCATCACTCTTCCCCTGCCGACATGTGTCAGGCAAGACACTTTGGTGCCGACCTTGCTGTGTATGCAGGAGGAGAGCAGCAGCAGGAGGAGCCACAGAGGGCTACTCCCAACACGCCGCCCCCATCGACCACGCCTCCCCGAGGGGCGTCCCCGACAAGGGCGCCAGGCACCGAGCCCACGCACATGGAGGAGGAGGGGGAGAACATGGGTGCCGGCGGCTTTGCCTCGACGCCAAATGTTGGCGAGGAGGGGACATCCATTTCCCAGCCGGCATCGCACAGTAAGTCGCTCATTGCTCGTCCCTACTTCTTTTTCTCTCCGGCTCTTGGTCCTGGCCTTGCCTCACCCCCTTCTTCGGCGTCCAGATTCCTCCTCGGTGAACCCAGAGGATGTGGACACCGTCATCGAGGACGTCGCCAAGGCCACCGAGGCGGACCCCGAGAAGATCGCCACCGAGGAGGCCGCCAAGGGTGGTGCCGAGGACGCCACCGAGGGGCCTACCGGGGAGGCCGGCAAGGCTGCTGCTCAGGAGACTGGCAAGGGGCCTGCTGGAGAGGCCGGCGGGGCCGCTGCCGAGGAGGAGGAGGAGGTGGCTGATGACCAGCCTTCCTCTTCTGCTGCTTCCGGCTCCGGCAAGTACCCGAGGGTGAGCGACGACTTGTTCGTCCACCTTCCAGGCGCGTTGAGCACCAGGACACCCGTTTAGGGAGAGGTGTTCGACGACGAAGTGCTTGCCGCTGCCGGTCTTAAAGTCGTCGACGAGCAGATCGTTGGCGGCGACGATTCGCAGGAAGAGCGGCTCCTCCACGCCATGGGCGCCAGCTTCCGAAAGCTCCAGGGGCTCCACCGCGCCCGCCTGGACAAGGTTAAGTCCAGGACGGCGGTGGTGGAGAAGGCGGAGGCGGACCTCCAGAAGTGTGTTGCCGAGATGCAGGACTGGTTCAACGAGGCCCACAAGGAGCTCAAGGCTACCCAGGGCAAGCTGGCCAAGCGTGACGTGGAGCTCACCATGAAGCTCGCCGACGTCGAGAAAACTCAAGAGACGGCGAGGAACTTGGCCGCGGCCGCCGAAGCCGCCCGGACCCAACACGAGGCCGCACTGAACTCCCAGGAGGAGGACCTCACTGCATGCGAGGAGAAGCTTGCCGCCATGCTTCGCGGCAAGGATGCAGAGGTGGAGAAGCTTGTCTTGCAGCGGACCAGTGAGCTTGAGCAGAGGCACAAAGAGGCATTCAATGCCCATGCCCAGGTTCACGCTGGCAAGGTGGAGGAGTCGGAGGCGGAGCGCGACGGGCTGAAGGAGCAGGCCCTGAAGCTGTCCCAGGAGAAGGACACGCTTAACAAAGGCCTCGGCTGCAGGCATAGGGCGCGGTCGTCCGCAAGGGCCGGGAGTTTCCGAGGCCAACAACTCCATCAAAGACCTCAAGTTGAAGCTGGAGGGTCTCGAGAAGTTGCTGTCGGAGGCCAAAACCCGAGAGGGGAATCTAGCCAAGGAGCTGGAGGCCGAGAAGCAGTTGCGAAAGAACGAGGGCCTCAACTTCGCGGATCACGTGGAGGGCGAGAATCGTTGGCTCCATCGCCTCGCCACCGTCGCCAACCAGGCCGCCATGCAGCTGGCCATCATGGGGATGCTGGACGTGAGGTATGTCCCGGAGCGGAGCGTGAGCGCCAATTGCAGCATGACCATGTTCTTTGAGAAGGTTGTCGGCACTCTGGAGCGGCTCCACGCCAACCGGGCGGCCTCACTGGGTGACGAGTCCCGGAGGATTTGCCAGGGTGCCATGACCAAGGTTCTCACCAAGGTGGCGCACTGGTACCCCGACCTCGACTTTGACACCGCTACCGAGAGCTTGTTGAGGGTACTGACCTTGTGCCGCTCAGGGAGCGCATCAAGCCCATCATCAGCCGAGTCGGCGAAATTCAGAGGGTGGAGGGCCAGCGCCGGGATTAGGCATCCCATTCTTTATCGCTGCTGCAGGTTCACAACCAAGACAATCGCTATCTCTAGTTAGAACCGCAACAACAATTCGATGTAATATAACTCTGGAGCACTTTCAGTATTATGCATGTTATTTTCCTGTTTGATTTTCCTTTGTATGTCCTCCCTACATTACTGTGTAGGCTCGCCGGCGCGTAAACCCAAGACGGCGTCTTGGGGATGGATCCCCATTGGCCTGCCTGGTGTGCTTGCTACCGGGCGAACCACCTTGCCGCCCTTAGCGCGGCCGCCTGAACTGTCGAGCTTGACTCGAGTCAGAGTCGGGAGCGTTGCCAAGTGCGGAAGGCTACCCCGCCACTCTCGACGCGGCCGCTTTGAGCTGCTGAGCGGACTCAAAATAGATCAAAGGTGTTGCCAATTGCGGGAGGGACCCTTTGCGTGCAGGTTTCTCATACATAGACGAGATCTCCGAGGACGATAACCTTATGTATAGGAGGAAATAACTCAAAGCTCTGAATGACTTAGCTTTTTGCTGTCGAGCCGGCATTGTTCCTCCTACGCCTTCTTCTCAGAGCCAGGCTAGGCTAACTACTGCACCAGATTCTCACAATTGCGCCCCACCGGGCGCCGCCAAAGATGTCGGTGTGGAACGGCACCTATGGGATCACAAGAATCCCTACTACGGTTGCCAGGGCGCGGGGTTGCGAGAAGAGCAGGGCTAGTAGACAGCACAAGGATCATTTACGCAGGTTCGGGCCGCGAGGATGCGTAAAACCCTAGTCCTGCTTTGGTGGGTGTATTTCAGAGAGTTCTTGAGCTCTCGAACTAGCTGTGGTCAGTGCGTGGTCCAAAAGAGCCAAATCCTTCTTCAGTATGCCATGGGCCTCCTTTTATAGTCGGAAGGGGCTGCCATAGTGGCACAAAGGAGGTGGAAAGGCGTATAGTGCCCTAAGCTTATCGTCAGACATAAAGACAAGACGATTTAATGTGTAGCTTAGGTGTCCCCTTGCTTTATTGGGGACAGGGCGAGGCCTGCCCCATCCGGCCCCCGCCTTCCTCGCTTTGACACGCGCCTCGCCGTGAGGCGCGTGGTGCCATGTAGGCAGGCAGGCAGCTGAGGTGGCGCAGTGGCGGAGCCTTTACGAAGATCTGCATGCCGCCACGCAGGCGCTCGATGAGTTGGCCTGGGAGCTGCATGTTGCCACACAGGTGCCCACCTAGCTGGTTGGGCTGGTAGCTGCATGTGAACGGTGGTGGAAGCTTGGTTGGTGTGGGTTTGGCGGTGACCCTGCTGGCGTCCTTGGTGAGGGCCTTGTCGGGTGACCCGGCAAGGGTCTTGCCGTGTGGCCCGGCAAGGGTCTTGCCGTGGCGCGCTGTCGTCCCCGGCAAGGGCCTTGCCGGGGGTCTGGTGGCCTTCCTCGACAGGGATATTGCCGAGGATCGTCGTCTTCTAATCCTCATCTGATCTTGAATATGTCTTCACAAAGATCTGCATGCCACCACGAAGGTGCCTCACGAGCCCTGGCCCAACGTGATGTTGGTGACCGTGGGCTCAAGGGTGGAACGCTCTGTTGGGGTGGGGCGAGCTGTCCTGGCAAGGATCTTGTCGGGGCTGCTGAGGCTGCCCCGGCAAGGGTTTTGCCGGGGGAACCTGCTTCGTCCCTGTGCTCTTTGTGGTCTTGGCCTTGGCGTTGCTCTTATTATCTTGGGCTTTGGTCTTACCTTGGCTCACCTCCCCTGTTTTGCTTGGCGTGACCGTAGGCGTGGCTCCGACTGGCCGTGCACAGGTATAGGGGTACAAAAACGCACCCCTCTGTTTGTACACCGACACGGAGCTACGAGTTAGTATCATGTATGACGTCTACATATCTAATTTAGTAGCCAGTAGTAGTAATCATTGTCTGCACAAAGGGATTACTGGTCGAAAATCCTAGCAAAGCACGCTGGTAGGCACACAACAATACAAGAGAGAGAGACACACTTACAAGATCATAGCAATGCCTCAGTCTAGGATCTTGGTTGGCCAAGCTGTTAGATCCAGAAGAAACATCGTCCTTGTAGTTTTTGCCAGCTGCATAAAGGTAATAGCAACGTGTTAGTATATTTGAAGTACATCAGACAAGTGATGCTGGACGAGTTTAAAGGTGACAAGTACTGAGGCCATGGTGTGTGGTTGGCATCTTGCCAGACGGTGGGAATCAGGTTAGAAACATCAAGGGTGATGACGCTTCCCTGGTTGTCGGGCTCCGGTAAGGAGATCTAGAACCGTCGACTAGGTGTTTGTGGACCGGCAACGGTAGGGTGGACTACGGTGTGGGCGAAGCAGATTTGTGGTCGTGGACGAGGGCATCGATGAAGCTATTCTGGTGGTTGGGTTAAGGATGGTGTCGACGATGCAGATCTGCGGCCATGGACGGGGCGTCAGAAGCTGGTCCGGTAGGTTGGATGAGGGTGCGACGAAGCGGATCTGTGGCCGTGGACTTGTGAGTTGGCAAGGCGGCCCCGGTAGGGTTGAGAATGGTATAGGAGAAGCTACTCCAGTAGGGTTGACGATGGTATCGGTGAAGTGGCTCCGGTAGATTTGAGGAAGGTGTCAGCGAAGAGGATCAGAGGCCGTCGGTGGGGCGGCTCCGGGGGGTGTGGACGAAGCATCTCCGATGGGGAGTACGAATGAGCCGCTGCAGATGCGCTGCGGTTGACAAGAGTACCGGTGAAGCAGATCTGGCGCCGTGGACAAGGCTGGCACTGAATGGGCTATGGTACAGTGGTGGATGAGCAGTCTACTTGTTTCTAGTGGAGGTGGGAGGGGTAGATGTGGCCGCAGAAGCAGATCCGACGAGGTGGACGCCGCTGGCAGTGAATGGGCTCTGGTGCGCCGGTGAATGAGCAGTCTAGGGTTTCAAGACAGGAGGGGTAGAAAGGTCGATGAAGTACAGACGGCGTGATGTAAGATGCTCTGGTGCTGTGGAGTTAGTCGTTTTTGCAGGAGGGGGAGAGGAAATGGGGTGTCGTGGTGGGGGGAACCGAAGTTACCAAAGCAGCCCCGACCTATTATGTAGATGAGGGCGGTATTGTTACTGTTGTTCTCTGTGCACCAAGGACAAAAGGGGAATTTCGTATGCTAAAGACTAGGTGGCGGAAATTTTAGAAGGAGGCGGGAGATTTTGCCGCCCGCGGGATCGTTCATATCCAGTTTCAACTAATTTTGGACCGTGCTAGCGGGAAGGTCATGCGAGACTATGTACACGGGGCACGTGTGAAGCAGTTAATAACTAGTGTGAAGTCCACCCCAGAAAAAAGACAATAACTCGGGATGATGCGTCGATAACTTGGACGTTCACATGGGCGCCAATTAATCGACGGGTGTAGAGGCGCGTTCTCAAAAAAAAGGGATCAAACGCTCAGCCTATGTATTTCTCGTGTAAATAGATAATTTAGTGCCATTGGTTATTTATTTTAAACATAATGCATTAACGTGTTAGTGTAGAGGCGCACAAAAAGAAATGGATATTGTAGTCCCACAAAAGAAATGGATATTGTAGTCCGCTACTTAAAAGTGTTACCTCATATGATTACATAGCCTCCATTTCATAAATTATGCATTCTGCTGAATTCATATATGAATATTACATATATTACTTCATAATCGAACCTTAAATCATCCAAGACTAATGAATTTGAATGCAAAAGTAACAATGGTGCATGTACATGATAGCTACATTGGTTGTTTGAAGAAACATCACTATAACTTTGACATGCACAATTGAAAAGGTTTATTTAGATAGAAAAAATGTGATATGTGAGTGTCCAATCTTTATAGCGTTGAATCGATATTGTACCTTTGGCCACAATACGAAGTAGATATTGATTTATGTTCAAGCGATGCATGTCCACGATTGCTAGATAGTGATACGTGAATGAATTGTGCAATCTCTCTCACACACATACGTATCTCATTTCCTCGTGGGCATCGGAATCACACACGCGCACTTCATGTATTTCTCTCCCTCCGTCAAGGTTAGAATTCGTCTTTCTACCCTGTTGTCGGTGTCAAAACCGGCGGATCTCGGGTAGGGGGTCCCGAACTGTGCGTCTAGGCGGATGGTAACAGGAGACAAGGGGCACGATGTTTTTACCCAGGTTCGGGCCCTCTCGTTGGAGGTAATACCCTACTCCAGCTTGATTAATATTGATGATATGGGTAGTACAAGAGTAGATCTACCACGATATCAAGGAGGCTAAACCCTAGAAGCTAGCCTATGGTATGATTGTTGTTCGTCCTACGGACTAAAACCCTTCGGTTTATATAGACACCGAATAGGGTTAGGGTTACACAGAGTCGGTTACAATGGTAGGAAATCTACATATCCATATCGCCAAGCTTGCCTTCCACGCCAAGGAAAGTCCTATCCGGACCAGGGACGCAGTCTTCAATCTTGTATCTTCATAGTCCAGAGTCCGACCAACGGTGATAGTTCGCTATCCGGACACCCCTAATCCAGACTCCTCAAGAGTCTGAACCAGGCTTCAATGACGACGAGTCCGGGCGCATATTGTCTTCGCATTGCAAGGCGGGTTCCTCCTCTGAATACTTTATAGAAGATTTTGAACACAAGGATAGTGTCCGGCTCTGCAAAACAAGTTCCACATACCACCGTAGAGAGAATAATTTTTGCACAGATCTGCTGACGTATTCCGCGACATGACATCACACCACGGCCAAGCCTTTATTTGAATCGTTTTTTACTGTCCTGCCTCAGCGCGTTTAGCGAGGCGGTTTCCTTTGCACGTCTTATCAAAGCGGAGATCGTGCCCCCTTATTCCAGGATTCCCATCAATACGAACGTGGGTAACCCATCCGCGCCATTGATTATGGCGCTTGGGAGATAAGCGAGTTTTACCAGGCTGGCGGGGACGAGAAGCTTCGTCCGTCCATATAAGGGGATAAGGATCCACCTTTTCACCTACGTCTTCTTCCTCCTTTGCTCATCCATTTCCGCGCACTCGAGCTCCAGCGCCCAAGTCCGCACATCCCACCTCGACCTTCTCCAACTAGGTCCGGAGCGGGAGGCAGGTGGATGGCCTCCTACGTCATGGAGGGGCACATCAAAAAGCTGCGGGAGGCCGGATACTTGTCCAGCAACATCGCGCACCGGCTACCCGACGAGGGGCAACTCATTCCAACCCCCAGGCCCCATGAGAGGGTGGTGTTTCTCACCCACTTCCTCCGCGGACTAGGTTTTCCACTTCACCCATTTGTCCGGGGGCTCATGTTCTACTACGGCCTGGACTTTCACGATCTGGCCTAGAATTTCATCCTCAACATCTCGGCGTTCATCTCGTGTGTGAGGCCTTCCTCTGCATCCAGCCCCACTTCGGCTTATGGCTTAAGATCTTCAATGTCAAGCCGAAGGTAGTGGGCGGCCAAGCCGGAGTGCGGAGGTGCCATGGTTGGCAAGATGGCCAAAGACCTATGGCTCGAGGGCTCCTTTGTGGAGACCATAAAGGTGGCAATCGGGGTGGTTCTACATCACCGAGCAAGGCGACTCTCAATGGGCAGCGCCCCGAATTCGATCTGGCCTCCCACGCGGCTTACATCATGGAAAGAGACGGGCCCGACGTGGGGATTCGGACGAGTTGTCCGGACTCCAAACCTGCGTCCGAAACCTGGTGGACAAGAATCTCGTGCTTGTCAACGTAATCCGTGTGATGCTCATCCGCCGGATTCTCCCATGCCAACAACGGGCCTTCAAATTGTGGGAGTTCGATCCGGCACAGCACCCAACTCTGAAAAGGCTCTTCGACACTACGTACGAAGATGCCTAGAAGGTGTTGTTCAAGGCCGCCGAGGCTCCCACATCCGCTACCGAAGATCGCGGATTCAACTCGCAGTGTCAAGCCAGCGAGGTAAGTTATTTTACCCTTTATGGGACTTGTTTTTCATAGATTGACTCTATGTGGGATCTAAAACTCCCTAACCTTTGACAGGACTGGCTGAAGACGTCCAGACAGATTTACTGTTCGGCCCCTTTGCCAGAAGACCCAGCGGACGCCCGATTGACGGGGCTGCTGGCTCCGGCACCTCACGTGTTGCCGGAGAAGAAGGACAAGAAGAAGGCCACGGGAACTCGAAGGAGCTCCCGGCGCCAGGTGCTGTCGGACTCATCGCCCGACAACCCTGAGGTGGAATCCTCCTCTGAGGAAGAGGAGGAGGAAAAAGAAGCCTCTCCCCCAGCGGGGGGAGAGAAGAAAAGGAAGGCCGCCCCGACTGGGGAGGCCGGAGGGTCTAAGAAAGGAAGGACCCTTCCTCCGGACTTTTCCACCAACGCTGACAGCGACGAGAAGGAGTGGCCACCAAGGGCCAAGCCCCTAGCGACATCGTAAGTGTCCGGACTCCGGAATAGTTCATGACTTTTTATTTGTCGCATAGTGTCTTCTAACGCCGAATATGACCATGTAGCCCGCCCAAGGACGAGCTTGCCGCTTCGTCGAGCGGCTCCCTGGGCTCGTCGGATGTGGATAGTACTTCACTTCCGACCGCCTCCTCTCCTCGTGTCGCCGACGACACTGCGGTGGAGTCCCAAGAGAGGCCCAGCCAGGAGGAGGTGTTCCTGGAGGCGCCGCAAGGCGACCTCCTGGACTCCGGGCGCGAAGGGGGCGAGACCCCAGAGGGCTCTAAGTATGGCCCTGTGCCGGACTCCGTACTGGAACCTTCAGTGGTTCCGAAGTCCGGCAAGCGGCCCCTTCGTAAGAAGGGTAAGACTACGACGCCGGTGACCTTCGTCCATCCGAAGGCACCGGATAGCTTGCTGGAGGCGCTTAAAGGCGCCTCCATCAACGAGGAGCACCGCACTATTATGAGTGTGGTGATCCGTAGTTCGATCCGCCAAGAGCGGGCTGATCGAAGCCTGTACCAGCCTTCTAACATGCTTTGAGGTAAGTTTAGGATATGTAAAAATATTACCGTGATAGACAAGAGCCCCTGATGCTTAGTTCGGTGTTCGAAAAGAAAAGTCGGACTAAGGATCTAAAAAGATATACGCAGGAGTCTAACATAAGTATGTCAATATGCGAATGCAGGCTGCGTTGCTGACCTCTGCCGCACTGACTGCGGAGGTCAATGCATTGAAGAAGAGCCTCGAGCGGTCCGAGAACGAGCACGGCCTTGCCAAGAAGCAGCTCGAGGATAGGCAAGGTAAACAATACCTTATTAAAGAAATACCTTATAGAAAGGATTCGGTTGCAAAAAATGACAGGAATAACGTGGGTATTGTAGGGGCCACGAACGAGGTGGCGACCCTAAAGGAAGCGGTGTCCGCGGCCGAAAGCAAAGCGGCCGCGGAGCGCACCAAGCGAGAGAAGCAGGAGGAGCGGGTGGCGGAGGTGCGGCAAGAGCTCCAGGCTCTCGTGGAAAAACACGAGAGTTTGGAGCGTGACTCGAAGACTCGAGAGTCCGAGCTCGCCTCTGCTCTTGAGAGTGCCAAAGCCGCTAAGGTCGAAGCCCAAAAAGCCCTCCAAGAAATTGAATCATTAAAGAAGATAGCGGCGGGCAAGGCATTCTTTATGCAAAGCAAGCATGTGAAAGTGAATTACCTATTACTTACCCGGATTCGGAGCTCTCCAGGAGCATTCGCAGATCTGCCCCGTAGTGTGTCTGATGCTGCCGCATTCTACCGCGCTAAGGAGGGGAGCTCGACGGAAAAGGTGTTCTGGTCTCAGTATGCTGAGGCCGAACGTCCGGTGCCCCTGAGCGACCAGCTGAAGCAGCTGGTCGAGCTCCACAAGGTCGCCGAACAGGCCATGAAGGGCCTCATAGTTCGGCTGTGGCCATTGGAAGCCATGCCTGGGAGCTACTTCGGGCTAGTGCAGCGGCTGGTGGACGCCTGTCTATGGATTGAAGTCATCAAGCGCTCCGTCTGCATTGAAGGTGCCCGTCGGGCCCTTGCCCGTGCTAAAGTTCACAGGGGCAAGCTGGATGCGGAGAAGCTTGTGACGGACGGGCCACCAAAGGGCAAGGAGCATCGCAAGCCGAAATGTACTATGAGGGCGTCCTGAAGGGTGCCCGCCAGATAGCGGGTGAGTGCTCCAAAGATGTAATTTTTGAATAGACTCGCATTTGTTATCTTGTACGCTGAAAACTTGTTCATATACGCTAAGCAACGCTTGTTAATTTAAAATATTACCTTCTGCGCGGCCGTTTATCAAATTTGAGAGATGGCAAGTCGTTGGCTTCAGCCCCATGCCACGAAAAGGTGTTCGGATAAACTTGAGCGCTCTTGTTCCCATTCTTGGGTCCGTCGAGTGAGGTGCTCAACACAACGAACAAGGCAACCGGACTTATAGTGCTTGAACACTCTCACTTAGCCATAGAATTCTATAATTTTTAAATTTCGGCGAAGCCCCTAGTATTCGGAAGACCGAGTTCGGGGCGCTATCCACGCCTTGGCCGGACAATGCCGACTCCTCGCTCTAAGCGGCATAAGTCTTTAGGGACCCGAAAAACCTCTCGAACAGCGACCGCTCTCGCCCTATCATGACGGTCAGTTTTAGCTTTCTCCTTTGGGGTGCTCAACCCAGCTCAACCGGGCACAATCGCAATGGTTCTCCCAGCGCTACCTTAGCCGATATAACGGAACGTAAGGTACCAAAACATGGGAGCCGGGCAAACCCAACTATTGACCCAAGACATGATTCAGAGCCGATGCATATAATGCTATAAGTTCGGGGTGCCGCACTTGTGAAAGTGTTCGGAGTTATCACACCATACTTCTGGGGTACTTAAGCCCCTGGTGTATTGGCCGTACCAAAGTGTATGGGTGCAACATGTCATGAAATGAACATATATATAGATAAAGAAGGGAGTGCAATAATAGGCAAAAGCTATGTATTGTTTATTCAGAAAGGTACTGCAATGGAAGCAGAATGATACAAATAGTGCGATAAGCAAGGGATGGGACTATTTAACATGTCCCCCTCCACGGATAAGCTGCGGGATGGTATGTAAAACAGGTATAATGCTCGTAGTAGAGACCACCTGGACACTCGACGTAGCTTTCTGTTTTCCTGGCTGTTGCATCGTGAGTTCGGCAATTCTAGTGCCGGACAGGACTTCTGGAAAACGGAGTCCTGAAAGTAAGAAAAAAGAAGAAGGAAAAAGAATGACACAATTGGGAGGCCCTGGTGCGGTTGAGCCACATTCAGGCGTGCGTGGTCGTGCCCCTCCTTAGGCCCATGGTATCTCCAGAGCGTAGTTATGTACGCCAGCGTAATCGGGCTTCGCTGTTTCACGAGGGCTGGGGTTGGGGCCAGACTGCTGGCGTCTTTCGGATCGTGCCAGGCGGTCTTGTTGTAGGTTACTCCGGGCGCGCTTGACGGTGGCCGGACATTTAATAGCCGGACTCGAGAATTGCTGTGAGAGGCTGCTTTGCACCTCCGCCGCGAGGGCCGCCGTGTGCTCCTCCGTTCGGAGAGAGTGAGGGAGTCCCGGATTAGGGGGTGTACGGATAGCCGAACTATCACCGTTGGCCGGACTCCTGGACTATTGAAGATACAAGATTGAAGACTTCGTCCCGTGTCCGGATGGGACTTTCCTTGGCGTGGAAGGCAAGCTTGGCGATACGAATATGTAGATATCCTACCATTGTAACCGACTGTGTAACCCTAACCTATCCGGTGTCTATATAAACCGGAGGGTTTTAGTCCGTGGGACGAACAACAATCATACCATAGGCTAGCTTCTAGGGTTTAGCCTCCTTGATCTCATGGTAGATCTACTCTTGTACTACCCATATCATCAATATTAATCAAGCGGGAGTAGGGTATTACCTCCATCGAGAGGGCCGAACACAGGTAAAAACATCGTGTCCCTTGTCTCCTGTTACCATCCGCCTAGACGCATACGATTCGGGACCCCCTACCCGAGATCCGCCGGTTTTGACACCGACATTGGTGCTTTCATTGAGAGTTCCTCTGTGCCGTCGCCGTCAGGTAGGATGCCTCATCCCGTCTTTAAAGATGATACTATCGCCAAAGGAGCCTTGGCCGCTGGTCAGACTCTTCGGCTAGGTGGTTTTCTTATGACCGCCAGTTCGGCCACCGCGCCGACGATGACCTCTCGAGTCATCGAAACCAATCTCCATATTAATTCGGAACTTGCCGAACAGTTAGATCCGATCGAGCTCTCCTCCAGAACGAAGCTCTTGGATCGCATCGCCGCTCGGAGTCGCCACAGACTACGATCGGATCGGGCCTAAAACCGATCCGAGAGAGATCAACTCTCCCGTGCTACCCATCATGTTGCTGTGATACAGGAGCAATGCAGCGATTCTTCTTCTATCTTAAGGACTAGCTACGTCGATTCCCGATCCCTCCATGCCGGATTCCCGCAGAGGGACGGATGTCGATCAAGCCCTGAACTTAAAGTCAGGCGCGGGTTGGACTCATTGGATAACACTCAAAAATCCAAACTTCCGAGTTCGGAAACTTCTCGGCCCCTGAGTCCTAAATTGGACGGGGTTCCGGATCTAGTTCCACCTGCCCACCCAAACATTAGCGATCTCTCTCGAATTCGGCAAGAGCCCGCTGAAATAAAGACATCATTATCGGGCGATTCTTCCGGTTATGAACAGGATAAAGGATCGCCGAGAGGAGGACGCAACCCCGATTTTCTGCAATAATTGCACGGACAAGGGAATCCTAAACGCCATAAGTCGTCATGAAATTACACGCTTTGCTGACTTGGTGACCATAGTACAAAAGTATCATGCGATGGAGATCGCCTGGAAAACCGAAAAGTAAATTTTGGGATAATCCGCCCGAATACATCCCTAGTCCGAAATAAAAGGGTGCATCATCATCAAGCACCTGGGTTAAATACCAAAAACCAAAACCCCTAAAGGGTACGGAATCTGTCTTTGGAGGGTTGCCTAAACGGACCCTCGCAAAATTCACAAGACAGAGGGCGCCACTCCAACTCATAGCCTTCGAGCATGTTGGGTACTACGGCAGTGGCCAAAAGTGGCGAAGAGCTTCTAGCTTCAGAATCCCAGCCCAAAGAACACCAAGACGGTGTTAATAGTCTTGAGACTTTCGCATCAAATAACATGCGAAAACTAACACTCCGCAACCTTGCGAAGTCTACCAAGTAGCAACAATAAATCCATGGAGGACACGGCTGTTACCTTTAATGCCGCGATTTAACCTAAATTCGAACAGCCCAAGCACCAGCCGCATTGGTCCTCGGTCCGATAGTGGCGGCTTTCGCCTTACTAACGTACTCATGGATGGCGGCAGCGGACTAAACCACATCTATGAGGAAACCCTCCGAAAAATCGAAATAGACATGAACCGAAAAGAGCGAAGCAGCACAACCTTTAGAGCAATAAACCCCAGCCCGGACGCATGCTGAACAGAAAAATCACACTTTGGGCGTAGTGTTATTTCGCCGGACAATTACAGGTCCGAGGAGGTCACATTTCAAGTGGCCCCATTCAACAATGGATATCATGCTTTACTAGGACGAGAGGCATTCACGGTTTTCAAGCTATACCCCATTATGGGTACATGAAGCTTAAAATGCCGGACCTAACGGAATCATCACTCTTGCTAGTGATCCGAACATAGCACTGCTACCAAAACAAGACAGCCGCAGTAGCCCTCGAGGCACTATCCGAAGCCCTAGCGGCCGAGGAACTCACCGCGATGCGCTCCACGGTGAACATGGACGATGTGATACTTGATAAAAGATCCAAGTCCACCTCTTTCAAACCAGTGGATGAAATAGTCAAATTCCAAGTCCACCCAACGGACCCTGCAAAGACGGCCTCCATTGGGGCACAATTAAACCCTGATGTAGACGCCAGCACTACGAGAATTTCTACGAGAAAACTGGGACATCTTTGCTCGGCACCCTTCGGACATGCCAGAATCCCACGTCTGGCCGAGCACAGCCTAAATATCCTAAAAGGGTTCAAGCCAGTCAAACAGGCTCTTCGGCGCTTTTCCGAACCCAAGGGACAGGCCATGGGAGAGGAGCTAGCCAAATTTTTGGAATCTGGATTCATCAGAGATATAAAACATCCGGACTGGCTAGCAAACCTGGTGATGGTACCAAAGAAGGATAAATCCTGGCGCCTATGTGTTGATTTTAAAGACCTTAATAAGGCTTGCCCAAAGGATCCCTTCCCCTCCCTCGAATTGATCAAAGTATTGGCGCTTCTGAGGGCACGACTCATTGTGCTTCCTCGACGCTGCATCTCGGCTACCACCAAATCAAGATGGCGGAGCCAGACCAAGCTGCAACAAAATTCATCACTCCATACGGCCCGTTCTGCTTCAACACAATGCCCTTTGGGCTCAAAAACGTCGGCGCAACATATTAGCGCATGATTCAGACATGTCTAGCAAACCAGATCGGCAAAACAGTGGAAGCATATTTAGATGACGTGGTCGTCAAAACCAAGCACGTTGAAACTCTAGTAGACGACATGAGGCTCACGTTCGACAATCTTCGAAAATATGACATCAAGCTCAATCCGAAAAATGCGTCTTGGCGTTCGGCTCCAGCCGGAAAGCTCCTGGGCTTCATTGTGTCCGGTAGAGGAATTGAAGCAAACCCAGCCAATATCCGAGCTCTGTTAGAATTGGATATTCCAAAAGACCTCAAACAAATACAAAAATTGACAGGATGCGTAGCGGCTCTAAGCCGCTTTATTTCCCGTTTGGGAGAAAAGGCGTTACCCTTTACCGCCTCCTCCGGCAAGACCGAACACTTCGAGTGGATTCGGATGCCGCCACACGGCCGGACTCGAAGAAATAAAGGCCATTTTGGCAACAAATCCGTCCTGGCCGCTACCAATGTGGGTGAACCAATGCTATTATATATCGCCACAACACATCAAGTTGTCATTAGCGGTGCTCGTTGTCGAGCGAGAAGCGGACGGACACCGGTTCCCTCTTCAAAACCGGGTTACTATGTGTCCACCGTCCTAACTCCATGCAAGTCCCGGTACCCACACTATCAAAAGATAGCATACGCGGTGTTCATGGCATCCGGAAGCTGCGACACTACTTTCAAGAGTGTTCGATAACTTGGTAGCCTCGAAGTACCTCTTAACGACATTATAAACGATCATGACGCCGACGGGTCGGATTGCTAAATGGGCCATAGAGCTCCTTCGATTCGACATAACTTATAAGCCACGACAAGCTATTAAGTCGCAGGTTTTGGCCGACTTCGTGGCCGAATGGAATGAAGCCGAACTCCCTCAAGAGTACGGCGCATACTCCAATTGGATCATGCACTTTGACGGCTCCAAAATGTTGGTCGGCACTGGGTGGCGTCATTCCGACGTCTCCCCAACCGGGGACACAGTCCAATATGTCCTTCAGATAATGTATACGGACTCCAACAATGCAGCCGAATACGAGGCCCTTCTGCACGGCCTCCGGATGGCAGTCTCCATGGGCATTAACGCCTAGAGGTGCGCGGGGATTCGAACCTCGCGATATCTCAAATAAACGGAGACTTTGATGCCAAAGATCTGAAAATGGCAGCATACCGCAATGCGGTCCTAAAAATGTCAGCACGGTTCGAAGGGCTCGAATTTCATCATATAGCCCGGGACAACAACCAGGCGGCGGATATATTGGCACACATCGATGCAAAACGCGATGCCGTCCCGCCCAACATCTTCCTGGAACGGTCATTCAAGCCATCCGTACTATGGGAAGGGGAGTCCGGCAATAACAATCCGGACCCAACCGCACTGCCTGACGCCGAACACTCTGACACAACCGGAGGCTCTGCCCCCGAGATAACACCCTCCGCTCACCAAATAATGGCGATCTAAAGCCTATAAAGTCCATGAGGGAGAGCTTTATAAGAAAAGCACTACCGGAGTCCTTCAAAGGTGTATCTCCGAAGAGGAAGGGCGAAACCTCCTGGCTGAAATTCATGACGGACTGGGTGGGCACCATGCCGCAGCCCGGGCCCTTGTAGGCAAGGCCTTCCGTACAGGATTTTATTGGCCGACAGCCAGGCGAATCTTGAGGACTTAGTCCAACGATCGTCGGTTGCCATCTTTTGCTAACCAAAGCCACATGCCACCCACCGCCCTTAAAACTATACCCATCACCGCCGTTCATGATCCGGGGCTTGACATGGTAGGACCCCTTAAGGGAGGAACCCACAAGCAAAAATACATATTGGTCATGGTGGATAAATTCACCAAATGGATAGAGGCCAAGCCTGTTAAAACGGCCGAATTCGGACCGGTGATAGACTTCATATCAGTGGTAGTGCACCGTTACGGTGTCCCCCACAGTATCATCACTGATAACGGCACCAACTTCACGGCTGATGAGGTCAAATTATGGTGCAAAAGCATGGGCATCAAGCGCGATTACGCCTCAGTCTTTCACCCCCAAACCAACGGCCAAGTCGAACGAGCAAATGGTCTAATCATGAGCGGCATTAAACCCAGACTAGTGCGGTCCCTCAAGGTATCTAACACGCACTGGGTTGAGGAGCTCGACTCCGTACTCTGGAGGCTGCGGACCACGCCGAATCGTACTACCGGATTCAGACCATTCTTTATGGTGTACGGCGCAGAGGCAGTCTTGCCCTGCGACATAATACATGACTCACCTCGCGTGCGCATGTATGAAGAAAGAGAAGCCGAGCTTGATCGGCAGGACAGTTTGGACGCATTGTAGGAGGAGCGCGACGTGGCAAAAGCTCGTTCCGCATTCTATCAACATCAGGCTCGAAGATTTCAAAGCAGGGAAATGCACGGGCCAAAGCTTATAACGTTGGCGAACTAGTTCTACGCCTGCCGGACAAGAAAAAGGACAAACTCAAGCCCAAATGGGAAGGTCCCTTCATCATCGACCAGGTCCTGACCGGCGGAGCATACCGTCTGCGAAACGCATAGGATAACTGACTCGAGCCGAACCCATGGAACGCAGCCCGTCTACGAAGATTCTACGCCTAAGCGCCGGACTCCAAGTTCGTCTCCTTCCTCTGTCCACATTTTCTATTTTTGCTGTCTTTTATTTCTCTCCTTCCTCCTCCTTCTTCTTGAAGCCTCTAGAGGCTCGTTTGCGTCTTTTTCGCACATACTTGACGCGTTGTCCGCGCTCATTATACCTGGGGGCTTCTTTAACAGAAGCTTATTTATACGGGCTTCATGCCCAACACATGCGTTAAACTTCCGCATGTACCTTTTATTCACCATTATATGCATCGATATGACTTAAGTTTTGGCCAAGCTGGGTTGCTCGGCTCTGTGCTTACCCCTACGCTCCCGATTGTTCGGCTAGGTGGTAAAGGAGCACCTCTGCGATTATTACTGCTGGTCACTGGATGTGTACCTCGACTGGTGAAGCCGAAGCTAAGCGTTCTTAAGGGAATATTCGGTCGGTGAACTGAAAGATGATTTTTAATATTTACCCATCTGCCTCCGGATGATTTTTCGCTTTCATAGCAGCTTTGACATGCACTTTAGGGCATGCATCCCAAATGAAAGGAACCCTTAACGGAACTATTCTCCCCGGAAGATGTTTCTTACTACCCATGTAATATAACATAACTAGTTGGGCACTTGTCTGATACAGCAACAATGACCCCTACGCCTTGTCTCCATGCATACCCCGGTTCTTATATAACCACGAAGGTATTCGGACACCCTCCGGACTATTGGGTCCTGAGGTCGAAGCGAAAAGGTCCGCTATGACAAACGATCTACAATCCGGAAGACATTTTTTTCATGTCATATCTTTACATAGTCAACTCGACTCATTGTATTCCTCCTCAATGCCATCTAATAGGCTATCTAATTTACAATCTTGCTAGGAATACTTGGCGGCCAATTCTACTTGGCCGTACACTAAACTTACAGGGATCTCCATCCCATCAGGCCCCACAGGTCCGACCTCGGCCATGTGGTTTGGGTCGACCAACCGTGTACCGTGTCTTTACCATGGCCCGAGCCTCCTGGCGCCTTTGACGGCAGGCCGATATCTTCCATAGTCGAAAGCACCGCCGTGCTCCTTGAAGCCGCTCTGCCAGCTCCCCAATGCCTTTAAGCGGGGAGATAGATGGCCACAAGGCCTGGCCGACGCCTTTCATCACCTGCCGGACTTCGTTCGTGCGGTGGCGCAATTCGGGAAGATCACCCAAGAACTGGGCATCTCCTCCTCAGACGACACTGTGAGCAAACCTACATACATGTTTATGTTAGTCGCCTTCCTCGCCGAACTCTTTCAAAGTTCGCTCAAGCACTTACTGAAAATGCCGCGACGAAGCCGCCGATTCTCCTTTACGGAGTCAGACAACTGGGCATGAACATCCTTTGGTTCCTCACCCAGCTTGGTGTTGGCATCTTGGAGGCTATTTTTCTCCTGCCGCACCCTCGTAAGCACGCTCTCGCCGGCCTTTAGCTGGCGCACGAGCTGTAGCTTGTTCGGATCTAGTCCGGCGCCATCTGCAATGTTTTTGTCAGATTTACAAACCCGCCGCACTTCATAAACTATTTATCTTTTGAAGTGTATATTGCCAGATGGGGTCTCTGTGGCTCCCCCTGCAGCGGCTAGTGCGGCCTCAAGTTGGGCCTTGCACTCTTCAAGCTCCTGGGACAGTCGGGTACTCTTTTTTGTAAGATCCTGCATAACAAATGATCCTTAAATCAGTTATTCTAACTATTTTAAGTCTCGGGGGCTACTGGCATATATAACCGTCAAATTTCCTTACCCGTATGTCCTTTACATACTGCTCCGTGGCTCTGGCTAGACCATCTTGAGCGGCACGGAGGTGCGCATCTCCCGAATTGAAGGCATTCAAGGCCTCTTGGGAGAAACATGCGTCACGAAGGACTGTCCGGCGGCCCCTGTGATTCAAGGCGCTCTCCACCTCGGAGCTGGTGGCGGACAATCTGTCGGCATCCTCTGTCGGAGGAGCATCCGACGTACGCCTCGTGTTCGCCTCCGCTTCTGGACCCGGCTTTGGAGCCTGCCCGACGGAGGTTCGATTGGCAACCTCTCCGGACTCAGTCCGGCGAGCGCTCTTTTTCCTGAAAAGAGCGTCGGTGTTAATCGCCTTCCGAGGAATCAATCCTAGGAACATGGTGACACGCCATACCGTTCTTGGGCAGAGTTTCGATCCGGACCGCACTCCATTTTAGCCCTGCGGGCCGTCGCCTTGTTGGCTAGCCGCCCTGAGCTCGGCTTCCTGCCTCGAAGGTACCCCTGCGAAACACCATCGATTATCGGTGATCAAGAAATAAGCACGGATGGGTCATTATCGTAATATTGGGACCTCGGTCTCAGTTACCTGTGAGGCTGGAAGTATTCCGGGGTAATCGGCCGTGATGGCAACCAAAGCATTGTCGATGCTAAGTTGGTGGAACACCCCATCGATCAACTCCACCTTTATATCCGTATCCTCTTCGGAGGTCGGATCGAGGGACCATTCCGGATCCTCGGGTTGTGGGGGCGGGTTGTGTATCTTCTCCATAGTCCGGCGCAGTTCCTGCACAGAAACCATGAAATGAGATATTTAACCACAGGAACATGGATCGGACAGGCCACAAAGATGTTTGCTTACCCAGCTTCGAGGATTATTCGAAGAAAACTCCTTCAGTGGATTGACGCGGAGGAAATCCTCCTCCTCCCCTTTATACATGGCAGACAAGATCTTCACCAGTTCGGTGACCGATCCCGGCCCTTTGCGGCCATGGCAGGTGGCATCGTCTTCCCCGTTAAAGTCCCACAAGGGGTGGCCCCTATATTGGAGCCGTTGCACTCCCCTCATAATGCAGATTGCCATGACTCCAATCATGGTCAATCCGGCATGAGCCAGTAACCTTATTCGGCTCATCAAATAGAGGACATCCCGGTCATTTTCCCTCTGGGGGCTCCGAGGGCGCCCGGCTTAGGCGCTTCTTGGAGGAGCATTGCTGAACTCCGGAAGGCCGATCCGAACAGGATCCGGCAGCGGGGACGTCCTCCATGTAAAACCATTCAAGGCCGGTCTTGGACGCCTTCTTCGGGGTTCCGGATAGGTATCCGGTCCCGGCAATGCGCCATAGCTCGGCTCCGCCCACTTGATATATTGACCCCTCATGAGAACGGGGTACTAGGCAGAATAATCTCTTCCACAGCCCAAAATGAGGCTCGACGCCCAAGAACAGTTCGCAAAGGGCCACGAAGCCCGCGATGTGCAATATGGAGGCAGGAGTAAGGTGGTGCAACTGGAGGCCGTAGAACTCCAAGAGCCCCCGGAGAAACGGATGGATTGGAAATCTGAGTCCTCTTACTAGATAAGAGATGAAGCATACCCGCTCTCCTTTAGAGGGATCGGGGACACTCTCCGCTTGCTTTCCGCCCTTGTAGGTGGCAAGTCCGGCTCGAACCGGAACCATGAAGGCCGGGGAAGAAATCCCTTGGTTTGGAGTATAATTAGCTCGCTATGCGGGACTGAGCATCTCTCCCAATTTCCAGGCCGAGGGCTGGGAGCGCGAGAGGAGGAGCCGCGTCGACTGTCCATGATGGAATGGGCTTTGGTCAGAAGCGCTCCGATGAAAGCTCACGAAGGTGGGTTGGTGTGACTCAGATCTAGATCCTCACCCCTTTTATAGGCAGCTCATTTGCGCAGTTAGGGGGGAAGTGTAAAAATACCCTGGCTTTTCGCATTCATTCAAACACGTGGAAGATGGCCATTATTGGGCGTAGAAGCCAAGGAGCGCAACATTTATCAGAAGCCGGACACTATTCGACAAGTATATGGAATTTGGAGAAGAACCCGCCTCGCAATGCCGAAGACAATCAATGTGCCGGACTCATCGTCATTGAAGCCTGGTTCGGGGGCTACTGAGGGAGTCCCGGATTAGGGGGTGTCCGGATAGCTGAACTATCACCGTTGGCCGGACTCCTGGACTATTGAAGATACAAGATTGAAGACTTCGTCCCGTGTCCGGATGGGACTTTCCTTGGCGTGGAAGGCAAGCTTGGATACGGATATGTAGATCTCCTACCATTGTAACCCGACTGTGTAACCCTAACCTATCCGGTGTCTATATAAACCGGAGGGTTTTAGTCCGTGGGGACGAACAACAATCATACCATAGGCTAGCTTCTAGGGTTTAGCCTCCTTGATCTCGTGGTAGATCTACTCTTGTACTACCCATATCATCAATATTAATCAAGCGGAGTAGGGTATTACCTCCATCGAGAGGGCCCAAACCTGGGTAAAAACATCGTGTCCCTTGTCTCCTATTACCATCCGCCTAGACGCACAGTTCGGGACCCCCTACCCGAGATCCGCCGGTTTTGACACCGGCAGAGAGCGTTCGGTGTTTCCATTGACTGTGATAACTCCTCGAGGGCCTGGCATCTTGAGCTTGAGGTATGCGTAGTGCGACACCGCATTGAACTTTGCAAATGCGGTTCGTCCAAGCAGTGCATGATAGCCGCTGCGGAACGGGACTATGTCGAAGATTAACTCTTCGCTTTGGAAGTTATCCGGGATCCGAAGACCACTTGAGTGTAATCGAGCACTGTACAATTGGCCTCTACACCCGGTATGACTCCTTTAAAGGTTGTTTTTGTGGGTTTAATCCTTGAGGGGTCTATGCCCATTTTCCGCACTGTATCCTGATAAAGCAGGTTCAGGCTGCTACCGCCGTCCATCAGGACTCTAGTGAGGTGAAATCCGTCGATGATTGGGTCAAGAACCAATGCGGCGAATCCACCGTGACGGATGCTAGTGGGGTGGTCCCTTCGATCAAATGTGATCGGGCAGGAGGACCATGGGTTGAACTTCGGGGCGACTGGCTCCATCGCATATACGTCCCTTAGTGCACGCCTCCGCTCCCTTTTGGGTATGTGGGTTGTGTATATCATGTTCACCGTCCGGACTTGTGTGGGAAAGCCCATCTGTCCTCTATTGTTCGGCGGTCGGGGCTCCTCCTCGTCATCCCTATGCAGCCCCTTGTCATTGAGTTCGACACTTAACTTGCCTGCTTGCTTGAACACCCAACAATCCCTGTTGGTGTGGTTGGCTGGTTTTTTGGGGGTGCCATGTATCTGGCACATGCGATCGAGTATTCGGTCCAAGTTGGACGGGCCCTGGGTATTTCTTTTGAATGGCTTTTCCCGCTGACCGGGTTTAGAGCCTCTGAATCTAGCATTTATTGTCGTACCTTCAGCATTATCACCGTTAATGTGGCGTTTATGCTTGTTGCGACGCGACCTGCCATTGCTGTCCTTGGTATCCGAACTATCAGGGTGTTTGGCCAAGTTGTTGCTTCGAGCTAGCCAGCTGTCCTCTCCCGCATAAGCGGGTCATGAGTGTGGTGAGGGCTGCCATGGATTTCGGCTTTTCCTGTCCTAGGTGCCGGGCAAGCCACTCATCGCGGATGTTATGTTTAAAGGCTGCAAGGGCCTCTGCATCCGGACAGACGATCAACGATTTGATTTTTCTTGGTTGGGAACCGTGTCCGTAATTGTCCGGCCGATTCTTCTGGCTACTGAATTATGTGGCTGAGGTCATCGGCGTCTGGTGGTCGCACGTATGTGCCCTGGAAGTTATCAAGGAATGCGGCTTCCAGGTCCTCCCAACAACCAATTGATTCTGCTGGCAAGTTGTTGAGCCAATGCCGAGCTGGTCCTTTAAGCTTGAGTGGGAGGTATTGGATGGCGTGTAGATCATCGCCGCGGGCCATGTGGATATGGAGGAGGTAGTCCTCGATGCAAACCGCAGGATCTGTTGTGCCATCGTATGATTCGATGTTTACGGGTTTGAAACCCTCGGTGATTTGATGATCCATTACATCATTTGTGAAGCATAGTGGGTGTGCCGCGCCTCTGTATTGAGCTATATCACGACGCAGCTCAAATGAGCTTTATCTCTTGTGTTACGCTTTCGGCGGAATTATCGTATCCGGCGTGGATTGTTATCGCCACGTGTCGTGGGCGCCCACGCCGATCCGTAGATCGATCTTGTTTGCCTTGCCTTGTCCTCCAATATGTCTCGTAGGTCTGGCGCGTTTCCCCGTGCCTTTGTACTTTTCGAGCGACGCCGGAGTGCGGCTTGAATGGAGGGTCTAGAGGCCTCTCTGTCGTGACCACGGGGTGGCCGATCGGCCGCATCATGCGCTGGTGATGTAGGTTTGGGTGCGGCTTCCTCTAATTGGGGTAGCAGCCTGCGTTTGGGGTATCTCTTGGAGGGGCGTTCGAGTTCATACTCTTCGGCTGCAAGGACTTCAGTCCATCTGTCAGCTAGCAAGTCTTGGTCAGCTCTAAGTTGTTGCTGCTTTTTCTTGAGGCTGCTTGCCGTGGCCATAAGCCTGCGTTTCAAACGCTCCTGTTCGGCAGGATCCTCAGGCACGACAAATTCGTTGTCGTCAAGGCTTGCCTCATCTTCGAAGGGAGGCATATAATTATCGTCCTCCACCTCCCTGTCTGCCGCTCTATCATGAGGGCTTGCTTCTCCCTCCTCTGCTGAGTCCTCTTTGGAGGGGTGCGTCTTCGGCCTTTGTCAAGGTATTATTGTCTCCCGAGCCGAAATCGCCGTTTTTACTGTGGCGGGATTTAGAGCAGCACCGCTGACGTCGGCGCTTGGGTTGTTTCTTGGAGGGGTCATCCTCCGCCGTTCCATCGCCGTTCCCATCTTTTGGGATGTCCACCATGTATATGTCGTATGACGAGGTGGCCTTCCAGGCCACCTCAGTGGCGCCGGGTTCTTGTTCGTCTCCGGCATCGTCGTCCATACCGTCGATGTCTTCGGAGTCGAAGTCGAGCATGTCCGTTAAATCATCGACAGTGGCTACAAAGTGGGTTGTGGGTGGTGGGTGGGCGTTGAATTTCTTCGTCGTTCGCATCCCAACCTTCCTGACCGTAGTCCGGCCAGGGCTCTCCTGATAAAGAGAGAGACTTTAGTGAATTCAGGATGTCGCCAAAGGGCGAGTGCTGAAAGATGTCCGCGGCAGTGAACTCCATGACCGGCGCCCAATCGGATTCGATTGGCAGGGGCGCGGAAGGTTCGGAGTCCGGAGAGGAGTCCGGCACCTTGGAGTCACAGTCTTCGCAAAGGACAGGATGGATTTCGGCTCAATCGCCGTTGAGATCGTAGCCCCCGAGGCGGTGTCCAACCACTCGTCCTCGATCGGGGGGGGGGGGGGGTCGGCTCCGAGCCAAGGGTCGGAGAGGACGCCGTGCGAACCTCGAGGCACTTGTCGGCGAGCTAGAACGTGCCCATCGAGACAAGGCGGGCGGCTTGGCGTGGCTCGAATCCATCGAAGATCAAGTCTCCACGGATGTCGGCCGTAGTTCAAACTCCCAAATCTGACACGATGGCCGGGCGTAGCTTTTGATCTGCTCCGGATGGCCAAGTGAATCGGCCCGCGGTGCAAAGCCGCCCGAATCTGAAGATCTCTCCGGGAGAAAAGTCTCACCTGGACCACGTCGTTGTTGATGATCGAAGGAGCCATCGGGCCTAAGGATGACGACACAGAGGAACTCTCAATGAAAGCACCAATGTCGGTGTCAAAACCGGCGGATCTCGAGTAGGGGTCCCGAACTGTGCGTCTAGGTGGATGGTAATAGGAGACAAGGGACACGATGTTTTTACCCAGGTTCGGGCCCTCTCAATGGAGGTAAAACCCTACTACTGCTTGATTAATATTGATGATATGGGTAGTACAAGAGTAGATCTACCACGAGATCAAGGAGGCTAAACCCTAGAAGCTAGCCTATGGTATGATTGTTGTTCGTCCTACGGACTAAAACCCTTCGGTTTATGTAGACACCGAATAGGGTTAGGGTTACACAGAGTCGGTTACAATGGTAGGAAATCTACATATCCGTATCGCCAAGCTTGCCTTCCACGCCAAGGAAAGTCCTATCCGGACAAGGGACGAAGTCTTCAATCTTGTATCTTCATAGTCCAGGAGTCCGGCCAACGGTGATAGTTCGGCTATCCGGGCACCCCCTAATCCAGGACTCCCTCACCTGCCCTACAAGTCTCTCACATAGAAACACACACGCTCTCTCTGTTGAACATTCCCACCCCTTTAATTCCGCCCACCCACAGCCACTAAGTGTCAAAGGATAATTATGTCTCTCACACATATGCCTAAGGTTAACTCAAGTTCCGGAACCATATGAATACATACAATGGGATTCCAGCAGAGCACCTTTTTTTTGAGATCTCGCGCGCTCTCTCTCTCTCTCTATCTCTCTCTCTCTCACACACACACACGCGCGCACGCGTAGACATTGTTTATCGCTTCATTTTTTCGGCACTTGCATGCACACCATTTGTTTATCTCTGTGATGCTTTAAGTATGCCTCGCACACATCCTATCTACCTATCCCTTAATATAGATATGGGTCACACAAACTCCTTCTCCCTACTAGCAAGATGCCCATGCGTTGCACGGAACATCAAGATGCATTTGTATGATTAGTTTATCTTGTGGGAGAAAAAGATGAACGAGGGAATGCCTTATTTACAAATGTGGAGAGGGGTGTAGGTATCCTTTTGTAAAATTGCCATAGTTTCCTTCCTATCCGTCTGATATAAATCGTATGGCCTATATTGCAGGATGGCAGAAACACCATCATCACCAACTCTGTTTTTTATAAGAGTAGAGATATGTAAGTGTCACTGCCCCCACCCCCACCCACCCACCCACACACACACACTTCCCGACACCGAAGGATTAGTGTGACACCTCAATCTTGATACTAATCTATCGACTGGCTTCTCTCTCAAAAACACACACACACCTACCCGACATCGAAGGAGTAGGGTGGCACATCGATCTTGATAGTAATCTATCTACTCCTCTTTCAAACACACACATATATACACACACACTCGCTAGTTTGCCTCTGTGCCTACCACGCACACTCTCGATACGTCTTTCTCTCCCTCCCCATCCCCACCCCCAACCCCAACAATGACAGCACAAGGGTGACAACTCGATCTGATCTTAATCTGTCAATCGGTTTTTCTCTCAAACATTGTGTCTATGTGCCTCGCTCAAACACGCGAGATACGTCTTTTTCTCTGTAGCCCCCTCAATATGTAGACTTCTCACGCGCGCACAACTGTAGTGACGATGACGCTGAACCCAACGTGCCTTGTTTTCACCGGCCTCATGTGATAGTTTTCACCCTGTTTTATATTAATTAACAAGACAACCTTTTCTTTGTTACTACTAGTGAATCTGAAATCATTCGGGGCCGACATATAATATATCACTTCAACCCAATTATCGCAGTAACTATTTTAAAAGAAACTAGCTAGATGCCCGTATGCTGTACGTAACATCAAGATGCATTTATGTACGAGTAGTTTATCTTGTGAGAGACTAGCAAGATGCCCATGCGTTTCATGGAACATCAAGATGCATTTATATGAGTAGTTTATCTTGTGAGAGAAAAGGATGAAGGAGGGAAGGCCTTAGTTTCAAATGTGGTGAGGCGTGTGGGTATCTTTTTGCAAAATTGCCATAGTTTCCTTCCTATCTGTCAGATATAAATCAGACGTCCTATATTGTAGGATGGCAGGCACACCACCATCAGCAATTCTGTTTTTATCTCTAATAACTCGTATAAAAGACTCGGTTGGTGATGATGGTGTGTCTCCCATCCGTTATTTCTGACCATCAGATCTGCATCTAATGACTATGATGTAAGTCGTGGCATTTCTACAACAAGACCCCACTTGTCTGCTCCAATTTGTAGAAGCCCCTTAGTATCTTGAAACCAACCACATCCCTCCCCCACCTCATCAAAACAGCCACAAGGAATATATTTTGAGTGAAACCTAATACGATTATATTTTTAGTGATATATACACCAAACTAGAGTGTTTTTCTATCAAGTTTGTGAACATGTATTATTTTATTTTGGATCCGTTGCAACGCACGAGCACATTTCTAGTAAGAGTAGAGAAAAGGATCAGCGAGGGAAGGCCTTATTTGCAAACATGGAGAGGGATGTGGGTATCTTTTTGCAAAATTGCGATAGTTTCCTTCTGATCCGTTAGATATAATTCCGACGGCCTATATTGCAGGATGGCACGCACACCATCATCACCAACTCTGTTTTCTACTCCCTCTGTTCCTAATTATTTGTCTTTTTAGAAATTTCAACAAGTGACTACATGCGGTGCAAAATGAGTGAATCTACACTCTAAAATATGTCTACATATACATCCGTATGTGGTACTCCATTTGAAATCTAAAGCAACAAATATTTAGGAACGGATGGAGGATAAGAGTAGCCATGGAGATATATCTCCAGCATGGTCTACAACAAAAATGTGCTGGACTGGTTAGCGCCGGATGCTCGCAATGCGATGACCTGAGTTCGAATTCTATTTTTAACTTTAGATTTTTATATTATATATTACTTATTTAATATATACTTCTTTCGCAACTGTACTGACAGTGGAACCCATAGAGTACTTAGAATACAAAATTAAGGATGGACTTGTTTCTTTTTAACTTTCTGTACGAAGTTGTAGCCACCCTGCAAGTCACGTGTACACTGTACATGCAATTAACTTTTTATAGAGGGAGAATCATACACGCAATTAACTCAAATGGATTGGATGTGACTCTATTATTTCCAGCATAAGAGCATCTCCAATGGCAGCCGGGAAATTTCCTCCCGCTTCCTTCCGCGGAGGACGACATCAAACGGTAGCGGCATACATTTTCCCAACTCTAACCAACCAGATGAAATTCGTGCAAACACGGACTGTTTTCATATAAGCATGCAGGATTTCGTATAAAAAAGCCGGATCTTCATATAAACATGATGGATTTCATTACATTCACATGAATAAGCGGTGCTAATCCGGCTCTCTTGGTATAATTAATACTCCCTCCGTCCGGAAATACTTGTCCTAGAAATGGATGTATCTAGACTTATTTTAGTTATAGACACATCCAATTTATCCATTCTTAGAACAAATATTTCCCGCCAGCAGGAGAGGGAGTACCTAATCTAAATGGCCGCCCGCGGATCCCATTGTCTTTCTCATGTGCGGCAGACACTTGCGGGATCAACGAAGGTCCTCGGAAGAGACGAAGCAGCAAAGAAACCACCTGAATGCACAGTCGTCGCCTTGGTGGTGGCCTTCATGGGACCCAAGAGGTGGCGGCCTCCCATGTTCTACTTCTCCTCGACGATGGCGGCGGACACGGAGAAGATGGCCACCGACTCGTCGCTCTTCACACACCGGGCTTCTGTCTCTGCCTGCATCGGGTTGCCGCGGGCATGGGAGGTGCGGCTGCAGGCACGGGAGGCACGCCCACATACACGGGAGTGCGGCCACTGCAGACACTGGTGGCGCGGTACGACGCGGCAGCTACGACGCCCGTACCGGCGTGCTCGCAGCCGTGCCAGCGTGGAGCAACTCGGCACTCCTCATCGAGCTGAACCACATGCCGGATTGGGGCGGCAACTGGCTCCGTCGGGCCAAGCAAGGTTGATGAAGCACCGAGCGGCCTCGCCCGTATCCGGAGGGCTCGGCGGGCCACCCAGCCGGGTAGTATGCCGGAGAATGGCTCCTGGGAAGCCATCGTAAGAGTGGAGAAAATGGTGGAGGAGGAGATGGGGGAACGGCGGAGGGGTGCGATTCTTGCCCACTGTCTGTCTGGCCTCGTTTAAATAGAGGGCGGACGGTAGGAGCTTGACCGGCATCTGGCCTAGTTTAAACTGAGGGCGGACGGGAGGAGCTCGGCCGGTGTTGCGTTTAATTCCGGCCCGCTCATGAATGGACATGTGGCCAGAGTACATTTGTCAGTTTGCATGCGGGTTTAATGGAGGGGTTTGATGGAGGCGAGGAGGCGTGTTCAGTCGGGCGTGCAGCGGGCGGCGCAGTACTATTCGATTTGACAGCGGGCAGCACAGTTCCCGATACGGCTTTAATGCAGAAGAGGGAGCGGTAGCGATTCCCGAAATGTTGAACGGCCAATGATGCATCCTCCTTCAATTAGCATCGTGCATGCATGAGGGAAGTAATGGGAGGACGACCGGGAAAAGAGGCTGCACAATGTGAATGCAACACAATTTGCACTCATATAAAGGCGCCCCTCCATTCCAATGCATCTACCACATCGTACGCACCTAAGCATTTGCCTAAGCACCTACACTAAGTGCAAGAGTGGTCACTCCAGACCCATGGCAGCAATGCGCGCGAGCGGCAAGCGGCTGTGCCAGATGATCCACGACGCCGACCTACGTCATGGCACCGAGGATCGTCTCCAGACGGTGTTCGCGGCCGGCTAGTGGATGGACGCCATCGACGCCAACTACGACTCTCAGTGGGACCAGATGATTGTTGCCACCACCAACAAGTTCACCATCCTCAAGAAGCTCGGGGACGACATCACCGTACTCCTCCAGCCAGCACGCCCAGGCTCCTCATTGCCTGCCACCCTAATCGGCCTCCATGGTCGAAACCTCTTTCAAGCACTCGTGGCCCTGTGACTGCCCGCCGACGCCATGAAGAATGCCCACCTGGAGGTCGCGCTTGCCGCGAGGCGCCTCGCCCTGTGAGAATTCGTCGACCTACACATCCACATGGACGAGCAAATCGTGTACATAGGTATCTACAAGGCCATTGAGGACGCTACCACATTGGCCTTCCTCAACTGGCTGGAAGCCTTGGATGCCTTTTCTGAGAAGCACCTTGACCTCGCCACAAAAGCCGGCGCTCCTTAGCCGCCGGTCGGTAGCCCGGCGCACTAAGTTGAGGAGGAGGAGGTAGTACATTGATGAATGCATCTTTCTTCTTGCCTCCTGTAACCACCACTGCGATCGCATCATTGTGGCCTTAATTCTTATTGTGCTATTGCATTCTTGTTCCAGTCAATACGGACATGTGCGATCCCTTTGCTTAATTATATGCATCACTGTAACTAGTACTCCATCCCTCAATTTATAAGTTGTGCTTACCTTTTCCATCAACTCCGTGCAACGCACGGGCATCTTGCTAGAAACACTAGAACATGTCGGACCGCATGTGACCAAACCGATGATGCGCCTACCTAGCTACTACGTACCCTGCTTATCTGGCGGAAATAGCCCCGCCCTAGTGTTTCCAATCGTTATTTCTATCTATCGATCGTGCCAAGGAGCAGAACCAAATGTTACAATTTATACATTTTCTCTACTCCTACTCCTATAAAAGACTCAGTTGGTGATGGTGGTGTGTCTGCCATCCGTCGTTTCTGACCTTTAGATCTGCATCTAACGATTGTGAGGTAAGTTGTGGCATTTTTGTAACAATAGCCCACTTCTCTGCTCCAATTTGCAGAAAACCCCTTATTATATTGAAAGCAACCACATCCCTCCCTCACCTCATCAAAACAGCCCGAGAAATATATTTTGAGTAAAAAGTAATATATTAGGAGTATATCAAAACAAGAGTGATTTCTTTCAAGTTTGTGAACAAGTACTATTATTCTACTACTTTGGATTCGTCGCAACGCACGGGCACGTTACCAGGAAAAGGCCTGCCGCGTTAGCGTTGCACCCCCACACACCCGGGAATCGGGAGCACTCCATGGCCCGTCCGGCACGCCACATAGCTAGGGAAGGCGTGTTGCCTACAATTTTCACTTTCATGTGGGACCTCCTTTGAGCAAACCGACCATTGGCAAACCGCACCCCGCCCCCCGCCGGGTTGGAAAAAAGAAACGAGGGGAAGATCTAGCTGTAGCACAGAAGCCAAGAAATTTGGTGTCGGATGGAGCTCGTCGATAGAGTGTTATTTATTCATAACTAGCAAGATGCCTATGCGTTGCATGGAAAATCAAGATGCATTTGTATGAGTAGTTTATGTTGTGGGAGAAAAGGATGAACAAGAGAAGGCCTTGTTTGCAAATACGGAGAGGGGTGTGGGCATCTTTTTGCAAAATTGCCATAGTTTCCTTCCTATTCGTCAGATATAAATCGAACGGCCTATATTGCAGGATGGCAGGCACACCATCATCACCAACTCTGTTTTTTATAAGAGTATAGATATAGATATAGATATAGATATAGATATAGAGAGTAGAGATTTGGTTACCAAATCTCATGTGTGCAATGCACGTGTAGCTTACTAGTTGGTTACCAAATCTCATCCAGGTTTAGCACGAGCTCGTACTACGGGGGCACCACAAGGCCTTCCTATCCGTCGCAATGCACGGGCACATTTTCCTCTCGGGGCCCACGGAACCGAGCTTCGGTGGCTTAGTGCACCGGCCTATGAGTTAATGACATGCGGACTTTAAATGTGGCTGGCCCACATGTCATTCTCATGGTGGTGGCGTGGTTCGCGCCTCACTCGTTTGAGATGAACAGGCCGATGGTGGCCTGGCCGTGGCGAGGGTGCCACAGCTGGGCGTCGAGGCGTTACGAGGCATAGATGGCCACACCGACGGGTACTACCTGTAGTATAGACGTACTCCAGCTGAGGATTGATGCCCGGGACGAAATGTGTCACAGCCGCTGGATGAAAATTTGATGATGCGGGAGTAAGGATTGGAGCAGGCAAATCGCGTCCAATCGGGTGTGGCTATGGTAGAAAGTTGATGGTCGCCACAGTTCAGCTGGCCCGCATGTCATGCACACAAAGGCAGAGGAGCGGTGGGGCCAAGAGGGATGAGGCGCACGTCGGGGGACGTCGTGCCGTGGGTTGGAGCGGCGTCGTGGGAATCACGTGTGGGTGTGGCAATGGTAGAAACAAGAAACGTGATGGTCGCCGTGGTTCAACTTCCATGGAGAAGTTGTCATGTCTGCTGACACATGCATTGCATACCGCTCACTGCAAGGAGCAATAGTAGAGAAAACTTGTTCCAAAGATACCATTTTTCCGATAAAATTCTCGATATATCATTAGTTTTTACACATGGGATTACTCCTGCAAGGGTCAATCACAACAGGTGTTTTGTAAAAACATGCATCTTGATGTTCCCCGCAATGCACGGGCATCTTGCTAGTTATAGAAGAAGGCCACACGGGCATCTTGCCGTAGGGTGTGCCACCGACCCAAACTTCAATTTTCTTTTCAGACGATTAGGTGCACCGGATGCTGTGCCACGCTACAAAATGTTAAAAAAATAGGTCCAAAATTTTTAAAACCTGTTATCTTCAAACCATCAAAACAGGCCGAGGAATATATTTTGAGTGAAGCATGATTTACTTTTACTGATATATCTATATTAAAACTAGAGTGTTTATATTTCAAGCCCGTGAACAAGTATTATTCTACTACTTTGGATCCATTGCAACGCACAGGCCAGCACATTGGTAGTAGTAGTCTCTATCTCTATCTGTACTCTACTCTTATAAGAAAACAGAGTTGTTGATGATGGTGTGTCTGCCATCCTACAGTATAGGTCGTCCGATTTATATCTGACGGATAGGAAGGAAACTATGGCAATTTTGCAAAAAATACCCACACCCTCTTATACTAGCAAGATGCTCATGTGTTGCATGGAACATCAAGATCTTGTGGGAGAAAAGGATGAACGAAGGAAGGCCTTATCAGCAAATGTGGAGAGGAGTGCGTGTAAATTGTCATAGTTTCCTTCCTATCTGTTAGATATAGATCGGACGGCCCATATTGCAGGATGGCAGGCACACCATCATCACCAACTCTGCTTTTTTATAGGCTGTCCGATTTATATATGATGGATAGGAAGAACTGTGGCAATTTTGCAAAAAGAAACCTACACCCCTCTCCACATTTGCAAATAAGGCCTTCCCTCGCTTATCCTTTTCTCTCACAAGATAAACTACTCATACAAATTTATCTTGATGTTCTGTGCGACGCACGAGGATGTTTCCTTGGGGTTCTCTCCGGTAGCGTGGCCATAGTTGCAAGTTGACGCCCCTTGAGATCTTTGGCGTTGAGGGGCACACGGATTTTGTCCGATGAGCAGGTAAGATGAGTTTGATCACGTAGTAAATGCATTCTAAAGACTACTTCCATGTCCATTTCCTAATTCTCCCCCTGCCCACTATTTCACAGGTTAGGCTTGGTGCGAGTGGAGATTGGCTTGCATATGTACGGGAGGGTACCAACATCAATTTGCACAACATTTACATCGGTGACACCGTTCCGTAGAACCTTTGTGCAACATTGGGATCATCCATGCAACGGACCCCGCCTAAATTGGTACGATGGAACCACAGTGAGATTGAAGAAGATAGCATGAACCTTGCACATGGCAATCAAAGGTGGACGATACTATCTGCGGCCGATTTGTTGCCGTATGAGTACGAAGACGTTGTGCTCCTTTCTAACCGCATCTTCGCGGCGACAAACCAGGGGACTTGTTTCGTATGGGACACATCCAACGGTACACTCCCTCTCTCCTAGTTTATTTGTTTTGAACATTTTTGTTTTATAAGTTTCAAATTCAAATTTAGAGTTCCCCATCACATGTTGAGATTACAATGTCCATTAAATCGTTGCGTGCATGTATAGCAAAGAAACAAATCTCGAGTTTGCCATGAGTTCGTGCAGCGGTAGCACCACAAGGCCTGGCATAGGAGTTACATTTACCTCTCGGGGCCCTCGGGTCTGAGCTTCAGCGCCTTACGACACCTGCCTTTGAACCAAAAACATGTGGACCCGATAGGTGGCTGGTCCACATGTAATGCTCCCGAAGGCAGAGGGGTAGTGGGGCCGAGAGGGGTGATCCGTAGGTTGGGGGACGTGTGGTGTCCATGGGTTCGAGCGGCGTCGTGGGAATCGCGTGTGGTTGTGGTAGAAACTTAATGCTCGCCTCATTTTAGTTGGCCCACATGTCATGCACACAAAGGCAGAGGGGCGGTGCGACTGAGAGGGGTGAGGTGCACGTCGGGGGACGTGGTGCCGTGGGTTGGAGTGGCGGCGTGGGAATCGCGAGTGGCAGTGGATGAAACATGATGGTCGCCATAGTTGAACTTCCATGGACAAGCTATCATGTCTATGGACACATGCATTGCATACCGATCACTAGAAGGAGTAGTAGAGAAAGCTAGGCGTATAAATAGTTCCTTATAGTCAAGCGGACCCACACTACTACTTGTTCCAAAGATATGCACACCATCGAAATAGTCCATCTATATCAATATACATAGAGAGGGAATATTTTTTTACAAGAGAGGAAATACTTCATCCATCCATAATGCCCTGCTGCTGGTACAGCATCTTCTTCTTATTCTTCCTCTTCTTCTTCTTATTCTTCTTCTTCTTCTTCTTCTTCTTCTCATTTTCTGTGGGAGACGGCTTCGCAAGAAGCTCTCTGGACATTGCAGCTATCTTGAAACTCACACGGGCATCGAGAGCAGCATATTTTATCTGCTCGTATGTCAAGGGATAATTCTCCCATCTAGACGACCTTAATGGCAGCATCTCGTCACCCTTCTGAAGATTTGTTCCGAGCACAAAATTTGTTACGTCGAATAGGGATGGTGTCGGTTTATCACAATCTTCTACAGAAATTTTTAGTTTGGTTTGTAGGTCAGCGATGCTTTTCAAATCAAGGTTGTACGGCTCCAACTTTTGTTTGTCCTCTGCAATGGCTGCCCCACAGAAGTATATGTCCTCCGGAGACAAGAAATCATGAAGTTGACCTGGTATGGAGGGCGCGTGTATGATGTGGTACACCAAAACATCATCTTCAAGGCACATATGAAGGACGGCGGCGCGTTGGATCTTCCCAGTGGCACGCTCCGTGTACTCTGCGTCGAGACCGATGACATTCATCTCCCTTTTGGAGGGAGTTGGATACATTGTTGATCCACTTCCAAACAACCCTTGGCTGGTCGGTGACTGTGGCAACTATGCTCAACGAGCCTTCGACGAGGACATGTTGGACGCTAAAAACCTGCATCTCGATCTCTTTCGCCATTTGGAACCGCTGGACCGGAGGGCTATGGTTTGGAGAATTAGGATTAGATGGCTAGTCTAACTGAAGAAGATGATTATTTATAGGGGCTTCGGAATTACTCCAGGAGGATGTGAAGAGGTTAAAACAATGTGAATGCAGTGTGGTTTGGATGCAAATGAAGCACAAGGAGTAGTGAAGAAGCCAGGAAAATCGGTTCCCGATGGAGAAGTAAATGGGAGAAGTTATGCGCATGCATGAGGAGAGCTGTGGTGGTTTGACTGCTGCATGCAATGGATTGGACGGGCACTTCGGTTGCCTTTTCTCTCTCCCACGCGCACAAAATGGCCCACTTGCATGCAGCCGTTTATTGGCTGGAGTCCTGCTGCAGCTGCTCATGCGTACGCTAATTAATGTTGTGAATGTAGGGCATGGAGGAAAATGGGTGCATGCAAAAGGGTTTATACTAGAGAAATACTGAAGAAAGTTATGCGTAGACAAAAGAGGTCCAGAGGGAGTACTACTCATGTTCCTACTATGGTTAAGGAATATGTGATTATCCTTAAAAAAAGAAAAGTCCTTCTTCGCGCTTCCGCATGCACGAGAATTTGGTTCTGCTCGCAATATGGATGATACCTGGAGGATGAAGTGAACCCAGAGGCATGCTAGCACGGGAGTACTACTCATGTTCCTACTACTCCTACTAGTAGTAGTAGTAGTAGTATTAGTAGTAGTAGTAGTAGTAGTAGTAGTAGTAGTAGTAGTAGTAGTAGTAGTAGTAGTAGTAGTAGTAGTAGTACAATTGTGGTACACTTGATGGTCAAAATACTATTATTCATCCGGTCCTCACAGTGAAGTGACAAAACCCTGCGCCCAAGGTGACACCAGTCCAGGCGGCATGTCCGGGTTACCAAAGTCAGCCTCACCTTGTGCCTTTGTCTGATCCTTTGTCACCGCCGCTGTATAGCATGCCTCACCTCGTCTCCCTCTCCCCTAGCACCACTCCATCTCCATCTCTGTCTCGCCGGAGATCCTGAGGTCACTCTTCATCATCTCACTGTGCCCCCGCGTGCCCTCGCCTCGCTCGCCTCTCCTAGTACCACTATTCCCTCGCTAGCACCGAAAGCCTTCTCTCGCATAAATCCGGCCCCCCAAACCCCACCTTCCAAACTCCACCATGGTCGAACGCGAACCGTGCAGCATTCATATGAGCCGCGATTGGAGCAATCTCCCCAATGACGTCCTCGACCTCTGTTGTTCGTGTATGGATATGTTGAGCGCCCTGCGGCTGGCTGCATGCTCAAGGGGCATGCACACGGCCATCGTCGAAGCGAAGCCTAAGCTTTTCAAGACACCATGCTTGCTGCTATCTGGTCTTGCAAGATTTTCTCACCATGATACGGAGGTGTACATGATGCCCCTCGACTTCAATCCGACCTCCATTAGCTGAAACTTCTTTGCCGGTACGTAGTGGGTCGCCGTACATCATTTCCCTCGACTTTGATCTGATAACCATCACCCGAAACTTCTTGCAGGTATGTACTGGGTCGGCATGAACTCCCACTGGATGGCTGCCGTCAGAGAAGATGGGGAAAAGTTGGTGCTCGTGAACTTCCAGACCTCCCATGAGAGTATCCTTCCTTCGTTGGATAATATAGAGTTTTACCTTCGCGGTCCAAGTCATCTAGATTACGTTATCAGTTGGACGCACCTTGTTTTGCAGAATATTGTAATCTGCCAAGTGCCCACACAACATGTGGATTACGCAGACTTTAAGCTAATGGCGTTGTTCGACAAGGGACTCACCTATGTTTCTGCCGGTGCCTTCTTTAGCTGGAGACAGCTCAGCTCGCAGTGGATCATCGTCAAAGTTGATACACACTTCTGTGATGCTACTGAACACAATGGCATCATCTACATGATCGACAAAGCAGATGGCACCACGTATTGCTGGAACGGCGCGTGTAAGTTGTTTCCGTCTGATGTTAATGATGACGCCATGACACTGTTTGAACTTTTTGTGATGATTGACATGTCCCTCTTTGAGCAGAATTTGAGTTGAACTATGGCAATGTATTAGAGACGCCGTAAATCAGCTATATTTGGAATGAGTTAATTCATGCGATTGTGACCATGTCATTACAGCCAATTTGTACCCCTGAATAATCAAATTGTTAGGAAGATATTGATATTCTCCTTATTTTATAGTAATCTATATACTACTAAATATGAGTGTGTATCAATGGCCATGTTAGTTTCCTCATTTTCATGATGTAGAAACATGCATCACACTGTTGATTTCATCTAACCATACATTAGGTAAGCAAATGTGCATATGGAGAACTCAATATTTTGAAGTAGTGAAATCCTGTAATGCTTACCATGTGTACATACCTATGTTCGCCCTTCAGCAATCAATGGCTACAATAATATGCTCACAAAAATTTTGCCCACAGAACATTAGTATATAACAATGCATGGTCTGTTAGTTTCCTTGAAGACTTTGTTTGTGAGGACAGAACATGATTACATAACATGCATGACATGGTAGTTTCTTGTGAAGAATCGACTGTGAGATAACATGAGTATAACCATGCATGGCACTTCTATATTTTCGAACCAAGTATACATTTCCCTGTATTTTCCTCCCAGTTCCAACAGGAACATATCAATGTTGTTTCTTGCATTATCCTACTCATACTCTGAACAATGTTGATCTTACATTAACAATGCATGTCCTTTTTGATATGATGCAGTGTCCCTACAGTTACTACCATTTGTAATCACACCACCTTTGCCAAAAACAAGGAAGCACAACTGGTTCCTCGCTCGATCAGAGGCTTCCTGGCCGTGGCCATGGCCGGCCGGTGCTCACACACGGCTGTGTGTGTGGACAATAAGGCCACTGCCACATGGGGCCAGGCCCTTGTCTAATTAGGGCCATTAGATTAGTACTAACACCCATGCCCTAACAACATGCAGAAGCGGCCCCCACTATTAAATTACCCCTTTAGTTAAATTCTAGCCAATGACATGTGGGCCCCATTGACTCTGTTGACCGATCAACAATCAGCTGATATTCTTGTTGGCGATTTGGGCCCCACTTTCAGCCCCACAGTGCCCACTGCTGGGTATACTTCTGGGTGTGTCTAGCCTTTTTCATTTTATATTATTTGAATTAAATATATTCTAGAAAACCCTTTTAATCTTTGGAAAATCATAGTAATTAAACCGTAGCTCGGATGGAAATGTTCTCTACATAAAAGTTGCTCAGAAAAATGTGACGAATCCGAATGCGCGGTCCGTTCGTCCACCGCACGTCCCTAGCATAGCAAACATTAAACCTTTACCCTCCGGTTCGTCTGTTCGAAAATGCCAAACTTCGAGAAAGCATTCCCGGATGTTATCCCCTTCGCCGGTAACGTGTAGCACCATGTTAGAACATGTCTAGCTCTGCCTGTTGTCCTGTTTATGCACTTGCTTGCTATGTATTTACTGTTTCTCCCCCCTCTTCTCTTCGGTAGACCCCGTGACGGCTGCCGATGGCGCTGTGATCGACTATGTCACCGACGACCCCTCCTTCTCGTCTGAGCAACCAGGCAAGCCCCCCTTTGATCATCCCGATATCGCCCATTCCCTTCTCTCATGCTTGCATTAGATTTTGCTACTGTTATTGTTCTCTCCTATTCTGATGCATAGCCTGCTTTTGTAACCTGCTTATTGTTACCTTACTTGCTTATCCTAAACTTCTTAGTATAGGTTGGTTAGTTATCCACCAGTGACCTCCACGTTGTCCTTGTTGCCCCTGCTTCATCATTGAAGACCCGATCAACGGGATCGAAGACAAGGCCCCAGCACCGCACATCACTCTCCCCTTAGTTGCTCGACACTACTAGGTTACTATCGAGTGCCGAGGGTGAGACCTCATCAGCACTTCTGATGTTAACCTGTAGTGTAGCTATTCGGTCGTGGTCATCGAGGGTGATTTCCTCCTTAACCACTTCCGATAAGGCTCTGTCGTGCAACCCCTCAAGTGTGAACCTTGAGGGTGGATCCTCTTACGTTCACCTTGATGATTACATCGAGTGGAATTCACCGGGGGTGATTCCTCGGGTTTTCCCCTTGATGTTTGGACACACGGATACTTGGACTTTACAACTGTTACTTGCAAAGGCGGGTTGACCCTGAGGGGTACCCGCGAATGATGTGGAGACGGGTTGACCTGGAGGGTGCCCGCGAGATAATTACGAGGCGTGGCCGGGCATTTCTAGCCCTTGCCACAAGTCCTCGAGACGGGGCAACGAGGTCACATCTTTCCTGAGTCTCTGCTTGTTACCGCGTGTTCCTAATCCACTACGATTTGGATATTTGCTCCGAGGGGCCTCTTGCCTGATAGCACTAACCATCATGTGGGCATAGTATGGGCGTTCTGCGTCGTATGCATCAGCTGAAGCTTAATAGACGTCAGCGACTGAGAGGTGCACGCCTGGTTGGACTGCGTAAGCACCTGCCTTTTTTAAGGAGGTAGCTAGGTCTTCTCACCGGACACGTTCGCAACATGCAGGAGTTCCTGGGGCGATGGCTCATGACCCCTAGGGGCATAGGTTTAGTCCGGCGTGCTTGACCTCTCTATTAAGCCTAGGTCAGGTTGCGTCGTATTGTTTGGCCGAGGCCGGGCATGACCCAGGAAAGTGTGTCAAGCCGGAGTTAATCGAGCGTGTTGGGTAAGTTGGTGCACCCCTGTAGGGAAGAAAACATCTATCGATAGCCTGTCCTACGGTAACGGACACTTGGAGTTGTATCCCGATCGATACAACTAGAACTAGATACTTGAGCTGAGACATGGATATGAGAAATGGATAGTATGGCTCTGGGATTGCTTTCTCGCAGGGAGTCGAGAAAGGATCTCTGGCCGAGGTTGATAACACTTCTACTACTTTACTTTATGCTACTCTACTCCCTCTTGTTGTTGCAAGATGGTGGTTTTCGAAGATGCTAGTCTTCGATAGGCTAAACTTTCCCTTCTCTTCGGCATTCTCTGATCCGATCCATAGATACAACCCTTTTCATTGATACCGATGCAAATGTAGTGTAGATCCTTGCTTGCAGTACTTTGGATGAGTACTCATGGTTGCTTTGCTCCCCCTTTTCCCCTTTCTTCTTCTTTTCTGGTTGATGCAACCAGATGCCGAACCAGGAGCCACATGCCACCGCCGATGCCTACTACTACGTGGAGACCGCCGATGACCAGGAGTAGTTAGGAGGCTCCCAGGCAGGAGGCCTTGCCTTTTCGATCGATGTTGCTTTTGTGCTAGCCTTCTTAAGGCAAAATTGTTTAAATCATGTCTGTACTCAGATAATGTTGCTTCCGCTGACTCTTGTGTATTCGAGCCCTCTAGGCCCCTGGCTTGTAATATAAATCTTGTATTTTTTTAATTTGTGTCTAGAGTTGTGTTCTGATATCTTCACGTGAGTCCTTGATCTTGATCGTACACATTTGCGTGTATGATTAGTGTACAATTGAATCAAGGGTGTCACAAGTTGGTATCAGATCAGACTTCCTGTAGGAAGTCCCCTTCCCAACTCCTTGGCCGAAGTTGAGTCTAGTCATTGCAAAACTTTTTACTAACTTGGCTATGTGGCTTACGGGCCCACGTCGCCATTGGGTGGTATTAGGATCTTTTTATTCCTCGTCTATACTCTGGGACTCTGATCTCTCGTCTATTCGGGTTAAAGATTTTACTAACTCTGACTCTAGGATCTCGTAACCACTTCTTCCCGGAGAGCCCCTTCACTACAGATGATCGCTTGCTTCGCAAGAAGATTCTGCAGATACTCCTCGATGTTTCCCGAGACCCTATGCCCACTGCTTTGCAGTTGCTGACCAGCGATAATCCCCGTGAATAACATCCTTGCCGCTTGTACATTCTTTCCCAGTTGTTCCTCTTGTTACAAGATACCCCTAGTACTCTCTGTTTTTTCGAGAATCCTTTGTGCCTTCTGCTTTGCAGCTTCTTTTTTACTGCGGATAATTCACTTAATCGGGTTTCGTTCATCCCCAGTTGTTCGTATGCTTTCCAAAATACCTGAAAATGCTATCTGATCTTTCAAAATCCTCTGCAGCCTATTGCTCTTGATTCTCCTTCCCTGCTTGCATTAAGATTAATTCCATATGTCTAGCAATATTCTTTAAAATTCTTTGTGATTGTCATTCTGTTCCTATGGATTCAGCGTGTGTGCGAATACTCGCAATTATCAATTAATCCTTGGAATTTTTCTTTCCGGCTCAGACATCCTTCCAGATATGAGATGGTTCTTGCCCAATCCAGATTTGATCAGGTGCACCTCTAAGTCTATTCAACTTATTCATCTTTTGATCAGAGCCTCTGCTTCTGATCCTTCGTCTTGAAATCATAATTCATTTGTACCCAAGCATAGAATCATTGAGGCATTTCTATAAGCCGATGCCTTTGCATCCCCTTCTTCATTTGATTGGTTACGGATAATCACATCAACTCTGTCTTGAATCGCCAGATCCATTGTTGGGTTGTTATCCGACAGTGTCCTTCACATCCAAAATCTTGTGAGTTTTTCCCTGATACATAATACCTTCGGTAAATTGTATCATCTGCTTTGACTTTGATACTCTGCTTTCGAACTCGTATCTTTTACTTGGTTGATGGTTGTATAGATTCGTAAAAATTCCCCGATGGGTTGAACTTATGCCTTCCATAATCCATGTCAACCCGAGAGTTCTCACGAGTCTTACTCTTCTGGTACTTCGCCAGATAAATCTTCTGCACTACAATTTCTTCGAAAATGAGGAGTGAATGAAAGGTTATGCATTGAAGAAGTGGGAGTCGACCTTGAACTTTTTGGTCATGCCCATGGACCTAATGTGGAACTTATCACGGAAGCTTCTTGTGATAATAATAATCCCCTTATTATAAGTTCATCTGGTATCTATGTTTGGTCCTTTGCAACCGTGGTTCTGACCATGATTGTTCTCCTTTAATTCCATTTCTCGGACAAGTTAAAGCACTTGTCTTCTACAGATCAATGCATCTCCGTAACCTCTATTTTGATCTTCCTTCGAGTATTACCCTCTGGTATCTCGAGAATATCATGGGACTACATAACTTCTTATGAGTTCTTCCTCAACTATTATTTCTCGCCGATTCCAAGTTTCCACGGGTTCTGGGTTATTACTCATTTGAGAACACCAATAAGTGAATCGATTCTGCACTATGATTCTATAACTCTAAGTAATTTTCGTTGCTCACGAGTTTAATAATCCTTCAAGTCATTCCTAGCCTCATCAGCTATATCATTATCGTACTATTTTTTTAACTATGTTGTCTGGTCCTTTTTTCCCGAAGCACAATCTTCGACGATGAGCTAAGCTTAAGTCGATCTTCCTCGTCATATCGTTTCGCCTTGAACAACAAGCTTGATTTCGAGTTTGTGTCGTACCCGTGGTTCCAATAACCTTTCGCTTCATCATTCCTTTGACTTGATGTCATCGCCGATCGATTACATCTTCATGAAATCTCTCGACAAATGTGTCGTGATCACCATCAACATTCTGAGCTCTTCCAGGATATCAATCGAATTCATGATGAGAAATACAATCCTTGCCCCTCGATGATTTGTGTTATCATGGACAACATTCTTGCCTTCCCCAACACAAACTTGTTCATATAATTTTGGAAATACATTCTTTTTGACATGTCGATGGGTTGTTGCTGAGCCCGTCGACCACATCCTCATCTTTTCCTTGCTGAAATTGTATGACTTATTTTCTAAGTTGTTTCCGATGGATCCTTTGTGTATCCAAATTCTGACCTTTGCTTGAAAATCATGTTAATGCTACCTCGATGCATGACTGAGGTATTCTGAATTCAATAAGAACATTGGAAGCACATAGCCGAATGTTTCTTGATCTATTATCCAAACACCATTGTATGGGTAATATCATGATTCTTACCTCGCCCCATTTATCTAAATGCTTTTGAACTTGTTGTCATATCATGTATATCCTGCTCCGCTTCCCCTTGGGAAGGATATACTCCTAATTCTTGTGTGTAAACACATTTTCCTTTCCATTGGTCTGATTAATCCGATAATTTGATTTTCCTTTCCATTGGTTTGTTTAACCTTCTTGTGATCTATATGATATATGCAGAAATAATTCCATGCTTATAAAACACCCCGATGTACAACCTTGTCAGTGAGACCCTGTTACTATTGTTGATGACATTCCGGTAACCACCGATGGACGAGATCTTTGCCTATTGGTCCGCCTTGTTCAACGAGCAGGAAAATAGTTCTCTTCTTCCCTCGCCCTTGGTACCAATGTTGTTGGCAACATAACTGACAGTCTATCATCTGACATGCCTTGCTATCGGCCCCCTTTCTACTTTTAACCCACATGGTGGGCCCATAACCCACTATTCCCCAGGATCGGAACCTGACTCTCCTGTATATCCTTTATTCCGAAGTATCTTTTCCTCTTGGCTTTGTGTGTTGTCACGAGCCACCCTCCGAGAGATGACCGATACTCTCAACCCCCTTCTCACATGTTGTTCAGGTATCGATCGTTTGTTCATTCGCTTGAAACTTCTTATGGTACTTTCATATTTTGCTCTCGATGTTTTCTTAAGTTTCAACTCGAGAGATAATTCTGCCACATTCCCTGAATTGTTCACTAGATAATTAACCCTATAAGGGTCCATTCTTCCGAAGTTACTCTTCACTTCCCCACTTAAATCTCGGGACTAGATTTCTTCTAGTGGAGGAGATTTGTAACACCCCCAGTGTCATGCTACAGTAAACTCCTGTTAATGGTGCCACATCATCATAATTAAATTTTGCTAATCATCACTTTGTTCCAAACCGACCTCAAATTCAAATTAAAAGACAAGTCAAAATATTGTTTATCCAAACTATAATACTAAAATGTTCGCATTTTAGTATAAATCCCTCTGATATTTGTCATGTTAAAACCAACATCATTTGACTCACCAATAATTCCCCAATTAATGATGAAGTGGCCCAATAGCACTTATGTAGAGCATTTAATTTCAAACATGGATGGGTTTGAAACAACCCCCAAAACCTTGTGGGCAACTCCATATTATCGCCAAGTATTTTAGTGACAAGTCTACGGTTCAACAAAAATCATTTGGTACAAAATAAAAATAAAAAAAAATAACTAAGGAAGAAAACATTGAGAGGTAATAATCAAAGGAAAAACCAGAACTGTGCGCTTAAATGGCCCAATGAACAGTGCAACCCAGCCCACCTCTAGTCTCCTTCAACCTCCTGTTCATCCCCATCACGCTGGAGGCAGAGCGCTCGTTCAAATCGCCGATGCACACGCGTCGTCCATCCCGCGGTTCCTCCCGTTGGTTAAGACGTCGCCAGCGCACCCTCCTGAAACCCTAGCCTCTGTTCTTCCCATCATCCATTCCCTCTCCCGATTCACTGCGTCCAAGTTGCTGCCGTCATCGCCGCCTCATCGTCTCTGCGGCCGTCGTCGTCCCCTCCGGCCGAGCTTGCGCCAGGAGCTCCACCTGCCTCCCCTGCTTCCCCTACGCGGATCAAATCGAGCTTGCAGCCCCCACCTCGACCGAATCGACTGCCTTCTTCAACCTCTGTCGCCAGTCGTCGCTATCGGTCCTCCACCACCGAACCGCCCCGGACTCCCCGAGCACGCCCACGAGCTTCGCGGTGAGGCCCTCGACCGATTCCCCCGCTTTTCCCCTTCGATCTGTAACCGTAGCCTTCATCGTATTCGCCACCGTAACTTTGCGTCCGTGTATGTGCGTCGCAACCACGTATGTTTGGTATTGCTACTGCTCGTTACCTCTACACCTTGTACTGCTGCTGCTATACACTACTGCTTGCACCTACTGATGCCTACCCGTTGTTTTCTACTGATGCTTTGCCGTTGCTGCTTTTTGATGTTGTTGCCGCTGCTCCATGGCTGCTGCTGCTCCCTGCGTCCCATGCTCCCTCTCTCGCGCTCACGACGTGCTTCACTAGCCCCGCCACCGTCCGCAAGCGCGCCGCACCCGCGCGCCTCCTCCCCCACGCTCGTCCTTGCGCCCATGGCGGGGCGCTGTCGTTCCCCAGCGTGCGCCTAACCCCCCCCGCTGCGCCTGCGTCTGCAGCCGTCGGTAGCGCCCATGCCATTGATGTGCACTTCTGCTCCGCCACCGGCCGCCGCGTGGCTGCTCTGAAAGTGCAACTATCCCTAGGTGGTTTTGGTAATTCATAACAACATATAGGTCATTGAGCTAATGCTATTCCAAGACTATTGTTTCAGGAAAGCTCAATGAATGGCATGGCATGGATGATGAAAGTGGATCCCTCAAAATACTTAGGACAAAGGATTGGCTCAAGATCAAAAGCTCAAGACTCTTCATTTTACATTTTAGTGATCCAAGATCACGTTGAGTCTATAGGAAAAGCCAATACTATCAAGAAGGGATGAGGTGTTGCTTAATGAGCCTCTTGCTTCATGTGCTTAGTGATATGCTCCAAAACCCTCAACTACTTTCCCACATCCACAAATGACCTAAACCAAAAGCCAAAATCGGTCACACCGATTCTTTCTATCCGGCGCCACTGATTCCAAAAGTTATAGCCACTGCCACAAACCCTAAGCAAATTGGTCTTACCAATAGGGATCTCGGTCTCACCGAGATGGGGTTGCAATCTCTCTGTTTCCCTTCATAACGTTTCGGTCTAACCAAAGTGAGCGATCGGTCCCACCGAGATTGCAATGTAAACTCTCTGTTTCCTTTTTGTAACATTTCGGTCTCACCGAAAAGAGCAAATCGGTCCCACCGAGTTTACCTAACCAACTCTCTGGAAAGCTTATTACCAAATCGGTCTCACTGAGATTACGTTATGCCCTAACCCTAACCGAATCGGCCTCACCAAGATGCATGTCAGTCCCACCAAAAATCACTAACAGTCACTAGGTTTACTAAATCGGTCCGACCGAGTTTAACGATTCGGTCCCACCGAGTTTGGTAAATTGTGTAACGGTTAGATTTTGTGTGGAGGCTATATATACCCCTCCTCCTCCTCTTCATTCGTGGAGAGAGCCATCAGAACGAACCTACACTTCCAACTTACCATTTCTGAGAGAGAACCACCTACTCATGTGTTGAGGCCAAGATATTCCGTTCCTACCATATGAATCTTGATCTCTAGCCTTCCCCAAGTTGCTTTCCACTCAAACCCTCTTTCCACCAGATCCAAAACCTATGAGAGAGAGTTGAGTGTTGGGGAGACTATCGTTTGAAGCACAAGAGCAAGGAGTTCATCATCAACGCACCATTTGTTACTTCTTGGAGAGTGGTGTCTCCTAGATTGGCTAGGTGTCACTTGGGAGCCTCCGACAAGATTGTGGAGTTGAACCAAGGAGTTTGTAAGGGCAAGGAGATTGCCTACTTAGTGAAGATCTACCGCTAGTGAGGCAAGTCCTTCGTGGGCGACGGCCATGGTGGGATAGACAAGGTTGCTTCTTCATGGACCCTTCGTGGGTGGAGCCCTCCATGGACTCGTGCAGCCGTTACCCTTCGTGGGTTGAACTCTCCATCAACGTGGATGTACGATAGCACCACCTGTCGGAACCACGCCAAAAACATCCGTGTCTCCAATTGCGTTTGAATCCTCCAAACCCTTCCCTTTACTTTCTTGCAAGTTGCATGCTTTAATTTCCGCTGCCTATACACTCTTTGCATGCTTGCTTGAATTGTGTGATGATTGCTTGACTTGTCCTAAAATAGCTAAAATCTGCCAAACTCTAAAATTGGGAAAATGTTAAGTTTTTATTGGTCAAGTAGTCTAATCACCCCCTCTAGACATACTTCAAGGTCCTACAAGTGGTATCAGAGCATTGGTCTCCATTTGCTTTGATTTCCATAGCTTTTGGTGGTCATAGCCTTGGTTTCACAATCTAGGAGAGTATGGCGTCTAGTGAGGGAAATTATCACCGCAGAGGTCCTTACTTTGATGGTACTAATTTTGCTAGTTGGAAGCATAAGATGAAAATGCATATTTTTGGACATAACCCCGCCGTTTGGGCAATTATTTGTATTGGCTTGCAAGGTGAATTCTTCGATGGGAGAGAACGAACCGTGAAGCTAATGCGGAAGAATTGAAGATGCTGCAATACAATGCTCAAGCATGTGACATCATCTTCAACGGATTGTGCCTCAAGAATTCAACAAAATCAGCCGTCTTGAGAATGCAAAGGAAATTTGGGATACTTTGATTGATATGCATGAAGGTACCGAATCCGTCAAGGAATCCAAGTTGGATGTGCTCCAAAGTCAGCTTGACAAGTTCAAAATGAAGGATGGTGAAGGTGTCATTTGAAATGTACTCTAGGCTTGCTCTTATCATAAATGAGATTGCCGGCTTAGGGAGTGAAGAGATGACCGACAAATTCATCATCAAGAAAATCCTAAGAGCATTGGATGGAAAGTATGATACCGTGTGCACATTGATCCAAATGATGCCAAACTATAAAGATCTCAAGCCAACGAAAGTCATTGGAAGGATTGTTGCTCATGAGATGTCACTCAAGGATAAGGAGGAACTTCACAACAAGTCAAGTGGTGCTTACAAAGCCTCAAATGAAGCCCCCACATCATCAAGTGAGAAACCAACCTTCAATGAAGAATTGAGCTTAATGGTGAAGAACTTCAACAAATTCTCTGAGTAGAAGCAAAGAAAGAAGCTCCAAGTCAAGGTCTTACAATGACAAGAGATCTTCTAGTCGAGAGCGCAATTGCTACAATTGTGGGAGACCGGACACTACTCCAATGAGTGTACGGCACCCTACAAAAGAAGAGAAGATTCTCCAAGAAGAAGGAGCAAAGAGAAGAATCACCACCAAGAGAGAGGAGGAGGAGAGATGATCGTTATGAGCGAAGACCCTCACGGAGAAGTAAGGATTAGGAAAGAAAGGACAAGTCATCAAGGAGCTACACAAAACGAAGACATCAAGCTCATGTTGGTGAATGGGTTTCCGGCTCCGACTCAGGCAATCACTCCGAGAGAAGCTATCACTCCGACTCCGAATATACTCAAGATGAAGGTGTTGCCGGTCTAGCACTTGTGTCAACCAACTCCTACGACATATTTAACTCACCAGATGAAGGTGTTGGAAGATGCTTAAGGTCCAAAGGTAACACATCTCGAGTATGTTGATTTTAATAGTGATGAAGATGACTTGCTTGTGGATGACGATTTACTTGTTGACAACTCTAGTGATGAATACTATTATGAAACGTCAATTAATCATGTTAATCAAACGAATGACAATGATAAGGAGAAAATTGAGCTTCTAACTAAAGAACTAAACACTCTTAAGTTGGCTCATGAAACTATCTTTGAAGATCATCGAGAACTTTTAAGGGCTCATGAGAAGTTACGCTTTGAAACGCTCAATCTTGAGCAAGAGCATGAGTTCTTAAAGGCAATCAATGATGATCTCCATAAGAAAAGTTCTTCTTACATTGCCAAGCATTTACTCTTATCTACTTACATGCCTCAAGTCAAGTCTAGTAGCAAGTACAAGAAAGATACTTCCTCTAGTAGTAACAATAATAATGTCAAATCCAATGTTGTTGCTTCTAGTAGTTCTTTTGATTCCACTAATGATTTTCTTAGCCAAGTTACACTTGAGCAAGAAAATAGTTTATTGAAGGGAATTATAGAGAAAGGTGTTTACAAGAGCCTTGCCGGGAGTAAGCAATTCGAGGAAATTGTACGCAAGCAAGGAAGGCACCGGAAGAATCAAGGTGTTGGTTTTGAACGAAAGTTGAACGCCAATGGAGTTGAGTGGGAAGAAGATTAATACCCCAAGACAAGTTTGTTCCTCAACAAGAGAAGTATGATCCTACTTCCTTCAAGGGGACACAAGCTCAAGATGATCTTCCACCACAAGACCACAAGAACAAAGGCAAGGACAAGCTTCAAGAAGAGATTGATGCATTTGAAGAAGCACCTAAAGCCTCGTTCAAGTGGGTCCCCAAGACTATGTCAAGTTCTACTTCATCAAGTACAACTACAACTCCAAGGATTCCCATCAAGATGATGTGGATCCGAAGAAGAAGAACTAGAGAGTTCTTGAGGGTGACTCCGCCAACATTCTTCACTCATATCATTTTGGCAAGAACAAGTGCAGTCAACTTTCACATCTTGCACTAGTTCAAGGAGTCACAAACCCTCATGTTGGTAAGGCAAGGGACAAGGTAACCTAATGTTTTCATGGACATCATCTTGTGTGTGCATCACTCTATGTCTATGGATATTCTAGTTTGTTCCTTGTGGGACTAACCCATGTAGGCAAGTTGAAAGTGCAACTCACTCCAAAGGACTGCTCCAAATGATCTACATCAACATTGAGCATCTACATCTTCAACACCTACATAAAGTCATCATCGACAAAACCCAAGGTTAGTTCATCCCTCTAAGGGGGGATCTCACATCTAGGGGGGGCTTAACTCTAAGAATTGAGTAAAAGCAACTCTAATGGTGTGAACACATTAATGCATTATGTAAAAGTGGTAACCCCACTGAGCTTAAGCGATGAGTATGACCTATGATCAAATGTTCTCATTTGACTCCTCGATCAATATACTCATATATAGATGACCTAGTCATCGCCAATTGCTTGATAGATGCTAAAATTGGTTGTGCATGCTTTGCCACATATTTCAATTGCCATCTTATTGTGTGAGCATGTTGGTGCATATTTTACTCATTCAAGGACATCCACTTGTTGTTTTGTTTGTTTGGATTCTTTTCTTTGTGCCAAGTGGATGGACAAGAATGCCTAAGAACCTTCTTTAGCTATCTATGCTTTTCTCGTCTCAAACTCTATTCATGCTACATCATAAAATTTGATCAAGTCGATTCGAACCACTGCGTGAGGAGCACTTTGAGTCCCCGATTCATCATACACTTAAACTTCCAAAACCTCTTAGTGATTCTCGGTCGGACCGATCCTTCCATTTCGGTCCTACCGAGATCATCAAGTTGATATGAGTTTTCAATCTCGGTGCAACCGATTTGAACTTTTCGGTCTCACCGATTTCAGAATCGAACACGATTATGCATCTCGGTGCCACCGAGTTGTTCCACTTTCGGTCACACCGGCTGAAGTCGAGCTATATATATAGCCACGGGCAAAATTTTAGAAATTTCTCCGAAACCCTTCGCCCGCGCAACAGCTCGCTCTGCCATCGTGGTCTCCGGATTGTCTCCTCATCGCTAGCAGCCTCCTGTCGCTGGTCTCCGCCGCCGTCAATGGATTTCGTCCCCGCCGTTGGCGCCGTAGCAAGTCCACCGCCAAGTTAGGGTATGGACTTAATCTTTGTGCTATCCACGTCTGATTCCTGGCACATTGTTTTCATATTGATTCTTGCCACGATTGAAACTCTTCTATCCAGCCAAAGTAGTTCATAGATTAGATGTGATTCAAATTTTTAGGGTTAGGTTTCCGAAACCATCTCGGACCCACCGAGTTGAAAAACTCGGTCTCACCGATTTGGCTTATGCCATTGCACTAGTGACTCTCGGTCCGACCGAGAATTACTAACCGGTGCAACCGATTTGAGGATTCTGTGAAACCCTAGCAATCTCGGTACCACCGAATCAAACTCGGTCCAACCGAGATCATCAGTTTAGGTTCCAAAAGCTGCTTCGGTATCACCAAGTTTGAAAATCGGTGGATCCGAAATGCTTTCTGTGGAAAACTAAGACTGAACTTTTGAGTCATTCTTTTGCAAAAACCTCTGCATTTTGTGATGCTCATCTTTTCTATCTCATCTATAACTCTTCACGAGGTCAGCAATCGACTTTTGCGGTATGTCGATCAAAGTGATAGCGAACAGTCGAAGAGCAGATGGACTTGAGTGAGGGCACTAGTCCCTCAACTTCAGAGGAAGGGAGCAGAAGTACTCCTAGCAATTTGCCTAAGGCTGCAACTAGGCAAAGGAGGAAAAGAACGTCAGATTCAGAGGATGAAGATTACAAAGCTGAGGAACATGAGGCTACTTCCAAGAAAGAGGTGCTCAAGAAGGAATATGGCTCAACAAAGAATACAAAGCCAGGCATGAAGACCAAAAGGCCTGCAGGAAGACAACCAATGTCCAAGGCCAGAGCATCAAGTCAACTGCCTAAAAGGCTGATCCCAAAGAGCCATTCTTGAAGGAAAGAAGAGGAAGGAAAGGGTCAAGAAGACCATGGCCAAAATTGTTGGTCAACCTTCCATGATGGAAGAGGAAGAGCTTGCTGCACCAGCTCCAAAGGCAGCTAAGCTTATGGGAGATGCAATCGGATCGGGGGTGCAACATCCAGGCCCAAGGAAACACCCAAAGCTGCCTCCAAGGCCAAGCAAGTTCCAAAGAGGAATACTAGGAGTATTCCAGCTGCTGAGAAGAACAAGGCCCCAGTGCCCAATGTTGCTGAAGATTCAGAAGATGAAGGACAAGTTCTAACAAAGCTCAAGCCCAAGATACCAGACCACAATGATGCCCATCCTATGGCTGAGGACATGAGAATCAGGAAGGATTCAGGGCGGAGACTGTGGAGAATGGAAGATCCATATGCTTCAATAAGAAGAACTGTTGTTGACTACAGGTTCCACACAAAGGAACAACAGGACTTCTATGAAACAATTCTGTTGGACAAGAAGCCCATAGTCTGTGACATGAGGTGGGTTGACTGGAAATTCATCAAGGAAAATGAACAACACTATCCTGGAGTGCAAGACAGCTTTGTTGCTTGTGGAGTTGCAGATTTTGTTGGATAGAAGTTCACCAACTGGAATGATGAGCTTATCATGCAGTTCTACTCCACAGCACACTTTTACCCAGATGGAAGAATAGTTTGGATATGTCTCAAGGTACAAGGTACCAGTCCACTATTGAAGAATGGGAAAGTCTGATCAATGCCCCCAAGGAGAATGAGGATGACCTAGACATTTATGCAAAGAAGAAGTTGGGTCACAATTCAATGGCTCACATGTACAAGGAAATTCTAGACAACGCATTAGAGACTCACAAGTTTGGATTAGTTCACTTTCTGCTATCAGGGTTGCCAACCATAAATTGGATTATGAGGCACACTTTGTGGCCCAAGTCTGGTGACCATAACATGATCAGAGGGCATGCCATCAACATGTTGCATGTGTTTGATGTGCCACAGAAGTTCAAAGTCATGAGCCTGATCATTGAAACAATCAAGAGGACTGCAGCAGATCAGAAGAGGAGCTGTGGATATGCACCTCAGATTCAAGAATTGATAAACTCAAAGATGGGCACAGGAAAATATCAGTTGGATAAGGAACACTTTCCACTTTATCCAGACTTTGAGGATAATGAGGTTCTCATGAATGAAGATGATCCACAATCAGTTCAAGCTCAGGAGAAGAAGGAGAAGGCAAAGAGGGAGAAGGCTGCCAAGATGCCAACTCAAGAGGAGGCATCTGAATATTTCTTGAAAACCAAGCAGAGCAGCTTGGTTACTTGATAGCATCATCTCGAGGATTGAGAAGGGGTTGGCCACCCTAACTCAAAACCAGGAGAGCACTGGAAAGAATCATGGAACAAAAATTCTATGATCTAGATGTCAAGGTAAATGGCGAGATTGATCGGTTGTGGAGCAGCTGCAGGATGACATGCAGGAGAAGAAGGGCAAGACTACCACCAATGTGTTTGCCAGAGTGCCTAGAGCCCAGAGATCAGTTGCAGTGCCAATGACAGACACTAGAGCAACAACTTCAGCACCAGCCACTGCCCCTACAGGTTCGGTGCAACCAGCTCCAAAGACCATCTCCTCCAGCTCCATCCACTTCAACTGAAGCCTTCATCCAAGGAGCCATCTCTACACCACCACCAGAAGATCAAGCCTGAGAGTCGATCTAGCACTATGCTTTTTCTATGAACTTTTTGGTAACTTGTTGCTAAAGGGGGAGAAAAATGTATAGATCATAGGCTTCGAGAGAGAGAGAGAGAGTGTTGCTTTTGTTCTCTCTTGCTTTATTTTGTGGTTTTTCAATCTTTGTTTGCTTTTGGTTAAGATACTATGCTTGTGAGACATTGATGATCATGTGTTTGATCATAAGCTACACTTATGCATGCTTGATATTATCCTATCTATCTTATGTGATCACTCACTATGCTTGGTGATGAGTGCATGTATTCATTGTTTATTATTTTGAGCGCTCAACCAAGATGTATGTGACATGGAAGAGTAACCCATGAGCCTAATTCATTGTGCATTTGCAGTCCAAAGCAAATCTAAAACTATGCACAAATTTAGGGGTAGCTCTTGCTTATCACATACTTCTCAAAGCGACAATGTTATTTAAATTTTATTATCATTTGTCGAAGCTTTGATCTATATGTTGTCATCAATTACCAAAAAGGGGGAGATTGAAAGTGCAACTATCCCTAGGTGGTTTTGGTAATTCATAACAACATATAGCTCATTGTGCTAATGCTATTCCAAGACTATTGTTTCAGGAAAGCTCAATGAATGGCATGGCATGGATGATGAAAGTGGATCCCTCAAAATACTAAGGACAAAGGATTGGCTCAAGGTCAAAAGCTCAAGACTCTTCATTTTACATTTTAGTGATCCAAGATCACATTGAGTCTATAGGAAAAGCCAATACTATCAAGAAGGGATAAGGTGTTGCTTAATGAGCCTCTTGCTTCATGTGCTTAGTGATATGCTCCAAAACCCTCAACTACTTTCCCACATCCACAAATGACCTAAACCTAAAGCCAAAATCGGTCACACCGATTCTTTCTATCCGGCGCCACCGATTCTAAAAGTCATAGCCACCGCCACAAACCCTAAGCAAATCGGTCTTACCGATAGGGATCTCGGTCTCACCGAGATGTGGTTGCAATTTCTCTGTTTCCCTTCGTAACGTTTCGGTCTAACCGAAGTGAGCGATCGGTCCCACCGAGATTGCAATGTAAACTCTCTGTTTCCTTTTTGTAACATTTCGGTCTCACCGAAAAGAGCAAATCGGTCCCACCGAGTTTACCTGACCAACTCTCTGGAAAGCTTATTACCAAATCGGTCTCACCGAGTTTGTGTAATCTGTCTCACCTAGATTACGTTATGCCCTAACCCTAACCGAATCGGCCTCACCGAGATGCATGTCAGTCCCAATCAAAATCACTAACGGTCACTAGGTTTACTAAATCGGTCCGACCGAAGTTTAACGATTCGGTCCCACCGAGTTTGGTAAATTGTGTGTAACGGTTACATTTTGGGTGGAGGCTATATATACCCTCCACCTCCTCTTCATTCGTGGAGAGAGCCATCGAACGAACCTACACTTCCAACTTACCATTTCTGAGAGAGAACCACCTACTCATGTGTTGAGGCCAAGATATTCCATTCCTACCATATGAATCTTGATCTCTAGCCTTCCCCAAGTTGCTTTCCACTCAAACCCTCTTTCCACCAGATCCACCGACTATCATTTGAAGCACAGGAGCAAGGAGTTCATCATCAACGCACCATTTGTTACTTCTTGGAGAGTGGTGTCTCCTAGATTGGCTAGGTGTCACTTGGGAGCCTCCGACAAGATTGTGGAGTTGAACCAAGGAGTTTGTAAGGGCAAGGAGATCGCCTACTTCGTGAAGATCTAGCACTAGTGAGGCAAGTCCTTCGTGGGCGACGGCCATGGTGGGATAGAAAAGGTTGCTTCTTCGTGGACCCTTCGTGGGTGGAGCCCTCCGTGGACTCGCGCAGCCGTTACCCTTCGTGGGTTGAAGTCTCCATCAACGTGGATGTACGATAGCACCACCTATCGGAACCACACCAAAAACATTCGTGTCTCCAATTGCGTTTGAATCCTCCAAACCCTTCCCTTTACTTTCTTGCAAGTTGCATGCTTTAATTTCCGCTGCCTATACACTCCTTGCATGCTTGCTTGAATTGTGTGATGATTGCTTGACTTGTCCTAAAATAGCTAAAATCTGCCAAACTCTAAAATTGGGAAAAGGTTAAGTTTTTATTGGTCAAGTAGTCTAATCACCCCCCCTCTAGACATACTTCAAGGTCCTACATGCTCCCACCCGGGGCCACGCCCTGCCGTGCCCCGCCGCCGCGGCTTCCTGGCCGTGGCCATGGCTGGCCGGTGCTAAGGCATGGCTGTGCGTGTGGCCAATAAGGCCACTCCCACATGGGGCAGGCCCTTGTCTAATTAGGGCCATTAGATTAGTACTAACACCCATGCCCTAACAGTCACAGACAAGCGGCCCCCCACTATTGAATTACCCCTTAAGTTAAATTCTAGCCAATGACATGTGGGCCCCATTGACTCTGTTGACCAGTCAACAATCAACTGTTGACTGCTGACTCGGAAGTCAACAGGACCCCACTGTCATCCCCACAGTGCCCATTGCTGGGTATACTTCCTGGTGTGACTAGCCTTTTTCATTCTATATTATTTGAATTAAATATATTCTAGAAAATCCTTTTAATCTTTGGAAAATCATAGGAATTAAACCGTAGCTCGGATGGAAATGTTTTCTACATGAAAGTTGCTCAGAAAAACGTGATGAATCCGAATTCACGGTCCATTCGTCCGCCACACATCCCTAGAATAGCAAACATTGAACCTTTCCCCTCCGGTTCGTTTGTCCGAAAATGCCAAACTTCGGGAAAGCATTCCCGGATGTTATCCCCTTTGCCGGTAAAGTGTAGCACCACGTTAGGACACGTCTAGCTCTGCCTGTTGTCCTTTTTATTCACTTGCTTGCTATGTATTTATTGTTTCTCCCCCCTCTTCTCTTCGTTAGACCCCGTGACGATTGTCGATGCCGCTGTGATCGACTACGTCCCTGACGACCCCTCCTTCTCGTCTGAGCAACCAGTCAAGCCCCCCCTTTGATCATCCCGATATCGCCCATTCCCTTCTCTCATGCTTGCATTTGATTTTGCTACTGTTATTGTTCTCTCCTATTCTGATGCATAGCCTGCTTTTGTAACCTGCTTATTGTTACCTTACCTGCTTATCCTAAACTTCTTAGTATATTTTGGTTAGTGATCCACCAGTGACCCCCACCTTGTCCTTGTTGCCCCTGCTTCATCATCGAAGACCCGATCAACGGGATCGAAGACCAGACCCCGGCACCGCACATCACTTTCCCCTTAGTTGCTCGACACTACTGGGTTACTATTGAGTGCCGAGGGTGAGACCTCATCAGCACTTCTGATGTTAACCTGTAGTGTAGCTATTCGGTCGTGGTCATCGAGGGTGATTTCCTCCTTAACCACTTCCGATACGGCTCTGTCATGCAACCCCTCAAGTGTGAACCTCGAGGGTGGATCCTCTTACGTTCACCTTGATGATTACATCGAGTGGAATTCACCGGGGGTGATTCCTCGGGTTTTCCCCTTGATGTTTGGACACATGGATACTTGGACTTTACAACTGTTACTTGGAAAGGCGGGTCGACCCTGCGGGGTACCCGCGAGTGATGTGGAGATGGGTTTACCTGGAGGGTGCCCGCGAGATAATTACGAGGCGTGGCCGGGCATTCCTAGCCCTTGCCGAAAGTCCTCGAGACGGGGCAACGGGGTCACATCTTTCGTGAGTCTCTGCTTGTTACCGCGCATTCCTAATCCACTATGATTTGGATATTTGATCCGAGGGGCCTAACCATCACGTGGGCATAGTATGGGCGTTCTACATCGTGTGCATCAGCCGAAGCTTAATAGACGTCAGCGACTGAGCGGCGCGTGCCGGGTTGGACCGCGTAATCACCTTCCTTGTTTAAGGAGGTAGCTAGCTCTGCTCACCGGCTGCTTTCGCATCATGCAGGAGTTCCCGGGACTGAGCGGCGCGAGCCGGGTTGGACCGCGTAATCACCTGCCTTGTTTAAGGAGGTAGCTAGGTCTGCTCACCGGCTGCTTTCGCAACATGCAGGAGTTCCCGGGGCGATGGCCCATGACCCCTGGGGGCATAGGTTTAGTCCAGCATGCTTGACCTCTCTATTAAGCCTAGGTTGGGTTGCGTCGTATTATTTGGCCGAGGCCGGGCATGACCAAGGAAAGTGTGTCCAGCCGGAGTTAATCGAGCATGTTGGGTAAGTTGGTGCACCCCTGTAGGGAAGAAAACATCTATCGATAGCCTGTCCTACGGTAACGGACACTTGGAGTTGTATCCCGATCGATACAACTAGAACTAGATACTTGAGATGAGACATGGATATGAGAAATGGATAGTATGGCTCTGGGATTGCTTTCTCGCAGGGAGTCGAGAAAGGATCTCTGGCCGAGGTTGATAACACTTCTACTACTTCACTTTATGCTACTCTACTACCTCATGTTGCTGCAAGATGGTGGTTTCCAGAAGATGCTAGTCTTCGATAGGCTAGGCTTTCCCCATTTTCTTCTGGCATTTTGCAGTCCAGTCCATAGATACAACCCTTTTCATTGATACCGATGCATATGTATTATAGATCCTTTCTTGCGAGTACTTTGGATGAGTACTCACGGTTGCTTTGCTCCCCCTTTTCCCCCTTTCTTCTTATTTCCGGTTGATGCAACCAGATGTCGAAGCCCAGGATCCAGATGCCACCGCCGATGCCTACTACTACGTGGAGACCTCCGACGACCAGGAGTAGTTAGGAGGCTCCCAGGCAGGAGGCCTTGCCTTTTTGATCGATGTTGCTTTTGTGCTAGCCTTCTTAAGGAAAACTTGTTTAACTCATGTCTGTACTCAGATAATGTTGCTTCCACTGACTCTTGTTTATTCGAGCTTATGTATTCGAGCCCTCGAGGCCCCTGGCTTGCAATATAAAGCTTGTATTATTTTAATTTGTGTCTAGAGTTGTGTTGTGATATCTTCCCGTGAGTCCTTGATCTTGATCGTACACATTTGCGTGTATGATTAGTGTACATTTGAATCGAGGGTGTCACACTACTCCTGCTATTGATTCTTATAGGTCACATGTTATTGATGATGCCACTTCTGCTATGCGTGATACTTATCATGTAACTACTTCTATGCTTGATAATAATGTGCCACTAGGTGAATTTATTGATGAACAACTTGCTAGGGCTAGAGAGAATGAAATTATTGAAACTGATAATATTAATGAAAGTGATGATGAAGATTCTCCCCCTGGATATGAATTGCCTGATGTACCTGAGGGTTATGTTATGGATGAAAAAACTACTAGAGACTTTCTTGCTTGCAATGATAGATATGATCTTAAGAAATTATTAGCTAGGCTGGAAGAAAAATCTTTGAATGCTAGAATGAAATATGACCCAGCTTTTGCTACTTCACCTATTTGTATTTCCGATAAGGATTATGATTTCTCTGTCGATCCTGAGATAATTACTTTGGTTGAATCTGATCCTTTTTATGGCTATGAATCTGAAACTGTTGTGGCACATCTTACTAAATTAAATGATATAGCCACCCTATTTACTCATGAGGAAAAATTCATTACTACTATATCCTTAAGTTATTTCCGTTCTCATTAAAGGGTGATGCTAAAACATGGTTTAATTCTCTTGATCATGGTTGTGTGCATAGTCCCCAGGATATGATTTATTACTTTTCTGCTAAATATTTCCCCACTTATAAGAAACAAGCGGCCTTAAGGGAAATATATAATTTTGTGCAAATTGAAGAAGAGAGTCTCCCACAAGCTTGGGGGATGCTTCCAGAGATCACCTGGATAGTTGTGCTGGTTGTGTTTTCAGGAAAAGAACTATTGATCAAGCTGAATTGCTATTGAATAATATGTTGAGCAATGAAAATAATTGGACACTTCCTGAACCAACTCCTAAGCCAACTCCGAAGAAAAGGGGTCTTCTGTTTCTCAGTCCTGAAGATATGCAAGAGGCAAAGAAATTTATTAAACAAAAAGGTATTAGAGCTGAAGATGTTAAGAATTTACCACCTATTGAAGAAATAGACGGTCTTGATAACCCGGCACAGGTAGTAAAGGTAAATTATCTCTATAGATTTGATGACGGTGATATTCCTCGTTATAAGTCTGCTAGCCAATGGTTAGATAAGTTTGATAATTTTATTGTTAAACAAGTAAACTTCAAAACTTATGGTTGTAGACAATTGAAACGTATATGATTGAACACTTGAGTGATTATATGTCTAGAGCTAAAGGTGAACTTAAACTTATTAGTAAACATGCTTCTATGGTTACCACTCAAGTAGAACAAGTGCTTAAAGCTCAGAATGATTTGCTTAATGAATTAAATAATAAGAAAAATGATAATGTTGTTGGAGTTATGACTAGAGGGGGTAAAATGACTCAGGAACCATTGTATCCTGAGGGCCACCCTAAGAGAATTAAGCAAGCTTCTCAGATAACTAATGTTGATGCACCTAGTCCTTCTAAGAAGAAGAAAAAGAAAAATGATAGGACTTTGCATGCTTCTAGTGAACCTGTTGTTGACACACCTGAGAATCACAATGATATTTCTATTTCTGATGCTGAAACACAATCTGTTAATGAACATGAACCTAGTGATACGTTAATGATGATGTTCATGTTGATGCTCAACCTAGCAATGACAATGATGTAGAGATTGAACCTGCTGTTGATCTTGATAACCCACAATCAAAGTATCAACGTTATTATAAGAGAGACTTCGTTGCTAGGAAGCACGGTAATGAAAGAGAGCCATGGGTTCAGAAACCTATGCCTTTTCCTCCTAAACCATCCAAGAAAAAGGATGATGAGAATTTTGAGCGCTTTGCTGAAATGATTAGACCCATCTTTTTGCGTATGCGTTTGACTGATATGCTTAAAATGAATCCTTATTCTAAGTATATGAAAGATATTGTTACAAATAAAAGAAAGATACCGGAAGCTGAAATTTCCACCATGCTTGCTAATTATAATTTTAAAGGTGGAATACCTAAGAAACTAGGATATCCAAGAGTACCAACTATACCATGCTCCATTAAAAGAAACTATGTTAAAACTACTTTATGTGATCTTGGAGCCGGTGTTAGTGTTATGCCTCTCTCTCTATATCGTAGACTTGATTTGAATAAGTTTACACCTACTGAAATATGTTTGCAAATGGCCGATAAATCAACTGCTATACCTGTCGGTATTTGTGAGGACGTGCCTGTTGTGGTTGCAAATGTTACTATTTTAACGGACTTTGTTATTATTAATATTCCCGAGGACGATAGTATGTCGATTATTGCTACGTCTTGAGCTTGCGTTGGTTTTCCCCGAAGAGGAGAGGATGATGCAGCAGAGTAGCGTAAGTATTTCCCTCAGTTTTTGAGAACCAAGGTATAAATCCAGTAGGAGGCCACGCGCAAGTCCCTCGTACATACACAAAACAAATAGCTCCTCGCAACCAACGCGAATAGGGGTTGTCAATCCCTTCATGGTCACTTACGAGAGTGAGAACTGATAGAGATGATAGATAATATTTTTGGTATTTTTTTGGTATAAAGATGCAAAGTAAAATAAAAGGCAAAGTAAAGAGTAAAGCTATAATAAAGCGTAGGAAGATTAATATGATGAAAATAGACCCGGGGGCCATAGATTTCACTAGTGGCTTCTCTCAAGAGCATAGGTATTTTACGGTGGGTGAACGAATTACTGTTGAGCAATTGACAGAATTGAGCATAATTATGAGAGTATCTAGGTATGATCATGTATATAGGCATCACGTCCGAGACAAGTAGACCGACTCCTGCCTGCATCTACTACTATTACTCCACTCATCGACCGCTATCCAGCATGCATCTAGAGTATTAAGTTAATGAAAACATAGTAACGCCTTAAGCAAGATGACATGATGTAGAGGAATAAATTCATGCAATATGATAAATACCCCATCTTGTTATCCTCGAGGGCAACAATACAATACGTGCCTTGCTGCCCCCTCATCCTTTGGGAAAGGACACCGCAAGATTGAACCCAAAGCTAAACACTTCTCCCATTGCAAGAACTACCAATCTAGTTGGCCAAACCAAACGGATAATTCAAGAGACTTGTAAAGATAACTCAATCATACATAAAAGAATTCAGAAAAGATTCAAATATTGCTCATAGATAATCTTGATCATAAACCCACAATTCATCGGTCTCAACAAACACACCGCAAAAAGAAGATTACATCGAATAGATCTCCACGAGAGAGGGGGAGACCATTGTATTGAGATCCAAAAAGAGAGAAGAAGCCATCTTGCTACTAACTATGGACCCGAAGGTCTGAAGTAAACTACTCACACTTCATCGGAGAGGCTATGATGATGATGTAGAAGCCCTCCGTGGTGGATTCCCCTTCCGACGGAGCTCCGAAACAGGCCCCATGATGGGATCTCGTGGATACAGAAAGTTGCGGCGGTGGAATTAGGTTTTTGGCTCCGTGATTCGATCGGCGAAGTGCGTAGGTATATATAGGAGGAAGAAGTACGTCGGTGGAGCCTCGAGGGGCCCATGAGGTAGGGGCGTGCCCTAGGGGGGGCGCCCTCCACCCTCGTGGCCGCCTCGAAGCTTTCTTGACGGAGGGTCCAAGTCTCCTGGGTCTTATCCGGTGAGAAAATCACGTTCCCGAAGATTTCATTCCATTTGGACTCCGTTTGATATTCCGTTTCTTCGAAACACTGAAATAGGCAAAAAAAACTGCATTTTTGGGTTGGGCTCCCGGTTAATAGGTTATTCCCAAAAGTAATATAAAAGTGGAAAATAAAGCCCAATATAGTCCAAAACAATAGATAATATAGCATGGATCAATCAAAAATTATAGATACGTTGGAGGCGTATCAGGCATCCCCAAGCTTAATTCCTGCTCGTCCTCGAGTAGGTAAATGATAAAAAGAGAACTTTTGATGCGGAGTGCTACTTGGCATAATTTCAATGTAACTCTTCTTATTTGTGGTATGAATATTCAGATCCGAAAGATTCAAGACAAAAGTTCATATTGACATAAAAATAATAATACTTCAAGCATACTAACAAAGCAATCATGTCTTCTCAAAATAACATGGCCAAAGAAAGTTATCCCTACAAAATCGTATAGTCTGGCTATGCTCTATCTTCACCACACAAAATATTTAAATCATGCACAACCCCGATGACAAGCCAAGCAATTGTTTCATACTTTTGACATTTTCAAAACTTTTTCAATCTTCACGCAATACATGAGCGTGAGCCATGGATATAACACTATATGTGGAATAGAATGGTGGTTGTGGAGAAGACAAAAGAGGGAAGATAGTCTCACATCAACTAGGCGTATCAACGGGCTATGGAGATGCACATCAATAGATATCAATGTGAGTGAGTAGGGATTGCCATGCAACGGATGCACTAGAGCTATAAGTATATGAAAGATCAACAAATGAAACTAAATGGGTGTGCATCCAACTCGCTTGCTCATGAAGACCTAGGGCAATTTGAGGAAGCCCATCATTGGAATATACAAGCCAAGTTCTATAATGAAAAATTCCCACTAGTATATGAAAGTGACAAAACGAGAGACTCTCTATCATGAAGATCATGGTGCTACTTTGAAGCACAAGTGTGGTAAAAGGATAGTAACATTGTCCCTTCTCTCTTTTTCTCTCATTTTTTATTGGGCCTTTTCTCCCCTTTTTATATGACCTCTTTTCCTTTTTTTTCGTCCGGAGTCTCATCCCAACTTATGGGGGAATCATAGTCTCCATCATCCTTTCCTCACTTGGGACAATGCACTAAAACTGATGATCATCACACTTCTATTTTTCTTACAACTCAACAATTACAACTCGATACTTTAGAACAAAATATGACTCTATATGTGTGCCTCCGGCGGTGTACCGGGATATGCAATGATTCATAAGTGACATGTATGAAATAATTATGAACGGTGGCTTTGCCACAAATACGATGTCAACTAAATGATCATGCTAAGCAATATGACAATGATGGAGCATGTCATAATAAACGGAACGGTGGAAAGTTGCATGGCAATATATCTCGGAATGGCTATGGAAATGCCATGATAGGTAGGTATGGTGGCTGTTTTGAGGAAGGTATATGGTGGGTGTATGATACCGGCGAAAAGTGCACGGTATTGGAAAGGCTAGCAATGGTGGAAGGGTGAGAAAAGTGCGTATAATCCACGGACTCAACATTAGTCATAAAGAACTCATATACTTATTGCAAAAATCTACAAGTTAACAAAGCAAAGTATTATGCGCATGCTCCTAGGGGGATAGATTGGTAGGAAAAGACCATCGCTCGTCCCCGAACGCCACTCATAAGGAAGACAATCAATAAATAAATCATGCTCTGACTTCGTCACATAACGGTTCACCATACGTGCATGCTACGGGAATCACAAACTTTAACACAAGTATTCCTCAAATTCACAACTACTCAACTAGCATGAATCTAATATTATCACCTCCATATCTCAAAACAATTATCAAGCATCAAACTTTTCTTAGTATTCAACACACTCAAAAGAAAGTTCTACAAATCTTGAATACCAAGCATATTATTATTAAGCGAATTACCATGCTATTTAAGACTCTCAAAATAATCTAAGTGAAGCATAAGAGATCAATAGTTTCTTTAAAACAATTCCACCACCGTGCTCTAAAATATATAAGTGAAGTACTAGAGCAAAACTACAAAGCTCAAAAGATATAAGTGAAGCACATAGAGCAAAACTATCAAGCTCAAAAGATATAAGTGAAGCACATAGAGTATTCTAACAAATTCCAATTCATGTATGGCTCTCTCAAAGGGTGTGTACAGCAAGGATGATTGTGGTAAACTAACAAGCAAAGACGCAAATAATACAAGACGCTCCAAGCAAAACACATATCATGTGGTGAATAAAAATATAGCTCCAAGTGAAGTTACCGATGGAAGTGGACGAAAGAGGGGATGCCTTCCGGGGCATCCCCAAGCTTTGAATTTTTGGTGTCATTGGATTATCTTGGGGTGCCATGGGCATCCCCAAGCTTAGGCTCTTTCCACTCCTTGTTCCATAATCCATCAAAAAAAATCACCCAAAACTTGAAAACTTCACAACACAAAACGCAACAAAAATCTCGTGAGCTCCGTTAGCGAAAGAAAACAAAAGATCACTTCAAGGTACTGTAATTAACTAATTATTTATTTATATTGGTGTTAAACCTACTGTATTCCAACTTCTCTATGGATCATAAACTATTTTACTAGCCATAGATTCATCAAAATAAGCAAACAACACACGAAAAACAGAATCTGTCAAAAACAGAACAGTCTGTAGTAATCTGTAACTAACGCAAACTTCTGGAACTCCAAAAATTCAGCCAAAATAGGATGACCTAGGAAATTTGTTTATTAATCAGAAGAAATTGGAATCACTATTTTATCACGTTCTGGTGATTTTTAACAATTGTTTTCGTGAACCGAAAGTTTCTGGAAATTACAGCAAGATCAAATAACTATTATCTTAGAAGATCCTATAGGTTTAACTTGGCACAAACACTAATTAAAACATAAAACCACATCTAAACATAAGGTAGATGGATTATTTATTCCTAAACAGAAACAAAAACAAAAAAACTAAAAATAAAATTGGGTTGCCTCCAAACAAGCGCTATCGTTTTACGCCCCTAGCTAAGCATAAAAGCAAGGATAGATCTAGGTATTGCCATCTTTGGTAGGCAATTATTCAACGAGGCATCTTCCTTTCTTAGAATTTACTTTATTTTTAGTAATTATCAAAATCTTAGGCACAAGATTGAAAAATTCATTTGTAGCAAAAGGTTCCTTAATGATAGCAAAAAGATCGGGGTGAATACTTATAGATTTATGATCCGCAGTTTCCTTACTAGAGGATTCACCCTTATTCTTAGGAACATACATGAGCTTAGCAACTTTAGTAGGTAGACTTGGAGTATTTTATACGGAAGAAAAAGCAGTTCCCAAGTTGGTAATGATACCCTCAAGTTTATCAATTCTAGAGGAATCTTGATTTATTTTCTCATTAACTATTGGTTCCTTCTCCTTAATATTTTTCAAAGTTACTCCTACCTTAGATCCATATTGGGTAATTTGATTATGGATCTTTTTATCTATATTTTCAATTAACTCAACAGTAGCAACTTTATTTTCAATAATTTCAAGTCTTTGCATTACATGCTCCAAAGTTAACATAGTTCCATTAACCACAAGAGGTGGTGAGCCAAATAAATCTATCATAGCATTATAAGAATCAAAAGTATGGCTACCCAAGAAATTCCCTCCGTAATGGTATCGAGGATATATCTATCTGAAGGATTAGCACCTACATTAAAATTCCGGAGAAGAACTGAGGTAGATTGCTTCTGGTAGATCTATTTTGAGCATTGCAAATTCTATACCAAGCGTCTTTTAGATTTTCTCCCTCCCTTTGTTTAAAATTTAGAACTTCATTCTCGGGAGACAACGAAGAAGATATAAGACTATCCATAATGACAGGCAAGCAATCCAACACACGAGCAAACAAAAAAAGGCAAGCGAAAAGAGAGGAGGAGTTGGGAAAGAGAGCGCGAATAAAACGGCAAGGGTGAAGTGGGGGAGAGGAAAACGAGAGGCAAATGGAAAATAATGTAATGCGAGAGATAAGGGATTGTGATGGGTACTTGGTATGTTGACTTGTGCGTAGACTCCCGACAGCGGCGCCGAAATCCTTCTTGCTACGTCTTGAGCTTGCGTTGGTTTTCCCCGAAGAGGAGAGGATGATGCAGTAGAGTAGCGTAAGTATTTCCCTCAGTTTTTGAGAACCAGTAGGAGGCCATGCGCAAGTCCCTCGTACCTACACAAAACAAATAGCTCCCTGCAACCAACGCGAATAGGGGTTGTCAATCCCTTCACGGTCACTTATGAGAGTGAGATCTGATAGAGATGATAGATAATATTTTTGGTATTTTTTTGGTATAAAGATGCAAAGTAAAATAAAAGGCAAATTAAAGAGTAAAGCAATAATAAAGCATAGGAAGATTAATATGATGAAAATAGACCCGGGGGCCATAGATTTCACTAGTGGCTTCTCTCAAGAGCATAGGTATTTTATGGTGGGTGAGCAATTCATCGTTGAGCAATTGATGTAATTAAGCATAATTATGAGAGTATCTAGGTATGATCATGTATATAGGTATCACGTTCGAGACAAGTAGACCGACTCCTGCCTGCATCTACTACTATTACTCCACTCATCGACCGCTATCCAGCATGCATCTAGAGTATTAAGTTAATGAAAACATAGTAACGCCTTAAGCAAGATGACATGATGTAGAGGAATAAATTCATGCAATATGATAAATACCCCATCTTGTTATCCTCGAGGGCAACAATACAATACGTGCCTTGCTGCCCCTACTGTCACTGGGAAAGGACACCGCAAGATTGAACCCAAAGCTAAACACTTGTCCCATTGCAAGAACTGCCAATCTAGTTGGCCAAACCGAACGGATAATTCGAAGAGACTTGTAAAGATAACTCAATCATACATAAAAGAATTCAGAAAAGATTCAAATATTGCTCATAGATAATATTGATTATAAACCCACAATTCATCGGTCTCAACAAACACACCGCAAAAAGAAGATTACATCGAATAGATCTCCACGAGAGAGGGGGAGAACATTGTATTGAGATCCAAAAAGAGAGAAGAAGCCATCTTGCTACTAACTATGGACACGAAGGTCTGAAGTAAACTACTCACACTTCATCGGAGAGGCTGTGATGATGATGTAGATGCCCTCCGTGGTGGATTCCCCTTCCGGCGGAGCTCTGGAACAGGCCCCAAGATGGGATCTCGTGGATACAGAAAGTTGCGGCGGTAGAATTAGGTTTTTGGCTCCGTATCTGATCTGACGAGGGTACGTAGGTATATATAGGAGGAAGAAGTACGTCGGTGGAGCCTTGAGGGGCCCACGAGGTAGGGGGCGCGCCCTCCACCCTCGTGGCCGCCTCGGAGCTTTCTTGACGGAGGGTCCAAGTCTCCTGGATCTTATCCGATGAGAAAATCACGTTCCCGAAGATTTCATTCTGTTTGGACTCTGTTTGATATTCCGTTTCTTTGAAACACTGAAATAGGCAAAAAACAACAATTAAAATTTGGGCCTCCAGTTAATAGGTTAGTCCCAAAAGTAATATAAAAGTGGAAAATAAAGCCCAATATAGTCCAAAACAATAGATAATATAGCATGGAGCAATCAAAAATTATAGATACGTTGGAGGCGTATCAATTATCCTTGGTAGAACCTTTTTGAATACTGCAGGGGCTGTTATTGATTGCAACAAAGGCAATGCCACTTTTCATGTTAATGATAATGAGCATACGGTACACTTTCTGAGGAAACAACCTCAAGTCCACAGTATAAATTCTATTGGAAAAACTTCAACAATTACTATTGGAGGTTTTGAATTTCCTCCTCCTACTGTCAAGAAGAAATATGATATTCTTATTGTTGGGGACATGCATATCCCCGCTGAGGTAACCTAGTGCTATTTGAAAATTCTCCGGTTTCATGCGATTCAGAATGAGTTTGTTAACAAGACTTGATCAACCTTGTTAGTGGATTCCTTTTGATGAGCATGAGATGGATGAAGTTAGAAAGCACAACTTTCTGTACCCTCCTTTTACTTTCTGTTATTTAGATTTAATAAAGCAAAAATAGTATTTTCTGTCTGTTTTCTGAATTATCCTTGCAATAAAAAATACCCCGGAAATAAAAGTTCTCCAAATTTCCCGAAAACGAGATATGGTTTTTTGTAGAATATTTAAGAATATCTGGCACTGAGAACACACCAGGGGGAGCCACCACCTGGCCACGAGGGTCCAGGGCGCGCCCCCTGCCTTGTGGGCCCCACGTGGCCCCTCTCCACTTATGCTTGCACCCACACACTCCATCTTCCTCCAAAAAAAACACCCACCAGCTCAAACACGAGTTCTAGCTCATCTTGTTGCCATTTTCGATCTCCTTGCTTAAAGCTCCATTCACAAAATTGCTTTGGGGGATTGTTCTTCGGTATGTGACTCCTCCAATGGTCTAATTAGTTTTTGGTCTAGTGCTTTATTTATTGCAAATTTTTGCTGCTTAGGTGACCTTGTTCTTTAGCTTGCATGTCAAATTTATTTGGTCAAAATTAGTTTTAATGCATGATATAGCCTCTAGGCACTTGTGGGAGTAGTTGCTATCAATTTTGTTGATTGGTTCACTTTTATTTTGAGTTACTAATTTTTTTAGGAATTTTCAGAAAATGATGAAGAGACTATTAAGGGGCTCCTCGAGCCGGAGCTCGAAGGATAAGCAAAGTGAAGAGGATAAGAAGCCCAAATATAATCTCCCTCGCACCACGGAGGTTCGGCCGTGTGAATGGCCTTGTGAGGAGTTCTTGGGAGCAGCCGGGATTCATGATGATTTTTATTACTTGGCTGAGAATGCGGGCCTCATCGACTTACTCTGCGACCAGCGCGAATAGTATCTCCTCCTCACTAATATTTTCATGCAAATTTTTTACTTTCATGCTAAGAAATCACCACCTTCAGTGGTATTTCACTTATATGATGAGGTTAAGGTGTTGTCACTATATGATTTCTGTCGGGTTTGGAAGACACCCTTTGCGGGCAGCATAGAGGAACCACATCGTAATGATGTGGAAGGGTTTATTGATATGATTGTTGTAGGGGAAACGAGGAAAGTTTCTGATGCAAGAATCACTAGCATACATTTTCCTATTCTATGTTACTTTTCAATATTTGCTAGTAGATGCTTAATTGGTCGTGGGAATAGTGGAAACCTTAGTGCCCCTCATATTGTTATTTTGCGCCATGCCTTCTTTCGTGATGCTACTTTCAGTTTAGGAGCTATTGTTGCTAAACGATGAAATCTGAAGCGTACAAAGGGTCCCATCTTTGGAGCCATCTTTGCTTCGCGCCTTCCTGCACACTTTAATATACCTATTAGGCATTATGAGAAAGAGGAAAAGTTGCTGCCCCCTATTCTCTTAGACTATAAAAGTATGGTAGCACATGATTTTATTGTTAAAGATAAGAAGAAGATTCTTAAGTATAAATTGATATTTCATAAAAATTACTCTGAGATTATTACCTTGCCTGCAGCCTCTCTGTTTAACATACTTTCAGGCACGTACCTCATCTTGCCGGAGGCCATTTATGCGTACTGGAGCCTGACACAAGTTCCAGAGCCTGAGCCTAAGTCACCACTTGACCCTTATCGGCAGTCTGTTTATCAGTGGGATCCGGAGGAGATCGCCAAACAGTGGCACCCAGAGGACACTCCTCCGCACACCGGAGAGAGCAGCTTTGATCCCTGGGCATAGACCAACTTAGGCCAAAAGCCTAAGCTTGGGGGAGTACATATTTCTCACCGACATTACATTCATTTTCACACACTCATGCCAGTTGTCGGTGATCATACTTTTTCATTGTACTATCCAGGCTAGTTTATTTTCTGTTTTAAGCATTCTTCTTGTGTGTTTGAAAAACCTTAAGAAAAACAAAAAAATAGTTGTAGCTTTTAGCTAGTTTACTTTCCATGCCTGTAGTAGTAATAATTAAAAGAAACCCCAAAAAGATTTCTCGTTCTTCTTTTGCTTGTTGGGAGCTTTCCCGTGTAAATAGTTTTATTTCTTTTCTTTTCTTTGGGGTCGAGAGCAGAAGACCATGATGAAAATGTTGAGTGGCTCTTATATGCATTATTGTTGATTTAACCAAGAGTCCATATTACCTTGTCTTCTCCCTTGAATTGAATGCTTGCAGATTCAGTTTAGTCCAATGCACGTGCACTATTATTATTATCCACATCGTTCGGTCGTGCAAGTGAAAGGTAATAATGACGATATATGATGGATTGATTGAGATGAGAAAAGCTGGTATGAATTTGACCTATCTTGTTTTTGTAAATATGATTAGTTCATCGTTCCTGATTGAGCCTATTATGAATGAAACATGTTTGCAATGACAATTATAGATTATAGTTGCTCATGTCATGCTTAATTTGCTAGGAGTGTATAATGGTTTACCTGGCATGACAACATGCTATTAAAATGGTTGTGATGTGGTATGATAGGGTGGTATCCTCCTTTGAATGATTCGAGTGGCTCGACTTGGCACATGTTCACGCATGTAGTTGAAACAAAATCAACATAGCTGTCGGTCTCAAAACCGGCGGATCTCGGGTAGGGGGTCCAGAACTGTGCGTCTAAGGTTGATGGTAATAGGAGACAGGGGACATGATGTTTACCTAGGTTCGGGCCTTCTCTATGGAGGTAATACCCTACTTCCTGCTTGATTGATCTTGATGAATATGAGTATTACAAGAGTTGATCTACCTCGAGAAAGTAATGGCTAAAACTCTAGAAGTCTAGCCTGTATGACTATGATTTTGATTCTTGCCTCTACGGACTAAGCCCTCCGGTTTATATAGACACCGGAGGGGACTAGGGTTGTACAAAGTCGTTACAGAGAAAGGAATCTTCATATCCGGACGCCAAGCTTGCCTTCCACGCCAAGGAGAGTCCCATCCGAACACGGGTGAGACTATTCGGTCTTGTATCTTCACAGCCCATCAATCCGGCCCATTTCCAACAGGCCGGACGCCCGAGGACCCCTTAATCCAGGACTCCCTCAGTAGCCCCTGAACCAGGCTTTCAATGATGATGTGTCCGGCGTGCAGATTGTCTTCGGCATTGCAAGGCGGGCTCCTCCTCCCATGACTTCAAAGGGCTGTATTCGGCCTTCCATTTAATGTCGTTCCCATCAGCTTCTGTGCATGCACAGCTTCAGCTTCCACGTGTTGAGTGAATACGAGAGGTCAGGGTATTTTTCGCATATAACACCCCGGCCATGTAAGAAAAGCGTCTATTTAAAGGGATTGGATCTCAGATCCATTCCACATCACGCGAAAAATCCTCCGAGCTTGCTAGGAAAAACCACTCCAACATGGCGAGCGCTCCGAGCTCTTCCTCCCGTCCCCATGGCCCAGAAAAAGGCGATTGGGAGAGATGTTCTGTATCCCATGGTCAGTTGGTGAAGCTACAAACACATGGATTCCCCCCCCCACCCCCCCCCCCCGCAGATCTAGTCCCCATTCGAGCAGGATTGACTTCCTTCAACGGCGAGGCTCAGGCTGAGAATTTCCCCAATCCATCCAGGGGGAACGAGTGTGCATCGTCCCCTACTTGCTAAGAGGCTTTGGATTTGCAATCCATCCGTTCCTCCGAGGGCTTCTGGAGTATTATGGCCTTCAACTTCACAACTTCACTCCTGCCTCCATCCTGCACATCGCGGGTTACGTCGCTCTTTGTGAGCTATTCCTGGGTTGCGAAACCCATTTTGAATTGTGGAGGAAGTTATTCTGCCTCGTCCTCCGCAACCAAGATGGATCAATATTTGAAGTAGGCGGAGCCGAGGTATGGCGTATCGCCGAGACCGGATACCTATCCGGCGCACCGAAGAAGGCATCCGAGGAGTGGCCTTCCGAATGGTTCTATATCGAGGACGTCGCCTTTCCTGACCCAGTTCGAATGGGTCTTCCTGAATTTACAAGTGTTCCGTTGAAGAAACGCCATAGCTGGCGCCCTCGGAGCTTCGAGGAGGAAGATAGTGCGGAAGTCCGTCAACTGATGAGCAAGATAAAGACGCTTGCTCAGTCCAGATCATCAATAGTCAAGGTAATGGCGACTTCCATAGTGCGAGGGGTGCAGCCACTTCAATACAGAGGGCTTCCCATGTGGCACTATAATGGGGAAGATGACGCCTCCCGCTGCGGTCGGAAGGGTCCGGACACCCCCGCCGCTTTGGCAAAAATATTAGCCGAGCTGTTCAAAGGGGAGGAAGAGGAATTTATTCGCATTAGGCGCAGGGACGGATTCTCCATGTACAATCCTCCTAGCTAGGTGAGTTCCAACCCCGCTGCACCACTCGTTCTACTCCCTGAGTTACTTTTAATGAACCTTAATCCGTCCATTTGTAACAGAAATGGCGAAAGATCACCGAGGGGCTATACAGCCCCGTCCCATAGCCAGAGGACCACAACCGGGACCTTGACCCCGAATTCGAAGAGGATCCAGACATATTCGTGGTGCTCGAGGATGGGGTGTTCTACCAGGCGAGCTCGGCATGGAAGTGGCCATCACCGCCGACTATCCCGGTCTACTCCCTGCCTCACACGTAAGTAATCAGTAGACATCTCCTCCAAAAGAGCCTCCTCGTTCTGCCTCACCCACCGCACTGTCTCGTGCTCCAAAGGGGAGGCCTTTGGCGCGCCACGGTACACCAGAGGGTACTCCAAAGAGAGCGACACCCACGCCGAGCAAGCCTTCGAAGAGGAAGGCAACCGAAGGCCCGGCCAAGCCTTCCTCAAAGAGGTATGGCTTCGTAAATATGCCCCTTGGTAGTCACATCCAACTGCGACATTTTCCGTTTGTGTTTTGCTAGGAAAAGCGTTCGCCGGACTATGTCCGGGGGTGCTGCCGGTCATACTCCCAACAGCCAGGTTCCAGACCCTGCCATGAAGACAAGGCAAGATACGGGAGTGACACTGGATTGTCCTTTGGCCGAGGATTCAGATGATGTATCCGTCACAGACTTAGAAGTGGAGAGCGCCATGGGTCATCGACGCCGGAGGGCCGTCCTTCGCGACCCCGATTTTACAAAAGAGGCATTCAATGCCTTTAGCTCGGCGGATGCATACATCCGCGCTGCTCGAGACAGGCTTACCAGAGCCGCAGACCAAAATTTGAAAGATATGCGGATAAGTTTATATTATATCAATCTGATAATTATATACCAGGAGCCCCCGAGACTTGAAGAAGTTGATACAACTGATTTAAGGATCATCGTATAACCAGGTGCTTACGAAGAAGAACAACCTGTTGTCTCAAGAACTAGAAAGGTATCGGACCCGGCTAACTGCTGCTACTGCCGAACTGGAGAAATACAAGAAGGCGTCCCCTGGTAATGTTCCCTTCCATTGAGAAAACATAATTATATACCAGCAATGCTAACACTGTTGCTCATCTCATGGCAGGATCATCAGATCAACTGAAGGAGCAACAGAAAGCCGCTCAAGCGAGAGAACAAGAAGCCAAAAGACTACTGGCCGCGGGCGAACATGTGCTGACACGAGTTAGAGAGGAGAAAAACAAGCTCCGGGATTCCAACACCCAGCTGGGCGAAGAACTGAAAGATGTGCGGGCCCAGCCGGCTGACTCTGTGAAGGAAAATAAGAGGCTTCGAGGCGGCATATTTAGTATGTGGTCAAACTTACCTCCGTGTAATTCGAAGATGAAAGGGACTGACAGAATTATTTCTGTAGGTATGCTGATTGGCCGTCCCGAAGAGGAGGTGTCCTTATTCTCGGGCGATCTGCTAGAAGAACTGTCGCAAATGCACGAGCAAGCTTGGCAGGCGATGCGAAGTGTTGTCAAGGCTTTATGGCCATCGGCCTCCCCTCCAGGAAGAATGGAGGAGCTTATACAGCTATTCAGGGGAGCGCGGTGGCGTTTCCGGTTATGGAAGATATCGGCCTGCCGGGAAGGTGCACGAGAAGCCTGGGCCATGGTGAAAACATGGTATACCAAGCTTGATCCGAATCATATGGCTCGGGTTGGACATTTAGGGTCAGATGGAAAAGAAATTCCCGTTAATTTGGTATATGACCAAGTCGAAGTAGCCGCCAAATATTCCCAACAGGATTGTAAGTTAGAAAGCCTGTTAGACGGTACAGAGAAGGAAATGTTTGAGTCCAAGTGACTATGTACTTTCCTTGACATATTTTTCCCTAGCCAGATTGTAAAACGATTGTCATGGCAGACCTTTTCGCTTCGACCTCTGGACCCGAAGGTGGGAGTGTTTCTGAATACATGAGCGGCAAAAATAGACCGGGGTATGCGTGGAAACTAGGCTTAGGGGTCATAGTTGCTTGAACAGACAAGTTGTATCCGGCTAGCTATGTTATATTACATCGTGATTGTAATAAACATCTTCCAGAGAGAATAGTTCTGTTAAGGGTTCCTTTCCCTGGGTGTACAAGCGTTAATCTGCATGTCTGAACTGTGATTGCAGAAATTGCAGTATGCGTAGCATCTAGGGGTTCACAATGGGGTGAATGCAAAAACATCTTTAGTCCGCCGACCGAATATTCCCTTAAGAATGCTAGCTTTCGGCTTCACCAGTCGAGGTACAAATCCGGATGACCCGGCAAGAATAATCGCAGAGGTGCTCCCTTTATGCCCTAGTCGAAATAACGGGAACGTAGGGCATAAGCACAGGAGCCAGGCAACCCAGCTTGGCCAAAACTTAAGTCATATCGATGCATATAATGGCGAAGAAAAGGTACACATGGGAAAAAACGCATATGTGATGAGCGTGATGCTAGGAAAAATAACAATAATAAGCTTCTGTCCAAGAAGCCCCCAGGTATAATGGACGTACATATTTCAAGATGTATACATCACGGTTGCACAGTTTAGCCACGCGAAAGCTTTAAGGCTAAAAAAGAAAAAACTGAAAAGAGAGGAAAAATAATAATGGAAATAATAGGGAGAAGGAGACGAACAAAGAGTACGGCGCTGGGCATAGAATCTTCGGAGTCTGGCCGCGTTACAGGGGTTAGGCTCTAGGCGATTGTCTGACGCATCATGCAGGCAGTACGATCCTCTAGTGAGAACTTCATCAATGATGAAGGGACCCTCCCACTTGGGCTTGAGTTTGTCCTTTTTCTTCTCAGGCAAGCGTAGAACGAGTTCGCTAACATTATAAGTCTTGGCCCATACTTCTCTGCTTTGATATCTTTGGGCCTGTTGTTGATAAAATGCGGAATGGGCTTTTGCAACATCACGCTCCTCCTCCAGGGCATCTAGGTTGTCCTGCCGATCAAGCTCGGCCTCTCTCTTCGTACATGCGCACGCGAGGTGAGTCATGAATAATGTCGCAGGGTAACACAGCCTCCGTGCCGTACACCATGAAGAAAGGTGTATATCCAGTGGTGCTGTTGGGCGTGGTCCGTGATGACACACAAGTATAGGGGATCTATCGTAGTCCTTTCGATAAGTAAGAGTGCTGAACCCAACGAGGAGCAGAAGGAAATGATAAGCGGTTTTCAGCAAGGTATTCTCTGCAAGCACTCGAAATTATCGATGTAGATAGTTTTGTGATAAGGTAATTTGTAACGAGTAACAAGTAACAAGTGTAAATAAAGTGCAGCAAGGTGGCCCAATCCTTTTTATAGCAAAGGACAAGCCTGGACAATTTCTTATATAGAGAAAAGCGCTCCCGAGGACACATGGGAATTATCGTCAAGCTAGTTTTCATCACGTTCATATGATTCGCGTTCGGTACTTTGATAATTTGATATGTGGGTGGACGGTGCTTGGGTGTTGTCCTTACTTGGACAAGCATCCCACTTATGATTAACTCCTATTGCAAGCATCCGCAACTCTGAAAGAAGTATTAAGGTAAACCTAACCATAGCATGAAACATATGGATCCAAATCAGCCCCTTACGAAGCAACGCATAAACTACGGTTTAAGCTTCTGTCACTCTAGCAACCCATCATCTACTTATTACTTCCCAATGCCTTCCTCTAGGCCCAAAAAATGGTGAAGTTTCATGTAGTCGACGTTCACATAACACCACTAAAGGAGAGACAAAATACATCTCATCAAAATATCGAACGAATACCAAATTCACATAACTACTTATATCAAGACTTCTCCCATGTCCTCTGGAACAAACGTAACTACTCACAAAGGATATTCATGTTCATAATCAGAGGGGTATTAATATGCATATAGGATCTGAACATATGATCTTCCACCAAATAAACCAACTAGCATCAACTACAAGGAGTAATCAACACTACTAGCAACCCACAGGTACCAATCTGAGGCTTTGGGACAAAGACTGGATACAAGAGATGAACTAGGGTTTGAGAGGAGATGGTGTTGGTGAAGATGTTGATGGAGATTGATCCCCTCCCGATGAGAGGATCGTTGGTGATGACGATGGCGATGATTTGCCCCTCCCAGAGGGAAGTTTCCCCGGCAGAACAGCTCTGCCAGAGCCCTAGATTGGTTCCGCCAAGGTTCTGCCTCGTGGCGGCACAGTTTCTTCCCAAAAGCTTGCTTATAATTTTTTCTCGAACGAAAGACTTCATATAGCAGAAGATGGACACCGGAGGCCTACCAGGGGGCCCATGAGGCAGGGGGCGCGGCCCGCACCCTCGTGGTCAGGGTGTGGGCCCCCTCTGGTATTTTCTTCGCTCCGTATTTTTTATTATTTCCAAAAATAACTTCCGTGGAGTTTCGGGACTTTTGGAGTTGTGCAGAATAGGTCTCTAATATTTGCTCCTTTTCTAGCCCAGAATTCCAGCTGCCGGCATTCTCCCTCTTCATGTAAACCTTGTAAAATAAGAGAGAATAGGCATAAGTATTGTGACATAACATGTAATAACAACCCATAATGCAATAAATATCGATATAAAAGCATGATGCAAAATGGAAGTATCAGTATGCAGCCCCCAGAGTATGAAGGTGAGCTCATCAACCTAGTGCTTGTCTGATTCTTTCAAAGACCGCACTAGTCTGGGTTTGATGCCGCTCATAATAAGATCATTGGCCCGTTCGACTTGACCGTTTGTTTGCGGGTGATAGACGGAGGCGTAATCGAGCTTAATGCCCAGATTGGCACACCAGGTTTTCACCTCATCGGCTGTGAAGTTGGAGCCATTATCGGTGATGTTGCTATGTGGAACACCATAACGGTGCACCACACCGGATATGAATTCTATCACTGACCCGGCCTTGGCCGTTTTAACTGGTTTGGCCTCTATCCACTTAGTGAATTTTTCCACTGTGACTAGCAGATATTTTTTCTTATGGCTTCCTCCTTTAAGGGGTCCGACCATATCAAGCCCCCAGACCGTGAAAGGCCAAGTGATGGGGATTGTTTGTAGAGCAGTGGGTGGCATATGGCATTGGTTGGCGAAAAGCTGGCATCCGACGCAACGTTGGACAAGGTCCTGTGCATCTGCTCGGGCCGTCGGCCAAAAGAAACCTGTACGGAAGGCCTTACTTACAAGGGCCAGAGCCGCGGCGTGGTGACCACCGAGACCAGCATGAATTTCAGCCAAGAGCTGCCGCCCCTCTTCCTCAGAGATACATCTTTGAAGTACTCCGGTAGCGCTTTTCTTTTAGAGTTCTCCGTCGTGAACCTTGTAGCCTTTCGAGCACCGGACAATGCGGCGTGCCTCATTCTGATCATCAGGGAGTTCTCGCCTATTAAGGGAGGCCAAGAAGGGTTCAATCCATGGGGCAATGACTGCCATGATGAGATGGGCAGACTGTGTTATTTCGGTGGCTGAGCCCCCGATGATATCGGTGTGTTCGGCATCTGGGGTTATAGTCGGATCCGGACTGGTGTTGCCGCTCTCCCCTTGCCACACCATGGACGGCTTAAAAAGCCTTTCCAGAAAGATGTTAGGTGGGACAGGGTCGCGCTTGGCGCCGATGCGAGCAAGGATGTCCGCCCCTCGATTACTTTCTCGAGCCACATGATGAAACTCGAGCCCCTCGAACCGCCGAGATTTTGAGAACGCCATTATGGTAAGCCGCCATTTTTGGGTCTTTGGCATCGAAATCTCCATTTATTTGAGATATTGCGAGGTTTGAGTCCCGGCGCACTTCCAGGCGTTGTATGCCCATGAAGATAGCCATCCGAAGACCATGCAACAAGGCCTCATATTCGGCTACGTTGTTGGAGTCTGTGTATAATATGTGGAGTACGTACTGAACTACGTCTCCAGTGGGGGATATTAAGACAACTCCCGCCCCTAACCCCGCCAACATTTTGGAACCATCGAAGTACATAACCGAGTTGGAATGCGTGTCGTACTCTTTAGGGAGCTCGGCCTCTGTCCATTCGGCGACGAAGTCGGCCAGTACTTGGGATTTAATGGTGCGGCGCGGTATGTATGTTATGTCAAATGGAAGGAGTTCAATGGACCACTTAGCAATCCGGCCCGTGGCATCGCTGTTGTTTATTATGTCGTTGAGTGGTACCTCGGAAGCCACCGTAATCGAGCACTCTTGAAAGTAGTGTCGCAGCTTCCGGGATGCCATGAAGACCGCATATGCTATCTTTTGGTAATGAGGGTATCGGGATTTGCATGGTGTGAGGATAGTGGATACGTAGTACACCGGTTTTGGAGCGGGAATTGTGTTCGTCCTGCTCTCGCTCAACGACGAGCACGGCGCTCACCACCTGGTGTGTTGCCGATATGTATAATAACATGGGTTCGCCGACGTTCGGCGCGGCCAGGATTGGGTTGGTCGCTAAAAGAGCCTTTATTTCCTCCAGTCCGTTTGTTGCCATGTCCGTCCACTCGAAGTGGTCGGTGCGTCGGAGAAGGTGATAAAGTGACAATGCTTTTTCTCCCAATCTGGAGATAAAGTGGCTTAAAGCTGCCACGCATCCCGCGAGTTTTTGGACCTGTTTAAGGTGCATTGGCGTAATAATTGTGACAAAGCTCGGATTTTGGCTGGATTTGCCTCAATTCCTCTACTGGAAACGATGAAGCCTAGTAGTTTTCCGGCGGGGACGCCGAAAACACATTTTTCCGGATTGAGCTTGATGTCATATGTCCGGAGGTTGTCGAATGTGAGACGTAGATCGTCTATAAATGACTCTAGGTGACTAGTTTTGATGACGACGTCATCCACGTATGCTTCAACTGTCTTGCCGATCTGTTTCTCCAGGCATGTTTGGATCATGCGTTGGTAGGTGGCGCCATCGTTTTTGAGCCCGAAAGGCATAGTGTTGAAGCAGAAAGGCCCATATGGGGTAATGAATGCCGTTGCAGCTTGATCGGACTCCTTCATCTTGATTTGATGGTACCCGGAGTATGCGTCGAGGAAACACAGTGAGTCGTGTCCTGCGGTTGCATCAATGATCTAATCGATGCGTGGGAGGGGGAAGGGATCCTTAGGGCAGGCCTTGTTGAGGTCTTTGAAATCGACGCATAGGCGCCAGGATTTATCCTTCTTTGGTACCATCACCAGGTTTGCTAGCCAGTCCGGGTGTTTTATTTCTCTGATGAATCCGGCCTCGAGTAACTTGGCTAGCTCCTCTCCCATAGCTTGTCGTTTGGGTTCGAAAAAACGCCGCAGTGTTTGCTTGACCGGTTTATGTCCCTTTAATATATTGAGGCTGTGTTCGGCCAACCTGCGCGGGATTCCTGGCATATCAGAAGGGTGCCAGGTGAATATGTCCCAATTCTCACGCAGGAACTCTCGTAGCGCGGCGTCGACCGTTGGGTCGAGTTGTACCCCGATGTATGCTGTCTTCTTGGGGTCCGTCGGGTGGACTTGAAATTTGACTATTTCACCTGCTAGTTTAAAGGAGGTGGATTTGGGTCATTTGTCCAGGATTACACCATCCCTATCCACAGTAGAGCGCAGCGCGGTTAGCTCTTTGGCTGCGAGTATTTCAGACAATGCCTCGAGGGCCAGGGATGCAGTTTATTTTCGGCGCGGAGTGCTATGTCCGGATCACTGGCAAGAGTGATGATACCGTTGGGCCCTGGCATCTTGAGCTTCATGTATCCGTAATGATGTATAGCATGGAAGCGTGTAAATGCATCTCACCCCAATAGGGCGTGATATCCGCTGTTGAAAGGAGCCACTTGGAAGGTTATCTCTTCGGACCGATAATTATGCGGTGTGCCGAATACCACGTCGAGCGTGAATTTTCCCTCGCATCGCGCCTCCCGGCTGGGAATGATTCCCCAGAAGGTCGTGCTACTTTGCTTGATGCGGCTCCTATCTATTTCCATTTTATTGAGACTATCCTCGTAGATGAGGTTTAATCCGCTGCCGCCGTCCATGAGCACTTTGGTGAGCTGAAACCCGTTCGCAATTGGATTGAGGACCAAGGCAGCTGGTGCCTGGGCTGTCCGGAACTTTGGTTCATCACTGGCATTGAAAGTTCTGGCCGTGTCGTTCCAAGGGTTTATTGCTGCGACTTGGCAGACTTCAGCGAGGTTGCGGAAAGCCCTTTTATGCCGATTGTTTGAAGCGGAAGTCTAGAAGACTGTCAATACGCTGGGGTCGTCATCTTCCGGGGGGTGTTGCACTGGTGTATTTTTTGTGAGGATATCCTCGCCGCTCTAGGCCACTTGTCGGAGTATCCAACATGCTCTAAGGCTGTGGGTTGGTATGGTGTCCGGTGTTGCATGTATTTTGCATGGCCTATTGAGCCATCCCTCCAGAACGGTTCCGCGCCTTGTGATGTTCTTATATTTCTTTACGATTGGATCTGGTGCGCTGAGAGGGTGCACCCTTTTTGCCCGGACAAAGGGTTAAATGGAAACTGGTGGTTCCCAGAGAGCTGCCTGCGTTTTCCAGGTGCTTTCCATTGCGCAGTACTTCTGTACGATGGTTGCCAAGTTAGCGAAGTGTAATATGCGAAGGTGATTGATGGCGTTGAGGAGTCCTTCGTCCATGCAATTATTGCAGAATGCTGAGATCGCATCTTCGACGTGGCAATCTTTAATCTTGTCTTTGCCAAGGAGGAATCTGGCCCAAAAGTGATGGACTGTTTCCTGAGACTGCTGCCGTATGTACATGAGATTGTGCCTATCTGGGTGGGTGGGTGGCTTTAAATCCGAACCCTGACCCAATTTGGAATCTGGAGTTTGAAGAACTTCCGAACTTAATAGCTCGGGCTCCGGGATATTAACTGATTTTTCAGGCCCGTCGTCCGATTCTAGGTTCGGAGGGCGGGCTATGTCTTTCTGAAGGCAGGTGTCCGGTTCTTCGAGCTCGGAAATCCGAACACAATTCGTCCTCAATATAGAGGGAGAGTTGCCGTCTTTCTCCTCAACTACCGCTATCTCGTGGGTGATCGGCGGAGGTTTAATTTCTCTCTGGTCAGGTTTAAGCCCAATCCGATCGTAGTCTGTAGCGACCCCCAGGGAGGTGATTCGATCTATGAGGTCGTTCAAAGACGATAACTCGGCCGGATCCATCTGCTTAGAGTATTCGGAGCTAACACGGAGGTGGTTTTCTCCCGAGAAGTCATCGTTGGCTTAACGGCCGTAGGGGCGGTCATGGTAAAGCCGCCCAGCCGAAGGGTTTGGCCAGAGGTCAGGGCACCTCCAGCGGTGATACTGTCCTTGATAACAAGGCGAGCCATCAATCCTGTCTTCGTCGTCGCAGCGGAACTCTCAATGAAAGCACCAATGTCGGTGTCAAAACCAACGGATCTCAGGTAGGGGGTCCCGAACTGTGCGTCTAAGGTCGATGCTAATAGGAGACATGGGACACGATGTTTTCCCAGGTTTGGGCCCTTTCTATGGAGGTAATACCCTACTTCCTGCTTGATGGATCTTGCTGAATATGAGTATTACAAGAGTTGATCTACCTCGAGATCATAATGGCTAAACCCCTAGAAGTCTAGCCTGTATGACTATGATTATAATTCTTGCCTCTACGGACTAACCCTCTGGTTTATATAGACACCAGAGGGGACTAGGGTTGTACAAAGTCGGTTACAGAGAAAGGAAGCTTCATATCCGGATGCCAAGCTTGCCTTCCAAGCCAAGGAGAGTCCCATCAGGACACGGGTGAGAGTCTTCGGTCTTGTATCTTCACAGCCCATCAGTCCTGTCGGATTTAGGGTTCCGGCAAAACCCTTGAGGTTCGAACACTGGGGTGCGCACTAAGATATCTCCTCTCCCACGCTCTCACACTCCACGATCTCACGGACTAGCTCGCCGAACCCAAAGAACACGACGACACAAGATTTATACTAGTTCGGGCCACCGTTGTGGTGTAATAACCTATTCCAGTGTGGTGGTGGTGGATTGCCTATTGGGCTGAGGATGAATAGTACAAGGGAAGAACAGCCTCCTGAGGAGAGGTGTTCTTGTGCTTGATGAACTTGTGCATGGATGAGGATCGCTCAAGATGAGTTCTGGTGGGTGAGGATCCGATCTCCCATCCTACTTTGGTGACTAGTCCTATTTATAGTGGCCCTGGTCCTCTTCCCAAATATTGAGCGGGAAGGGATGCCACAACGGCCAATTTGAAAAGGGACAGCTAGTACAAGCTATCCTGATAAAAGTAGTCTTCGCCTGCCAAAGGCTCTGGTGGTGACGCCGTCTTGGGCTCCACGATGACCTCCGTCTTGCCGTCCCGCTGGTCTTGGTCTCCTTGCACGATATGGAAACCTTTGCTTGATGCCTCGGTACTCCTCGCATGCGCTTGCCCCCTTAGCACCAAAGAGGAAGCAAGGACACTGTGCACGCTAGCGCCCGCCTGGCGCCCGCCTGGCCTTGATCGTCATGGCTCACGTCATGAGAACCTCGCGAGGTTTACCTTGCCTTGATCTCTCCGCCCCTCGCGAGCCAGCATGGTGAGGCTACTACCGAGGAGGTCTTGTGTCGTACGCCTCGCAAGGCTTGGCTCGTCGCGAGGGTCTTGAGTGCTTGCTGGTGAGGATGGGCCGTACGGGCCCGCTTGTGGAGCCACGCCGTGGGCTGCAGGCAGGCAAGTCTGGGGACCCCCGTTCCCAGAACATCGACAGTAGCCCCCGAGCCCAAGGTGCGCTCGGACTTGGCTTCGAGGCGAAGCCAAGGGGCAAGTGCGAAGCACCACGGGCCCCCAATAGCCTGCGTCCTTGGTCGACGCGTGGCGGTTGATTGGACGTGGGCGTCTCCGCTTCCCCATGCTGCCTCGGCAACTGCCTGACTTGACGAGTCCCTGCTGCATGCAAGGAAAAACCATCATTACTTGTGATCGTGGGGGCGCTGGTTGGCCTTCTCCTGCTGTAAATGGGGAGGGGGCAGAGCCCCCGTCGCCCATCTCTTCCCATTCCGCTCGCTTCTCCCCCTTCGCTCCATTGCCAGTAGTGACACCGATGGCGCCGCCAAAGAGGTTCTCCACCACGGAGAAGGGGAAGGCCCGTCAGGAGGGGCCCGTCCAAGCATGGACGCGGCCGTCCTTGCAAGCACACCGTGACCCCCACTGCTGCTCCCCGCAACCGCGGTGAGGCCGCTTCGCATGGTGGGGGTTGCCCCGGTCATGGCAGCCTTGTTGGTGAAGGGAGACGTGCCATGGTCGCGCGGCCTCACCGGCCGCGCTTCCACTCGGCGAAGGTGCTGGTGGAGTTTGTCGTCTGGTCGGAGAACCCTACCGGCAACTGGCTTCAACTCCCGCGCTTCTTCGCCGACGAGCTGCTGACCGCAAGTCCAGGCGGGCTCTGGCTGCAGGCGGATGGATGCTGCAGCAGGGCTTCCTGGGTCGTGGTTGAGGTCTCCCTCGCGGGCAACATAGCCCTGGCCCACGGCTGGCAGACGTTCACCCGCACGCGTGGCCTGGGCAGGCGGTGCAACCTCCATTTCAAGTATGACGGCGACGCGACCCTCTACGTGAGGGTGTTTGGGGAAGATGGTCGTCGCGCGGGTGCTGCCCCGAGGTCAACGACGACGACGAGGTGCTCGGCCTTGGCGATGGTCGTGACGAGGATGAGGGCGAACCCGCCCTTGGTGCCGACCACGTCTCGTCCAACAACGGCGGTTCTTCCTCCGGCGACAGCTCCAGCAGCGGTGGTTACGACCAGCAGCCACGCTGCCGCGCCCGCTTCGAAGGCGGCAGCGGGTCGTCTCGTCGCCGCGCCTCCGTGAAGCGCGAGGAGGGGTCGGGCTGAGCCGGCGCCAAGAGCCCGCCCTCGTGGTCCGTTGTGGGGGCACTTGCCGCTAATATTTCGTTCTTCCTTTCCCTCCTGCATTAAGAGAGAAACCAGTATGGGGCCCCGAAGGGGCGTGCAACGAACTACGATTTCCCAGTTATTATGCTATGTTTATCGTTCCTGTATTGTGTCGCAGCATAAATGTCTTATATAGGTACGCTGGAGTAACTTAGCTTGCCGTGTTTGAAGTAGTCTCCGCCTCACGAGGCACGCATTCCTCAGCACCTAGCCAGGCTTTTTGGGAAATGCAAAAAAATTAGTTAAGGAACTCTGAGCCTTGATCACAGGCGCCGCCACCAGCCATGACTCAGCGCCTCACATCGCGCTACCCGTGGGGCACGGATTAGGGGAGGAGCGTCAGCTTGCGGCTCGAATGAGGGTGCTTCACGAAAATACAAGACACTCACGAGGGCACGAAAAAACAAGACGCAAACGAGGGCACCTGTCCAGCCCCCTCGCGAGGGACGCGAGAGAGAGTACAGGCCAAACAGAGAAATGAAGGCAGAACAGAGGCAGAAAGCGACAGGGCGAGACCAGCAAGAGAACATCAGCAAGCAAATTTCTATTAAAGAGGGGCGAGCCAACTACGGAAAGCAAATGAAAAGCCGCGTCCGGCACCTAGTCTAGTCTTCTTGTCTTCTCACCAGCGCGGAGCTAAGTGCTGCCACTAGGACGTGGGAGGGAGTCCCAGAGCCCCGAGGGCGGCACTCCTGAGACTCCGGGGCATGTACAGCCCCACTCATTATTACGTGAGAGTGTCACGAGCGGAGACCTTCACAGGCACTAGGCCTTCTTCATAGGAGTTGGGCCTTTCTTCAGGGGTTGAACTTCCTTAGGTGCTGGATGTTCCAGGCATTCTGGATGGGTACTCCGTCCCGCGTCTCCAGGAACACGGCGCCAGGCCTGGAGACGTGGACGACCTTGAGCGGGCCCTCGCACATGGGTGAGAGCTTATGCAGCCCTTCCCTAGAGAGCACCCGCCTCAGGACGAGGTCACCCACCTCGAGCGTCCTGGAGCGGATGTTGCGGTAGTGGTACCGCCGCAGCGCCTGCTGATATCTTGCTGCTCGTAGCGTGGCTTCAGGGTGGCGTTCCTCCCCTAGCACGAGGTCCATCCCCCGCATGGCGTCCTGCTGCGCCTCATCAAATGCCAGGACCCGCGCGGAGCGATGTTTGACCTCGTGAGGGAGAACCGCTTCTGCTCCGTAGAAGAGGAAGAATGGGGTCTCACCAGTTGGCTTGGTGGCGGTGGTGCGGATGGACCACAACACGGGCTGGAGCTCGTTGTGCCAGCCCCTGCCGCAGGCCTCGAGCTTCTTCTTGAAGGTCCTGGTCTTGAGGCCCCTCAGGACCTCTGCGTTGGCGCGTTCGGCCTGACCGTTGCTCCTGGAGTGCGCCACCGAAGCGTAGCAGATTTGCGTTCCAAGGTTAGCACAATATGTCTTGAAGAGGTTACTAGTGAACTGCGAGCCGTTATCGGTGGTGATGCGGTTGGGGACCCCGAACTTGCTCACGAGACCCTTGATGAACTTGACCGCGGAGCCAACTGGGATGGTGCGGACGGCTTCTACCTCCGCCCACTTGGTGAATTTGTTGATGGCGACGTAGAGGTAGCGGTAGCCCCCAGACGCTCGAGGGAACGGGCCCAAGATATCCTTCCCCCAAACCGCGAATGGCCATGAGAGTGGGATGGTCTGGAGGCCCTGAGCCGGCTGATGAATCTGCTTGGCGTGGAACTGGCAGGCCTCGCACGACCTCACCAGCTCAGTCGCGTCGTTGAGTGCCGTGGACCAGTAGAATCCACTGTGAAACACCTTGCTGACGAGGGTTCGCGACGACGAGTGGTACCCGCATTCCCCGCCGTGTATGTCGGCCAACAACTCTCTTCCTTGCTCCTGGAGATGCAACATAGGGAAACATCATTTCGACACTTCCTGTATAACTCACCGTCCCGAATGCAGTATGTCGTGGCTTGTCGGGCCACACGCTCCATGTCCTCCTCCTATTCTAGCAGCGTCCCTTTCGTCAGGTATTCCTTGAATTCCTTGATCCAACACCCCTCCTGAGGTTTGAGCGCCAAGAGCAAGCGTGCTCCCGTGGTCGGGCCGCAGGCGGGGCTCCTGAGGCAGGTGGTTGAGGTAGCTCCTACCGAGGTAGCGCTGTTCTTGAGAGTGGCGGTGTTGCTGATGGTTTGAAGAGCTGCTCCTCAAAGACGCCAGGCTCTTGGGGTAGCCGCTTGGATGCCCTTCTAGCGATGTCGTCGGCTTCCTTGTTGGTGCCACGGGGCACATGCTGCACACTACTAGGGAAAACCCTAACAGTAGCGCGGAGATAATGCCTATCAGTAGCGCTGGTACGTCGCTACTAGTAAGGCGCTACATCTAAAGTTAGTAGCAGCGTCTGTTAACCCACGCTACTTCTATATCGACTTAGTAGTAGCGCTTTCACTAAAGAGCGCTACTGGTAATTACTAGTAGCGCTTCTCTCAGCCCGCGCTACTACTATTATTCCGTATTTCACTTTTATTTCATGTTGTATTCATACACATTTATACAAGTTTTCATACAACAACAATTTAGAGATTGCTTTTACATCATAGGGTGAAAGAACCGTGGACTAGTTTCAAGTGGATGGACATACACTTGAAACTAATCCGCGGGTCTTTCACCCAATAATATAATAAAAATCATCATCATCATATCATTAACAACTTATCATCATAATACATCATTGTCATATAAAACCTCCTCATGATCATCATTTTCATCAATGAGACATCACATAGCAAGTTGGTCACTATTCATAATCATAACTACTCCTCATCATCAACTCTAACACATTGTACCACATAATAAACATATTGTACCTCATAGGACCTACTACATTCTCTTAGGACCTACTATATTCTCTAAGGTAAAATAGCAAAAAACAAGATAGCCCCTGACTCTCCATTATGGAGAATGGAGATTATCCTGTCTCCAATTCTTGCCTTTAGCTTAATGTTGCTTCCAAGAACCTCCTTACGACTGTTCAAACATTTTTTCCATTCTTTGATTAGCATGTGTTCACCGGTTTTAGAAATCTGATATGCACAGCTGAGATTCATAGGATGACCTGGCTGTATGTTCAGAACATCAAGGCGACCATTCTGATACATCACATGAGGCACACAATCCATCGGGATTTTCTGTTGAAAAACTTAGTAATAACTTCGTAGTTAGCAATGATGTACTAGTTTTAGAAATATGCAAAAGATGCACAGATGTCGTAATAGTAAAAAAATCTTACCAGGGTATCTCCGTAGAAGTTACCATGGTTCAACACATGCACTAGTGGCACGTATTCACCATAATTTGGAGGAGTTCGATAATAGGTATTGTAATTCTCAAGATTAGTACGAAATGCGATCAGATGATTTTTCTCATTATAAGTTAATTCGGAGCCATCGGTTTAGTGGGTTTTGTCTACCATCTTCGGCACATTCTTTGAAGAATGAAAATAAGCTGTCAATGGAAATAAGCTGTCAACTATTTTGAAATAAACAATATAAATTAGTTAATAACTATGTTTGATCAACTCACATAGCGCTAGAATCGGAAGTGTATCAACAAGTACCCAAATGTCCATATTGTCTTGCTCGATGTCAGGATCACCAAGATCCATGGTGATAATCATATCCTCATAAAAACCATACATTTTGCAAAGTGCTTCCTAATTTTGGCAACAAAAATGGGTTACGCTCTGAGAATTGTACAGATTTACTTCAAAATCCATATCATGATGGGTCCTTAAGTGTATTTTCTTTGTTTCAAAATTTTCATGGTCTTCAAAACCCATCCTCTCCAAGACATAGCGTCTTGCATGGCATGGGATAACCTAGTCGAATTGTAAAAGATGAAAATTAGGCGTTGAAATAGTTGAAGTCGTGCTTTATTACGAAAAAAACACTTGTCGTCATTGCATACCATTTCAACATCGAAGGTCTCCTCGAGCTTAATGCTGAAGCGCCGATCTTCATCCCGGTGAGGCCTGTCGCACAGACCTCGATCATCGTGGCACCAGCTGCACTCCCCCGGGAGACTTTCGTCATCCGAGTACGACATTTCCTACGTTCATAATTCAAAGATTAAACTTGTACAATTAAATATATGTACTAAAAAAACCTAAATTATATCATTATTATTCATCACGGGTTGACTATCGGTCTGTCGAAATGTCGTTTAATTATTTTTCGAGAAAATCCAGGCCACTCGATATTTCCTACATATTCTAGCACAAGTCATGCCAGAATTCACGGAAAAATTCGGCATGACCTTTTCTAAAAAAGGACATATCGAGCACCTGAAATTTTCCGGAAAGGAAATTAATCAACACTCTGGCAAAACATAGGCCACTCGGAGGTGTAACCTGAACATGACCGGCCACTTGGGCAACCGCATATCCTATTTGAGCAACACAAGATATACATGTTTTTATCTACATCATATCTTATATGACTCATATTGACATGGAGATTTGTCTGTCTCACCTCGAGGTCGAAGGGGGTCGGTGGCGGGACGGCAATGGGATGATGGAGGGGCTCCTTGATTTCTGCAAAAAACGAAAACCCTATAAGTTATCACTAATACATCCCGAATAATTGCTTAAACTAAAAAATAACAACAAATATGACATGTTCAACTAGTTCTATTAATTCAACTAGTTCTTACTAAATATAAACTTACTATAAATATAAAAAACTAGTTCTTTCTAAAAAAAGTAGTTCAACTAGTTATATTAATTTTCTTACTAAAAATACATTAGTTCTATTAATTCAACTAGTTCAACTAGTTTATTAATTTACTTACTAAACTAGTTCAACTAAATCTAAACTAGTTCAACTAGTTTATTAATTTATTTACTAATTATTTTAAACACTTACTAAAAACAGTAAGAAAAACTACATTATACAATAGTAAAAAACATCTACTATTAACCATACTGCCCTAGTTAACTAGTACCATCACTACAACTAATTAACATCTACTACTATTAAAAATCATTATCTATGAACCCTAAATTAACATCTACTACCACTAAAAAACATCTACTAACTAAGCAGAGAGAGGGGGGGGTGGGGTCTTACAGAGAGGGGAGAGACGGTGGCGGGGAGGTGCTCGGCGACGGAGGTAGGGGCAGCGAGGGCGGGCTCGAGATCGGGAGGCGGCGGTCCTGAGTGGGCTTGGGTGGCGGCTGTGAGGTCGAGGGCGGCGACGGTGAGGTCGAGAGCGGCGGTAGGCGGCGGTGGTGAGGTTGTGGGCGGCCTCGGGCGGCGGCGACAGAGGAGTGGGGGAACATGGGGGAAAGGAGGACTTAGCAAAATTTTGAGCCCGCGGGTGGTTAAGTCAAACTAGCAGTGGCGCTCTTAAGGAAATGCGCTATAGCTAATTTAGCTATAGCGCGTTTTAGAAAAAAACGCTACTGCCAAAGGAAGCAGTTATTTCTTTTATTTATCCAAATATTAGTAGCGCTTTGTCCTGGAAAAACGCTATAAGTCTAAGCATGTAAAAACATAAAAAATATACATTGGTCATCATTGATCTTTTTGTGTAGAATCTAAATAGTCAACATGAATCTTCACCGTACCTATATAGGCACAGGCGAAGATTCATATTGAAGCCACAAATCCTACACATATAGTTCAATGAAGACCAAGTGCTCGAGATAGTTTGAGAAGTAACATATTTAAGGTGGTAAATACCTTGTTCGCTTAGCAGTATGGGACTAAACTTAATTAGTTGCGGTGATACTTAGCATCAGCGAGTTTTGAAGAAAAACGCTCCTACTGAGTACTTTAGCAGTAGCGCGTCCAGGAGAAGGGCGCTACTACTATATCTAGCCTGGAGGCAATGTCGTGGCAATTATAGTAGTAGCGCTTGTTCACCTAGAGCGCTACTGCTATCGGGATGTTAGTAGCGCGGTCCTGGAGCTCGCTACTGCTAATTAGCAGTAGCGTTTCTTTTTAAACCATGCTGCTGCTAAGATTCTCTGTATAAGGTTTTCCCTAGTAGTGGCGATTCCAGACCTGAGAACTGCTTCTCCTGCTTGCACACCTCCGCGAGGTATGCCTCCATGTGCTCATACTTTGGCTCATATACTTTGTTGGAGAAGTTGACGAGGAGCTGCGAGTCGCCCTTGATGGTGAGACGCCTCACCCCCAGGGCCACCGTAGCCCTAAGGCTAGCTATGAGGCCCTCGTACTCTACTATGTAATTGGAGACCTTCTCGCCCTGCTCCAACCCCCGCGCCCTGGCATGAGAACGCGCCGTCGAAGTACATGACCCAGCCGTCCGGCGCTTCGCTCCCTAGAGATAGGGATTGGTTCTCACCTGCTTCGAGCTCTGTGGCGTCAGTCCATTCCGCCACAAAGTCTGCAAGCGCAGCCCCCATGATGACCCTGGTCGTGCTGAACTCTAAGTCAAACGCTTGCAGCTCGATGTTCCATTCAGCGACTCGCCCGGCAGCATTGGGGCTCCTGAGCACTCTTTCCAGCGGGTAAGCCGAGACGACCTTGATGGGGTGACCCTGGAAGTAGTGGCGCAGCTTGCGCGAGGCCACTAGGAGCGCGAGTAGGATCTTCCGAGGCATGGGGTATCGTACCCTCGCATCCCGCAGCACTGTGCTGACGAAGTACACCGGATGCTCGATGAGGGCGGGAGGCTGACGGAGTCTTCGGCCTCTGGGGTTTGAGGTGTCTCTTCAGGGTCTTCGGCTTCAGGGGCTTGGTGGTCTGTCGGAGCAGTCGCTGCTTCGGGAGCTTCGCCTTGGTGTCGCGTCGCTTTGTTCGGCCTAGAGGTTTGGCGGGCCCTTGACTTGGCGCTCTTCTCTGAGGGCCACCAGCGCTGCGCTAGCAGAGTGGGGTGTGGCAGACAAATAGAGCACCAAGGGCTCGAGAGGTCGAGGCGCCACCATCACTGGCGGGCTGGTCAGGTATGTCTTGAGGTCTTGAAATGCTTGGTCGGCCTCTGGAGTCCACTCGAATGGGCCTTTCTTCTTCATCAGCTTGATGAACGGTAGGGCACGCTCTCCCAGCTTGGAGATAAAGCGCTCCAACGCAGTCACGCGACTGGCAAGCTTCTGCATCTCCTTGAGGGTCTGCGGTGGGCTCATGTCTTCGATTGCCTTAACCTTCTCTGGGTTGGCCTCGATCCCTCTGTGGGATACGAGGAAACCCAGCAGCTTGCCAGAAGGAACACCGCCATGCACTTCTCTGGGTTGAGCCGCAAGTTCACCTAGCGTAGGCTCGCAAAAGTCTCCTCTAGGTCTTGGATAAAGGTTCTCGCCTCCCGAGACTTCACCACAATGTCGTCGACGTAGGCCTCCGCGTTCCTCCCGAGCTGCTGCCCTAAGGCAATGTGCATCAGCCGCTAGAAGGTCGCTCCCGTGTTGTGCAGTCCGAAAGGCATGCAAGTACAGCAGTACACCCCACACGGGGTCAGGAAGGCGGTCTTCTCCACATCTTCTACCGCCATTTTGATCTGGTGATAGCCTGAGAACGCATCCAGGAAGCACAGCAAATCGCACTCGGCGGTGGAGTCGACGATCTGGTCAATACGTGGAAGCGGGAACGGATCTTGGGGGCAAGCCTTGTTGAGGTTGGTGAAGTCGACACACATGCGCTCCTTCCCGCCTTTCTTCGGCACAACAACGGAGTTCGCCAGCCACTCGGGGTACCGAACCTCGCAAATGGCACCCGCCGCCTCCAGCTTGCGGGTTTCTTGGAAGATGAAGGCCTGCTTCTCCGTGGATTGTCGCCTCGCCCGCTGCTTCACACGGCACATGTTGGGGCACACCTTTAAGTGATGCTCAATCACCTATCTCGGAACCCCCACCTATTTGGGTTCCCATGCGAATATCTCCTTGTTTGCACGCAAGAACTTCACCAACGCTCCCTCTTGATTAGGGTCGAGGTCGGCACCTATGGTAAAGGTGGCTCCTGAGGACCCGTCTTCATCGACTGGCATTTGCTTGGTTTTTGCCTTGTCTTGAGTGAACAACTGCTTCTTCTTGGTTGGTGAGGCACCCTTGGCCTTGGAGGTGTCCGCGTCGGTGGGCTGCGCCATTGCAGCGGTCTTGAGGGCAAGCTTGAGCATCGTCAGGGCTTCCTTGGTGTCCCCAACTACTATGAGGACACCCTTGCTCCCGGGCATCTTCATGAGGTTGTAGGCCGGATGGGTCGCCGCCATGAACTGAGCTAGGCCCGCATACCCGAGGATGGTGTTGTACAGGAGGCCGATGTGGGCAACGTCGAAGTCGACCTGCGCGGTGCAGTAGTTGTCGCACGTGCCGAAGGTGACAGGAAGGCGGATCTGTCCTAGGGAGTGGGCGGTGCCACCGCCGACCTCTGAGAAAGGCTTGTTGAGGCGGAGCCGCTCGAGTGGTACGTGAAGAAGGCTGAAGGCCTCCACGAAGAGCAAGTTGAGGCTGGCGCTGCCATTGATGAGGGTCTTGTTGACGGCCACGTTGCAGATGGTGGGCGTGCAAAGCACTGGGAGCATACCTGAGCTGATGGTGGAGACGGGATGATCCCCTGAGTCGAAGGTGAGGTCAGCCTCAGGCGCGGCCCAGCCCAGGGGAGCCCCCGGGCGCTTGGAAGTGGTGCCGATCTGGCGAAGGAATGGCTTGATGTGATGACCCGAGGCTAGTGTCTGCGAGCCGCCGAGGAGGGCCGCAACCGCGTGATGCGCCGGTGCCGCATAGCGTGCAACAAAGAGACCACACAGCTCCTCCCAAGACACCACCGTGGATCCGGGGAGGTTGAGCAGCCAGGCACGCGGTGCGCCAGTGAGGGCCATGGGAAGCCAGTTGGCCATGACCTTGTCGTCGCCACCGGCCTTAAGGACGGCTTCCTCGTAGCGCCGGCAGGAAACCCGACGGGTCCGCCGCGCCGTTGTAGCGCGGCGGCATCTCCGGCTTGAACTTGGGTGGCCACTGCACCTGCCGCAAGGCGGGAGCAAGGGCTCGGAGCCCCCAGGCGTCATCGTGGGCGCCAGTAGATCCAGCCGGAAGAGCGGCGCCAGCCATGGAGAAAGGGCGTGAAGATGGTGGAGCGTGAATCAACGGAAGGAAAACTCTGGCGCACCACTACCTGGCGCACCAAATGTCAGATTTAGGGTTCCGTCAAAACCCTTGAGGTTCGAACACTGGGGTGCGCACGAAGATCTCTCCTCTCCCACGCTCTCACACTCCACGATCTCACGGACTAGCTCGCCGAACCCAAAGAACACGAGGACACAAGATTTATACTGGTTCGGGCCACCGTTGTGGTGTAATACCCTACTCCAGCGTGGTGGTGGTGGATTACCTCTTGGGCTGAGGATGAATAGTACAAGGGAAGAATAGCCTCCTGAGGAGAGGTGTTCTTGTGCTTGATGAGCTGGTGTGTGGATCACTCAAGATGAGTTCTGGTGGGTGAGGATCCGATCTCCCATCCTACTTTGGTGACTAGTCCTATTTATAGTGGCCCTGGTCCTCTTCCCAAATATTGAGCGGGAAGGGATGCCACAACGGCCAATTTGAAAAGGGACAGCTAGTACAAGCTATCTTGACAAAAGTAGTCTTCGCCTGCCAAAGGCTCTGGTGGTGACGCCGTATTGGGCTCCACGATGACCTCCGTCTTGCCGTCCCGCTGGTCTTGGTCTCGTTGCACCGATATGGAAACCTTTGCTTGACGCCTCGGTACTCCTCGCCTGTGCTTGCCGCCTTTGCACCAAAGAGGAAGCAAGGACATTGTGCACGCTGGCGCCCGCCTAGCCTTGATCATCATGGCTCACGTCATGAGAACCTCGCGAGGTTTGCCTTGCCTTGATCTCTCCGCCCCTCGCGAGCCAGCCTGGTGAGGCCGCTCCCGAGGAGGTCTTGTGTCGTCCGCCTCGCGAGGCTTGGCCCCTCACGAGGGTATTGAGTGCTTGCTGGTGAGGATGGGCCGTACGGGCCCGCTTGTGGAGCCACGCCGTGGGCCGCAGGCAGGCAAGTCTGGGGACCCAAGTTCCCAGAACCCCGACAAGTTCGGCCCATGTACAACAGGCTGGACGCCCGTGGACCCCTTAATCCAGGACTCCCTCAATAGCCTCCACGATATTTATGTTCATGGTGGATTATATCCTACTCATGCTTGCACTCAATGTTTATTAATTTTAATGCATGTTCATGACTGTTGTCGCTCTCTAGCTGGTCGCTTCCCAGTCTTTTTCTAGCCTTCACTTGTACTAAGCGGGAATACTGCTTATGCATCCACTTCCATAAACCCCAAAGTCATTCCATATGAGTCCCCCATACCTTCCTGTATGCGGTATCTACCTGCCGTTCCAAGTAAATTTGTATGTGCCAAACTCTAAACCTTCAAATGAAATTCTGTTTTGTATGCTTGAATAGCTCATGTATCAACTAGGGTTGTCTGTATCTTCCTTGCTAGGTGGGTTATTCTCACAAGGAGTGGACTCCGCTCCTCACTCACGAGAAAATGGCCGGTCACGGGATGCCCAGTCCCACGCTCAAATCAAAATAATTGCAAACAAAACTCCCCGAGGACTGTTGTTAGTTGGAGGCACCCATTATTTCGGGCAAGCCATGGATTGATGCTTGTTGGTGGTGGGGGAGTATAAACTTTACCATTCTGTTTGGGAACCGCCTATAATGTGTGTAGCATGGAAGATATCGAGATATCTCGGCTGTTATGTTAACAATGAAAGTATGCCACTAAAAATATTATTCATCTCTATTTCAAAATCGAGCTCCGACACCTCTACAAATCCCTGCTTCCCTATGCGAAGGTCCTATCTATTTACTTTTATGTTGTGTCATCATCCTCTTATTAAAAAGCACCAGTTGGAGAGCACCGCTATCATTTGCATGCATTACTATTGGTTTGCATTGAGTATGACTATGACTGGATCTCTTTTACCATGAATTACAATGTCTAGTCAGTCCTTGATCTTCAAAGGTGCTCTGCATTTATGTTTTGCGGTCTTAGAAAGGGCTAGCGAGATACCATCTTGTTAGATCATATTATGATTGTTTTGAGAAAGTGTTTTCATCCGAGATTTATTATTATTGCTCGCTCGTTGATTATGCCATTGATATGAGTAAACATGAGACCTAAATGTTATAGTGAATATGGTTAGTTCATAATCTTTGCTGAAAACTTGAATCTGGCTTTACATATTTACAACAACAAGAGAAAATAGAGTTTGTAAAAGTTTTTCTTTATCACTTTCAGCTTGTCAACTGAATTGCTTGAGGACAAGCAAAGGTTTAAGCTTGGGGGAGTTGATACATCTCCATCGTATCTACTTTTCCGTTCACTTTTGCCCTTGTTTTGGACTCTAACTTGCATGATTTGAATGGAACTAACCTGGACTGACGCTGTTTTCAGCAGAATTACCATGGTGTTATTTCTGTGCAGAGATAGAATTTCTCGGAATGACCATAAACTTCACAGAGAATTTTTTTGGAATATATAAAAAATACTGGCGAAAGAATCAACACCAGGGGGCCCACACCCTATACACAAGGGTGGGGGCGCGCCCTCCTGCCTCGTGGGCCCCCTGAAGCTCCACCGACCTCAACTCCAACTCTATATATTCACGTTCAGGGAGAAAAATCAGGGAGAAGGATTCATTGTGTTTTACGATACGGAGCCGCCGCCAAGCCCTAATCTCTCTTGGGAGGGCTGATCTGGAGTCCGTTTGGGGCTCCGGAGAGGGGAATATGTCGCCGTCGTCATCATCAACCTTCCTCCATCACCAATTTCATGATGCTCACTGCCGTGCGTGAGTAATTCCATCGTAGGTTTGCTGGACGGTGATGGGTTGGATGAGATTTACCATGTAATCGAGTTAGTTTTGTTAGGGTTTGATCCCTAGTATACACTATGTTCTGAGATTGATGTTGCTATGACTTTGCTATGCTTAATGCTTGTCACTAGGGCCCGAGTGCCGTGATTTCAGATCTGAACCTATTATGTTTTCATGAATATATGTGAGTTCTTGGTCCTATCTTGCAAGTCAATAGTCACCTACTATGTGTCACGATCTAGTAACCCCGAAGTGATAAAAATCGGGACCACTCCCGGTGATGACTATAGTTTGAGGAGTTCATTTATTCACTGAATGTTAATGCTTTGGTCCGGTACTCTATTAAAAGGAGGCCTTAATATCCCTTAGTTTCCAATAGGACCATGCTGCCACGGGAGGGTAGGACAAAAGATGTCATGCAAGTTCTTTTCCATAAGCACGTATGACTATATTCCGAATACATGTCTACATTACATTGATGAACTGGAGCTAGTTCTGTGTCACCGTATGTTATAACTGTTGCATGAGGAATCGCATCTGACATAATTATCCATCACTGATCCAATGCCTACGAGCTTTTCACGTATTGATCTTTGCTTAGTTACTTTACCGTTGCCACTGTTACAATTACTACAAAGCTGCTACTGTTACTTTTGCCACCGTTACCGTTAGTTCCATACTACTTTGCTACTTAATACTTTGTTGCAGATATTAAGTTTTCCAGGTGTGGCTGAATTGACAACTCAACTGCTAATACTTGAGAATATTCTTTGGCTCCCCTTGTGTCGAATCAATAAATTTGGGTTGAATACTCTACTCTCGAAAATTGTTGCGATCCCCTATACTTGTGCGTTATCACATCACGCAGCACCACGCTGACGAAGTACACGGGGTGCTCGATGAAGGTGGGGGGGGGGGTCGATTGCGTCCTGCCCCTCTTGAGATGAGGGGGCCTCGGGAGCCTTGCCATCCGGTGGCGCAGCCGGGGCCTCAGGGGCACCGTCCAGAGGCTGCAGTGGTGTGGTCGGGTGCGGGGCGCTATGCCGCGCACACACATCAGCGTGCTCTTCTCGAACCGCCACGAGTGCCGCCCTGGCCGAGTGGGGTGTGGCAACCAGGTAAAGCACCAGGGGCTCAAGAGGACGAGGTGCCACCATCACTGGCGGGCTGGTGAGGTACCTCTTGAGATCTTGGAAGGCCGCCTCAGCCTCCGGAGTCCATTCAAACGGGCCCTTCTTCTTCATCAGCTTGAAGAATGGGAGGGCGCGCTAGCCCAGCTTGGAGACGAAGCGCCCCAGTGAAGTTACGTAGCCCGCAAGCTTTAGCATCTCCTTGAGGGTCTATGGCAGGCTCATCCTTTCTATCGCCTTGATCTTCTCAGGGTTAGCCTCAACCCCTTTGTGCGACACTAGGAAGCCCAGCAGCTTGCTAGACGGGATGCCAAACACGCATTTCTCCGGATTGAGCCGCAAGTTCACCTTGCGCAGGTTGGCGAATGTTTCCTCCAAATCTTCGACAAGGGTCTTCGTCTGTCGCGACTTGACCACTATGTCGTCGATGCATGTTGGTGTTCTGGGGACTAGGGTACCCAGACTGGCCTGCCTGCAGCCCACGTCGTGGCTCCATCGACGGCCTGGTATGGCCCCTATTCAGCACCGGAAATACAAGACCCTCGCGAGGAGGATGACACCAAGACCTCTAGAGGGAGCGACCTTCCTAGGATGGCTCCCGAGGAGCGGAGATTCGTATGCAGGCGCCCACCTCATGAGGTTGAGGTGACGCAAGCCATGACGACCAAGGCCAGGCGGGCGCCAGCGGACGCAGAGTAGCAGGTTTCCTCTTTGGTGCTAAGGAGGCAAGCGCAGGCACGGGGTCCCAAGGAATGAGCCAAAGGTTTACATGCCCGTGCAACGAGACCAAGACCACCAGGATGGCAGGACGGATGTCATCGCCGAGCCCACCATGGTGTCACGAGTAGAAGCTTTGCAGGCGAAGACCACCTTTCGTCAGGATAAGATGTACTACTTGTCCCCCTTTCAAAATTGGCCACTTTGGGATCCCTTCCCGACTTCGATTGGAGGAAGAGGACCAAGGCCACCATAAATATAGCTTAGCCACCACCGTAGGGAGGGATCCCCGACTCGAACCCTCATTAGCTCACACCCACACAAGAACAGACCTCCTGAGGTTGTTCTTCCTTTGTACTAGTTCATCCTCAGCCCCTCACGAGGCTAATCCACCCCAAAGCAGGAGTAGGGTCTTACACCACAAGGTGGCTCGAACCAGGGTAAACTCCTGTGTCTCTTTCCTTTCTTGTTCATCGAGCTAGGCCGTGGGTATGAAGAACTGGTTGGCTGGAGAGGTGGAGTTCTTCGCACACGCCCCAGAGGTCGAACCTTTCTTGGGTCTGCAGAGCTCTGAATCCGACATTTGGCGCGCCAGGTAGGGGCGTGTCGAAAACTCCATTCCACCACTCGCTCTGCCGCCATTCTGCTATTCCAATGGCTAACGCTCGCTGTGTCCACGCCGAGCACCAGGCCGCTCATGTCACTCAGATGGCACCTGTGGGCAAAGACCCGCCTCGTCGCTCTGCCTCTCTAGTGGCTAATGCCGCCATCGACCCCGCTGCCCACGAGTAGCAGGATTCTTCACTGCCACCATTCGTGCGTTGCGACGGCCGTACCACGACTCCATCTCTCACTCCGGCCACGGCATCGTCTTCCCATCTTCGTCACGGGCCGACGAATGCGCAGGCTGTGCTGCTCATGGCGCGCGAGCTTTTCCGCTATCGTCCGGTCAACGATCTCTACGAGGATTGGCTTGGGCCGCATCGCCGAGCTCGTCAGCTCCGCTGGAGAGGCTCCTGTGCTGTCTCACTCATTGCCTCCCCGCCGTCCCAGGCAGGCGAGATGGCCCACGGGGCACCACCTCCTCCTATTCAGCGTGATGTCGTCCCCGAGCCAAGGCGCGAGGCCCCCTAGCGTGACCCGCCGTGCAGGGCGCCGACGCGCGATGAAGAAAGCTGCCAGGTAGTGCCGCGGCCTCAAGGAGAGGCGTGTGCGCTCCTAGCATCGCCACGTCAAGACTGTGTGCCACGAGAAGCGGCGGCACGTGTGCGCCAAGACCAGGATTGTAACGCCCTGAATCCGATGCGCCAGATGTCTTTCAGTTATTCGTCGTCGCTGCCATGTCATTTGCTTGCACGTTGCACTTTTCCATGTCATCATATGCATTGCATCCTCATATTTTCAAAACTTGCATCCGGTCATTTTCCCCGTTGTCCGTTTCGCGTTCCGACACTCTCACACGCACCCGTTGCACCTCTCAGACCTCGTTTCGTGAGTGGCATAAAAATGATCTCGGAATGGGATGAAACTTGGTGTGCGGTGTTGTTTTAGAGTAGGTAGACCGTCTGTCAATTTTCGTTCCATTTGGAGTTCGTTTGACGCCCTAATAGTTAACCGCGTAGCCCAAAACCCCTCTCTCTTTGCAGCCCAACCTCCCTTCACCACAACCTATTAGCCCATCCAAACCCCTCCATGCTCTCGGTCGTTGGATCATGATCGTGTGGGCGAAAACCACTCCCCATTTGGATACTCCTAGCTCCCTCTACCTATAAATATGTCCTCCCCGTCCAAATTCGCACACAAACCCGAGAAACTCCCCCTCCGCGTCACCGGACGCGTCCGGCGGGCACCGGACATGTCTGCGCCGCCGCCACGTGTCCCCGCCGTCGCAGCCTTCTCCCGAGCCCCGCCGCGGCCCGCGGGCTGAGGCCCGGCCCAGCGCCAGCGACCAGCTCCGAGCCGCGTCGCCCGGCCGCAGCTCCTCCAGCGCCCAGCGCTCCGCTGGCCGCCTCGGACCTCGCCGCTCTTCGCCGGCCCCGCGCCCGATCTCCGCCGCCGGCGCCAGATCCGGGGTACCCACGCCCGGATCCATCTGTCTCCGCTCGCCGCTGACCGTCCCGGTCGCCGGAGCCTCGCCGGAGGCTGCAGCCTCGCTGTATCCGGGGAAGGTGGATGATATCGACCAACCCCGGGAACCAAACGGACGCCCCTCGCGCCCCTCCCACACCGTCCCAGATCCGCGGGATCCAGTTCCGCGAGGTGAGATCTGCTACTATATGGTGCCTCCTTTGACATGCCATAACTTCTTGTTTGTACCTCCGTTTTGTGCATATAATATGTCAAAATGTTCACTGTGAGATGCTCCATATTTCACTCCATTGTGACGTGCTTGTTTGAGTTCATCCTGATGCCATAATCATCGTTGCAAGAGTGCTATATGATGTTGTATGCTGTAGTTTAACAAAACTTGCTCATTTATCTTTTTTATATCTTTTTATGTGATTTCTTTTGAGTATGACGTCTACATGTTTTATGAGCTACAACATGCCATCTTTGCTATGGTGTAATCCACTCTTCATGATATGCCGTGTGTTGATTGAAAAAAGCTTGCAAAGTAGGCTCCATGATGTTTGCTGATTTCTGTGACTTAGTCTTTCTATGCATAATGTGGAGATGTTCACTAAGGGTGCTATGTAGGCTCCATAAGTCTATTATGTTGTGATGCTATGTAAACCTGCTTCTACTAGTCATTCTATGCATAATCTGGAGATGTCCACTGAGGATGTTTTGTTATACATGTTATGCTCTACACATCCATGCCCTCGATTGAATTTATGACCTGCTATAGCTTGTTGTAATCTTGATCTCAAATTGCTAAATAATATTGCTGTCAGCCTGTTAACATTAAGTTCAATTTTGCCATGTGTTTTACTAGTGATCTATGCACCCTATGAACTTGATCTTGCCATGCTTACCTTCATAATTGTGTCATATTACTGTTGGTTTACTTTATATGCCATGAAATGCTTTGTGGTGAGTGGTACAAGCTCACCAACATGCCTTCTTATCGTTGTTTCTGCCATGTACTGTTATTTTCAGTCTGTAATATGTCATATCACTTGCCATGTTTGCATGGATGCTACCATGTTTTTTGTTGATCTTGGGAATAAGTTCAGTAAGGGAGTTTTGTTAAGTGCTTTTAGTAGAGGCCTGACATGCCTTTGTTTTCCATGATATGCTCCTGTAACATGTTGTTTGATAGCTCTAAACATTGCAACCTGATGTTATTTTTGTCATGTCCAGTGAATTTGTGCCGAGTCTGTGAAACTGTTATTATTTGCAATCTTTCCATGTCCTTTTGAGCATGTTATATTGGTTCCTAGAGATAGCTCAGTGTTCATGTTTTGTTTTGCTTTACCTGAGCATCACGTCCATGCCATTTGTTTTCATGTTGGGGTGATGTAGCATCTTGTTTTGATGCTTGCAAGAAGCCTAGTTGCTGTTTTGGATAGCTTGTCCTTTAAACTTGTTTTGTGTGTATGTGTTGAACCGTTGCTCCGTTTTGAGTGTGCTCTATATTAAACTTGCTTAGTTTTGCATGTAGCTTCATATTACCTTGTTGCATCCATGTTTTGGAGTGTGTGCTTGATGTTTGTATGCATTTTGCATCAATGCCATGTTCAACTTGTTTTGCTCATATCTTCTAGGTCGTAGCTCCGAATTAAACGAACTTTATATGTAACTTGACTAGAAAACCGTGTAGATCATCTTGATGCATTTTAAATTGATGGTTAACAACTTCAAACTTGTGTTCTAATCATATCTGGAACAATTTTGAAATTTGCATATGAGGACTTACCGGAATTGTTATACGTTGTTTCCGGCCTCATTAAAACTTGCTTTGATGTGTTGCTCTTGTGTGCATCATCTCTTGCCATGAGTAGCTTCATGTAGCCTTGGCATGCATCATACTTGGTTTAGCATCATGTCTTCTTTTATGTGTTGTGTGTTTACCTTGTTGTTTGCTTCTTTCCGATTGTGCTTCTTCTCGTTAGTTGTCTACGCTTGGTTCATCTTCGTGGTTTCATCTTCTTCATGGACCCGTTCTTCTTCCTAGCGGGATTTCAGGCAAGATGACCGTCACCTTGGATCTCATTACTATCATTGCTATGCTAGTTGCCTCGATGCTATCACTAGGCCGCATTGCCTACCACTTGCTTATCAAGCCTCCCAAACTGCCATGTTAGCCTCTAACCATTGTCACCCTTCCTAGCAAACCGTTGTTTGGCTATGTTACCGCTTTTGCTCAGACCTCTTATAGCGTTGCTAGTTGCAGGTGAAGATGAAGATTTCTCCATGTTGGAATATGTTTATGTTGGGATATCACAATATCTCTTATTTTAATTAATGCATCTATATACTTGGTAAAGGGTGGAAGGCTCGGCCTTATGTGTGGTGTTTTGTTCCACTCTTGCCGCCCTAGTTTTCGTCATAACGGTATTATGTTCCTTGATTTTGCGTCCCTAACACGATGAGAGGTATGGGACCCTCTTGATAGTTCACCTTGAATAAAACTCTTTCAGCAAGGCCCAACATTGGTTTTACCATTTGCCTAGCTACCACCTATACCTTTCCCTTTTGTTCCGCAGACTCAAGGGTCATATTTATTTTAGCCCCCCCGGGCCAGTGCTCCTCTGAGTGCTGGTCCGAACCGAGTAGACTGCGGGGCTACCTCGGGGAAACTTGAGGTCTGGTTTTACTCGTAGGATGTCTCATCCGGATGTGCCCTGAGAATGAGATATGTGCAGCTCCTATCGGGATTTGTCGGCACATTCGGGGTGGTCTTGCTGGTTTTGTTTTACCATTGTTGAAATGTCTTGTGCATCGGGATCCCGAGTTTGATCGGAAATCCCGCGATAGAGGATTGTCTCCGCGGATCGTGAGCTTATAATGGGCTAAGTTGGGACACCCCTGTATGGTATAAACTTTCGAGAGTCGTGCCCGTGGTTATGTGGCAGATGGGAATTTGTTAATATCCGGTTGTAGAGGACTTGAAGTAAACTTAATTAAAATGAACCAACCACGTGTGTAACCGTGATTGTCTCTTTTCGGGGATATTCGAGAGGAGAACATGGTTTGTGTTATGTTTGACGTAAGTAGGAGTTCAGGATCACTTCTTGATCATTATTAGTTGACGAACGTTTGCTTAGTTCCTCTTCTCGCTCTTGTTTTGTAAGTTAGCCACCATACTTGCTTAGTCGCTGCTGCAACCTCACCACTTACCCCTTCCTTACCCATTAAGCCTTGCTAGTCCTGATACCCATGGTAATGGGATTGTTGAGTCCTCGTGGCTGCGATGCTCATGATGTGAGAGCGATGTTTACTTGTGTTGGAGTTCTTCTTCTTCTTCGTCGATCTTGGGTTAGGTTCCTGGTCGGTAGCCTGGGATAGCAGGGTGGATGTTGTTTGAGTTTCTGTTTATGTTTCATCCGTAGTCGGATGTTATTCTCATGTATGATGTTGATGTATTCTTGGGCCGTTTGTGCCTTACGTATGTATCCCCAACTATTATGTAATGGTATGATGTAATGATATCCACCTTGCAAAATCATTTCAATATGCGGGTCTATCCTTGGTGGGACCTTCGAGTTCCTCTCGGATAGGGTCGCATATTGGGCGTGACAAGGCTCCCCCTCTGCGGCAGGCCCCTGTGAGCGCGGCAGTATGTTGTGCGTTCACTCCGGAGCTGCGTCGTGTTGTCTGGCCCGTCAAGTTCAAGCCGGGTCTGCCTCCATGCTATGACGGCACCCCCGACCCTACCGAGTTCCTCCAGCTATACGAGCTAAGCATCCAGGTGGAAAATGGCGACGAGAAGGTCATGGCGAACTGGTTTCCCATGGCCCTCAAGAACTGGTTTCCCACGGCCCTCATGGCGCGCGCTCGTGGCTCCTGAACCTCCCTATAGGATCGATCTCCTCCTAGGATGAGCTACGCGAGCGCTTCATCGCCAACTTCCAGGGTACTCGCGGCCGCACCCCTGCTGCAGGCGACCTGCAGCGCATCAAGCAGCAGCCAGGGGAGATCTTGCACAGATACATACAGCACTTCAGCAATGTTCGCCTCAAGATCCCTAAGGTGTCGGACGAAGCCATCATTTCAGCGTTCACTGACGGCGTCTGAGATGTCAAGATGAATGAAGAACTCGCCAGACATGAGGACCAGTGCTCGACTCTCGAGATGTTCAACATGGCAAACAGATGCGCGAGGGCTGAAGAAGGTCGCCTCTCCCTCCTTGAGCTCCCAGAGGCCGATCCTGAAGACAAGAAGGCCAAGGCTAAGGATGTGAAGCGCAAGGGCCCCGCTATGCTCCCGGCCGAGCCTAAGATGAAGCGCGACTGCGACCACCCCGAATCCTCTAAGAGCAGCCGCATGTTCTGCCTCTTCCACAATGTTTATAGCCACAATATGAACGACTTCCAAGAGCTCAGGGCCATCCGTGACTGGGCCTTGGCCGCCGCCCTGAGCGCAACGACCATGGCTATGGCTGCGGAGGAGGCCGTGGTGGAGGCCGTTGGGACAACCATGACCCCCGCCAGGACTGGCGTGATCAGCCTCATGAGCACCGCTAGCAGGGCCAGCCTCGCGAGGACCGTCCTCAGGGCAACGCTGGCCTTCCTCAGTTGCCACCGCTGCCAAGCAGGAAAGATGACCACTGCCAAGATGATGGGGCCAGGGGCTTTCAAGAGCCTAGTGCTATTTCATGTATCCTGGGTGGCGCGCAGGCCCCCGCATCCCATCGCAGCTTCAAGTTGTTTGCTCGTGAGGTGAACGCGGCCCTCCCCAAGCTCGAGGCATCACGTCCCCTCAGGTGGTCCAAGTACGCCAATAGCTTTGACTCTACGGATCAGCTCAAGTGTGCAGCCACCGCCGGCGCGCTCCCAATGCTCTGCTCACCGACCATCAGCAACGTCCTCGTCACCAAGACACTCATCGACGATGGCGCGAGATTGAATGTCCTCTCTACTGAGACGTTTGAGAGGCTCCAGGTGCCCTACGACCAGCTCCTCCCCACCAAGCCCTTCTCATGAGTGACTGACGGCTCCACGGTCCCCCCGGAGCAGATTCGCCTTCCGTTCACCTTCGGCAAGCGTGACAACTACCGCACCGAGCTCGTAGACTTTGACATCACTCACATTCTCCTCCCGTACAACGCCATCCTCGGGTATCTGGTCCTCGCCAAGTTCATGGCAGTGACTCACCATGGCTAAAACGTCCTCAAGATGCGAGGAAGCTGCGGCATCATCACGGTCGCCTGTGATGAGAAGAACGTGGTGTGCTCCCTCGAGCGCGCCTACCAGGCCGCAGCGGTTGGGAACTCAGATGACGAGGGCACCATCCATCCTCCTGAGGCCGTCCCCAAGAATAAGAAGCAACTACTCCTCTGAGGTCCTCAGGAGGCTGGGGCGTCCAATGATCATACCTCAGGTCGCGCGCCTGCCGATAGGGCGCCTTTCCCTCTCACATAGGAAGGCGCGCCCAGCGCCCCTCCCGGGTTGGGCTCGGGGGCTCTCCTCTGGAGGGCCTCTGACCTGGCCAGCATCACGCGGGAGGCGTTCGGGTGCCATATGGAGGCGTGCTTCAATACACGCTTCCGCGAGCAGGGCGCAGGGTGCGAGGCGCCAGGCGCTCAGGGGTTCATCACCAAGGCGATCGGAGAGCTTCAGGAGGGATGGGCCATGCGCGGCGAGCGCCGCCCCGCACCGCTCAATGCAGCTGCTGCCCCTGACATAGGTGGCGAGCTGCGCGTCTACGTCAACATCCTAGGGCTCAATAGGGCCGCTTCTCAGTAGTGCTTCTGGTCGTCCCGTGTCGGCCGGATAGGAGGCTGTTGTCGGATTTCGGGTGCCGCGGACCCTTGAGAGGTTCGAACTCAGGGGTGCGCACGAAGAACACTCTCTCCCTAGACTGCCCGCTCAACGATCCCACGGCCTAGCTCGACAAACCCAAGAACGAGAGACATAGAGATTTATCCTGGTTCGCGCCACCTTGCGGTGTAATACCCAACTCTAGCTTTGTGGTGGATTGCCTCGAGGGGCTGAGGATGAACTAGTACAGTGGATGAACAGCCTCAGGAGGTGAGGTGTTATTGAGCTCAGTGAGGTGGTGAGGGTGGAATGTCTCTCCCCCTTTCCCTATGGTGGTGGCTAGGTCCTATTTATAGTGGCCTTGGTCCTCTTCCCAAATGTTAGGCGGGAAGGGATCCCACAACGGCCAAGTTTGAAGGGAGACAACTAGTACGAGTTACCCTGACAAAAGTAGTCTTCACCTGCCAAAGGCTCTAGTGGTGACGCTGTCGTGGGCTCCGCGATGGCCTCCGTCCTGCCGTCCTAGCGGTCTTGGTCTTGTTGCACCAAAATGGAAACCTTTGCTTGATCCCTCGGGACTCCGCGCCTGCGCTTGCCTCCTTAGAACCGAAGAGGAAACTAGTACACTATGCCCACAGGTGCTCGCCTGGCCTTGGTCGTCATGGCTCACGTCATGCGAACCTCGCGAGGTGCAACTTGCATAGATGTCTCTGCTCCTCGGGAGCCAGCCTAGCGAGGCTGCCCCCGGGAGGTCTTGGTGTCGTCTGCCTCGCGAGGCTCGCGAGGGTCTTCAGATATTGCTGCTGAAGTTGGCCCGTACTAGGCCATCGATGGAGCCACGTCATCGGCCGCAGGCAGGCAAGTCTAGGAAGCCCCATTCCCAGGACGCCGGCAGTAGCCCCCAGGCCCAAGGCATGCTCGAACTTGGCTTCGAGGCAGAGCCAAAGGGCAAGTGCCGAGCGCTGCGGGCCCCAACTTGCTGCGACCTCGGCTGATGCGTGGCGATTGATGGGACGTGGGCGCCTCCGCTTCCCCATGCTGCCTCGGCAACTGCTCGAGTTGACGAGACCCTGCTGCATGTATAAGAAAACCATCATTACCTGCGATCATGGAGGCCGGTGGTTGGCCTCCTTCTGGCTATAAATGAGGGGAGAGGCAGGGCCCCCCTCGCTCATCTCTGTCTTCTCGGCGCCCGCTCCTTCTTATTCCTCGTAGCCTCGCCATCTTGCCGCGATACTCATGGCGCCGATTAGGAGGTTCTCCGTCGCGGAGAAAGGAAAGATCCCCCTTGAGGAGCCTGAGCTGCTCCCACTGAAGAAGAGGTCCAGGCGTCCTCATGACATCGGGGATCGGGGGGAGGTGACGCGGCCTTGGTACGAGCGGTCGCCGCCTGGCTACCCGCTCCCCCTGTATGCCCAAGCGCAGGGCTCCGGAGGAGGCAGAAGCGCCCCGCGTTGCGTGAGCCACGGCCACAGTGGTCAGGCTGTGGTAGCACGAGTTGTGGGCTCACGAACCCACACCGAGGGCTCCTCTCGCGAGTTCGTGGTATGGGCGGCGATGCCGCTGCGCACGTGGTTCAAGCTTCTGTGGTTCTTTGACGAAGAGATGTCGCAAAGAGGGCCGCTCGAACTGTGGTTGCAGCATGCCGAGTGCAGCTTTCTAGCCAGGGGGCGGAGGTCGAGGTCGTCTCCCCGGGCAAGATCTGCATGACCCGTGGATGGGGCAAGGTCGCCCGCGCTTGCCGCACGGAGGGGGCCATCGCCATCCATTTAGAGTACGACGGTACCTCCATGCTGTTCTTCAAGGTCTTCGACGAGGAAGGCTGCCGCCTAGAGCACTGCCCTGGAGGAAGCAGCCGAGGGGGCGCGACAGCAGGCGCCGAGCCTGCCCCCGGTGCTGCTGGTAGCTCCTCCAGCATCGGCGACGACTCCTGGGGGTCCAGTGACTCTCCCGAGCTGAGCGAGTCTCCGGAGACGAGCGACGCTAGCTACGTGCCACCAAGCTCCCACCGTGCCCAGAGCGCGGCAGCGGTGTCCGCCCGTCATCGCCGATGACCTAGATGGGGTTGGCGTCGGCCTCTCGTAGCCCACCGTTGATGATGGCGTCGACGGCGACATCTGTAGTGAGGGCTTCTTGGGGTTTTCCTTCTTTTGTTCACTGTGAGTAATCAAGACGAACCCTCCGGGGGTGTGTAAAGAAACTGTAATGCTTTTGCTCCAGCGCTTATTATTCCGACTATAAGATTGTGGTTGCGTATCTTGCTTTGGCATTGTCCCCCCTTTTCATCCTTGCAGTAGCTTAGCACTCTACGCCGCAAGGTCCCAATCCCCAGGCGAGCTTCAGCCGTCGCTGGTATGCCAGGTTGTGATGTCGTGGTCAAGGCCAGGAGGTGAGCGGCCCAAGGTCAGGTAAGAGCTCCTAAGATGTGATGCCCAAGAGGTCCCCTTTGGCATGCAAGCAGCGTCCCGAAGACAGAAAAGAAAGGCGGCATTGCCAGAGGAAGGCTACGAGAATCGAAAATTCCAACTGCGACGTCACGCAAACACGAATTTGAGACTTGTCTTATCGAGCCTGAGGTGGTTCCCTGTACATCTTCTGATTTGCGCTTCAGCAGCAGTGTTGCTAGGTGAGGCTCACGCCGGCTTCCCCCTTCCTTGCTCTTCTAAGTGCTCTGCGTCCTTGGGTCCCGACCCTCGAGCAAGCTCAGCCGCCGCTGGTATGACAGGTCGTAATGCCTTGGTCAAGGCCAGGGGGTGAGGGCTGGAGAGTCAGTAGGAGCTCCCGAGGGGCGATGCTCAGGAGCCCCCCTTTAATGCACAAGCGAATTGCGCGAAAGGAGGGCAGCCGGCGAGGCCACCCGTAGCTAAGCTCGGGAGATTCCTGCGGGTTAGTTCGAGCGGAGGATACGGCTCATAATCGCGTTTGTTGTCCTGCCGCTGATATTTCCGCAAGAAGATGAAAGCATTGAGGATCTGGTGAGGTGACGTGCGCGGTGCGGGCCACGAGCCAGAGCTCGAGCTCTCAGATTTGTCAGCATTGTAGGGACGGACCCGAGCACAAGCGTCGTGCCAGCATGTGTAGCCCCCGTTGCAGGATGAGCAAGAGGCCGGTCAGCAACACGGAAGGCCGCGAAGGGCAACAGGCAAGCAGGTGATAATCATAAAGTAACTCATGGGAGGAGCATCCCGCAAGGACAGACCCATGCGGCCTGGGGATGATGCAGCTCGAGGAACGCCCCCAACAGAGTAAGTTAAAGATGCAAAAGGATACATGTCGCAGGTACAGGCCCGTGCGACCTCGGGACAATGCAGCCCGAGGGGCGCCCCCAACTGAATAAACTAAAAAGAGTCACCTGGCACCATTGCTGGAGAGAGGTTGGAGCAGCTGAAGACGCGTGTTGAAGAAGCGGCTCCTTACGGGCCACCTGGGTCCAGAACCTCGGGAGGCTCTGGGGGCTCGGGAGGCTCATGAAGAACCATCGCCATCTCCTCCAGGACCACATGGTGCCTACCCTCCCGAGCCGCCAGAACGCTTCGCAGGCGATGCTGGAAGGTAACAGCTGCGTTTGGCAAGCTAGAAGGCATGCGAACGTAGCTGTGAGGGGGGCCCTCGCACCAACCAACGTTTGAAGGCCAGAAGCGCTCCTGAGATGCGGCTCTGTTGAGCCCTGGGATGTTGAAGCAGACGCGCAGCTCATTGTCCTCGCCAGGACAAGGAACTGCGCCAAGTGATGGGCGGCAGTCACCATGCATGGCTCTTCCCTCTTGAAGCTCCTCGGTCGCCTTGGTGATGAACTCCTGAGCGCCAGGCACCCCGTGCCTTGCGCACTCATGAGGGAAGCTTGCGATGAAGCATGCCTCCATGTTGTGCCCGAGCGCCTCCCTCATGACATTGGCTAAGCGAGAGGCCCTCCAGAAAAGAGCCCCCGAGCCCAGCCTGAGGAGGGCACCGAGCACGCATTCCTATACGAGAGAGGGAGGTGCCCCATCCGTGGGTGCTGGTCCTGAGGTGGTGCCGCTAGAGATACCGCTCTCCCGAGGCTCTTGGCGGAGCAACTACTTCTTCTTCTTGAGGACTGCCTCGAGAGGGTAGATAGTGCCTTCGTTGTCTGGGTCTTCAATTGTTGCAGCTTGGTAGGCGCGCTCAAGGGATCACACTGCACCCTTCTCCTCGCAGGCAACCGTGATGATGTCGCGGTTCCCTAGCATCTTGAGGACATTGTAACCATGGTGAGTCACTGCCATGAATTTGGCAAGGCCTGATACCCAAGGATGGCGTTGTATGGAAGGCGAATATGGGCGATGTCGAAATCGATGAGCTCGGTGCGGTAGTTGTCACGCTGGCCGAAGGTGACAGGGAGGCGAATCTGCCCTATTGGGGTGGTGGAGCCATCGGTCACTCCTGAGAAGGGCTTGGTGGGCTGGAGCTGATCATATGGCACTTGGAGGCGGTCGAATGTCTCCACGAGAAGGACTAAGACCCACACCGCCATCGATGAGGGTCTTCGTGATGAGGACATTGCTGATGATAGGGTGAGCAGAGCATCGGGAGGGCGTTGGTGGTTGCCGTGCACTTGAGCTGGTCGGAGGAGCTGAAGGTGATGGTGCACTTGGACCACCTGAGCGGACGTGTGGCCTCAAGCCTGGGGAGGGCAGCATTCACCTCACGGGTGAACTACTTGAAGCTGCAATGAGAGTCTGGGGCCTGAGCGCCACATAAGATGCAGGCTATGGCATGAGGCTCCTGGAAGCCCACAGCCCCCTCGTCCTGGTGGTGGTCATCGTTCCTTCTTGGTGGTGGCGGCAGCGGAGGGAGGCCGACGTTGCCCTGAGGACGAACCTCACGAGGCTGGTCCCTCCAGGTGCCCTTGCGAGGCTGGTCCTGCCAGCGGTCCTCGCAAGGCCGGCCGCGCCACTCCTGGCGGTGGCCGCGGTCGTTCCAACATCCTCCACTTCTGCCTCCTCCGCGGTCGTAGCCTCGGTCGTTGCGCTCGGGGCGTCGACCGAAGCGCCCGTCGCGGATGGCCCTGAGCTCCTGACAGTCGTTGGTGTTGTGCATGTGTACATTGTGGAAGGCGCAGAACGGGCGGTTGCCCTTGTATGATTCTGGGTGGTCGCAGCCGCGAGCATGGCCGCCCCTTTGCAGTTTACGTCCTTGGTCTTGGCCTTCTTGTCTTCTGGGTTGGTAGCTGGAAGCTCGAGGTGGGAGAGGCGTCCCTCCTTAGCTCTCGCGCACTTGGTCGCCATGTTGAACATCTCCAGACCCATGCATTCATCCTCGTGTATGGCGAGCCCTTCCTTCATATTGACATCATAGGCACCATCAGAGAATGCTGAGATGATTGCCTCGCCCTAGCTGCTCCTTGATGCGCTGCAGGTCACCCGCGGCAGGCGGGCGGTCACGAGTGCCGTGGAAGTTGGCGACGAAATGCTCGCGCATCTCGCCACAGGAGGAGATCGATCCCGCGGGCAGGTTCAGGAGCCATGAGGGCGCACCGTCCTTGAGAGCCATGGGAAACCAATTCGCCATGACCTTTTCGTCGCCATTAGCTACCTCAATGCTCAGCTCATAGAGCTGCAGGAACTTAGTAGGGTCGGGGGTGCCGTCGTAGCGCGGAGGTAGGTCAGGCTCGAACTTGCCGGGCCAGACCATGTTGCACAGCTTAGGGGTGAAGGCGCGGCAGCCTGCGGTGGTCACCGGAGCTCGTCGTGGAGTTGGAGCCTGGTCTTGGTACCCACGCGCTGCCGCCGCAAGCGGCGCCCGGTCCTAGCGTGGCGGTGCAGGGAGCACGGGAGCACCTTCTCACGGCCGCTGGATCTCTTAGCAGCTTCCTTCTTCGCGTGCGGGCACCCTGCATGGCAGGTCGCACTGCGGGGCTGCACGCCTTTGCCCGAGGACGACATCTTGATGGGGAGGTGGTGGAGGCGCTCCATGGGCTACGTCGCCCGCAGCGGGAGGTGGGTGAGGCAGCAAAAGGGTTGGCGCAGGAGAGCCCCCAGCGACGCTGACGAGCTCAGCGATACGGTCCAGCCAGTCCTCGTAGAAGTCGTCGACGGGGTGGTAGCGCAGGAGCTCGCTCGCCATGAGTAGCGCAGCCTGCACGTCCGCGGACCCGTGACGAGCGTGAGATGACGAGCTGGCAGGAGTCAGCGACGGGGTGGCCGTGCATCCGTCCCTCAGCACGAAGGGGTGCAGCAACGAAGCTTGCTGCTCGTTCCCCGTCGGGCCGGTGGCGGAGTTGGTAGTGGGTGATGGAGAGCGGCGGGAAGGCCTGCAGACGGGCGATGTCTGGGCGACGCGAGCGTTTAGAACGGCTCGGCGCTCACCACGGGCCCGACGAGCATCAGCCATGGAAGCGGTGGAGCAGCGATGCATCGGTCAACGGAAGAGAGGTTTCAGCACATCCCTACCTAGCACGCCAAATGTCGGATTTCGGGTTTCGCAGACACTTGAGAGGTTCGAACTCTAGGGTGCGCACGAAGAACACTCTCTCCCTAGACTACCCGCTCAACGATCCCACGTCCTAGCTTGACGAACCCAAAGAACGAGAGACACAGAGATTTATCCTGGTTCCGGCCACCTTGCAGTGTAATACCCTACTCCAACATTGTGATGGATTGCCTCGAGGGGCTGAGGATGAACTAGTACAGTGGATGAAAAACCTCAGGAGGTGAGGTGTTCTTGAGCTCAGTGAGCTGGTGAGGGTGGAATGGCTCTCCCCCTTTCTCTATGGTGGTGGCTAGGTCCTATTTATAGTGGCCTTGGTCCTCTTCCCAAATGTTAGGCGGGAAGCGATCCCACAATGGCCAAGTTTGAAGGGAGAAAACTAGTACGAGTTATCCTGACAAAAGTAGTCTTCGCCTACCAAAGGCTCTGGTGCTGACGCTGCCGTGGGCTCCGCGATGACCTCCGTCCTGCCGTCCTGGCGGTCTTGGTCTTGTTGCACTTGAATGGAAACCTTTCCTTTATTCCTCGGGACTCCACTCCTGTGCTTGCCTCCTTAGCACCAAAGAGGAAACTGGTACACTGCGCCCGCTAGCGCTCGCCTGGCCTTGGTCGTCATGGCTCACGTCATGCGAACCTCGCGAGGTGCACATTGCATAGATATCTCTGCTCCTCGGGAGCCAGCCTAGTGAGGCTGCCCCCAGGGAGGTCTTGGTGTCATCCGCCTCGCGAGGCTTGGCACCTCGCGAGGGTCTTGAGCTGTTGCAGTTGAAGCTAGGCCATACCGGGCCATCGATGGAGCCACGTCACGGGCCGTAGGCAGGCAAGTCTGGGTACCCCCAATCCCAGGACGCCGACAGCTGCCCCCGCAGCTGTGTCCGCATGTTGTTCGGCCTGCTAAACATGGCTGCCACGCACCAGTGCTACATGCAGGGCATCCTGACGGCTCACGAGGCCAGGCGCCAGGTAATCCTGACGGAGGAGGCGCTGAACCCTCGCGCCTGGACCTCCGGAACCCCCCCGAGGCTCAGGACCCAGACAACTCGTGAAGAACAACCTCTTCGGCACACATCTTCAGCTGCCCGAACACTTCTTCAACGATGGTGCCAGGTGACTTTTTGGTTTGTTGAATTGAGGGCGACCCTCAGGCTGTATTATCCTCAAGCTATACGGGTCTGTCCCTGCAGCATGTATCATTTTGCACATTTATTAGAACTGGCCTTACCCTTTCATGAATTGCGTTATATTATCACTCGCATGTCTAGTGCCTCGCCACCATGAATGTCGTGCGCCCTCATAAGCCCGCCCACGACCGCCTCATGTTTAAGGGCTGGCACGGTGTCTGTGATCGGGTCCGTCCCTGCAGCCTCGCTAAATCCAAGTGGCCAAGCTCTGTCTCGCGGGCTAGCTCCCGTGTACGTCACCTCCCGTGGTTGTTCCTGCATGATCTAATCGAGAGTGGATGAGTCAGGGTGCACGACCCTGTGCCTCGTCGCAACGGGAACCGCGCGCCCGTTGTCTTTCTTTAGGATCGTTGCATAAGAAGACTGGGCACGACGTCTATGCTCGGGTCCGTCCCTGCAGCGCTGATAAAACCAGCAGATGAGCTCTATCTAGTCGGCCAGCCCCGTTCACGTCACCTCCTAGGGCCGTTGGTGTCTGGCCTTCTCATGCGATGTCCTCTAGAGATTCACTCGATGCAGGACACCTAAACATCTCGCAGGATCCTTCCAAATGTTCCGAACAAAATTCAGGCGCAACCCGCCTTGAGGTAGGGCCACGTGAGTCCCGCGCTGGCTCACGGGTGCCCATATACACCTCCTCTTATCCTGTCGTGCTAGCCACGTGTCAGGACAGGGCTGTACACGCCCCAGAGTCTCCCCTTAGAGGGAGCTCCCACCCACGAACCAGTGGAAGCCCCATGCTCCGCGCTGGCGGACGACACGGTCGAGGAGCAGCTATGCCCATGCAAGAGTGGAAGTACCATGCTCCGTGATGGTGAATAAACAACTGAGGGCACCCTAGCGGCTGCAGCAACCTCCGGAGGGCCACTAGGCTCGCTACCCGACCCCAACGCATCACTTTCCCTACGGGAGGGCCACACGAGGGGCCTGGGCACGGACGCTGCGCCCAGGTCACGCCTGGCGCATGCCACCTCACCATGTCTCTTGCACCTGATCTTCTCGCGACCCTCCCATGCAAAAGCTGGCGAGGAAAGGTATGGGGGTTCCGGATTAACCCAGACGCTGCTCACATTTCCTTCATGTTGTTGATACCTCAAGGAGGACCCCTGAGCATCGAACTCAGGGCCCTAACTAGTCACATAGCCCCTCACCCCTTGGCCTCGTCCTAGTGATCCGGACGCCCCAACGGCGGTTGAGGTATGCGCGGGGCCGGGTGCTGCCGACGCAGAACACTAAGCCAAACAGAAAGGAAATCGAGCACAGAAAGGAAATCGCAGAGTCCTAGCAAGTTATTACAAAACATAATGTCTCACAATTTTAAGCAGAGGTTCTCACGCCTCCACGAGGCACGGCAAATGTCGCAGGGTTAAACTAGGAGGAAGCACTGCCATCACCTCGGTTGCCGATGTCGCCTGCCGTAGGGAGCTCGTCATCGACAACGTCGCCACCATATGCACCGCCATCTCCAGTCGCCATAGCTGCGGGGTCGATGCAGAAGAACTTCTCCAGCAGGATTTTCACCTGCTTCTTCAAGGTCTCGGCAGCAGCGTCGCGGAACTCGGGAGCCACCTTCTTGATCAGCGCACCAAGGTTGAAGCTTTGGTCCCAGAGATAGAGGTGGCTGAAGACACGCGTCGCGGCTATGGTGAAGAGCGCGTGGCACTCCCCTTCCACCATGGATCCCACTCCGGCGGCGATACCATTGAGCTCCTCGGCGAGCTTCAGGAGAAGACCGGCCAGGCCATCCTCCAGAGTCACCATCGGCTTCTCGTACCCTTCTCCGTAAAAGGAGTGCAGCATTGTGCGGCACCTCAGCTCGAGGAAGATGGAGGCATCGCATGTCGTAGCTGCCGCCTTCTCGTCGGAGGCGAGGGTCTTCTGCTTGGCCTCCAGCCGGGCCTTCTCCTCAGAGACAAGCTTGGCATGGGATGCCTGGGCCCTATCCGCCTCCTCCTTTAGCTCGCCCGGGCGGCTTCGCTCCACGGCCTGGTCCTTGGCTGCTTGGTCCAGCTCGGTGTCACAGTCGGCGAGCGCAACCTTACGGGCCTTGAGCCCCTCCTCCCGCTCTTGGAGCCGACAGGTGTGGGCAGCCTGCTCTTCGTGGAGGGCCTTCAGCTCAGCTTCCACCATGTTGCAATGTTCCTTGGTAGACGCTGCCAACCAGCGCCGCGTCGCGAGCCGTCGTGGCCTCACCGGCTTCCTTCCTGCCCTCCATGGCGGCCACCTCAGCTCGGCCCTAGGCCGTCCTGACACACGCTTCGGCCTGGAGCCACCCTGAGATAAGCCCTAGATGCCCCGTCGCCATGGACCTGTCGGCGCCCTGAAGATCGGTCTGAAGCTGGTCGAGTGCCGTGTAGGCCTGCTCCAGAGCGCCTGGCCCGGCAGAGGGGCCACAGTCCACTAGCACGAGGACCTGGGGAGGAGGCGGCACCAGCTCCTGGACTGGCGCCGCCACAGCAGCAAGGGCGGCAGGGGGCTCTGGAGCCCCTAGACCCCCTGCGGGTGCGACAGGGACGGGCGGCTCCGGAGTCTGCTGGGCCACGAAAGCGGCCCCCAATTGAGGCTCGGCCACCAAGCTCTGAGGGACCCTCTCCATCATGGGGGAGCGCGAGGCGGCCTCCTACGCACATGCCAGGGTCACCGTGACTGTGGCGAGCGGTGCAACCTCATGGGTCCCGGCTTCCTCCTTCTTCTTCACCACGGGCTCAGCCCTGGTTGTCGGTGTTCTGGGAATGGGGGTACCCAAACTTGCATACCTGTGGCCCATGGCATGGCCCCATCAACGTCCTGGTACAGCCCACCTACAGCATCAACAGCTCAAGACCCTCGCGACAGGCCAAGCCTCGCGAGGCGGACGACACCAAGACCTCTGGAAGGAGCGGCCTCCCCAGGTTGGCTCCTAAGGAGCCAAGATTTCTATGTAAGCCTCACCTCATCAGGTTCAGATTACATGAGCCATGACGACCAAGGCTAGGCAGGCACCAGCAGGCGCAGTGCAGCAGTTTCCTCTTTGGTGCAAAGGAGGCAAGCGCAGGTGCGGAGTCTCGAGGATTCAGTCAAAGGTGTCCATTCCCGTGTAACGAGACCAGGACTGTCGGGACGGCAGGATAGAGGTCATCATAGATCCCACCATGACGTCACGACCAGAGGCTTTGCAGGCGAAGACTAATTTTGTCAGGATAAGATGTACTAGTTGTCTCCCTTCGAATTTGGCCATTATGGGATCCCTTCCCGCCTACATTTGGGAAGAGGACCAAGGCCACTATAAATAGGACCTAGCCACCACTATATGAAGGGGATGGATCATTTAGATCATCCTCCCCCACACCAGCTCAAGAACACGCCTCCTGAGGTTGTTCCCCAACTGTACTAGTTCATCATCAGCCCCTCGAGTCCAATCCACGACAAAGCAGGAGTAGGGTTTTACACCGCAAGGTGGCCCGAACCTGGGTAAACTGATGTGTCCCATTTCCTTCATGTTCGTCGAGCTAGGCCGTGGGATTGGCGAGTAGAAAGACTGCAGAGGTTGAGTTCTTTGCACGCACTCCAGAGTTCAAACCTCTCAATGGTCCGCGGAGCCTGAAATCCGACATTTCACGCGCAAGGTAGGGGTGCGTCGGAGCCTCTCTTCCGCCAGTCGATCCGCTGCCTCCCCGCAGTTCTCATGGCTGATGCTTCGAGGGCTCACATTGAGCACTGGGTTGTTCTTCCTGCCCAAGCAGTGTCGTCCTCCCAAGAGAATCTCCACTCCGTGCTCCTCGTGGCCCATGCACCGCCCAGTGTCGTGGGTCGCGGGCGGCATGGGCCGCCGCCGCCCACCCTCGCGCCACCCTGTACCCGCGCCACAACGCGATCTTCAAGCTATGATGCGGCGATGGCACCACACACTCACTGGGAGTAGGCGAACATGCGAGTCGTGCTCATCGTGGCACGGGAGCTGCTGCGATGCAGGTTGGCGGTAGGCGGCCGCGATGCCCTGCTAGAGCGGGTCGCCGAGCTGCTCGATGTCGCCTGCAGGGGTGCGGCATCTTTCTGCATCCTGCATACGTCGCAAACTATGGCGGGGGCGCATGCCAACCCCCGCCACGCCCGCGCGCCCCTCCCTGGGGCACCTAGGGGACCCAACGGCCGGTAGGCTCGGGCGGTCCCTCCTAGGGCCACGCCGGGATGCCACCCCGCGGCCATCAGAACCTGGCGCCAAGCCTGGTGGCCATCGACGCGAGGTGACCAGGCGACGAACCTAGCGCGGCAATTTCGAAGCTTCACGCATTCGCATGATGGACCTGCGCGCGACGCTGCGAAGACCATCGCCGTTCCCTCACCCGGTGGGTATCGGGAATGTGAAGCTGAGGCTCTTCGCGAGCCGCTCCAGAGCTTCACCAACACCTTCAACGACAACACCCACTGGGTACAGCCGATATCTCAGGAGCACAATTACGCTAACCATGGACCGCATGTGAACAGGGCCACAGCAGCAACCAGGGATGTCGGCGTCCTGGGAACGAGGGTCCCCAAACTTGCCTGCCTGCGGCCCACGACATGGGTCCACCAGCAAACACTCAAGACCCTCACGAGCGGCCATGCCTCGCGAGGCAGACGACACAAAACCTCCTCTGGGGCGGCCTCACCAGGCTGGCTCGCGAGGGGCGGAGAGATCAAGGCAAGGAGCACCTCACGAGGTTCCTGTGACGCAAGCCATGACGACAGGAGCCAGGCGGGCGCCAGGGGGGCGCCAGCGCGTGCAGTGTCTTTGTTTCCTCTTTGGTGCTAAAGAGGCAAGCGCAGGAGAGGAGTCCCGAGGCATCAGGCAAAGGTTTCCATATCAGTGCTACAAGACCAAGACCAGCAGGATGGCAGGACGGACGTCACCATGGAGCCCAAGACGGCATCACCACCAGAACCTTTGGCAGGCGAATACCACCTTTAGTCAGGATAACTTGTACTAGTTGTCTCCTTGAATTTGGCCATTGTTGGATCCCTTCCCGCTCAATATTTGGGAGAGGATCAGGGCCTCTATAAATAGGACTAGCCGCCACCATAGGAGGCATCTGATCTAATCATGGATCGGAGCTATCCATCCATAGCCACACACAAGTTCACCAAGCACATGAGCACCTCTCCTCAGGAGGTTGTTCTTCCCATGTAACTGTTCATCCTCAGCCCAAGAGGCAATCCACCACACCACACTGGAGTAGGGTATTACACCGCATCGGTGGCCCGAACCAGTATAAACTCTTGTGTCTCTCGTTCTTTGGGCTCGTCGAGCTAGGCCTTGCGATCGCTATGCGAGGCGATCTAGGAGAGAGAGATCTTCGTATGCACCCTGTGTTCGAACCTCAAGGGTTTGCCGGAACCCGAAATCCGACATTTACGCGCCCGGTAGGGGTGCATCAAGCCTCTCTCCCATCAATGCATTCGCCAAAGACTTTGCAGCACCAATGCCTGGCGACCTGAGGGCCGGCGCCGACCACCGGGCAGCTTGGCCGGCCCGAGCGGCGTCGTCTGCCCAAGAAGACCTCAACCCCGCGCCCCAGACGGCACGCGCACCGCCAAACGCTGCGCGGCGCGGGCGGCGCGGTTCGGCATCGTCCACCCTTACTCTGCGGCGCGTGCGGTCCGCCCCAAGGGCTTCAAGCTACGCTGCGGCAACAGCTCCACACACCCGACGGGAACAAGCAAACATGAGGGCCGCACTGACGGTGGCGCGGGAGTTGCTGCGATGTCGGCTGATGGAGAGCGGCCGAGATGCGCTGCTGGAGCGCGTCGCTGAGCTGTTGGACGCTGCAGCCAGGGGAGCACCGCCTTTCTGCTCCTCGCTCACACCTGAATCTGCGGCCAGGTCGCACGGCAGGCCTCGCCGTGCCCGTGTGCCCCTGGGCGCGCTAGGAGGGGTCGTCGACATCGATGCGGCCAGCGGCGCCGGACGCTCAATCGCACTTGTGCCACCTCCGATGGGCGCAGGCACGAGCGTCGCCACCCACAGCCCTAGCAGGGTGCCGCCCTACCATCCTCAGGGCAGCGCGCTGGGACGGGCAACATGGAGTGCGGGGCACTTCGGCAAAGTTTTTGGGGCGATGGCCTCGGAGGCCTGCATGCCCCGCATGATGGACCAGGAGTACACACCGGAAGATGACCATGGCTCGTTCCTCGAGCCAGGATGGGAAGAAGAGGCGCTAGAAGCCGAGACCTTCCAGGAGCCACCAGGGAGCCTCGTCGACCATGCCAGCGACAACAGCTACAGGGTACCACTAATCTCTCTGGAGTAGGCTTATGCTAACCATGGGTCGCAAGTGGATCAGGTCACAACGGTGGACGATGGCCCTAGCACGGCCGCCCCCTTCCGCCAGGGGGAGCGCACTAGGGGCTGCAAGGGAGGAGCCGGGAGCAAGGCCCCTCCTTGCATCCCACGGAACAAGGTGTTGCCCGGAGGTAGGCCCTTTGCTGGGGAGGCGCTGGTGAGCCTCCCCCCCGTCAGAGGACCCGTGGTCGCCGAGGGTGTTGCTAGCGTCCTCTTCTCCCCTTGGCATCGTCCTGGTGTCTGGACGCCCAAACGGTGGTCGAGGGCGGCACAAAGCGGGGCCCTCGTCTGGCGATATGAAGCAAGGCTCGGGCCTGTGAAGGTCTCTGCTCGTGACACTCTCACATAATAATGAGTGGGGTTGTACACGCCCCGGAGTCTCCTTAGAGCCGCCCTCGGGCCTCGGGGGCTCCCGCCCACGCCCAAGTGGATGCGCCATGCTCCGCGCTGGTGGAAGACCAGAAGACTATACTAGGCACCGGATGCGGCCATTTTTTTTAATCTCATTTCTGTATCCCTATTTTCTGGCTTGGATTTAAGTTTGAAGTTGAATTTTCATTGGTATGCGCGGGGGTGTCTTTTCTCGTTCGTGCGATTTCTTGCGATCTGGTTCCTTGCCTCGATTTCGGAGTTCGCACCTGCTGCCTTGATGACCCGCAAGTATACGGGATAGTTGTAGCCTCTTTCGATAAGTAAGATTGTCGAACCCAACGAGGAGCTAAAGGTAGAACTAATACTCTCTCAAGTCCTATCAGCCACTGATACGACTCTAAGCACGCTTGACGTTCGCTTTACCTAGAACAAGTATGAAACTAGAAGTACTTTGTAGGTGTGAAAGGATAGGTTTGCAAGAAAATAAAGAGCGAGTAAACATAAACTAGGGGCTGCTTAGCTAAAAACACAACTAAAGTAAATATAGCGAGTATGGAAAAGTGGTGATAGGAGTTGTGGAATTGTCCCTAAGCAATTGACTATGTTACTAGACCGGTAATCACTATTGCAATTCTATTTGAGGGAGAGGCATAAGCTAACATACTTTCTCTACTTGGATCATATGCACTTATGATTGGAACTCTAGCAAGCATCCAAAACTATTAAAGATTCATTAAGGTAAAACCCAACCATAGCATTAAAGCATCAAGTCCCCTTTTTATCCCATACGCAAACAACCTACTTACTCGGGTTTGTGTTTCAATCACTCACGCAACCCACCATAAGCAAATCATAAACATATTGCAAACCCTACAGCGGGAATCCCTCACGCTTGCGCGACACGGAGGGCACAATAGGACAGCACCAATAATAAAACATGCAACTCAAACCAATCATAACAATTCATCAATCACCGATAGGACAACGAAAATCTACTCCGACATCATAGGATGGCAACACATCATCGGAAAATAATATGAAGCATAAAGCACCATGTTCAAGTAGAGGGTACAACGGGTTGCGGGAGAGTGGACCGCTGTAGATAGAAGGGGGAAGGTGATGGAGATGTTGGTGAAGATGACGGTGGTGTTGGTGAAGATCGCGGTGATGATGATGGCCCCCGGTAGTGCTCCGGCGCTACCGGAAGCAAGGGGGAGAGAGGCCGCCTTCTTCTTCTTGTTCCTTGACCTCCTCCCTAGATGGGAGAAGGGTTTCCCCTCTGGTCCTTGCCTCCCATGGCTTGGGAGGGGCGAGAGCCCCTCCGAGATTGGATCTATCTCTCTGTTTCTGCGTTTTGTTCTGGCTCTGTTTCACCGTTTCGTGTATATATGGAGATCCGTAACTCCGATTGGCCTGAAACCTTCGCCGTGATTTTTTTCCGAATATTAGATTTCTTGCGGCAAAAGAAGAGCGTCAACCGCCTTACGGTGGGCTCACGAGGGTAGGGGGCGCGCCCTAGGGGGCGCCCCCCCCTACCTCGGACACTGGTTCGCATTGATTTTCCTTCCAGATTTTCCATATTTTCCAAAAAAAGCTCCGTCCGTTTTTATCCCGTTTGGACTCCGTTTGATATGGATATTCTGCGAAACCAAAAACATGCAACATGTATGTGAACCGGCATCAAGTAATCGGATCAATATGTTAGTCCCAAAAATAATATAAAAAGTTGCCAAAAAGTATATGAAAGTTGAATAATATTGGCATGGAACAATCAAAAATTATAGGTACGACGGAGACGTATCAGCATCCCCAAGCTTAATTCCTGCTCGTCATCGAGTAGGTAAATGATAAAAAAGATAATTTTTGATGTGGAATGCTACCTAGCATAATCTTGATCATATGTCTAATCATGGCATGAATATTAAGACATGAGTGATTCAAAGCAATAGTCTATCATTTGACATAAAACAATAATACTTCAAGCATACCAACCAAGCAATTATGTCTTATTGAAATAACAAAGCCAAAGAAAGCTCATCCCTACAAAATCATATAGTCTGGCGATGCTCCATCTTCACCACAAAAAATATTCACATCATGCACAACCCCGATGACAAGCCAAGCAATTGTTTCATACTTTTGACGTTTCCAAACCTTTTCAACTTTCACGCAATACATGAGCGTGAGCCATGTATATATCACTATAGGTGGAATAGAATATAATGATGGAGGTTATGTGGAGAAGACAAAAAAGGAGAAAGTCTCACATCGACGCGGCTAATCAACGGGCTATGGAGATGCCCATCAATTGATGTCAATGCGAGGAGTAGGGATTGCCTTGCAACGGATGCACTAAGAGCTATAAGTGTATGAAAGCTCAACAAAAGAAACTAAGTGGGTGCGCATCCAACTTGCTTGCTCATGAAGACCTAGGGCATTTGAGGAATTCCATCGTTGGAATATACAAGCCAAGTTCTATAATGAAAATTCCCACTAGTATATGAAAGTGACAACATAGGAGACAATCTATATGAAGAACATGGTGCTACTTTGAAGCACAAGATATGAGACTCACTACATGAAGAACATGGTGCTACTTTGAAGCACAAGTGTGGAAAAAGAGATAGTAACATTGCCCTTTTTTTTGTGGGCTTCTTTGGCCCCATTTTTTATTTAGGCTTCTTTGGCCTCTCTTTTTTTTGGATGGGGCAATGCTCTAATAATGATGATCATCACACTTTTATTTACTTACAACTTGATATTACAACTCGATACTAGAACAAAGATATGACTCTATATGAATGCCTCCGGCGGTGTACCGGGATGTGCAATGATCTAGCGTAGCAATGACATCAAAAAAAGGACAAGCCATGAAAACATCATGCTAGCTATCTTACGATCATGCAAAGCAATATGACGATAAATTCTCAAGTCATGTATATGATGATGATGGAAGTTGCATGGCAATATATCTCGGAATGGCTATGGAAATGCCATAATAGGTAGGTATGGTGGCTGTTTTGAGGAAGATATAAGGAGGTTTATGTGTGATAGAGCGTATCTTATCACGGGGTTTGGATGCACGGGCGAAGTTTGCACCAACTCTCTAGGTGAGAAAGGGCAATGCACGGTACCGAAGAGGCTAGCAATGATGGAAGGGTGAGAGTGCGTATAATCCATGGACTCAACATTAGTCATAAAGAACTCACATACTTATTGCAAAAATCTATTAGTCATCAAAACAAAGTACTACGTGCATCCTCCTAGGGGGATAGATTGGTAGGAAAAGACCATCGCTCGTCCCCGACCACCACTCATAAGGAAGACAATCAATAAACACCTCATGCTCCGACTTTGTTACATAATGGTTCACCATACGTGCATGCTACGGGACTTGCAAACCTCAACACAAGTATTTCTCAATTTCACAAATACTCAACTAGCACGACTCTAATATCACCACCTTTATATCGCAAAACTATTGCAAGGAATCAAACATATCATATTCCGCGATCTACAAGTTTATGTAGGATTTTATGACTGACCATGTGAATGACCAGTTCCTGTCATCTCCCTAAATAGATATAAGTGAAGCAAGAGAGTTTAATTCTTTCTACAAAAGATATGCCCAAGCTCTAACAAATATAAGTGAAGCAAAAGAGCATTCTACAAATGGCGGTTGTCTATGTAAAGAGAAACAGGCAATCCAAACTTCAAATGATATAAGTGAAGCACATGAAGCATTATATAAAGCCATACTCAAAGGATATAAGTGAAGTGCATAGAGAATTCTATAAATCAACCAAGGACCATCTCATATCAGCATGGTACATAAAAGAAAAATAAAAACCTAATTGCAAAAGACGCTCCAAGACTTGCACATATCGCATGAAGAAAGAGGGGATGCCTTCCCAACATCCCCAAGCTTAGACGCTTGAGTCAACTTGAATATTTACTTGGGGTGCCTTGGGCATCCCCAAGCTTGAGCTCTTGCCTCTCTTCCTTCTTCTCGCATCGAGACCTTCTCGATTATCAAACACTTCATCCATACAAAACTTCAACAGAAAACTCGGTAAGATCCGTTAGTATAATAAAGCAAATCACTACTCTAAGTACTGTTGCAAACCAATTCATATTTTTTTTGCATTGTGTCTACTGTAATATAACTTTTTCATGGCTTAATCCACTGATATAAGTTTATAGTTTCTTCAAAACAAGCAAACTATGCATCAAAAACAGAATCTGTCTAAAACAGAACAGTCTGTAGAAATCTGAACATTCACCATAATTCTGATACTTGAAAAATTCTGCAACAATTAGGAAAAATAAACAATTTGTACAGAAAGACAGGTCAAAAAGAATCAGAACCATTTGACATTCCACTAAGAAACTAAAATTCGCGCACTACAGCTAAAGTTTCTGTCCTGCACCGCACAAACCAACAAGTATTGTAAACATCCTAAAGGCAAACCTTGGCACATTACTTTTATAATACAATGGAATTGTACAAGGGGATAATTATTTTTGTTGAAAAAGTTTCTGTAATCAAGATTCACAAAGTTGCCGTGAGCATGAACAAAGTTCAAGGAGCTCTCCCACTTCAACAATGCTTGTCTTTCTCACTTTCATTTTCCTTTTTGAAAAGTGTTTAGGTTCCCCTCTTTATTTTTGTTGTTTTTAAACTATATGAAAGAACTCAATAGAAATAAATGACTCTCTAAAACTTCCGGGTTGTCTCCCTGGCAGCGCTTTCTTTAAAGCCATTAAGCTAGGCATATAGTGCTCACGTAATGAATCCACCCGGGTCCCAAGGTATATCAAAGCCAATTTTAATTAACAATGATTTGTAATTTAGTAGTGAGCACAAAGTAATATATATCAAGCAATGACAAAGTCTAACTCTCTTCCTATGCATCGGCATGTCATAAAAGAATAATTCATGCACACATAGTAAAGGCCAATGCATAGTATAAACAATTTCTTGCAATTTTATTGTATTGGAAACATAGAGAGGTGGAGATATAGTTCCCCTCTCATAATAATTGCAAGTAGGAGCAGCAAGCACATGCATATTATATCTATCAAAATCATCATGTGCAACGGTAAAAGGCAACCCATCAATATAATCCTTAATAAGGGCAAACTTCTCCGATATAGTATATTCGGGAGAATTCAAAAAGATAATAGGACTATCATGCGTGGGTGCAATAGCAACAATTTCATGTTTAACATAAGGAACTATAGCAAGTTCATCTCCATAAGCATAATTCATATTGGCATCTTGGCCACAAGCATAGCAAGCATCACCAAAAAGGGATATTTCAGACAAATTCAAGGGATCATAGCAATCATCATAGCAATCATCCTTCGGTAAGCACGAAGGAATTAAATAATGTATGAGTTGGAGGGTTACTCTCATTAGAAGGTGGGCACGGGTAGCTAATCCGCTCTTCCTCCTTTTGTTCTTCGCTCTCCTCATCATCTTTTTCATCCAATGAGCTCACAGTTTCATCAATTTCTTCTTCCATAGCTTCCTGCAAAATATTAGTCTCTCCTTGGACAGCGGAGAATTTCTTCATAAATGCATTAATATAGTAATTGTATTCATAATTTGCATAGCAATATCTAAGTATAGCAAGATTTTCAGGTCTATAAGCATCATCATCTAAAGCTTCATACTTTTCAAACAAAGATTCAATTTCATAAGCAGCCTTAAAAGCAAAAAATTCTTCTATTTGTTCCACATCATAGTAATCATATATACCATTAGCATAAGAAGCTAAGGTTTCATTATCGTTAAATTTGCATGAAAAGTGGAGGTGTGGAGCCTGCATTCTAGAGCAACAAGTAATATCATATTTCAAGCATAGATTCCAGGCATACCAATGCAATATAATAAATTGATCCCATAATAGTTTCCCTTTTTGTGTCGAGCGATAATCCCTAAAGTATTCACGTTGATCCAACGTGTCTCCCATTATAAAGTTGAATGGGGTTTTCTCAGGATTATCAAAGTAGTACATAATATCTCTCGTATAATGAGAACCGAGGGTTTTAGGAGTTACCCCATCCTCATGAGTAGCAAGTACAGCTAATTTTTTTGGTATTTTGCGTTCCATATCCATAACTAAAGATAAAGAACAACTAAGAACAGCAAATAAAAATTACTTAGTGATAAAGCAAACAAGCACACACGAGAATATTCACCCCAAGCTATGACTCAAGAACGGCGCTTTAAAAAGGTCTTGATGACCCGCAAGTATACGGGATAGTTGTAGCCTCTTCCGATTAGTAAGAGTGTCGAACCCAACAAGGAGCTAAAGGTAGAACAAATCCTCTCTCAAGTCCTATCAGCCACTGATACGACTCTATGCACACTTGACGTTCGCTTTACCTAGAACAAGTATGAAACTAGAAGTACTTTGTAGGTGCGAAAGGATAGGTTTGCAAGAAAATAAAGAGCGAGTAAACATACTTAGGTAAAGACACAACTAAAGTAAATATAGCGAGTATGGAAAAGTGGTGATAGGAGTTGTGGAATTGTCCCTAAGCAATTGACTATGTTACTAGACCGGTAATCACTATTGCAATTCTATTTGAGGGAGAGGCATAAGCTAACATACTTTCTCTACTTGGAACATATGCACTTATGATTGGAACTCTAGCAAGCATCCGCAACTACTAAAGATTCATTAAGGTAAAACCCAACCATAGCATTAAAGCATCAAGTCCCCTTTTTATCCCATACGCAAACAACCTACTTACTCGGGTTTGTGTTTCAGTCACTCACGCAACCCACCATAAGCAAATCATAAACATATTGCAAACCCTATAGCGGGAATCCCTCACGCTTGCGCGACACAGAGGGCACAATAGGACGGCACCAATAATAAAACATGCAACTCAAACCAATCATAGCAATTCAGCAATCACCGATAGGACAACAAAAATCTACTCAGACATCATAGGATGGCAACACATCATCGGAAAATAATATGAAGCATAAAGCACCATGTTCAAGTAGAGGGTACAGCGGGTTGCGGGAGAGTGGACCGCTGTAGATAGAGGGGGAAGGTGATGGAGATGTTGGTGAAGATGACGGTGGTGTTGGTGAAGATCTTGGTGATGATGATGGCCCAGGCGGTGCTCGGCGCCACTGTAAGCAAGGGGAGAGGCCCCTTCTTCTTCTTCTTCCTTGACCTCCTCCCTAGATGGGAGAAGGGTTTCCCCTCTGGTCCTTGGCTCCCATGGCTTGGGAGGGGCGAGAGCCCCTCCGAGATTGGATCTATCTCTCTGTTTCTGCGTTTTGTTATGGCTCTGTTTCACCGTTTCATGTATATATGAAGATCCGTAACTCCGATTGGCCTGAAACCTTCGCCGTGATTTTTTTCCGAATATTAGCTTTCTTGCGGCAAAAGAAGAGTGTCAACCGCCTTACGGTGGGCTCACGAGGGTAGGGGCGCGCCCTAGGGGGGCGCGCCCCCTACCTCGTGACCACCTCAGACACTGGTTCGCGTTGATTTTCCTTCCAGATTTTCCATATTTTCCAAAAATAAGCTCCGTCCTTTTATCCTGTTTGTACTCCGTTTGATATGGATATTCTGCGAAACCAAAAACATGCAAATGCATGTGAACTGCACCGGCAATCGGATCAATATGTTAGTCCCAAAAATAATATAAAAAGTTGCCAAAAAGTATATGAAAGTTGAATAATATTGGCATGGAACAATCAAAAATTATAGATACGACGGAGACGTATCATGCCTCCCCCTCGCGAGCCCCTGGCGAGCGGGGGCTGGGGACAGCGCACGCACGAATGTCCTGCCATGGCTGGCGCTTGCTTCTCGCGAGGCCCTCTCGGACGGATCGGCAGGCTCCTCAGGAGCTCACGACCTCACGAGCCAGTTCGGAACCTGTCCTAACTAAAGTAAATTACAGCAGCAAACTCGCGGTAGGACTCACGGGCTCATGAAAACACATATCCAGCTTAGCCTAAGGAATAGAGGCAGTAATCTGTTTACATGAGGGGCTCCCCCTCCCAAAATGCTCTTACAACTTCCAGGGCCGTGCCCGAGCTTTCACATGCAGGGTCAACAACAAGGAAGCACGGGCTTAGTCGGACATGTCGCTCACCGCGTCCTCCGGGTCGCCCTCAGAGGCGTCGCTGGCGTCGCTGTGGCCGTCGCTAGCATCACAGTCTGAAATATCATGTTACCAACCAGATCTGAATCTCAGGCAGATATGATGGTTGGAACATTCCCAACAATTGCATTTTGTTCCCAGCTTGCACCGCCATTGTGCCTGATTCTCAGCGGCGTATGGGTGTCGTTGGCACACTTGATAGCTATGGATCGTCGATGGTGCTCGTGTCGCGGTTGAGTTTAGGCCGGCTGTCGCCATCGCTGAAGCGGCTCCGGTGCTACGGTTGCGGCGCCTGTCGACATACAAGAAAGCTCATCTGTGGTAAGTGAACAGTTGCACGATAAAGAGAAAAACCGAAGGAGTACAGATCGAAATAACCTGATGAGGCTACGGCGTCGGTAAAGCAGGACCGGTGGAGTTGAATATGGCGTACGTGGAGTGGGTCCAGTGCAGTGGACGAAGGCTTCGGGCGGGCGCTGCAGGCTGCTTTCGGTGAGGCGGATCTGCTGCGGACGAGGGCTTGTATGAAGGGCCAGCGAAGGGACGGACGAGGGAATCAGTGAAGGGCCTACACTGTGGTGGACGAGGGCGCCGGCTAAGCAGATCCGGTGCGGTGGACCACGATGGCAGTCAAGGAGATTTGGAGCAGTGTACAAGCCAGTCGCTGAAGCAGGTCCGGTGAAGTGGTGAGTTGGCAGTTGGGGGTTCCAAGGTGCGGAAGGTAGATCCGTCGGGGTGTGAGGTCACCCGCTGCAGCGGAGGACTAGATTCGGCGGCTTGCCGTGGTTGGGGGGGGGGGTCGGGGAGGGGAAGGGGATGGGCTCTGGGGAAGAATGTTGGGGGCAAAGAGGGGACAATAATGGAGTTACCAAAGCAGCCCTTTTTTGATCATGTGGCAGGGGTAAAACAGGAATATCGCAGGGCTATACTTTCGTGCGCGAGATATTTCGATGTGAGCGGGAATTTGAAAGCTTTTGGCGCCTGAAATTATATTCTGCTAGCGTACGGCCGACTATGATATCATGGCCGAGAATTTGTTTGTTTTGAACGCAAAAAAAGTGCAAGTTTTGAAAATCAATGTCTCCAACTCGAAAATTATATTGTCCATTCAATTCAAATATGGATCATTGAGCTACTACAAGCAAATACCATCATATGGTCCAATTCAAATGAAATTCCAAATTTGTTTATCCTAAATATGATGACAAAAGCAAAAATGTGTATTTGTATGAATAAAGTGGATGATTATATAGTTTGAACATGCCCGTATGTGTATATCTCTAGGTTTGATATATGAATTTGAAATCACGTAATCCCGGCTCAAAAATGTACCTCCGTTTAAATGAATTACAAAAGCTTATGATGGAGTCAATTCCAAAATTCCAATCTTAGGTTTGTAATTCTGGTACATCAAAGTATATCACGCATGTTCAAAAGTACCGTTATCTCATAGTCCAAACTGTGAAACAAATTGATCAACCTTGAGTGCACACACTATTGACCATGTATATCTCAATTACGCTAAAGTCCCTCAAATATAGACACCTCACTCTTTATCTCAAGCCAACCCCCCTCGTCAGCCCCCCACACACACACATAAGTCGTTCTCTCCCCCAAACACCAACACACGAGCACATTAACACCCCTCTCTCTTCTAAAGTCCGGACCCCAATATAGGTCTCTATCACTTTGTCTCTTGGGCATGCACACATCTCTTCCCCCACTCTCTAGCTAGGTCTCCCGGCGTCTCTCTTTCCCAAGCACATGCACTATGTAGAGTGTATCTTTCCTATAAACACAAAACGTCGCCCCCAAACGTCTATCTCCCTAGTTATGTGGTTCTCGCACACTCACCTCACACACCACCCCACTGCAAAACAAGAACACTTTGTCTCCTTGTGCACCACTCTCCTCTTTCTATCTCTCCCACATGCGGACCCGCCCCAGCTCCTCCCTGTATACATATATGTCGTGACTCTTTCCATAGCTCCCTAATGTATCATCATTCTCGATCTCGCACATTGTTCTCTACACCATCTATTCTAGATCTCTCGTGAAGTCCCTATCACACACACGATGACTCGCTTCCCTTGCGTCTCCGTACAGAGGCCAATTTCAAACAACATCAACATTGTCTCCCTATCTATACACCATTTATGGACACAAACGACCCCTCTCTCGCCCCCTCTCTTCCTCTCTCTCTCTCTCTCTCTCTCCCTCTCTCTCTCTCTCTCCGTTGCTAGATCTCTTTCTCTCTCTCTCTCTCTCTCTCTCTCTCTCTCTCTCTCGCTCGCTCGCTCGCTCTCACACCCCTCTCCCACACGCAATCGATGTCTCTTCCAAATAGTCTGCTCCCCCCGCCTGCACCCATGCTATCCCGCTACTACACATGTCACACCATTCCCCCTTCCCTTATACTAGGTTTACATCATTACTGGTCTCTCTACTCCACATACACACACTCCTCTCACACACAAACGCCACACAAACACACACACATGCACACGCACAAACACCCATTATCTGGATCCTCATCGCTCCCCATGTCCGCATGTGTATCTCGCACACTCACTCTCTAATTATGTATATGTGTCTCCACGTTACACAACACAAAGCCCCATGTACATGTCTCTCTCTATCCTCCACACACATAGACACAAAGAATCTGTTATCATTGCCTCAATCTCTAGACATATCACACACGCACACTGTCTCTCTCTCGCAAACACGCTCAACAAGGGTTTCCCCGATAATAACTTACCGTCTATTCATCAACAGTCGTGGCAGTACGGCGAAAACGAGACTGAAAAAGAATAAATCTACACGTGCTTAGACCACCTAGTATGACTACTAGGACTAGAGCAAGCCAAAAAGCGCTACCGTCACCCCCCTCCTTATCGGGCGACGGAAACCTTTGTTTTACACAAATGAGAAGTCATTGTGCTAAGGCCTCACATGCTGAGGCGTTGAATAGAATGTAGATGTTAGTTTACGGAAACAAGTATCGATAATACATTTGTATCTCCATAATTATATTTCTTCTCTTATAAAAAACCGAGTTGGTGATGATGGTACGCGTGCCATCTTGCAATACAGACCGTCCGATCTATATCTGACTGATGGAAATTAAACTAAAAAATACCCGCATCCCTCTCCACATTTGCAGACAAGGCCTTCCCTCGTTCATCCTTATCTCTGTAACGCCCACGATGCGGCTATACTCTCACGTGTCGAGGCACGGCTTAGAGGCATAACCGCATTATAGGTTTTGTCGCAAGAAGGGTCATCTTCACACAATCCCATGTAATGAACAAGAATGGGATAAAGAGAGTTGGCTTACAATCGCCACTTCACACAATACATAAATAAATTCATACATCATTCAAAATACACACATAGTTCGACTACGAACAACCAAATAAAAAAGAAGATAACCCAACTGCTAGATCCCCGATCGTCCCAACTGGGCTCCACTACTGATCAACCGGAACCGAAACATAGTAACGATCAAGGACCTCGTCGAACTCCCACTAGAGCTCGGTTGCGTCACCTGCACTGGTATCCTCGGCACCTGCAACTGTTTCGGTAGAATCTGTGAGTCACGAGGACTCAGCAATCTCACACCCGCGATATCAAGACTATTTTAGCTTCTGGGTAGGAAAGGGGTAATGAGGTCGAGCTGCAGCAAGCACTAAGCAAATATGGTGGCTAACATACGCAAATAAGAGCGAGAAGAGGAGCAACGCAACGGTAGCGAAACATCGGGAAGAGTTAGAAAATCAACGAAGATACTTGAGAGAACTTAGATACAAGAGAACGAAGAGATCATGAGCTGACTAGAGTATACTTGAACAATGCACCTGTAAGATTTGGGAACGAGAGCTAGAAGCTGGAATGAATAATTACTGAGATGATGGGCTCCGGAGAATCAAACTGAAAAGACTCCTGAATTGCTCCGGATGGGTGAAAAGAATTCTCACAATCAAAAACAATTATGAGAGGATGGCATCAAGTTAGAACCCCGCATCTTTGAGAGAACGGATAAGATTGAAGAGAAACTCTTCTTCGGTCTTCAAATGTTGAGAAACACCACCATGAATTGTTGAGGCACTCCGGAATGAAAATTAGAAAGGTTGAACCAACGATGGAAAGAATTTGAAAGATCTTGGAGAAAGACATTTGACTGATGATAATTCATTCTTATGTCAAACTTTGCAATGAATTTGAGAATAACTCCGGAAAGAATTAGAAGAGTCAGGTAAGATCCTGGAAAAAGACCTGTGGGTTAGGGCCCACTGAAAAGGAACATCGTTGAAATGATTAGTTGAACAGGAGATTGCATCGGTTGAATTAAATGGCTTGAATGAGGTAACAACCTCGAAATAGTTAGAATTGATGCGGATGGAAACACGAATCTTCAGAGATATCTTCAGCACTTCAGAACAAATGAATAGCAAGCGGGGAATGATTAAGAGATACACCGGCATACGCAAACACTTGAAACGAGGAAGGGAATATGATCAACACCGAAAACTTGACTTGAATCCACCGGAGAAGAAAAAGAACGAAGAATGATGAACTTGAAGCTCCGTTAGTATCTTCATAAGAAACACCGGGTAAAACATTGAAAGAAAAGACTGAAGAGACTTCTCACAAATAAAAGGATACATGATTAAGAAATCTGAATCCTTGAAGAAAAGGGTGGGAGGGCGGGAAAACAAAGATGACTTGGGACGGATGAAACAGACACCGTTGATTAAACTGAGAGGTGATCTTGGGAATGTTGAAATGATCGGATCCACTTGAAGAGAAACACGCCGGTTGGAAAAGAGTTGACATGACAACCTCAGTGATCAAGAAGGATTAGCACTCCCATAGAAATATGAGAACACCGTTTAGAAAAGGTATGGAATCCATGTTTGACATCGAAGCAACTCGAATACCCAACTCAAAAGCAAAACAAAGGATTTGGCTTGCAGAATAAGCCGAAAACAAACATATGATAGAGATTTACCCAATCCCATATCATGCATCTGTCGGGAAGATATTCTAGGAGCTACTTGAATTCCCACCTATAAACTCCCGAAACTTTCTGGTTATGCAATCTGGTGTTGGGGATACAGGGGAAGCATAATATCTCACCCAAACTAACAATCCCTACATCCAGCTGTGTCGGTGTACTAGAGTAGGGGTACCCTAGTATCCCGAACATGTGCACGGGCAGTTGCAGCCCTCCGCGGCAAGGCTTACCGGGTGACCGCCAAGGTCCTCCGTGGTTCCTTTGGAGCCATTCAAGAACAAAGTATTCAAGCCAGGGAGACAAGGCCCCGGCAAGAGGAGCTTGCCGGGAAGGCCACCCAAGGCACCTAGGAGACAAGGCCCCGACAAGAGGAGCTTGCCGGGAAGGCCCGGTGAGCGACAAGCTTCCGGACGCGACAAGACAACAACCGTGGCAAGGCGCTTGCCGCGGCAGACCACCACTCAGACTCAAGGCCCAAAGACATCCACTAACGTGTCGCCTCGACCTTTCCAGCGCCACAGGGCAAGAGGTCAGGCGGCCAGCCGGAGCGCTGGTGGCAAGCGGCGCCGACAAGATTGCCATCGTGGCAAGCGGTGGCGCCGACGGTCCCTTTCGTGACCGTTAGGGCGACGAGACGGGCATTTAATGCCTTTGTCCCCGCCGCCGTGGTTAGGTATGATACACTGTATAAGTAGCTGTACCAACCACTCCTTTTCCATTTTTACCCTTGTCTATGTTGCCACCTGTCGGAGACCCCTTTAGCATATAAAAGGAGACCCATGCGCAACGTAGGGGAGGGTTCGAGGTTCAAACCGTGCAGAACACTCACGCCGGTCTCGTTAGCAGCTTGTGTGTATTGTAGCATTCAGCGCTCTGAGCAAGAACCCAATACACTCAGACATGCAGCAAGAGGAGTGTTATCTCCGGAGAGCTCGAAGCTGGGTAAACTGCTCGTGTGCTTCGCCTCGATCTGCTCTTCAGGCGACCTTCGCCCGCCGAACCGAAAGGGGCTCGGTCCGCCGGTCCCATAGGTGTTCGTGGGATGATCAGCCTCCCGACATCTTTGGCGCGCCCAGGTAGGCGTCGAGATTGAGTGAACCTGATCCGCGTCCACACGAAGCTAGATCTTCATCATCTTCATCGACATGCCACCAAGAAGAAGGCTTCGGCGGCAGATGTTCCGTCGCTGCCGAACCCACCACCACCGGAGCAAACGGGTGGTGGGGTAGACGCCACGAAGAATGGACGCCGACGGGGAGCCCACGGTGCTGCCAAGTCCAAGGACAAGGCTGCGCAGACCTCGGCGTCCAGACATGCACCGCGCTCTGTCTCAGAGGCGAGGGACCGACATCGCCATGGTATTCACAACGCCATACGCCGTTGGACCAAGATCGAGCTGGTGGATCTCGGGATGCTCAAGACCAGCATGCACGCCAACATGCCGGGCGCGAAGCGAGGCATCGGTCGCCGGACGGGATACTGCTCCTTCTAACATAGTTAGAAGTCCGAGCATATCCCGCCTCGCGCCGCTTCGCCATCGCCGCCCACCACTCCAGCGAAGCTTTGGCGAGAGCTCAATCGCTCTGGATTACCCTCCAACAGCCGACAAGGTCGATGAATGGAGGGCCACCATTCGTAGTCTCATCGGCTTTGCTAACGGCGACGCCTCCGCGGCAGCCGAGTGCATCGCTGCCATGGCAGGACTGCTAAACACGAGCCGGTGGCGCATTTAAACCGGTGGGGGTGCAACCACCATGCACTCTCCGCCTGAAGGCCAAGATCGCCGACTCACCGGATCCACCTCGACAATGACTCCACCGCATCATCGGATCCACGAGCTCGTCGCGATCAGCGCCAAGTTCTTCATGAACGACAGCAAGAAGACGCCGGACTCGCATCGAAGCGCCAAGAGAAGCGCGGCGTCAATCCGACCAGCGCCGCTGGGCTCTTCGTCGACATGCATGCGCCAGAAACCAGCGACTTGTCAGACGCTGTAGGTTGCCCTCCGTTCACTCGTGAGCTGCGGCAAGTCCAAAGGCCCAAAGCAAGAAGAATTTCAAACCAAACGCATTGTAGAAGTACGACGGTGAGATGCATCCGTCGGAGTTCCTCAAGATCTACACCATCGCGGTGCAAGCTGCCGGGGCGAGACGACAAGATCCTCGCCAACTACTTCACCGGTGCTCAAGCCCAATGTCGATCTGGCTCATGCACTTGCCGGACAACTCCATATCCTCTTGGCAGATCTATGCCATCAGTTTGTCGGCGCTTTACAGCGGCCACAAGCCCCATGGCTAAGAAAGCGACCTTCATCTGCCGCCCGTAAGGAAGGAGAGCCCTGCAAGTACATTCGTAGATTCAGCCAGATACAAAGACAACATCTCAGATGTCCACCCTGCCATGTAATCAGCGTTCCATCGAACGTCGCGAAACCGCAGGATGCGGAGGAGATGGCGATGTGCAAGATCGTAGACGTCGATGAGCTATATGCCCCGCCGACAAGTGTGCACGTCCGAGGAAGGGAGGAGACTCCCGGAGAGAATATCAAGCAGGAGGATCTGATAGTGAGGAGACCGCCCGACAAAGAAAAACCGCGGCGGAACAACAGAAGAAGAAAGGCAAAGATGTGCTAGTTGTTGAGCAGTCCGCAACGGAGGTGGCGCCAAGAAAGCCAAAGCTGGTAGCTCCGCAAGGAGGTTGCCGCTGGCACCAACTGCCAGTGGGCGGTCGCCGACAAGCAGTGACGGCACCAACAAACAAGATCGCAAGATCCACCGCACCAAGGGCCATGACCTCCAGAGCTGCAAAAGGTCGAAAGCAGCTTGTCGAGCAGCGTAAGGCTGAATACGAACGACACGACAAGGAGAAGGCCCAGGAAGGTGCCGGAGGAGCTAGCAAGAAACGCCCCGCCGAGGAGGACGCCATGCGCGCAAGGCCAAGCAAGAAGGAGACAGACCTCCCGCCGCCGACAAGGATGAAGACGACGACAATGATGAAGACATGGATGATGACGAGACCGATGAGCAGGAGTTCCGTAAAGCCACAGAGGTCTTGTGCGTTGACGGTGGTGCTTCTCAGATACTTCACACCACCAGCTCAAGCAAAGGATGCCGGAAGTCAATGCGGCGTAACCATCTGTCGAGTCAAGCAAGCCTCGAATGGTCCAAGACGCCTATCATCTTTGATATTGAGGACCACCCTGATCGCATAACTGCAGTCGGGTGCTTGCCGATGTTGGTTTCACCAACTATCCGCAACCTCAAGGTCACTAAGATGCTAGTTGACGGCGGGGCCGGCTTGAACTTGATCTCCTCCGCGGTGCTCCGTAAACTCCAGATCCTCGATGGTGAGCTCAAGAGACCGCACATTCCATGGAATCAATCCGGAAGGAGCAAGCGAAGGGAAAGATCACGCTGCCGGTGACATTTGGCAGCGAGTTGAACTTCAGGATCGAGAGGGTCACTTTTGACGTTGCTGACTTTCCATTGCCTTACAATGGGATACTTGGCCGTCCAGCACTCGCCAAATTCATGGCAACCTCCCACTATGCATACAACATGCTGAAGATGCCAGGCCCGATAAGTGTCATCTTTGTCCCTGGCGACAAGAAGGATGCTCTTATCTGCGCCGACAAGATCTACCGGGAAGCAAAGAAGCAAGAGATTGCAAGCCACTTGTCACCGAAGCTCCTGTATGCGAAGAAGAAGACCAAGTCCGGCAAGAGCTCGATGCCCACTCCGCAAGCGCACCTCTTAGGAGTGCTGCGCTACCGCCGAGGACGCACCATCGAGCTCCACCGGCAAGTGTAAGAAGACGATGGCAGCTCCACCAGAGACCAAGAAGGTGTCCGCCATGAGGACGGCATCTGGTGGTACCTTCACCATCGCGCCACTCTCGACCCTAAATAGGAAGGCGTGCTCGTTGCTTTCTGGGCGAACGCCGACGTGTTTGCGTGGCAACCGTCGACATCCCCGTGTTCCTGTGAAAGTATTGAGCACCATCTTGCCGCTTGTCCTCGCGCGCGCCCGCCAAGCGTAAAGTCGAAGCGTGCAAGGATCGCCAAGAATTCATAGCAGAAGAAATCAAGAAATTGGAAGCAGCAGGCCTTGTCGAGGAGTGCTCCATCCCACGTGGTTGGCCAACTCGTAGTCGCGGCGCAAGGAAAACGGGAAATGGAGACTTTGTATCGACTTTACCGAAGTTAATAAAGATTGTCACAAAGACCCATATCCCTTGACGCGCATTGTCCAGAATGATGACTCCACGGCCGGATGTGACTTGCTTTCATTTATTGATGCATACTCGTGATATCATCAGATCTTCATGGCGTAAGAGGATGAGGAGAAGACCGCATTCATCACCCCATGTGGCACCCATCGCTTGCAGACGGATGCCTTTCGGTTTAAAGAATGCTGGTTCAACATTTGCAAGGGTAGTCCACTACGCTTTTGAGCCGCAAATGCACAGAAATGTGGAAGCCTACATGGATGACATAGTGGTCAAAAGCAAGGACAAGGCGACTCTGATTCAAGATTTAGACGAAACCTTTGCAAATCTGCGCAAGATCAACCTCAAGCTCAACCCCGAGAAGTGCGTGTTTGGAGTCCCTTCCGGAAGCTTCTCGGTTCTTCGTGTCTCAAAGGGAATTGAAGCCAATCTCGACAAGATCAAGGCCATTGAGCAGATTGAAGCACCAAAGCACGCCAAGGATGTACGAAGACTTGCCGGTTATGTAGCTGCTCTCAAAGAAGTTTATCTCTAGGTTCTGCTGAAGGCCGCTCGCCATTTTTCAAAATTTTGAAAAGGCAGGTCCGATGAAATGGACTCGAAGCGGAGGCTGCGCTGCAGACTTGAAGAGATACTGTCCTCCACTCCAACACTTGTCGCACCTAAGCCACAAGAGAAGTTGTTGCTATATATAGCGGCAACCAATCAAGTGGTTAGTGATGCGTTAGTAGCGGAGAGGGAGGCGGATGATGAGCTAGCAACCATGGCAGATGCATCCAAATGACGAAAGGTGGGGCTTCACCGCAAGCTCGTCCCGACAAGGATGGATCTACGCAGACGCATGAGAAGATGCGTAAAAGAATGGTGCAGCGCCCAGTTTACTTTGTCGGCCCTTCTGCAGGGGCTAGGTCAAGGTACTGGTGTGCAGAAATTGCTTTTCGGCCTCCTCATGGCCTCGAGAAAGCTGCGCCATTACTTCGTGCACATGAGATCACAAATGCCACTGCTTTTCCGCTCAAGAGGATACTGCAAAATCCAGAGGCAACAGCAGGATTGTCGAGTGGGCACCGAACTGTCAAGCTTTGGCCTCAAGTTTGAGAGCACTTCAACTATCCAAAGCGTAGCATTGGCGGAGTTCATAGCGTAATGGACGCCAACACAAGATGAAGAAATTCCGTAAACGAAAGCATCCCCTGTCAAGGAAGCAAGCAAAGAGTGGCTGATGTACTTTGATGGTGCCTTCTCGCTGCAAAGGCGCCCGGTCTTGGGCGTGCTACTTGTTGCACCCACCGGAGAGCACCTCAAGTACGTAGTCCAGATGCACTTTCCCAAGGAGCAAGCAACAAACAATACCGCAGAGTATGAAGGTTTGCTTGCCGGTCTCGTGGATCGCAGAGACCTTGGGATCAAGAAGCTCATTGTCGTGGGTGACTCACAACCGTCATTCGCCAAGTGAACAAGAGTTATCAGAGTCCGCTGATGGAAGCTTATGTTGATGAAGTGAGAAAGCTAGAAGAGCACTTTGACGGCCTACAAATGAAACATGTTCCAAGAGCTCAGAATCTACATTGCCGATGGTTCGTCAAGTCGCTGCACTTAAGTTACCTGTGGAACCAGGGATTTTTGTGCTCAAGCTGACTCAACTGTCTGTAACGCAATCAACCGGGCAGAGCAAGAAGAGGAAGTTGATCTCTAGTGACTATTTTCCGGCAGAGCTTCCCGAAGTCGCCGTCAAGAAGGTCCTCAAGATCAACACCAAGGGTGCTAAGGAGCAGTCTGCTCTGGCAAGCCCTAGGGTTTGTTCCATGAAGCGCACGCCCCGACAAGTTTTGCTCGGCAAGCTTGCCGGGAACGCCAAGCTCGGCGAGCCGCAGTTCTCGCCATGGAAGCAGATGTTCCCGCAGCAGCAGATGTGCCTGTAGTCCTTGTTGTCGAGCCGCAAGCTCCAAAGCATGGGCACAAGAGATTGTCCGCTTCTTCGTGACAGGAGAACTTCCCAAGAGCAAGAAGAAGCGGAAAGAGTAACCCGGCAGTCAAGTATGTACCAGTTTGTCGACAACACACCGCATGTAAGAAGACTCAACGGTGTGAAATTGAAGTGTATTCACCGAAGACGGACAAAAGCTGTTGGCAGAAGATACATGGAGGCATATGTGGTCACCACATTGGCGCCAGAGCACTTGCCGCAAAGCGTTCCCAAGGTTTCTTTTGGCCGACAGCCTCCGTGATGCAACCGCACAAGTAACCAAGTGTGAAGCGTGCAAGGCCCATTCCAAGCAGATACACCAGCTAGCTCAAGCTCTCCGTGACGATCCCTTTATCCTGGCCATTTTCGGTCCTGGGGCTCGACATCCTCGGCCCCTTTCCCCGAAGTTGTCGGGGCTTTGAGTACTTGTACGTTGTAATCGACAAGTTCACAAAGTGGCCGGAAGTGGAAGCAAGGAGGAAGGTGACAAAGACAACAAGCCAAGTTCTTTAGGTCGATTGTTTGCCGCTTCGAATCCCTAACAGGATCATCACCGACAACGGCACGCAATTCACGAGCCGCACCTTCATGCAAGACGCCCAAGATCTTGGCGCCAAGGTTCGCTTTCGCTTCGTTGCTCATCCGAGAAGTAACGGTCAAGCGGAGAGGGCGAATCGTCAAGTGCTGCACACGCCAAGACCGTAACTTTCGACAGTGCTGCACAAGTGCGGAAAGAACTGGATTGAGGAGCTGCCGGTGGTTCTTTGGTCGATCAGACGACGCCAAATCGAGCCACCGCCGCACACCTTTGCTCTAGTCTATGGAGCAGAGGCAGTTCTCCCCACGGAACTCGTGATACGGATCACCTCGAGTGCTCGCTTATGATGAGCTTGAGCAAGAGCAGTTGCGACAAGATGACGCGCTGCTCCTTGAGGAGGATCGCCTCAGTTGTCAGACGAGCTGCTCGATACGAGCAAGCTTTGCGCCGCTACCATAGCCGCAGTTAATGCCGAAGTCTCGAGGAAGGCGACCTTGTTCTTCGGTGCGGTCAGTCCGCCAAGAATTCCAACAAGTTGACGCTGAAGTGGGAAGGCCCTTACCGGGTGAAACGAAGTCACTAGGCTCAAGGCGTTGTCCGCCTTTGAGACCGAAGATGGCATTCCGGTGAGCAACTCCTGGAACATTGAGCATCTTCGTAAGTTTTACTCAGAGAACGGTTGCCGAACCTGTTCGGCAACCACCTTTTGTACAAGTCTTGCCGATGTTGCATGTAATCCTTTGTACAAAGCCGGGCGCAGACCCAGTGCATAAGTAAAGCTAATGTGCTTCGCACATCTTGTCAATTTCATGCTTTCTACTTCTATTTTGCATGCGTTATCTGACACTTTGTGCAGCACCTACCCCCGGTAAGCAATAACGAGCCATAAGGCTTCATATCTTTATTTACTCTTCTTTCTCTTTCTCAAAGAAAGGAAGGTTCCCTCGCCCACAAGTTTGCCGGGGGGAACGGAGAAGATAATGGTGTGGACCAAGCGTCGCTCAAGGAAGTCTAGCCTTACCAGAAGCAAACGATGTAAAAGCTAAGTTGCTAAAGTTTGAGCAATCAGTTTTAAAAATTTTAAGTTATCTTCCTCGAACGACCGTATTTTGTATGGAAAACATGTGCGCCGGAGGAACCAACTCGTAGCTAGTTGCGCCTTACCTTGTTTCGAGTCCGGCCAACAACTTAAGTGAGCTGCGACTAGTTGCGACAAGGTTTCTTGTCGGTAGCAGCACCGCCAAAGAAGTTGCCGACGTCTCAAGACTTCGGCCGCGCCTGTGTGCCTCATACCGACAAGTTCCCTAAAAGCGAGGGCAAAAACATACAAAGGAAGGAACCAAGTAAAGGAAATAACGTAGCAATTGCTACCCGAAATAGAGTTATATTACAAGATAGCTTGTCGCAACTCTAATAGATTGTTCTCATAACATGACCAGCAGCGGCAAGAAAAAGAGAAAGCGGGCGGCCTAATCTACGCGATCGCCCTCAACCCTCTTGATCCCGCCACCCTGTCCACTATGGGTGCGATAAGGGTCTTGAGCGCTTCCACATCAAAGCATCCGCGGCAAAGACTTGAGGACGTTGGTGAGGTTGAGGCCTGGGTTGCGGAAGGCCACCTTCATCAAGACCTTTGAAGAGCTCCCGCGCAGATCCGGGCGCGACTCCTCGGCCACCGCTTTGGGATTTCTTCCTGAGTCGCTGGAGGGCCGCCACCACGCCTTGAAGAACAAGCTGAGCTTGGCGCTGGGTCGGAGGTGCTCATCGGAGGAATATCCAAGATCCTCCATCCCCACCTGCACCAGCCCTCGTCGATGGCTGCAAAGAACATCCAGAGACCCTCGGTCCAAAGGCTCCACATTCTCCCTAAAGGTTTTCTAGGCGGCAAGAAGACTCGCCAAGAGCTCCTCGTCGGCCTTGATCTTCTCCTTCAAGGCCACCTCCCGCTCCTCGGGCGCCGTCCAGTCACCGAGTCAAGGTGGTCAGCTTCAACTCAAGATCTGCGTTGGAGTCCTTGGCGGCGCTGAAGCTCCTTGCTCCTCGGCGAGACGGCCCCTGCAGCCTCGCCAAGAGTGTAGGCGTCCTTCTCGCGCTCATGCTTGAGTGCAGCAAGCTCATCGCCGCTCTCCTTGAGATTGGCCTCCAGCTGCATCACCTTCGTCTCCAGCTCCTTCTTGGCGGCCTCGGCAGCTACGGCAACATCCTTTGCTTCCTTGAGAGCCCCACCAAATGTTTGCTCGCGCGCGGCTAGATCCTCCTCATGGCTGTCAATATTAACCTTCCTCTGCGCCAACTCGCCTTCCTACGCAGATAGCTTCTCGGCGGCAAGCCGCTGTTGCTCCTCAGCTTCAGCCTTCTCGAGGAGGAAGGCTTTGCTCTCCTCGGAGAGTCGCCTCCCGCCTTCCGCCAAGGACCGGAGAGCTTCCTGGTTGAGGCCCCGGAGCTCCTCCGCGCTTCTCGATGTCTGCTCCGCCGCGACAAGCGCTTCCCGGATTCCAGCTTGGCTTGTCGGGCGCGGTAGAGCGACAAGAAGCTTCCGCAGCAATGCTCCTCCTCGCACTCGCCATTCTTTGTTTGCTGCGTTGACCAGCGTCGATCCAATGGAGGCGAGCAACTCTTCATCAAAGTTTCTCCTTCGCCGGCACCGGAGCTCGACGCCCATGGGAGCTTGATGAAGACGCCATCGCCGCCTTCAAATAGGCGCCGAGCTGGGGCTCTTGAGTCGACGCTGCCGCAGCCGGGCGGAGGGATCGGCGGTCGGCGAAGCGCCTGGCGCCTGCGCCTCGGGGCCGTCACAAGGCGATCACCGGACCCCTCGCCACCATGGGCGGCATTTGGCGGCCTCTTCGCCGGCCGGGCTCGTCAGCGCCAACTTCTTCTCCGATGGCAGCGTTGCCAAGATGTGCCAAGACGCCGTCCTCCTCGCCGGCGGCCTCGGTCTCCATTGGCTCTGTGGCGGATGGATCTGACGACCGGAAAATGAAGAAAAGTCAAGCAAATATTCAAAAAGAAAATCAGAAGAAGAAGAACACAAGGAAAGTTTTCAGGAAAGAGGATTACCTGTGCTAGGGTCTGCAGTCATGGTCTCCGCCACCAGGGGATCGTTGGTGTTGTCCCTTGCCGGAGAGCTGTCCCTTGCCGGAGAACTGCCCCTCGCCGGAGAAGTCTCTCTTGCCGGAGAATGCTCCCTTGCCGGGGAATCCTCCCTTGGCGGTGTAATTGAAGCAGAAGGCATGTCAGGAAGTCAGGGCACTCCTGGTAAGGTTGCTCTGCTCCTACACAAATCAGCAGTCAGATATCAGCAAAGAAAGGGCACCCATGCACGCCTAACAGCAGGAAGTAAACCATATACTTACTACGCTGGGGCTGCTTTGAGGAAGAGTTGCCGCGTCCGGCAAGGTGGTCTCTTGACGCGCCTCCTGGCTGTCGCGGTGGGTTCGCCCTCGATGACAATCACCGGGCCTTGGCTCTCTTCGACGCCTTCTCGGGCCAGCGTCACGAAAAGGAATGGGTTCAGAGTGAAGCAAATCAGATACAAGACAAAGCAACAAGCCGAAGAATTACAAATGCTGCAAAGAATCTTACTCTTCTTCTTCCTCGTCGGAGCTGAGCACGGAGAGATCAAATTCTGGCCCGCCTCCAATACGACGAGGCGGAGGAGTAGGTTCCCTTGGCTGTTTGGCGGGAGCAGAAGCGTTGGTCTGCGAGGGCCCCGCTCCAGTTGTCGCATCGGTGTGAGGTGCTCCCGCGGCAACAGTGCTTGTCGCGGTGGAGCGCGTCGTCGCGCGGGCGGTTGCTGACCCGCCTGCCGCCCGCCACGCCTCCGCCTTGCGGAGACGCCTTCTTGGTGGAGCTGGGCTCCGGCCATGCAAGTCAGTATGAAGGAGGGGAGGAGGCGCCCTCGGCGGCTCGCTCGCCGACTCAGCTTCAGGCCCGACAAGCTCTTCCTCGCCGCAAACTCCCTCGCCGACAAGGCTTGCCGCCTCTGCCTCCTCCACGGTGAATCCGAACCGCCCGTGGCAGCCTGCCGCCGCTTCTTCCAGCTTGGCGATGCGCGCATCTCATCATCGGTGGTGTCGCTGGTGAGGCTTTTTCGCTCATCGGGCGGACCAGCACTTCTACCAGGTCAAAGAACACTCGCGACGACGTCATCTGCAGTTTCTTGCCAGTTGGAACGATTCCATGATACAGACAACGGCATCATTGCACGGATGCGGTCGAAGCGAGGAATTGTTGCACAGCGGGACGACATTCTTCGCAACCTGAACGCCTCCGGATGCTCGTGGATCATGCTTGAACAGCTCCAAGAGCATCGCGGCCCAGTTCCTGTGACGTTGAAATTGAAGTTGAGGCCCGGCGCAGCCTCATGGTATCCGCCGCGTTCCGGAACTCCCAGTGGGTCTCCTCCTCTCTCAGGGGGGCGGCGCGCGACGAAGGAAATCTGCGCCAACGGCGCCTGATGAGTCCGCAGGCCTCAGCGAGGATCCGGATGACGGCAATCTTCAGCCTAGCGCCTTCCGGGCCAGACTGCCCAATCGCTGCCGCGACCACCGGGTTTGGCATCGGGCGGTAAACGGCCGCGGGTTCTCCTCGACAATCCAAAGACCACCGCTCTCCACTCATCCCATTTGCTGCGGAGCTCTCCCTCCAGATAAGATTCCTTCTTGCCGTCCTCGAGATCCAAAGCGATCCCACCGGAAAGAGGCTCCCCTCTCTCAACTCGGGGCATAAAGAAGTGGCGGAAAAGGGCTACGTTTGGACGAACTCCGACAAAGTTTTCGCAGAGATGTGCGAAAACTGCCATGGTCAGAACAGCATTGGGGGTGAAGTCAAGGAGGCAGAACCCGTAGGTGTTCATGATATCACGAAAAATTCAGAGAAAAGGCGGGCAGAGCCCGCAGAGAAGAACAAATACAAGAAAGGGTACCCATTCGAGCCAGTTCAAGCAGCTAGGAGTACCTTCGTCGCTGGATGCGCCTGCCTCCGCCGACCGTAAGAGGTAGTAGTACTCCCTCGGCTCCCTCGCGAGCCGGGGAAGATTGCCCGCTCCTTCCGGCAGCCGCAAGTTGCCGCGCCTCGGCCGACTTCACGGCCTTCCCTTGTCGGCTTTGAGCCATGGCGGAGGTGGTGAGGAGATCGACGGCGCAGGTGATGCTGGTGGCGATGGGGAAGCGGAGCGCTGCTCTCTTTAGCCTTGGGAAGAAGGGGAAGCAGCGGGTTTTTTCGAGATTGGACAAGAATCGGCGAGATGGCGAACTGCCCCCTGCTTTCCCTGCTTATAAAGAGGGAGGGGCGGACGCCTGCCTTTTCCGAATAAAGAAACCACCCACGATCTCTCACACGACGCCGCATTCGACGCGTGCTGGTTGTGGAGGGCGTGGGGGGTCCGGGGTGAGTTACGGCGTAACCCAGGCCGCTGCGTCTGCAGCCCTGTTTTGGGCCTCGCCCAACAACGCCGCAGACCGTGTGGCCCAGGCCCGGGGGCTCCTGTCGGTGTACTAGAGTAGGGGTACCCTAGTATCCCGAACTTGTGCATGGGCAGTTGCGGCCCTCCGCGGCAAGGCTTACCGGGTGACCGCCAAGGTCCTCCGTGGTTCCTTTGGAGCCATTCAAGAACAAAGTATTCAAGCTGTGGAGACAAGGCCCCGGCAAGAGGAGCTTGCCGGAAGGCCACCCAAGGCACCTAGGAGACAAGGCCCCGGCAAGAGGAGCTTGCCGGAAGGCCCGTGAGCGACAAGCTTCCGGACGCCGACAAGACAACAACCGCGCAAGGCGCTTGCCGCAGACCACCACTCAGACTCAAGGCCCAAAGACATCCACTAACGTGTCGCCTCGACCTTTCCAGCGCTGTGGCAAGAGGTCGTAGGCCACGGAGCGCCGGTGGCAAGCGGCGCCGACAAGATTGCCATCGTGGCAAGCGGTGGCGCTTCGACGGTCCCTTTCTGCACTGTTAGGGCGACGTAGACGGGCATTTAATGCCTTTGTCCCCTGCCATCAGGGTTAGGTATGATACACTGTACAATTAGCTGTACCAACCACTCCTTTTCCATTTTTACACTTGTCTACGTTGCCACCTGTCGGAGACCCCTTTAGCATATAAAAGGAGGCCCATGCGCAACGTAGGGGAGGGTTCGAGAGGTTCGAAGCCAGAGAACACTCACGCTCGGTCTCGTTAGCAGCTTGTGTATCAGTAGCATTCAGCGCCCCGAGCAAGAACCCAATACACTCAGACATGCAGCGAGAGGAGTGTTATCTCTCCGAGAGCTCCGGCTGGGTAAACTGCTCGTGTGCCTCGCCTCGATCTGCTCTTCGTGCGACCTCCGCCCCCCGCCGAATCGAAAGGGGCTCGGTCCGCCGGTCCCATAGGTGTTCGTGGGACAGATCAGCCTCCCCGACAAGCTGTATCCATCCGTCAACAAATAACCAAGAAAACTCCGAAAATCGTGTACCTCAACCTTCGAAAAGCATCCGTTATACAAGCTATGGCAATACTCCCGAACTCCCGCCCCAATACTGGGTGGTGTCGAGGTTATCTCACCAACAACTGCATAAAAGAGATTTTCGATGTCGGCGAAAAACTCAGGTATTCCAGAACTGCAACGATAAAATTGTGACGACAACAGCTCGGAGCTCAACTCCCCGGGACACTTCCACAACCCCTAAATGTCAGGAGGCACCAAGAACAATGTTCTCGTCACTAGAATATCGGAACGATCCCAAGATACCCGCGTGATCCTTAAAAAAGTTTAGTGAAATTTGAGGAGAGGAAAGTCAAAACATCTACGTCAGGAGGCTTCACCAGAGCGAGAAAGGGACTGAGGAGTAAAAAGAATCCTATTCTCCGATATATATAATCCTAAGACTCAAAACATTTTGTTCTAGACTCAACAGTGTCAGCGATTCAATCAAGCAAGGGGCTCCTAAGTCGGGGATGTCTCTGATTACCAACTTGTAACGCCCACGATGTGGCTACATCTCTCACGTGTCGAGGCACGACTTAGAGGCATAACCGCATTGTAGGTTTTGTCGCAAGAAGGGTCATCTTCAGACAATCCCATGTAATGAACAAGAACGGGATAAAGAGAGTTAGCTTACAATAGCCATTTCACATAATACATAAATAAATTCATACATCATTCAAAATACACACATAGTCCGACTACAGACAACCAAATAAAAAAGAAGATAACCCAACTGCTAGATCCCCGATCGTCACAACTGGGCTCCACTACTGATCAACCGGAACCGAAACATAGTAACGGTCAAGGACCTCGTCGAACTCCCACTAGAGCTCGGTTGCGTCACCTGCACTGGTATCCTCGGCACCTGCAACTGTTTTGGTAGAATCTATGAGTCGCGAGGACTCAGCAATCTCACACCCGCGAGATCAAGACTATTTAAGCTTATGGGTAGGAAAGGGGTAATGAGGTGGAGTTGCAGCAAGCAATAAGCAAATATGGTGGCTAACATACGCAAATAAGAGCGAGAAGAGGAGCAACACAACGGTCGAAAAGCTAGAAGTGATCAAGAAGTGATCCTGAAACTACTTACGTTCATATATAACCCAAACCGTGTTCACTTCCCGAACTCCGCCGAAAAGAGACCATCACGGCTACACACGCGGTTGATGTATTTTAGTTAAGTCGAGTGTCTAGTTCTCTACAACCGGACATTAACAAATTCCCATCTGCCACATAACCGCAGACACGTCTTTCGAAAGATAATACCCTGCAGGGGTGTCCCAACTTAACCCATCACAAGCTCTCACGGTCAATGAAGGATATTCCTTCTCCCGGGAAGACCCGATCAGGCTCGGAATCCCGGTTACAAGATGTTTCGACAATGGTAAAACAAGACCAGCAAAACCACCCGATGTGTGAACAAATCCCGATAGGAGTCGCACGTATCTCGTTCTCAGGGCACACCGGATGAGAGATCCTACGAGTAAAACCAGCCCTCAAGTTGCCCCGAGGTGGCTCCACAGTCTACTCGGTTTGGACTAGCACTCAGAGGAGCACTGGCCCGGGGGGGGTTAACATAAAGATGACCCTCGGGCTCGCGAAAACCCAAGGGAAAGGTATATGTTGTTAGGCAAATGTAAAACCAAGGTTGGGCCTTGCTGGAGGAGTTTTATTGAAAGCGAACTGTCAAGGGGGTCCCATAAATCCCCAACCGCGTAAGGAACGCAAAATTAAGGAACATAACACCGGTATGACGGAAACTAGGGCGGCTAGGCATAAGGGCGAGCCTTCCACCCTTTACCAAATATATAGATGCATTAATTAAATAAGATATATTGTGATATCCCAACATATCCATGTTCCAAACATGGAACAAACTTCATCTTCACCTGCAACTAGCAACACTATAAGAGGGGCTGAGCAAAAGCGGTAACATAGTCAAACAACGGTTTACTAGGAAAGGATGGTTAGAGGCTTGACATGGCAATATGGGAGGCATGATAAACAAGTGGTAGGTAGCGCAAGCATAGCGATAGAGCGAACAACTAGCAAGCAAAGATTGAAGTGATATCGAGGGTATGATCATCTTGCTTGAGATCCCGCTAGGAAGAAGACGAGTCCGTGAAGAAGACAAGCGGACGTAGTCGAACGAATCCTCACACTCCGAAACGAAACCGAAGCTAACGAGAGAAGCAAACCGGAAAGAAGCAAGCAACATGGTAAACAACCATCACATAAGCATGGCATGATGCGCAATCAAGTATGATGCATGTTCGATTTAATGAGCATGGCATGACAAAGTGCAACAAACAATACTACAAATTAAGTGGAGCTCAATATGTCACAAGTTGCATATTGACGAAACACCACATCAATTATTTAGTTCTCTCTTGTTTATGTACCCAACAATATTAAATGTTAATTAACATGGCAAGGGGGGAAACATATATACACTATCTATCTATGCAAGTTTAAATGAGGTCGGAAACAACAAACAACAATTCCGGAAAATCCTCATGTGCGTATTTCAAGTTGGTACTGTTCTTCCCTATACACAATTTTAAAGGTATTAAGCATGGAAAATAAGTACACCATGTTAATCTATGCATTTTCCACCCCATTTACATATAAATTTTATTAAATTTAGAGCTACGGTTATTTACTTATGAAATAAAACATTTTAACATGGCATTTAGCAAAATAAATGCAAAAAGCATTTTAAACATTTTAAGCATGGATGACGGCAGCATATTATGAAACTAGACAAAATTCTAAGCATTGTACATGTATAAGTTATTTACAAATGATGCACGGTTTATTAGATGTGAACAATGCAAGGATAATGACATTTCTGTAATTATGCAAGCACAGGAAAAATACTAAAACCAGAGAAGGAAAAAAACATACGTGGGCCGAATTGCAACACAATGCAGCGGCAAGGAGGAGATTTGGCCCGGCGGTTGAGTGTGTAAAATAACAGAAAACGGCGGTTGAGTGTGTAAAATAATAGGAAAACAGAGCAAAAATGGTTGAGTGTGTAAAATAACAGGAAAACAGAGCAAAAATGGTTGAGTGTGTAAAATAACAGGAAAACAGAGCAAAAATGGTTGAGTGTGTAAAATAACAGGAAAACAGAGCAAAAATGGGGCCCGCTAGGACTTGATCCCACGACCTCCTGCGTTAAGGTGCAGCACGATGACCAGCTAGGCTGAGATGTAATTATGTATTTGAAGGCGTTCGGCTCTAGAATACACGTCTGGTCGAACTGATCTGGACTGAAGAATCAAGAGCAAAAAGGGAAGGTGAGGGCTCGATTTGAACCCCAGATCCCTCAAATTATCATGCGCGACTATGACCACCAGGCTAGCGAAGGGATTGTGCTCAGTTGGGGTGCAATAAGTATAGCTGATCCGAACAGCAAGTCATGGCTTGAGGCACGGACGGCAAAACTCCGGCGACGACAGCGAGCGAAGTCGGCGGCTTCTGCAGCAGAAGAGCACCGGCGTGGGTGCGGGATTTGCAGGGAAGGTAGATGCTCTGTGCGACGCATGCGTACAGAGGCTCGAGCATGGCACGGCGAGGCGGATGGCAGCGGCAGCTTAAGCGGCCATGGGGGCGAGAAGCGAGGCATGCTTTGCGGGCGTGGGCGTCTTGGCGTGTCTGAGCTTGCGCGAGGCCGAAGCCTGGCTTGGCCATGGCTACAGCCATGGCTGCCGGCTGGAATAGAGGTGTGCGGGACTCAGGCGGCGTCTTGCGGCGGGTTCGGCGCTAGATCATCCATCAAGTCGAGCTTAACGGAACCAACCTGAAGAACAACCAACAGAGGCTGATTGCGCCGTGGCTAGCCAGCTGGGCATGCACGGCAGTGTGCGCATGTGTGCAGCGAGGAGTGTGCGCAGGTGCATGGGTGGTGCTGCGTGTGTGCGTGGAGGCGCTGAGTGTGGGTGCTCGCGTGCGTGGCCATGGTGACCGGAGTTGTGCTCACGGAGATTGGCACCTAGGGAAGCGTACGACGAGGAGGAAGGCATGAGGAGGAGCAGGGCGTCACTGTGGGCTTGCTGGTGAAGACGGACTCGTCGGGGAAGCAGAGGTGAGGGCGGAGGCGCCGATCGGAGGAGACGGTGCCCAGTCCATGAAGGAGTCGAAAGAGAAGAAGAGGTCGTCGAGGAACTTGGCGTCTCCGGCCTTGGATCGCCGCGGGAACGGGTCGCCATGGAGAGGATCCCGTCCATCTATGGGCGCGGATCGGTAGAGGAATTCGACAGGGAGCCGGAGAGGAACTTGAGCTATGCCGGCCGCGGGGACGACGACGGACGTCGACAGTCTCTTTCTCTCCTCTCGGTGCTCTGTTCTGAGGAAGAAGAAGAAACAGGGGAAGGGAGAGGCTGGCGGCGGCAAGGGTGGAAGAGGGAAACCCTAGGAGACGGAGCGGGGAGGTCTTATAGGGGGCGCGGGCGCGACTGGCTTGCCACCGTGGCCATGTGCGGGCGACCTTGTGGGTTTTACCGTGAGAGAGAGTGAGCAAGGGAGGTGGAAGAAAAAGATGAGGGGAAGAGGATGACAGGTGGGGCCGGCTCGGTGCATGTGGGAAAAATTACCAGGGGAGAGAGGAGTTGGGCTGGGTCATTGGGCTCTTCTTTGGACTCCTTCTCTCTTAGCCTTTTCATTCTTTTCTTATTTCCCTCAGGCAGAAATATGTTGAGAAAAGAAAGAGGGCTTAGAGGTAGAATATTTCAGAAAAGAAAATATCCTTGGAGCGCTAGAACCATGCACAAATAGAATAAAATGGTTTGGCAATTTTTAGAGATAGAAAAGTAATTCAGGTTTCAATTAAATTCAAACTTGAGCCATTTTTGAACCCAACCAAAACATCTTCAAATTAGCTGAAAATTGGCAGAGGTGGTGTAGGTATGGTTTACGGAATTTAGAAAGATAGTGAACATTTCTTTGGAGCAGAAAAATGCCACTTGCAATAATTGGGAGAAAAGAAAGAATTGGAAGCGTTGACTTGGTTTTGATGAAACTTGGTGGAACCAAGTTGGAGCTTGAGGACAAGAAAAGGGAAGGCAAGAGGAAGAACACACCCAAGCACACAAATGGAAACAAGGCAACATGAACATGATGGATGCAAATGCACATGGCAACATACATGAAGATGGAATGCACAAAGTGAGAAGAAAAGATAACACAATCATGGCAACCCATACATGGCAACAACAAAATAAATGGAAGGCAACTAGAGCATTGGTCTCGGGGCGTTACAATCTCCAACAACCTCATTGTTGAGCAATTAAGAAAGGAAGCCTCTGGAACAAACTGGCCTGGTGGCCGCTGCCGGCGTCGTCAATCCCCATGCCTCCGCTCAGTCCGACCACCAATCACCACCACGCCCCACTCCTCTTCACCTTATCTCCTATTTCTCGAGATATCATTAGTTTTTACACATGGGATTACTCCTGCATGGGTCAATCACAACGAGTGTTTTTATAAAAAATGCATCTTGATGTTCCATGCAATGCACAGATCTTGCTAGTACTCCTACAGAAGACTAAGTTGGTGATGATGGTGTGTCTGCCATCCGTCGTTTGTGACCATTAGATGTACATCTAACAACTGTGAGGTAAGTTGTTGCCTTTTCTCACAAACATCTCACTTGTCTACCAATTTATAGAAAAACCCATAATTAGTATCTTAAAACCAACCACATCCCTCCCTGACCTCACTAAAACAGCCCAAGGAATATATTCTAATTGAAACATAATATATCTCTAGTGATATATGTATTAAAATTAGAGTGTTTTGTATCAAGTGTGTGAATAAGTATTATTCTAATTATGATTCGTTGCAACGCACATGAACATTGCTAGTATTTCCAACCATGCAAAAAAATTCCCTAGTATTCCATAGTTTCGAGTTTTCCATCAAGATATTAGTCACTCATGGTTGATATTTACTTTCAATCATGTACACATATGCACCATGTAACTAGCCTTGCTTATTGGGTTCCAAAGCTTAACTTTCACTCCTACTTACAATATGTAGAGTATTTAACAAAAAGTACCACTTTCAACCAGCCCTAGGAAGAACCTATTGTATAAAAAATAGCAAAAACATACCCAAAATTTCTTAATCCACGCCAAAAACTACTACCTACCGATTAGGTTAGTTTAAACCCATTTATGACAGGGTCGGCCCACACGTTCGTGTTGACGAGGCAGCTTAAACCAACACATTTTGTTTGACCGTTGACACGAGGGACCCACATCTGACCTTCTATCCTGTTATTCCCCCTCAAATCATTATTTTTTCCTGAACATTACTTCAAACAGTGATGATGTGTGTTCGTCGGTGGCGCCGGTGATGAGTGAGTTGGCCGCCGCTCTGCCGGACGGGCCGGACGCCGCGCTGGCCTCCTCACGGGTTGGCGAGGCTGGCCCGGCGTGACTCACGAAGCGAGCAAGTCCGCCGCGCCAGCCTTCGCCGAGCCAGATGGTTGGCCTTAAGCGCTGGCGAAGCAAGCCATCGCGCCGCCGCGCTAATCTAGCTAGCAAACCTTGCGCATAAGCAATGGACGGAGCTATCTTGGCGAAGCTAGCGTACCGCGAGCGCCGGACGGAGCTGGCATCCGGGCTGCCGCAGGATGGGCGGCGCACCGCCGGCGGTTTTGACCTCGCCTTCTGCCGGCGGCGGTAGCTGCGTCCCATGGCCGAGGATGACTAGGTGGACGGGCCAGAGGTAGGAGGTCACTCGGGCATTTTTGTGCTGACTGAGATTTAGGTCCCACAAGTCATAACGCTCGGTCGAATAAATGGGCGACACGGGCCCTGTTTGGATACTCTAAGTCAGAGGTTAGATTCTAACCCTGAACTAACTCTAACCATAGTGGTGTTTGGATGGCAGGGTTAGATTGACAACAAATGTATCCAAACAGGGCCATGGGTTGAACGCGTGCCTATAACGACACTTTGTAGAGTAGTCGTTTCTTGGTAGGGCTGGTTGGTAAGACCATGTACAATGGTTGATAAGGTAGTCTTATCTTATGTCTGCCACGTATGCAAGTGGTAGTAGTTTCTTGGCATTATTAGTGGTTTCTTGCATTATTAGGGGTTTCTTGTAAAGAACAATGTACTACTAGCGACAAAAGGCGATTCTAGGTTGCGTTGTACTCCAACGAGTACAACTAGTGGTCGCGGGAGTGTATACCTCGTTTTGTGGGTTCGATCCTGGCCGAACGCACGGCGGCCTTTTTTTAAGTAGTAACTTCGCTGCGAGCCAATATTTTACACGGGTAGTTTGAGTTTTGAAGTCAAACGGACGTGCGGCACCACAATCTAGGTGCACTGGATAACCTAGCCACGTGAACGGGTTTTCCATCCCAGCATCTCGTGGCTCGCGTGCTCGCCCTAGCCGCACCTCGCTTGCATCTTCCTCATCAGCTAGTAGCATATTTAAACTAGCGCCTCCCAATTAATCCCGAGGAGCCGGAAAAGCCTAGCCGGGCATTGGGAACTGTGCAATATGGCTCTGTACGTAAAGTGCTCTACTACTACTCTGTAGCTTGTGGCGTTGCACGCATGGACTTCACTCCATTATCGGCTCTACTATAGAAGAAATTCCTCTTGACGTGTTTTTTTAAACAGAGGCAAAAGCTTTGCTTCATCTCATTCATAAAGAAGGAACTACTAACAAAGTTCGACGAGATCCATTACACCTCCACAAATGGAAGCGAAAAGCCTAGTCTCGCTGTATCAAATTACTCAAATGTTCTCGCTTCAAGTAACTGTCACGATAAACAGGCTGCTAATGTGTGCGTGAGAGGAGCGGCTGAGTAGGCCAGCTACGTGAGAGGAGCGACTGAATAGAGCACCGAGAGTACCCACTAGGCCACTACGCAGGTGTACTTTCCCTGCATTGATAGTATAGCAATGGTTCTAGAGAACAGTAGTACCCTCCACTTCCAACTGTAGCTCCTTGGCCCTGAGATTCAAGAGTTCAAAACTGGTGCACTATACTAGAAGCACAGTACATAGCACTAGTAGTACCCTCGCACTACTAGTTGATAAAGTAGTAATAGTACTGCTACAGTACTAGTACGTACTCCTCCGTCACATAATGTAAGACGTTTTTTGACACTAGTTGGCGTGTACAAAAAATAGCAAAAACATACCCAAAATTTCTTAATCCACGCCAAAAACTGTGCCAAAAAAAATTCTTACTAGTGCTATTATTTATAGTATAATGCAATTCCATAACGTCCCATAATGCTAGTACTAGTAGTAAATAATAGCCTCACCCCTTCTCTACAGTTGGAAGGAACGATCTACAGTTGGAAGGGACGAGGCCCTGCGGTTACTACGCTCTTATCTCCTCCTCACCAGTTCCCCTCCCCCCGAAGAGAAGGCAGTTCGTCGCTGCTCCCATGGATTCGCCAGGCGGTTCTCCTCGTCGGGGCTGGGAGACCTTGGACGACGATCCTTTGGAGAAATCGCACGCCGCTCCAATGTCCTCACCGCCGCAAGACTCGGTGCTTCCTGCACCAACTATTTCAAGATGGTGCTTAAAATGGCTTGGGAAAAGGCCATGCTTGTTGGTCTTCCATGCGCCCTCGAGGAGAAGGTTCTTCTATGGGACAATCCTTCGAACAGTCCGCCGCTCCCTGGCCATGGTTGCACATTGACTCCGCTAGAATTGCCAACATTGAGAGGTAGTCGAATTTTGTCTGATGAGCAGGTCAGTAATGGAGTCTGATCATGTAGTACTTAGTTATTCCATTTCCATCCCATAATTTCTCTGCTGTTCACTATATTATATATAGGTATGGGTCGGTGCCAACGACGATTGGCTTGCATACCTCCGGCCGGATACCACCATCATTTTGCACAACATCCACAGCAGTGCGGCCATTCCGGTAGACCCCTTCTCCACCATTGGGATCGGCCTTCCGGACTGGCTGGGCTTAATACATATGATGATGCCTACATGAGATTGAAGAAGATAGCAATTGCGGACCCGCCGACAAAGCAACGCGGCTACGACAATTACTATCTCATCGTGGTGTTCGACATAAGGATTGCCATCAATGCAAGATGCAGTAACGGCAGAGGCTGGCGCATGTTGGCGGCGGCAAATTTGTACCCCTACACGTTGGAAGACATCGTGCGCCATCTAGGCCCCATCTTCGCGGTGACAAGCCAGGGGACTTCTTTCATCTGGTTGCCATCCTACGATACGGGAGATTACAAACGGAATGCACAAACCATCATTTGCATCCCTAACGGTACTCCATTATTTTGCGAGGACTACCATCCCGCGATCAAAAATAAGATCGCCGATCCTGGATGTGCATTTGCATCCGCTGATTCGGTCTAACCCGGAACCTTGTAGCTGACTTTGGCATATTGGGATCAACTATCTTAGCGATGCGTTACCCATGGTACCACTGATGTGCAACATGGTCACACAATGTACCACGATCGGACCGTCACCATCTACCCAGGTATTCCATTTTTTAACCCTCTCGCCTTCTCTTTCATTGTTGTACTAGTATTCTACTTACGTACTAGTAGTAGGAGTACTTTTTACCTTGGAGGACGCATATAGCTAGCTACTCACTCCTTTCCAGTTTATAAGGCTTATCTCAAAATTTTAGTTTTCCAGTTTTATAGGGCTCAATTTGGTTGTTCCCCATCACATGTTCAGATTTCAAGGTGCATTAAATCATTGCATGTAAGTATTAAAAGAAAATTGACCAATGCATGTGCTTTATGCATGCATGCACTACAATTAATGCATTAGTAAACACAATTGTTTGAGGAAAAGAAGCGCATTAATTGAGTGGTTTTGCAAACTACAGAAAATATTCCACCACTTATCATCTACCTTGGTTGGTGAGATTTTTGAATTGAGCCCTATAAACCGGAAAGGAGGGAGTAGGCCCTTGAAGACTTGAACCCACTAGCTGCCACCATTTTTGTTTTTCCATGTCTTACTATCTCATCCATGTAGCCAAGAGTGGCTATATATAATAAGCCGGTTATTTTACTTCCTCTATACCGGAGTAGTACTATTTGATGCACCGTATTACTGACCGCCATATTTGAGCACAACATTATTATGCATGGACCTTGACTATGTATGTCACCATATGTCCAGATATGAGATGCCGCGTGTACCAGATGAACGGCGCCGAGTTCGGCCCCCGTGATGCTACGTGGGTGCCAAGGAACACTCTTGGACATTACTCGCTTTTCATTGGGGACAGCTACCCCATTGTGAAGCGGATGCCACCTTCCGTGCACGACAAGGAAGGCCTGCCGTTCATGAAGCATGGTTGTGTCTTCCGTGCGCACCGCCGGATGAACGACATGCTGGGACACGCTATCCCTGATTTATGTCGCTTCAGCTTGGATGAGTCTCCATCGTGTGGAACCGGACTAGAAAGCTGCGACAATGATTCCCGTTGCCCACCGCTATGGATCGTGCCATCCATGAAGAACACCTGGGACTGGAACCTGGAGGAGGACATGTATCCCATCTATAACATGTAAGTGGAGTACGGTAAATTGTGAACGGTAGCGCTGTGAATATATGTAGACTAGTCATGAACAAATTTATCACATGAATTGGAGATGAACTTGTGTGGCATACCGCATTTGTCCTTTAGAATTTATTACTAGTAAATGTGTTATGTGTACGTGCAACTTGTGTGGTTGTTGCACGGGCTCCAACATGCTCTTTGAGGGAAAAAAAGGTGGCACAACTTTGGATATACGTGATGTGGCGACATCATACAGTAGCATCGTTTGCTATAGTTGAGTATGCTGCTACTAGGACGACAACTCCTATAAAACCTTGCGCTTGGCTCTTTGCCTCTTCGGGAGGTTCAACAGTTCGTACTCGTGTGAACCTTGCACCTGGCTCTTTGCCTCTTTGGAAGGTCCAACAATGATGATACTACAATACACATTATGCTTCTGGCAATCTGACACCGATTAAACTGTTGCACGTCCACCGCGAGGGCGAGGGCGAGGGAGAGGGAAAGGGAGAGGGCACGCTGTAGTCAAAACCCTCTCCAAGTCCTGCAAACCACCGCGTGCGTGGGCGAGGGAGAGGTGTAGTAAGCAAGCTTCTGCTCATTCGGCGAGTTGATGGGACACATCAAAGCAATACTAGTACTAGTCCATATTGCGTCCTACTGACCGGTCACATAGTCGACGTGGCACTTTGTTGACTGGTTAAATTGTCACCTGGTTTCTGGGTCCCACCTGTCAGTTGGCAGAGCAAAGAAATCAGCTAAAAAACAAAGAGTGTAGTACATCTACACTTCTAATGCATTTAGCCTTTAATCTAAATCGATATTGGTTGACTAACGCACCAACTTGTGCTCTGGGTATAGGCTACATGTCTATCCTTAATTACAGCATGCAACGACCTTCATTTAATCTTCTTCTCTCAATGGTCGCATGCACACATAACTTTTGGGCGTTAATTATGCCCTGGTCAATGTGTAAATATCTAAATGTATAGTCTTTCACGGACTTAGGGAGTAGGTTGAGCACTAGAGCGTGAGCATGTGTGTTGCGTCGTGTGCCGTGTGCCGCATGGGTGCGTGAGTGTTGCGTGCGTCCATGTGTACGTTTGAGTGTTGCATGTTGCATGCATGCATGCATGGGGCTTACTCCCTCCCATTGACATGTTCATATTTCAAGCTTCCTCTGTTCCCTCCGTATGGTGATACTCCCTCTATTCCCAAATACAGAGTAAAAGCCTCCCTCTATTCCCAAATACGGAGTATTTGTCTTTCTAGAGATTTCAACAAGTGACTACGTACGGAGCAAAATGAGTGAAGTGAGCGTAGAGGCATAGGGATAATGTAGGAATGAAGTCTTTGCGATCCATGATTCCCCATCTCGGTCAGAGAGAACTATTCAACTAGTCTTCGCAGTGAAGTGACAATACATGCTCCAGCAGATGGGACACTTAATTAATAAGCTGAACCAGCGTGTTGGTGTTACTAAATCAGCCTTACCCAGTACTGCCATCATGTTTTCCAGTAGAGCACGCTTCTATCCTCCATTAACTGACATATGGTCCCTCATGTGGTAGACCCACATGTCATCGGTGTAACTATTTACACTCCGAAGGACGGTATATCCTGGTAGTAGTAATAGAATTGAGATTTACTGCACTTTCTTCCCCGTCTTCCACTCTTCTTCCTCCTCTCTTCTTCTTCCTCCTCTCTTCCCCATCATCGGCACACCATTTCCCCCCGCTCACTGCTTGCCCGCCCGCGCTATCTTCCTTGGTAGCTCGTGCGTACCATATCCCCCCACTCACTTCTCGGCCACACGAGGAGAAGCTTCTTCGCTCGATCGCCCGAATCCACTTCCCCACTGGCTCGCATGAACCGAAAACCCCAATGGCAGAACCGACTGACACGCAAAGCCGCGATTGGAATTCCCTCCCCTATGTTCTCTTGGAGCAGATCTGTAATCGTATGGACCTACTCAACACCGTCTGTCTGGCCGCATGCTCGGTGTCTTTGTACCGTCTACTCGTCTGCAACCGGCCGACTCTTTTCAAGACACCCTGCTTGCTGATGCCCGATCCTCGCAGGTGGCCCAGACACTGACTTGACGATCCTACGGAGGTTGTCGTGGTGCCCCTCGACATGCTACCACTACCCGTCCACCTGCCCTTCATGCGCGGCCACTACTGGGCGGGCATGAAGGCCAACTGAATCGTCCTCATCCACCAATCCAGTAGTCCGTGGCGTCTCGTGGATATCTACACCCAGCAAGAGATCACCCTTCCATCTTTGGATACCGCCGCCACCGAGCCTCGCGGCCCGCCGGACACTCCTGCCTACTATGCATGAGACACATCAAGCTTTTGGCTCGACCTCTGTTTGCTGAAGGTTGTAATCTGCGAAGTGTCCACACCATCAGAAGACTACATGGATTACAAGCTCATTGTCGTGTTCAACATGGGATTAGTCTATCTGGAATCCGGTCGCCATACATGGTTATGGCTCATTGTCGATCCTCTTCACCCAACACTTCTGTCTGATGCTATAGTGCATGATGGCATCGTTTATGAGGTTGACGCACGGATTGGCTGCCTATACTGGTGGAATCTATCGTCATGTAATTGTTCTATCTCATCTCATCTTTAACTTAAGAATACGACTGCCTGTTCATTGTTACAAACATAGAATATATAGTATGTCTATAACCACATCATTGCTATATGTTCCTCTCATTTCCTAGATTTTTATGACCACACATGTTATTGTTAGAGTTGATATCTAATGGTATCTAATGACCACACATCATAGACAGAGAATAACCTCACATATGAGAACAATTGGTATCTAATGATTTTTAGTATAGATATTATGAGTATAACCTCATGATTGCTATATGTTACTCTCATTTCCAGGATTTTTATAACAACGCATGTTATTGCTTAGAGTTGATATGATAACTGTAGTAAGTGCTATGGTAGAATATGAGTAGGCCCCTGTCATATCTCTGTTTTCCTCTCATTGTTACATGATGTTTGAACCATGATATATTGCTAGAATATGAAAGCCATTGGCTTATTTTTTAACTTGGGGTATGATTATGACCACGGCATTGCAATTCTCTCTGCCTATGATATGTGTCACTGTTAAAATAATCTTAATTCCACACATACTCTGAACATGATTGTTTATTTTTGTCCTTTTGGTCTCCAATTTGAATTGTTGCAGCAGACGCAAATGCGCTGGCCTTCATGATTCCAGGACCTGGAATCATACCAGCAGATGGGTGGTGGTTTATCGCTCGTTCAGCTGACTGTGGTCATTTGATGCTCATTTGCACTTACCAAATTGACCAAACCATTTCATCAAACCACATGTAGTACAATGCCTGGGGCATTCATGACATTGATGGCTATGGCTGCTTCATGTTCGAGAAAGATCCCAGCTCTGTTGGGCCAGGCGTATTCAACTGGAGGCGGGTTTACAGCCTCTGCAACCACTCCATGTTCCTCGGGCTCAGTTATCCGATCATCCAACCAATCATTGATCATATCACCGGTGATGATTACCGTGCTATGCAACTTCCATTCGCCAGGGGGGACTGTGTTTACACATCATACCATGGGTTTCATGAATCACCATATCCAGAGATTCGTCGACACAGCTTGTTGCCAGATAATCTTTAGTGTGTGAAAGGCATCAAGCTTCCATGCGATGGATGGCTTTTGCAAACCCGACATGCGGCGATGTGGTTCATGCCAACAACAAATATGCACAACTTGATTTGTACTGATATGTAGACTGAGCCATGTATTCTGCTGCTGTAGCACGACCCTCTTTTGTTGGATATTATGTACTGTTGTTAGTTTGAAGCACTCCTCCGGGTTTGAAGGATAGATACCTTTCTCGGGATCAAGTGCATCCTAACTCACCGCGTAAGATGTACTGATTATGTTGATTGAGATGTTGTTCATTATATATATATATATATATATATATATATATATATATATATATATATCACTTAGGCTTCAAGTGTGTACTTGTTAGTTAAACCTATGGTTAAAATGTGACACTAAATACGACCAGTAAGTAGTACATTAGCAGTACTAGTATATGTCGGTCAAATTATTCATCATGTCCACACATTGAATTGACGTGACAACATGCTGCGCGTGAGGTGACACAAGAATCCCGGCAGCGTGTTCGAGTATTCTGGACTTCAGATTTGGAGTACCACTTATCTGTCAAAATCTTTCATCATTCACTTAAAACAGTCGATTGATCATACATTGAGTACCATATAACTGGAATTAACCCATGCAAGTCAAAGAAGGATTGGCCGGTGCTGCCGGTTGGCGTCAAGTTTGATCCCACGGATCAGGAGCTGATCGAGCACCTTGAGGCCAAAGTGAGTCTTGACAACATGAGATCTCACCCTCTCATCGATTTGTTCATACCAACCATCGACAGAGAGCACGACATATGCTACACCCATCCTGAGAAACTTCCATGTAAGACACCGATCGGCCGTCTACTTGCACAAACATATTCCTTTGTTTATAGCTCTATTTTTCTTTTTAGACGCAGACCTGATGAAGCAATTACAATTTGACAGTTAATAAAAGTGAAACAAGTGATCGCAACATGCCAAAGATTTTATGAAAATGCCAACTACGTACACTAAAACTTGTATTCGGCTAACATCCGCAGTATCACACCGAGTGGCCTAAGCAAGCATTTCTTCCAGCCGCAATTCCGTATGCTCAAAAGGCACGTGGACGCGTTGCAAGATACAGTCAGAGTGCGGCATGCACGCGATGTGGCACAACACCAGTAATACCTTGCCGGTGATGGTCAACAGCCGGCAGACGGGCAGCAAAAAGGTTATGGTGCTGCACTGTCAGGACCCCGATTCCAAGTCACATCGATCTAGCCGGTAACACCTCATATCACTTTGTGGCCTCACGCATGGTATTCCCACGGGTGTCGCCTTACCATGGCCCGGGACCGTTTGCGCCTTTTGGCTCACGATATGATAGTGTCGCTAGCATCCATATGACAGAGAACCCGGCCGACATGGCTAGTCGTGAACCCAAAGCGGCACTAACCCATGGGAACAGCATACATGAATCACATCGAGCATGTCGGTCAAGAGCGTGTGAATCCGGTCAGTAGCACTGGCTAACAGGACTCCGGGAACCCGGCTGTAGAAAGGTGCTAGGCAGGACTCGGATGTCACCGCATGACATTTCCCGAAGGGATGTATACAGAACGGCGAAACACATGTCGGCTAGCCAAGTGTCCAGAGCAAGAGTGTTGGGCTAGCAGGACTCCGGTGAACCGGGTCAGAAGCGGACTACTATCGCCAGAAGCACTAGACTACATTTCCCCATATGAGAGGCTGCCAAGGATAAACAACTAGATTGTCGGATCCCACACATACCAAGCATTTCAAACATACACACAATATGCTCAATATGTGTAAATACAACATGGCATCACAACATAACTCTACGACTCAAATATTTATTCATTAGGCTCTGAGGAGCGAGATATTACAAACATGGGTCTCATGACCCAACACTCAGAGCATACAAGTCAAAACACAATCGGAAGCTTAACATGTCCGAAAGTACGTACATCTACAAATGAAAAAGGCCGAGAAGCCCGACTATCTACCATATCTCGCCGAGGGCACAAGATCGTAGCTGAGGTAGCAAGCTAAACGCTGAAGTCCACGCTGAACTACTAGCGAGACCGACGCCTCTCGCAAAACATAAAATAGGCAAACGTGAGTACAAATGTACTCGGCAAGACTTACATCGTAACTAACTACATATGCATCATTGTCAACAAAAGGGAAGGTAGGGTTTAACCGCAGCAAGCCAGCTTTGACTCTGTGGCTATCCTGAACTACGACCGCAAGTAACTCTTTTGAGGTGGCGACACGAGTCCACATATTCACCATATCAATACACCACTATGGATCCGCTCCCGTCTTCCTACGAGAACGCCATCCATAGCACTCACGCTTATCTTGCGCATTTTCGAGTATCCACTTTCACTTGTCTATGAACTGTTATAGGCAACCAGAAGTCCTTTACCGCGGACACGGCTATTCGAATAGATGATGTTAACCCTCCAGGGGTGTACTTCTTCACACACGCTCTCGCCACTTGCCACCATGTACACTACGTGTATCTCGGCAACCTTCAAGCGGAAGCCTGGCGAGGGAGTCGGCCACGACCTGACTAACCACACAAGTCTCTAGTCCAGGTTTATCGCCTATTCGGGTTCCATCCGCGAGGAGATCCGCCGGGTGTCGCCACGGCCCCAAACGATGACAACAGGTTCCCGAGGCACCAAACGGGCGTCCTGCACACCGTGCCTCGTGTCTCTACCGCAACATAGCCCACCCCTAGGGTCAGCGCCACGCACGGCCCCCAACACATATCCTACAAACACCGTAAACTAGTTGCAACTCCCGGATGTAGATCAAGTTGATTAATAAGTCGAGAGAGCTTGGAGTGCCCGGAGCCCAATGTGTGGTAGTAACTGCTTCATGGATCACAAACAAAGAACTGGGCCTCGAGGAAGGCTGCAATGAGACAACCCACCATGTACTCCTACATGGCCTCTCACCGCTACCTTTACCAAATCGTGTTCACACACTTAGCTCACACACAGTAGGGCATGTTCATCATCATTCCAATTCATTCCCAATGAATCAGACCTGACTCAACTCTAAGCAAGAGCGTGCATGACAAACAAGCATGAATGAGTAGGCATAACAGGGCTCAAACAACTCCTACTCATGCTAGTGGGTTTCATCTAATTACTGTGGAATGACAGGTCATGCAGAGGATAAAGGGGTTCAGCTACCGCAGCAAGTAACAAATGAAATCGTTGTTGTCCTAATGTAGTTAAAGAGAGCAGGAGCGAGAGAGTGGGATTGTATCAGAATGAACAAGGAGGTTTTGCTTGCCTGGCACTTCTGAAGATAATATAGTTCTTCATTGGTGTCATTGATCTCTTCGTCGGAACATCGTCTACTGAGAGGGGACGGTTACCGGAAAACAAAGAAGGACACAATCAATGCAATGCGACAATATGATGCATGCTATGACATGGCAATATGATGTGTGATAGGTCTAATGCAACTTGGGACAGAAAGGTTTGAGTCCATTTGAACCAAAATGATCACCCAAAATAATAAGTGATATAAGTGCATTAGCTTGTTTCACCTAAACAGCAAGGTTAAAGTGTTATGACATGCATGGAACTAGTACGGATGGACAGATTGGATTTTTCTGATCATTTTTCATATATAACTTGTTTGATTTGGAGCTACAGATTAATTTCTATGATTTTCAGAAGTTTAGAGCATTTTCTGAAGTTTATAAACCTTTTCTGATTTATTTTAATTCCAGAAAATACTTCATCAAGGCCGGCATGATGTAAGGCTGAGGTCACCAGTAAACTGGTCGGTCCAGTCAAACCGACCAGTGGGTCCCGTCATCGAAGAGTTAGTTAAACTAACTAAATTCAATTAGCGCTTAATCCTCGGTTAGTTAGCGTATGGCCCCACTTGTCATAGACCCAAGGGTCAAACCGGGCCCACCTGGTCAACTCAACAATAGGTCAACTCGCCGGCGTTTAGCCGCCGGCGAGGCCAGACGCGGCGGAGGAAGTGCAAAATCGTGCTCCGGCGACCAAATGGGCAGCGGAGGCCATCTACGGGGAGCTGGAGGTGCGCCGCTTCTATTGGTGGTGGTGTTTGGGCTTGGGGTGGTCGGAAAAGACGCCGACGATGATGTTGGCGGCTGCCGGAGCTCGGGCGAGCTCGGGGTCATCGCTAGGGGGCACAGCAGGTCGAACGGGTGGGTGCGCCCGGCTCCTGGGAGAGTGCTGAGCACGGGGCAAAGCTCGGGCGTGTGTGGCGGTAGCTGTGGCCTCGGCGGCGAGGAGGCACGGCGGCGGCGAGCTTCGGCCGTGGTGGAAGACGGGGCTAGGGGACGGAAACGGAGAGGGCGAGCAAGGAGAAAGAATCGGGAGCTCACAGGGAGTCGTACGGCGGTATCAGCGGGCCCGGGGACAGGCTGGAGACGAGGTGCGGTCGCCGGCGATCTCGCCTGCCCGAGGTAGAAGACGACCATGGTGACGGCGTTCGAAGGCGTCTTGTGCCGCGTGGCTCGGCAGAGAGGCGTAGGCGAGGGTGGCGGAGCTTCTGGGCATGTAGGAGGGGCGAGGGGGAGGCGGTGGCCGCGGTTGCGCACGTCGGCGGCGACGACAGCGCTCGGTGGTTGCGTGCGAGAGAGCTAGAGGAGGAGGGGAGTTCGGGGAGAGGCTGAGAGGGCCTGGGGGGCGTGTGGCGTCTCCAGGGCGATGTCGGGGAGGCGACAGCAAGCAGGAGGTGGCCGGGCACGACGTCGGCGCTCGCCACCGAGCTGCTTCGTGCGCTGGCAAGGGGAAGAAGACAAGCGTGCCCCTGGTGGGCTGGGCCGCCAAGTGGACTAGCCAGGTGGGCTGGCCAGCACAGGTAAGGCCCAGCTGGGTTTCCCTCTCTCTTTCTCTTTATTTGTTTCAGTTTTCTATTTTATTCCTCTGTTTTGAATTAGTAAAAATACTAATTCATTTCATAAAATCCTGGAAATAATTATGGGTGCTTTCTGAATTATTCCAAAGGACCCTTAACAATTTCCAACATTTTTGGAGCATGTGAAATATATATAGCATTAAATAGCTCCAATTCAAATATGTTAGAATTAATTCAAAGTCCAAATATGTCCTGCAAAAATGTGAACCATTTTTGGTAGATGCTTCCACCTTGATCCAGAAATGATGAACATTTTTTTAAAGGGCATTTTGAAATCATTGAAAAATATTTTGGTTGAACCTATTTGAATTCCTTTTGATACTAGGGTTTGAACATCCCCATTTTCAAATTCATTGAAATTTAAACATGATGCATCACTCTAATGCAAGCACTAAGCATTACCAGAACTGGGGATGTGACAACTCACCCCCACTAAACAAGAATCTCGTCCCGAGATTCAAGACGTGAGGTAAGAAGACAGAGAGGGCACAAGCTAACACGGTCTTCACGATCCAGGTTGCACTTCATAAGAATTTTGATTCGATCACCATCTTGTCTCGGTGTCTTGTTCTGAAAACTTCAGCTATCATGACAACAAGAAGAAAGGGGGAATTTTAGAAGAATTGAAATTCTTGAGGTTCGAGCAAGTTAGGATCATCTTAATGATCTCAAGATCAACTCACGGAGTAAGACATGAAAACATCTCTGGAGCTGAGAGGCAAAACATGCATCAGGAGCGACAGAAGAAACAATTTGACGAGGGTTTCAAAGTAGCGAGGAAAATTGCCATGATTCCAAAACGAGGCACCTCGGGGAAGGTGACTCGAAGAACTATTCCCTTAAGTGGCAAAAGAATTACTTTTGATATCTAGATCATTGAAACTCTTTATACCAGCCTAAGGCAATCATAAACGATTGTTTGGCGGAGTTCAAAGGAATGGCATATCCGGATTCGAATGGATGATGTGGACTACCTTGTTGAAGACAACACGATGGATGATTTGCTTATCATCGGAAATGGATGGGACCCATGGTAGGACCACTTTTGGAGATGATCCTAAACAACAATTACTGAGAGGGCAGCCCATGGGAATTGGCGCAATGGCGGTGCGAGCTTGGAACAACATGCAACTGTTGGGAATGTTCCAACCATCATATCTGCCTGAGATTCAGATCCGATTGGTGTCAGAATAGTCCAGACTCACCGAGTCTAGAAGATAAATGAAAGTTTGCAACACAAATCGAGGAGAAGATGTTGCGAGATTCTCGGGAAATGAACTACGATAGCAAGCTCCAAAACATGAGTTGGTACTGCTACTAACATGTGAACACGATGTCCCAGACAATCAAGCCCACGTAGTAGTCTTATAATGAAGGACTACCGAGTTCAGGTGGGGAACCATCATCGAGGATATCGAAGTCCTTGTATAAGCCGCGGTCTTAAGAGGGAACTTATTCTACTTGAACAAATCAATCAGTGGCTTGGTGTGCTAAGAATACATATAGAATGAAGGTTGCAAGTCTCCAGACCACAGAATACTTCGCACGTATGCATGACTGACTTGGAATGATTCCAGGGGAAGCAAAACAAACTTTCTCGAATTCACGGCGACCACTTGCTTCAAATGCACATGAACTAGAGGAAGTCACTTCTTTCATCCAAGCATAAGCTTCATGAACGGAACACGAAGGCATTGCTTACAAAGTTTTCAACACTAGGTTGATGTTCAACATGAATCATGGGGGAGACAAGAATGTCAAATGGGCTCAACAACAACTCATTGGAATTTCCATATCATCGACTTCCACCATCATGTGAACACGGTGATAACATTGGTCGACCTAAAGATGTAATGGTGTATGCTCGAGGATCAACCACGAGTAAGACAACATTACGAACATCGTTGGTTCTGATTTGACTTGACGATAGCCCATACTCAAGTCAAAGTTTTGACAAGCCAATAGATCCAACAACTGATCACAGGGACCAGTCGATGAAGATATCATCTTTCTTCAACACACACACACACCGGGATATCCCTTGGGGATGAACTAAGTCAGGTAAGCTTTTATCTTCCAACTATCCCAGTTGTTGTTTAGCTTAACCAACTAGCTCAGGGGTATCCAACACGGATTCTTGGAGAAGGGGTGGTTTAGAGGAAAACCAACTTGATCACGAGCTCAACATAACAGTCAGGTAACAACCTGGTAACACTTCCAAGAAGATATTTGGAAAGTCACGAACCACCGATATATTACTAAGCTCGAGAATAATCTTGCTTTTCAGGGCAAGACGATATGATCAAAAGAGTGAGGGACTGACACAATCCTAACTCATTGATCGAAGAGTGCACCAGAAATAAGGACTAGATAGCACGATCAATCTTAGGATGATGATTTAATAACCAACACGCCAAGAATGATAATATTGTCCATTTACTACCAAGCAACGAGTTGCTCGAAGTATTGATTTCGCACATCACAGTACACTTGTCGGCATTCCGGTTACATTAACATGGGACCGAGGAATGAATAATGATAGCGAGAAGTATCACTACGCCAAGAATTCATAAGGGAAGGTGCAATTCTCATGACGTTCCTGACATAAAGTGGGTAATACTTCAGGTAGAAATGTAACAAAAGCTGAATTGGCATTTTGATCTGCGGAATACAACTACTTTGACCACTCCAAAAATGGATGAGGTGTCGAGTTTGTTTCTCCTAGTCATTCCGTAATAGAATGGCTTGACGGACCAAAAGGATAATAGGCATCGATAAACACGATCGCACACATACTCTTGACTATCAATTGATAGACGGGGGGTCAGAATACAACTAAGGAGGAACAACTCGAGGAACATATAACTTCCTGAGCTGTGGATGCATAGGTTAGTATGTCGAGTCAAGTTCAACAGGTTTCTTCCAGATAACCCATGCAGGAAAGTAGGACTGGCAGATTCACAATGTAGAACGAAGAACTCATCAAAAGCACTCTTATTGTGATCTTTTGGTTCAGCGAGGAACTTCTGCCAAGATGGTTCATGGTATTTGGAAGAAGGGAATACCACGGACCTCGAGGACTATCACAAAAGTTACTAATAACCTAAAGGTACGAGCAACACTATCAACATGAGGTAAGTAGAGTGAATTTTGGGTTCAAAACCGTGAGTAGAATACCCATCGCTAGGTAGCATCACGGATGCTTTCGGAAATGACGGCAAGATTCATCACACTGGAAACACAAAACATAGCTAGATTACTAGGTGACTCCCTAAAACACCTAGGGTCATAATAATAGCTCCAACATATATGTCAAGGCAATAAATTACCTCAACGCACCAGTTAGTGTGCTTATTCTGACCAAAAAGGACATCGGGAATGGAAAGAAAGGATTTGCAAATGCATCAGACTATTTAGAGACCTGGGATGACTCGGACAGCATAACGGCTTTAAATGCTCAAAATGATTTGAGACATCCTGCAAAATAGTGGCATGACCACTCAACATCACAATATCAAGGTTCTGAGACCAACTATGAACACACGGAAGTAGTAGAAACTGAACTGGGCTTAAAACCAACAATCTTAAAGGTCTATGGATTAGTAACACGTCATCCTAATAAATAGATGAGAAGGCCTAGTTCTTAATCCTAGTAGAAGAGAAGAGGATGACTCAGATCAGAAGGCCATGAGGTATAAGGAGTAAAAAGGGCCTTACATTCCCTTCCACAATCAATTCCCTTACATAACTAAAGCATTTCTAGACACAACTTCGACCAGTTTGGCTTGGTAATCCTACAGCAACAAAGCTCGATACCAACGCTGTCAGGACCCCGATTCCAAGACACATCGATCTAGCCGGTAACACCTCATATCACTTTGCGGCCTCACGCATGGTATTCCCACGGGTGTCGCCTTACCATGGCCCAGGACCGTTTAGCCTTTTGGCTCACGATATGATAGTGTCGCTAGCATCCATATGACAGAGAACCCGGGCCGACATGGCTAGTCATGAACCCAAAGCGGCACTAACCCATGGGAACAGGCATACATCAATCACATCAAGCATGTCGGTCGGCGTGTGAATCCGGGTCAGAAAGTAATCGGTCTAACAGACTCGGGAACCCGGGCTGTAGCAGTAAGGCGGGACTCGGATGTCACCGCGTGACATTTCAAGGGCGACCACAGAACGAAGTGAAACACATGCCGGCCAGCCAAGTGTCCAGAGCAGTAGTGTTGGGCTAGCAGGACTCCGATGAACCGGTCAGAAGCGGACTACTATCGCCAGAAGCACTAGACTACATTTCCCCATATGAGAGGCTGCCAAGGATAAACAACTAGATTGTCGGATCCCACACATACCAAGCATTTCAAACATACACACAATATGCTCAATATGTGTAAATACAACATGGCATCACAACATAACTCTACGACTGAAATATTTATTCATTAGGCTCCAAGGAGCGAGATATAACAAACATGGGTCTCATGACCCAACACTCAGAGCATACAAGTCAAAACACAAGCGAAGCTTAACATGTCCGAAAGTACGTACATCTACAAATGAAAAAGGCTGAGAAGCCCGACTATCTACCGATCTCCGCCGAGGGCACAAGATCGTAGCTGAGGTAACAAGCTAAACGTCAAGTCCACGCTGAATTACTAGCGAGACCGACGCCTCTGCAAAACATAAAATAGGCAAACGTGAGTACAAATGTACTCAGCAAGACTTACATCAGAACTAACTACATATGCATCATTGTCAACAAAAGGGGAAGGTGGGGTTTAAATGCAGCAAGCCAGCTTTGACTCTGTGGCTATCCTGAACTACGACTGCAAGTAACTCTTTAGAGGTGGCGCACACGAGTCCACATATTCACCATATCAATACACCACTATGGAGCCGCCTCCCTGCCTTCCTACGAGAACGCCATCCATAGCACTCACGCTTATCTTGGCGATTTTAGAGTATCCACTTTCACTTGTCTATGAACTGTTATAGGCAACCCAGAAGTCCTTTACCATGACACGGCTATTCAATAGATGATGTTAACCCTGCAGGGGTGTACTTCTTCACACACGCTCTCGCCACTTACCACCATGTACCAGTCGTGTATCTCGACAACCTTCAAGCGGAAGCTTGGCGGGGGAGTCGGCCACGACCTGACTAACCACACAAGTCTCTAGTCCAGGTTTATCGCCTATTCTGGTTCCATCTGCAAGGAGATCCGGCAGGGGTGTCGCTCACGGCCCCAAACGATGACAACAGGTTCCCGAGGCACCAAACGGGCGTCCCGGCACAACGTGCCTCGTGTCTCTACCGCAACATAGCTCACCCCTAGGGTCAGCGCCACGCACGGCCCCCAACACATATCCTACAAACACCGTAAACTAGTTGCAACTCCTGGACAGAGATCAAGTTGATTAATAAGTCGAGAGAGCTTGGAGTGCCCGGAGCCCAATGTGTGGTAGTAACTGTTTCATGGATCAAAAACACAGAACTCAGTTCCTGAGGACGGTTGCAATGAGACAACCCACCATGTACTCCTACATGGCCTCTCACCGCTACCTTTACCAAATCGTGTTCACACACTTAGCTCACACAGTAGGACATGTTCACAAACCATTCCAATTCAGTCCCGATGAATCAGACCTGACTCAACTCTAAGCAGTAGCAGGCATGATAAACAAGCATGAATGAGTAGGCACAATAGGGCTCAAACAACTCCTACTCATGCTAGTGGGTTTCATCTAATTACTGTGGAATGACAGGTCATCTAGAGGATAAAGGGGTTCAGCTACCGCAGCAAGTAACAAATGAAATCGTTGTTGTCCTAATGCAGTAAAAGAGAGGAGGAGCAAGAGAGTGGGATTGTATCAGAATGAACAAGGAGGTTTTGCTTGCCTGGCACTTCTGAAGATAATATAGTTCTTCATTGGTGTCATCGATCTCTTCGTCGGAACATCGCCTACTGAGAGGGGACGGTTACCGCAAACATGTATGACACAATCAATGCAATGCGACAAAGATGATGCATGCTATGACATGGCAATATGATGTGTGATAGGTCTAATGCAACTTGGGGATGTAAAGGTTTGAGTCCATTTGAACCAAGGATTCAAGTGATCACCCAAAATAATAAGTGATATAAGTGCATTAGCTTGTTTCACCTAAACATCAAGGTTAAAGTGTTCTGACATGCATGAAACTAGTACAGATGGATAGATTGGATTTTTTGATCATTTTTCATATATAACTTGTTTGATTTGGAGCTACAGATTAATTTCTATGATTTTCAGAAGTTTAGAGTATTTTCTGAAATTTATAAACCTTTTCTGATTTATTTTAATTCCAGAAAATACTTATCGTGTCAAGATGACGTAAGGTCGAGGTCAAGAAAGTCAACTGGTCGGTCCAGCTAAACCGACTGGGTCCCGTGCTGTTAGTAGTTAGTTAAATTAACTAAATTCAATTAGCGCTAATCTGGTTAGTTAGCAGGGCGGGCCCCACTTGTCATAGACCCAAGGGTCAAACTGGGCCCACCTGGTCAACTCAGTCAACAGGTCAACTCGCCGGCGTTTAGCCGCCGGCGAGGCCAGACGCGGCGGAGGAAGTGCAAAATCGTGCTCCGGCGACCAAATGGGCGGCGGAGGCCATCTACGGGGAGCTGGAGGTGCGCCGCTTCTATTGGTGGTGGTGTTTGGGCTTGGGGTGGTCGGAAAAGACATCGGCGACGGTGTTGGCTGCTGCCGGAGCTCGGGCGAGCTCGGGGTCGTCGCTAGGGGGCACAGCAGGTCGAACGGGTGGGCGCGTCCGGCTCCTGGGAGAGTGCTGAGCACAGGGCAAAGCTCGGGCGTGGGTGGCGGCAGCTGTGGCCGTGGCGGCGATGAGGCGCGGCGTTGGCGAGCTTCAGCCGTGGTGGAAGACGGGGCTAGGGGACGGAAACGGAGAGGGCGAGCAAGGGAAAAGAATCAGGAGCTCACAGGGAGTCGTACGGCGGTCTCAGCGGGCCCGGGGATGGGCTAGAGACGAGGTGCGGTCGCCGGTGATCTCGGCTGCTCGAGGTAGAAGACGACCACGGTGACAGCGTTCGGAGGTGTCTGGTGCCGCGTGGCTCGGCAGAGAGGCGTAGGCGAGGGTGGCGGAGCTTCTGGGCATGTAGGAGGGGCGAGGGGGAGGCGGTGGCCGCGGTTGCGCACGTCGGCGGCGACGACAGCGCTCGGTGGTTGCGTGCGAGAGAGCTAGAAGAGGAGGGGAGCTCGGGGAGAGGCTGAGAGGGCCTGGGGGCGCGTGGCGTCTCCAGGGAGACGTCGGGGAGGCAGCAGCAAGCAGGAGGTGGCCGGGCGCGACGTCGGCGCTCGCCACCGAGCTTCTTCGTGCGCTGGCAAGGGGAAGAAGACAAGCGTGCCCCTGGTGGGCTGGGCCGCGAAGTGGACTAGCTAGGTGGGCTGGCCAGCACAGGTAAGGCCCAGGTGGGTTTCCCTCTCTCTTTCTCTTTATTTGTTTCAGTTTTCTATTTTATTCCTCTGTTTTGAATTAGTAAAAATACTAATTCATTTCATAAAATCCTGGAAATAATTATGGGTGCTTTCTGAATTATTCCAAAGGACCCTTAACAATTTCCAACATTTTTGGAGCATGTGAAATATATATAGCATTAATTAGCTCCAATTCAAATATGTTAGAATTAATTCAATGTCCAAATATGTCCTGCAAAAATGTGAACCATTTTTGGTAGATGCTTCCACCTTGATCCAGAAATGATGAACATTTTTTTAAAGGGCATTTTGAAATCATTGAAAAATATTTTGGTTGAACCTATTTGAATTCCTTTTGATGCTAGGGTTTGAACATCCCCATTTTCAAATTCATTGAAATTTAAACATGATGCATCACTCTAATGCAAGCACTAAGCATTACGAGAACTGGGGATGTGACATGCACACCAACAAGAACTTCGACCAGCAGAGGACCCACTAGGTGATGCACCAGTACCACCTCGGGGACCTGGAGCAAGAGAAGGAGCGGGAGCTGGTCCTCTGCAAGATTTTCTACCAGACGGGCCAGGAGTAAAAAGATTATAAGTTAGTTTGGTATTGGTACTTGTACTACCTTGTCGTCCGCAAGTTGTTATTGTTGTTAACGATCTTTTGGTATGAACTTGGCATTTGCTTCCAACCATCATGCCGAGGGTCGACATGGATATAAAGATGAATCATTTATTTCGAAATGAATTTTTAGGCACCTGATTTTTTTTTTGATGGGTAGCATTAGCACCTGCCGTTCGAATTCCCAGTTCTCCAAATTTTTCGAAACAAGTGCATGCTCTTATTATCACGATGAAAAAACAATATCCTCTTTGCATCCCGCTTATCACCAGCATTTTGCAGAATTCTCTCGTTTATTAAGGATGTATATTGTTTTTTCAGGTCGAGCAAGTTTCAACTGGGCTGTAGACTGCCCAGGCTTGGTTTTGTTTTTAACAGGCCCAGCCCATGACGACAACGGGGCACAAAGATCTAGCAGGTATCTACTGGCCTCTGTCCCGCCAGCGTTAGTTATATTTTGTCTTACAACATCCACAGTCACTTTTTTGCTGAATCAAACACACAGCCCAGTTTTATTTTCCTCTTGAAATGCATGTCCTACATCCGTTTTCTAATCTCTACCTATAGTTTTACTAGTTCATATACACGTATCATTATATTGAAAATACATAAAATTCACTTTTCATATTTACATCCTTATTTTTGTTGTTGTTTTCCTCCCAGCTGATTTTTTTACCACTGGTTTTCCCTTAAACCAACTCAATTGTCCCACGTCTTATTTGCTTACAAAAACAAAATGATTTTTTTAGCGAATCAATAAGTTCTTAAAAAATGTTTATCATTTCGGGATTACAAAAGTTCGGACTCCACTGAAATATGCAAAATAAGGTTGAATTTTTTACCGTGGTCCTTGGCAGAAAATGGGCTGTAATAAATTACTTAAGAATTAGCAAATGGGCTACAAATTATTAAAAAATAGCAAATGGGCTCTATGTTGTCTGCCACAGATTTGGAGGCTGGCTTGTGGGCCTACTAAGTTCATGCGTACACAAGATTTATCAAAAAAGAAACTTAGTCAACAATCGACTCTACCAAATACGATCGTTAGATGTCAATCTAACGGCAATCGTGCTTCTTCGATCTCGATTTTCCCTGCCCCACTACCAAACCAAAGCACCATCGTAACCGCCGCTTCCGCCTCCGTGGCCGGTCAGGTGCTGGGCAGGCCTCACGGCCCCATCATATACTCGCATCCCCTGGCCCTGCTCTATCCCTCTACTCACCCACACCTCCTCGTTATTTTCCGCGACGGCAGCCGAACCATTCAACCTCAGATTCCCCATCGCAGGCAACCACCGTGTCTTCCCGGCCCGTGTCGCTCCTCGTGATAGGCCTCGCCGTCGTCCACCGCCCTGGTGCTCTTGGCGCGGCGTGGTCAACGTGGTCAACGAATGACATCCATCGGAAGTGGACTGTACGTGGAGAGGCTGACAGCTGGGTCCACAGCCGCGCACAAGGAAATGCCTCCTTATTACGCGCAAAATAATGATTCCTCCACCTGACATCTGGGACCCGCCAGAAGGGCCTCTGTATTTCGTGAAAAAAACTTTCCCTCCGCTGACAGGTCAGACCCACCAACTATATCTTCGCACGCAAGGAAGTGCCTCCTTATTGCACAAAAAAATGAATACCCCCTGCCAGCTGGGACCCACCACAGTGGGAGGCAGACTTGTGGGCCTACTAAGTTGACGGGGACGGAGGGATTTGTGAACTTAGTCAATATGAACGATTCTAGCTCAAGTGACCGTACAATGTCCATCCAACGACCGTAGTGCTTCTTCAACCTCTGGTCTTCTTGCTCCAGCCGCCCAAACCAGCGCCGGTCGTGCCTCGTGCTCCTGCCTCCCGTGGTCGGGTCAGGATGCGGCGGAGGCCTCACCGCCCCCTACTACTCCCACCGCTAGCCAGGCCATCCCTCTACTCACCCAAACCCCCTGTTATTCTGCAACGACGACAGCCTCACACCACAGCGAACCAGTGAACCCTCATACTCCTCTACGCGTGGGCATCCACTATCGCGTCTTCCCCGGCTCGGCATCGTCCCCTTCCTAGGCCTCACCGTCGTCGACCGCCCTGGTGCTCTCAGCGCGGCGTGGTCAACATGGTCAAGGAATGGCTTCCATCGGACATGGACTGTGCGTGGAGAGGCTGACAGCTGGGTCCATGGCCGCAGCAAGGAAGTGCCTCCTTATTACGCGCAAAATAACCTGACAGCGTGGACCCACCGGACAGGCCACTGTATTTCACGAAAAAACGTTTCCCCCTGACTGCTGGGACCCACTAGCTACATCTTCGCACGCAAGGAAGTGCGTCCGGGCAAAATAAAAACGATTCGCCTCGACCGGCTGGGACCCATCAGCTACATCTTCGCAGGCAAGGAAGTGCCTGACAGTCGGGACCCACCTGGTCGAAGCGTACGTAGCATTGTCATTCTGGTCGCGAACGTGTATGTACATACTGGTCGATGTAGAGGCACGCACGTGTCGTAGTAGAGACATGCACGTAGCATGTACACATACGTACAACGGCCAGTGTGCAAGAAAGAAAATACAACAATGTATGTACATACGGGGAGGGTCTCGAACGCCTACTCGCACATACGTACGGTCAAGGCTCGTGTACATGGCTGGGTCGGAGCGGAGCAACAACGTTGTCGTCGTTTTCATGGGGAGCCAACCGGCTGGGTCGGAAGGGAATGCGTCGTCGTGTTCATTGGGAGGGCTTGGACAGAACAGCCGATGGAAACGAGGCCTGGCGTACCGCAGAACGGAGGAAACGGCCTTGTGTTCGACTGGCCACATTCGAAACGGGATCCTGTTCATCGCGAGGGGTCTGGCGTACCGCAAAACGGAGGAAACGGACCTCCTACGGTCGAAACGGGGGTCCTGTTGATCGGGAGGGGTGTGGCGTACCGCAAAACGGAGGAAACGGACTTGTGTTGGAGCACTACGGTCGAAACGAGGGTCCTGTTCATCGGGAGGGGTCTGGCGTACCGCAAAACGGGACTCCACGGGATACTGTTCATCTCCACCGTCGACCCCCTCCAGCCTCCATGGGCTACTATTCATCCACCGTCGGCCTCCTCTAGCCTCCACCTGCGACTGTTCATCCACGGGCTCCTGTTCATCTAGCCTCCACCGTGCACTACTCCACCGGCTACTGTTCAACCAGCCCTCTCCACGGGCTCCTGTGCAACCACCCCTCCATGGGCTACTGTTCATCCAGCCCTCCGCCGTCTACTGTTCATCCTGCCCTCCACGGGGTGGTCCTGTTCATCCTGACCTCCACGGGGTCCTGTTCATCCAGCCCCAACTGGCTCGATCGATCGGGGTCCTGTTCATCCAGAGGCAACACCACGGGGTCCTGTTCATCCACCCACATTGGGAACTGTTCATCCACCCCCCACCCCCCAGCAACGCTCACTGTTCATCCATAGGCAGCATCGATCGGCTTCAGATAGCAGCAGTAGCAAAGGAATCGCTCGATCGGGTTCAGTTAACAGCCATTGATCGATCACTCGGGTTTAGTAACGCCAGAGTTCGTAGCGGCAATCGCCGGGTTCGATTAGAGCCGAACGCCTCGCCGGGTTCGATTAGAGCCCAACGCCTCGCCGGGTTCACTTAGAGCCCAACGCCGCACTCCACACGCATGCGTGTCACGAGAGAAACGCCTACCGCCGCCCCGACCACCCACCGTAACCGGGAACACCCCGATATTTTCCTCGCCCTCGCTTCTACCACGGTTTTTTCCATCATGGACGGCCCAAAGAATGTCATGCAGCTGCATCTCCGGCCCGCCCAGGACGAAAAGCCCATTTTCTGTCATGATTTTTTGTCATAGAAGTAGGACCCCACCACATCTATGCTGATACCGGGTTTTGTCACAATTATCGTCATAGAAGTGTCATAAGTATGTCAGAAAAAAAATTCGTTCGGCCCAAAATGTCACGGACGTGTCTTTTTTTGTAGTGGCGCCTGGCTAGTCAACCACCCCGGATCCACGGTGGCATCTTGGGAGGAGCTGCGCGGCCTCTTCGTCGTGCGCTTCGCGGCACCGGCGCCCCTCAATGTCGCGGCCGTCCTCGGCGGCTCGCAAGCGCCACCCTCGGACCGTCACACCAAGCTATTCTTTCGCCAGATCTGTGCTGCTTCCACGCGGCAGGGGGCTCCCCCGGGTTGGGTGGCGCCCGAGGCTGACCTGACTTTCGACTCAGGAGATCACCCCGTCACCACCGTCGGATCGAGCGTGCTCCCAATGCTTTGCACGCCCGCCATCTGCAACGTAGCCGTCACCAAGACCCTCATCGACGGCGACGCCGGCCTCAACGTGCTTTTGGTGGAGGCCTTCAGCCTTCTTCACGTACCACTCGAGTGGCTCCGCCCCAGCAAGCCCTTCTCCAGAGTCGGCGACGGCTCCTCTAGCCCCCTGGGGCAAATCCGTCTTCCCGTGACCTTCGGCACCCGCGAGAACTACCGCACCGAGCTGATCGACTTCGACATCGCCCACATTGGCCTCCCGTACAATGCCATCCTCGGGTTCCCAGCTCTGGCCCAGCTTATGGCAGCGACCCATCCGGCCTACAACCTCATGAAGATGCCCGGGGGCAAGGGCGTCCTGACCGTGGTTGGAGATACCAAGGAGGCTCTGGTGGCGCTAAAGCTTGCCCTCAAGACCGCCGTGGTGGCACGCCCGGCGGACGAGGCCCCCTCTAGAGTTAAGGGGGCCGCACTGGCCAAGAAGAAGCAGTTGTTCACTCAAGATCGGGCGGAAACCAAGCAAGTGTCTGTCGAGGAAGATGGATCTCCTAGAGCCACCTTCACCATAGGCGCCAACCTCAACTCAGATCAAGAGGAAGCATTGGTAAAGTTCTTGCGTGCAAACAAGGAAGTATTCGCCAGGGAGCCCGATCAGCTGGTGGGGGTCCCAAGAGGGGTGATCGAGCATCACTTAAGGGTGTGCCCCAATGTGCGCCCTGTGAAGCAGAAGGCACGGTGACAGTCCACGGAGAAGCGGTCCTTCATCATCCAGGAAACCCGCAAGCTGGAAGCAGTAGGTGTCATTCGCGAGGTTCGGTACCCCGAGTGGCAGGCGAACCCCGTCGTTGTGCCAAAGAAAGGCGAGAAGGAGCGCATGTGTGTCGACTTCCCAACCTCAACAAAGCTCGCCCCAAGATCTGCTCCGCTTCGCGCAAGATCGACCAGATCGTTGATTCCACCGCCGAGTGCGACCTGTTGTGCTTCCTGGATGCGTTTTCAGGCTATCACCAGATCAAGATGGCAGTAGAAGATGTGGAGAAGACAGCCTTCCTAAACCCGTGAGGGGTGTACTGCTACACTTGCATGTCGTTCGGGCTGCACAACGCGGGCGCAACCTTCCAATGGCTGATGCACATCGCCTTGGGCTAGGAGCTCGGGAGGAATGCGGAAGCCTACATCGACGATATTGTGGTAAAGTCTCGGGAGGCGAGGACTTTAATTCAGGACCTGGAGGAGACCTTTGCAAGCCTGCGTCAGGTGGACTTGCGGCTCAACCCAGAAATGTGTGTATTTGGTGTCCCCTCCGGAAAACTGCTGGGCTTCCTCGTGTCCCACAGGGGGATCGAGGCCAACCCAGAGAAGGTCAAGGAGATTGAAGATATGAGCCCACCTCAAACCCTCAAGGAGATGCAGAAGCTTGCCGGCTGCGTGACTTCATTGGGGCGCTTCATCTCCAAGCTGGGGGAGCGCGCCCTACCATTCTTCAAGTTGATGAAGAAGAAGGGTCTGTTCGAGTGGACCCCGGAGGACGATCAAGCGTTTCAAGATCTCAAGAGATATCTGACCAGCCTCCAGTGATGGTGGCACCTCGCCCTCTAGAGCCCCTGGTGCTTTACCTCGCCGCCACCCCTCACTCAGCCAGTGCAGCTCTGGTGGCGGTTCGGGAAGAGCTCCAGGCCAAGGACACATCGCGCCAAACCACGCCCCCAGCCGGGGCGACACAAGACCCGAAGGAGACCGCGAGGGCTGCAGCAACGCCAACGGATGACCCGACTCGGCAGGATGGCGACCTCAGGCATGCCGAGGCCCCAACAGGCGACCAGGCTCTGGAGGTCCAGTCGCCTCAGGAGGCGCACCAACCTCCAACAGACGCGACTCCCGTTGACGCGCACGCCCTCGTCGAGCATCCAGTATATTTCGTCAGCACGGTACTGCGGGATGCAAGGGCATGGTACCCCATGCCTCAGAAGCTCTTGCTCGCGCTTTTGGTGGCCTCGCGTAAGCTATAGCACTACTTCCAAGGTCACCCAATCAAGGTCGTCTCGGCCTACCCGCTGGAGAGGGTGCTCAGGAGCCCTAACGCTGCCGGAAGAGTCGCCGAGTGGAATATTTGCAAGCGTTCTAGCTGGAGTTTAGCACAACCAGGGTCATCAAAGGAGCCGCGCTCATCGACTTCGTGGCGGAATGGATGGACACCCAGGAGCTTGAAGCAGGAGAGGATCGGTCCCTCTCGCCGGGGAGTGAAGCGCCGGACGGCTGGGTGATGTACTTCGATGGCGCATTTGCGTGCCAGGGCGCGGGAGCTGGAGCGGTGCTCATCTCGACCACTCAGGACAAGCTCTACTACGCCGTGCAACTCTGCTTCCAACAGGGCGAGAAGGTCTCCAACAACATAGCCGAGTATGAAGGCCTCATAGCTGGCCTCAAGGCTGCGGTGGCCCTGGGGGTGAAACGCCTCACCATCAAGGGTGACTCGCAACTTCTCGTCAACTTCTCCAACAAGGTATACGAGCCGAGGGACGAGCACATGGAGGCATACCTCGTGGAGGTACGCAAAATGGAAAAGCATTTCTTGGGCCTGGAATTGCAGCACGTGCCCCGCGGCACCAACAAGGAAGTCGCAGACATCGCCAAGAGAGCATCCAAGCGGCAACCCCAAGAACCTGGCGTCTTCGAGGAGCGACTCTTCAAGCCATCGGCAACGCCACCATTTTCAAGGACGGCGCTACCTCCGGAGGAGATCCCCCAACCACCTACCTCGGGAGCCCCGGCCTGCGACCCGACATCGGGAGCGCGCCTACTCTTGGCGCTCGAGCCTCAGGAGGGGTGCTGGACCAAGGAGTTCAAGGAGTACCTGACGCAAGGGACACTGCCGGAGAAGGAGGAAGATGCGGAGCGCGTGGCGCGGCAGGCCACGGCATACTGCATCCAGGATTGTGAGTTATACAGGAAGCGGCCAAATGATGTTTCCCTGTGTTGTATCTCCAGGGAGCAGGGGAAAGAGCTGCTAGCTGACATACACAGCGGAGACTGCGGGCACCACTCATCGTCACGGACCCTCGTTGGCAAGGCGTTCCACAGCAGATTCTACTGGCCTACAGCGCTCAACAACGTGACTGAGCTGGTGAAGTCCTGTGAAGCCTTTCAATTCCACGCCAAGCAGATCCATCAGCCAGCTCAGGGCCTCCAGACCATCCCACTCTCGTGGCCATTCGCAGTCTAGGGACTAGATATCTTGGGCCGGTTCCCTCGAGCGCCTGGGGGAAACCGCTACCTCTACGTCGCCATCGACAAGTTCACCAAGTGGGCGGAGGTAGAAGCCGTCTGCACCATCCCGGCCGGATCCGCGGTCAAGTTCATCAAGGGTCTCGTGAGCCGGTTCGGGGTCCCCAACCGCATCATCACAGATAACGGCTCGTAGTTCACTAGCAATCTCTTCAAGACATATTGTGCTAACCTTGGAACGCAGATCTGCTACGCTTCAGTGGCGCACCCCCAGAGCAATGGCTAGGCCGAACGGGCCAACGCAGAGGTTCTGAGAGGCCTCAAGACCAGGATCTTCAAGAAGAAGCTCGAGGCCTACGGCAGGGGCTGGCATGACGAGCTCCAGTCCGTGTTGTGGTCCATCCGCACTACCGCCACCAAGCCAACGGGCGAGAGCCCATTCTTCCTCGTCTATGGAGCAGAAGTGGTTCTCCCTCACGAGGTGAAGCATCGCTCCGCGCGGGTCCTGGCATTTGATGAGGCGCAGCAGGACACCATGCGGGGGATGGACCTCGTGCTGGGAGAGCAACGCTGCCGTGAAGCCACGCTACGGGCGGCAAGATACCAGCAGGCGCTGCAGCGGTATCACTGTCGCAGCGTCCGCTCCAGGACGCTCGAGGTGGGTGACCTCGTCCTAAGGCAGGTGCCCTCCAGGGAAGGGCTACACAAGCTCTCGCCCATGTGGGAGGGCCCGTTTAGGGTCGCCCACGTCTCCAGGCCTGGTGCCACGCGCCTGGAGATGCAGGATGGGGTACCCATCCAGAACGGCTGGAACATCCAACACCTCCAGAAGTTTTACCCATGAAGAAAGGCCCAGCGCTCGTGAAGAAGGCCCAGTGCATGTGAAGGTCTCCGCTCATGACACTCTCACGTAATAATGAGTGGGGTTGTACACGCCCCGGAGTCTCAGGAGTGCTGCCCTCGGGCCTCGGGGGCTCCCTCCCACATCCTAGTGGCAGCACTTAGCTCCGTGCTGGTGAGAAGACAAGAAGACTAGACAAGGTGCCGAACGCGGCTTTTCATTTGCTTTCCATAGTTGGCTTGCCTCTCTTTAATGAAATTTGCTTTCTGGTATTCCCTGCCGGTTTGGTTCCATTGCCTTTTGCCTCTGGTTCTGCTTTCGGCTCCTTGTTTCGACATGTACTCTCTCTCTCGCATGCCTCGCGAGGGGGCTGGATAGGTGCCCTCGTGAGGCTTTTTTCTTGTTCTTCGTGAGGCACCCTCATTCGAGCTCATAAGCTGCCACGCTTCTCTCAATCCGTGCCCCTCGGGTACCGTGATGTGTAGTGCTGGATCGTTGCTGGCGGCGCCTACGACCAGGGCTCGGAAGAACAAAAGTTTCCTAACGAATTTTTGTAGTTCCCAGATGCCTCCCAGGCCAAGGAGGCCTCTCCAGGTACTAGGTAACACGTGCTTCACGAAGCAAAGGCTACATCAAACGTGTCAAGCTAAGTTATCTCTACGTGCCTACATAAAACGTTAAATGCTGCAGCACGACACAGGAACAATAAACATAGCATAGCAACTTGGAAATCATGGTCCGTTGCACGCCCCTACGGGGCCCCATACTTGTCTCTCTCTTAATGCAGGAAGAAAAGGAAGAACAAAACAAAAGCGGCGCATGGCCTTGCAGCAGCTCGCGAGGATGGACCCATGGCACCCTCCTAAGCTCAGTCGGACCCCTCCTCGCGCTTCATTGGGGCGCGGCGGCGAGACGACCCGCTGACAGCTTCGAAGTGAGCGCGGCGGTGTGGCGGCTGGTCGTAGCCGCCGCTGCTAGAGCTGTCACTGGAGGGAGAATCGCTGTAGCTGGGCGCGAGATCATCCTCACCCTCGTCTCGACCGTCGCCAAGGCCAAGCACCTCGTCGTCGTCGTTGTCCTCGGGGCAGCACCTGACGCGGCGGCCATCTTCTCCGAACACCCTCACGTAGAGGGTCGCGTTGCCATCATATTTGAAGTGGAGGGTGCACCACCTGCCTAGGCCGCGCGCGTGGGCAAACGTCTGCCAGCCGTGGGCTAGGGCTGCATTTCCTGCGACGAAGACCTCGGCCGTGACCCACGAAGCTTTGCTGCAGCAGTCGTTAGCCTGCAGCCAGAGCCTGCCTGGACCAGTGGCCGGCAGCTCGCCAGCGAAGAAGCGCGGGAGCTGATGCCATGTGCCGGCCGGGTTCTCCGACCACACGACGAACTCCGGCAGCACCTCTGCCGAGTGGAAGCACGGCCGGGGAGAATGTGCAACCATGGCGCGCCTCCCCTCATCAACGGGGCTGCCATGATCTTGGCGAGTCCCACCACGAGATGAGGCACCATCGCGGCCGCGAGGGGCCATGGCTGGGGTCACGGCATGCTTACAGGGACGGCCACGCCCGCGCTTGGGCGGTGGAGAGCCGGGCCCCTCTTGGCGGGCCTTCCCCTTCTCCGCGGTTAAGAACCTCTTCGTAGGCGCCATGGGGGTCGCTACTAGCAATGGAGCGAGGAAGGAGAAGCGAATGGAGCAGAAAAAGATGAGCAATGGGGGCTCCGCCCCCTCCTCATTTATAGCAGGAGAAGGCCAACCGGCGATCCCCACGATCACACGTAATGATGATCTTTCTCTACATGCAACAGAGACTCATCAAGTCGGGCAATTGCCGAGGCAGCGTGGGGAAGCGGAGACGCCCACATCCAATCAATTGCCACACCTCGAGCGGGGTCACAGGCTGTTGGGGCCCACGGCACTCTGCACTGGCCCTTTGGCTTCGCCTCGAAGCCAAGTCCTAGCGCTCCTTGGGCCCGGGGGCTACTGTCGGCATCCTGGGAACGGGGGTCCCCAGACTTGCCTGCCTGCGGCCCACGGCGTGGCTCCGCCAGTGGCCTTGTACAGCCCATATTCACCAACAAACACTCAAGACCTTCGCGAGGGGCCAAGTCTCGCGAGGCGTACGATGCAAGACCTCCTTGGGGGCAGCCTCACCAGGCTGGCTCGCATGGGGCAGAGAGATCAAGGCAAGGGACACCTCGCGAGGTTCCTGTGACGCAAGCCATGACGACTGAAGCTAGGCGGGTGCCATGCGGGCGACAGCACGTGCAGTGTCCTCGTTTCCTCTTTGGTGCTAAAGAGGCAAGAGCAGGCGAGGAGTCCCGAGGCATCAGGCAAAGGTTTCCATATCGATGCAATGAGACCAAGACCAGTAGGATGATAGGACAGAGGTCACCGTGGAGCCCAAGACAGCGTCACCACCAGAGCCTTTGGCAGGCAAAGAGCACCTTTAGTCAGGATAACTTGTACTAGTTGTCCCCCTTCAAATTGGCAGTTGTGGCATCTCTTCCCGCTCAATATTTGGGAAGAGGACCAGTGCCTCTATAAATAGGACTAGCCAGCACAGTAGGAGGGGGGATTCAGATCATCCTCACCCACACAAGTTCACCGAGCACAAGAACACCTCTCCTCAGGAGGTTGTTCTTCCCTTGTACTGTTCGTGATCAGCCCAAGAGGCAATCCACCACACCACACTGGAGTAGGGTATTACACCACATCGGTGGCCCGAACCAGTATAAATCTCGTGTCTCTTGTGTTGCGGGTTCGTCGAGCTAGGCTTTGAGATCGTGGCGAGGGTGAGGGCGTGATTCGGTAGGGAGAGATCTTTGTGAGCACTCCAGTGTTCGAACCTCAAGGGTTTTACCGGAACCCGAAATCCGACAGCCACCACCATAGGAAGGGGACGGATCATTCAGATCATCATCCCCCACACTAGCTCAAGAACACGCCTCCTGAGGTTGTTCCCCCATTGTACTACTTCATCCTCAGCCCCTCGAGGCCAATCCACCACAAAGCAGGAGTAGGGTTTTACATCGCAAGGTGGCCTGAAGCTAGGTAAACTGTTGTGTCCAATTTCCTTCCTATTCGTCGAGCTAGGACATGGGATTGGAGAGTAGGTAGACTAGGGAGGTTTTTTTCTTCGCACGCACCCCAGAGTTCAAACCTATCAAGGGTTTGCGGAGCCTGAAATCCGACACTGGTCGCTAGGAGAAGAGCATTGTGGGCATGGCGTCGAGGATGGCGAACGAAAACAAGGTAAAATACTTACTCATGGGTGGCGATGTATGCCCTTTTCCTGGCTAGGACCGCGGCGCCCCCGATCTTCCTGATCTTGGGCTTCGTCGCGCCCTGGGGACGAGTCGCGCGCACGGCAGCTGGCTCCAAACGGCGGAGACAGACGACAAGGTGGGGGCGACGCCCCAAGAAAGCAATGCCGCCTCACCCTTCTTCGGAGTCACTCGTCCCAGCCTCCACAAAGGGGTGCTCCCAGACCTCATAACGACCCCAGTGGAGCGCGGGGATCCCTCGAGCGAGTGCTCGGCGGTGGCGTCATCATCAGAGAGACCGCGGAAAAGCTCGGTCTACGATGGGGGAGCGGTATCCGTCACATCGTCTATGGTCGCCTCCGAGTCCTCCTCTCCCTGCCCCTCGGAGTCCTCACCAGAGGACACCCGCATCGGGGAGTTGGGGAGCTTGGGCAGCACGAGCCCCAGCTCATTGAAGATGGGCATGGCGGCGGCCAGCTCCGCCCCATCGCCACTGAGGTACAACGGGAGATAGGCCGCCAGAAGGCTGCCTGGCTCCTTCCCAACCAAGGTACACACGGCCTTGCTTAGTTCCTCGCCAATCAAGATCCCTAGGCGCAGCCAGATGTCTTCCTTCGCGCCGTTGAAATCCCACATGGGGCACAAGTGTGCTTGGAGCGGGACTAGGCACTGCGTCAGGAACTCCCTGACAACCATGGCCCCCATCAGCTCCCTGGATTCCATTCCGCTTGCATCAGCCTTAGGACCGGCGTCGCCTGGGAGTCAGTGAGCTTCTCATGAGCCCACTGGTCCAGCTTCTCCAGCATCTCGGTCTGCAGCTCTAGCCGAGCATGGAGGCCCTTGGCGTCCATGTAAATCCACTTATGCCAAAACTCTTCCACCTTATTCCCGGCCCTCATGAGCGCGTTGCCACTATGGGCCACGACGAAGGAGACATAGCCGAAGCGCTGGGTCGGGTCGTGCATCCGGAGGAAGAAGAAGTGGCGGAGTAGCGCAACGGAGGGCATCACGCCCACGAACGCCTCGTAGTAAAAGGCGAAGATCGACAGGAGAAGGATGGAGTTGGGCCAGGGTGCAGAGTGTAAACCTGATAATGGTCGAGGACGGCGAGGAAGAACTTGGAGAAGGGCAGAACGAGCCCCACGAAGGCGTTGTGGAGGAAGAAGGTATAGAATGTCCCCACCAAGGTCCCCCGCTCGATGGAGCCATCCCAAAGTGTCGTCTCCCTTCCCTCGTTGTCGTTACTCGCCTTCAGCGGGAGCACGGCAGCAAGGTGCCTCGCCTTGATGATGGAGGACGTAATAAGGGCCGACGCGGGCGCAGAGGAGTATGCAGCCAGAGCTGCTGGCTTCACTTTCTTGGACGTCAGATCTGGAGGTGCTCTCCGCATGGAAAAAAGGAGATCTGGAGCAAGACGAAGAGAAGGCAATGAAGTCTCGGTGGTAGGAGCCAGTCTTTTTTGTCAGCCTAGGCAGTTGCTGAGGCGGCGTGGGGAAGAGGAGACACCCATGTCCCATCAACCGCCACGCGATGGCTTGGTCCACACGCGATTGGTGCCCGCGGTGCTTCTCCCTTGCCCTTTGGCTTCGCCTCGAAGCCAAGTCCGAGCGCACCATGGGCCCGGGGGCTACTGTGGGTGTTCTGGGAACCAAGGTACCCAGACTTGCCTGCCTGCGGCCTATGGCATGGCTCCATCGATGGACTAGTATGGCCCATCTTTAGCACCGGCAAGACAAGATGGCGAGGGGCCAAGCATCATGAGGCGGACGACGCCAAGACCTCTGGAGGGAGCGGCCTCCCTAGGCTGGCTCCCGAGGAGCGGAGATTCCTATGCAGGCGCCCACCTTATGAGGTTGAGGTGATGCAAGCCATGATGACCAAGGCCAGGCGGGCGCCAGTGGGTGCAAAGCAGCATGTTTCCTCTTTGGTGCTAAGGAGGCAAGCACAGGCGCTAGGTCCCGAGGAATCAGCCAAAGGTTTTCATAACCGTGAACGAGACCAGCACCGCTAGGACGGCAGGTCGGATGTGTCAGGACCCCGATTCCATGTCACATCGATCTAGCCGGTAACACCTCATATCACTTTGCGGCCTCACGCACGGTATTCCCATGGGTGTCGCCTTACCATGGCCCAGGACCGTTTGCGCCTTTCGGCTCATGTATATGATAATGTCGCTAGCATCCATATGACAGAGAACTTGGGCCGACATGGCTAGTCGCGAACCCAAAGTGGCACTAACTTACTAGGACAGGCATACATGAATCAACAATGAGCATGTTGGTCAGCAGCGTGCGAATCCGGGCTGTAGCACTGGGCTAACAGGACTCCGGTGAACCAGGCTGTAGCAGGCTAGGCAGGACTCCGGATGTCACCGCCTGACATTTCCCCAAAGGGATGCATACATGAACGAAGTGAATCACATGCCGCCACCAAGTGTTTCTGAGTAGTAGTGTGGGCTAGCAGGACTCCGGTGAACCGAGTCAGAAGCGGACTACTATGGCTCATGGAAGCACACGACTACATTTCCCCATAAGAGAGGCTACCAAGGATAAACAACTAGGTTGTCGGATCCCACACATACCAAGCATTTCAATCATACACACAATATGCTCGATATGTGTAAATACAACATGGCATCATAACAAAACTCTACGACTCAAAGTATTTATTCATTAGGCTCCGAGGAGCGAGATATTACAAACATGGGTCTCATGACCCAACATTCGTGAGCATACATGTCAAAGCACATGCGAAGCTTAACATGTCCGAGTACGTACATCTACAAATGATAAAGGCTGGGAAGCCTGACTATCTACCAGATCCTGCCGAGGGCACAAGATCGTAGCTGAGGTATCAAGCTAAACGTCGAAGTCCACACGGAACTACTAGCGAGGCTGACGTCTCTCTGCAAAACATAAAATAAGAAAACATGAGTACAAATGTACCCAGCAAGACTTACATCAGAACTAACTACATATGCATCGGTATTAACAAAGGGGGTGGTGGAGTTTAACTGCAGCAAGCCAACTTTTACTCGGTGGCTATCCTGAACTACGAATGCAAGTAACTCTTTTGAGGTGGCGCACACGAGTCCACATATTCACCATATCAATACACCACTATGGATCCGCTCCTGTCTCCCTACGAGAACGCCATCCAAAGCACTCACGCTTATTTTGCACATTTTAGAGTGTCCACTTTCACTTGTCTATGAACTGTTATAGGCAACCCAAAAGTACTTTACCGCGGACACGACTATTCGAATAGATCATTTATAACCCTGCAGGGGTGTACTTCTTCACACACGCTCTCGCCACTTACCGCCATGTACATATCGTGTATCTCAGCAACTTTCAAGCGGAAGCCTGGCGAGGGAGTCGGCCACGACCTGACTAACCACACAAGTCTCTAGTCCAGGTTTATCGCCTATTCGGGTTCCATCCGGGAGGAGATCCGGCCGGAGTTTCGCTCACAGCCCCAAACGATGTGTGCAGGGTTCCCGAGACACCAAACGGGCGCCCGGTACACCGTGCCACAGTGTATCTACCATATTATAGCCCACCCCTAGGGTCAGCGCTACGCACGGCCTCCAACACATATCCTACAAACACCAGAAACTAGTTGCAACTCCTGGACAGAGATCAAGGCGGTTAATAAGTCGAGAGGGTCCATTGGTTTCGGGCCCAACGCATGGTAGTAGCTGTTCATGGATCACAAACACAGAACTCAGTTCCTAAGGACGGTTTCAATGAGACAACCCACCATGTACTCCTACATGGCCTCTCACTGCTACCTTTACCAAATCGTGTTCACACACTTAGCTCACACACAGTAGGACATGTTCATCATCATTCCAATTCATTCCCAATGAATCAGACCTGACTCAACTCTAAGCAGTAGCAGGCATGACAAACAAGCATGAATGAGTAGGCATAACAGGGCTCAAACAACTCCTACTCATGCTAGTGGGTTTCATCTATTTACTGTGGCAATGACAGGTCATGTAGAGGAAAAGGGGTTCAACTACCGTAGCATGTAACAGTTGAACCGATGTTGTCCTAATGCAGTAAAAGAGAGCAGGAGCGAGAGAGTGGGATTGTATCGGAATGAACAAGGAGGTTTTTCTTGCCTGGCACTTCTGAAGATAGTATAGCTCTTCATCGGTGTCATCGATCACGTCATCAAAAATATCGTCTACTAAGAGGGAACAACCACTGGCAAACACAAAAGAAACAACATTCACTGCAATGCACAAACAAATGAATGACATGTCATGTTAAGGAACTGAATTGACCTAATGCAGCAGTAAGCCAAGTTAATTGAAGTGGAATTCAAACAGGGTTAAACTCCAACTCCAAATGCTAGTTCATAAATTGCCCAAATAATGATTTATCCTATTCAGCGAGGTTAACTTGTTCAAACATGCATGAAAGTGCTATAAATTGATTCTTCATATTTTTCTGATCATTTTTCATATATAATTTATTTCATTCTGAACTATGGTCGAATTTCTATGATTTTTAGAAGTTTAGGTTATTTTCTGAAATTCATAAATCGTTTCTGATTTATTTTATATTCCAGAAAACCTTTACTGCGTCAGCACTAGGTCACGATGACATAAGCATTGACCAAAGTCAAATCTGACTGGTGGGCCCTACCTATCATTGACTCAGGGTGTTAATAGGGGTTATTTAACTTTAATAGTGTCAGTAACAGTGCGGGTCCCACATGTCCTACACACGAGGTTGATTAACTGGGTGATTAGCACATAATATAACCCCGCCACATCAGCGTCACCGGATTAGGCGCCGGCGACCTCACAGTGCGGCGGCGGCTCACCGGGGTGGCGCTAGGGGCAGCGGTTGGGCGCGCTGAGGGCACCAGGAGGGAGCCCTCGCTTGCCCGCATCCAGGGGCATATAGCGGGGCGCAGGGAGACCGAGGTCGACGGCTGCGACCACTTGAGTGGCGGCCGGAGCTACGGCGTCGAGCGGAGCGGGACGAGGCTACAGAGCAGGACAGGAGGCGCGATTGGTGGCGTTGGGCAGCTGACGGCTTGCTGAGCACGTACCGGTGCTCGGACGCGAGCGAAACTCGCTCTAGCCACGGCGGCTTCATGGCCGGCGGGCGGAAGCTCTCGGCTCCGACGGGAAACGAGCTAGCAGAGAGGAAGGGAGGGGGCGAGCATGGGGGAAGGAGCAGGAGCTCACAAGGGGTCGGGGGAGCAGCTCAGCGGGCTTGGGGAAGCTTCTGCGACGGCGAATCGAGGCGGCGGTCGTCGATGGCCGAACTCGAAGCTGAAGACAATGGCAGCTGCTCGAGGCCTCCGTGCTTCCTTCCTTGGGTGCTGAGGTGAAGCGCGAGGTGACGGAAGCTCTGTACGGCTCGGGGAGGCAAGGTGACGGCGGTGGCGTGACATCTTACGGCGGCGTGCTCGAGCGCGTGCGGAGGAGAGTGAGGGAGAAAGACAGAGAAGCGGGCGGGGACGGGGGAGAGTAGGAGGGGAACCAGGGGGAGTGCATGGCGCCCACAGGCGCGGCGGGGAGCGGCGGGAAGCAGGAGGTGGCGCGGCGCGTGGCCAGCGTGCAGCGAGCACGCGCCCTTGTGCCTTCTGGCACGAGGTTGAAGACGACTGGCGCTGAGGAGGTGGACTGGGCCGGCTCGACTGGGCGAACTACAGTAGCAGGTAAGGCCCAGGTACTTCTCTCCTTCTCTCTTATTTCTGTTTTCTAATTTCTGCAGATGTTTTGAATTTGGTTTGCTAACCAAATTATTTTTGCAGCTTGTGGAAATAATTGTGGATGCGAAATGGTTTAACCCAGAACTTCACAAGAAGTTTCAGAATTATTGGAGCAATAAAAATATTTATAGGATTTATTTGCTCCAACTCAAATACATCAGTGGATTAAATCAAAGCCCAAATAATTCCCTAAAAATGTTCACTATTTTTGGCTTGGATCAAAACCCTTGCCAAAATTATCAAACATTAATTAAGGCAGTTTTAGGTTCATTGAAAAATATTCTTTTGGTTGATCCTAGTTTTCAAAGGAGTGCTAGGGTTTGTTAATCCCCATTTCAGGTTTAAGGAAAGATTGCCATGATGCATGGATGCAAATGCAACTATTGCACACAATTAATCTCGGGCTGTGACAACTCACCCCCACTAAACAAGAATCTCGTCCCGAGATTCAAGACGCGAGGTAAGAAGACAGAGGGGACACAAAGCTAACACGATCTTCACGATCCATATGCCCTTCTCGAGGATGTTGGTTCATTGCATCACCTTGACCTCGACGTCTTGCTTTGAGAACTACATCGAACATGACAACGAGAAGAAAGGGAGAGTTTTAGAAGGATCGATCTTCTTGAGGTTTGAGCAACTCAGGATCAACCCATGGAGTGAGACATTGGAAACATCTCTCGAGCTGAGACACGAAGCATACATCCTGAGGGATGGAGTGAAATAGATGACGAAGATTCACTAGGTAGGCAACAATTCCACACTTAAGAAGGTGGTGAACGATTGTCAACGTAGTGAGGAGTTGAGTTGCCATGATACCATAACGAGACATCTTAGAGGAGGTGACTCATAGAGTTATTCCCTTAAGTGGCAAAAATAATTACTTTTGATCCATAGATCATTGAAACTCTTCATACCAGCCTGAGGCAATTCACAATTGATCGTTTGAAGGAGTTCGAAAGAATGGCATACTCAGTTTGGGAAGGAAACTAGAGTTATAAGACAACTCGGAAAATGGAAGGCACATTCCAATACATACCGAGGGTATAACCCAGTGGCTGAGCGTGCTTTCAAGAACTTTAGCATCTCCATATTCATCAAGGTTTTACCAACATCTGTGCCAAGATCATGGTGACACCTCATACTACCATGATGAATAAAGATGGAGGATGCAGGTGCAAAGGAAGACAACACTTTCTCAGATTTTAACTTGGCGAGGCCAAGGAAACGAAATCTGGATGATCAACCGAGAGACATTTAGCACTCCGCTTCTAATGTTCTCCTTGATGTACCGGCTTAACTCAATACCATTCGGTATCTGGAACATCAAATAAAGGTCTGACTTTGGCAGCACAAACATCCATAAGGATCAACTTTTAGTATAGATCAAACGAAATCCTCATGGAGAAGATGGTCAAATTGCTCAATCAAGATACCACAATAGTAGATCTTCCAACTAGGTGTGTCGGCCAAAACATCGACCTTGTAGGAATCTACATCCTAGATATTGGACAAGCCCAACCATCATATCTGCCTGAGATTCAGATCTGGTTGGTAACAGAATACTTCAGACTCCTCATGTCTGAAGAAAAATGAAAGTTTGCAACACAAAACAACGAGATGACGTTGCGAGATTCTCTGGAAATGAACTATGATAGCAAGCTCCAAAACATGAGCTATTTCTGCTACATACATGTGAACACGTTGTCCAAGACAAGCATAACCACGTAGAAGTCTTACAACAAAACACTACCGGGTTCAGGTGGGGAATTATCATCAAGGATATCGAAGTCCTTGCATAAGTCTTGCTCTTAGTAAGGAACTTCTTCTCCTTGAACAATTCAATCAGTGGCTTGGTGTGCTAGGGATACATATAGAGTGAAGGTTGCAAGTCTCCAGACCATAGAATACTTCGCACATATGCATGACTGACTTGGGATGATTCCAGAGGAAGCAAAAATAGACTTTCTTGAATTCACGGTGGCAACTTGCTTCAAATGCACATGAACTAGAGGAAGTCACTTCTTTCATCCAAACATATTCTTCATGAACGGGGCACGAAGATAATGCTTACAAAAGTTTCCAACACCAGTTTAATGTTCAACATGAATCACGGAGAAGATAAAATGTTGCTGATGGGCTCAACAACAATCATAAAGATTTCCATGAAGATGGAATTCCAAAACTATGTGAACAAAGCAATAGCATTGGTCAGAACAAAAGATATAATGTTGTATGCTCGAGGATCAACCATGAGTAAGACAACATTACGAGCATCGTTGGTTCTGATTTGATTTGAGGATAGCCCGTACCCAAATCAAAGTTTGGACAAGAAATAGACCCAACAACTGATCCCGAGAACCAATCGATGAAGATATCATCTTTCTTCAACACACACACGCAGAAGATATCCCTTGAAATGAATTAAGTTAGGCAAAGCTTTTATCTTCCAACTCTCCAAGTTGTTGTTTAGCTTGACCAACTAGCTCAGGGGTATCCAACATAGATTCTTGGAGAATGGCTGGTTTAGAGAAAACCAACATGATCACGAACTCAACATAGCAATCAGGGAACAACCTGGTAATTCTTCCGAGAAGATATACGGAAAATCACGAACCACCGATATGTCACTAAGCTCGAAAACAATCTTGCTTTTCAGAGCAAGACGATATGATCAAATAAGCAAGGGATTGAATAATCCTAGCTCATTGATCGAAGAGTGCACCGGAAATAAGGACTAGGTAGCACAATCTATCTTAGAATGATGATTCAATAACCAACACGCTAACAATGAGAATATTGTCCATTTACTACCAAGCAACTAGTTGCTAGGAGTATTGATTTCACACATCACGGTTCACTTGTCGGTATTCCGGTTGCAACAGCACGACACCGAGGAATGAATAATGATGGCGAGAAGTATCACTACGTCAAGAATTCATAAGAGAAGGTGCAATTCTCATGACGTTCCTGGCATAAAGTGGGTAATACTTCAGGGTAGAACAGAATCAAAAGCTTGATTGCATTTGATCTGCGGAATACAACTGCTTTGACCCAATCCTAGAAATGGATGAGGTATTGGAGCTTGTTTCTCCTAGTCATTCTGGAATAGAATGGCTTGACGGACCACAAGAATAATAAGCATCGATAACACAGATGCACAATTACTCCTGACTATCAATTGATAGACGATGGTCGAAATACAAATGAAGAGGGACAACTCAAGGGGACATTTATCTTTCTGAGTTGTGGATGCATAGATTAATATGTCGAACCAAGTTCAACAGGTTTCTTCCAAATAACCCATGCAGAAAGGTAGAATTGGCAGAATCACAATTATGAATGGACAACTCCTCAGGAGTACTCTAATGGTGATCTTTTGGTTCAAAGAACTTCTGCCTTAATGGTTCATGGTATTTGGAAGAAGGAAATACCACAGACCTCGAGGACTGTCGCAAGGTTACTAATATCCTAAAGGAACGAGCAAACACTATCAACAGGAGGTAAGTGGAGTGAATCTTGGGCTCAAGAACCCAGAAATAGAATGCCTACTAACTAAATGGCATCACGGGATGCTTTCGAGAATGGTGGCCAGAATCAACACACCGGGAACACAAAACATGGCTACATTACTAGGTAATCTTCTAAGACACCTAAGGTCGTAATAATAACTCCAACATATATGTCGAGGCAATAGAATACCTCAACTCAGCAATTAGTGTGATTAACCTGGCCTAAAGGAACAACAAAACTAGAGGGAAAGGATTTAGCAAATGCATTAGATGGTTTAGAAACCTGGGATGACTCGGACAGCATAATGGCTTTAAATGCTCAAAAATATTTGAGACATCCTGCAAAATTGTGGCATAACCACTCAACATCACAATATCAATGTTCTGAGATCAACTAAGAACACATGGAAGTAGTAGAAACTGAACTGGGGCTTGAATCCATCAATCCTACAAGTCTACAGATTAGTAACACATGATCCTGATAGAAAGACAAGAAGCCTAGTTCTTAATCCCTGTAGAAGAGAAGAGATTGACTCAGATCAGAAGGCCATGAGGTATAGGGAGTAAAAAGAGCCTTACGTTCCTTCCCACAATCAATTCCCCTACATAACTAAAGCATTTCTAGACACGACTTCGACCAGTTTGGCTTGGTAATCCCACAGGCAACAAAGCTCGATACCAACGTTGTCAGGAACCCGATTCCAAGTCACATCGATCTAGCTGGTAACACCTCATATCACTTTGCGGCCTCACGCACGGTATTCCCACCGGTGTCGCCTTACCATGGCCCGGGACCGTTTGCGCCTTTTAGCTCACGTATATGATAATGTCGCTAGCATCCATATGACTGAGAACCCGGGCCGACATGACTAGTCATGAACCCAAATTGGAACTAACTTACGGGGACAGGCATACATGAATCAAGATCGAGCATGTTGGTCAGCAGCATGCGAATCCGTGCTGTAGCACTGGGCTAACAGGACTCCGGTGAACCAGGCTGTAGCAGGCTAGGCAGGACTCCGGATGTCACCGCGTGACATTTCCGGAGGGACGTATACAGAACGAAGTGAATCACATGCCGTCCATCAAGTGTTCCGGAAGCAGAGTCTTTGGGCTAGCAGGACTCCGGTGAACCGAGTCAGAAGCGGACTACTATGGCTCATGGAAGCACAAGACTACATTTCCCCATAAGAGAGGCTACCAAGAATAAACAACTAGGTTGTCGGATCCCACACATACCAAGCATTTCAATCATACACACAATATGCTCGATATGTGTAAATACAACATGGCATCACAACAAAACTCTACGACTCAAAGTATTTATTCATTAGGCTCCGAGGAGCGAGATATTACAAACATGGGTCTAATGACCCAACATTCAGAGCATACAAGTCAAAGCACATGCGGAAGCTTAACATGTCTGAGTGCAGACATCTACAAATGATAAAGGCTGAGAAGCCTGAGTATCTACCGGATCCTGCCGAGGGCACAAGATTGTAGCTGAGATACCAAGCTAAACGTCGAAGTCCATGCGGAACTACTAGCGAGACTGACGTCTCTCTGCAAAACATAAAATAAGAAAACGTGAGTACAAATGTACCCAGCAAGACTTACATCAGAACTAACTACATATTCATCGGTATCAACAAAGGGGGTGGTGGAGTTTAACTGCAGCAAGCCAGTTTGACTCGGTGGCTATCCCGAACTACGACTGCAAATAACTCTTTTGAGGTGGCGCACACAATTCCACATATTCACCATATCAATACACCACTATGGATCCACTCCCGTCTCCCTACGAGAACGCCATCCATAGCACTCACGCTTATCTTGCGCATTTTAGAGTATCCACTTTCACTTGTCTATGAACTGTTATAGGCAACCCAGAAGTCCTTTACCGCGGACACAACTATTCGAATAGATCATGTATAACCCTGCTGGGGTGTACTTCTTCACACATGCTCTCGCCACTTACCATGATGTACACGTTGTGTATCTCGGCAACCTTCAAGCGGAAGCCTGGCGAGGGAGTCGGCCACGACCTGACTAACCACACAAGTCTCTAGTCCAGGTTTATCGCCTATTCGGGTTCCATCCGCGAGGAGATCCGGCTGGAGTTTCGCTCATAGCCCCAAACGATGTGTGCAAGGTTCCCGAGACAGCAAACGGGCGCCCGGTACACCGTGCCACGGTGTATCTACGGTATCATAGCCCTCCCCTAGGGTCAGCGTTATGCACGGCCTCCAACACATATCCTACAAACACCAGAAACTAGTTGCAACTCCTGGACGAGATCAAGGCGGTTAATAAGTCGAGAGGGTCCATTGGTTTCAAGACCAACGCGTGGTAGTAGCTTTTCATGGATCACAAACACAAAACTTAGTTCCTAAGGACGGTTTCAATGAGACAACCCACCATGTACTCCTACATGGCCTCTCACCGCTACCTTTACCAAATCGTGTTCACACACTTAGCTCACACACAGTAGGACATGTTCATCATCATTCCAATTCATTCCCGATGAATCAGACCTGACTCGACTCTAAGCAGTAGCATGCATGACAAACAAGCATGAATGAGTAGAAACATCAGGGCTCAAACAACTCCTACTCATGCTAGTGGGTTTCATCTATTTACTGTGGCAATGACAGGTCATGCAGAGGAAAAGGGGTTCAACTTCCACAGCATGTAACAGTTGAATCGATGTTGTCCTAATGCAATAAAAGAGAGCAGGAGCGAGAGAGTGGGATTGTATCGGAATGAACAAGGGGGTTTTGCTTGCCTGGCACTTCAGAAGATAGTATAGATCTTCATCGGTGTCATCGATCACGTTGTCGGAAACATCGTCTACTAAGAGGGAACAACCACCGGCAAACACAAAATAAGCAACATTCACTGCAATGCACAAACAAATGAATGACATGTCATGTTAAGGAACTGAATTGACCTAATGTAGCAGTAAGCCAAGTTAATTGAAGTGGAATTCAAAGAGGGTTAAACTCCAACTCCAAATGCTAGTTCATAAATTGCCCTAATCATCATTTATCCTATTCAGTGAGGTTAACTTGGTCAAACATGCATGAAAGTGCATAAACAGATTCTTCATATTTTTCTGATCATTTATCATATATAATTTATTTCATTCTGAGCTATGGTTGAATTTCTATGATTTTTTGAAGTTTAGGTTATTTTCTGAAATTCATAAATCGTTTCTGATTTATTTTAAATTCCAGAAAACCTTTACTGCGTCAGCACTAGGTCACGGTGACGTCAGCATTGACCAAAGTCAAATCTGACTGGTGGGCCCTACCTGTCATTGACTCAGGGTGTTAACAGGGGTTATTTAACTTTAATAGTGTCACTAACAGTGCGGGTCCCACATGTCCTACACACGAGGTTGATTAACTGGGTGATTAGCACCTAATATAACCCCGCCACGTCAGCGTCGCCGGATTAGGCGCCGGCGACCTCACAGTGCGGCGGCGGCTCACCGGGGTGGCTCTAGGGGCAGCGGCTGGGCGTGCTGAGGGCACCAGGAGGGAGCCCTCGCTTGCCCGCATCCAGGGGGCATGTAGCTGGGCGCAGGGAGACCGAGGTCGACGGAGGCGACCACTTGAGTGACGGCCGGAGCTACAGCGTCGAGCGGAGTGGGACGGGGCTATAGAGCACGACAGAGGCGCGGTTGATGGTGTTGGGCAGCTGACGGCTTGCTGAGCACGTACCGGTGCTCGGACACGAGTGAAACTCGCTCTAGCCACGGCGGCTTCATGGCCGGCGGGCAGAAGCTCTCGGCTCCGACGAGAAACGAGCTAGCGGAGAGGAAGGGAGGGGGCGAGCATGGGGGAAGGAGCAAGAGCTCACAAGGGGTCGGGGGAGCAGCTCAGCGCGCTCGGGGAAACTTCTGCGACGGCGAATTGAGGCGGCGGTCGTCGGTGGCCGAACTCGAAGATGAAGACAATGGCGGCTGCTCGGGGCCTCCGTGCTTCCTTCCTTGGGTGCTGAGGTGAAGCGCGAGGTGACGGAAGCTCTGTACGGCTCGGGGAGGCAAGGTGACGGCGGTGGCGCAACATCTTACGGCGGCGTGCTCGGGCGCGTGCGGAGGAGAGTGAGGGAGAGAGACAGAGAAGCGGGTGGGGACGGGGGAGAGTAGGAGGGGAACCAGGGGGAGTGCGTGGCGCCCACAGGCGCGTCGGGGAGCGGCGGGAAGCAGGAGGTGGTGCGGCGCGTGGCCAGCGTGCAGCAAGCACGCGCCTTTGTGCCTTCTGGCACGAGGTTGAAGACGACTGGCGCTGAGGAGGTGGACTGGGCCGGCTCGACTGGGCGAAGTACAGTAGCAGGTAAGGCCCACATACTTCTCTCCTTCTCTCTTATTTATGTTTTCTAATTTCTGCAGATGTTTTGAATTTGGTTTGCTAACCAAATTATTTTTACAGCTTCCGGAAATAATTGTGGATGCGAAATGGTTTAACCCAGAGCTCCACAAGAAGTTTCAGAATGATTGGAGCAATAAAAATATTTATAGGATTTATTTGCTCCAACTCAAATGCATTAGTGGATTAAATCAAAGCCCAAATAATTCCCTAAAAATTTTCACTATTTTTGGCTTGGATCAAAACCCTTGCCAAAATTATCAAACATTAATTAAGGCATTTTTGGGTTCATTGAAAAATATTCTTTTGGTTGATCCTAGTTTTCAAAGGAGTGCTAGGGTTTGTTAATTGCCATTTCAGGTTTAAGGAAAGATTGCCATGATGCATGGATGCAAATGCAACTATTGCACACAATTAATCTAGGGCTGTGACAGGATGTCATCGCCGAGCCCACCACGGCGTCACGAGTAGAAGCTTTGCAGGCGAAGACCAACTTTCATTAGGATAAGATGTACTACTTGTCCCCCTTTCAAAATTGGCCACTGTGGGATCCCTTCCCGCCTTCAATTGGAGGAAGAGGACCAAGGCCACCATAAATATAGCTTAGCCACCACCGTAGGGAGGGATGCCCAACTCGAACCCTCACTAGCTCACACCCACACAAGAATAGACCTCCTGAGGTTGTTCTTCATCTGTACTAGTTCATCCTCAGCCCCTCGCGAGGCTAATCCAGCCCAAAGCAGGAGTAGGGTCTTACACCGCAAGGTGGCCCAAACCTGGGTAAACTGTTGTGTCTCTTTCCTTTCTTGTTCATCGAGCTAGGTCGTGGGGGTGACGAACTGGTTGGCTGGAGAGGTTGAGTTCTTCGCACACGCCCCAGAGTTTGAACCTTTCTTGGGTCTGCAGAGCCCTGAATCTGACAACGTATGCTTCAGCGTTCCTCACAAGCTGCCGGCCCAGGGCGATGTGCATTAACCGCTCGAAGGTTGCGTCGGCATTGCGCAGGCCGAACGGCATGCAGATGTAGCAGTACACCCTGCATGGGGTCAGGAAAGTTGTCTTCTCGACATCCTGCACCACCATCTTGATTTCGTGGTAGCCTAAGAAGTCATCCAGGAAGCATAGCAAGTCGCACTCAACGGTGGAGTCGACGATCTGGTCGATGCGCGGAAGAGGGGAAGGGTCCTGAGGACAAGCTTTGTTGAGGCTCATGAAGTCGATGCACATGCGCTCCTTCCCGCCCTTCTTGGGGACGATAACTGGATTCGCTAGCCAATCTGGGTGCCGCACCTCCCGGATGACGTCGGACTCTTGCAACTTCTGGACCTCCTGGACGATGAACGATTGCTTCTCCGGGGCCTGTCGCCGTGCCTTTTGCTTCACCGGGTACGCGCCGGGGTACACCATCAGGTGGTGCTCTCTCACATCTCGCGGGATACCTACCAGATCAGTTGCCTCCCATGCAAACAAATCCTTGATCGCACAGAGGAAACTGACCAACGCCTCCTCTTGGTCCAGCGGGAGGCCTGCGCCTATGGTGAAGGTGGGGCCAGAGCCCCTGCCAGTGATCGGCACCTGCTTCATCTCCGCTCGGTCCTGAGAGAACAACTGCTTCTTCTTCGTGGGCGCGGCCTCCGGGACCTCCGGAGCGTCATTGGTGTTCGTCCATGCTGCTGTCGCAGCCTTGTAAGCGAGCTTGAGGATCAGGAGCGCATCCCAGGCATATCCCCCATCAGAGTGAGAATGCCGCTGCTCGCCGACATCTTGACGATGTCGTAGCCGGGGTGCATCGCTGCCATGAACTTGGCGAGAACTGGGTATCCAAGGATGGTGTTGTATGAGAGGCTAATGTGGGCGACGCCGAAGTCGATGAGCTCGGTGCGGTAGTTGTTGCACATGCCGAAGGTGACGGGAAGGCAATCTGCCCCAGGGGAACAACGGAGCCGTCGACCACCCCTAAGAAGGGCCTGGTGGGGAGGAGCTAGCCATAGGGCACATGAAGCTAATCAAAATCTTCCACAGAGAGGATGTTGAGGCTAGCTCCTCCGTCGATGAGGGTTCTGGTGACAACAACATTGCTGATGGTGGGCATGTAGAGCATGAGGAGCACACCGGCATCGACCGAGGTCATGGGGTGATCCCTGGTGTCGAAGGTGATGTCAATCTCGGGCACCGTCCTGCTAGGAGGGGCCCCATGCCGCGGCCAGTCGGCCCCCACTTGCCGGAAGAGCTGCTTGACGTGGCGGCTCGAGGCCGGCGCCTGGGACCCATCGAGGATGGCCGCAATGACGTGGGGTGTTGGTGCCATGAAGTGCGCGATGAACAGGTCGCGCAGCTCCTCCCAGGAGGCCACCGACGACTCTGGCAGGTTGAGCAGCCAGGCACAGGGTATGCCCGTGAGAGCCATAGGGAGCCTATTCGCCATGACCTTGTCGTCGCCGCCTGCCGCCCAGATGGCCTCCGCGTACACCCGAAAGAACTCTGCAGGGTCCGTCGTGCCGTCGTTCCGCAACAGCAACTCCAGTCTGAACTTCAGCGGCCACTGCACCTGTCATAAGGCGGGGGAGAAAGCTCGAAGGCCCGCAATGCTCCTAGACGCGCCTGGCGGCCCGACGGGTGGGGCAGCGCGTGCCATGGGAACCACGCAGCATGGGCGGACTGTTACTGGCAGAGAACGGATCGTCGACATGCCCCTACTTGGCGCGCCAAATGTCGGATTCAGGGCTCCGTAGACCCAAGAAAGGTTCAAACTCTGGGGCGTGTGCGAAGGACTCGACCTCTCCAGCCAACCAGTTCATCACCCCAACAGCCAAGCTCGATGAACGAGAAAGAAGAGAGACACAACAGTTTACCCATGTTCGGGCCACCTTGCGGTGTAAGACCCTATTCCTGTTTTGTGGTGGATTAGCCTCACGAGGGGCTGAGGATGAACAGGTACAAGGGAAAAAGAACCGCACGAGGTATGTTCTAGTGTGGGTGTGAGCTAGTGAGGTCCCCCTTTTCTACGGTGGTGGCTAAGCTATATTTATAGTGGTCTCGGTCCTCTTCCCCCAAAACAAAGGCGGGAAGGGATTCCACAGAGGCCATATTTGAAGGGGGACGAGTAGTACATCTTATCAAGACGAAAGGTGGTCTTCGCCTGCAAAGCTTCTGGCCGGGACACCGCGGTGGGCTCGCTGATGAAATCTGTCATGCCATCCTGGCAGTCTTGGTCTTGTTGCACGGGAATGGAAACCTTTGGTTGATTTCTCGGGACCCTGCGCCTGCGCTTGTATCCTTAGCACCAAAGAGGAAACCTGCTCCTCTGCTCCCGCTGGCGCCCGCCTGGCCTTGGCCGTCATGGCCGGTGTCACCTCAACCTCACAAGGTGGGCATCTGCATAGGAATCTTCACTCCTCAGGAGCCAGCCAGGGGAGGCCGCTCCCTCCGGAGGTCTTGATGTCACCCGCCTCGCGAAGCTTGGCCCCTCGTGAGGGTCTTGTCGTGGAGGCGCTAAAGATGGGCCATACCAGGTCGTCGATGGAGCCACGCCGTGGGCCGCAGGCAGCCAAGTCTGGGTACCCTGGTTCCCACAGCACCGACAGAGGCCCCTGAGTCATGATGCTCAGGGGTCCCCCTTGACGTATGAACAGCCATCATGAAGGAAACGTGAACAGTGTCTGAGTTAATCCAGGGTCCCCCATACCTGTCCTCACCAGCTTTCGCCTAGGAGGGTCGCGAGAAAACCAGGTGCAAGAAACCTGGCGAGGTGGCGTGCGCCAGTGAAAGTGCTTGTTATCGACTAGAGAGGGGGTGAATAGGCGATTTTTATGAAAGTCTTCAAAACATGGGAGTTTCAAAGAAGACAATAGAAATGTACCTATTTATATGCAGCGGAAGGTAGACTACACTAGGCAAGCCATAGTCAAGTAAGCAATGAAGTGAAAGCACGAAGACTATTAGCAGCTAGGTAGAATGGATCAGGATGGAAGATAATATGAAGCCAAACAACAACAGACTTTACACAGTGAAGTCAATCAGATCATGCAAGCAGGCAATGACTTCATGAAGATAAACTGTAGGTAAAGATAGGGAAGTGATAGAACCAGTTGCTTGGAGAGGACAAGGATTTGTTGGACCAGTTCCAGTTTCTATGACAACTGTACGTCTGGTTAGGGAGGCTGAGATTCAACACAGAAGACCGTGTCTTCACCTTATTCCCCTTGAGCTAAGAACACTTAGTCCTCGCCCAATCACTCAGGTAAGTCTTCAAGGTAGACTTCCAAACCTCACAGACTTCATTCACCGGCAATCCACAATGACTCTTGGATGCTCAGAACGCGACGCCTAACCGGCTGGAGGATTCACAGTCCTCAAGTGTAATAAGTCTTCAGATCACGCGGACAGAAAGACTTCAGTGATGCCTAACACTATTTGGCTTTGGGTGTTTTGGGCTTTGTCCTCATAAGGATCTTTCTCTCAAATGCTTTGGAGGTGGCTTGCTCTCAAACGACAAAAGCCGTGCACTAACTCTGTGCAGCCACCAATTTATGGTGTAGGGGGTGGCTATTTATAGCCAGGAGGCAACCCGACCTGATTTGTCCGAAATGACCCAGGGTCACTAAGGAACTGACACGTTTCCAACGGTCAGATTTCAAACACACGCGGCAGCTTGACTTAGGCTACAAGTAAAGCTGACTCATCCAGCTCTGGATAAGGTTTGTTCTCATCGTCTTTGCTCAAAGACATAGGATTTGGTTGAAAAGCACTTCAGTCATTCTGACTTTGTTCACTTGGACCCCACTTAACAGTGTGGTGGTTCCTATGACTCAACAAAGAAGAAAAGGAAACTACGAAACACCTATGTCTTCATACTCCATAGTCTTCACGTGAATGTCTTATCGAGGCATAATCTTCGTTGTGAATATCTTCACATACCACTATTATCTCAATGTATTCTCACATTTTTAGGGGTCATCTCCGGTAGGTAATTCGAATCTATGAAGGACTGCTACATGTGTTATCCTGCAACTTTCACAAACACATTAGTCCCTCAACCAAGTTTGTCGTCAATACTCCAAAACCAACTAGGGGTGGCACTAGATGCACTTACAATCTCCCCCTTTTTGGTGATTGATGACAAACTGGTTGAAGTTTTCAATGGGGATAACAATATGTGGAATTGCAAGGGTTAAGGCATTGTCTTCATAAGTAGCGAAAGGCTCCCCCTGAAGATGTGCATATAAGTAGTTTGCTCTTGAATGCAAATGCACATGGCAGGTTTTACTTGTGGAGATCCTCTTCAACCTATGAAGACAATTCATCATGCATATACAGATATAACAAAGATAATGACATGCATAATGGAAAATGGACGTCTGTGGAATGACTTCATGCGGAATTTAACATCGCATCACAGAGTAGCAGAAAACGTAGCAGACGACCATCGAGTTTAAGTGTTACAACTCAAAGAACCAAATGTATCAAAAACGAGAGTTGTAACCACTTAGCAAAAAAAATAGCAACCACCCATATGGACCCGCTTGAAGACTATCAACTCATATGCTTCTCCCCCCTTTGTCAGTAAGGACCAAAAAGGTTTGAATACATAGAGCACCTACTCGTTCCCATCAGGAGTAGATGAAGGTGCAGGGTCGATGTTGGAGTTTGGTGGTGCAGACGGGCCTGGTGCAGTGTCAAGACGCGGCGAGGTCATGGTCGGTGAGGTGGCATCGTCTTCTTCATTGATGACTCTCGCAACAACAGTTGCAGCCGAAGATGAATACTCCGAGTCTTCTAAGGAAGGAGTACGACACAAGACGGCATTGCGAGGAGGTGTGGAATCAAATTTGTAGCGCTCAGTGAAGCCATCTTCGCGAAGATCGTCTTTGGAGCTTAGTAATGTCAGACTCTTCCAGGACCTCTGACAAGCTTCATGTGACATGAATGCGTTCTTGGTGGCAAGATTGCGAATGCGATTAACATCCACCAAGAGGCTCTGCATCTGACGCTTTAGACAGTCATGGTGCTTATCCTGTTTCTGATGTAAAGCCATAAGAAGCTCTCGATCATTGAGTACACGAGATCGCTTCCGAGGCCTTTGAGCAATGGTGCTTTCAGTGGCTTCAGTTGTTGCATGATGAGGTGCACATGTATTTCCAGCCAGAGGATAAACACGAGTTGCAGCAAGAACTCCCTCAATTGGTTGAGACAAGCTTTGGCGATCAACATTATGAAGATAAATTGGCTCCTTGGCAGGCTCAGGATAAATGTCTTCGACAGACATATCAACCTCTGGCAAGAAGATGGGATGATTGCGCACAGATGGCTGATAGTTGACAGAAGAGTGAAGCTTGATTAAGCGCATCACCCATGGAGCATAAAACTTCAGGCCAAATAGATCAATTCCAGATGCAGCCAGTTGCCTGATGAAGAAATCTTGAGCATTGAAGATTTTGCCATTGAGAATATAGAACACCAATGTCTACATCGTGCCTTCAAGCTTGGCTCCAGGAGAATGTCCTTTGACGGGCCATAGAGTTCGCCTTACAATGTGATAAATGGTACAGGCAGATACTTGAGGTCTTTGACAAAGAATTCCTTAGGATATTCAACATCTTGTGACAGTGGCTTCATCATGCTGAGCATCTGACTCATGTTGGGCTCAGGCTTCTGAAATATGCTCTCCAATGCACTCCTGTGTAGCTGACAACTAGGTTCATAGAGCTCACCTGGAGTGGGCAGGGAAGTAAGCTCAATGATATCTTGAGCTTTGGCTTCATGGTGCACATCACCTGTCATCCACTCAAGGATCCAAGTCTTCGAATCCCTATTGTAGCCACGAATGTGAAGAGTGGCATAGAATTGCAGAAGGAGCTCTTCATTCCAATGCTCTTTGTAAGTGATGAACTGCAGAAGGCCAACATCTCTGAAGCAGTCGAGAGCTTCTTCTAAGCAGGGCAGACCAGCAATGGCTTCACAATCCAGACGCATGTGAGGAAAGATGCGCCCTTGATTGTATAACACACAAGAGTAATAATTGCGTTGCTGATAGCTCCAGAAGCGATCCGATGAGATTCTTGGCTTTGAGTACGGGTTCTTGGCACTGTCAAAGAATGTGTTGTGTGCCCTGAAGCTATTGACATTGAACGATCCTGGTGATGTTACAGCATCGGGAAATCTTGGCAGTCTGGGCTTTGGCTTCTGGACATGAGGCCTATGCTCCACATGGTAGTCAAATTGTGGTCCTGGAGCAGGAGGAGGACAGAATAGGCCATCGGACAGTGACAAGCTGGCCACGATCATATGCCTGCTCAATAGTGTGAGGCCTTGGGGGTGGAACGGTAGCTTCGGCATTGACTGTGGCTCTAGGTTGCACTCTAGCTTTAGGTGCAACATTAGCTTCAGGCGCCACAGTGTCTTCAGCCATGACAACGTCATTGGCTTCAACAGCGTTGTTTGTGGCTGCCTCAATGTTTTCAACCTCCTCTTCAGTAGCAGGAGGGTCGGGCACAAACACGTTCTCCTCGAGAACAACTTCTTGAGTGATAGGGGGTGTGGCAACTCTTTCTTCCTCGCGAGGTTCTTGATGGTCATCGGCTGATGCAGCCGGAATGTCTTCAGCAGATTATAATTCGGACTCGGTGACATTCGCATCGGGAGTGGCTTCAGGAAACACTTGGCGTGCTACTGAGCTTTGTTGCACTTCTCCCTCTGGAATGCTCGACATGGTGACCTATGGCCTAGGGCCTTTGCGAAGCCTACGGAAAGCGGGTGACGCCTGTGGTGATGGAGTGGTCTGGACCATGTAGTCGTCGTCAAGCACCAGCGTGGTGACTTGAGGTGGTGGAATACTGGGTGTGTCTTCATTACTTGGGGTCTCTTGTTGAGGGCGGTCAGCCCATGAAGCATCCTGAGCAATTGGCGTCAAGGGACGACTAATGCTGATGTGTTTGCTGTTCGTGAGAACATGCGATGATACCGGTTGGTGCTTGATCTGAGGAAGGACTTCGTCATCATCTTCTCAGCTTCTTTGTTGATGGAGCACCATCAGAGGCATTCTTGTGCTTGCGCTTCCTGGCTTCGGCCTCAGCTGCCCTTGTCTTCTTCAGTTCTGAAGCCGCTGAGGGGACCTTAGGCTTCGAGCCTGTCATGCTGGCAGGGAAGACAATGCGAGGTGCTTCCTGCCCTGATGCTTCAGCTTGGGCCACACCAGGCTTCTTCTTCTGTTTGGCAGCCATCTTGGGGTCGATGCCTGGACACCCAAGAGCCTTGCGCTTCTCTGCCTCATTGTGAGCTTGAACACATTTTCCTGTGAAGTATTTCATCCGCTCTCTTGAACCTTTTGCTTCCTCACGCTTCTTGTGAATCTCTTCCTTGAGGTCATGCAACATCTGCTTGAAGCTTTGAACATCAGCCACACTGAGCTTGGCCTTGTTCTTCTTGAATTGAGCCTTTTCATAATCAATTTTGTTTTTCAGCTCAACAATCTTCTGAGCCAGAGCCAGCTCATTGGCAATGGCTCCGTGGAAGGTGAGGCTTATGTCCACAGGCAGCTGAAGATCATCAATGCTCAGACTTGGGTTGTCAAACCACTCGTCGATGAAGTTATTCAAAATATCCATGTCAAAGAGGGGCAGATCATTGAAGATCTCTGCCTCTTGCTTGCTCTTGATCAGTAACTCAAGCGCATCATCACCAAGATCTTCATCACTGGACAGATCAATGGTGGCATCCTCATTCCGAAGAACGGCAGCAGATGTCAGTTCTTGTGCAGAACTCTTGATGATCTTCTTCTTCTTCTTGGACTTCTTTGTCTTCTTGGAGACACGAGAGAGGTCATCAGATTGCACACTGGCTTCAGGAGGTGCAGTGGCCAATGGCTTCGCACGTGAAACTTTTGGTGCGGCAGATGACTTTGAAGCCTTAGACTTCTTTTGCTTTTGAGGCTTTGGTGGTGGTGGTGCTTCATCAGTATCAGCGTCATCAGCTGAGTGATCCACGGCAGCCCCCTGTACTGCTATGTCAGTGATGAGGCCTTCGAGGTTATAGAAGGGGCAGACGACATTTGGTTTGGCATCATGAGTGCCATCAGCCCTTGGAGCAGATGGACCAGGGTTGAAGTCGAGTCCAAATGCTTTCTTGTTCTTCATAGCAGAATCTTTTGCGAACTTATAGTTGCGCTTGAATAGATTGTCGTCGCAACACCATAGCAGAGAAGATGGGTCGGAATTCTCTGGATGTGGTCCTCGGACCATGCAAGGATAGAAGCCTTGAGCAATGGCTTTGGTCTTGGACTTGGGATGAAGATTTTGATAGATAATATCTCCCCATGGTCGCTTGATTGCGTTCTTCTCAGCATACTCTGGGGTCACAAAGTTATACTTGAACCATTTTTCTGCCCAATATCGTCGAATCCATTGGATTCGAGTCTTGCGCATGCCATAGCTTTCCTCAGGATCTGTCTTGTACAGTTCATACAGATCAGGAGGCAAATCCTTGGATGTATCCCCATGGCGCTACCTGCCACCCTTTCTAGCTGACTTGTCAGTAGCCATGATGTTCACACTGAAAGGCTTCAGTACTATGAATGGCTTCCGTCTGCTGGTCGGACAGGAACTGGCTTCAGGAGAATTGATGTGATGTTGTAAGAATTCTGCAAATGAATGCAGACTATGAGAACCTAGGGATTCTCCCACGGACATGTACCTGTGACAGCATTAGAGGTGCGAGGGAAGGGAAGAGGTCATATGCATTCTCAGAAGATTTTGAAGATAAATTAGTTTGAAGACATTGACCTCATAGCACGAAGACATTCACTTATTTGATGAGAGTTGGTTCCAGATTTGTACGAATCCAAGAATAAGTACAAGTGAGGAATCTAACTAGTTGTGAAGCATAAGTAAATATACTTGGCAAGATATGAGATTCAGAACAAGATAGATCCATATTTGGAAGTTTAGAAACCACTTTTGGTTGATGTGGATGGATCTGACGGATCTAAAAGGCAGTAAAAGTAAGAATTAATTACAACACAAAGAACTGCTAGACAAAGTTGAGAGGGAGGCCGAGCAGTTCAATCTCCCGCGCCCTAACTTGGTGGCGGAAGACACCTACGGCGGCGGCGGAGAGGATGAGGTCCGCGGCCGGCATGAGGACGGCGTCGAAGAGGTCGCGACAGCTAAGCGCTTCGTCTCCGGCGTTGACGTGAGCTAGCGGAGGCGCTAGGGGTTGTGCGAGGTGGAAGAAGAGATAATGACCGTGGTGAGTTGTGTATTTATAAGGACATGGACAGCATAGCTTAATTACGCAGGTGCCCCTGGTGGTTCACATCTGAAGGACACGTGGCATGCATGCAACACATTGGAAGTTGTTCCATGTTCCCACGCACGCCTGGACTGTCGGGTGGTCGTTCCGGCTTCTCCGGGTTTCAGGAAATAAGGATATAGCATTAAAACAGATTCAACTTTTGTCTTTGTATCTTCAGCTGTCAAGGACGCAGAGAAGACATTCGACAGTTTCAATAGAATGCATATGATTTAGATAGATAGAATCTGAGGTAGAAGCATAGAAGGGGTTAGGGTCCGATCACATTCACTTAGATCAAAAGATTCAAACAAGAAGACATAGCTATAAGTGAATGTTGTAGAGGACAGAATACAAATATATGTATTTATCAGTATTACACAAAATCAACATTGCGAAGATAAATGCAAAAACAAATCAATGTTGAAGACAAACCAAATGCAAAGACTTTGCAAATGTGACGCCAAAAGAATTACTTCAAACAAAAGTTTGGTGGTGGCGTTACCCACCGTATACGAAGTACTAGACCCAGACACGGCACACAATTATCTTGGCGCTCTGAAGTCATATTCCGCATTAATGTATTCAGACTTAGAGTATATGTCTTCATTGATTGAAGATATACTTTACTTCGTGTGTTGCACATCTAAGTCATCACCTGCATAAGCGTTAGGATGTGTGTCCAATCACAGGACATTCGAGGATTCTAAGATATTTAGCTCACACCGCAACTTGCAAAACCTTTTCTCATCCAGGGGATTTGTGAAGATATCTGCCAATTGCTCTTCAGTGTTGACATGAATGATATAAATATCTTCTTTAATGACATGGTCTCTGAGAAAGTGATGACGAATTTCAATGTGCTTTGTCTTCGAGTGCTGAACTGGGTTGTTGGCAATCTTGCTGGCGCTTTCATTGTTGCAGTAGAGTGACACTTGCTTCAGATGGATGCCATAGTCCTTGAGAGTTTGCTTCATCCATAGAAGCGAGCGCAGCAAGATCCAGCAGCAATGTATTCAGATTCAGAAGTGGAGAGAGACACACAGTTCTGCTTCTTTGAAGACCAACAGACAAGAGATCGTCCAAGAAAGTGACATGTGCCTGATCTGGACATGCGATCAACCTTGTCACCAGCATAATCAGCATCTGAGAATCCAACTAGATCAAAATTTGAGCCCTTTGGATACCATAATCCTAGTGTTGGGGTGTAAGCCAAATATCGAAGAATTCGCTTCATAGCTAAGTGATGCTATTCCTTTGGTGCCGCTTGGAATCGGGCACACATGCAAACGCTAAGCATGATATATGGCCTAGATGCACATAAATAGAGTAAGGAACCAATCATGGAGCGGTATACCTTTTGATCAAACACTTTACCATTGTCGTCGGGACCCAGATGACTTTTGGTAGGCATTGGTGTTGAGTAACCTTTGCAGTCTTGCATTCCAAACTTCTTCAGGCAATCTTTGAGGTACTTCTCTTGAGATATGAAGATTCCATTGCTCTGCTGACGAATTTGAAGACCAAGGAAGAACTTCAGCTCACCCATCATGGACATCTGATATTGCTCTTGCATCATGTGTCCAAACTCATCACTGTATCTTTGTCAGTGCAGCCGAATATAATGTCATCCACATAGATCTGGCATACAAACAGTTCACCATCATGTGTCTTTGTGAAGAGAGTGGGATCCAAAGAACCAGGTTTGAATCCTTTGCTCTTCAGGAAGTCTTTGAGTGTGTCATACCAAGCTCGTGGGGCTTGTTTGAGGCCATACAGTGCCTTGTTGAGCTTCTATACCATATCAGTATGTTTTGGATCTTCAAAGCCAGGTGGTTGAGCAACATACACTTCTTCTTCAATCATGCCATTGACAAAGGCACTCTTCACATCCATTTGATACAGAAGGATGTTGTGATGGTTGGCATAGGCTAGCAGTATGCGAATGGCTTCAAGCCTAGCTACCGGAGCAAAAGTTTCATCGAAATCAATCCCTTGAACTTGAGTGTATCCTTGAGCAACTAGACGAGCCTTGTTTCTGACAACTTGACCATGCTCATCTTGTTTGTTGCGATAGATCCATTTGGTGCCTATGATATTGTGCTTGCGAGGATTAGGACGCTTGACTAATTCCCACACATTGTTCAGCTCGAACTGTTGAAGCTCTTCTTGCATAGCTTGAATCCATTCAGGTTCCATGAAGGCTTCAACAACTTTCTTGGGTTCAGATATAGAGACAAATGCAAAGTGCCCACAGAAATTTGCTAGTTGTGTTTCTCTTGAACGAGTGAGTGGACGAGGTGCATTGATGCTATCAATTATCTTCTCAATCTGGACTTCATTTGCAACACGAGGATGAACTGGACGAAGATTTTGCTCTTGTTGACCATTGTCTTCTTCTTCTGCATTGGCTTTAGGCTGGGCAGTGTCTTCAGGTTGGTTTGACGCAGAAATGATAAGTTCTTCTTCAGCTTGTGCCTCTGAATGTATGATTTCTCCAGTTCCCATAAGCTTAATAGATTCACTAGGAGGGACTTCATCTAGAACATTTGGCAGGTGCTCTCTTTGCGAGCCATAAGTCTCATCGAACCACACATCCACAGTTTCAACCACTTTATAATGAAAGAGGTTGAAGACTCTGTAGGAGTGTGAATCCTTTCCGTAACCAAGCATAAAACCTTCATGTGCTTTCGGTGCAAATTTTGAAGTGTGATGTGGATCCTTGATCCAGCACCTAGTACCAAATACACTGAAGTAACTGAGTTTGGCTTCTTACCAGTTAGGAGTTCATAGGATGTCTTCTTCAGTAGCTTGTGAAGATAAACACGGTTGATGACGTGGCATGCAGTATCAATGGCTTCAGGCCAGAACTTCCTTGGAGTCTTGTACTCATCAAGCATCGTACGAGCCATCTCAATGAGTGTCCTGTTCTTGCGCTCCATGATGCCATTCTGCTGAGGTGTGTATGGAGCAGAGAACTCATGAGTGATTCCCAATGTATGAAGATAAGTGTCGAGGCCTGTGTTCTTGAACTCTGTGCCGTTGTCACTTCTGATGTGCTTGATATTGATGTCATAGTTCGTCATGGCATGATTGGCGAAGCATCTGAAGACATCCTGCACTTCATTCTTGTAGAGGATTATATGCACCCATCTATATCTTGAATAATCATCAACAATTATGACGCCATAGAGACAAGCAGTGGTAGTAAGAGTAGAGTAATGAGTAGGGCCAAATAAGTCCATGTGAAGCAGCTCGAAGGGTTGAGATGTAGTCATGATTGTCTTTGAGGGATGCTTGGCCCTCGTCATCTTCCCAGCTTCGCAGGCACCACACAGATGATCCTTCTTGAACTTGGTACCTTCGATGCCTACAACATGTTTCTTCTTCGCGAGAGTGTACAAGTTCCTCATGCCAGCATGCCCTAGCCTCCGATGCCAGAGCCAGCACTCTGAAGCTTTTACTAGAAGACATACGGCCATCTGTGGTCCTGCTGAGAAATCTACCATGTACAAGTCGTCTTTTCGATGCCCTTCAAAGACTAGAGATTTGTCAGACTCCATAAGCACAAGGCAACGATATTTTCCAAATATCACAATCATGTTTAAATCACAAGGCATTGAGACAGCCACTAATTTGAAACCAAGGGATTCAACAAGCATCACTTTATCCATGTGCTGATCCTTTGAGATTGCAACTCTACCTAGACCCAATACCTTGCTTTTACCAGTGTCAACAAATGTGATGTGACTCTTGTCAGATGGACGTAAGGTTGAGTCCATGAGAAGACTTCGATCACCAGTCATGTGATTAGTGCATCCACTGTCCATAATCCATTCTGAAGCATGTGGTGTCATACCCTACAGTGCAGTTAGGGGGATAGGCTTCACCAAGGGTATTGTGAAGCATAAACATTTGACGAACAAGCGGATTATCAAAGCTCAGATCCAGGTTAGAACTGATAGGATGATAGGCAAGTGACTCAGGATCAAAATACATAGTAAGACCATTTGGGCATTTTATCTTGTGCCCCACAAGATGTTTTAGGTCCCCAGCAATAGCATCAGACGCCTTTGATTTCCGGCTGGAGACCTATCCCTTGACACCGCGTGCCATGAAGCAGTAGGTGGGAGCAGAGTCGTCCTTGTCATTGGCATCAGCGTTGGTGACGGAGCCATTGTCTTCAGTGTTGAAGATGGACTTGGCAACGTAGGCTGTAGCTAGAGCCAGACTTGCAACACCAGAGTCAGACTCCTCCTTGGACTCCACCTCTGCCTCCTCAGAAGCAGACTCCTCCTCTGAATCCATTTCCTTGCCAACAAAAGCACGAGCCTTTCCAGATGAGCTCTTCTTGTATGATGAAGACTTGGACAAAGACTTGGAAGAAGACTTTGAGAATTTCTTCTTCTTCTTGTCATCAAAATCATATTCCTTGCTTTTCTTCTTCTTCTTGGTCTCATTGTCCCACTGTGGACACTCAGAGATGTAGTGACCGGGTTTCTTGCACTTGTGGCATGTTCTCTTCTTGTGATCACGAGAGGAAGCTTCATCATTTCTTGAGCTGGATCTTGAAGACTTTCTGAAGCCTTTCTTCTTGGTGAACTTCTGGAACTTCTTCACAAACATAGCAAGCTCCTTTCCAATGTCTTCAGAGTCCTCAGAACAGCTGTCAGATTCTTCTTCAGGAGAGGAAACAACTTTGCCTTCAAAGCGCGAGTTCGGCCATAGTTGGGACCATAGATATCTCTTTTCTCAGATTGCTGGAACTCATGTGTGTTGAGCCTCTCAAGTATGTCAGACGGATCGAGAGTCTTGAAGTCAGGGCGTTCTTGAATCACCAGGGCCAGGGTGTCGAATGATCTATCAAGTGATCTCAAAAGGGTTTTGACGATTTCAAACTTGGTGATCTCAGTGGTGCCGAGTGCGCGAAGCTCATTTGTGATGTCAGTGAGGCGATCAAATGTGAGATGGACATTCTCATTGTCATTTCTCTTGAAGCGGTTGAAGAGGTTGCAAAGAACACTGATCCTTGAGTCTCTCTGGGTTGAGACACCTTCATTGACCTTGGAGAGCCAGTCCCAGACTAGCTTCGAAGTTTCCAGAGCACTCACACGGCCATACTATCCTTTGGTCAGATGACCACAGATGATGTTCTTGGTAGTACAATCTAGTTGAATGAACTTCTTGACATCAGCAGGGGTGACACCTTCACCGATCTTGGGAATGCCGTTCTTGACGACATACCAGAGGTCAACATCAATGGCTTCAAGATGCATGTGCATCTTATTCTTCCAGTAGGGGTAATCAGTGCCATCGAAGACAGGGCATGCAGCGGAGACTTTGATTATCCCTGGAGTCGACATAGCTAAAACCCCAGGTGGTTAAACCGAATCACGCTGAACAAGGGAGCACCTTGCTCTGATACCAATTGAAAGTGCTTGCTATCGACTAGAGGGGGGTGAATAGGCGATTTTTATGAAAGTCTTCAAAACATGGGAGTTTCGAAGACAGACAATAGAAATGTACCTATTTATATGCAGCGGAAGGTAGACTACACTAGGCAAGCCATAGTCAAGTAAGCAATGAAGTGAAAGCACGAAGACTATTAGCAGCTAGGTATAATGGATCAGGATGGAAGATAATATGAAGCCAAACAACAACGGTCTTTACACAGTGAAGTCAATCAGATCATGCAAGTAGGCAATGAATTCATGAAGATAAACTATAGATAAAGAGAGGGAAGTGATAGAACCAGTTGCTTGGAGAGGACAAGGATTTGTTGTACCAGTTCTAGTTTCAATGAAAAATGTACGTCTGGTTAGGGAGGCTGAGATTCAACTCAGAAGACCGCGTCTTCACCTTATTCCCCTTGAGCTAAGAACACCTAGTCCTCGCCCAATCACTCAGGTAAGTCTTCAAGGTAGATTTCCAAACCTTCACAGACTTCGTTCACCGGCAATCCACAATGACTCTTGGATGCTCAGGACGCGACGCCTAATGGACTGGAGGATTCACAGTCCTCAAGTGTAATAAGTCTTCATATCACGCGGACAGAAAGACTTCAGTGATGCCTAACACTCTTTGGCTCTGGGTGTTTTGGGCTTTGTCCTCGCAAGGATCTTTCTCTCAAATGCTTCGGAGGTGGGTTGCTCTCAAACGACAAAAGCCATGCACTAACTCTGAGCAGCCACCAATTTATGGTGTAGGGGTCGGCTATTTATAGCCAGGAGGCAACCCGACCTGATTTGTCCGAAATGACCCTGGGTCACTAAGGAACTGACACGTGTCCAACGGTCAGATTTCAAGCACACGCGGCAGCTTGACTTGGGCTACAAGTAAAGCTGACTCATCCAGCTCTGGATAAGGTTTGCTCTCATTGTCTTCGCTCGAAGACATAGGATTTGGTTGAGTATCACTTGAGTCACTCTGACTTTGTTCACTTGGACCCCACTTAATAGTGCGGTGGTTCCTATGACTGAACAAAGAAGAAAAGGAAACTACGAAACGACTATGTCTTCGTACTCCATAGTCTTCACGTGAATGTCTTCTCGAGTCATAATCTTTGTTGTGAATATCTTCACATACCACTATTGTATTCAATGACTTCACACATTTTTAGGGGTCATCTCCGGTAGGTAAACCGAATCTATGAGGGACTACTACCTGTGTTATCCTGCAATTCTCACAAACACAGTAGTCCCTCAACCAAGTTTGTCGTCAATACTCCAAAAACAACTAGGGGTGGCACTAGATGCACTTACAGCCAGGTGTGACCTGGGTGCAACCCCCGTGCCTAGCCCCCTCGCGCGGGACTCCTGTGGGGAAAGTTGCACAACAGGGCTGTGTAGAGAGCCTGTGGGCCATCCTGAGGTTATTGCAGCCGCTATGGTGCCCTCAGTTGTTTATTCACCAGCGCGGAGCATGGTGCTTCCACTTTAGCATGGGCATAGCCTCTCCTCGACTGTGTCGTCTGCCAGCATGGAGCATGGGGGCTTACACTGGTGCGTGGGCATAGTGGCTCCTCGACAATGTCGCCCGGCAGCGCGACGCATGAGGCTTCCACTGGTGCGTGGGTGGGAGTTCCTTCAGGGGGGAGACTCCGGGGCGTGTACAACCTCGTCCGTACACGTGGCTAGCACGGCAGGACTGGACGAGGTGTATATGGGCACTCGTTAGCCAGCACGGGACTCACGAGGCCCTACCTCAAGGCGGGTTACGCCTGAATTTTACCGTGGGGCGCTTGTAAGAAACCCGCGAGATGTGTGAGGTGGCCTCCACCGAGTGAATCTCCGGAGGACATTGCATGCGAAGGTCAAACACCAACGAACCCAGGAGGTGACGTGAACAGGGCCGGCCGCTAGACAGAGCTCAGCCATTAGGTTTCTCGATGCTGCAGGGATGGACCCGAGCACAGACGCCGTGCCCAGTCTTCTCATGCAATAATCCTAAAGAAAGACAAATAGCGCGCGGCTCCCGCGGCGGTTAGGCACCGGGTTGTGCGCCCTGACATATCCACACGTGATTAGCTCATGCAAGAACAAGGCACCAAGGACCATGTGAGGTCACGTACATGGGAGCTGGCCCGCGAGATAGACCTCGGCCATTTGGGTTTAGCGACGCTGCAGGGACGGACCCGAGCACAGATGCCGCGCCAGTCCTTAATCATGAGGCAGTCATGGGTGGGCTCATGAGGGCGTGCAACATTCATGGTGATGAAGCACCGGACATGCAGGTTGCAATATCTTAGGAAATTCATGAGAGCCAAAACCGGTTCTGATACATGCGCAAAATGATACAGGCTGAAGGGGTGGGCCCTAACAGCTTGAGGATAATGCAGCCCGAGGGGCGCCCTCAACTGAACAAACCGAAAAGTCACCTGGCACCATCGTTGTAGAAGTGTTGGAGTACGTGAAGATGCATGTTGCAGGTGTCACTCCTCACAAGTCGGCCGGCTCCTAAGCCTCAGGTGGCTCCAGAGGTCCAGGGGCCTCACGAGGGTCTGGCACCTCCTACGTCACGATTGCCTGCCACCTGGCCTCGTGAGCTGCCAGGATGCCCTGCATTTAGCGCCGGTGTGAGGCAGCCACGTTTAGCAGGCTGAACAGCATGCGGACATAGCTGCCAGGGTAGCCCCCACTTCGGCCGGTGCGGGATGGCCAGAAAAGCTCCTGAGAAGCCGCCCTATTGAGGCATGGGATGTTGACGCACATGCGTGATACGTCTCCAACGTATCTACTTTTTCTCACGCTTTTCCTCTTGTTTTGGACTCTAATTTGCATGATTTAGATGAAACTAACCCCGGACTGACGCTGTTTTCAGCAGAACTACCATGGTGTTCTTTTTGTGCAGAAATAAAAGTTCTTGGAATGGAACGAAACTTTGCGAGGATTTTTTATATCAATAATAAGAATTTCTGGAGCCAAGACCCGCCAGAGGAGGGGCCCCTGGTTGGGCACAACCCACCAGGGCACGCCCCCTCTCCTGGCGCGCCCAGGTGGGTTGTACCCACCTGGTGGCCCCACTGACGACCCCCTGATACTATAAATTCACATTATTCTAGAAAAAATTAGGGAAAAAGAATTATCACGATCCACGAGATGGAGCCGCCGCAAAGCCCTGTTCTTCCTCGGGAAGGCAGATCTGGAGTCCGTTTGGGGCTCCGGAGAGGGGGATCTTCGTTCTTCATCATCACCAACCAATGTCCATCTCCAATTTCATGATGCTCCCCATCGGGAGTGAGTAATTCCTTCATAGGCTCGCTGGTCCGTGAGGAGTTGGATGAGATTCATCATGTCATCGAGTTAGTTTTGTTAGGGTGTGATCCCTAGTATCCACTATGTTCTTAGATTGATGTTGCTATGACTATGCCATGCTTAATGCTTGTCACTTTGGGCCCGTGTGGCATGAACTCAGATCCGAACTGTTTATGAATTCATCATTATATCCATGTTTTAGATCCGATCTTGCAAGTTATAGTCACCTACTACGGTTATGATCCGGCAACCCCGAAGTGACAACAACCAGGCACACTCCCGATGATGACCGTAGTTTGAGGGGTTCATGTATTCACTATGTGTTAATGCTTTCTTCCGGTTCTCTATTAAAAGGATGCCTTAATATCCCTTAGTTTCCAATATGGACCCCGCTACCACGGGAGGGTAGGACAAAAGATGTCATGCAAGTTCTTTTAATAAAGCATGTATTACTATTTACGGAATACATGCCTACATTATATCAATGAACAGGAGCTAGTGCCGCATCGCCCTAGGTTATAACTGTTACATGATGAATATTGGCACAGCCCCAGTTCAGGCCTTGCTTGTCTTTGCTTTAGCTTCCATGCATCATGTTTAAATTTCTCTTAAATATGAAATGGGGATGACAGAACCCCCAGCACCTCCCCCATAAACTTATTAGGGTTTACTAAAACCTTTTCCAATGAACCTGAAATGCCCTTCTAAAATGTTCATCATCTTTGCCTTGGTCCAGAACCTCTGACAAAAATGGTGCACAATTTTCTAGGACACATAAGGTCACTGAATTAAATCATATGCTATTTGCAATTGGGCATTTAAATGCTATATATTATTTTAAGTGCTCAATTAATTCTGAACTTAAGTGAGGGCTGTTAGGAATAATCCAAACAGAGCCCACAATTATCTTTAGGATTTTTTAAAACGTTCTGGTATTTTTAGTAAAGCCCTAAAGACTACAGAATAATAGAAAACAGAAACTAAAAATAGGAAAACCAGAGAGAGAGAGATTCTACTTGGGCCACTTACCTGGCGCCCCACCACGGCCCAGCAAAGGCCTAGCCCACTGGCCTCTGCCAGTCATCACCGACCTCCGCCAGAGGAGGGCAGTGGCAGTGGCCGCCTTGTGTGAGCACACGCTCTGCCACCTCCTGCTTGCCGCTGAGCTTCTGGACACCCTGGACGCCGACACGCACCCCCTGGAACTCTCTCACTCTCTCCCAACCTCTTCCCCCTCCTCTGCTCTTTTTCCCTCTCTGCCCGAGCGGTGCTCGCCGCCGCCGTACGCCGTAGACGCAGCCTCCGTGCTCCCCTCGCCTCCCCGACGTGTCCACGAGCATCGCCACGCCTCCCTGGTCCTCCCCGTCCAGCCACGCCTCGCCGGAGGCCCTACATCGACGCCATCTTCATCATCTTCCTCGCTGGCCGCCGGAGATCCCTCTCGCCGCCCCGCTCGCTCCGGTGCTTCCCCGAGCACGCCAAGGCCACCTCTGCACTCGCCGTGAGCTCCTCTACCGATCCCCCCTACTCCCTTGTCCATTAGCTCATCGTAGCCCTCGTTTCCGTGGATACTGAGACCTCACCGGCGCCGGACTTGTCGCCGTCGTCGTTTTGGTCCGCCTCCGTCCAAACCGAGCACGTCACTGCACTCCCAGGAGCCCGTAGCGCCCACCAGCTCCTCCCATGCACCGTAGCGCCGAACCCGTCGTTGCCCGAACTCCGGCCGCCACCTTGGAGCTCGCCGTCGTCGGCTCCGGCCACCATAGGCCCGGCCTCCACCACCACTCGACGCGCGCCTGCAAGGGCTCTCCAACAAGCCCAAGAACGGCCTCGTCCGTGCCCTGTGGGCGTTTTCCGAGCCGCGCCGCCGTCTCGGGCCTCGCAGGCGTCGAGCCGCCGGGAGGTTTGATCCGCTGACCAGGGGTTTGACCTCCCCAGGCCCCTGCTTATTTTAGTATTAGGTTTAGTTAGTGTTAAATTAACTTAGTTAATTAGATGAGCCACTGACATCTGGGCCCAGGCCCTAATTAACCTAGGTTAGTGCTAACCTAACACTAACTAACGTCGTTAGTTAGTTGTTACACCGACATGTGGGTCCCAGCCGTCAGGTTTGACCTGGGCTGGCGCCTTTGACCTGTTGACGACACACTGACGCCAGGCTGACGCAGTAAATCCTTTTCTGGATTTATTCTTATTTAGGAAATTCCAAAAATAGTGCTAACTTCAAAAATTTATATAAATTCAACCGTAACTCCGAATGAAATAAGTTATATATGAAAAATGATCAGAAAAATCCAATCTATCCATCTGCACTGGTTTCATGCATGTTTAAACAACTTAACCTTGCTGTTTAGTGCAAAACATGATAAGGCACTATTTGAATTCATAATTTGAATTTGGGGTTGAACCTTTGGTTCAATATGACCCAAATCCATCCGGGTTGTAGTTGCATTAGGCCAACACACTCATATTGCCTTGTCACAAGCATGCATCATATTGTGCATTGCATTGATTGTGTTTCCTTCTCTGTTGCCGGTATTTGTCCCCTCTCGGTAGACGATGTTCCGACGTTGTGATCGTTGACACAGATGTAGACTCAATGCTATCTTCAGAAGTGCCAGGCAAGCAAAACCGCTTTGTTCATTCCGATACAATCCAACTCTCGCTCCTGCTCTTTTCATTGCATTAGGACAACAACGATTCATCTGTTACTTGTTGCGGTAGCTGAATCCCTTTATCCTCTGCATGACCTGTCATTCAATAGTAAATAGATGAAACTCACTAGCATGAGTAGGAGTTGTTTGAGCCCTGTTGTGCCTACTCATACATTCTTGTTTGTCATGCCTGCTACTACTTAGAGTTGTGTCAGGTCTGATTCATCGAGGATGAATCAGAGGTGTGTGAACATGTCCTACTGTGTGTGAGCTAAGTGTGTGAACACGATTTGGTAAAGGTAGCGGTGAGAGGCCATGTAGGAGTACATGGTGGGTTGTCTCATTGAAGCCATCCTCAGGAACCGAGTTCTGTGTTTGTGATCCATGAAACAGTTACTACCACGCACTGGGCCCGAAACCAATGGACCCTCTCGCCTTCTTAATCACCCTAGTCCTCTGTCCAGGAGTTGCAAGTAGTTTCTGGTGTTTGTAGTATGCTGGAGGCTGTGGGCAGCGTTGACCCGAGGGGTGGGCTGTGATGCGGTAGGCACGTGGCCGGGTATGCCAGGCGCCCGTTAGGTGTCGCGGAACCCTGTACACATCGTTCGGGGCCGTATGTGGAAACCTAGGCCGGACTCCCTGCAGATGGAACCTGAATAGGTGATAAACCTGGACTAGAGACTAGAGTGTTTAGGTAGGTCGTGGCCAACACCCACGTTGGGCTTCCACTTGAAGGTTGCCGAGTACATGTCGTGTAAACGGCGGTAAGTGGTGAGAGCGTGTGTGAAGAAGTACACCCCTGCAGGGTTAACATTATCTATCCGCGGTAAAGGACTTCTGGGTTGCCTATAACAGTTCATAGACAAGTGAAAGTGGATACTCTAAAATGCGCAAGATAAGCGTGAGTGCTATGGATGGCGTTCTCGTAGGAAGACGGGATCGGATCCATAGTGGTGTATTGATTGGTGAATATGTGGACTCGTGTGCGCCACCTCAAAAGAGTTACTTGCAAAAGTAGTTCAGGATAGCCACCGAGTCAAAGCTAGCTTGCTGCAGTTAAACTCCACCACCCCCTTTGTTGATACCGATGCATATGTAGTTAGTTCTGATGTAAGTCTTGCTGGGTACATTTGTACTCATGTTTGCTTAATTTATGTTTTTGCAGAGAGACTTCAGTCTCGCTAGTAGTTCCGCGTGGACTTCGATGTTTAGCTTGTTACCTCAGCTACAATCTTGTGCCCTCGGCAGGATCTTGTAGATGGTCAGGCTTCTCAGCATTTTTCATTTGTAGATGTCTGTACTCAGACATGTTAAGCTTCCGCATGTGTTTTGATTTGTATGCTCTGAATGTTGGGTCATGAGACCCATGTTTGTAATATCTCGCTCCTCGGAGCCTAATGAATAAATACTTGAGTCGTAGAGTTATGTTGTGATGCCATGTTGTATTTACACATGTCGAGCATATTGTGTGTATGATTGAAATGCTTGGTATGTGTGGGATCCGACAACCTAGTTGTTTATCCTTGGTAGCCTCTCTTATGGGGAAATGTAGTCTTGTGCTTCCATGAGCCATAGTAGTCCGCTTCTGCCCGGTTCACCGGAGTCCTGCTAGCCCAAAGACTACTACTCCAAACACTTGATCGGCTGACATGTGATTCACTTGCTCTCGTGGTTCTGTCCCTTCGGGAAATGTCACCCAGTGACATCCGGAGTCCTGCCTTAGCCTGCTACAGCCCGGGTTCCCTCAAGTCCTCATAGCCCAAAGGTTTACAGCCGGATTCAGACGTCGACCGACATGCTCGATGTTTGATTCATGTATGCCTGTCCCTATAAGTCGTTGCCACTTTGGGTTCACGACTAGTCATGTCGGCCCGGGTTCTCAATCATATGGATGCTAGCGACACTATCATATACGTGAGCCAAAAGGCGCAAACGGTCCCGGGCCATGGTAAGGCGACACCCATGGGAATACCGTGCGTGAGGCCGCAAAGTGATATGAGGTGTTACCAGCTAGATCGATGTGACCTGGAATTGGGGTCCTGACAGCTTTGGTATCGAGCCTTGCTCAGAGGATTACCAAGCCAAACCGGTCAAGTTGTGTCTAGAAATGCTTTAGTTATATAAGGAATTGATTGTGGAAGGAATAAGGCTCTTTTACTCCTTATACCTTATGCCTTACGATCTGAGTCAGCCTCTTCTTTTCTACGGGATTAAGAACTAGGCCTTCTCATCTATCTATCGAGGATGACGTGTTACTAATCCATAGACTTATAGAATTGATAGTTTCAAATCTCGGTTCAGTTTTTACCACTTCCGTATGTTCATAGCTGGTCTCGGAACCTGATATTGTGATGTTGGAGTGGTCATGCCACTATTTTGCAGGATGTCTCAAATCATTTTGAGCATTTACAGCCGTTATGTCATCTTGTCAGTCATCCCAGATTTCTAAATAGTCTGATGCGTTTGCAAATCCCTTCTCTCCGTTTCTAATGTTCATTTGGGCCAGATTAATCACACAAACTAGTGTGTTGAGGTACTCCGCTGCCTCGGCATATATGTTGGAGCTATTTTTATGAACCTAGGAGTTTTAGGGAGTGACCTAGTAATCTAGCCATGCTTTGTGTTCCCGATGTGATGATTTTGGCCACCATTCTCGAAAGCATCACGTGATGCCATTTAGTAGTAGGTACTCTAATCCTGGGTTCTTGGCCCAAGATTCACTCTACTTACCTCGTGTTGATAGTGTTGCTCGTACCTTTAGGATATTAGTAACCTTTGCGATAGTCCTCGAGGTCCGTGGTATTTCCTTCTTCCAAATACCATGAACTGCTTATGGCAGAAGTTCCTTTGAACCAAAAGATCACAATAAGAGTGCTCTTCATGAGTTCTTCGTTCTACATTGTGAATCTGCTAGTTCTACCTTTCTGCATGGGTTATCCGGAAGAAATGTTGAGCTTTGCTTGGCATATTAATCTATGCATCCACAACTCAGAAAAAATATATGTTCCTTTGTGTTGTCCCTCTTTAGTTGTCATCCGACCCTCGTCTATCAATTGATAGTCAGGAGTAGATGCGCATTCATATTCATCGTTGCCTTTTACTCTTGTGGCCATCAAGCCCTTCTATTCTGGACTGACTAGGAGAAACAAACTCCAGTGCCTCATCCATATCTAGGATTGGGTCAAAGTAGTTGTATTTCGCAGATCAAAATGCCAATCCAGCTTTTGATTCTATTCCACCCTGGAGTATTACCCCCTTTATGTTAGGATTGTCATGAGAATTGCACCATTTCTCATGAATTATTGACGTAGTGGTACTTCTTGCTATCATTATTCATTCCTCGGTCCCGTGTTGTTGTAACCAGAATGCCGACAAGTGAACTGTGATGTGTGAAATCGATACTCCTAGCAACCTCGTTGCTTGGTAGTTAATGGACAATATTCTCATTCTTAGCGTGTTGGTTATTAAATCATCATCCTAAGATTGATCGTGCTACCTAGTCCTTATTTACGGTGCACTCTTCGATCAATGAGTTAGGATTGTGTCAATCCCTCACTCTTTTGATCATATCATCTTGCCCTGAAAAGCAAGGTTGTTCTCGAGCTTAGTAACATGCCGGTGGTTCGTGATTTTCCGAATTTCTTCTCGGAAGTATCACCAGGTTGTCACCTGGCCGCTATGTTCAGTTCATGATCAAGTTGGTTTTCGAAACCACCCTTTCTCCAAGAATCTGTCTCGGATACCCTGAGCAAGTTGGTTAAGCTAAAGAACAACTTGGAGAGTTGGAAGATAAAAGCTTGTCCGAATCAGCTCATTCCAAAGGGATATCTTTGTGTGTTTGTGTTGAAGAAAGATGATATCTTCATTGATTAATCCTCATGGTAATTGTTGGACTTATTGTCTTATCCAATCTTTGGTTTGAGTATGGGCTATCGTCAAATCAAATCAGAACCAACGATATTCTTAATGTTGTCTTACTCATGGTTGATCCCTCGAGCATACACCATTATATCTCTTGGGTCTGACCAATGCTACCACCGAGTTCAGATGATGGTGGAAGTCCAGTGATATGAAAATTCCGATGAGTTGCTGTTGAGCCCATCAACAGCATTTTGTCTCCCCCATGATTCATGTTGAACATCAACCTAGTGTTGTAAACTTTGTAAGCAATGCCTTCGTGTTCCATTCATGAAGCCTATGCTTGGATGGAAGAAGTGACTTCCTCGAATTCATGTGCATTTGGTGCAAGTTGCCGCCATGAGTTCGAGAAAGATTGTTTTTATTTCCTCTGGTACCATCCCAAGTCAATTATGCATGTGTGTTCTATGGTTTGGTAGATTAATTACCTCCACTCCATATGTATTCCATAGCACACCAAGCCACTGATTGACTTGTTCAAGGAAAAGAAGTCTATGCTTGGGATCTAATCCATGGACTTGCATAAAGACTCCGAAATCCTTGATGATGGTTCCCGACCAGAACTCGATAGTGTTTTATTATAAGACTACTGTGTGGTCATTCTTGTCTTGGACAACATGCTCACATGTATGTAGCAGAACCAGTTCATGTTTTGGAGCTTGCTATCGTAGTTCATATCCCGAGAACCTCGCAACGTCATCTCGTCGATTTGTGTTGCAGCCTTTCTTTTCGGACATGCTGAGTCTGAAGTATCCTATCACCAATCGGATCTGAATCTCAGACAGATATGATGGTTGGAACATTCCCAACAGTTGCATTTTGTTCCCAGCTTGCACCGCCATTGTGCCAATTCCCATGGGCTGCCCTCTCAAGAATTGTTGTTTAGGATCATCTTCAAAAGTGGTCCTACCATGGGTCCCATCCATTTTCGATGATAAGCAAAATCATTCATTGCGTTGTCTTCAACAAGGTAGTCCACATCATCCATTCTAGTCCAAGTATGTCATTCTTTCGAACTCCTTCAAATGATCGATTGTGATTGCCTTAGGCTGGTATAAAGAGTCTCATGATCTCTATATCAAAAGTAATTCTTTTTGCCACTTAAGGGAATTTTTCTACGGGCCACCTTCCTTAAGATGTCTCGTTATGGTATCATGGCAACTCAACTCCTCGCTACGTGGACAACCGTTCACCACCTTCTTAAGTGTGGAATTGTGTCTACGTAGTGAATCTTCGTCATCTGTTACACTCCATCCCTCTGGATGTATGTTTCATGTCTCAGCTCGAGAGATGTTGCTATGTCTCATTCCGTGAGTTAATCCTGAGTTGTTCGATCCTCGAGAAGATCGATCCTTCTAGAGTCTCCTTCTCCTCTCATTGTCATGATAGCTGGAGTTCTCAGAGCAAGACGTCGAGACAAAGATGGTGATCGAATCAACGTTCTTGTGAGATGCAACCTGGATCATGAAGATTGCGTTAGTTGCGTTCCCCCTTCATCTTACCCTCCGCTTGAATCTCGGGGACGAGATTCTTGTTTAAATGAGGGGTGAGTTGTCACAGCCCCAGTTCAGGCCTTGCTTGTCTTTGCTTTAGCTTCCATGCATCATGTTTAAATTACTCTTAAATATGAAATGGGGATGATAGAACCCCCAGCACCCCCCCTTAAACCAATTAGGGTTTACTAAAACCTTTTCCAATGAACCTGAAATGCCCTTCTAAAATGTTCATCATCTTTGCCTTGGTCCAGAACCTCAGACAAAAATGGTGCACAATTTTCTAGGACACATAAGGTCACTGAACTAAATCATATGCTATTTGCAATTGGGCATTTAAATGCTACATATTATTTTATGTGCTCAATTAATTCTGAACTTAAGTGAGGGCTGTTAGGAATAATCCAAACAGAGCCCACAATTATCTTCAGGATTTTTGAAAACGTTCTGGTATTTTTAGTAAAGCCCTAAAGACTACAGAATAATAGAAAACAGAAACTAAAAATAGGAAAACCAGAGAGAGAGAAAGAGAGCCTACCTGGGCCACTTACCTGGCGCCCCACCACGGCCCAGCAAAGGCCTAGCCCACTGGCCTCTGCCAGTCATCACCGACCTCCCGCCAGGAGGACAAGCGCAGCGTGGCACGCCCATGAGCACACGCCTCCGCCACCTCACTGCTTGCTTCTTGAGCTTACAGGCGCCGACACGCACCCCCCTGGAACTCTCTCACTCTCTCCCGACCTCTTCCCCCTCCTCTGCTCTCTCTCCCTCTCTGCCCGAGCGGAGCTCGCCGCCACTGTACGCCGTAGACGCATCCTCCGTGCTCCCCTCGCCTCCCCGACGTGTCCACGAGCATCGCCACGCCTCCCTGGTCCTCCCCGTCCAGCCACGCCTCGCCGGAGGCCCTGCATCGACGCCATCTTCATCATCTTCGTTGCTGGCCACCGGAGATCCCTCTCGCCGCCCCGCTCGCTCCGGTGCTTCCCCGAGCACGCCAAGGCCACCTCTGCACTCGCCGTGAGCTCCTCTACCGATCCCCCCTACTCCCTTGTCCATTAGCTCATCGTAGCCCTCGTTTCCGTGGAGACCGAGACCTCACCGGCACCGGACTTGTCGCCGTCGTCGTTTGGGTCCGCCTCCGTCCAAACCGAGCACGTCACTGCACTTAGTGCACTCCCAGGAGCCTGTAGCGCCCACCAGCTCCTCCTCCCATGCACCGTAGTGCCGAACACGTTGTTGCCTGAACTCCTGTCGCCGCCTTGGAGCTCGCCGTTGTCGACTCCGGCCACCATAGGCCCAGCCTCCACCACCACTCGACGCGCGCCTGCAAGGGCTCTCCAACGAGCCCAAGAACGGCCTCGTCCGTGCCCTGTGGGCGTTTTCCGAGCCGCGCCGCCGTCTCGGGCCTCGCCGGCGTCGAGCCGCCGGCAGGTTTGACCTGCTAACCAGGGGTTTGACCTCCCCAGGCCCCTGCTTATTTTAGTATTAGGTTTAATTAGTGTTAAATTAACTTAGTTAATTAGATGAGCCACTGACATGTGGGCCCAGGCCCTAATTAACCTAGGTTAGTGCTAACCTAACACTAACTAACGTTGTTAGTTAGTTGTTACACCGACATGTGGGTCCCAGCCGTCAGGTTTGACACTGGCTGGCACCTTTGACCTGCTGACGTCACACTGACGCCAGGCTGACGCAGTAAATCCTTTTCTGGATTTATTCTTATTTAGGAAATTCCAGAAAATAGTGCTAACTTCAAAATTTTATATAAATTCAACCGTAACTCAGAATGAAATAAGTTATATATGAAAAATGATCAAAAAATCCAATCTATCCATCTGCACTGGTTGGATGCATTTTTAAACAACTTAACCTTGCTGTTTAGTGAAAAACATGATAAGGCACTATTTGAATTCATAATTTGAATTTGGGGTTGAACCTTTGGTTCAATATGACCCAAATCCATCTTGTTGTAGTTGCATTAGGCCAACAAAGTCATATTGCCTTGTCACAAGCATGCATCATATTGTGCATTGCATTGATTGTGTTTCCTTCTCTGTTGCCGGTATTTGTCCCCTCTCGGTAGACGATGTTCCGACGTTGTAATCGTTGACACTGATCAAGACTCAATGCTATCTTCAGAAGTGCCAGGCAAGCAAAACCCCTTTGTTCATTCCGATACAATCCCACTCTCTCGCTCCTGCTCTCTTTTACTGCATTAGGACAACAATGATTCATGTATTACTTGTTGCGGTAGCTGAACCCCTTTATCCTCTGCATGACCTGTCATTCCACAGTAAATAGATGAAACTCACTAGCATGAGTAGGAGTTGTTTGAGCCCTGTCGTGCCTACTCATTCATGCTTGTTTGTCATGCCTGCTACTACTTAGAGTTGAGTCAGGTCTGATTCATCGAGGATGAATCAGAGGTGTGTGAACATGTCCTACTATGTGTGAGCTAAGTGTGTGAACACGATTTGGTAAAGGTAGCGGTGAGAGGACATGTAGGAGTACATGGTGGGTTGTCTCATTGAAGCCATCCTCAGGAACCGAGTTCTGTGTTTGTGATCCATGAAACAGTTACTACCACACATTGGGCCCGAAACCAATGGACCCTCTCGGCTTCTTAATCACCCTTGTCCTCTGTCCAGGAGTTGCAAGTAGTTTCTGGTGTTTGTAGTATGCTGGAGGCCGTGGGCAGCGCTGACCCGAGGGGTGGGCTGTGATGCGGTAGGCACGTGGCCGGGTATGCCGGGCGCCGTTAGGTGTCGCAGAACGTTGTACACATCGTTCGGGGCCGTATGTGGAAACCTCATCCGGACTCCCTACGGATGGAACCTGAATAGGCCATAAACCTGGACTAGAGACTAGAGTGTTTAGGTAGGTCGTGGCCGACACCCACGTTGGGCTTCCGCTTGAAGGTTGCCGAGTACATGTCGTGTAAACGGCGGTAAATGGTGAGAGCGTGTGTGAAGAAGTACACCCTGCAGGTTAACATGATCTATTCGAATAGCCGTGTCCGCGGTAAAGGACTTCTGGGTTGCCTATAACAGTTCATAGACAAGTGAAAGTGGATACTCTAAAATGCGCAAGATAAGTGTGAATGCTATGGATGGCGTTCTCGTAGGAAGACGGGATCGGATCCATAGTGGTGTAATGATTGGTGAATATGTGGACTCATGTGCACCACCTCAAAAGAGTTACTTGCAGTAGTAGTTCAGGATAGCCACCGAGTCAAAGCTGGCTTGCTGCAGTTAAACTCCACCACCCCCTTTGTTGATACCGATGCATATGTAGTTAGTTCTGATGTAAGTCTTGCTGGGTACATTTGTACTCACGTTTGCTTAATTTATGTTTTTGCAGAGAGACTTCAGTCTCGCTAGTAGTTCCGTGTGGACTTCGACGTTTAGCTTGTTACCTCACTTACGATCTTGTGCCCTCGGCAGGATCTTGTAGATGGTCAGGCTTCTCAGCCTTTTTCATTTGTAGATGTCTGTACTCAGACATGTTAAGCTTCTGCATGTGTTTTGATTTGTATGCTCTGAATGCTGGGTCATGATACCCATGTTTGTAATATCTCGCTCCTCGGAGCCTAATGAATAAATACTTGAGTTGTAGAATTATGTTGTGATGCCATGTTGTATTTACACATGTCGAGCATATTGTGTGTATGATTGAAATGCTTGGTATGTGTGGGATCCGACAACCTAGTTGTTTATCCTTGGTAGCCTCTCTTATGGGGAAATGTAGTCTTGTGCTTCCATGAGCCATAGTAGTCCGCTACATGCCTGGGCTTCACCGGAGTCCTGCTAGCCCAAAGACTACCGCTTCCTAACACTTGATCGCGGCATGTGATTCACTTTCGCTCTCGTGGTTCATCTCTTCGGGAAATGTCACACGGTGACATCCAGAGTCCTGCCTTAGCCTGCTACAGCCCGGGTTCCTGTGAGTCCTCGTTAGCCCAGGTTACAGCCCGGATTCGCACGTCGAATCGACATGCTCGATGTTGATTCATGTATGCCTGTCCCTATAAGTTAGTGCCACTTTGGGTTCACGACTAGTCATGTCGGCCCGGGTTCTCTGTCATATGTATGCTAGCGGCACTATCATATACGTGAGCTAAAAGGCGCAAACGGTCTCGGGCCATGGTAAGGCGACACCCGTGGGAATACCGTGCGGGAGGCTGCAAAGTGATATGAGGTGTTACCGGCTAGATCGATGTGACTTGGAATCGGGGTCCTGACAAATATCATCCAACAAGTCACCGATCCATTGCCTATGAATTTATCCTATATAGTTCTTGCTAAGTTACTATTGCTATGATCACTGTTACACTTGCTACAAATTACTGCTATCATTGTTACTCTTACCGTTGCTACTGTCACTACTATCAAAACTATCAAACTACTTTGCTACTAATCACTTTGCTATAGATAATTAATCTCCAGGTGTGGTTGAATTGAAAACTCAGCTGCTAATACCTTCAAATATTCTTTGGCTCCCCTTGTGTCAAATCTATAAAATTGGGTTGAATACTCTACCCTCGAAAACTGTTGTGATCCCCTATACTTGTGGGTTATCAAGACCTTTTTCCGGCACCGTTGCCGGGGAGCATAGCTATATTTTGTGAGTCACTTGGGATTATTATCAATTTATCACTATGAAGAATATGAAGGATCCAAAGACTAAGATATTTTCCTCAAAGACGAGGGGAGCTAAGAAACTGCCATCCAGTTCTGCTTTAGATTCACCTTATGTTATGAGTAAACTTGCAACACCACCACATGCTATTAATTCTAATATTTCGCAAGTTATTGATGATGCTACTTCCACTATGAATGATGCTTATCATGATGCTAGTACCTTTCTTGATAATGATGATGTGCCACTTGGTGAATTTCTTGATGAAAAAATTGCTAGAGTTATACAACATGATGTTGTTGAATTCGATGATGAGCTTGAAACTGAATATCCTAAAACACCTGCTAGAACTAGCCTTCCTAGATATGAATTGCCTAAAGTACCGGAAGGTTCTATTATGAGTGAAGAAGCCACTAGAGATATTCTTGCTTGCAATGATAGAGATGATCTAGAGAAATTAGAACAAAAGTATAAAGAAAAATCTCTGAATGCTAGAATGAAATGTGATCCTAGGTTTGCTACCTCACCTATCTTTATTGATGATAAGAATTATGTATTCTCTATCGACCCAGAGTTAATTACTTTGGTTGAATCTGATCCTTTACATGGTTATGAAACTGAAACTGTTGTGGCACATCTTACTAAGTTGAATGACATAGTCACCCTTTTTACTCATGATGAGAAAACTCGCTACTACTTTATTCTCAAATTATTTCCTTTCTCATTAAAAGGTGATGCTAAAGCTTGGTACAATACTCTTTCTCCTGGTTGTGTGCGTAGTCCCCAGGATATGATTTATTACTTCTCTAAAAAATATTTCCCTGCTCATAAGAAACAAGCTGCCTTACAGGAAATATTTAACTTTGTGCAAACTAAAGAAGAGAGCCTCCCACAAGCATAGGGGAGGCTTTGCCAATTACTTAATGCTTTGCCAGATCACCCTCTTCTATAATGGACTAACCGATGCTTCTAGGGACTTCCTAGATAGTTGTGCTGGTTGTGTTTTCAGGGAACGAACTATTGCTCAAGCTGAAGAATTATTGAATAACATATTGAAAAATTATGATGATTGGATTATTCCTGAACCACCGGATAAACCCACTCCGAAGAAGAGGGCTATATTATATCTCAGTCCTGAAGATATGCAAGAGGCAAAGAAATCTATGAAGGAAAAAGGTACTAAAGCTGAGGATGTTAAAAATTTACCTCCTACTGAAGAAATATATGGGCTTAATACACCACCACTGCCTAAGGTGGTAGAGGTAAATTCTCTTATGAAGTTCAATGAAAATGATAATCCTCATAATATGCATCCTAGTCAATGCCTTTATGAGTTTGAAAACTACATTAGAAAACAAGATCACTTCAATGCAAATGTTATGAAACAATTGAAATATAATTCTGATATGATTGCTCGCTCGAGTGACTTGTTATTTATAATATCAAATGATGTTAGAGGTGTTGGAAAACATGCTTCTATGCTACAAACCCAACTAGAATAAATTGCTAAATCACAAAGAGAATTGCTTGATGAAATGATTCATAATATGCATGACTTTGCTATTAGAGTTGCAACTAGAGGAGGTAAAACGACTCAGGAACCACTTTATCCTGAGGGACACCAAAAAGAATTCAACAAGATTCACAAAGAAACAACACTAGTGCACCTAGTCCTTCTAGAAAGAAAAAAAGAAAAATGATATGAGTTTGCACACTTCTAGTGAACCTGTGTCGGTGTACAAAAAGAGGGGTACACTTTTTGTACCCCTATAATCGCAGGCGGGCAGTCCGAGCCGCTGCACCACCAAGCCTTCGAAAGCAAGGCAAGGGAGGTGAGCCAAGGTAAGGCCGAAGCTCGAAAGGAGCAGAATGACGCCAAGACCAAGACCACAAAGAGCAAAAGGGGATTTAAGCGGACTCCCGGCAAGATCCTTGCTGGGAGGCGGTTTTAGCAAACCCGGCAAGACCCTTCTTTGTGGCAGCTCGCCCCACACCTACCGAGCGAATCACCCTTGAGTCCACTTTGCCCCCATGGGGCAAGGATTCGGAGACATCCCCGTGGTGGCATGCAGATCTTTGTGAAGACATTCAAGATCAGATACACACTATAGAAGATGACGACCCTTGGCGGGATCCCAGCCAAGGAGGACCACAAGGCCCCCGGAAAGAGCCTTGCCGGGGATGACAGCACGCGCCACGGAAAGACCCTTGCCGGGGCCCCGGCAAGACCCTTGACGGGGCTACGGTGAGGCCCTTGCCAAGAACACCCGTAGGGCCACCATCAGGCCCACGCCAATCAAACCTCCACCACCGTTCGCATGCAGCTGCCGACCCAATCAGTTGGGTAGGCACCTGCGTGGCGGCAAGCGGATCTTCGTGGAGACCCACCACTGCGCCACCTCACCACCGCCTGCCTACATGGCACCACGGGCACCGCTGGCTGTGGCGCCGTGTCGACACGAAGGGAGCGGCGACAGACGAGACAGGCTCTCCCCGTCCTCGATAAAGCAAGGACACCTAAGCAAGACGCATTAAAGGCGCCTTGTCATGTAATGCGAGGATAAACTCGCATCATCAGACCCTTTCCACCTCCTGTGTGCCACTGTGGCAACCCCTTTCCCTATAAAAGGAGGCCCAAGGTGACTAGGAGGAGGATTCAGCTTTTTGGAGCTCCTCACGCCCCATTGCTAGTTCAAGAACACAGATAAACAAACCACCAAAGCAGGAGTAGGGTTTTACGCATCCTTGCGGCCCGTACCTGGATAAAGAAACCGTGTGCTATCTGTTTGATCCGCTCTTCTCATGACCCCGTGCCCCGCGACCGTAGTAGGGATTCTTGTGATCCCATAGGTGTCGTTCCCATCGACATCTTTGGCGCCGGGTAGAAGCGCGATTAATGAAATCGGCTCTAGCAGTTAGTTCGACGCTTCTTCATCGCCATGGCACCCAAGAAGAAGATGACGGTGGCGGTTGGCCCGTCGGAAGCCGGACATCCGGTCCCGACGCGGGCGAGCAGCGGACCGGTCGCAGAAAGGATCCGGGCGCCGTTAGAACACCAACACCGTCCCCAAAGAGCCGAAGTTTGGGAGGCGGCGATGTTCAGACGCTTCAGTAACGGGCCGCACGCCGCCAAATCCAAAGACGGAGCCAGGCCCTCCGCGGGTGGCGCGGGGCCTTCCAAGATCGCTGCCACCCCGCTCGAAGGCGACGCGAGGGCTTCCAAGACTCCCACGCCGGCGCCGACGGCGCGCTCCTCTCAAGCGGCGCGCGACGAACGGCGTAGTCACGCCGAGGACCCCGGGCGTCGCGGCGGAAAGATCCCCGAGCGCCACTCCCGGGAGTTAGAAGACCTGCCCGCTTGCCGAGGCGCTGGTGAAGATGGCATGCGACCGCGGGGTCGTGATAGAGCTCCTTCTGACATGGTCAGAAGTCGAAGCGCGTCACGATCCGTGCAGGTTTCGCTGCCACCAACACCAGCAGAAGCCCTGGCGCGCGTAGTTGCTCCTCGATTTTCCTCCCACTACGGGGAAACTCAACAAATGGAGAGCCACTATCCGAAGCCTTGTTGCGGTGGCCAACAAAGACGAACCGAGTCCGGTGGAGCCCCCGGGTCGACACTCCGACGGAGTCCCATGCACCAGTGGCAGGAAAGCCGGCGGCGCCGCGAACACGGTACACTCGCCTCCTCCTCGCCCAGTACCGCGGATGCCAGCCCGTCGCAACATTATGGGAGACGAAATCTCAGTAGCATCGTCCGACCCGCGGGCCCACTGCGAGCAGCGCCAAGTTCTACGGGAACGAGAGCATGAAGACGCTCAAACCACTATCGAGCGCCGGCGCGGAGCGCGCCACCAATTAGACAGGCGAGCAGGGCCTGGTGTGAGCCACCCGGCACCGGGGAGCCCTGGAGGCCTACCTTACGAGGTAGGCTGTCTGGCTTTCACCCATGAGCTGCGACAGTTCCAGTGGCCCACGCACCGATTCAAACCCAACGTGGGTGAAAAGTACAGCGGCAAGACCCACCCGTCCGAGTTCCTCAGCATCAACACCATCGCGATGCAAGCTGCCAGAGCCCGTGACGATAAGGTGCTTGCGAATTACTTTCCGTTGGCTCTTAAACCCAACGCCATGTCATGGTTGATGCACTTGTCGGTAGACTCTATTTCCTCCTGGTCGGATTTGTGCCATGAGTTCGTGGGCGCCTTTACTGGAGGCCACCAAGCCCATGGCCAAGCAAGCGACCTGCACGTCATTCCCCAGAAGGGAGGCGAGAGTCTCCGCAAGTATATATAGAGGTTCAGCCGGATACAGTACAATATCCCTGATGTTCACCCTGCCGCCATCATCAGCGCGTTCCATCAGAACGTGCGTAACCGCAAGATGCGCGAAGAGCTGGCAATGAACAAGGTGAAAGATGTAGCAGAACTCTATGTTCTTGCTGACAGATGTGCCTGAGCTGAAGAGGGAAGGAAGTACCCCGGCGAAGATGCCGGCATGGAAACCGACTCCTCAGATGAGGATGTTTCCGCCCCGGCAAAGAAAGGCCGGTGCCGCAACAGGAAGCGCAAAGGTAAAGCCGTGCTTGCCGTCGAGGGATCTGATGACGCCGGCTCCACCAAGAAAACCAAGGCAGATGACCCCGGCAAGGAAGTTGCCGGATGTGTCGCCTGTCGGGCCTTGGCGGCTGCCGAAAAGCCAGGAAACTCCGACAAGCGATACTGCAAGATCCAACGCACCAAAGGCCATGCTCTCCAAGACTGCCGGCTGGTTGAGCTCCTCGCTGAGAAGTAGAGGGCTGAGTATGAGAGGCGGGACAAGGAGAAGGGCCCAGATGGTGCTGAGGGGTCTGGCAAGAAGCATGACGGCCAGGCGGGCCGTCGCGGCAAGGATAAACAACAAGAGAGGCCCGCCCGGGGCCGTGACAGAAAGCCGGAAGACGACGATCACGAAGAGGACGACGAATCCGGCGACCAAGAGTTTCAGAAAAGCTACAGAGGCCATGTGAGTCGACGGCGGCGCCTTGCTGCATACTTGTCACCGCCGGCTTAAACAGTGGGCGCGAGAGATTACAGTGGCAGACCCGTCGTTTGATGCCCAAAGGCCGCTGAAGTGGTCCAGCACACCTATTATTTTTGACACTAAGGATCACCCTGATCGTACTACTGCGGTTGGGTGCTTGCCATTGTTGGTTTCACCAACAATACGCAACCTCAAGGTGACAAAGATGCTAGTCGATGGCGGGGCTGGTCTGAACTTGATCTCGCCTGCCGTGATCGAGAAACTGCAGATTCCTGATGGGGACCTCGAAGAGACGGGCACGTTTCAGGGGGTCAACCCGGGAAGAAGCCAACCCAAGGGAAAGGTCACGCTGCCCGTGACTTTTGGAAGCAACCTGAACTACGGTGACGGAGAGGATCGTGTTTGATGTTGCCAAGATCCCCTTGCCCTACAATGGGATCCTTGGTCACGCAGCCGCAAGTTCATGGTGGCGCCACACTATGCCTACAACACCTCAAGATGCCGGGACCTGTGACGACCATCACCATTCCCTCCGATAAGAAAGATCCGCTGATTTATACCGACCAACTATACCAAGAAGCAGCTTGCAGCAGCTGCCGCCAATAGGGCGCTTGCTCCCGCCGCTGGGATCCCAGGAGGGAAGAAGAAGAAGAAGACCGGTGAGACCTCGGACACCCACTCCGGCAAGCGCACCTCTTCGGAGTGTAGCGCTGCCGTCGAGGACGTGCCAGAGAGCTCCACCGGCGGAAACAAGAAGCCCAGGGCCATACCGCCGGGAACCAAGAAGGTTCCTGTCAATGAGGATGGCACGGGAGGGGTTTTACCATAAGCTCCACCCTTGACGACAAATAGGAAGACGCGCTCGTCACCTTCCTGCGGGCGAATGCCGGTGTGTTTGCATGGCAAGCTTCCGACATCCCCGGTGTTCCTAGGGAGGTGATTGAGCACCACCTTGCTGTCTGCCCTCATGCGCGGCCCACAAGGTAAGGTCGAAAGCAAGCTTTGGAACGACAATAGTTCATCACAGAAGAGATCCGGAAACTGGAAGCAGCGGGTTTGGTAAGAGGAGTGCTCCATCCAATGTGGTTGGCCAATCCGGTCGTAGTGCGCAAGGAAAATGGGAAGTGGAGACTGTGTATTGATTACACAGATATCAATAAGGCTTGCCCTAAAGACCCCTTCCCGCTGCCGCGCATCGACCAGATTGTTGACTCCACGGCTGGGTGTGATCTGTTGTCATTCCTCGACGCCTACTCCGGCTACCACCAGATCTTCATGACAAGAGAAGACGAAGAGAAAACAGCATTCATCACCCCATGCAAGATGCGTATTGTTTCATGCGGATGCCTTCGGGTTGAAGAGTGCCGGTTCGACGCTTGCAAGGGCGGTCCAGATTGGTTTTGAATCCGACTCCATAGAAATATGGAAGCTTATATGGATGACATAGTGGTCAAAACCAAGGACAGGGCAACCCTCATACCAGATTTGCAAGAAATATTTGCAAACATGCGCAAGATCAATCTCGAGCTGAACCCTGAGAAGTGCGTCTTTTGCGTCTCGTCCGGCAAGCTTCTCGGGTTCTTGGTGTCACAGCGTGGGATAGAGGCCAATCCGGACAAAATCAAAGCTATAGAGCAGATTGAAGCACCCAAGCGAATCAAGGATGTGCGTCGACTTGTTGGTTGCGTCGCCGCCATGGGCAGGTTCATGTCCAAATGCTGAAGCGCGCCCTTCCCTTTTCAAGATCCCGAAAAAGGCGGGCCCACCGGAGTGGATGCCGTGTCAAGCAGCATTGCAAGGTTTGAAGAAGTACCTCTCCTCCGTGCCAATACTAGTTGCGCCCTAGGCCACGGAGCCGTTGCTGCTATACACGGCAGCAATCGACCAGTGGTCGGCGCCGCACTAGTGGCGCAGAGAGGTTGACGACGAGGTTATGGCAGCGGCAGAGCCCGACAAAGCACCAATGCAGAGACGACACAGCCACTTGAAGTGCCGCCAAGAAGAAAATGATGCAGCACCGGTCTACTTTGTTAGTTCCTCCTGCGAGGGGCTAGATGAAGGTACTCGAGCATGCGTAAACTGCTCTTGACCTTCTTATGGCCTCGAGGAAGCTGCGTCACTACTTCCGAGCACACGAGATCACTGTTGCCACTCGCTTCCCTCTACAACGGATATTGCACAATCCGGATGCAACAGGAAGAATTGTGGAATGGGCAATCGGAGCTGTCCAGTTTGGCCTCAAGTTTCAAAGTACTTGACGATTGAGCCGAGTCCTAGCAGAGTTCATTGCGAATGGACCGCAACGCTGACGAAGAAGCCCACGAGACCGCTCGCCCCGGCAAGGAGGGAAGTTGTGATTGGATCATGTACTTTGATGGAGCTTTCTCCTTACAAGGCGCCGAGGCTGGCGTACTGCTTGTCGCGCCCACCGGAGAGCACCTCAAGTACGTGATCCAGATGCACTTCCCCAGGGAGGTGTCAACAAACAATACGGCAGAGTATGAAGGGCTGCTTGTCGATCTTAGGATCGCGGCGGACCTCGGAATCAAGAAACTCATCGTCAGGGGAGACTCGCAGCTTGTCGTCAAGCAAGTCAACAAGGATTACTAGAGCCCATTGATGAAGGCCTACGTCGATGAAGTGAGAAAGCTGGAAGAGCGTTTGACGGTATACTGAGCTGAACACGTTCCCCGGCGAAGAACGATATCGCCGATTACTGTCAAAACGCTGCCCTCAAGCTACATGTGGAACCAGGTACCTTTGTGCTTCAGCTAACTCAGCCATCCGTTGATCCATCAACAGAGCAGAATAAGAGGAGGAAATCAGGACCCGGCAAGTACTTTCCCGCCGAGCTCCCCGGAGCCGCCGGCAAGGATGTTGCCGGGGATACTGAGCCCGCCACGGGATGACTGGCTCCGGTGGAGCGTGAAGCTCCTGCTGTCGAGACAGCCGCTCCTATAGCGGAGGAAATGCCTTTAGTCCTCGCCGTCGAGCCCCAGGCTCCAGCGTGGGCATAGCATACCGTCCGATTCCTCCAAACAGGGGAACTTCACGAGGAGCAGAAGAAGTGGAAAAAGTAGCCCGTCGCTCTACCATGTACCAGTTCATCGATGACGTCCCTGCATGTAAAGAGGCCGAACGGTGTGAAATTGAAGTGTATCCCTCGAGAGGAAGGACTGGAGCTGTTGGCAGAGATACACGGAGGCATATGTGGATCCCACATTGGGTCAAGGGCCCTTGCCGGCAAGGCATTTCGGCAAGTCTTCTTCTGGCCCACCGCCCTCCAGGATGCGACGACAATAGTCACCAGGTGTGAAGCATGTCAGTTCCATTCAAAGAAGCTTCATCAGCCAGCTCAAGCCCTTCAAACCATTCCTCTCTCCTAGCCCTTCTCGGTCTGGGGCTCAACATATCGGGCCCTTTCCCTTGTTGTCGGGGCTTTGAGTACTTGTACATTGCAATCGACAAGTTCACAAAGTGGCCGGAGGTGGAGGCGATGAGGAAGGTCACAGCTCGGGCCACCGTCAAGTTCTTCAAGGGACTAGTGTGCCGTTTTGGCGTACCAACCGGTTATCACCGACAACAAAGACACAGTTCACAAGCCGCACCTTCATGCAATATACCCAAGACCTCGGCAAGAAAGTCTGCTTCGCCTGTTGCTCACCCACGAAGCAATGGTCAAGCTGAGCGGGCAAATGCTGAAGTACTGCGAGGCCTAAGGACCAAGACCTTTGACAGGCTGCACAAGAGTGGAAGGCGCTGGATTGATGAGTTGCCGATGGTTCTTTGGTCAATCAGGACGACGCCAAATCGAGCCACCGGCCAGACACCTTTTTCCCTAGTATACGGGGCAGAAGGAGTTCTCCCCACTGAACTCATATACGGGTCACCTCGAGTGCTCGTTTATGACGAGCTTGAGCAAGAGCAACTGCGGAAAGATGACGCAATGCTCCTTGAGGAAGATCGTCTTCGGGTGGTCAGAGAGCAAGCACGCTACCAAAGAAGCCTTGCGCCGCTACCATAGCCGCAAGGTTCATCCCCGAAGCCTTCAGGAAGGCGACCTTGTCCTTCGGCGCGTTCAATCGGCCAAGAATTCCAACAAGTTGACGCCAAAGTGGGAAGGCCCTTATCGAGTAATACGAGTCACCAGGCCCGGCGCAGTCCGCTTGGAGACCGAAGATGCCGTTCTGGTGAGTAACTCCTAGAACATTGAGCATCTTCGCAAGTTTTACCCGTGAGGCGCGGCTTGCCGGGCCCCCCGGCAAGCCACCTTTTGTACAAGCATTGCCGATGATGCATGTAACCCTTTGTACAAAGCCAGGCGCAGACCCTGAGCATAAATAAATGAAGCGCCGGCGTCCTAAGTTATAGCATGCATGCTAGGTCGAGTCTCGTCCTTGGTTAGGGTTGATAGTGCTTAGCGGCGACTAACCCCTAGCTTAGAGGTCGAGTGTGTGTCTCTTTGCCGTTCCTTTGTCTTCTTTGGTTCGCAGGACTCACAGATATCCTTGCCGGATCACTTGAGGGCAAAAAAGGAAAGAGGGACAGGCCCAAGATTCAGACCCCGACAAGCCAAGTATTGTCGGGGCCATGAGTGCAAAGATTTACCCATGGCAAACCAGAGTTGCCGGGGGCTACAGCTTCAGATAAGTTCTTCATCCCTTATCATGCATTCCCTTATGGACTGAGGTATGTGAAACCTCATTTTTTTCCCAAAGCTACCGTGCTCCCCTAAAACTCTAGGCCCTAGGGCTCGTTCCTGGGGCCAGGTTTGGTCGTAGTCGCGGCAGCAAAAGGATGAAACGAGGAGCCTGAACCCACCTCATCCCTGCCTCCGCCAAAAGCGTGAGAAAGGTCGAGCGAAGTGGGAAGACGGCATGGCCTGTTGCCAGGCAAGGAAATGTTTATCTTAGGGATATCAAGGATTTACTCCTTGTCGTGGGTTCTACCCGCAAACAAATGACCCGGCAAGGATCCCTTTTTCACTAAAAACATTCCACTCAGGTACAGCCCATGGGGAATGAAAAACATGAATGATGGGATTAGAAGTTTTAAATTCAGCCAAGGCCCAAAGGCTTACAAGCTAAAAAGAGATAAGGTGCTCAGAACCCTTTTTGCCCCTCTCCTCGTGAGGCAGGTCAAGGAGGCGAAAAGGGCGTAAGGGCGCCTAGGCGAAGCCACGAGTGGCAGGAGACACCAAGAGAACATCTCGGTGGCCGTCCAAGGCTGGATGGTGATGGCAGCGCAGAAGCAGAGCTCAAGACGAGGCGCAGGACGCCAAGACGCAGCGTCAAGGCGTCGGTGCCGCAGATTCGATTTGACGGCCTTGCCGCCCGCCCTCTTCCTCTTCCGCAGCCTCCCAACGCCAGCCGCCCAAGGAGACGACCCTGAGAAGTTCAGGAAGCCGGCGACACGGATGATGGGGTCGCCGGTGCCGCACGGAGCGGCGCCCGACACCTAGTCGGACCCGTCATCCTGCCGCCTGCTACCCTCGTCGTCGCTGCCGCTGTCCTCCTCGCCACTCCCGCCCGAGGAGGAGTCTTCGCTATCAGAAGAGCTCTCCACGCAGCACCTTGCCCGGGTCCCGAAGAGCCCGAAGACCTTGACGGAGAGGAGGCCGCCCTCCATCAGCTTGAAATGGAGAGTGAGCCCCTCCGTCAAGCGGTGGATATGAGCGAACGTCTTCCATCCCCGACGAAGATACATCACGTGAGGGGCTGGGAAGTCGACGCGAACTCGCGTACCGCTGATCCAACAGCCCCTCATGTGCAGCCGCAATGACTCCGGCGGATCCAGCTCCATCTCCCGCGCGAATGGAGTCGGGAGACGAAGGCGACGGCGAGGCGGCCGGCGCAGCCTGACGAAGAACTCGCAAGGGTCATCCCCAACATGGCCCTCCATGGGGGGAGGAACTACTGGCGGAGGCGAGACCGGCGCCGCCTGCCCCTCCTCTTCCCGGCGCCTCGGCCTCGCCCGGCCTCGCCCCTCCCCTTCCCCTCGCGGTGGCTCACGCCACCGCAGGTGCGAGAAGGAAGGACGCGTTGTCGGCGGCGACCCTCGCCGCCACCGTTGAAGGGCCAGGATTCCCTCTCTCCATGAAGGATGGAGGGGAGCAAGCTGAAGGAAGGAGGAGATGGAAGAATGCGGATGCCATCCCCCTCCCGCTCTTTATAAAGGAACGGGTGGGGCTCGGCCGCCCGCCGCCAATCAAGACACGGAAGGCGCAGGAATGGGACCAACCCGCTGCCCCAGCCATGACGGCCCGGTTTCCCGCCTCCACTGTTCGCCACCCCAAGTGCATGAGAACCGCGTGGCAGGCATGCGGGACCAAGGCGACGGGTGAGGCGACCTCTCCCCACCCCGTGATCGTGGGGAATGGACACCTTGAAGACCACGCCTCGGCCTGTTTCAAGAATGGGCCGCGCCTCCACGCCTCCCTCCGTTTATGGGGAAGGCGCGAACCGCCCCCTTTACTACGACGTGACGCATGTGCGCCAAGCTCAGCCCCACGCATGCCGCCCATGTCACACACGCCTCCCCACGCCAAGCCACGCGCGGGAGGCATGGGAAGCGCAGCGCACGAAGATACTTACGACGGTAAAAACCACCCCGCCTGCCCGCACACCATTTTTGGGCCTAGCCCAACGACGCGATTGCGCTTACGTGTGGCCCAGGCTCGGGGGCTCCTGTCGGTGTACAAAAAGAGGGGTACACTTTTTGTACCCCTATAACTATGCACGGGCAATCTGAGTCGCGGGCACCACCGCACTGAGCAAGGCAAGGGAGGTGAGCCAAGGTAAGGCTGAAGCTCGAAAGGAGCTGAATGACGCCAAGACCAAGACCACAAAGAGCAAAGGGGACGAAGCGGACTCCCCCGGCAATATCCTTGCCGGGAGGCGGTTTTAGCAAACCCGGCAAGACCCTTGCCGTGGCAGCTCGCCCCACACCTACGGAGCGAATCACCCTTGAGTCCACTGCCCCCATGGGGCAAGGATTCAGGAGACATCCCGTGGTGGCATGCAGATCTTTGTGAAGACATTCAAGATCAGATACACACTATAGAAGATGACGACCCTTGGCGGGATCCCAGCCAAGGAGGACCATAAGGCCCCGGCAAGAGCCTTGCCGGGGATGACAGCAGGCGCCACGGCAAGACCCTTGCCGGGGCCCCAGCAAGACCCTTGCCGGGGCTACGGCGAGGCCCTTGCCAAGAACACCCGTAAGGCCACCATCAGGCCCACGCCAATCGAACCTCTAGCACCATTCGCATGCAGCTGCCGACCCAATCAGTTGGGTAGGCACCTGCGTGGCGGCAAGCGGATCTTCGTGGAGACCCACCACTGCGCCACCTCACCGCTGCACTTCGCCTACCTGGCACCACGGGCACCGCTGGCCAGGGCGCGTGTTGACACGAAAGGGAGCGGCAACGAACGAGACAAGGCTCTCCCCGTCCCCGATAAAGCAAGGACACCTAAGCAAGATGCATTAAAGGCGCCTTGTCATGTAATGCGAGGTATAAACTCGCATCACTGTACCCTTTCCTCCTCCTGTGTGCCACTATGGTAACCCCTTTCCCTATAAAAGGAGGCCCAAGGCGACCAGGAGGAGGATTCGGCTTTTTGGAGCTCCTCACGCCCCATTGCTAGTTCAAGAACACAGATAAACAAACCACCAAAGCAGGAGTAGGGTTTACGCATCCTCGCGTCCGAACACAGATAAAGAAACCGTGTGCTATCTGTTTGATCCGCTCTTCTCACGACCCCGCGCCCCGCGACCATAGTAGGGATTCTTGTGATCCCATAGGTATCATTCCCACCGACAACCTAAAATAGAAAAACCTCCTGATAATGAAAATGAAACTTCTACCACTGATGCTGAAACTCAATCTGGTAGTGAACATCAACCTAGTGATATTGAAAAAGATAATGATGAGGTTCATGAGGACACTCAACCAAATAATGATAAAGAACCAGACAATGATGTTGAGATAGAACCACCTATTCATCTTGATAACCCACAACCTAAGAATAAAAGGTATGATAAAAGAGACTTTGTGGCTAGAAAACACGGTAAAGAAAGAGAACCGTGGGTTAAAAAACCTATGGCTTTTCTACCCAAGTCAACTAAAAAGAAAGATGATGAAGAATTTGAACGCTTTGCAGAAATGCTGAGGCCAGTCTTTTTGCATACTCACTTGGCTGATATCTTGAAAATGCCTCCTTATGCAAAGTATATGAAAGACATCATCACAAATAAGAGAAAAATACCGGAAGCTGAAATCTCCACTATGCTTGCTAATTACACTTTCAAGGATGGAGTACCTAAAAACTTGGAGATCTGGGTATACCAACTATACCTTGCTCTATCAAAAAGAACTATGTGAAAACTACTTTGTGTGATTTAGGAGCTGGTGTTAGTGTTATGCCTTTCTCTTTATATAAAAGACTTGACTTGAATAAACTCACACCTCCTGAAATATCTTTGCAAATGGCTGACAAGTCAACTGCCATACCTATCGGTATATGTGAGAATGTGCCCATTGTTGCTGCTAATGTGACTATTTTGACTGACTTTGTTATACTGGAGATGCCCGAGGATGACACCATGTCGATTATTCTTGGTAGACCCTTCTTGAATACTGTAGGGGCTGTTATTGATTGCAATAAAAGCAAGGTCACTTTTCATATCAATGGTAATGAGCATACGGTGCACTTTCCGAAGAAACAATTCCAAGTGAATGGTATCAATGTTATTGAAAAATCTCCGACAATCACTATTTGATGTTTTCAAATACCTCTACCAACTGTCAAAAAGAAATATGAAATGCTTATTGTTGGGGAGATGCATATCCCCATTGAGGTAACCTAGTGATTTAAGAAAGTTCTTCAGTTTCATGCTAATCGAAAGTGGTTGTTAATAAGACCTGATCAGCCTTATTAATGAATCATGTTTGAGCGGTATGAAATTGATGAATTTAGTAAGAACTACTTCTATCCTTACTTTTTATTCTCTGTTTTTATTAGTTAAGTAAAATAAAATACCATGTTTTATTTGTTTTCTGAATTTTCTGTGCAATAAAAAATGACCCAAAAAATAAAAGTTCTCAGAATGCCCTGAAAATTTTATATGACTTTTTCCTGAATATTAATGAATTTTTGGTGCAAATAATACCAGAGGGAGGTGCACCAGGTGGTCACAACCCACTTGGGCGTGCCAGCACCCCCTGGTGCGCCCTGGGGGGTTGTGGTCCCCACGTGGGCACCCTCACTTATCTCTTTAGTCCACATCATCACTCAGCTCCAGAAAAAATCCCCATTGCTCTCTCTCCCGTGTTCTTGAGCTCAAACCCGCGGATTTCGATCTATTTGCTCGAAGCTCCGTTTTCAAAACTGTTTCAGGGGATTGTTGCTTGGTATGTGACTCCACCATTTGTCCAATTAGTTTTTGTTTTAATGGTTTAGACTTTGAATAATTAGTTGCTCTTGGTGCTGCTGTAGATGTGCTTGCATGTTCAATTCTTAGTGTTCTAAGTAGTTGGAATGCTTGCTATGGCCTCTATGTATCCCTATGAGTAGTTGCTATTAGTTTTGTGAAGTTTTGTTGAGAAAATTTTGTGAACTAAAAATTCAGATTTTTGTTCATAGGAAAAAGTGTACGCGGACATGAATATCTTCAGGAAATTTGGCTCTAAGAAGAACTCCAAGGGTGTTATTGGGGAGTCTTCTGATAGTGATCTCCACCCTCGAAGGTTGGCGGAGGTACGACCGTGCGAATGGATGCACATCACATTCCTTCAGCAGGCTGGAATTCATGAGGAGTTCATGCAATTTTTTGCTAATGTCGGCCTCACCGACTTCATCGCAGATGAGTGTGAACAGCACCAAATCCTCACAAACATGTTTGTCCAAAGTTTTACTTTTCTGCCTAGAAATAATCCTCCTGTGTCGGCGTCCTGGGAACGGGGGTCCCTAGACTTGCCTGCCTGCGGCCCACGGCGTGGCTCCACCAGCGGCCCTGTACGGCCCATCTTCACCAGCAAACACTCAAGACCCTCGTGAGGGGCCAAGCCTCGCGAGGCGGACGATGCAAGACCTCCTCGGGGGCGGCCTCACCAGGCTGGCTCACGAGGGGCGGAGAGACCAAGGCAAGGGACACCTCGCGAGGTTCCTGTGACATAAGCCATCACGACTAGAGCCAGGCGGGCTCCAGGCGGGAGCCAGCGTGCACAGCGTTCTCCTTTCCTCTTTGGAGCTAAAGAGGCAAGCGCAGGCGAGGAGTCCCGAGACATCAGGCAAAGGTTTCCATATCGGTGCAACAAGACCAAGACCAGCAGGACGACAGGACGGAGGTCACCGTGGAGCCCAAGACAGTTTCACCACCAGAGCCTTTGGCAAGCGAAGACCACCTTTAGTCAGGATAACTTGTACTAGTTGTCTCCCTTCGAATTTGGCCGTTGTGGGATCCCTTCCCGCCTAACATTTGGGAGAGGACCAGGGCCTCTATAAATAGGACTAGCCACCACAGTAGGGAGGCAACTGAACACAGAACATTCAGATCACCCTCACACACACAAGCTCACCAAACACAAGAGCACCTCTCCTCAGGAGGTTGTTCTTCCCTTTGTAACTGTTCATCCTTAGCCCAAGAGGCAATCCACCACACCACACTGGAGTAGGGTATTACACCACATCGGTGGTCCGAACCAGTATAAACTCTCGTGTCTCTCGTTCTTTGGGTTCGTCGAGCTAAGCCTTGCGACCGTTGCGAGAGCGAGTTAGGGAGAGAGATCTTCGTTCGCACCCCAGTGTTCGAACCTCAAGGGTTTTCCAGAAACCGAAATCCGACATTTGGCGCGCCAGGTAGGGGTGCGTCGAAGTCTTCCTTCCGTCGATCCACGCTCCACCACCACTGCGCCTCACCCCCATGGCCGGTGTTGCTCTTCCGACTGCGACGACAGATGCCCGTGGCGGGGCCAGGGGCTCCGAGCCTTAGCCCCCGCCTTGCGGCAGGTGCAGTGGCCACCCAAGTTAAGGCCAGAGATGTCGTCGTGCTACGATGGCGTGGCAGGCCCGACGACTTTCCTGCTGGCGTATGAAGAGGCCATCTTGAAGGCTGGGGGTGACGACAAGGTCATGGCCAACTGGCTTCCATGGCCCTCACTGGCGCACCGCGCGCCTGGCTACTCAACCTCCCAGGATCTACAGTGGCGTCTTGGGAGGAGTTGCGCATCCTCTTTGCTGCGCGCTTCACGACACCGGCGCCCCTCGCTATCGCGGACCTCCTCGGCGGCTCGCAAGCGCCGCGCTCGTACCGTCACACCAAGCCATTATTTCGCCAGATCGACGCCGCCTCCATGTGGTAGGGGGCTCCCCCGGGTTGGGCGGCGCCCAAGGCCGACCTGACCTTCGACGCGGGGGATCACCCTGTCACCACCATCGGCTTGGGCGTGCTCCCAATGCTTTGCACGCCCACCATCTGCAGCGTAGCCATCACCAAGACCCTCATCGACGATGGCGCCAGCCTCAATGCGCTCTCTGTGGAGGTTTTTAGCCTCCTTCATGTACCCCTCGAGCGGCTCCGCCCCGGCAAGCCCTTCTCCGAGGTCGGCGGCGGCTCCTCCAGCCCCCTGGGGCAGATCCGTCTTCCCGTGACCTTTGGCACTCGCGACAACTATCGCACTGAGCTGATCGACTTCGACATCGCATGTATTGGCCTCCCGTACAACGCCATCCAGGGTACCCGGCTCTGGCTAAGTTTATGGCAGCAACCCATCAGGCCTACAACCTCATGAAGATGCCCGGGAGCAAGGACGTCCTCACCGTAGTTGGAGATACCAAGGAAGCTCTGGTAGCGCTCAAATTTTCCCTCAAGACCGCCGTGGCGGCGCGACCGACCGACGAGGTCGTCTCCAGAGTTAAGGAGGCCGCACCAGCTAAGAAGAAGCAGTTGTTCACTCAAGATCGGGCAGAAACCAAGAGGGTGCCGGTCGAGGAAGATGGGTCCTCTGGAGCCACCTTCACCATAGGTGCTAACCTCGACCCGGATCAAGAGAAGGTATTGGTGAAGTTCTTGCACGGAAACAAGGAAGTATTCTCATGGGAGCCCAAACAGCTGGTAGGGGTCCCAAGAGGGGTGATCGAGCATCACTTGAAGGTGTGCCCCAATGTGCGCCCTGTGAAGCAGAAGACGCGGCAATAGTCCACGGAGAAGCAGTCCTTCATTGTCAAGGAAACCTGCAAGCTGGAGGCAGCATGTGTCATTCGCGAGGTTCGGTACCCCGAATGGCGGGAGAACCCCGTCGTGGTGCCACAGAAAGGAAGGATGGAGCGCATGTGTGTCGACTTCACCAACCTCAACAAGGCCTGTCCCCAAGATCTGTTCCCGCTTTCGCGCACAACCAGATCGTTGACTCCACCGCCAAGTGCGACCTGCTATGCTTCCTGGATGCGTTTTCAGGCTATCACCAGATCAAGATGGCGGTAGAGGATGTGGAGAAGACGGCCTTCCTGACCCCGTGCGGGGTGTACTACTACACTTGCATGTTGTTCGGGCTGCACAACACAGGCGCGACCTTCCAACGGTTAATGCACATCGCCTTGGGTCAGCAGCTCAGGAGGAACGCTGAAGCCTATGTCGACGACATTGTGGTAAAGTCTCGGGAGGCGAGGACATTGATTCAGGACCTGGAAGAGACCGTCGCGAGCCCGCGCCAGGTGAACTTGCGGCTCAACTCAGAGAAGTGCGTATTTGGTGTCCCCTCCGGCAAGCTGCTGGGCTTCCTTGTGTCCCACAGGGGGATTGAAGCCAACCTGGAGAAGGTTAAGGCGATAGAAGACATGAGCCCACCAGAAACCCTCAAGGAGATGCAGAAGCTTGCTGGCTGCATGACTTCACTAGGGCGCTTCATCTCCAAGCTGGGAGAGCGTGCCCTACCATTCTTCAAGCTGATGAAGAAGAAGGGCTTGTTTGAGTGGACCCCGGAGGCTGACCAAGCGTTTCAAGACCTCAAGAGATACCTGACCAGCCCTCCAGTGATGGTGGCGCCCCGCCCTCTCGAGCCATTGGTGCTTTATCTTGCCACTGCTCCTTACTCTGCCAACGCAGCTCTGGTGGCGGTCCAGGAAGAGCGCTAGGCGTCGCGCCGAGCCGCAGCCCCAGCCGGGGCGATACAAAACCCGGAGGGCACCGCAAGGGCTGCAGCAGCGACAACGGATGACCAGGCTCAGCAAGACGGCGCACTTAAGCCTACCGAGGCCCCAATAAGAGACAAGGCTCCGGGGTTCCGTCGCCTCAGGAGGTGCCTGAAACCCCGACCGATGTAGGCCCCATCGACGCGCCCGCCCTCGTCGAGCACCCAGTGTACTTCGTCGGCACGGTACTGCGGGATGCAAGGGCACGGTACCCCATGCGTCAGAAGCTCTTGCTCGTGCTCTTGGTGGCCTCGCGCAAGTTGCAGCACTACTTTCAAGGTCACCCAATCAGGGTCGTCTCGGCTTACCCACTGGAAAGTGTACTCAGGAGCCCCAATGTTGCTGGAAGAGTCCCCGAGTGGAACATCGAGCTGCAAGCATTCCAGTTGGAGTTCAGCACAACCAGGGTCATCAAGGGAGCCATGCTCGCCGACTTTGTAGCAGAATGGACTGACGCCCCGAGGTTTGAAGCAGGCGAGGATCGATCCCTCTCGCCAGGAAGTGAAGTACCAGATGGTTGGGTCATGTATTTCGATGGCGCGTTCGCACGCCAAGGCGCGGGAGCTGGAGCAGTGCTCATCTCGCCTACTTAGGACAAGCTCTACTACGTCGTACAACTCTGCTTCCAACATGGCGAGAAGGTCTCCAACAACATCGCGGAGTACGAGGGCCTCATCGCTGGCCTTAAGGCTGCGGTGACCCTAGGGGTGAAGCACCTCACCATCAGGGGCGACTCGCAGCTCCTTGTCAACTTCTCCAACAAGTTATACGAGCCAAGGGACAAGCACATGGAGGCGTACCTCGTGGAGGTACGCAAAATGGAAAAGCATTTCATTGGGCTAGAGTTGCAGCACGTGCCCCGTGGAACCAACAAGGAGGCCGACAACATCGCCAAAAGAGCATCCAAACGACTACCCCAGGAGCCTGGCATCTTTGAGGAGCGGCTCTTCAAGCCTTCGGCAGCACCTCCGCTTTCAGGACCGGCATCGCCTCGGGAGGAACTCCCCCAACCACCTGCCTCGGGAGCCCCGGCCTGCGGCCCAACCTCGGGAGCACGCCTACTCCTGGCGCTCGAGCCTTGGGAGGGGTGCTGGACCAAGGGGTTCAGGGAATACCTAACGCAAGGGACGCTGCCGGAGAAAGAGGAGGACACAGAGCGCGTGGGCTGACAGGCCACGGCATACTGCATCCAGGATGGTGAGTTATACAAGAAGCGGCGGAATGACATTTCCCTGCATTGTATCTCCAGGGAACAGGGGAAAGAGTTGTTAGTTGACATACACGGCGGAGACTGTGGGCACCACTCGTCGTCACGAACCCTCATCGGCAAGGCATTCCGCAGCGGGTTCTACTGGCCTACGGCGCTCAACGATGCAACCGAGCTTGTGAAGTCCTGCGAGGCCTGCCAATTCCATGACAAGCAGATCCATCAGCCGGCTCAGGGACTCCAGACCATCCCACTCTCGTGGCCATTCGCAGTCTGGGGGCTGGACATCTTAGGCCCGTTCCCCCGAGCGCCTGGGGGCTACCGCTACCTCTACGTCGCCATCGACAAATTCACCAAGTGGGCGGAGGTAGAAGTTGTCCGCACCATCCCCGCCGGGTCTGCGGTCAAGTTCATCAAGGGTCTCGTAAGCCGGTTCGGGGTACCTAATCGCATCATCACCGACAATGGCTCGCAGTTCACTAGCAATCTCTTCAAGACATATTGTGCTAACCTTGGAACACAGATCTGCTACGCTTCGGTGGCACACCCCAGGAGCAATGGTCAAGCTGAACGCGCCAACGCGGAGGTCCTGAGAGGCCTCCAGACCAGGACCTTCAAGAAGAAACTCGAGGCCTGCGGCAGGGGCTGGCACGACGAGCTCCAGCCTATGTTGTGGTCCATCTGCACCACTGCCACCAAGCCAACGAGCGAGACCCCGTTCTTCCTCATCTACTAAGCGGAAGCGGTTCTCCCTCACAAGATCAAGCATCGCTCCGCGCGGGTCCTGGCATTTGATGAGACGCAGCAGGATACCATGCGAGGGATGGACCTCGTGCTGGAGGAGGAACGCCGCCGTGAAGCCACGCTTCGAGCGGCAAGATACTAGCAAGCACTGCGGCGGTATCACTGCCGCAGCCTCCGCTCCAGAACACTCGAGGTGGATGACCTCGTCCTAAGGCGGGTGCTCTCCAGGGAAGGGATGCATAAGCTCTCACCCATGTGGGAGGGCCCGTTTAGGGTCGCTCACGTCTCCAGGCTTGGCGTTGTGCGCCTGGAGACGCAGGACAGGGTCCCCATCCAGAACGCCTGGAACATCCAGCACCTCCAGAAGTTCTACCCATGAAGCAAGGCTCGACGCCTATTAAGCAAGGCCCAGTGCCTATGAAGGTCTCCGCTCGTGACACTCTCACGTAATAATGAGTGGGGCTGTACACGCCCCGGAGTCTCAGGAGTGCCGCCCTCGGGCCTAGGGGGCTCCCTCCCACATCCTAGTGGCAGCACTTAGCTCCGCGCTGGTGAGAAGACTAGACTAGGTGCCGGACGCGGCTTTTCATTTGCTTTCCGTAGTTGGCTTGCCCCTCTTTGATGAAAATGTGCTTTCTGGTGTTCCTTGCCGGCTTGGTTCCATCGCCTTTTGCCTCCTTTTCTGCCTTTGGTTCCTTGTTTTGACCCGTACTCTCCCTCACGTGCCTCGCAAGGGGGCTGGACAATTGCCCCCGTGAGAGTTTTTCCCTGTTCTTCGCGAGGCACCCGCGCTAGAGCTCGCAAGCTAGCGCACCTCTCCCAATCCGTGCCCCTCGGGTACCGTGATGCGAAGTGCTGGGTCATGGCCGGCTGCACGTGCGACCAGGGCTCGGAAGAATAAGAGTTTCCTAACGAATTTTTGCAGTTCCTAGACGAATCCCAAGCCAAGGAGGCCTCGCCAGGTATTGGGAAACGCGCGCCTCACAAGGAGGAAACTACTTCGAACACGTCAAGCTAAGTTATTCCTACGCGCCTACATAAAATGTTGATGCTGCAACACGACACAGGAACAATAAACATAGCATAGCAACTTGGAAATCATGGCTCGTTGCATGCCCCTGCGGGGCCCCATACTTGTCTCTCTCCTAATGCAGGAAGAAAAGGAAAAACGAAACAAAAGTGGTGGGCGCTCCCACGGCAGTTTGCGAGGATGGACCCATGGCGCTCTCCTGGGCTCAGCCAGACCCCTCCTCGCGCTTCACTGGGACACGTCAACTAGACGACTTGCTGCCACCCTCGAAGCGGGCACGGCGGCGTGGCGGCTGGTCGTAGCCACCGCTGCTAGAGCTGTCGCCGAAAGAAGAGTCGTCGTAGCTAGACGAGCCATGGCCGGCGCCAAGGACAAGCCCGCCTTCACCCTCGTCGCGGCCGTCGCTAAGGCTGAGCACCTCACCACCATTGTTATCCTCAGGGCAGCACCCGACGCGGCAACCATCTTCCCCGAACACCCTCACGTAGAGGGTCGCGTTGCCGTCGTATTTGAAGTGGAGGGTGCACCGCCGGCCCAGGTAGCGTGCGCGGGCAAACGTTTGCCAGCCGCGGGCCAGGGCTGCATTTCCCGTGACAGAGACCTCGACCGCGACTCATGAAGCCTTGCTGCAGCAGCCGTCCGCCTATAGCCAGAGACCGCCTGGACCTGTGGCCGGCAGCTCACCGGCGAAGAAGCGTGGGAGCTGAAGCCAGGTGACGGCCGGGGTTCTCCGACCACACGACGAACTCCGGCAGCACCTCCGCCGAGTGGAAGCACGGCCGGGGAGGCCGCGCGACCATGGCGCGCCTCCCTTCATCGATGGGGCTGCCACGACCTGGGCGACTCCTACCACGCGAAGAGGCGTTGCCGCGGCCGCGAGGGGCCACGGTGGGGGTCGCGGTGTGCTTCCATGGGCGGTCGCGCCCCCTCTTGGGCGGCAGCGAACTAGGCCCCTCCTGGCGGGCCTTCCCCTTCTCTGCGGACGAGAACCTCTTCGCAAGCACCATGGGAGTCGCTACTAGCAATGTAGCAAGGGAGAAGAAGCGAGCAGAGCAGGAAGAGATGAGCAACGGGGGCTCCGCCCCCCCCCCATCATTTATAGAGGGAGAAGGCCAACCGGCGATCCCCACGATCGCAGTTAATGATGATTTTTCTCTGCATGCGCAGGGACTCGTCAAGTCGGGCAGTTGTCGAGGCAGCGTGGGGAAGCGGAGACGCCCACGTCCAATCAATCGCCACGCGTCAACCAAGGACGCATGCTATTGGGGCCCGCGGTGCTCTGCACTTGCCCTTTGACTTCGCCCCGAAGCCAAGTCCGAGCGCTCCTTGGGCCCGGGGGCTACTGTCGGCGTCCTCGAAATGGGGGTCCCCACACTTGCCTGCCTGCGGCCCATGGCGTGGCTCCACCAGCGGTCCTGTACGGCCCATCTTCACTAGAAAACATTCAAGACCCTCGCGAGGGGCCAAGCCTCGCGAGGTGGTCGACGCAAGACCTCCTCGGGGGTGGCCTCACCAGGCTGGCTCGCGAGGGGCGGAGAGATCAAGGCAAGGGACACCTCGCGAGGTTCCTGTGACGTAAGCCATGATGACCGGAGCCAGGCGGGCGCCATGCGGACGCCAGCGCATGCAGCGTCCTCTTTTCATCTTTGGTGCTAAAGAGGCAAGCGCAGGCGAGGAGTCCCGAGACATTAGGCAAAGGTTTCCATATCGATTACTGCTTGAGACCAAGACCAGCGGAGACTGACAGGATGGAGGTCACCGTGGAGCCCAAGACGGCGTCACCACCAGAGCCTTTGGCAGGCGAAGACCACTGTCGGTGTCAAAACCGGCGGATCTCGGGTAGGGGGTCCCGAACTGTGTCTAAGCGGATGGTAACAGGAGACAAGGGACACGATGTTTTTACCCAGGTTCGGGCCCTCTCGATGGAGGTAAAACCCTACTCCTGCTTGATTAATATTGATGATATGGGTAGTACAAGAGTAGATCTACCACGAGATCGGAGAGGCTAAACCCTAGAAGCTAGCCTATGCTATGATTGTTGTTAGATCCTCTGGGACTAAAACCCTCCGCTTTATATAGACACCGAATAGGGTTAGGGTTACACAGAGTCGGTTACAATGGTATGAGATATACATATCCGTATCGCCAAGCTTGCCTTCCACGCCAAGGAAAGTCCCATCTGGACACGGGACGAAGTCTTCAATCTTGTATCTTCATAGTCCAGGAGTCCGGCCAAAGGCTATATTCCGGCCATCCGGACACCCCCTAATCCAGGACTCCCTTAGTAGCCCCTGAACCAGGCTTCAATGACGACGAGTCCGGCGCGCATATTGTCTTCGGCATTGCAAGGCGAGTTCCTCCTCCGAATACTTCATAAAGATTTTGAACACAAGGATAGTGTCCGGCTCTGCAAAATAAGTTCCACATACCACCGTAGAGAGAATAACATTTACACAAGTTCAATCTGCTGACGTATTCCGTGGCGTGGCATCACACCACGGCCAAGCCTTTACTCGAATGCGTTTTCCTTTGTCCCACCTCGGTAGCGTTTAGCGAGGCGGTTTCCTTAGCACGTCTTGTCAAAGCAGAGATCGTGTCCCCTTATTCCGGGATTCTCATCAATACGGTGGGTAACCCAACCGCGCCATTGATTACGGCGCTTGGGAGATAAGCGAGTTTTATCAGGCCGGTGGGGACGCATATCTTTGTCCGTCCATAGAAGGGGATAAGGATCCACTTTTTCACACACGCCTTCTTCCTCCGTTGCTTATCCATTTCCGCGCACTCGAGCTCCAGCGCCCAAGTCCGCACATCCCACCTCGACCTTCTCCAACTATGTCCTGAGCGGTAGGCAAGTGGATGGCCTCCTCCGTCACGGAGGGGCACATCAAAAAGCTGTGGAAGGCCGGATACTTGTCCGGCAACATCGCGCATAGGCTCCCAACAAGGGGCAGCTCATTCCCACCCCCAGGCCCCATGAGAGGGTGGTGTTGCTCCCCCACTTCCTCCGCGGACTAGGGTTTCCACTTCACCCATTCGTCCGGGGGCTCATGTTCTACTATGGCCTAGGTTTCCATGATCTGGCCCCGAATTTCATCCTCAACATCTCGGCATTTATCGTCGTGTGTGAGGCCTTCCTCTGCATCCAGCCCCACTTCGGCTTATGGCTGAAGACCTTCAATGTCAAGCCGAAGGTAGTGGGCGGCCGCCAAGCAGAGTGCGGAGGTGCCATGGTGGGCAAGATGGCCAACGTCCTATGGCTCGAGGGCTCCTTTGTGGAGACCATAAAGGGGTGGCTCTCAATGGGTGCGGCCCCCGAATTCCGATCTGGCTTCCCTACACGGCTCACCTCATGGAAAGAGACGGGCCTGACGTGGGGTAATTCAGAAGAGCTGACCGGACTCCAAACCTGCGTCCGAAACCTGGTGGACAAGAATCTCAAGCTTGTCAACGTAATCCAGGGGATGCTCATCCGCCGGATTCCCCCGTGCCAGCAACGGGCCTTCAACTTGTGGGAGTTTGATCCGGCATAGCACCGAACCTTGAGCGGCTCTTGACACTACGTGCGAAGATGCACGGAAGGTGCTTTGTTCAAGGCGACGAAGCTCCGCATCCGCTACCGAAGATCGCGGATTCAGCTCGCGACATCAAGCCAGCGAGGTAAGTTATTTTACCCTTCTGGGACTCTTTTTTCATAGTTTGACTCTTTGCGGGATCTAAAACTCCCTCACCTTTGACAGGACTGGCTGAAGACGTCCGGACAGGTTGACTGTCTGGCTCCCTTGCCAAGACCCAGCGGACGCCCGATTGATGGGGCTGCTGGTTCCGGCACCTCACGTGGTGCCGGAGAAGAAGGCCAAGAAGAAGGCCACGTGAACTCGAAGGAGTTCCCGGCGCCAGGTGTTGTCGGACTCATCGTCCGTTGACTCCAAGGCAGACTCCCCCCGCGAAGAAGAGGAGGAGGAAAAAGAGGCCTCTCCCCCATCGGGGGGAGAGAAGAAAAGGAAGGCCGCCCCAACTGGGGAGGCCGGAGGGTCCAAGAAGGGAAGGACCCTTCCTCCGGACTACACCGCCAATGCCGACGACGACGAAGAGGGTTGGGCACCAAGGACCAAGCCCCTGGTGAAATCGAATAACTCATGGCGTTCCATTTGTCGCACAACATCTTCTAATTCCAAGTATAACCGTGCAGCCCGCCCAAGGACGGGCTCGACGATTCGTCGAGCGGCTCCCTGGATTCGTCGGAGGTGAATATCACCTCACTTCCGACCGCCTCGTCTCCTCCCGCCGCGGATGACGCCGGGGTGGAGTCCCAAAAGGGGCCCAGCCAGGAGGAGGTGGCCCTGGAGGAACCGCAAGGCGACCTCCCGGAACCCGGGCTCGAAGGGGATAAAACCCCGACGGGCTTCAAGTCCGACCTGTCTTGGGACTCCGTCACCGAGAACCTTCACGTGGTTCCGGAGTCCGATAAGCGACCCCTTCGTGAAGAAGGGCAAGGCTACTGACGCCGGTGACCTCCGTCCAAGCTGGAGGCACGGATGATTTGATGGAGGCGCTTAACGGCGCTTCCATCAACGAGGCTTACCGCCTTTATTCTGAAGTCACGGTGATCGAAAAGTTCGATCTGCCAAGAGCGGGCTGTTGAAGCATGTGCCGACCTTCTAACAGGCTTTGAGGTATGTATTTAAGATATGTAAAAATATTACGGCATAGACGGTAGCCCACGATTCTCGGTTTGGTGTTGAAAAGAAAGAGCGAACTGAGGATCTAAAAGATATACTGTGAGGAGTCTAACATAAGTATGTCAATATGGGAATGCATGCTGCGTTGCTGACCTCTGCCGCACTGACTGCGGAGGTTGATGCATTAATGCAGAGCCTCGAGCGGTCCGAGAACGAGCTCGCACTTGCCAAAAAGCAGCTCGAGGACAAGGAAGGTAAGTAATACCTTATGGGAGTGTTTAAAAGATGTGTTTGCAAAAAATGACAGGAATAACGTGAATATTGCAGGGGCCACGAAGAAGGTGGCGACCCTGAAGGAAGCGGTGTCCAAGGCCCAAAGCAATGCGGCCGCGGAGCGCACAAAGCGAGAGAAGCAGGAGGCGCGGGTGGCGGAGGTGTGGCAACAGCTCCAGGCTCTCGTGGAAAAACACGAGAGTTTGGAGCGTGACTCAAAGAATCGAGAGTCCGAGCTCGCCTCGGCCCTTGAGAGCGCCAAGGCCGCTAAGGCCGAATCCCAAAAAGCCCTCCAGGAGATTGAGGCGATGAAGAAGATAGCGGCGGGTAAGGCATTCTATATGCAAAGCAAGCATGTGAAAGTGAATTATCTGTTACTTACCTGAATCCGGAGCTCTCCAGGAGCATTTGCAAATCTGCCCCACAGTGTGGCTGATGCTGCCGCATTCTACCGAGTCGAGGAGGGAAGCTCGATGGCGAAGGTGTTCTGGTCTCAGTATGCTAAGGCCGGACACCCGGTGCCCTTAAGCGACCAGTTGAAGCAGCTGGTCGAGCTCCATAAGGTGGCCGAACAGTCCATGAAAGGCCTCATATTTCGGCTGTGGCCTAAGGAAGCCATGCCTGGGATCTACTTCGGGCTGGTGAGGCGGCTGGTGGATGCATGTCCGTGGGTTGAAGTCATCAAGCGCTCCATCTGCATCGAAGGTGCCCGTAGGGCCCTTGCCCTTGCTAAGGTGCACTGGGGCAAGATGGACGCTGAGAAGCTTGTGACGGATGGACCACCACCGAAGAAGAAGCATCGCAAGCCTAAAATGTATTATGAGGGCGTCTTGAAGGGTGCACACTTATAGCGGATGAATGCTCCAAAGATATAATTTTTGAGTAGACTCGCATTTGTTATCTGTCTGCTGAAAACTTGTTCATATGCGCTAAGCAACACTTTTGAATTTAAAATATTACCTTCAGGCGGCCGTGGATTAAATTTGAGAGATGGCGAGTCGTCATTTCAGCCCCATGCCACGAGTGTTGGGGTGTTCGGGATGAACTTGAGCACTCTTGTTCCCATTCTTTGGTCCTTGAGGAGGCGCTCAGCATAGCGAACAAGGCAACCGGACTATAATGCTTGAACACTCTCGATTAGCCATAGAATTCTATAATTTTAAATTTCGGCGAAGCCCCTGGTATTCAGAAGACCGAGTTCGGGGCGCTATCCACGCCTTAGGCCGGACAATGCCGACTCCTCGCTCTAACCGGCATAAGTATTTAGGGACTAGAAAACCTCTCGAACAGCGACCGGCTCGCACCCTATCACGACGGTCAGTTTTAGCTTTCTTCACTGAGGTGCTTAACCCAGCTCAACCGGGGCACAATCGCAGTGGTTCTCCCAGCGCTACCTTAGCCGATATAACTGAACGTAAGGTACCAAAACATGGGAGCCGGGCAAACCCAACTATTGACCCAAGACATGATTCGGAGCCGATGCATATAATGCTATAAGTTCGGGGTGCCGCACTTGTGCAAGCGTTCGGACTTATCACACCATGTTATGGGGTACTTAAGCCCCTGTTGTATTGCCCGTACCAAAGTGTACGGTTGCCCAATGTCATAAATGAACACACAACACACACACATATATATATATATATATATATATATATATATATATATATAGAAAAAAGGGAATTCAATAATAGGCGGAAGCTATATATTGTTTATTCAAAAGGGCTACAGTAAGAGCAGAATGATACAAATAGTGCGATAAGCAAGGGACGGGACTTTTTAACATGTCCCCCTCCAGGGGTGAGCCCCGGGATGGTGTGTAAAACAGATATATTGCTCGTAATAGATACCACCTGGACACTCGACGTAGCTTTCTGCTTCCCTGGCTGTTGCATCGTGTGTTCGGCGATTCTAATGCCGGACAGGGCTTCGTGAGAACGGAGTCCTGAAAGTAAAAAGAAAGAAGAAAAGAATGACACAATCGGGAGCCCCTGGTGCGGTTGAGCCGCATTCTGGGCATGCCGTGGTCGTGCCCCTTCCCCTATGCCAATGGTATTTCCAGAGCATAATTATGTACGCGTAGTACTGGTTTTGCAATTTTGCGAGGGCTGGGGTTTGGGCCGCATTGCTGTGCGTGCTCGGAACGTGCCAGGCGGTCTTGTTGTAGGTTACTCCGGGCGCGCTTGACGGTGTCCGGATGTTTAATAACCGGACTCGAGAATTGCCTTAAGAGGCTGCTTTGTACTTCCGCCGTGAGGGCCGCCGTATGCTCCTCCGTCCGGAGAGAGCGTTCGGTGTCTCCATTGACCGTAATGACTCCTCGAGGACCTGGCATCTTGAGCTTGAGATATGCGTGTCACGGCACCGCATTGAACTTTGCAAATCGCGGTTCGTCCGGCAGTCGCGTGATAGCCGCCATGAACGGGACTATGTCGAAGATTAACTCCTCGCTTCGGAAGTTATCCGGGATCCGAAGACCACCTCAAGTGTGGCGAGCCTGTCTGATTGGCCTCTACACCTGGTATGACGCCATTAAAGGTCGTCTTTGTGGGTTTAATCCTTGATGGGTCTATGCCCATTTTGCACACTGTATCCCGATAAAGCAGGTTCAGGCTGCTGCCGCCGTCCATTAGGACTCTAGTGAGGTGAAATCCGTCAATGATTGGGTCTAGAACCAATGCGGCAAATCCACCATGGCGGATGCTGGTGGGGTGGTCCCTTCGATCAAAAGTGATCGGGCAGCAAGACCATGGGTTGAACTTTGGGGCGACTGGCTCCATCGCATATACGTCCATTAGTGCACGCTTCCGCTCCCTTTTGGGTATGTGGGTTGCGTATATCATGTTCACCGTCCGCACTTGCGGGGGAAGCCCTTCTGTCCTCTATTGTTCGGCGGCCGGGGCTCCTCCTCGTCATCGCTATGCAGCCCCTTGTCATTGTTTTCAGCATTTAACTTCCCTGCCTGCTTGAACACCCAACAATCCATGTTGGTGTGATTGGCTGGCTTTTCGAGGGTGCCATGTATCTGGCACGAGCGATCGAGTATTCGGTCCAAATTGGACGGGCCCGGAGTATTTCTTTTAAATGGCTTTTTCCGCTGACGGGTTTAGAGCCTCTGAATCCGGCATTGGTAGCCGTATCCTCGGCATTATTGCGTTAATGTGGCGCTTGTGTTTTGTTGCGGCGCGACACGCCATTCTTGTCCTTGGTATCCGGATTACCGGGGCTCTTGGTCATGTTGTTACTACGAGCTAGCCAGCTGTCCTCTCCAGCGCATAAAAGCGGGTCATGAGTGTTGTGAGGGCTGCCATGGTTTTCGGCTTTTCTGTCCTAGGTGCGGGCAAGCCACTCGTCGCGGATGTTGTGTTTGAAGGCTGCAAGGGCTTACGCATCCGGACGATCGGCGATTTGATTTTTCTTGGTTAGGAACCGTGTCGAGAATTGTCCGGCGATTCCTCTGGCTGCTGAATTATGTGGCTTAGGTCATCGGGCGTCGGTGGTGCTGCGTATGTGACACTGGAAATTGTCGAGGAATGCGGCTTCCAGTTCTTCCCAACAACCAATCGACTCTGGCGGCAATTTGTTAAGCCAATGCCGGGCTGGTCCTTTAAGCTTGAGTGGGAGGTATTTGATGGCATGTAGATCATCACCACGGGCCATGTGGATGTGAAGGAGATAGTCCTCGATCCAAACCGCAGGATCTGTTGTGCCATCGTATGATTCAATGTTTACGGGTTTGAAACCCTCAGGGATTTGATGATCCATTACTTCATCTATGAAGCATAGTGGGTGTGTGGCGCCTCTGTATTGGGCTATATCACGACGCAGCTCAAATGAGCTTTGTCTACTGTGTTTGGCCCAGCCGGAATTGCCATATCCGGCGTGGCCGGTTATAAATCACGTGTCGTAGGCGCCCACGCGATCCATAGATCGATCTTGTCTACCTTGCCTTGTCCTCAATATATCTCGCAGTCGGCGCATTTCCCAGCGCCTTTGTATTTTTTTGGCGGCGCCCGAAGTGCGGCTTGAGTTGAGGGCCGAGAGGCCTCTTCGTCGCTGACCACGAGGTGGCCGGTCAGCCATATCGAGCACTGGCGATGTAGGTTTGGGTGCTTCCTCCTCTAATCGGGGTAGCACTTTGTGTCTTCGCGTAGCTCTTGAGGGCGCTCGAGTTCATACTCTTCGCCGCAAGGACTTGATCCATCTTTCAGCTAGCAAATCTTGGTCAGCTCTAAGCTGTTGCTGCTTTCTTGAGGCTGCTTGCCGTGGCCATGAGCCTGCGTTTGAAAGCAGCTCTTGTTCGACCAGGATCCTTGGGCACGGCCATTTAAATTGCTGTCGTTGAGGCTTGCCTCATCTTTGGAGGAGGCATGTAATTATCGTCCTCTACCTCTTTTACGCCGCTCTCTCATGAGGGTTGGCTTCTCCATCCTCCTGCGCTGAATCTTCTTTGGAGGGGTTGTCTTCGCACCTTGTCCGGGTGTTATTGTCTCCCGTCTTAGGAATCATCGTTTTTTGTTGTGGCGGGATTTAGGCGGCGCTACCGACGCCTTGGCGCTTAGGCTGTTTCTTGGAGGGGTCATCCTCCGCTGTTCCATCGCCATTCCCATCTTTTGGGATGTCCACCATGTATATGTCGTATGAGGAGGTGGCCTTCCGGTGCCACAATGGTATTGGTTCTTAATCGTCTCCTGCATAAATAAATCCATACCGTCGATGTCTTCGGAGTCGAAGTCAAGCATGTCGGTTAAATCATAGACAGTGGCTACGAAGTGGGTGGTGGGTGGGCTTTGATTTTCTTCGTCGTCCGCATCCCAACCTTCCTGACCATAATCCGGCCAGGGCTCTCCTAATAAAGAGAGAGACTTTAGTGAATTCAGAATGTCGCCAAAGGGCGAGTGCTGAAAGATGTCTGCGGCAGTGAATTCCATGATCGGCGCCCAATCGGATTCAATTGGCAGGGGCACGGAAGGCTCGGAGTCCGGAGCGGAGTCCGGCACCTTGGAGTTCTGAGCCGCCAAGGATGGGGTAGGTGTGCGGCTCAATCGCCGTAGAGATCGCAGCCCCAGGCGGTGTCCAGCCACTGTCCTCGATCAGCCAGTCGGCTCCGAGCTAAAGGTCGGGCGGACTCTGGTGACCTCGGAGACCTTTGTTCGTGACGAGCTAGATCATGCCCCTCGTGGCGGTGTGGCGGCGCTTGGCTGTGGCTCGAACCCGTCAAAGATCAAGTCTCCGCGGATGTCGGCCGTGTAGTTCAAACTTCAAATCTGACTGATGGTCGGGCGTAACTTTCAATGCTGCTCCAGATGGCCAAGCGAATTGGCCCGCGGCAAAGCCGCCCGAATCTGAAGATCTGTCCGGGGAGAAAAAGTCTCACCACTGGGCGCATCGTTGTTGATGATCGGAGGAGCCATCGGGCCTAAAGATGATGACACAGAGGAACTCTCAATGAAAGCACCAATGTCGGTGTCAAAACCGCGGATCTCGGGTAGGAGTCCCGAATCGTGTGTCTAGGCGGATGGTAACAGGAGACAAGGGACACGATGTTTTTACCAGGTTCGGGCCCTCTCGATGGAGGTAAAACCCTACTCCTGCCTGATTAATATTGATGATATGGGTAGTACAAGAGTAGATCTACCACGAGATCGAGAGGCTAAACCCTAGAAGCTAGCCTATGGTATGATTGTTGTTAGATCCTCACGGACTAAAACCCTCCGGTTTATATAGACACCGAATAGGGTTAGGGTTACCAGAGTCGGTTACAATGGTAGGAGATCTACATATCCAGACGCCAAGCTTGCCTTCCACGCCAAGGAAAGTCCCATCCGGACACGGGACGAAGTCTTCAATCTTGTATCTTCATAGTCCAGGAGTCCGGCCAAAGGCTATAGTCCGGCCATCCGGACACCCCCTAATCCAGGACTCCCTCAACCACCTTTAGTCAGGATAACTTGTACTTGTTGTCTCCCTTTGAATTTGGCCGTTGTGGGATCCCTTCCCACCTAACATTTGGGCAGAGGACCAGGGCCTCTATAAATAGGACTAGCCACCATAGTAGGGAGGCAACTGAACACAGATCATTCAGATCACCCTCACACACATAAGCTCACCAAACACAAAATCACCTCTCCTCAGGAGGCTATTCTTCCCTTTGTAACTCTTCATCCTCAGCCCAGGAGGCAATCCACCACACAACACTGGAGTAGGGTATTACACCACATCGGTGGCCCGAACCAGTATAAACTCTCGCGTCTCTCGTTCTTTGGGTTCATCGAGCTAAGCCTTGCGATCGTTGCGAGAGCGAGTTAGGGAGAGAGATCTTCATGCGCACCCCGGTGTTCGAACCTCAAGGGTTTGCCGGAACCCGAAATCCAACATCCTGAAGTGAGCTTTGATTTATATGCTGAAAACCACCAGATACCACTTACTGAATTTTTGACATATGCATGATCCCGGCTGATGGGAGCTTGGTTGAGCCTAGGCCGATTGAGTTTGAGGACTTCTGTCGCACTTTGACAGTGGGTGATGAGAGGAGAGTGTCATCCATCACTTCCGGTGGCTTACATTTTCCTGTTGTTCGTTACTTTGCATATTTCATTACCAAATGTTTGCTTGCTAGGGAGAAGGTGGGTGCACTTAGTTCACCAGACCTTGCTGTTTTACGTCGTGCATTAGAGGGCGACAACACTTATAGTTTGGGAGCAATTGTGGCTCGTCGCCTCCATCTCAATAAACCTCAGGGTAAAATACATGGTGGGATTTTTGCTACTTGTTTGGCGGCTCACTTCGAGGTTGAGATACACCCTCATGATTATCCTCTGACTAAGGTTTGCCTAGACCATGCGGCCATGTTGCATCATCACTTTCTTGCACATGATCATCCTAAAATTGCCATTCCTTATAACTTGGTCTATAGCGTTGACACTCGTGATGTTATCCCCTTGCCTGCACCCGCTTTGTTTGATTCTGTTGCCAGGGGCGGATACCGGATTATGCCTGCATACATCCTCGCCTACTGGAATGCTCACGCTACTGCAGAGGCTGCACAGGCACCTCAGCAGTGGGATGAGTGGATGCCCGCTCCTCAGGATCCCTACTACGCTCCAGGCTACTAATCGATTACCAACTTAGGCCAAAATCCTAAGCTTGGGGGAGTACGTGTTTCTCACTGACATTATATTCATGCTCACACTCATTCTATCTGTCGGTGTTCACTCTTTTTCATTGTAGCATCCATGCTTAGATTTATTTTCTTGCTTTCTTCTTGTGTTTGAAAAACTTTAGAAAAACCAAAAAAAATTAGTTGTAGTAATTTTTCTATGCATGCTTAGTAGTAGCACTAAAAACAAAATCCAAAAAGATTTCCTTGTTCTTCTTTTGCTTGTTGGGAGTTTTCCCGTGTAAATAGTTTTTCTCGTTTTTGCTTTTTATTTGCTTGTTGAAGAAAACCAAAAACTCCAAAAATATTTCAGTGTGTTTCTCTGAATTTCATTTCTTTTTATTTGAGTTGTACCGAGGAGAAGACCACGATGAAAATGTTGAGTGGCTCTCATACGAATAACTGTTGAACTAATAAAGAGCCCATTTTACCTTGTCTTCTCCTGTTGAATAAACTGTTTGCAGATTCCAGCTTAGTCCATGGCACTCTTGCACTATTATTATTTTCATATCATTCGGTCGTGCAAGTGAAAGGCAATAATGACGATATTTGATGAGCTAGCCGTAGCAAAGAGAAATTAGTATGAACTCGACTTGTTGTGTGTGTGTAAATATGTTTAACCTAGTATCCAGGCCTCAGCCCATTATGATTAAACATGTTTGCAATGACAATTAGATATTATAATTTCTCATGCCATGCATAAGTAGCTAGGAGTGGATAATGATTTATCTTGGATATCAACATAGCGTTAAAATGATTGTGATGTAGTATGATGATATGGTATCCTCCTCTGAATGTTCGAGTGGCTTGACTTGGCACATGTTTATGCATGTAGTTGAATCAAAACCAACATAGCCTCTATAATATTTATATTCATGGTGTTCATATCCTACTCATGCTAGGGTCCAATGTTACTTATGCATAATGCCTGGTTATGATCGTTGTTGCTCTCTAGTTGGCCGCTTCCCAATCTTAATTGCTAGCCTTTGCCTGTACTAAATGGGAATTCTGCTTGTACATCAAAAACCTTGAACCCAAAGTTATTCCAGATGAGTCCACCATACCTACCTATATATGGTATTGCCCTGCCGTCCTAAGTAAATTTGCATGTGCCACCTCTAAAAACTTCTAAAAATTATCCTTTTTGTGTGACTGGGTCATTCATGGAACGACAGAAGGTGGTCGATATCTTCCGTGATAAGCATGTTATCCTCAGGTCAAGTGTTTATTCACTCGCCATCGCACGAGGAAATGGGCGGTAATAGAGATGCCCAGTCCCAAACTGCAAACATGAAAAAGAGTTCATCTCTTGAAAAATCAAACAAAAACTCCTAATGGAGTCAAAACCTTGACTTTCCGCTTGGAAACCGCCACTAGCATGCTTAGCATGGAAGATGTTGATAACTGATAGTCGTGAAGTGAATGAGAAGGGTGCATGTCTCAAAATAATCATTTATCTCTGTTTTAAAACTGAGCTCTGGCACCTCTGCGAATCCCTGCTTCCCTCTGCGAAGGGACTTTCTATTTACCTTTATGTTGTGTCATCACCTTCTAAAAACAAGCGCCAGAAACTAAGTAGAGCACAGCTGTCATGATTTATGCATTGTGTATAGCTAATGTTGCGTGCATCATGACTGGATCTTTTCTACCATGAATTACAATATTTAGTCGCTGCTTGAACTTTGGAGGTGCTCTGCATTTATGTTTTGCAGTCTCGGAAAGGGCTGGTGAGATACCACTGTTGTCATATTATATTATGGTTGTTTTGACAACGTGTTGCTGTTTGAGATATCTTATTATCGCTCGCTAGCTGATTATGTCGTTGATATGAGTTAATATAATCTTTAAATGTTATTGTTGACATGGTTACTTATAATGTTGGCTGAAAACATGGGTGTTGTTTAAGCTTATTTATGCAAACAAGAGCAAAAGAGTTCGTAAAAGTTTTTCTTTCTCACTTTCAGTTATCAACTGAATTGCTTAAGGACAAGCAAACGTTTAAGCTTGGGGGAGTTGATACGTCTCCAACTTATCTACTTTTCTCACGCTTTTCCTCTTGTTTTGGACTCTAATTTGCATGATTTGGATGAAACTAACCCCGGACTGACGCTGTTTTCAGCAGAACTACCATGGTGTTGTTTTTGGGCAGAAATAAAAGTTCTTGGAATGGGACGAAACTTTTCGGGGATTTTTTATATCAATAATAAGAATTTCTGGAGCCAAGATCCACCAGAGAGGGGCCCCTGGTTGGGCACAACCCACCAGGGCATGCCCCCCTCTCCTGGCGCGCCCAGGTGGGTTGTACCCACCTGGTAGCCCCGCTGACGGCCCCCTGATACAATAAATTCTCATTTTTCCAGAAAAAATCAGGGAAAAGAATTATCACGATCCACAAGACGGAGCCGCCGCCAAGCCCTGTTCTTCCTCGGGAGGGCAGATCTGTAGTCCGTTTGGGGCTCCGGAGAGGGGGGTCTTCGTTCTTCGTCATCACCAACCAATCTCCATCGCCAATTCCATGATGCTCCCGACCGGGAATGAGTAATTCCTTCATAGGCTCACTGGTCGGTGAGTAGCTAGATGAGATTCATCATGTAATCGAGTTAGTTTTGTTAGGGCCTGATCCCTACTATCCACTATGTTCTTAGATTGATGTTGCTATGACTTTGCCATGCTTAATGCTTGTCACTTTGGGCCTGGGTGCCATGAACTCAAATTTGAACCGTTTATGAATTCATCATTATATCTATGTTTTAGATCCGATCTTGCAAGTTATAGTCACCTACTACGGCTATGATCCGGCAACCCCGGAGTGACAACAAACGGGCCCACTCTCGGTGATGACCGTAGTTTGAGGAGTTCTACGTATTCACTATGTGTTAATGCTTTGTTCCGGTTCTCTATTAAAAGGAGGCCTTAATATCTCTTAGTTTCCAATATGGACCCCGCTGCCACGGGAGGTGTCGGGGAGCATCAAGCTCCGGCAGGGCCGCAGGTCCTCGCCGTGGAAGCTGATGTTCCTTGACTGACAGAATGTGCCTTTAGTCCTTGTTGTCGAGCCACAAGCTCCAACATGGGCGCAGCAGATTGTCCATTTCCTTGACAGGAGAACTTCCGAAGAAGCGGGAAGAAGCGGAAAGAGTAGCCCGGCGGTCAAGTATGTACCGGTTTATGCGACAACATATGCATGTAAGAAGACTCAACGGTGTGAAATTGAAGTGTATTCGGGGAAGATGGATGAAGCTGTTGGCGAGAGATACATGGAGGCATATGTGGTCACCACATTGGCGCAAGAGCACTTGCCGCCAAAGCTTTCCGGCAAGGTTTCTTACGGCCGACAGACCCTCCGGATGCAATCGCACAAGTAACCAAGTGTGAAGCGTGCAGTTCCATTCCAAGCAGATACACCGGCCAGCTCAAGCTCTCCAGACGATCCCTTTATCCTGGCCATTTTCGGTCCGGGGCTCGACATCCTCGGCCCCTTCCCCGAGCTGTCGGGGCTTTGAGTACTTATGCGTCGCCATCGACAAGTTCACAAAGTGGCCGGAAGTGGAAGCGATGAGGAAGGTGGACAGACCACGGTCGGCGATCAAGTTCTTGGTCGATTGTTTGCCGTTTGAATCCCTAATAGGATCATCACCGACAACGGCACACAATTCTGATCGCACCTTCATGCGATGCGTCCAAGACCTTGGCGTCAAGGTGCCGCTTCCGTTGCTCACCCGAGAAGCAGCGGTCAGCGAAGGGCAAGCGCTGAAGTCTTTGCCGCGGACTCAAGACCAGAACTTTCGACGGGCTGCACAAGTGCGGAAGAAGCTGGATCGAGGAGCTGCGGTGGTTCTTTGGTCGATCGAACGACGCCAAATCGAGCCAGCGGCGAGCACCCTTTGCTCTAGTCTATGGGCGAGGCGGTTCTCCCCACGGAACTTCGTATCACGGATCGCCTCGAGTGCTCGCTTATGATGAGTTTGAGCAAGAGCAGCTGCTGCGACAAGGCGACGCGCCGCTCCTTGAGGAGGATCGTCTTGAGCTCTTTGTCGCGAGCCGCTCGCTACCAGCCGAGCCTAACGTCGCTACCATGGCCGCAGGGGTTAATGCGAACTCTCGAGGAAGGCGACCTTGTTCTTCGCGCGTTCAGTCCGCCAAGAATTCAAACAAGTTGGCCTTGAAGTGGGAAGGCCCTTATCGGGTGAAAGCGAGTCACTAGGCTGGCGCTGTCCGCCTTGAGACCGAAGATGGCATTCCGGTGAGCAACTCACTGGAACATTGAGCATCTTCGTAAGTTTTACCCATAAAGAAGCGCGATTGCGGGACCCGTCCGGCAACCACCTTTTGTACAAGTCTTGCCGCTGTTGCATGTGATCCTTTGTACAAAGCGGGCGCAGACCCGTGCATCGATAAAGCCCATGTGTTGCGCACAACCCGTCAAGTTCATGCTTTCATCAATTTATTGCATGTTTTGGCTAACACTTTGTGCAGCAACCACACCCGGTAAGCAGAATTGAGCCACTGGGCTCCATAACGTTATTTCCTCTTCTTTCTCTTGTCGCAAAGACAGGGAGGCTCCCTCGCGCACAAGTTAACCAGGGGGGAAGGAGGAGATAATACTATGGAGATAATACTATGGACCAGACACCGCTCGAGGAAGATTCACCTCATCGGGAAGCAAGAGACCGAAAAGCTAAGTTGCCAAAGTTTGAGCAATCGATTTTTAAATTTTCATTATCTTCCTCGAACGATAGTACTTTGTATGGAAAACACATGTCTGCGGAGGAACCGAATCGTGACTGGTCGCGCCCTTACTTTGTTTCGAGTCCGCTCAAAAACTTAAGTGAGCTGCGGCTGGTCCGCGACAAGGTTGCTTGTCGGTAGCGACTTGCCAAAGAAGGCTTGAAGTTCCGCACTTTTCGGCGCTTCAAGGCAAGGGTGCTGCACCGCAAGTTTCGAGGAAAAGCGTGGGGCGATAACGTACAAAGGAAGAAATCAAGTAGAGGAAATAACATTGCATTGATCGATTCACCTAAGATAGAGTATATTACAGAATAACTTGTCGCTGATCTAACAAAGTTTTCTAAAACATGACCCGGCAGCGACAAGGGAAAGATAAGGTTGGCGGCCTAGTCCACGCGGTGCGCCCTCGATCCTCTTGATCTTGTTCACCTTGTCCACAATGGAGTGCGACAAGGGCCTTGAGCTCCTCCACGTTGGCTTCGGCCGGCAAGGATCTGAGGGCGCCGTTGAGGTTGAGGCCGGGTTGCGGAAGGCCACCTTCATCAACACCTTCTCGAGGGCCCCTGCCGCAGACTGGCGTGATTCCTCGGCCAATTGCTTGGTACCTCCTCCCGGAGTCACCGGAGGCCCGTCCTACGCCTTTGAAGAATAGGCTAAGCTTGGCTGGGTTGGAGTTGCTGCGTCGGTGGAGTACGCAGGTCCGCCATCCCAGCTCCATCGATTCGTTGTGGATGTCGGCGGCGGTGTCCACAAGACCTTCGGTCCGATGCTCCACGCTTTCCCTCAAGGTGTTACGAACGGAGGCAGCATCCGCCAAAGCTCCTCCTTGGCCGTGATCGCCTCCAACAAAGCCCGCCTCCGCTCTGGCGCCATCCAACGTCTGCGTCGAGTGGTGATTCAACTCGAATCCGCCTTGGAGTCCTTGGCGGCGTCGAGCTCCTTAGCCTGTCGGCCGAGACGGACCTGCAGCTTCGCCCAGCGTGTGGCGTCCTTCTCGCGCTCACGCTTGAGCACGGCAAGCTCTTCGCCGCTCTTCTTGAGGTGGCCTCGGCTATGCCACCTTCGCCTTCAGCTCTTCCTTGGCGGCCTCGGCGGCTGCGGCAGCATCCTTCGCTTCCTGAAGCACCCCGCCAAGCGACTCCTCGCGCGCGACAAGGTCCTCTTCATGGCTGTCCAGGTTGACCTTCCGCTGCGCCAACTCGCTCTCCTGCGCGGCGAGCTTCTCGGCAGCCAGCCGCTGCTCCTCATCAGCTGCGGCCTTCTCAAGGATGAAGGCCGTGCGCTCTTCTGCGAGCTGCGCCCGCGCGTCCACCCGCGTCGCGGGCGCTGCTGTTAGCGCTCCGGAGCTCCTCGGCGCGCTTCTCAATGTCCGCTCCGCCCTTGCGACAAGGGCTTCCGGAGTCTCTAACTTGGCCTGGCGGAGTGCGGTAGAGAGGCAGCGGCTTCTTGTGTTGCTCCTCCTCGGACTTCGCCGCTTCTTTGCTGCTTGGCGCATCCACAGCGTCGGCCAATGAATATGATAGCTCGCCGTCAAGGTCTACGCCCTCGGCCTGGCGCCCGGGAGCTCGGCTCCCGGGGAGCTGATGAAAACGCCTTCGCCCGGCCTTGGTAAGCACGGGCTGGGGCTCCTCGAACTGGCGCCCTTGGCAAGCGAAATCGGTATGTCGGTGTGGCGCTTGCCGCTCCTGCGGCCTCGAAGTGGTCGTCGATCGACCGTCAGACCCCTCGCCGGCCTCTGCGGCGGCAGCCTCGGTGGCCTCCTCGCCAACAGGCTCGTCGGCGGCGTCCTCTTCTTCCCCGACCGTGACCTCATCTTCCTCGACGGCAGCCTCGTCGGGGTTGCCGCGCGTTTCCTCCGCCCCGGCGGCCTCGAACTCCATCGGGTCTGCGTGGGGCGAAGAAGGCGATCAAGCGAATATCCAAAAGAGAAACAAAAGAAAGCAAGCCCAAGGGAGATTTTCGTGTAAGGAGTTACACCTGCAGGATCCGCAGCCATGGCCTCGACCACTGGAGGGTGTTGGCGCCCGTCCCTTGCCGGGGTAGCCCCCTTGCGGAGTAGCCTCCACAGTGGGAGGAAACTCCCTTGCCGGGGAGTCCTCCCTTGGCGGCGTAGTGGCAGCGGGTAGGATCTCGGGCGGCTTGAGAGCCCTCGATGAGGCTGCTCTATTCTGCACAAGCACAGTCAAATATCAACAAAGAAGGGGCACCCCATGCGCCCAATAACAAGAAAACTGCACACTTACTGCAGGGGGCTGTCTTTGGGGGCTGCTACAGGGAAGGGTTGCGGGTCCGGCAAGAAGCGGTCTCGGGCCGTCCCGTCGCCACGCAGGAGAATCATCCTCAACGACGACCCTCGGGATCTTGGCCCTCTTCGCCGCTCTACGGGCGGCTTCACGAAAAGGAAAGAGTCCGAGCAAGCAAATCAGATTCAAGATGAAGCAATAAAAATTGAAGACATACAAGCACAATCTCGAGAAGCTTACTCTTCGCCTTCCTCCTCGGAGCTAAGCGCGGAGAAGTCAAACTCCGGCCCGCCTCCGGTGCGATGAGGCGGGGGAGTGGGCTCTCTTGGCCGCTTGGCGGAGGCGTCGTGGCGGCTTTGAGAAGATTCCGCCCGGTTGTCGCTGCAGTTTAGAGGCGCTCCTTGCAACCTCGCTTGCAGCGGTGGGCGCGTCGGCCCAGCTGCGGTAATGGGCCGACCTGTCGCCCCGGCTCGTCTCCAGCCCTGCGGAGACGCCTCCTCGGCGGAGCCGGGGGCTCTGCTGGTGGCAAATCGCTTGGCGGCGGGGAAGAAGCACCCTCGGCGGGTCCACTCATCCCGGCCTCGAGCTCGACAAGCTCGTCCTCGCCGGCGACCTCCCCTCGCTCAGCAGCGCTTGCCGCCTTCGCCGCGTCCGCCTCCTCCCACGGTGAACCCGAAGGCTCCGGCGGCGGCTGCTGCCGCCTCCTCCACAGTGGTGATCCACGCCATCTCACTGCTCGGTGGTGTCTCGGGTGAGCCTCTTACGCTTCGTCGGGCGGATCGGCACCTCTTGCAAGTTGTCAAAGAATTGCTGCACGACCTCGTCGAGGGCTCCTGCCATGTCGGGGCGATCCGTGGGAGTCGCCTGGTGGCATCATGGCGCCGGATACGATTCGGCGCCGAGTTGTTGCACGATGGGGCGACCCCTCGCGGCAACCTGAACCACTCACTGGGTGTTGAGGGTCGTTCTTGAACAACTCGAGCAGCAACGAATCCAGCTCCATGACGGTGAAGTTCCAATTCAGGCCCGGGCGCAGCCTCGCGATGTCCGCCGTTACGGAACTCCCAAGCAGGCCTCCTCCTTTCCTGCAAGGGAAGCGATGCGGCGGCAAATGAAAATCTGCGCCAACTGTACTCAATAGTTAATCCGGCAAGCCTGAGGCGCGAATTGGTCCACGGCTATCTTCAGCCTCGCATCCTCCGGCGCCAAGTTACTCCAATCCTTGCAGCGCGCAATTGGGGTTTTGGCGCCTTGCGGCGGTGAAAAGCTGTGGGTCCTCCTCTACAACCCAGCACCAGTTGGCTCTCCACTCCTCCCACTTGTTAGGAACTCCCCCTCTAGGTAGGCCTCTTTCTTGCCGATCCTAGAGACCCGAGTTATCCCTCCGGCAAGGGGCTCTCCTCTCTCGGCAGCGGGGGACAAAGAAATGGCGGAAGAGTGCCACGTTCGGTGGACCCGACAAAGTTTTCGCACAAATGTGCAAAAGCGGCCATGGTCAAGATGGCGTTGGGGTGAAATCAAGGAGGTGGAGGCGAAGGTGTTCATTATGTCGCATAAAAGAACTTCGAATACGGCGGGCAAAGACCGCAATAGAAAAAAGGCGAAGAAAGGGTACCTGTTGGGGCGGATCAGTGGCGGGCGGGGAGCACCCTCGTCGCGGATGCGCCCGAGTCTCCGTCGACCAGAAAAAGATAGTAGGCGTCCCGCAGCTCCGTGCGCCCGAGCTGCGGGGAAGGCGGCTTCGCTCCTTGCGCAGCGCCGCGAGCCGCTTCGCCTCGGCGACTTTGACGCCCTTCTCCTTATCGGCCTTGGGGCCATGGCGAGGTGGAGGAGGTCTGGCGGTGAGTGTGCTTGTGGCGAAAGGGGGCGGGCGTTGCTCTCTTCGCCTTTGGAGAAGGCGAGGGAGCGGCGGTGGTTCCTTGACAAGGCGGCAATGGCGAGGAGTGGTCGGCCTGCCTGTTTCCTCCGCTTATAAAGGGGAGGAGGGCGGACGTTCGCTTATATTAATAAAGAACCCCCACGACCGCGCCCACGATCTCGCCGCGACGCCCACGTCCGGTGCGTGCCGTTAGTGGGGATCGTGGTGGGTCGAGGCGGGTTGCGGCGTGGTCGAGCAGCGGCGTGTCCGTCTGCGATTACTGGGCCTGGCCCGACAAAGCGCTTCGGCACCGTGTGCAGCCCGAGCCGAGGCTCTGTCGGTGTACTAGAGTAGGGGTACCCTAGTATCCCGTGCTCGTGCCTGAGCGATTACAACACCAGCGGCAAGGTTTGCCTCGCCACGCAAATCTCCTCCACGGCTCCCTTGGAGCCATTCAAAACTAAAGTATTAGATTGAGAAGACAAGGCCCGACAAGAGGAGCTTGTCGGAAGGCCCTCGAGCACATAGAAGACAAGACCCGGCAAGAGGAGCTTGCCGGGAAAATCAGGCCGCGACAAGTCTCCGGTAGCGACAAGATGCGTCCGTGACAAAGCGCTTGCAGCGGCATGCAACTCCTCCCTATCTCCGCTCCAGCTCACCCAGCGGCGATGTCGCCATGGGACCGTTCCATGGGCGCGTGTCGAGTATTTGTGCAGCCAGCGGAGAAAGCGGCGGCAGCGGCGGCGACGGGCTTCGCCATCGTGGCGGCGGGCGCCTGACGGTCTGTTACCTTTGTTTGAAGCGACAAGCAGCGGGCATTTATTGCTTTTGTCCCTTGCCGTCAGAGTTAGGCATTGATAGCAAGGGACAAAAGCAATAAATACCTAACTCTGACGGCAAGGGACAAAAGCAATAAATGCCTGTCGTTGTCTCCCAAAGCGATTATAGCGAGACAATCTTCTCCGCTTCATCGCTCGCTCAGCTAACTGTTCATGCATCGTCGCTGCTGAAGCAAAAGAAGTTGCATCCCTGGCCGAAGATTGATGGCGTCTGCCGTAAAACTTGCGCCAATCTGGCGAAACCTCTAATACACCGGCAAATAGAACAAAAGATGTCATGCAAGTCCTTTTAATAAAGGACGTATGACTATTTACGGAATACATGCCTACATTATATCGATGAACTGGAGCTAGTGTCGTATCTCCCTAGGTTATAACTGTTACATGACGAATATCATCCAACTAGTCACCGATCCAATGCCTGCGAATTTATCCTATATTGTTCTTACTAAGTTACTATTGCTATCATCACTGTTACACTTGCTACAAATTACTTATCACTGTTACTATTACCGTTGCTACTGTCACTACTATCAAAACTATCAAACTACTTTGCTACTGATCACTTTGTTGTAGATAATTAATCTCCAGGTGTGGTTGAATTGACAACTCAGCTGCTAATACCTTCAAATATTCTTTGGCTCCCCTTGTGTCGAATCTATAAATTTGGCTTGAATACTCTACCCTAAAAAACTGTTGCGATTCCCTATACTTGTGGTTTATCAACGCACAGCTCGCCACTCACGTCAGGGGCGGCAGCTGCACTGAGTTGTGCGGGGCGGCGCTTGCCGTGCTTGGCTCGCGCCTCCTGAAGCTCTTCGACTTCCTTGGTGATGAACTATTGAGCGCCTGGCGCCTCGCGCCCTGCGCCCTTCTCACGAAAGCGCGCATTGAAGCCGGCCTCCACATGGTACCCGAATGCCTCCCTCGTGACGCTTGTCTGGTCAGAGGCCCTCCAGACGAGAGCCCCCAAGCCCATCCCGAGAGGGGCGCCAGGCGCGCCTTCCTATGCAAGAGAGAAGGGCGCCCCAGTAGTGGGCGCGGGGCCTGAGGCACGTTCGTCGGACGCCCCAGGCTGCTAACGACCCTTGAGGAGGAGCTGCTTCTTCTTGGGGACGGCCTCAGCAGGACGAATGGCACCCTTGTCATCTGAGTTCTAGACCGCAGCGGCCTGGTATGCGCGCTCGAGGGAGCACACCGCATCCTTCTCGTCGCAAGCGCCCGTGATGATGCCGCCACTTCCTACCATCTTGAGGACATTCTAGCCATGGTGAGTCACTGCCATGAACTTGGCGGGGGCCAGATACCCGAGAATGGCATTGTATGGGAGGTGAATGTTAGCGATGTCCAAGTCGATGAGCTCGGTGTGGTAGTTTGTTGCGCTTTCCGAAGGTGACAGGGAGGCGAATTTGTCCTAGGGGAATGGTGGAGCCGTCAGTCACTCCTGAGAAGGGCTTGATGGGGAGGAGCTGGTCGTAGGGTACCTGGAGCGTCTCGAACATCTCGACAGAGAGGATGTTGAGCCCCGCGCCGCCGTCAATGGGTATCTTGGTGATGAGGACGTTGCTGATGGTCGGTGAGAAGAGCATCGGGAGCGCGCCAGCAGTGGCTGAGCTCTTGAGCTGGTCTGTAGAGTCGAAGGTGATGGCGTACTTGGACCACCTGAGGGGGCGTGACACCCTGATCTTGGGAAGGGCCGTGTTCACCTTAGAGTGAACTTCTTGAAGATGCGATGAGAGGCAGGGGCCTGAGCGCCACCCAGGATGCAGGCAATGGCGCGAGGCTCTTGGACGCCCCCAGCCCCATCGTCTTTGCGGTGGTTGTCGTTCCTCCTTGGCGGTGGCGGCAGAGGAGAATGCCGGCGTTTCCCTGAGGACGGTCCTCATGAGGCTGGTCTCTCCAGGGGCCATTGCGAGGCTGGCCCTGCCAGCGGTCCTCACGGGGCTGATCATGCCAATCCTGGCGGGGGTCGCGGTTGTCCCAGCGGCCTCCACCGTGGAATCCTCCGTGGCCGTAGCCAGAGTCGTTGCGCTCGAGACGGCGGCCAAGGCGCCCGTCGTGGATTGCTCTAAGCTCCTGGTAGTCGTTGGTGTTATGGCTGTGGATGTTGTGGAAGACGCAGAATGGGCGGCAGCCTTGGTGGATTCGACATGGTCATAGCCGCGCTTCACCTCAGGTTTGGCCGCGAGCACAACAGGGCCCTTGCACTTCACGTCCTTAGCCTTGGCCTTCTTGTCTTCAGGATCGGCCTCCGGGAGCTCCAGGAAGGAGAGGCGACCTTCCTCTGCCCTCACGCACCTGGTTGCCATGTTGAACATCTCTAGAGCCGAACACATGTCTTCATGTATGGCGAGCTCTTCCTTCATCTTGATGTCTCGGACGCCATCAGTGAACGCTGAAATGATGGCCTCGTCCGACACCTTTGGGATCTTGAGGCGAAATTTCGTGAAGCGTTGGATGTATTTGTGCATGGTTTCACATGGCTATTGCTTGATGCGCCGCAGGTCATCTGCTGCGGGAGCACGGTCGTGAGTGCCCTGGAAGTTGGCGATGAAGCACTCGCACAGCTCGTCCCAGGAGGAGATCTGATAACCCACAAGTATATGGGATCGCAACAGTTTTTGCAGGTAGAGTATTCAACCCAAATTTATCGATTCGACACAAGGGGAGCCAAAGAATATTATCAAGTATTAGCAGCTGAGTTGTCAATTCAACCACACCTGAAAGACTTAATATCTGCAGCAAAATATTTAGTAGCAAAGTAGTATGGAAGTAACGGTAATGGTGGCAAAAGTAACAGTAGCAGTTTTGTAGCAACTGTAATAGTGGCAACGGCAAAGTAACGTAGCAAAGATCACTATGTGAAAAGCTCGTAGGCAATGGATCAATGATGGATAATTATGTCAGATGGCATTCATCATGCAACAGTTATAACCTATGGTGACACAGAACTAACTCCAATTCATCAATATAATGTAGGCATATATTTCGAATATAGTCATACATGCTTATGGAAAAGAACTTGCAGGACATCTTTTGTCCTACCCTCCCGTGGCAGAGGGGTCCTAATGGAAGCTAAGATATTAAGGCCTTCTTCTAATAGAGAACCGGACCAAAGCATTAGCACTTAGTGAGTACATGAACTCCACAAACTATGGTAATCACCGGAAAGAATCCCAATTATTGTTATCCTGGGCTATGCAGATCATAACTCGTAATAGGTGTCTACAACTTGCAAGATAAGATCAAGAACACACATATATTCATGAAAACATAATAGGTTCAGATCTAAAATCATCACACTTGGGCCCTAGTGACAAGCATTAAGCATAGCAAAGTCATAGCAACATCAATCTCAGAACATAATGGATACTAGGGATCAAACCCTAAAAAAACTAACTAGATAACATGATAAATCTCATCCAACCCATCACAGTCCAGCAAGCCTGCGATGGAATTACTCACGCACGATGGTGAGCATCATGAAATTGGTGATGGGGGAAGGTTGGTGATGATGATGGCGATGAATCCCCCTCTCCGGAGCCTCGAACGGACTCTAGATCAGCCCTCCCAATGAAGAACGGGATGCGACGGCAGCTCCATATCGTAAAACACGATGAATCCTTCTCTCAAAAAAAATTCTCCCCGAACGTGAATATATAGAGTTGAAGTTGAGTTCGGTGGAGGTCCAGGGGACCCACAAGGTAGGGGGAGCACCCAGGGGGGTAGGGCGCGCCCTCCACTCTTGTGGACAGCAGGTGGGTCCCCTCTGGTTTATTCTTTCGCCAATATTTTTTATTAATTCCAAAAACATTCTCCGTGAATTTTTAGGTCATTTTGAGAACTTTTATTTCTACACGAAAATAACACCAAGGCAATTGTGCTGAAAACAGTGCCAGTCTGGGTTAGTTCCATTCAAATCATGCAAATTAGAGTCCAAAACAAAGGCAAAAGAGTTTGGAAAAGTAGATACGATGGAGATGTATCAGCTCCCCCAAGCTTAACCCATTGCTTGTCCTCAAGCAATTCAATTGACAAACTGATAGTGATAAAAAACAAACATTTACAAACTATGTTTGATCTTGTTGTTGCAAATATGTAAAGCCAGCATTCAAGTTTTCAGCAAAGATTATGAACTATCCATATTATCAATAACATTTAGGTCTCACATTTACTCATATTAATGGCATAATCAACTAGCGAGCAATCCTAACCTATAAGGACCCTAGCCAACTTGGCTCTAGGAGGCTCCCCCGATTGGGTCTTCGCTGACCGTTCGATCTGCCTTTCTGGCGCATCTGAGCCATTTGATCTTCACAACAGTCAAACCCAATTGTCACCTCGTGGCAGTTTTGGCTGGCCAATGACAAGTGGGCTCGTCTCGCGCTCCCGTTGGCTGGGTCAGCCGTGGCCGCGTGCAGGAGGTTTTGGCCAATCCGCTCCGCGCTTCCAGAGCCACTCCGCCTCATCCCACTCCTGCATCTCAGCCGTCACACAAACCCTAGCCCCGTTTTTCCTCGATCCCCAGTCCCCACAGCCTCCTGCCTCCTCCATCCCTCCTTCTCGCGTCACCACGGCCTCCGCCCTGCAGCCTGGCCGCCTCCTGCTATTCCGCCTCCACCACGCTAGCCTCTCTACCTCGCCTTCCTTCTCTTCGTTGTCAATGTGGCCTTCATCGACCCCTGTTTCCAGATCGGGCGCAGGTTAGGCGAGCCCAGTGGTGGGGTGAAGGCGAGGAGGCGGGCGGCAGCAGTGTAGCTGATGGGTCCGTCGTAATGTCTTTGAGGCTGAGTAAGAGGGAGGAGGTGGGCGATAGGGTGAAGGAGCATGCCGGCCCTCCTGGAAGCACCGCTGCCGCTCAGCCAGGAAGGAGGCCAGGCTCGCCTCTGCTGTGCCATGAGCAGCGGCGCCGCCTATGCCTCCACCCCCACCTTCTTTTCCATGCCTCTTCCTCCGCATAGGCAGATTTTGGGGAGACACCAAGGTGAGCTTCCCTCCGCTCCTGATCTCTTTCTCTACACATATGTCTATACACTCCTGATCTCTTTCTCTCTACACACACATCTCTGCGAGATTTGTGTAACCTAAATGCCTCTGTACCATGTATGCCGACCCAACCTAATGCACACCATCTGCCTGATGAATGACTAAATGATTTTTTTTCGCCATATAGACCATTGACTGGTGTGCAGGAGCCCTTATGATTGGTGCTCTATGTGTGCTTTTGTTTTGTTGTAGAATAATATTTCAAGTGGATGGCCGATGCACCTTGTTCTTTAGCGGTATGATGATCGGCGAAAGTATGTTCTATATTGCAAGGTGATGGGCTGCTGATTTTTGTTGTCCACTTCTGCTGATTTCTACCGACTTTCGCTTAATTAGATATATGTTGTATAAGTAATGCACTAATATACAGTACATGAAAAAATGATCCCGTCTTGCATGTCAAAAGTATGGTTTTGGTACAGATTTGTTGTGTATGCATGGTAGATCTTTCTAGGTTTTACTTTCTTATTCTTCAACCATAATTCGGTTCATGACACCAAGGTGCAGCTGTACCAAAGTGCAGACATTAAAATAGTTTAGAACAGAACAATTAGATGCTTTTAGTTCTGACTGCATGGATGCCTTGGTCAATGTTTAGAAATTCATTGTCCATATAGTTATGTTAACGTATTTTCTAGAGGGATCAGAATGGTCTCCGAGTCGTTCAAAACTGAAGGCAGCACCAAGGTATCACATTTGCTACTTTGTAAAATCATGCATATGTAGGATCTCATCGGTTTGGCAACCTAAATTGCTCCCCAACTTATCTCTTTTTGTTGAGTCCGGAATTTCAGGTTTCCTGTGGTTTCTGTTCCTAAGGTTTGAACTTTATTTTCGTGTTGTGCAGATGATTGCAGCTGATGCCGAGCCTCTCGGGAGAGCCTCTTCCAATTTCCCCTTCCCACCAAGGACGAGGGCATGATGTAGTAACTGTAGCATGCAGAATTACCTACAGCTTGAGTATATACACATTATCCACTTCATATTTTATTCCAATGGTTTTACTTCATGTTGGCACGTGAAATCGCCGCGCAACACCAAGATAACCGTCGTGCTTTCGTGACGACGAATGATTGCTTTCCGAGCAAAGCAACAAAGATCCCCTCGCTTTCGTAGAGGAGGGACGACCGTTTTTCAGCGCAAAACGGCAAAGATCACCAAACCCTAGGGCTATTAGGGCTTGGCAGGAGAATAACGACGGAAAATAGATGAACGTGAAAAAGTAATGTTTTTTTTAATATAGATCGATTGGTCTTTTTCTCAATCAGCCGTGGCCTATTTAATGGCACGCAGGACTTGGCGTATATGGCAGACTTGGCGTACAAGAATAAAACTTTAAAGCTAAACCAAACCTGACTAGACCTTCCTAATTCGGTTACCATTGTTTACTATGTATGAATCGATGCCTACCTAATCTATTCGTTGGCCGGTACTTAACAAATCCAAACAAAGCCACACACAAATCCCTTTTGGCCCACAAGGAAAGGCATAAAATATCCGGCCACAATGTAATTATATCAGCTAATGGAGATCTCATACGCCTGATGCATCGCCGTGCAGATGTAATTTTACTTTTGCTGTATCCATGATAGCCTTTGCAAACCGGAAACTTCAGCTTGGCATCTGAGACCGGTTAGGACCTGTCCTTGGAAGTAGTAGCTTACTAGCTCGACGTAAACCAGGATCTGGGCAGGACTTGCCACATGTAACTGCCGGTCCATGTAAAACACCTGTTACAACACTTGAAGCAATATATTAGCTGATTAGCTTGATCAATAACCTATATAATTTGGCAGATCATACTCTCCAGCCAAATTACACCATCAACACATGCCCCCCTGTTTTCAGTACAATTGCATTTACCGAAAACACTTTGACAAGTATCAAATTTGCCCACAGATTCAGGGTAATAATTTGATCAATATAGCAGTAAATTAACACAACTTTTGCCACATCGACGACCGAATGTTTAGGTTATGTCTAGCAGTAAAGTAACCTCATCGATGCTCCCGTCAATTATGAACAGACTAAAGGACACCATTCACATGCAGTTCATACAAAATTAGCAACCTCATTATAAACATCAAAACCTTAGCCACGATGACTAACACATCGGCTATATTTGTTTCTTTTATTTAGAACGATATTCCATCATATATCGGCCAATTTTTTTTATAAAAGTAGTGCAAACTCATGACCCACATTTCATTCAAGGGCAATGATGAGCTAGTCTCGGCCATATATATGTATGTGAGGTAATATCTCAGCAAATATTTTCAATCATCCTGCCAATAACACTAAGATTTTATATTATTATCGTTCGGCAAAAACAACTTATCATGTAGCAAACAGCCGAATAACCATCTTGTCTATCACAGAGATATTGCATTTACCAAAAACACAAGACACAGAAGCTCTTACTCACAAATTCGGTCATGGTCTAGCTACCATAATAATGCTTAATAGATGACTTTGGCAAAATCTAAAGGCCGAATCTAAGCTGTATGCAAAAACAAACTCACCTGAGCCGGTTCAAATAATTCTTTATTACTACTTCTTCTGAACTAGCATAAGCATGCATCAAAATCTGAAAGCCGTGACGACTAATGCAACGGCTTTACTATTTTCCCTTTCTCAGAACATGCTTACATGGCACAATGGCCAATCTTGCATTTAATTTTTTTTACCTAGGTCAATATTCAATTGTACAAATGATGAACCATGACCCCATATTTTCTAGAGGCAACGATGAACTGTCATCAGCCGTATATATATATGTAAGCCATTACCTGAGCGTTCCGTCAATGCCTCAAAAGACTTCATGTACTTCACTCATAGATATTCTAGACTGATCAGAACCCAAGCAATTCAAGAGTAATCCATCTTTGGTTCAGCGGTATAACTCATTATTTAAGAAAGTATATTTTAAACCTTGCTGTCGAATTTTTCTATCTCTTGTTTGACTTGAATTCTTTAAAGAATTAACTATAGGGCTCCTCTAATGATTAGGCTCTAACTCACTAACAGATTCGGGTATTTGCGAATCTTGTACCGAATCTTCTTTGCCCTGTACTGGTTGCTGCTGGACTAAACTAGCACCTGATGCACCCTGTACACCAGAACTCCCAAATTGACCCAGAACCAAACTAGCAACTTGCAGATCGGTCTCCCTTTCGTTAACGGCTAGCATCGGTTTTCTATTATTAGAACTTTCCACTAGTAACCTGGAAACCAGATGCTTGTTGGGACAAATGATTAGCTCTAAAACTTCTCTACATATATGGCTGATAGTAAAAGTGTCCAGATAATTAAACATCGGTCCAAGTAACCATTCAACAATCCATCATCAAAACATTGAAATTCTGCTGATCGATTAAAGGAGAATCTCCAAAAGCATCCTTCACACCCATATATCAACTAAACTTCGCAAGCCAAACAACAATGCCTCATACCCAATTTAATTATCAGCGAAGGATATTCTAAGTGAATCGATGTTTCATAAGCTACATTCTTTGGAGAAATCAAAATATTATCGACGCCTTGTCCATCTCACCGATTCATCAAAATAAAGTTTCCATGGGCATACACTAACAAGGCAAATATCCTCTTCATCTTTTATTCTATGATTAACAATAAAATCGGCCACAACTTGACCTCTCATAGCAAACAACGATTTGTATGTTAAATCATATTCTACTAGTGCATAAACCCACTTTCCAATTCTACCACTAAGAATCAGTCGCTGCAACATATATTGAATCATTACTCAATCATATAACAGGCCAATTAATTATCAACTAATTAATCTGGTCAAAATAATGTTTAGTAGCTGCACTAACTAATGGACCGATTAATCATCAACTTGTCAGTGTAATTCAGCCTAAACTATATATGTCATTTTTATCAATACAAACTAATATAACTACAAGCAATATAATATTTAGCTTCCTCGGGATGATGATAAATAAAGCATCGGCCTTAATTTAGGTGTTCATATAGTTTCATTCACAACAAAACATATCCATACCTTTGTGATGCGGAGTACCATGCTAGTTTGACAACGAACCTCCATCGACGAAGCTTCTATTTTCATCGTCGCTAGTCAACATCTTCACTTCTTTTGGCCTCCACCCCTTCTTAATGGATATCATAGTTTTCTTTTTGTCAAATTCCAAATCGCCACATTTTTTCTCTTCCATAATTCTGTTGCTCGAAGTCGTTGTACCCGTCGCTTTTGTGTATGCGTGAGGCCCACCGGGCACCACTGTGGTTTCGGTTTGGTTCCTGGTGCAACCGACCTAATTCTGCTGCCCCCCAAGAACCTTGGTCGGTAGATAAGTGCTATTGTTTTTGGCCTAAACCAATTGTAGTTGGCCAAAAACTTTCCCATTGGTCAGACATCCCACCCGGCACAACTTCCTTGATGCTGCTTTCTAAATTCTTATGCTGCATAAGTGTGCTGGTGTTCAATTTAAATCCTGCAGAAAGCACGTCCTTGGGGTTCGCTGTGCTACTACTTCTCATGATTGAATTGGCAAGAATATTGGATTATTCAGGCTCTTGACTAGTACTAGTAATAGCAATTGGCTTCTCTGAATTGTTCTGTGAATCACAGTCAGAATCAGCAAGCAAGCCATCGTTTTCTACTACAATATCTTTTTTCTGAAACGCATCAAAGCCTCATTGTTGCTGCCTTGCATCATTCCAAGAATCCCCTGAACTTGTTCCATGTTTCAGAACTGAACCATACTGAAATCTAATAGCTCTATTTATGTCCAAATTAACACCTGCAACTAGTTGAGGTTTATCAATCAAGATGTTGTCGGTTTTACCATGACCAACACCTAGCGCATCTGAACCTGTCAAAGGTTGATCACAATCTCTGGACTTGATTGGCACCCACTTAAATTGTTTTCCACCAATTTGGATCAGCCCATCAGCATTGTGCCTGGGTAGTCCAACAACTCCATATGCTCCAGGACCAGCATCATACCTAGACGGCACCCTCCTGCCACCCAAAGCACGACTTCTCGATTTTGTACTTCCAGCCACACTATATCTTTCTGAATTAAAAGCTTCACTAATTGGAATCTCTTCCCCACCATGAACAAATATAATATATTTTGGAATGTAATGTTGATATGGAAACATTCCAGTGCTCTATTGTTGCATCCGTCTCCTTTTGTTATGCACTTGGTGCCCAAACAGCTGCCCTACAGGTTGCCAACCATGATGGAGGAGATGTGCATTTTCTGTAAAGTCCGGATTCTGGCAGTTAAATCCACGTGATGGATATGAAATTGGCATATTAGGTGGACATTCCCAGTACATATGCTCCAGTGGAAAATATGGCATTTGCGTGTACTTATTTTCATTCCAATGCTTGTAATCATCAAAATGTTGTCTAGAAAAAGATTTAGTATGCCTGAAATAATTAGGCCGATTAGAACCTTTCTCGGCCTTTTCTTTTTCATATTTAGCCATAAGCTGTTGGAATGTCACCTTCGGCTTTCTTGACTTCATAGTGCTAGGGGCAGATGTTTGAGACGCACACTTAATATCTTTGCTAATTTTAGGGACCCAAACCATTTTATCTTTTTGGCTCACAACTTTGCTAGGCTTTTCAATTTTATCATGAAAAAGGTCACTGTTGATTTCACTAGACAACACTACTTTCTTGCCTTTTGCTGAAACTGCCTGTTCTGGCCGAATCAACACCTTTTTACCATCAAAATTAATTACATGTTTGGGGTTAGTTTTTTCAATTGATACTTGCCCCCCAATCCCTTGAGGTTCTATGGAATCAAACCGACCTTTGACAATAGCTGATTGAACACTGTCCGATGCTCTAGAATTACATTCTTTCACATTGCTAACATCAGCCTTTTCATCTTTACTAATTTTCAGATTTTTATCACTACTTTTAACACCACCCGATTACTCCCTGATTCGGGTATATGAATCTTTCTTGAACTTGCATTGTTTGATAACTCAGAAGCGTATTCTATCCCATCAAAATCAGACTCTTTTATTTTATCAGTTATCAATTTCATGTTCCTAGTAGCAAAATTATCATAAAACATGTCACTTAATTGTGAGAAAGCATTTATTGACTTTGGAACACATACGGTGGAGTTCACAAAAATGTTATTGTCTAGCACATATAACTGAGAACTCCCAGGATAATCTCTGGATTTATCTAATCTAAAGACTTGATTAAATTGAGAAATAGGCAATGTATTTGTGATCCGTACCTCTTTGAATTCGTTGGAGGGAAGTGATTTACTTACCTCGGTGCTAGGTGAAGCAGAGTGGTCTGATGCCACTACCTTTGTGACGACGATGTTCCTCGTATTCTGAAGGCCTGCTAATTTTCTCTATAGACTCTCCTGCCTCTCTTTCTCAAGCTCCCGTTCAATTTCTCACCGTCCATCCTTAGATAGATCGTCGAGCGTCACGGCAGTGACATTGTCGGGGTCGATTACAGCCTCCTTTCTCTCTTCTTCATGTTCTTGCATAGCCAGATGTATGTCTTCTAATATAATTGAATCAGAACAGGTATTGTTTTCTTCGGCTCTTTCAATAACCGAATTATCGTTCATATCTGAATCAATTTTATTTTTCTTTTAAACTCGCACGAGGTTTTAAACCACGTTCTATACGAATATTGTCAATTAGGTCCTTATAACATTGAGATGGCTCTAGAGAATTAGGTTGTGGCACAGATGCAACATAGGTATGTGATTGTAACTCTGGCAAAGAGGGTTTAGCATGCGAGTTATGCTGCAGAGATACATTAGAATACACATTTGGAACCGGCTCATATGGAACCCTGGTACCTATAGTTGTCTACGGTGGTGTGCTACAAGCTACTTTTTGATAAAAGGGTTGTTGCATATTAGAACTAAAGCCAACACTTCGGTTGTATATGAGATTTTGTGAAACCGAAGTTAAGATGGTAGGATTATTAGTGTTAGGTACAAAACAACTGGACGAATAAATGTTATTATATTGTCCGTCATGATTATACAATGGCATGTGCATTTGTGATGATATAGGTGTGATAAACATTGCCTGTGTACTAGAGTCGAAAAATTCTTGTTGCATATTGCTAGCATGACTAAAACTCGTACTCTGCATAGGCTCTATACAATTATGAGATTGATAATTCGGGTATACAAAACATCCATCTAAATGACTAGCAACATGACTATATGAATCCATTGTAGTTGCAATAAGATAAAATATCTTACTTACAGATTACGCTGATGCAGACCAACGAAATTGATGATGATATCGTTCTCAAATGGAATCAGCGCTTGTAGTTTGCTGTTATGGAAGAACGTTCTGCTTGTTTCTCTCTGTTGCTTTGGGTAGCTTGAAAATTAATGTGTTGAATATTAGCTGAACCAAACTTGGATGTCGGCCTTCGACGAAATTGCTGGTAGCATCTTGATAGATGGCCGAATGAATCAAAAATAGTATCGGCCTCGTGTTTCTTCTTGATAAAGATTTTCATCCCCAGCAGAGTCGCCAATTGTGTTGGCACGCGAAATCGCCACGCAACACCAAGATAACCATTGTGCTTTCATGACTACGAACGATTGCTTTCCGAGCAAAGCAACAAAGATCCCCTCGCTTTTGTAGAGGAGGGACGACCGTTTTTCAGCGCAAAACGGCAAAGATCACCAAACCCTAGGGCTATTAGGGCTTGGCAGGAGAATAACGACGGAAAATAGACGAACGTGAAAAAGTAATGTTTTTGTGAATATAGATCGATTGGTCTTTTTCTCAATCGGCCGTGGCCTATTTAAAGACAGGCAGGACTTGGCGTATATGGCAGACTTGGCGTATGCTACCTCTTGAGCACTGCGTTGGATTTCCTTGAAGAGGAAAGGATGATGCAGCAAAGTAGTGTAAGTATTTCCCTTAGTTTTTGAGAAACAAGGTATCAATCCAGTAGGAGGCTACGCGCGAGTCCCTCGTACCTACACAAACCAAATAACTCCTCGCAACCAACGCGAATAGGGGTTGTCAATCCCTTCACGGTCACTTAAGAGAGTGAGATCCGATAGAGATGATACGTAATATTTTTGGTATTTTTGTGATAAAGATGCAAAGCAAAATAAAAAGCAAAGTTAAAATCAAAGGCAATAATAAAGTGATGGAAGATTAATATGATGAAAATAGACCCGGGGGGCATAGATTTCACTAGTGGCTTCTCTCAAGAGCATAAGTATTTTACGGTGGGTGAACAAATTACTGTTGAGCAATTGTGATGTAATTGAGCATAGTTATGAGAATATCTAGGTATGATCATGTACATAGGCATCACGTCTGAGACAAGTAGACCGACTCCTTCCTACATCTACTACTATTACTCCACTCATCGACCGCTATCCAGCATGCATCTAGAGTATTAAGTTCAACAAAACAGAGTAACGCCTTAAGCAAGATGACATGATGTAGAGGGATAAATTCATGCAATATGATAAAAACCCCATCTTGTTATCCTCGATGGCAACAATACAATACGTGCCTTGCTGCCCCTCATCCTTTGGGAAAGGACACCGCAAGATTTAACCCAAAGCTAAGCACTTCTCCCATTGCAAGAAAAAACCAATCTAGTAGGCCAAACCAAACCGATAATTCAAAGAGACTTGCAAAGATAACCAATCATACATAAAAGAATTCAGAGAAGATTCAAATATTGTTCATAGATAATCTTGATCATAAACCCACAATTCATCGATCTCAACAAACACACCGCAAAAACAAGATTACATCGAATAGATCTCCACGAGAGAGGGGGAGAACATTGTATTGAGATCCAAAAAGAGAGAAGAAGCCATCTAGCTACTAACTATGGACCCGAAGGTCTGAGGTAAACTACTCACACTTCATCGGAGCTCAGGAACAGGCCCCAAGATGGGATCTCGTGGGTACAGAAGGTTGCGGCGGTGGAATTAGGTTTTTGGCTCCGTATCTGATCGTTTGGGGGTACGTAGGTATATATAGGAGGAAGAAGTACGTCGGTGGAGCAAGGTGGGGCCCACGAGGGTGGAGGGCGCGCTTTGGGGGGGTGGGCGCGCCCCCCTACCTCGTGCCCACCTACTTTCTTTCTTGACGTAGGATCCAAGTCTCCTATATCATATTCGGTGAGAAAATCACGTTCCCGAAGGTTTCATTCTGTTTGGACTCCGTTTGATATTCCGTTTCTTCGAAACTCTAAAATAGGCAAAAAAAAGCAATTCTGGGCTGGGCCTCCGGTTGTCCTAAAAATAATATAAAAGTGGAAAATAAAGCCCAATAATGTCCAAAACAGTAGATAATATAGCATGGAGCAATCAAAAATTATAGATACGTTGGAGACGTATCAGGCATCCCCAAGCTTAATTCCTGCTCGTCCTCGAGTAGGTAAATGATAAAAACAGAATTTTTGATGCTGAGTGCTACTTGGCATAAATTGAATGTAATTCTTCTTAATTATGGTATGAATATTCAGATCCGAAAGATTCAAGACAAAAGTTCATATTGACATAAAAATAATAATACTTCAAGCATACTAACTAAGAAATTATGTCCTCTCAAAATAACATGGCCAAAGAAAGTTCATCCCTACAAAATCATATAGTTTAGTCATGCTCCATTTTCGTCACACAAGAATGCTCTCATCATGCACAACTCTGATGACAAGCCAAGCAATTGTTTCATACTTTAGTGATCTCAAACCTATAAACTTTCATGCAATATATGAGCGCGAGCCATGGACATAGCACTATAGGTGGAATAGAATATGATGATGGGGGTTATGTGGAGAAGACAAAAAAGGAGAAGATCTCACATCAACGAGGCTAATCAATGGGCTATGGAGATGCCCATCGATTCATGTTAATGCAAGGAGTATGGATTGCCATGCAACGGATGCACTAGAGCTATAAATGTATGAAAGCTCAACAAAAGAAACTAAGTGGGTGTGCATCCAACTTGCTTGCTCACGAAAACCTAGGGAACTTGAGGAGGCCCATTGTTGGAATATACAAGCCAAGTTCTATAATGAAAAATTCCCACTAGTATATGAAAGTGACAAAACAAGAGACTATCTATCATGATGATTATGGTGCTACTTTGAAGCACAAGTGTGTCAAAGGATAGTAGCATTGTCCCTTCTCTCTTTTTCTCTCATTTTTTGTGCCTTCTCTTTTTTTATGGCCTTTCTTTTTTTTATTCCTCACTTGGGACAATGCTCTAGAAAATGATGATCATCACACTTCTATTTATTACAACTCAATGATTACAACTCAATGATTACAACTCGATACTAGAACAAAGTATGACTCTATATGAATGCCTCCGGTGGTGTACCGGGATATGCAATGAACCAATAGTGACATGTATGAAAGAATTATGAACGGTGGCTTTGCCACAATACTATGTCAACTACATGATCATGCTAAGCAATATGACAATGATGAATGTGTCATGATGAACGGAATGGTGGAAAGTTGCATGGCAATATATCTCGAATGGCTATGGAAATGCCATAATAGGTAGGCATGGTGGCTGTTTTGAGGAAGATATAAGGAGGTTTATGTGTGAAAGAGCGTATCATATCACGGGGTATGGATGCACCGTGAAGTTTGCACCAACTCTCAATGTGAGAAAGGGCAATGCACCGAAGAGGCTAGCAATGATGGAAGGGTGAGAGTGCGTATAATCCATGGACTCAACATTAGTCATAAAGAACTCACATACTTATTGCAAAAATCTACAAGCCATCAAAAACCAAAGCGCTACGTGCATGCTCCTAGGAGGGTAAATTGGTAGGGAAAGACCATCGCTCGTCCCCGACCGCCACTCATAAGGAGGACAACCAAAGAACACCTCATGTTTCAAATTTGGTACATAACGTTTACCATACGTGCATGATACGGGACTTGCAAACTTCAACACAAGCATTTCTCAAATTCACAACTACTCAACTAGCACGACTTTGATATTATCACCTCCATATCTCAAAACAATCATCAAGCATCAAACTTTTCTTAGTATCCAACATACTTATAAGAAAGTTTTTACTATTTTTGTATACCTATCATATTAAGATTATTTAAGAAAATTACCATGCTATTTAATACTCTCAAAATAATCTAAGTGAATCATGAGAGATCAGTAGTTTCTATAAAATAAATCCACCACCGTGCTCTAAAAGATATAAGTGAAGCACTAGAGCAAAACTATATAACTCAAAAGATATAAGTGAAGCATAAAGAGTATTCTAACAAATTCCAATTCATGTATGGCTCTCTGTGTACAGCAATGATGATTGTGGTAAACTAAAAAGCAAAGACTCAAATCATACAAGATGCTCCAAGCAAAACACATATCATGTGGTGAATAAAAATATAGCTCCAAGTAAAGTTACCGATGGAAGTAGACGAAAGAGGGGATGCCTTCCGGGCATCCCCAAGCTTTAACTTTTGGTGTCCTTAGAGTATCTTGGGGGTGCCATGGGCATCCCCAAGCTTAGGCTCTTGCCACTCCTTGTTCCATAATCCATCAAAAGATTTCACCCAAAACTTGAAAACTTCACAACACAAAACTCAACAGAAATCCCGTGAGCTCCGTTAGCGAAAGAAAACAAAAGACCACTTCAAGGTACTGTAATGAACTCATTATTTATTTATATTGGTGTTAAACCTACTGTATTCCAAATTCTCTATGCTTTATAAACTATTTTACTAGCCATAGATTCATCAAAATAAGCAAACAACACACGAAAAACAGAATCTGTCAAAAGCAGAACAGTCTGTAGTAATATATAACTAACGCAAACTTCTGGAACACCAAAACATCAGCCAAAACAGGAAGACCTGGGCAATTTGTTTATTGATCAGAAGCAATTGGAATTACTATTTTATCACGTTCTGGTGATTTTTAACAATTGTTTTCGTGAACAGAAAGTTTCTGGAAATTACAGCAAGATCAAATAACTATCATCCAAGAAGATCTTATAGGTTTAACTTGGCACAAACACTAATTAAAACATAAAAACACATCTAACCAGAGGCTAGACCAAAGATTTATTCCCAAACAGAAGCAAAAGCAAAAAAAAACTAAAAATAGAATCGGGTTGCCTCCCAACAAGCGCTATCGTTTAACGCCCCTAGCTAGGCATAAAAGCAAGGATAGATCTAGGTTTTGTCATCTTTGGTAGGCAATCCATAAGTGACTCTCATGATAGATTCATATGGTAATTTTATTTTATTCCTAGGGAAGTGTTCCATGCCTTTCTTTAATGGAAATTGGAATCTAGTATTCCCTTCCTTCATATCAATAATTGCACCAGTCGTTCTAAAGAAAGGTCTACCAAGAATAATAGGACAAGAAGGATTGCAATCTATATCAAGAACGATAAAATCTACGGGCACATAATTCTTATTTGCAACAATAAGAACATCATTAATTCTTCCCATAGGTTTCTTAATAGTGGAATCCGCAAGGTGCAAATTTTGAGAGCAATCATCAAAATCACGGAAATCTAGCAAATCACACAAAGTTTTGGGAATAGTGGAGACACTAGCACCCAAATCACATAAAGCATAAAATTCATGATCTTTAATCTTAATTTTAATAGTTGGTTCCCACTCATCATAAAGTTTTCTAGGGATAGAAACTTCCAACTCAAGTTTTTCTTCATAAGATTGCATCAAGGCACCAACGATATGTTTAGTAAACGCTTTATTTTGACTATAAGCATGAGGAGAATTTAGCACGGATTGCAACAAGGAAATACAATCAATTAAAGAGCAACTATCATAATTAAATTCCTTGAAATCCAAAATAGTGGGTTTAGCAACATCTAGAGTTTTGCTTTCTTCAATCCCACTTTTATCAATTTTAGCATCAAGATCTAAAAACTCCGAATTTTTGGATCGCCTTCTAGTTAAAGGTGGATCATATTCAATATCATCATTATAAAGATTCATATTGCAAAACAAAGATTTAATAGGGGACACATCAATAACTTTTAGATCTTCATCTTGATTTTCATAGGAATCCGGTTTAGCGGCCATCTTATTGACTAAGGTAGCACCTTATCCGAAATTTCGGCGATCAACTTTTCAAGACGAGCAATTTGGGATCTTATACCATCAAATTCTTTAGACATATCATCGAGCTCTTTATCCATATAACTCATAAAACTTTTTTGTTCCTTAAGCTTGTTTCTGAAGAAATTATTGTGCTCCAATTGCAAAACAATAAAACTCATGGCATTGCTTTCTATCTCTTCTAACCTTTTAAGGTGAAGATCACCAAATCTAGGTAGAGCCATTGAGACAAACAAGCAATCCAACACACGAGCCAACAAAAGGGAAGCGAGAAAAAGGCAAACGGAAAAGAGAGGGCGAATAAAACGGCAAGGGTGAAGTGGGGGAGAGGAAAACGAGACGCAAATGGCAAATAATGTAATGCGAGAGATAAGGCATTGTGATGGGTACTTGGTATGTTGACTTTTGTGTAGACTCCCCGGCAACGGCGCCAGAAATGGCTCGTTGTCGGGAGTCCAAATCTTGACTTGACCTTGCGTAAGCCTCCCCGGCAACGGCGCCAGAAATTCTTCTTGCTACCTCTTGAGCACTGCGTTGGATTTCCTTGAAGAGGAAAGGATGATGCAGCAAAGTAGCGTAAGTATTTCCCTCAGTTTTTGAGAAACAAGGTATCAGTCCAGTAGGAGGCTACGCGCGAGTCCCTCGTACCTACACAATGCAAATAACTCCTCGCAACCAACGCGAATAGGGGTTGTCAATCCCTTCACGGTCACTTACGAGAGTGAGATCTGATAGAGATGATAGATAATTTTTTTGGTATTTTTGTGATAAAGATGCAAAGTAAAATAAAAGCAAAGTTAAAATCAAAGGCAATAATAAAGTGATGGAAGATTAATATGATGAAGATAGACCCGGGGGGCATAGATTTCACTAGTGGCTTCTCTCAAGAGCATAAGTATTTTATGGTGGGTGAACAAATTACTGTTGAGCAATTGACAGAATTGAGCATAGTTACGAGAATATCTAGGTATGATCATGTACATAGGCATCACGTCCGAGAAAAGTAGACCGACTCCTGCCAGCATCTACTACTATTACTCCACTCATCGACCGCTATCGACCATGCATCTAGAGTATTAAGTTCAACAAAACAGAGTAACGCCTTAAGCAAGATGACATGATGTAGAGGGATGAATTCATGCAATATGATAAAAACCCCATCTTGTTATCCTCGATGGCAACAATACAATACGTGCCTTGCTGCCCCTCATCACTAGGAAAGGACACCGCAAGATTTAACCCAAAGCTAAGCACTTCTCCCATTGCAAGAAAAAACCAATCTAGTAGGCCAAACCAAACTGATAATTCGAAGAGACTTCCAAAGATAACCAATCATACATAAGAGAATTCAGAGAAGATTCAAATATTGTTCATAGATAATCTTGATCATAAACCCACAATTCATCGGTCTCAACAAACACACCGCAAAAAGAAGATTACATCGAATAGATCTCCACGAGAGAGGGGGAGAACAGTGTATTGAGATCCAAAAAGAGAGAAGAAGCCATCTAGCTACTAACTATGGACCCTAAGGTCTGAGGTAAACTACTCACACTTCATCGGAGCTCTGGAACAGGCCCCAAGATGGGATCTCGTCGGTACAGAAGGTTGCGGCGGTGGAATTAGGTTTTTGGCTCCGTATCTGATCGTTTGGGGGTACGTAGGTATATATAGGAGGAAGAAGTACGTCGGTGGAGCAAGGTGGGGCCCACGAGGGTGGAGGGCACGCTCTGGGGGGTGGGCGCGCCCCCCTACCTCGTGCCCACCTCCTTTCTTTCTTGACGTAGGGTCCAGGTCTCCTAGATCATATTCGGTGAGAAAATCACATTCCCGAAGGTTTCATTCCGTTTGGACTTCGTTTGATATTCCGTTTCTTCAAAACTCTGAAATAGGCAAAAAACAGCAATTCTGGGCTGGGCCTCCGGTTAATACGTTAGTCCTAAAAAAAATATAAAAGTGAAAAATAAAGCCCAATAATGTCCAAAACAGTAGATAATATAGCATGGAGCAATCAAAAATTATAGATACGTTGGAGACGTATCAGGCATCCCCAAGCTTAATTCCTGCTCGTCCTCGAGTAGGTAAATGATAAAAACAGAATTTTTGATGCGGAGTGCTACTTGGCATAAATTGAATGTAATTCTTCTTAATTATGGTATGAATATTCAGATCCGAAAGATTCAAGACAAAAGTTCATATTGACATAAAAATAATAATACTTCAAGCATACTAACTAAACAATTATGTCCTCTCAAAATAACATGGCCAAAGAAAGTTCATCCCTACAAAATCATATAGTTTAGTCATGCTCCATTTTCGTCACACAAGAATGCTCTCATCATGCACAACCCCGATGACAAGCCAAGCAATTGTTTCATACTTTAGTGATCTCAAACCTATAAACTTTCATGCAATATATGAGCCTTGAGCCATGGACATAGCACTATAGGTGGAATAGAATATGATGATGGGGGTTATGTGGAGAAGACAAAAAAGGAGAAGATCTCACATCAACGAGGCTAATCAATGGGCTATGGAGATGCCCATCGATTCATGTTAATGCAAGTAGTATGGATTGCCATGCAACGAATCCACTAGAGCTATAAATGTATGAAAGCTCAACAAAAGAAACTAAGTGGGTGTGCATCCAGCTTGCTTGCTCACGAAAACCTAGGGCACTTGAGGAGGCCCATTGTTGGAATATACAAGCCAAGTTCTATAATGAAAAATTCCCACTAGTATATGAAAGTGACAAAACAAGAGACTATCTATCATGATGATTATGGTGCTACTTTGAAGCACAAGTGTGGCAAAGGATAGTAGCATTGTAACTTCTCTCTTTTTCTCTCATTTTTTGGGCCTTCTCTTTTTTTATGGCCTTTCTTTTTTTATTCCTCACTTGGGACAATGCTCTAGAAAATGATGATCATCACACTTCTATTTATTACAACTCAATGATTACAACTCAATGATTACAACTCGATACTAGAACAAAGTACGACTCTATATGAATGCCTCCGGCGGTGTACCGGGATATGCAATGAACCAATAGTGACTTGTATGAAAGAATTATGAACGGTGGCTTTTCCACAAATACTATGTCAACTACATGATCATGCTAAGCAATATGACAATGATGAATGTGTCATGATGAATGGAATGGTGGAAAGTTGCATGGCAATATATCTCGGAATGGCTATGGAAATGCCATAATAGGTAGGCATGGTGGCTGTTTTGAGGAAGATATAAGGAGGTTTATGTGTGAAAGAGCGTATCATATCACGGGGTTTGGATGCACCGGCGAAGTTTGCGCCAACTCTCAATGTGAGAAAGGGCAATGGACGGTACCGAAGAGGCTAGCAATGATGGAAGGGTGAGAGTGCGTATAATCCATGGACTCAACATTAGTCATAAAGAACTCACATACTTATTGCAAAAATCTACAATCCATCAAAAACCAAAGCGCTACGTGCATGCTCCTAGGGGGTAGATTGGTAGGGAAAGACCATCGCTCGTCCCCGACCGCCACTCATAAGGAGGACAATCAAAGAACACCTCATGTTTCAAATTTGTTACATAATGTTTACCATACGTGCATGCTACGGGACTTGCAAACTTCAACACAAGCATTTCTCAAATTCACAACTACTCAACTAGCACGACTTTGATATTATCACCTCCATATCTCAAAACAATCATCAAGCATCAAACTTTTCTTAGCATCCAACATACTTATAAGAAAGTTTTTACTATTTTTGTATACCTAGCATATTAAGATTATTTAAGAAAATTACCAAGCTATTTAAGACTCTCAAAATAATCTAAGTGAAGCATGAGAGATCAATAGTTTCTATAAAATAAATCCACCACCGTGATCTAAAAGATATAAGTGAAGCACTAGAGCAAAACTATATAACTCAAAAGATATAAGTGAAGCATAAAGAGTATTCTAACAAATTCCAATTCATGTATGGCTCTCTCAAAAGGTGTGTAAAGCAAGGATGATTGTGGTAAACTAAAAAGCAAAGACTCAAATCATACAAGACGCTCCAAGCAAAACACATATCATGTGGTGAATAAAAATATAGCTCCAAGTAAAGTTACCGATGGAAGTGGATTAAAGAGGGATGCCTTCAGGGCATCCCCAAGCTTTGACTTTTTGGTGTACTTAGATTATCTTGGGGGTGCCATGGGCATCCCCAAGCTTAGGCTCTTGCCACTCCTTGTTCCATAATCCATCAAAAGATTTCACCCAAAACTTGAAAACTTCACAACACAAAACTCAACAGAAATCTCGTGAGCTCCGTTAGCGAAAGAAAACAAAATAACACTTCAAGGTACTGTAATGAACTCATTATTTATTTATATTGGTGTTAAACCTACTGTATTCCAACTTCTCTATGCATTATAAACTATTTTACTAGCCATAGATTCATCAAAATAAGCAAACAACACACGAAAAACAGAATCTGTCAAAAGCAGAACAGTCTGTAGTAATATATAACTAACGCAAAATAGGAAGACCTAGGAAATTTGTTTATTGATCAGAAGCAATTGGAATTACTATTTTATCACGTTCTGGTGATTTTTAACAACTGCTTTCGTGAATAGAAAGTTTCTGGAAATTACAGCAAGATCAAATAAAAATCATCCAAGAAGATCTTATAGGTTTAACTTGGCACAAACACTAATTAAAACATAAAAACACATCTAACCAGAGGCTAGACCAAAGATTTATTCCCAAACAGAAGCAAAAGCAAAAAAAACTAAAAATAGAATTGGGTTGCCTCCCAACAAGCGCTATCGTTTAACGCCCCTAGCTAGGCATAAAAGCAAGGATAGATCTAGGTATTGTCATCTTTGGTAGGCAATCCATAAGTGACTCTCATGATAGATTCATATGGTAATTTTATTTTCTTCCTAGGGAAGTGTTCCATGCCTTTCTTTAATGGAAATTGGAATCTAGTATTCCCTTCCTTCATATCAATAATTGCACCAGTCGTTCTAAGGAAAGGTCTACCAAGAATAATAGGACAAGAAGGATTGCAATCTATATCAAGAACGATAAAATCTACGGGCACATAATTCTTATTTGCAACAATAAGAACATCATTAATTCTTCCCATAGGTTTCTTAATAGTGGAATCCGCAAGGTGCAAATTTTGAGAGCAATCATCAAAATCACGGAAATCTAAGCAAATCACACAAAGTTTTGGGAATAGTGGAGATACTAGCACCCAAATCACATAAAGCATAAAATTCATGATCTTTAATCTTAATTTTAATAGTTGGTTCCCACTCATCATAAAGTTTTCTAGGGATAGAAACTTCCAACTCAAGTTTTTCTTCATAAGATTGCATCAAGGCACCAACGATATGTTTAGTAAACGCTTTATTTTGACTATAAGCATGAGAAGAATTTAGCACGGATTGCAACAAGGAAATACAATCAATTAAAGAGCAACTTTCATAATTAAATTCCTTGAAATCCAAAATAGTGGGTTTAGCAACATCTAGAGTTTTGCTTTCTTCAATCCCACTTTTATCAATTTTAGCATCAAGATCTAAAAACTCCGAATTTTGGATCGCCTTCTAGGTAAAGGTGGTTCATATTCAATCTCATCATTATAAAGATTCATATTGCAAAACAAAGATTTAATAGGGGACACATCAATAACTTTTAGATCTTCATCTTGATTTTCATAGGAATCTGGTTTAGCGGCCATCTTATTGACTAAGGTAGCCTGCTTATCCGAAATTTCGGCAGTCAACTTTTCAAGACGAGCAATTTGGGATCTTATACCATCAAATTCTTTAGACATATCATCGACCTCTTTATTCATATAACTCATAAAAAAAATTGTTCCTTAAGCTTGTTTCTAAAGAAATTATTATGCTCGAATTGCAAAACCATAAAACTCATGGCATTGCTTTCTATCTCTTCTAACCTTTTAAGGTGAAGATCACCAAATCTAGGTAGAGCCATTGAGACAAACAAGCAATCGAACACACGAGCCAACAAAAGGGAAGCGAGAAAAAGGCAAACGAAAAAGAGAGGGCGAATAAAACGGCAAGGGTGAAGTGGGGGAGAGGAAAACGAGAGGCAAATGGCAAATAATGTAATGCGAGAGATAATGCATTGTGATAGGTACTTGGTATGTTGACTTTTGTGTAGACTCCCCGGCAACGGCGCCGGAAATGGCTCGTTGTCGGGAGTCCAAATCTTGACTTGACCTTGCGTTACATAGATTTCACTAGTGGCTTCTCTCAAGAGCATAAGTATTTTACGGTGGGTGAACAAATTACTGTTGAGCAATTGACAGAATTGAGCATAGTTATGAGAATATCTAGGTATGATCATGTATATAGGCATCACGTCCGAGACAATTAGACCGACTCCTGCCGCATCTACTACAATTACTCCACACATCGACCGCTATCCAGCATGCATCTTGAGTATTAAGTTCAGGAAAACAGAGTAACGCCTTAAGCAAGATGACATGATGTAGAGGGATAAATTCATGCAATATGATAATAACCCCATCATTTTATCCTCGATGGCAATAATACAATACGTGCCTTGCTGCCCCTCATCACATCGGGAAAGGACACCGCAAGATTGAACCCAAAGCTAAGCACTTCTCCCATTGCAAGAAAAACCAATCTAGTAGGCCAAACCAAACTGATAATTCGAAAAGACTTGCAAAGATAACCAATCATACATAAAAGAATTCAGAGAAGATTCAAATATTGTTCATAGATAATCTTGACCATAAACCCACAATTCATCGGTCTCAACAAACACATCGCAAAAAGAAGATTACCTCGAATAGATCTCCACGAGAGAGGGGGAGAACATTGTATTGAGATCCAAAAAGAGAGAAGAAGCCATCTAGCTACTAACTATGGACCCGAAGGTCTGAGGTAAACTACTCACACCTCATCGGAGAGGCTATGGTGATGATGTAGAAGCCCTCCGTGGTGGATGCCCCCTCCGGCGGAGCTCCAAAACAAGCCCCAAGATGGGATCTCGTGGGTACAGAAGGTTGCGGCAGTGGAATTAGGTTTTTGGCTCCGTATCTGATAGTTTGGGGGTACGTAGGTATATATAGGAGGAAGAAGTACGTCGGTGGAGCAAGGTGGGGCCCACGAGGGTGGAGGGCGCGCCCTGGGGGGTGGGCGCGCCCCCCTACCTCGTGCCCACCTCCTTTCTTTCTTGACGTAGGGTCCAAGTCTCCTAGATCATATTCGGTGTGAAAATCACGTTCCCGAAGGGTTCATTCCGTTTGGACTCAGTTTGATATTCCGTTTCTTCGAAACTCTGAAATAGGCAAAAAAATAGCAATTCTGGGTTGGGCCTCCGATTAATAGGTTAGTCCCAAAAATAATATAAAAGTGGAAAATAAAGCCCAATAATGTCCAAAATAGTAGATAATATAGCATGGAGCAATCAAAAATTATAGATACGTTGGAGACGTATCAGCGTACAAGAATAAAACTTTAAAGCTAAACCGAACCTGACTAGACCTTCCTAATTCGGTTACCATGGTTTACTATGTATGAATCGATGCCTACCTAATCTATTTGCTGGCCGGTACTTAACAAATCCAAACAAGGCCACATACAAATCCCTTTTGGCCCACAAGGAAAGGAATAAAATATCCGACCACAATGTAATTATATCAGCTAATGGAGATCTCATACGCCTGATGCATCGCCGTGTAGATGTAATTTTACTTTTGTTGTATCCTTGCATGATAGCCTTTGCAAACTTGAAACTTCAGCTTGGCATCTGAGACCGGTTAGGACTTGTCCTTGGAAGTAGTAGCTTACTAGCTCGACATAAACCAGGATACGGGCAGGACTTGCCCCATGTAACTGCCGGTCCATGTAAAACACCTGTTACAACACTTGAAGCAATATATTAGTTGATTAGCTTGATCAATAACCTATATAATTTGGCAGATCATACTCTCCAGCCAAATTACACCATCAACACTTCCACATCACATGTTTATTTATATTAAATCACAAGAACTTCATGAGCTTGCTTGGTTACCGTGGAGAAGGGCATTCTTTCATGGAGCTATAGATTTTTTGAATATGCTCCCTGTTGGACACTTTTTTGGGTATGTCCAAGATTTGTTGAGAATGGGTGTGAAAAAATTGACCATCTAGTGGACTTATACACACAGTATGTTTAGTTTCAAGATAACTAATGGAACTGCTTTATTCCTTGCTGTGTACATTTTTAGAACATTATTCCTTTTTTGTGTACTGATTGAATGATCTGCTCACACTATGCAGGTACTCATACATAGTGAAAGCAGAGGACGAAAGGTTTCGATTTAGATGATTTAATGGTGCCTTGTCTATCTTCTTACCTCCAGGTCAAAATTAAGCAGACGATTTGTTGTTGAAGGACATGCTCTTATTCTTTGAGATGGACAATGATGAGCGGTACAACCGAAAATTCAAAGCTGGGCTTTACACACTTCAGTGGGCAAGTGAAGTCCCAATTTTTCTTCTTCCCCTATTACTTCTCTGTTGTACAGAGAGCAATGCATTTATATTAGCTGAATGTTAGATTGGAATGCAGGTACTAGCATCACAACACTGGGGTGGAGACCTGAAGTGAAGCAGAGGGGCGGACCAAGGAAATCAGAGTCGCGCTATTTCTATATATCCTCATTCTGCGCTCTTATATTTTTTACACATTTACAATCTTGTGTTTCGAATAATTCTTATGGCTTGACAAGACAGAGTGGAGGATCAAGGAATGAAGTAAGAATAGTTTTCTAATTAAATATATCCAAAGGATGATAATAGGTTGTGTCAAGATGAGTGCACGAGAAGGATAGTGAAAAAGAAAGGTGAGAAGGGTTCTGGGTATTCTTTCCTCACTTTTTAGGACATGAATATGTCCTTTAATCTTGTTATTCGTATTAAAGAAAGCGAAAAGTAATAATTATGCATATTTTTTAAATTTCTGTTCTACAGTTCAATCAATGAGGCAAGACGTTTTCTGACACTACACTAGTATCAGAAAACGTCTTACATTATGGGACAGAGGGAGTAGTTCAGATGTTGCCCACACATGAGCACCCATGGGGAAGCCCAGATCCATCATGTCGCTTTGGGTGGAAAGCAGTCCAATTCTCTATTTTCCTGGATATAGAGTATCATGCTTCCATATAGTGCTCATAGATCTTGTATGCGTATCGCCAGTTTGATTCACAAGGATTTTAACTTGTTAGGGCACGATTATTCGAAGTTTAACATGTTATGTATGCGGACGCACAACAATAACAGAACGTTCAGATAAGGTTTTGCCATGCACATGGCTACTAATCACAAAAAGGGTTAGGGACAAGTTTACTATTGTGATTTTCAGCAACCGAAATAGAAGAAGAGTTAACTATGATTTTAAGCTACACTTTAGCCTTGTCCTCATAACTAGAACTGATATGATGTTGCTCTATTATAAGTGCCTTGCTTTCACGAGTTGAAATAACTCATGGTTGTCTTTTCTTTTGTTTGCACTGTAAGCAATGTGTGGTAGAAGCTGTAAAAATGTAGGTCAGGTGTCCTATATATTTTTTAAATTCACAATCGGCAATGTCAATGTGTCATGTGTGATGCAGCATGAATCATAGTGAGCTTATTTCTTTGCACACTTGGTGTATCCTCTTATCATCTTTTGTACACGTCCTCGAATGGAAAGATCAGTATGGAGGTGCTATATTGAATCAATTACATAGGCTTGTTGCCTCCCTTGATTCGACCAGTGAGATAAACTTCTTATTTTCTTTAGTTAAGAAAAATAGTGAAAATAATGTATTGACTATAGTTCCAACTCCTAATGTCCACTTAATGTCAACCTCATGCGTCAGTGCTTTACAATGATCGAGAAAAGGTCAAAAGTTATAACTAAAGCTTTTGTCAGGTTGTATAAAGATGGTCTTATTTATAGGTTAGTATCCTCGCCTTCTGTTGTTCAATGTATTAAGCATTTTTTTTGCATGTTAAGTAATGCTATGGTGTTTTACTTCTAGATTTTTTTTTATTTCTTATGGATGTTTTGATCTTTTGCAGGGATTGCATGCTTCTAACTGCGATTTTTGACAGAGGTTGGTTAAGACTTTTATTATCCACAATAGACAGTTTATTTATTTGAATATGATGTTTTATTAGGTTGATCATCTGGGTCTTAAATAAGAAACTAAAGCTAAAGGTTCCTGGTTACAGCACACCAGTGCAATTCGGTGTACTGATACCTTTTGAGTATCCTCTTGAAGGAGGATTGGGTGAGATTGTTGTTGCAACAAGAATTCGAACTATGCTGGGTGATACGACAATATTTGTTCATCCAGGGAATAAAAGATATAAGCATCTGCATGGAAGATATGCAATTCACCCCTTCAATGGCAGAAAACTAAATAATCTGCGATGCTGTGTTGGTGGATCCCACTTTCGACACTAGGTCTATCAAAGGTGTGATATAATGCCAACTGGCTTAATATTCATGCGTTCCTCTTGTTATGACATCGAGCTAATGTGCCATCTGTTAAACTATTTGTGCTCCCAGACTAAGCATATGTCAGCGTTCTAGGAATGGGGGTACCCAGACTTGCCTGCCTGCGGCCTGCGGCGTGGCTCAAGGGGTGGCCCAGCACGGCCCATCTTCATCAGCACAAGCTCAAGACCCTCGCGAGGGGCCAAGCCTCATGAGGCGGATGTGAAGCTTCCTCGAGCACGGCCTCGTCAGCTGGCTCGCGAGGAGGCGGAGAGATCAAGGCGGGTACCTCACGAGGTGCCCATGGCGCAAGCCATGATTTACCAAGGGCGCCAGAGGGCGCCAGCCATGAAGGCCCCTCATTTCCTCTTTGGTGCAAAGGAGGCAAGCGCATGCGAGAGCATCAAGCAAAGGCAACCATTTCGGTGCAACAAGACCAAGACCATCACAACGGCAGGAAGGAGGTCATGTGGAGCCCAAGCCGGCGTCACCGTCAGAGCCGTTGACAGGCACGACCAACTTTAGTCAGGATAAGTGTACTAGATGTTCCCCTTCAAAATGGCCAATTGTTGGCGCCCTTCCCGCTCAATATTTGGGAAGAGGCCCAGGGCCTCTGCCTATAAATAGGACTGGCCTCCCACAGGGTAGAGGGATCGGAGATCGAGGATCCGGAATGCAGAGAAGAGCTAGAGGTCAAGCAATCTAGAGAGAGAGAGAGAGAGAGAGAGAGAGAGCGACCAAACCCCCCCTAGCAGTTCGTTGCACCGGCCAAGAACAGACCCTCGCGAGGCTGTTCTTCCTTGTATTGTTCATCATCAGCCCCTGAGGTAGTCCCCCACACCACACACTGGAGTAGGGTATTACACCACAATGGTGGGCCGAACCAGTATAAACCTTGTGTCCCTTGTGTTGCTCTTTGTGTAGTTTAGATCCTTGCGAGGCGACGAGGTGCGGGTAGGTAGGGGGCGAGATCTCTGCGTGCACACCAGAGTTCGAACCTAGAGGGTCTGCCGGGACCCAAAATTCGACATTGGGCGCGCCAGGTAGGGGTGCACCGGAATCCGTCTTCCGCCGCCCTGTTCTTCGCCGCCCATCGCATCCATGTCGGACGCTCGTCAGGCCCGCGCCGAGCCGCTCTCGCCACCCGCGTCGCCCAGACGGCCCCGTCGGGCCGCTTCGCCGTGCCTCGTTGCTGCCGTCAACGCCACCACCGCCCAGGGGAACGAGCAGCAAGCATCATCCCAAAGATCCGTCCGTGAGGCGAGACGGCCGTACCGCTTACTCCTTCGCCGCCCAGCTGGTTCTTCATCTCCAGCTCCAAGGCTTCATGGAGGCTCGAGCTGCACTCATCGCGGCAAACGAGCTCCTGTGCTACCGCCCTATCGATCGACGACTTCTACGAGGAGTGGCTCGACCGCGTCACCGAGCTCGTCCGCGCCGCAGGGGGCTCCCCCGCGCCGTCCTTCTCACTGCACCACGCCCCGCCTTGCTCGGGCACTGAAGCTCCGGGGGTGCCTCAGCCGCCTCCCCCTCAAGAAGGCACCTTGGCCCCAAGGCGCGTGGCCCCTGGGTGGAACCCACTCCGTCCGGCACCAGCGCAGCAAGGGCAGAGCTGTCAAGAGGTCCCTCACCCCCAAGAAGCTGCCCGAGTGCTCCCTGCGCCGGCCCATCACGACCGCGCTCCTGCTCCGGCACGCCAAGACCCCGCGCTGCTCCCAGTGGCAGCGCATGGGGACCCGCAAGACCAAACCCTTCGTCACCAAAGGCCTCCCGTGGCCACTGCAGGCTGCCGCGCCTTCACCTCCGAGCTACGCAGCGTCGCGTGGCCCAGCAAGTTCAAGCTGGACCTGCCTCCTCGCTACGACGGCACGGCCGACCCTGCGGAGTTCCTCCAGCTCTACGAGCTGGGCATCGAAGCCACCAACAGGGACGAGAAGGTCATGGCGAACTGGTTTCCCATGGCTCTCAAAGATGGTGCCCGCACCTGGCTCCTGAACCTGGCTCCTGGCACGATCTCCTCCTGGGACGAGATGCGCACCCGCTTCATCGCCAACTTCGAAGGCACTCGCGACCGGCCTCCTGCCGTGAGCGACATGCGCCGCATCAAGCAGCAGCTAGGAGAGACCATGCAGAAGTACATCCAGCGCTTCAACAACGCACGCCTCAAGATTCCCAAGGTGACCGAGGAGGCCATCATCTCAGCCTTCTCCGACGGCAGCGTGGCGTCAAGATGAAGGAGGAGCTGGCGATGCATGAAGACCGTGCACGCCCTTGGAGCTGTTCAACTTGGCGACCAAGTGCGCGAGGCTGAGGAAGGACGCCTTTCCTCCTCGAGCTGCCGGCTGCAGACCCGTAAGAGAAGAAGCCCAAGGTCAAGGACGTGAAGCACAAGGGGCTGCCGTGCTCATGCGTAACCGCATACCAAGCGAGGCAGGGATCAGCCTGAGTCTTCCAAGGGCAGCCGGTACAGCGTGTACCATGACCTCCACACCCACAACACCAACGAATGTCAAGAACTCAGAGCCGTGCGAGAAGGGCGAATCGGTCGACGCCCCGACCGCAGTGATCGAGGCTACGGCCGAGGAGGAGGAAGAAACGCAGGACGCTGGGAAGACCGTGGCCCTCGCCAAGGGTGGCGCGACCGACCTCGCGAGGACCGCTGGCAGGATCAGCCTCGCGAGGGAGGCTGGAGGGATCAGCCCCGAGAGGATCGCCCGCAAGGTAACGCAGGCCTCCCACCTCTGCCACCGCAGCCAAGGAGAAACGAAGATCATCATCAGGATGAGGGGGCTGGGGGCTTCCAGGAGCCGCGCGCAATCGCTTGCATCCTGGGCGGAGCTCAAGCCCCAGCCTCCCAGCGCAACTTCAAGCAGTTCACCCGCGAAGTGAATGCATTCCTCCCCAAGCTCGAAGCCACGCGCCCTCTCAGGTGGTCAACGTGCGCCATCACGTTCAGCTCAGCGGATCAGCTCAAGTCTGCGCAGCCACACCGAGTCCTCCCGATGCTTTGTTCCCCAATCATCAGCAACATGCAGGTCACCAGGACCCTCATCAATGGCGGAGCAGGGCTCAATGTCCTGTCCGTAGAGACGTTCAACAATCTCCAAGTGCCTTACAATCAGCTTCAACCAACCAAGCCTTTCTCCGGAGTCACCGATGGCTCCACAGTCCCGATTGGGAAGGTCTGCCTCCCTGTCACCTTCGGGGCGCGCGACAACTACCGCACCGAGCTCATTGACTTCGACGTCGCCCACATTCGTCTGCCATACAATGCCATCCTCGGGTACCCAGCTCTAGCCAAATTCATGGTTGTGACTCACCACGGCTACAACATCCTCAAGATGCCGGGAAGCGGCGGAGTCATCACGGTGCCTTGTGAAGAGAGGGACGCAGTATGCTCCCTGGAGTGTGCTTTTCAAGCCGCGTCACTTGAAGACCCAGATCTCAGGAGCGGGAGGCTCCCCGAGGCTGCTCCCAAGAAGAAGAAGACATCGCTTGGCTTGGCCCCTCGGGAGGCAGGCCCCTCGGGGTCCGTGCCAGTTCAGGGGGTACCTCCCTCTGTCGCATAGGAAGGCGCGCCCGTTGTCCTCCTCGAGCAAGGCTCGGGGGGTCTCTCCTGGAGGGCCACCGACCTTGCTAAGATCACGAGGGAGGCGCTTGGGCACCACTTGGAGGCGTGTTTCAAAGCACGTTTCCTTCAGGAATGAGCAAGGCAGGGAGGGCCAAACCCTCAGGAGTTCGTCAGCCAGATCATTCAGGAGCTGCAGGAGTCAAGAGTCATGAGTGGCAGCCACCGCTTACCCGCCGTATCTCCCCATCCAGGCGAGGACGGTGGGCTGCACGTCTGCATCGACATACCAGGGCTCAACCGAGCCGCCTCTCAGGAGCGCCTCTGGCCCTCACGCGTGGGGCGTTGTGAAGGTCCACCCCACAGCTACGTTCGCATGCCTTACGGTTTGCTGAACGCGGCTGCCACACGCCAGCGCCTCATAGGGAGCATCCTGGAGGCTCAAGAGGCCAGGCGTTCCGCAGTCCTGGCGGAGATGGAGATGGTCCGCGAGGAGCCACCAGCGCCTCCGGAGCCTCGTGAGGCTCCTGGGCCTGGGGGCTCGTGAAGATCGGCTTCCGCAGCCCACGACGTCCGCTACTTCAGCATCCCTTCGTCTTCAATGTTATCAGGTGACATCCTTCGAGTTTCATTTTCAGCTGGGAGCGCCCCCTAGGGCTGCATCATTCTCAGGCCGTGTGGGTCCGTCCCTGCGGCATGTATCCCTTTTGCTTCATGTTCCTAGCTTACTTTATTGGGGGCGCCCCTCGGGCTGCATCATCCCCAAGCCACTCAGGCCAGACCCAGCGGCATGTACCCCTCTTGCGTTTATTTGAGTCGTGCATTTGACCCATCATGATTGTTATTTGGTGCCTGTCCACGGCACCCCTTTTCCTTCATGTCGGCCTCTTGCACGTTAAAGGGGGGGGGGGGGTACCTGAGCATCGCGACTCATGGGCTCCTACTGGCTCTCCAGCCCTCACCCTCTGGCCTTGTCCACGACATCGCGACCTGGCATACCAGCGACGGCTGAGACCCGCTAGAGGTCTGGGACTCAAGGACGTAGAGCGTTGACATCTAACCAAATCTGCAGCAACACATCACAAGTTAAGGCCCAGTGCCAGGAGCAACCCGCCTTGAGGTAGGGCCCCGTGAGTCCCGCGCTGGCTCACGGGTGCCCAGATACAACTCGTCAGGCCCTACCGTGCCAGCCACGTGTCGTGAGGGGCTGTACATGCCCGGGGCTCCTCCTGGGGAAGCCCCTCCCACGCACTGCTGGAAGCACCGTTCGCTACCGGTCGACGACATCGCCGAGGAGCGGCTATGCCCGTACACATACGAAAGCGCTATGCTCCGCGCTGGTGATAAACAACTGAGGGTGGCCCCCGGCCGCATCAACCTCACGGAGCCCAGAGCTCACTGTCTGGCCTCAGCGTAACGCCTTCCCTCGGGAGTGCCGCGCGAGGGGGCTGGGCACGGGGGCTACGCCTGGGTCATGCCCAGACGCACGCCACCTAGCCAGGCCCCTCGGGCCTGGTTCATCGCACGTCCCTCCCCGAGCGGATCCAAGGTACGAAGGCCGTTTGAACGTCAAGGGGGACTCCTGAGCATCACGACTCAGGAGCCTAACTGGTCACGTAGCCCGTCACCCCTTAGTTCCGAAAGGCTAACGGCGGTTGAGGTATGCGCGGGGCCGGGCTCTGCAGACGTAGAATGGTAAATTTACCCATACATCTCACCTCCCTACTTGCTATTCAGACGCATAAGGGGACTCTGAGCATCGCGACTCAGAGCCTAACTTGTCACGTAGCCCCTCACCCTTGGTCCCGGCCCCTGGTTTCCGGTCGGGGCTAACGGCGCTGAGAGAGCAAGGGCCAGGCTCACGGCGTAGAATATAAGAAAGTAGGAAGGAAAAGCGCAAGTCTCAAGGAATTCAAAAGCAAATATTACAGTCCATAACTGTTTTCACAACGCCAAACGCAAGTTTAAACGCCTCCACGAGGCATGATGCATGTTGCAGGAGCTGAAAGCAGGACAGGAGCCACAAAGGAGTCACTTGTTGGCAGCACCATCGCGAGGCGCTGCCGATCCTGCGGCTTCACGAGCTTTCATGTCTTCCTCCTTCTCTTGGCGGACGCGGGCCTCCTTGGCAAGCTGGTCGCGCAGGCCCTGCAGCTCGCTCTCCAGCGCCTTGCAGCGACCTCGGACATTGGCTACCTCCCCCAAGGCGGCGTCGCGAGTGGCCTTCGCCCCAAGGACGGCCTGTTTCTCCTCGTCGCAAGCCATCGCGGCCTGAACCAGTGCCGCTCGAATCGAAGCATCAGAGCGAACCCAACCGGAGGCCAGCTCCAAGGGTCCTGCCACCAAGCGAGGGTCGGCGCCCAGAAGATCCTGCCTCAGCCGGTCCAGTTCAGCAGCAGCACGATCTAGGACAGTAGGAGGAGTCGGAGAGACAACAGTTGGCGGAGTAGGAGGAGAGGACGGCATCGTAATCACAGCATCATGAGACGGTGAAAGGATCGATATAGTTGACTAGAGGGGGGGGTGAATAGGCAACTAACAATTTTTAAGCTTTTCTTTACCAATTTAAACTTTGCAATAATAAAGGTTGTCTAGATGTGTAACTAGGTGGACAACCTATATGATGCAATCAACACAAGCACAAGAGCAAGCAAGGATAGAAACACAAATAAGCTTGCACAAGTAAAGGGATAAGATAACCAAGAGTGGAGCCGGTGGAGACGAGGATGTGTTACCGAAGTTCCTTCCTTTTGAGGGGAAGTACGTCTCCGTTAGAGCGGCGTGGAGGCACAATGCTCCCCAAGAAGCCACTAGGGCCACCGTAATCTCCTCACGCCCTCGCACAATGCAATGGCCGTGATTCCACTATTGGTGCCCTTGAAGGCGGCAACCGAACCTTTACAAACAAGGTTGGGGCAATCTCCACAACTTAATTGGAGGCTCCCAACAACACTAGAAGCTTCACCACAATGGAATATGGCTCCACGGTGACCTCAACCGTCTAGGGTGCTCAAACACCCAAGAGTAACAAGATCCGCAAGGGATAAGTGGGGGGAATCAAAAGTCTCTTGGTGGAAGTGTAGATCGGGCCCTTGTCACCCAATCCCGAGCAAATCAACAAGTTTGATTGGCTAGGGAGAGAGATCGGGCCAAAATGGAGCTTGGAGCAACAATGGAGCTTGGAGATGGAAGAGGTAGTCAACTAGAGGTAGGAGACGCGCCTTTTATACTCAGAGAAAAGATCCAACCGTTATCCTCTAGTTCAGCCCGCGACACGCGGTACTACCGCTCCGAAAATGCGGTACTACCGCGCGGCCATGCGGTACTACCATGGAAGGCCACGGTACTACCGCGGCAGCGAGAGCCCGGATCGGCTCGACTCGAAAGCGCAGATTACCGCAGACGCGGTACTACCAAGACCCTCAAGGTACTACCGCAAGGCAGGCAAGCCCCAGCCTACGAAGAGCGCAAATGAAATAAATTACGTCCGTGCCTACTTCCGCTGAAAAAGAACCAGTGCAAAAACCCGACGCGGATGTAGACTTACATCCGCTCCTACAACTGCGGCGCAATGGTACGGGGCATGAGGGCCACGGTACTACGGCTCCAAGAGAGCGGTACTACCGTGTCCACTCGTGGTACTACCGCGCAAGATGTGCGGTACTACCGTGTGGGCGCGGATGTAAAAAATTACATCCGCGCCTACTACCGCATCGAAGCAGCACAAGGCACAGGAGTTGCGGTACTACGGGTCCCGGGAGCGGTACTACCGTGACCCCAGTGTACTATTGTTGAGCTTGCGGTACTACCGCTCCCTAGAGCAGTACTACCGCAAGAACATCAGTAGCCGCCGGTTTTAAGCACAACTATGACAACGGGAAGATGCTCCAAAGTGCAAGGAAAGGAAGGACAAGTGTACGTGATGATTCCACCCAAACCTTTCCGACGCGGACCCCCTCTTAATAGTGCGGCTCTCCTACGACTCAAATCCACCAAAAAGAAACGTAGAACGACGCCATCTTCAATAGTCTCCGAGGGGCACCGAATCGTCTCGTGCCTAGTGATGAAACATCTGAAAAACTCAAGGCATACGATTAGTCCATAAAAGTATCGTCATCAATCACCAAAACACTTAAGGGATAAATATGCCCTTACAATCTCCCCTTTTTGGTGGATTGATGAAAATAGGGATTTGCACAAAGATACGATAATATTGAGCAAGGGCAAACCCTCCTCTCCAAAATATAGACGGATCCCCTAGATGTGTGCACTGGATGAATGCTTTGGACTGCATAGCACACATACTAGGATCACCACTCCCCCTATATTTTAGAGATAAAGGCCCGAAGAATAACAACTAAGCAACATATAGCACAATATAACATAAGCTCGCTAAGATAGATAGAGTGCATATGTCTTACACCATATGAAGGAAAAGCAACTAAAACGAGGTTCAAACGAGGTTCAACCGAGAACGCAATAAACACACCAAACACGAACACGACACAAGACTCGCAAATCCCTACACTCTCTCCCCCTTTGGCATCGAGACGCCAAAAAGGCAGAGAGGACACCTACACACAAGCGGTGGCTCAAGCAGCAGGGAACTCATCCCAACCCTCTCCGTCAGACTCCTCGGCAGCAGGGATGGACTCCTCGACGTCCTCCTCAGAATCAGTCCACCTGTAGCCTTGCTTCTCCATCCACTCGGCCTCTGGAGTGATGCCCTCCTCAGACCCGCCAGACACATCCTCACCATAGAGCTGCAAGATCTTCTGTCCCAATGACGACTCTCCTTGGATGCCACGTGAGTCCTGTACGCCTTGGCTTGCATGCAGAAAAGAGTCTTCATCTTGTCCTTCAGCTTCTTGGCCCATGAAGGCATAGAGGAGCTCTGAGAAGGCCTAGCAGCATGGCCCTCAGCAACATTCTCGGCGCCAGCATCCTCCTCACCAACAACAGCCCTAGCAGCAGACGCCTCGGCACGAGTAGTAGTGTTGGCCCAGTTGGGTTTGACACGCAGACAGATGGGATCATGGCGAATCCATTCAGGGGCAAGGAACTCCTCACCATGGAACATCTTCTCCCAAGTCCTCGAGATCAGCAGAAACAGATAGGGCCCGTAGATAGGCACTTTGCGGTTGAACACCGCAAACCGAAGCTCACACCACATGATGTGTGAGACATCAAGTGGCTGAGTCTGAGACAAACGAGCCTCCTCGCAGATGAGCATCATATCCACCATATAGGCATGGACCTTGTCCTTGTCACCAATGCGAGGGAACAAAGAGTTGCGGAAGATGCGGTACATGATATCCAGAAAAGAGTTGAGCACCAACCCTATCTTGCCACTTGGAAGTGTCTTCTCAACATAGTACGGAGCAAGCCTGTCCTTGTTGGCAGAATCAGAGTTGGCATGGGGGCGAACACCCACGGGAGTGTCGGGCCCGTCATCAGGTACGTGGAGCAAATCCATGAACTCCTTCCAGGTAGCTGTCAGCTTACGGCCATTGGACATCCAGGTCATCCTCCTCTCCTCATCAGAGTGAAAGTAAACTGAAGCAAAGAACTGACAGATAAGCTCAGGATCATAGTCAAGGTGAAAGGATATCACATGCTCAATGCCAAACTGCTCCACCAAGTCCAGAGCCTCTCCAAAGTAGGCACGAAACTTGTCCTTCCTCAAGTGATGCATGTCAATCCATTTCACATCCACATAGGTATTCTGCTTGTTCTTGATGACATCTAGATAGATGTTGGTTTGTTGCTTGTTCCAAAACAGCTCACAACCCCTGACAGAAGAACGAGGGGTCACGTACGGGTGAATCTGCCTGAGACGGACGTAGTCAGATTGGGGCATCTCATCCATGCCCTTGGCGGGCTCCTTGAACTTGCTAGCAGTAGTCTTGACATTGCGCTTAAAGGGGCAGGAGCCCTCCGTGCGCCACCGGGTTGCGCAGACGCTTGGAGCCAGTGTCGCGACTGGGATTGGAACGGCGAGAGCCACCACCTGAGACACGCAAAACACCAACGAACGCGAAGAGGATCAATGCAAAGACCACAACAAAGCACAAGAAACACATAGGAAGTATACGTGAAGGTTGGCCAGCATTAGATGTGAGCCACGGTAGGATCGCCGATGTCTGCGGTACTAAAAATTAATCTTGCTCAAAGGCGTGAGTACCTTGCTAGGCCACGGTAGTACCATGGTTGGAGCAGTAGTAAGGCTTTAGTGCCACAGTGTGCGCGGTAGTACCGCGCCCGAGGGGCGGTAGTACCGTGCAAGCGGTAGTACCGCGCCTGACGGGCGGTAGTACCGTGCCGCGTCAGATCCGAACGGCAGTTTGAGTCTGAAAAGACCCGCGAAACAATGGCAGTGCTACGGTGATCAGATCTCGCGCAAGACAACAAAACAAGTATAATTCCTATGCAAGGCTACTCTCCATCATCCTATTCTTGCAAAGAGAAGGCCTACGAATCTCTCGAACATTCAAGTTTTCCCCAACAACCTAAAGACAACGAACGCAATAAAACGAGAAAGGATTGGGGAAAAACCTGGGTCCATAGCAAGAGCACGGGGTGGGGAAGGATCCCACCGGACGGAATCACGGGAGGGCAGCCGGAGGAGGAGATCCGGCGACGAACGCCGGCTCCTATCTTGAGCGGGAGAGAGAGATGAGACGACGTGGGAGGAACTGTGAACGGGTATGGGGGAGTTAGGACTCCCCCTGCCCGTCCTTATCCCCACGCGCCCAAGACGGTGCGGTAGTACCGCAGGTCATCGCGGTAGTACCGCTCGGGCGGAAGTACCACACCGGAGCGGTAGTACCGCTCACCCAAGCGGCAGTAAAAAATTACTGCCGCGTGGGGGCAGTAGTACCGTGCTCCCACATGCGGTAGTACTGTGGCTGGCCGCGGTAGTACCATAGACGGCCGCGGTAGTACCGCGAGCTCAAAACATCCCCGGTTTCAACACAAAAGAGAAGGTCTTTGCACGGAAACTTTTCACACAAAGGAAGCCACAAGCACACGCACAACCCAAAGGCAGAAAGACAACAAGAGAACACAAAGCGACACAACCTCTCAACAGGAGAGGGCGGTGGCCGAAGCCACCTATGTTTGAGTTAGATGGTGAATTATCCTTGGTCCCATGACCAAAACTCGTCTTTGAAGCACAAGTACCATAAAAAATGGCTAATGTGAAAGAGTTGATCTATTTATGCATGAAGGGGGGAGGGAGAGTTCATTGAGAGAACAACACTCCCCCTTTGTCCATGCCTACACCTAAACTAGACAACAAGATGAGTGTGGTGGGGGTGCACGGGTTCAAGTCACATTGCTCAAATCAATGCTATTTAACTCATGCCTTAACTCGCGAAATCTTGCTTCATCCAAGGGCTTCGTGAAAATATCTGCAAGGTTATCATGAGTGTTGACATACTTGAGCTCGATCTCCCCTCGCCTAATGTGATCCCGGATGAAGTGATACCGAATCTCAATGTGCTTCGTCTTGAAGTGTTGCACCGGGTTGAGAGAAATCTTGATGACACTTTCATTATCACACCAAAGAGGCACTTTGTCACAAATGACACCGTACTCCTTTAAAGTTTGCCTCATCCATAGGAGTTGGGCACAACAACTAACGGCCGCCACATATTCCGCTTCGTGATTTAGAGAGACACACAACTTTGCTTCTTGGAAGACCAACTTACCAAAGAGCAACCAAGAAATTGGCACCCTCCGTAAGTGGACTTCCTATCCACTTTGTCTCCGCCCAATCGAATCAGTAAATCCTTCAAGCTTGAAGTTTGCTCCTCTTGGGTACCATAAGCCAAAGTTTGGGGTATGAGCCAAATATCGAAAGATTCGCTTGACCGCCACATAGTGGCTTTCCTTGATGCGGCTTGAAACCGTGCACACATTCCCACACTCAACATGATATCCGGTCTAGATGCACAAAGGTAAAGCAAGGAGCCAATCATGGAGCGATATACCTTTTGATTCACCGCTTACCATTGGGATCAATGTCAAGTTGGCACTTGGTAGGCATTGGTGTAGTAGCCGGCTTGACATCACTTAGCTTGAATCTTTTGAGCATGTCTTGAGTGTATTTGGCTTGGTTGATGAAGGTTCCTTCTCTTCTTTGTTTGATATCGAAACCAAGGAAGAACTTCAACTCTCCCATAAAAGACATCTTGAACTTGGAGGTCATGAGAGCGGCAAATTCCTCATTGAAAGCTTTGTTAGGGGAACCAAAGATAATATCATCAACATATAGTTGGAATACAAACAACTCCCCATTGACCTTCTTAGTAAAAAGAGTGGGGTCGATTTGCCCTACTTCAAAACCATGATATTGTAACATCTCGGTAAGGTGGTCATACCACGCACGTGGGGCTTGTTTAAGGCCATAGAGTGCCTTATGGAGTTGATACACATGATCCGGGAAGTAGGGGTCCTCGAACCCGGGGGGTTGCTTGACATAGACCAACTCATTAATAGGACCATTAAGAAAAGCCCTTTTCACATCCATTTGTTGCAACTTAAAGTTGTGATGGGCAGCATAAGCAATCAACAAACGAATGGATTCAAGACGAGCAACGGGAGCAAAGGTTTCACCGTAGTCGATACCCTCGACTTGGGAGTAGCCTTGTGCTACCAATCTTGCCTTGTTGCGAATGATGTTCCCATGAGCATCTTGCTTGTTCTTGAAGATCCACTTGGTTCCAATGACGTTGTGGTTCCCCGATGGCCTTGGCACCAATCTCCACACCTTGTTGTACTCGAAATTGTTGAGTTCTTCATGCATGGCATTGAGCCAATCCGAGTCTTCGAGCACCTCATAGACCTTTTGGGGTTCAACACAAGAGACAAACGCGTGATGTTCACAATAGTTTGCCAATTGTCTACGAGTGCTTACCCCTTTCATTAGGCTTCCAACCACATTCTCCATGAGATGGCCTTTGGTAGTAAGTTTGGATGCAATCTTGGTGGCACGACGCTCTAATTCTTCCTCGGAGGTGAGATGAGGAGGAGTCACTTGATCATCTTGAGCGCCGTCTTGAACATGTTCTTGATCTTGAGCATGCTCGGGGAAGATAACTCGACCTTGGGCATCATTTGGTGCATCACCATCGTCTTGAGCACGATCTTGCCCTTGGTCTTGTTCATGAGGTTGAGGGCCTTCACTTTGTTCTTCGGAAGCGTGTGGGCCTTGAGTTGGTGATGGCTCCACTTGAGTGGAGAATTGTCCTTCTCCTTCGGCCACAAGGGGTTCCTCAACGGGTAGGATAAAACCAACACCCATTATTCTTATGGCTTGAGGAGGAATTTCATCACCTACATCACAAGTGCCACTTTGCTCCACTTGGGAACCATTATTCTCATCAAACTCCACGTTACATGTCTCCTCAATAAGTCCCGTGGATTTATTGAGGACACGGTAAGCATGAGAGTTTGTATCATAACAAACAAATATGCCCTCATAAGCTCTAGCTTCAAATTTAGACAAACGAACACCTTTCTTGAGAATGAAACACTTACACCCGAACACCCGGAAATACTTGAGATTGGGCTTGTTGCCGGTGAGTATCTCATAAGGAGTCTTGTTCAAGCCTTTATGGAGATAGAGCCGATTGGATGCATGACATGCGGTGTTGATGGCTTCAGCCCAAAAGTTGTATGGAGACTTGAACTCCGCCATCATGGTCCTTGCCGCATCCATCAACGTCCGGTTCTTCCTCTCCGCAACACCATTTTGTTGAGGGGTATATGGTGCCGAATATTGATGCTTGATCCCCTCTTCACTAAGAAACTCATACAAGGTGTAGTTCTTGAACTCGGTGCCGTTGTCACTTCTTATTGTCAAGATCTTTGCATTATGTTGACGTTGAGCTTCATTTGCAAAGTCGATAACAGTTTGTTGAGTCTCACTCTTCCTCTTGAAGAAGTATACCCAAGTGTATCTTGAATAATCATCCACAATCACCAAGCAATACTTTCTACCCCCAAGACTATCAAAGGATGGAGGTCCAAAGAGGTCCATGTGCAGGAGCTCCAAGGGTCTCTTCGAGTAGATGATAGTCGTGGGAGGATGAGCCGTTTCATGAAGCTTTCCTTTGATACAAGCACTGCAAGCACGATCTTTGGCAAAACTAACATTTGTTAGTCCACGGACATGGTCCCCCTTGAGAATACTTTGCAAAGATCTCATATTGACGTGGGCTAAACGGCGATGCCAAAGCCATCCCCGCCAACTTTAGCCATTAGGCATGTCGCGGTCTTAGTGGGTCGCTCCGAAAAGTTTATCACATAAAGACCATTCTCGACGTGCCCAACAAAGGATACTTTAAGAGTCTTGCTCCACAAGAGGGCCACAGTATCAATGTTAAAGAAGGTGGCAAAGCCCATGAGTGCAAGTTGATGAACGGAAAGCAAATTGTATGCAAGGGACTCAACAAGCATGACTTTCTCGATCGTTAGATCATGAGAAACGACAACCTTGCCAAGACCCAATACCTTAGAATGTGAGGCATCACCCCACTCGACATTGGTGGGCATAGATGGGATCTTTTGCACGTCCATCATGAAGTCCTTGCTCCGGTCATATGATTCGTTGCTCCACTATCGAGCAACCATGATCCCCACCTAAGCAAACACCTACATGAAATCAATGCTTGGTTTTAGGTACCCATTTAGTAATGGGTCCTTTGATGTTAGTAACGAGGGTCTTAGGAACTCAAATAGACCATTCAATGTACTCATAAGAAGAACCAACAAATTTAGCATAAACATGCCCATCACTAGCACGGCACAACACATATGAGGGGTTAAAGTCGCCTATGTTCAAGGGATGACGTTGTCCTTATTGGCATTGCCACCCTTTGCATGGTTCTTCTTCTTCTTGAAGCACCCTCTCCTCCCTCACAAAAAGTTTGCTTTAGAGGAGGAGGTTGCTTGGTCTTGTCATTCTTCTTCTTGCTCTTGGGCTTGGGCGCGAACCCAATCCCTCCTTGGCCACAACTTCCTTTTGATTACTCGAAAGGTCGTTAAGGTTCTTCTCACCTTGTATGCATGTGACAAGGCCCTTTTCAAGTTGCTCCTTCAACTTAGCATTCTCCTCAACAAGATGCACATGATCACAACAAGGGTTAGTAGCATTTGCGTTATCAATTAATATCATATGAGGAAAGGTGGCTTTCTCCTTGGTTAGCTTCACTTGGAGTTGAGCATGAGACTCTTTGAGACTAGCATGAGCACCCTTCAAGACTTTGTGAGCCTTGTCGAGAATGTCAAACTCCTCGTTGAGTCTAGCAAGATCAACTCCAAGCTTTGCCTTCTCGGAGCTAAGCACACGAGACACAACAAGAGCATGATCAAGGTCTTTCTTTAATTTAGCATGATCATCGCTGTATGACTCCTCAAGAGCCAAACGAAGACCACGCTCTTCCTCAAGAGCATTGGAAAGATCCGAAATCTCATCGGCATAGTCACGACTATGCCCTTCCATCTTAGAGATGGTTTCTTCATGAGCCTCGATCATGACATTAGCTTCACCAAGTTGTTCCAAGAGAGCAACGAAGTGCTTCTTGGATTTGCCCTTGAGTTTACCCATAAAGATTCTCCTCCACATTAGTCCCCTCATGTTCATTAATACAATCCGTCAAATAAGAATGATCGATGATGGTAGTTTTGATGTTGGGGGTTACCTTGTTGGTGGCTTTAGCCATGAGGCACTTGGCGGTGATGCTTTCATTGGGTGAATCGAAGAGAGACACCCGAGGAGTCGTTGCAATGGCAACGGAGGCCATGGCAACCGACTCACCATCTTCATCATCATCATCATCCTCATTGTACTCTTCTTGAACCACCAATGCTTTGTGAGGAGCCTTCTTGGTGAAGTTGCTCTTGTTAGGGAAAGACTTAGCCTTGTCCTTACGGATGAGCTTGCCACCATTGTCTTCCCTCTTCTCATATGGGCACTCCGCAACAAAGTGACTCACATTGCCACAATTGAAGCAAGTCCTCACTTGTTGCTTGCCCCTTGCGCCACTTGAGTTGCTCTTGTTGAAGTTGGGCCTTGAGTTCTTCTTGCTCCAAAATTGCCTTGAAGCAAGGGCCATGTGTTCATGATAGTCATACTTCGTATCTTCGAGGTTGCTCTCTTCTTCTTCCTCCTCTCCATCTTCTTCGACACAAATCTTGGCCTTCAAAGCGAGGTTGGGCTTCTTTGCTCTTTGGGAGCGAAGCACCGCATTGTCGGCGGTCTTGTCCAATATGCTCATAGCCACAAACTCATCCAACACATCACTTGAGGACAGGGTGTGGAAGTCCGGGCGTTGACAGATGACGAAGGACATTGCTTTGTGGTAGGGCATCATTGCCTTGAGGAATTTGCGCTTGATCCAGTTGTCATCCGTGTCCTTACTTCCATGATCCCGGAGGGAGACTGCAAGCTTGGTTACTCTCCGATAGAGCTCACGAGGTTCTTCTTCTTCTTTCATTGCAAACTCATCGGCTTCATCTTGGACCACTTCATAATTGAACGCGTTGAATGCTTGCGCTTCCTCGATAAAGGGAAACCACCTTGTGCCAAGCATCTTTCGCAAGGGAGTAGGGCCGGAGATGAGGGAGGTCTTCGGGAAGGATTGCTTCTTGGATGATGAAGAGAGCATTCTCATTGAATTGATGGTCCACGACTTCTCTAGGAGACAAGTTGCTCGAATCATGCGGATAGAAACCTTCTTCAATGATTCTCCAAAGGTTAGTGTTCACATGATTTAAATGACGCTTAAAACGATAAACCCAAGAATCAAAATCCTCCTTTTTATCAATCTTAGGTGGTGGACCGGCATGATTCAAATGAGTGGAAGGAATTGGTCCACCATAAACGGGGGGAGGTTGCACATGGGCGAAGATGCCGGTGCCATTCTTACCACTAGACGATAGGGCTTTCTCACTAGAAGCTTCCCCCTTATCGAAGTTAGCATCCGCTCCCGTGTTGGCGGGATCACCCACTTTCACGGGTGCGGTGGAAAGTTTAAGCCCTTCTAGGAATTACTTAAACATGTCCTTGACCTCGGTCGTCATGGAGGTTTTCAATGTGTCCAACGCCACATTGAATTCCTCACGAGATCGAGGTACCCCATCTCCCGTAGATGATATCGGATTCAAGACCGAGTGCTCCCCCACATCATCTACGACGTCAACCATACTCTTCGGACGATAAAGTCCTTAAAAAGAGACGAGGCTCTGATACCAATTGAAAGGATCGATATAGTTGACTAGAGGGGGGTGAATAGGCAACTAACAATTTTTAAGCTTTTCTTTACCAATTTAAACTTTGCAATAATAAAGGTTGTCTAGATGTGCAACTAGGTGGACAACCTATATGATGCAATCAACACAAGCACAAGAGCAAGAAAGGATAGAAACACAAATAAGCTTGCACAAGTAAAGGGATAAGATAACCAAGAGTGGAGCCGGTGGAGACGAGGATGTGTTACCGAAGTTCCTTCCTTTTGAGGGGAAGTACGTCTCTGTTAGAGTGGTGTGGAGGCACAATGCTCCCCAAGAAGCCACTAGGGCCACCGTAATCTCCTCACGCCAAGACAATGCCAGGTTCGTGATTCCGCTATTGGTGCCCTTGAAGGCGGCGACCTAACCTTTACATACAAGGTTGGGGCAATCTCCACAACTTAATTGGAGGCTCCCAACAACACCATGAAGCTTCACCACAATGGAATATGGCTCCACGGTGACCTCAACCATCTAGGGTGCTCAAACACCCAAGAGTAACAAGATCCGCAAGGGATAAGTGGGGGGAATCAAAAGTCTCTTGGTGGAAGTGTAGATCAGGCCCTTGTCACCCAATCCCGAGCAAATCAACAAGTTTGATTGGCTAGGGAGAGAGATCGGGCCAAAATGGAGCTTGGAGCAACAATGGAGCTTGGAGATGGAAGAGGTAGTCAACTAGAGGTAGGAGACCGCCTTTTATACTCAGAGAAAATATCCAACCGTTATCCTCTAGTTCAGCCTGCGACACGCGGTACTACCGCTCCGAAAACGCGGTACTACCACGCGGCCACGCGGTACTACCATGGAAGGCCACGGTACTACCGCGGCAGCAGCAGAGCCTGGGACTGGCCTGACTGAGCGCAGTACTACCGCAGACGCGGTACTACCGTGCACCCCTGCGGTACTACCGCAAGGCAGGCAAGCCCCAACCTACGAAGAGCGCGGATGAAATAAATTACGTCCGTGCCTACTTCCGCTGAAAAAGAACCAGTGCAAAAACCCGATGCGGTACTACCGCGCCCGAGGCGCAGTACTATCGTGGAGGCGCGGATGTAGACTTACATCCGCTCCTACAACCGCGGCGCAATGGTACGGGGCATGAGGGCCACGGTACTACGGCTCCAAGAGAATGGTACTACCGTGTCCACTCGCGGTACTACCGCGCAAGATGTGCGGTACTACCGTGTGGGCGCGGATGTAAAAAATTACATCCGCGCCTACTAAAGTAACGGAGCAGCACAAGGCCTGGGAGTTGCGGTACTACGGCTCCAGGGGAGCGGTACTACCGTGACCCCCAGCGGTACTACCGCTGGAGCTTGCGGTACTACCGCTCCCTAGAGCAGTACTACCGCAAGAACAACAGTAGCCGCCGGTTTTAAGCACAACTTTGACAACGGGAAGATGCTCCAAAGTGCAAGGAAAGGAAGGACAAGTGTACGTGATGATTCCACCCAAACCTTTCCGATGCGGAGCCCCTCTTAATAGTGCAGCTCTCCTACGACTCAAATCCACCAAAAAGAAACGTAGAACGACACCGTCTTCAATAGTCTCCGAGGGGCACCGAATCGTCTCGTGCCTAGTGATGAAACATCTGAGAAACTCAAGGCATACAGATATCAAGCCTCAACGACAAAGCAAGGAATAAAACAAGAATCTAGCACTTACTGGTCATCGCTCATGGGCTCGAGCAACCTCCGGCCGAACTTGAAGCCCGAGAGCCGGCTGCAGGGATCAGCCTCAAGAGGCGCGTCTGCAGATCGCCTTGGAGCCGGGGCAGACCCGCGGGGGACCAGCCCCGTCCTGTCCTTCTTCGGGATCAGGGGCAAGCTCTCGCCGCCCGCTCATCTCCATCCTCATCGTCGTCCGGCAAGAGGTGGAGAGTGCGGGACCTGCGCCGGGGGAGGGGCGCTCTCGACTCCCCATCGGTCACCTCGGAGTCGGGCCCCTCTACCCGCTCCTTTTCTTCCTCCTCTCTGCTGGAGTCGCCGGAGGACACGTTCACCGTCGCCAGGGCCGTCGGGTCCTCGGGAGCCTCCCCGGGCACAGGCCCATCCCCGTTGAAGGCGGGCATGGAGTCCACCACCTGCTCCCAATCATCTCGAAGGAACAGGGCAGAGGCGCCCTCCGGCATCGCCACGTCTCCCAGGACCAAAGACTGGAGGACCGCGCCAGATCTTCGTCGGCCAAGACTACGGGCTCGGGTGAGGCCTCCATCATGAAGCGAGCATCGACGAAGCGGGCCAGCCGGTGCTCCAGAACTCCTCAGAGCGACGCCTGTCAGCTTCATTGCCGCCATGTTGCCCGCCACAGGTCCGCGTTCATCTTCTCCAAAGATCAAGCTTACAAGGATCCACGAAGTTCCGCGTGAGACCAAACGTCGATGGGCGTGGGCTGCTCCGTGGGCAGAATCAGCCGAGGATGGATGCGCCCAGCATCTACCATGACCCACTTGCTCCTGAAGCCTTCAATCCTCTTCCCGGGCTTCAAGATGGTGTTGGAGTTGCCGTACGCGACAAAGCTCGCGCACGCGGTGATGGGGCCCTGAGAGGCCCGGAGGTAGAAGTAGTGGCGCAACAAGGCCACTGAGGGCTGCACCCCGACATGAGTCTCGCAATAGTAGGAGAAGATCGCCAGGAGAAGAACAGAGTTGGGGTGGAGATGTAGAGCTTGCAGTTTGTAATGGCGGAGGACAGAAAAGAAGAACTCGGAAAAGGGAGGCACCAGACCGGCAGCAATGGCGCTCACGAAGAGCGGATAGAAGATGCTTCCTTGGTCCTCGGGAAGGGCGGAGCCAGCCCTGAGCACCGCTGCCCCGTCGTTGCCTTGCGTCGCCACCATCTGGCGCGCCCGGGCAAGGCTCTTCTCTGACACGTTAGGGGAATCCAAAGCAGGCGAGTACCAAGCTCCGGCCGGGGTCTGGCGAGGCGCCATATCTTGCAAGGGCACGGGGTCGAAGTAGATCTGAAGATTTCAGAAGCAGAAAGGATAGGCGCAAGAAAGGGGATCTGGGCAATGACTGGAGGAGGCAAAGTAGGTAAAGCCTAGACGGGTGCTGCTCTTTTGTCGATTCACGCAGTTGCCAGGGCGTCGCAGGGAAGCAGAGACGTCCACGTCCAATCAACCGCCATGCGGCGCCCGAGGCCGCAGGCTGTTAGGGCTCGTGGCGCTTCACACTTGCCCCTTCGCTTCTCTGCTCAGCCAAGTCCAGGCGCGCCTTGGGCCCGGGGGCTACTGTCGGCGTTCTGGGAATGGGGGTACCCAGACTTGCCTGCCTACGGCCTGCGGCGTGGCCCAGCATAGCCCATCTTCATCAGCACAAGCTCAAGACCCTCGCGAGGGGCCAAGCCTCACGGGGCGGATGACAGGAAGCTTCCTCAGGCACGGCCTCGTCAGGCTGGCTCATGAGGAGGCGGAGAGATCAAGGCGGGGTACCTCACGAGGTGCCCATGATGCAAGCCATGACGACCAAGGGCGCCAGGAGGGCGCCAGCCCGCGCAGTTCCCTCATTTCCTCTTTGGTGCAAAGGAGGCAAGCGCATGCGAGAGCATCAAGCAAAGGCAACCATTTCGGTGCAACAAGACCAAGACCATCACAACGGCAGGAAGGAGGTCATCATGGAGCCCAAGCCAAGGCCACCGCCGTGAGCCTTTGACAGGCGAGGACCAACTTTAGTCAGGATAAGTGTACTAGACGTTCCCCTTCAAAATGGCCAATTGTTGGCGCCCTTCCCACTCAATATTTGGGAAGAGGCCCAGGGCCTCTGCCTATAAATAGGACTGGCCTCCCACAGGGTAGAGGGATCGGAGATCGAGGATCCGGAATCCAGAGCAGAGCTAGAGGTCAAGCAATCTAGAGCGAGGGAGAGAGCGACCGAACTCCCCCTAGCAGTTCGTCGCACCGGCCAAGAACAGACTCTCGCGAGGCTGTTCTTCCTTGTATTGTTCATCATCAGCCCCTGAGGCAATCCACCACACCACACACTAGAGTAGGATATTACACCACAATGGTGGCCCGAACCAGTATAAACCTTGTGTCCCTTGTGTTGCTCTTTGTGTAGTTTAGATCCTTGCGAGGCGACCAGGTGCAGGTAGGTAGGGGGCGAGATCTCCGCGTGCACCCCAGAGTTAGAACCTAGAGGGTCTGCCGGAACCCGAAATCCGACAGCATAACCTTGCGTACTTTGGATAAACTACTTTCTATGATTCACTTGTGCTATGTGTATTTGCTTCCCTATGTTAGAACTTAAATTCATTTGTTGTAGCGAATATGGTTGTATCAACATTACCCATTCAACTTTAGACTTGGTTCATCACATATAGACTATTCTTTTCTCTACTACTTGTGTGTCAAAAGACTATCATGTTTTTGAAGCAAGTTATTAGTGAAGTGTCGGGACCCCGACTCATAAGTCGAGATCGCCGAATGCACGTGTACAGTGATCCCAGAGATCAATGCTCACTAAACACACAGAAGCTGAATAGCAAGAGTCTTACATCCATACATACCGTTTTACAAAAGTAGGACCATTATGGTCAGGTCTTGAGAGTATCATCGCAGCGGAAATCTTCAATAACAACTTGGACCCATGCCATCTGCCTTAACCCTACAGGCATTCTGACTGGGAAGCGTCCTAGCTCACATGTTCGTCACCGAGGTACTCTTCATTATATCCTGTTCTTTCATGCCTAGCCAATAAAATAACCAGTGGCAAGCCAATGAATACTTTGAATGTACTCGCAAGCAACCCAAGGGTGATAACAGAATAATTATGCAAGGCACTACCGCTAATTTGGCATTTTTATGAAAGCTAGTTTTTCTCATGCAAGTATGATCAACATTTATCAAGGATATGAATGCGTCTGCAACAAGTATTAGGAGGTTACAGACATCAATATCGAGAGAGAGTTATGAACAACTCATGCTCAAGCTCATCGTGACTTCCTAACGAGTCACGTCAATAGATTTACCAAACCGTGTTGTTTGTCAGAAACATATGGACGTAGTCTAAGCAGCACCACCCAACTGTCCTTGACCGTGGACACGGCTATTCAATAGTTTTACACTCTGCAGAGGTTGCACACTTTACCCACAAGATCTGGGGAACTTCCGTGTCATCCACGACCATGCGGTACCTCAAGTACCGGGGTAAGCACCGATCACTACCTTTCCCTAGACGACACTAACAAGGAGTCCACTCGTTGTTCCGAATCCTCACGATGTACATCATACGAGACTCACTCGAGATCGTAACATCCGAGAGGGGACACGGTGTATCCGGTGCCTCGTGAAAACAGTCATGGCCGCCCTACTCGACACGACCCGTCCCGAGAGAGAGCACCAACTCTCGCCCGTCACTAGTAATGTGGGCTCCAAGCTAGTATCGGCCTAGGTAATCAATAATGCCCTTTCCCATATAAGGGTAGAGTGGTTGCGCATGTAAGGTTGGGACAATGACAAATCTTAAATCTAATCCGTCTATGTAAACAACACTTTTATCAAGCCTCGGTACACTACTTCTCCACCAAGTAGTGACCTAGTTCATCATCATCTCCCTGGGCATCGGTGGCACCCTCCGGGGCTGCTTGCCAAGATGTCAAACCACACTTGTTTCTTTCCATGCATAACCTGACCCGCTTTGCATAGCAACTACTTTAGCATCCTATTCACTCCCACCGCATAACCCTCATAAGAAGGTAGGGTCATGCACAATGCAAGTATCAATGAGGAAGTAACAGAGGCAACCAACCAACGTGGTTTACCATCTCATCATGATTCCGATGCAACAATAATAAGTGATATATAACATGCATAAAAAGGGTTTCATGGACATGGTCAAAGGGTTGCTTGCCTGGTTCATCTGAGTCTTGAAATCTTCTGGTCCTTCTCCATGTAATTCCGTCTACTTCACAACTAACGTCGGAAACAATCACAATAAGCAACACAACAAGGCAGGAAATATAAGTGCTCCAAAAATATTAATTTGACTTTTCTAGGACATCTCTGGTTATATGAAAAATAACCAGAGTGGTTTCATTGGAATTGGATCAGTGGATATCTCTGAACATTTCAATATGATGGAATCAAGGGGTTTATGGATTTGTATGAAGTGTACAGAAACATGTTTTTGAAAAATGAGCAAAGGTACCCATTTAACAAACCATGATTTTAGAAGCATCTAGGAGTTGGTTTCACTGGATTTGGAGTTCAAATGAATATTCTATGGATTTGCAAAGTTGACAAATATGAAGAAATGGCTCATTGTTTTATGCGGTACAGAAAGTATTAACAAAAATGTTCATAAACTAAGTTATGAACTTAGAAGCATCTAGGAATTTGAATCATGGAATTTGGATCAATTTTGAGCTCCCTGTGATTTTCTAAAGTCCATCACAGAAATAGGAAAAATAGGATTTGATAAATATTTGTGAAGAAAAGGTCTCTGGAAAAATGTGCATGTTGCACTAACAGGTAGATCGTGATTTATAGAGTCACTACAAATTTGAATCATCAAATTTGGAGTCCATTTGAATTGTTTATGGATTTTATAAATTTACGGAAAAAGAAAAAGGAAATGGAAAGGGTTTTACCCTTATCCAGCGCACTGGGGCAGTTTAGCAGTGGGCCGGCCCAGTGGCTCGGCTGGACGGGCAGAGGAGGCGACATCGGAGGTGGGTTCGCGGAGTACGCCAACGCGCGAGGAAAACGGATCTGGCCGAAGCCGTCTCCACTTAAACGGGCGGGCCCAGCTGGTCGCCGACGCTGCTGGCCCCAGGCCTGTGTCGTCGCCTTCAACCTCCTGCGGCTGACAGAAGATGAGGAGGCGAGGCCGAGCGGTGCAGCGCTCTCCCGGCGGCACCGACCACCACCGTGGGCGCCCGGCACACCGGCGTGCTCGGGGAGTGTGACGATCCTCGAGGTACTCCACGGGCGCGAGGCGATCTGAGGTGAGCGCCCATCGTCCATGGCGGAGGAGGCCGACGGCGAGATTCAAAGACGGCGAGGCAGACGCGGGGAGGAGGAACTGGAGCTTGGGGTGAGTCAGTGGTGGTGATGATAGGGCGCTGGAGTGGCTAGGTGGGCGAGAGAGTGGCTGAGGCGCCCGGATTTTGGCGGAGGTCGACGGCTTGGCTCCGGCCTCTGAGAAGGACGGAGGGCACGGGAGGAAGGATGGGTTGGCCTAGGTGGTATTCGGGAGAGAGGGAGAGTAAATGGAGCAGAGAGGAGGGCCTGGGACGGCCTTGAGTAGCTGGCCCATGGCTCACCGTGGAAGTGGCACACGGGTGGCCGCGGCAATGGCTCGGGAGGCCAGGAGAGAGGGCGAGGGGCTGTCTACGGCGTCCGTGGAAGTTGAGTGGGGCGCCTGGAAGAGAGAGGAGGAGCGGGGCGAGGTCCTGGTGCTGCAAGGCGAGGCCGAGCATTGGCCGAGCCGCTGACTCGGGCACGCACCACAGGAGGTGAGAGAGAGGGAGAGACAAGGGGGCCTGCACGGTGGCGTGTTGCGGACGTCGAGGCACCTCGACGGGTGCAAGGGGGAGGCTTGAGGTGGTCGGGGGACGCGGCATCAACGGTCGGGAGCACGCTGGTGTGCTACAGAGCGCGTCTTTGGCCGGCATCTGCGGCATTTCCGCGCGCACTCGCGCGTCCACTTGTGTCTGGCGTATGCAGGAGGGTTAAACAAATGGGGTGGAGGCTTTAGATGCTCTGGGACTTGCCAGGAGTGAGAGAGAGATGAGAAAGGGAGGGGAAAGTGGCTGTCCAGAGAAGAAAAATGGGTCCCTGCCCCCCTTCATCATTGCCTCTCGGGCAGGGAAGCACACTAGAGGTAGAGGGGACTAGGAGGGGCTGTGGTAAAAGGAAGAGCTCATGGAGATTAGTGGAAGTGGACAAAACATACATTTTTAATTTCTGCCAGAAGGTGTTTGATGGTAGTTTGGGCAAGAAGATGAACTCCACTTGACATGAGAATTAACAGGATCAAGTGTCACACATAATTGATGTTTACCACCAAGTTTGAGTCCATTTGAAGAAAGTTGCCAATGTAACTTTGGTAAACCCTAGAAATCAGCAGAAATGGCTTTACCAAGATTTAGTCATGCAAATCTATTCTCCTTGATGCACCACTTGGTGTAGTGTCATCATTTGAGGATTTGAACATGTCCACAAAAATTCAGATCAAAAGGACACACTTAGCAATGTAGAGTTGTTCAAATTTGGTTCTGGACAGGAAGGGTTTTGGGGCACTTTGATCAAGTTAACTTGTTCTCCAACTTGTGCCATTTGTTCTAGATGAATTATTAGACCAGTTGAGCATGTTCACAAGGTTTGAGAACATTTGGACATGTTTGACAAAGGCAAAGTTGTTCAAACTTGAAAGAGGACAGAAGTGGTTTTGAGAGGGTTTCATGGGGTTATACTATTCTCCATGACATGAGACTTGGCAAGATCATCAAACATGTCATATGTGACATGCTAGAATTTTCTTGGAATTTTTGGGGAATATTTCCTTTGTAAATATTTCAAAAGCTTGAAATATCCAGAAAGGGTTTTTGAGGAATTTGACCAATATTTTGAACATGACCATGTGTTGGAACTCTTATATATGGGAAATATATGCCCACTGAGTTTCCCTAATTTTTGTCAAATATTTTTAAAACAATAAAATAATTTTTCCCTATTAAAGACCATTTCTGGCCTTAAGAAAAAGCTTTTTAAATAAAATAGTAAAATAACTTTTAAAATTATATTTTTGTGGTTTATGGGATTCCTTTATCTAATAGGTCTCAAATATACTCTTTGAACTATTTTTCATACCCCAAATCAAGTACTTGCAGTGCAAACCTCAATTCAGGGGTTTTTGGAAAACTAAATTAAAAAATACTTTTTGGCCAAAATATTTTTACAAGAAATTATTTTTATGTCCTACACACATGGCATGATCATTGGGCAGAAGTTTTGGATCAAGGAGAAGGAGTATAAGGGTTGGAGGATTTATTTTATTTTTAGAGCACTTGCAAACAGTAGACAAAAATCAAATCAAGCATAGACCAAAACACACAAAAGTTTTTGTCAAACCACAATTTATCATGATTTATCATCTTAAGTGTTGTGCCATGAAAATCAGGGTGTGACATAAAGCTTCCCATTTTCTTACTTGTAATACTATTATGTACTATCATGTATATGAGGCAAGTTTTGTAAAGCGTCACACTTTCTTACTTGCAATACTATGCTCGCCCATTCTGGTTTTTCATGACCTAAATTATAAAAAAACACAACACATAAAACACACTCAAGTGGTTTCCAATATTTAATCATAAAAAATATGAGAAAAAGGTATAGGGTTTTTACCTTAGGGAAGTGCTCACTAGAGACTCCAAGAAAGAAGGCAAATAAATGTTAATTGTAGCTTCTATATGCTAATGGCATGGTACATATGTTTTCAAAACACGATCTTCCCTTGGGTTTTTTACGCAAAGGAGCTAAAATGCTTATCATACGTGCTTGCTCAAACCTATGATTACTACCAGATTAAAATATTTTTAAAATGTACATGTATTCATAAACAACAAACATCCGTCCATTTTTTATATGAAAGGGGTTAAAATTGTCGCCATGCATGTTGGCTCAAAACTTAGCTCAATGCCTTTTTTTTTTCAAAGTTCACATGTTTCAAATGGGCCTCTGCGCCATTTGGCGCAACTGTTTTTTTCGGGGGTACGCTAAAGGCGTACCTTAGCTTTATAGAAGAGAGAAAGATATGTACAAGAGATTACAAAGCGTGGCTAAGAGCCACAAATCGACCCTAACCAAGCCTCCACTCCACTCCTCATGCTACTTTACTACTCAGGTACATGTTGTGCTCCAAACGCTCCTGCTGTGGCCCAAGTCCTCAAGTCGTCGAAGATCGTGTCCACCGTATCCCACTGGTTCCTGATCTAGCCCGATCCGAACACTCTCGCGTTCCTCTGCTTCCATAATGTCCAGCAGATAAGCATTACGAACGTGTCGAATCCTTTCCGAGTTTGCTTGTGTATTCGCTTTCTGGCATCTGACCACCATTGCACCAACCTAGAGTCGTTTGCTGGGCAAAGCTCCATCCTCAGTCCCATCCTAGCAATGCAACTAGACCACACTTGCCGCGAGAACACACACTGCTGCAAAATGTGGTCGACCGTGTCTTCCTCCTGGTCACATAGGTAGCATTGAGATGTTTGGTCTTGTAGCCCATGTCTAGTCCTTTTATCCGACATCCATAATCTACATTGCACAGCCAGCCACATGAAGATATTACATGCAAGAGGTGCCCAACATTTCCAGATGGCACCGAAGGAGTGGAAACGGACTCCTCCCTCACAAAGCATCTTATAGGCTGAAGATGCAAAATATAGTCTGGCCACATTCCACGCCCAAATGGGGCTGTCTCAGTCTGAGCGTCAAGTTGCACCTCCGAAATGATCTCCCAAAGCCCGATGAACTGGGTTAGGCCCTCCGTGCATAAGTTACCCACCACATCGTTCATCCATGCGTGCATGAACATATCATCACGCAGCAACCTCATGTTGGCCACTTGGGTACGGACATTCGCCGCGACCAGAGGGGCAATATCCGTGATGGTTGCACCGTGGAGCCAACGATGTTTCCAAAACCGTATTTTGTCTCCCGCTCCCACGTTCCATTTAACCAGGCTCCTGAAAGTTTGATCTACCATTTTGTCCGCGGTTAAGTTGAGACCCTGCCAAGGCCTGGATGCATCTGTACGTCGAAGCCATTCCCATCTTAATCTTAGGGCAATGCCATGCTTGAAGAGGTCAATGACGCCCAATCCTCCCATGTGCTTTGGCCTACATACTCTTGCCCAAGATACCACACATTTTCCGCCATGCACTTCGTCCGTCCCGGCCCAGAAGAAGGCCCTACATCCTTTGTCCACTCTTTCTAGAGCCCATTTAGGCGCCTCCGCAGTCATGAGATGATGAGTGGCCCGCGCTCTCATGACTTGATTGACAAGGATAAGCCTTCCTGGTCTAGTCACCAAGCCCCTTTGCCATCCGGGCAAGATGTGCAAGGCCGCATCCACCACCGGCTGCCACTCGGATCTTTTGAGTTGTCTTATGCTTAGTTGGAGCCCTAGATATTTGCATGGGAAGGAGATAATCTTACAAGGTAGCATGGACTTAACAAGCTCGTCGTCCTCGTCCTCCGCACGGATCATGATTGCCGTAGATTTGGTAAAATTCACTTTAAGCCCGGATGCCACTCCAAAGATGGTGAGAGTTTCCTTAACGAACAAGAGGTCTGGCCATGTGGGTTTGATGAAAAGAACCACATCATCCGCATATAAGGACAAGCGCTGCACCGGGCTACATCCGTTGATGGTACTCATCACTCGAGCCTCATGTGCCTTGATAATGATTGCCGTAAGAACATCCATGGCAATAACAAAAAGCAAAGGAGAAATCGAATCCCTTGCCTCAGACCCTTGGCGTGCATGAACTTATCACCTGCACAACCATTCACTATCACTCTCGAACTGGCAGTAGTCAGAAGAGTGGCAATCCATGAACGAGCTCGTAGCACTTCGAACAAGAAAGACCACGCCAGGGAGTCGAACGCTTTGGTTATGTCAAGCTTGAGCAACACTCCTTTCTCTTTCCTTTGGTGCATCGAGCGAGCCATTTGCCTCACCAGAAGGAAGTTATCATATAAACATCGCCCTTTGATGAAAGCGGACTGGTTCGCATGAACGAGCTCTACCATGCGCGGTCTGAGTATTGCGGTTAGGAGTTTGGAAGAAATCTTGGGCATGCTGTGCACAAGGCATATAGGTCGGAAGTCGAAGACAGAGCATGCTTCCGGAGACTTCGGTAGTAGTGTGATCAAGGCTTGGTTTAGTCTCCCAAAACCCCTACCATTTCCAAGGAAAAGTTTGTGTATCGCAGCAACGAGATCCACCTTTATAACCTCCCAAGCACTCTGGAAGAACAGACCAATGAAACCATCTGGCCCTGGTGCCTTGTCCGAGGGCAAATCCTTGATAACTACCCAAATCTCCTCCACAGTGAACACACGATCCTGCTCCGAGAGATCAACATGAGTAACACCGAGGCCCTCCAAATTGAGAGTGAATTCTCATGCCACGTCTTGCCCAACAATTCTTTGTAAGCATTGTAAAATGCTTCCTTCTTGCCTTTCTGATCCGTGATGATGCGCCCCTCAAAGGCCAAAGAAGGTATATAGTTCTTCATGCGCCTCCCGTTCGCCACCAAGTGAAACAGTTGCGTGTTTGCATCCCCTTCTTTTAGCCATGTTATTCTCGACCTTTGTCTAGCGGTGGTCCTCTCTAAGGAAGCAAGACCTAGCACCACGTGCTTAAGGGTTCTCCTAAGCCATCTTTCCTCCTCTGTAAGAATACGGATTTCTTGAGCGCAGTCGAACCGCATGATGACAATGTTTGCGATGGCAATTTGCAACTTAATATTTCCGATCTCCTTTTCTCCCAATGAAGTGCTCTAGCCGTGTTGCGGAGCATGATATCTAGCCGCATGAAAGGATCGGTGATAGCCGGATCACAAATCCAAGCCTCCTTGACGACATCCAAGAATCCGTCCATTTTGACCCAGAACTTCTCGAAACGGAACCTTCTCTTAACATGCATAGTTTCTTGCAGCGTGAGGTGCAACGGACAATGATCCGAGTATTCTGTAGATAATGCTTGCAGCAAGCAATCTGGGTGATCCAGCTCCCAATCGACAGAGACGAATGCACGATCTATCTTAGTTAGCGTGGGTGTCTCCCTTTCATTGCTCCACATAAACTTGCGCCCGTGTAAGAAGAGCTCCTTTAGCGCGTTGTTGTCCACAAAACGCTTGAACTTCCCCATCATTCTCCGCATAGAGTATAAGATTGAAGTCGCCAATCACTAGCCATGGCCCTGGACATAGCGATCTCCGCTCCGATAACTCGTTCAGGAAGTTGATCTTATGTTCGTCCTCCTGCGGCCCATAAACTACGGTTAACCACCATGGCGTTCCCTCCTTTGGCGATACATACCCGGTGATGCAATGAGCATCGTTGACAAAGTTTGTCACAAGTACCCTCGTGGTGTCCCAAGCCACGAAAATACCACCTCTAGTCTCCGACGCCGGTAAGTAGGTAAAACCATCATAGTTTGGTCCCATGCATTGCAAGATTACATAAATGTCCACTACCTCTAATTTAGTTTCTAAGATGCAAACAATTGTCGTACGGACGGAGTCCACGAAACCTCTAAGCGCCTTTCTCTTGGCCGGACTGTTAAGGCCTCTAACATTCCAGCACACTAACTCCAATGTGTTGCACGACATTGGTAATGATGACTCCAACACCACCGAAGGCAACCGCCTACTGCACCATAATGGGCTCATCCATCCCTGTCTCCCCCGCTAGATTTAGCGGTATTGCCTTGCCAAAGATGGCCGTGATGGCTCTCAATTGCGGCTCCTGCAACGGCGAGTCGAAGACGGTACGTAGCTGACCTAGCGCATCCTCTGAGACCGCCAGGTCATCACAGTCAACTATTCATGCAACGGGTCCACTATTAACTATTCATGCATATGTTTTTAAGCAACAGGGCATGTACTTTCTTTTACGTTTTTTAACACGCGTCACAAATACTTGTTTCTTTTCATACATTAGGATCTATTATACCACCAAACAAGAACATTGTACTCCCTCCAGAAAGAAATATAAGAGCAACCATATTTTTAAAGCAACAATTTTTAAAGCAATCATAGTTTAAAATTAGACTCTACGCCTAAGTGGTTGCTAAAACCTATTTTACCGAGAAAGAAAAATCTTTTCAAAACACTCATTGTATAGATTTTGAAAGACATTTCTATCTTAATTTTTCATAGCAAGGCATGTATTTTTGTTTTAAATTAGAATCTATACTATTAAGTTAAGCCATGTATATTCATATCATTATTAACAACATTTCACCATGTTTTCTATTAGAGGGGATTAAACCATGGATTTTTATTTCATCGTGGACATGGCTTTAGCGTGCCTCTGCGCCATTTGGCGCATCGAGTCCACTAGTAATAATAAATCTTGGATGACAACACTTTTTCAAAACAATCATGATATGATATAACAAAATGGTATCTCGCTAGCCCTTTCTGAGACCGCAAAACATAAATGCAGAGCACCCCTGAAGATCAAGGACTAACTAGACATTGTAATTCATGGCAAAAGAGATCCAGTCACAGTAATATTCAATATCGATTAATAATAATGCATACAAATGAAAGTGGTGCTCTCTAACTTGTGCTTTTTATAAGAGGATGATGACTTGGCAATAAAAGTAAATACATAGGCCCTTCGCAGAAGGAAGCAGGGATTTGTAGAGGTGCCAGAGCTCGAGCCTTTAAAACAGAGATAAAAAATATTTTGAGCGGTATGCTTTCATTCTCAACATAACAACCAAGAGATCTCGGTATCTTCCGTGCTAGATACATTATAGGCGGTTCCCAAACAGAATGGTAAAGTTTTGACGCCCCCTCCAACAACAAGCACACTCCACGGCTGGTCCGAAACAACGGGTACCGTCCATACAAACAACAGTCCTGGGGGAGTTTTGTTTGATATTATATTTTGATTTGATTTGAGCATGGAACTGGGCATCCTGAATACCAGCCACTTTCTCATGAATGATAAGTGATCAACACTCATCGTGAGAATAACCCACCTAGCATGGAAGATACTGACAGCCCCTAGTAGCTACATGAGCGATTTGGGCATACAAAGCAGATTATTATTTGAAGGTTTAGAGTTTGGCACATGCAAATTTACTTGGAATGTCAGGTAAATACCGCATATAGGTAGGTATGGTGGACTCATATGGAACAACTTTGGGTTTATGGAAGTGGATGCACAAGCGGTATTCCCGCTAAGTACGAGTGAAGGCTAGCAAAAGATTGAGGAGCGACCAACTAGAGAGTGACAACAGTCATAAACATGCATTGAGATTAACCAACATTGAGTGCAAGCATGAGTAGGATATAAATCACCATGAACTTAAATATCGTGGAGGCTATGTTGATTTTGTTTCTACTACATGCGTGAACATGTGCCAAGTCAAGCCACTCGAATCGTTCAAAGGAGGATACCATCCTATCATACTACATCAAAACCATTCTAAAAGCATGTTGGCACGCAAGGTAAACCATTATAAACTCCTAGCTAATTAAGCATGGCATGAGTAACTATAATCTCTAATTGTCATTGCAAACATGTTCCATTCATAATGAGCTGAATCAAGAACCGAACTAATCATATTTACAAAAACAAAATAGGTCGAGTTCATACCAGCTTTTCCTCGTCTCAATCATTTCATCATATATCGTCATTTGCCTTTCCCTTGCACGACCGTATGGTGTGGATAATAATAAGAGTGCACGACTAAGCTGGAATCTGCAAACATTTATTCAAAGGAGAATACAAGGTAATATGGGCTCTTTGTTAGATCAACAATAATGAATATGAGAGCCACTCAACAGTTTCATCGTGGTCTTCTCCTCTCGACCCAAAGAAAGGAAAAAGAATCTCAAAGAAACACTCTGAAATGTTTTTGGAGTTTTTGCTTTTCCGAAGAAAGTAAAACAAGAACGAGAAAAACTATTTACAAGGGAAAGCTCCCAACAAGCAAAAGAAGAACGATAAATCTTTTTGGGTTTTCTTTTAATAGTAATACTAATAAAAAAGGATAGGAAAACTAAAAAGAAGCTACAACTAATGTTTTTGGAATTTCCCAAAGTTTTTCAAACACACAAGAAGAAAGTGGGAAAAAGAAAATAAACTAGCACAGATAATACAATGATAAAGTATGAACACCGACAACTGGAATGAGTGTGCGAACATGAATGTAATGTCAGTGAGAAATACATACTCCCCCAAGGTTAGGCTTTTGGCCTAAGTTTTTCTATGGCCACGGCTGGCCTGGCGGATATCCAAAGTTGTAGTCGGGGTTGTACTGGGATACGGCAGCTACTACCTGAAGGGCTGCAGCATGGAGGCGAGCGACCTCCACCTGTCTCTCACACTAGTTTGCCTCCTCTCTAGTTATAAAATATATCCCTTTTACTTGAAAGTTAAAGAAGGAAGGAGCAGGAAGGGTAATATGGACAGAACGCTGTCGGTCAAAGATTAGTCGGTACAGGAGGGACTGTTCGTTCCTCACAAGAAACTGGTAGCGTACCAAAGCATTATAATCAAGGAAAGTAGGTGGTAACTCAATGTCATTACCATTTATGGGCATCCCAAGATAATTAGCTAAACGGGTGGCATAAATTCCACCAAAGAAATCTCCATCTTTGGCATTAAGATGTAACCTTCTCGCAATAATAGCCCACAAGTTTCATCGTCTATCACCCATTGTCGCGCACTTGAGGACACTAAGATCTGGTGCGGAAATGTGATTATGCTCATGCTTACCATTAATGCATCTACCTATAAAGAGAGCAAAATAATGTATGGCAGGAAAGTGAATGCTCCCTATGGTAGCTTGTGTGATATTTGTAGTTTCTCCCACAGTGATGCTAGCAAGGAAATAATTATACTCAATATTATGTGGTTCACTAAGGATGTCGCACTGTGGAATTTTGCATGCTTCATTAAAGTCTTCTAGGTCCATGGTATATGATTTATCATAAAGATCAAACATAACAAAATGAGTATTACGCTTAGATGTAAATTCAAACCTCCGCACAAAGGAATCGATGAGGTGATAGTACTACCGACACTTATCTGACACGAAGTCCTCGAGGCCAACATTTTGTACGTACGTATCAAATTCCTCCTTTAAACCTGCATGAATCATTGTGGCACCCCAGCTCAGAGAAATCGGAACGCCCCGTATTCCAGCCCAGAGATCGAGGAGAAGTCTTCTGGAATACAACACTGCTTAGCATAGAACAAATCAGCTCTTTATTACAAGCTATATGGGTACAAGGGGATTACATCGGCACCGCGACACTATGCCTTCTATGGTTGCTCTATGCAAGCAGAAGAACAACACGAAGCAGCGGAATAGCTCTAGCAGCAGAACAGCGATGACGGTGATGAACTCCACTCTGCAGGGACTCTGGCTGGAACGCTTATCCTAGCCCGCAACAAGGAATCCATGGAAAACAAGCAATCAAATCCGGCATGACCTGCAAACTGACATGGCACACCAGGTCAGTACATTGAATGTACTTGCAAGCTCACAACAACCAAGAGCAATCAAGACAGACAACAACATGGCATTTACAGGTTAACAAGGATTAACATGCTACTATCAGATCAATCAAAGCATGAACAAGATGAACATGATACAGCTAGAACAAACGAGCATGGCATGAGCATATGAACAAGACGATACTAGAATGCAACATGATGACACTATCATGCACCAACTTACTCTGCTCGGGTTACCTCGTAACCATCACATGCATAAGCTTACCATCACGGATGTCACACGAATCTCAGGATCCAATCAAGCTCGGTATTACAATACCGTAGTAATCATTACATGACTAGAAGGAGCTTGACCTTTACCCATGATTCTCGCACAACATCACAAATATCCATCAACTCATTATCCACGATACCTCCGTGATCATCTTGCGATCACAACCAATCTCTTTCTCATCCTCAAACCAGGGTTGTTATTAAGCACATTATCATTATTACTGTTGACCCATAGTGTGACCAACTACGAACTGGGCCCTTATCCGTGGGCGCGGCTATCATAGATTGAATACACACTCTGCAGAGGTTAGGACACTGTACCCACACCACGGAACCCATTCCCTCGCACTCCCATTCGGGTGGACCAATGGCGTTCCGACAAAACCGCTCTACTGCCATGACACTCTCCCAACCACTCCGACTAACTCCCCTCTGGGCTAAGTCATGGGTGGCCCCGTGCCTACCAAAGGCATCAACGACCACCGTCGTGCCAAAACAATAAATGGTCCCAAACGGGGACATTTGCACATTGCCAAACTTGGGCTCGTAAGGCTTATGTCATCCTACCCGGCCAAGGTAGCACCCATGCATAACCTTCCCTCATTGGAGGCACCGGCAAGAGGCATGGCAATAGACCCAGTTAGGACCTCCCCATAAAAGGCAAGTGTGGTTGCACTGGTCAGCTCGATGTGGTGCACCATGACTCAGCCAACATTTGTTCAAGTTCATTTAAGTCCGGTTAAACTTGAGTGCAAATGATGCTAAGTCACACAATATAACATGATGCAACTATCATGCATGATATCAACATACGCATGGGGGTACAACATAATCATCAAGCATATCAACAACAATAAAGCATATATCCAAATGAGCATGGCATACTGACTAGCATGAACATCACAAGAATATCATGACCACTAGCATCAACAATAAATACTAAGCAAGAACATATCAATAATACTACCAAGTAAGCATATAATCAGCTAGATGCGAAGGAAACATGCATAACCACGGTACTCGGTAACAGACGATAGTCATGCACCGAAGAACATAACCAATGCCAACATTTACTACTACCAAGCATGATATACGACAGAAATACTAGCAACTAGTACATGTTAACCAGGTGCATAAAAACATAGCATGAAAGTGAACACAAATCCATAAGCACCTCCGAAACAACGATAACCGTATCAAAATAAGCAGACATTTATTAAATATTCAAGTTGAAAACCATGTCTACTGCATTGCCATCATGCAACTGGGTGTTGTGGCTTGCCTGGAGATGAAGAAACCAACGGGGAGAAGTGCGGAAAGATCGCAGAAGGAATTCCTGGAAAAGTTTCTCTCTCGAAGGGGGCTGATTAGGGGCATGGACAATAAGGTCATTTCCAGTATGTCAAACCGTAGTAAAAATGATGTGAACAGAACGGGCTCGACGAGACGAAGACGTGGGCTTTGGATTCACCTCAATCGGAGTTACGACTGAAAAGTAGTGGCTGTTCACTTTTTAGGCAGAAAAGGGCTAAAACAGTGAACGTTCACAATATAACCACTTCGGCCAGCTGAGCTGAAAAAGAGAAAGCGTATTTTCATAAATATGTCTCCACTGTATCGAAAGCGTATTCTTAACGAAAGGCAGAGAGAAGTACATTTTCAATGCACGAAAGCGTAGTTTACCAAATGCGCTTCCACTTGCCACGCTGGAACGGGCGGGGTCAATGCTGAGGGGCTGACGGTTGGGGCCCGCGTGGAGGTGGGGCCCGCATGGCCTGACTCCTTTTTCCTCCTCCCGCACCGGACAAAGCAGAGGCGAGGTCGGTCGCCTGACGGCGACTGCCAGCGCGTCCGACCACCATTCACGGCATTCCACCTACCGAAATGCTCAGGGGAACGAGCCGCACCCGAGGGTGGTGAGCTCTGCCGCCGAGGAGCCACGGAGCGGACGTATACTTGCCCGCGGTAGAGGGAGGTCTTCGGTCGCCGGGGAAAGCACGACTAGTGGTCGCCAAAGGAGGAGGAATAGAGCGGGGATGGATCAGGAGTGGTGGTGGAAGGCTCTGGTGCTGATGGAACGGAGGGAGGGGTCCTAGGTCGCCGGAATCGGCATGAGCAGAAGCGACGGTCGTGGTGATGGGGAGTGGCGAGGAGGGCTCCTCCGGCTCAGTTGAGTTGCTCGGGAGGGGTCGCGGAGTGAGCTGAGGCTACTGATGAGCTTGGAGGGGGTCGGGGTTGGCTATAAATAGGCGGGGCGAGGCGGTTGGCCGCGGACGGGTGGTCGTGGCTTGGTCGTGGCAGCGTACACGTGTGCACGCCTGCATGATGGACGGAAGGCGACAGGGAGGAGCAGCTGGCATGCCTCACGGGGCAGAAGCGGTCGAGGAGCATGGGGAAGAAGAAAATAGAGGAGGAAAGGACGAATGCCCACGGGCACGCACTGTGCGACGATGGGGACGGCTCACCGGAGAAGAAGACGGAGGGGGCAAGGGCTCCATAGGGACGGCGACGGCTCGGGGAAGCTGCTAGACATGCCCGTGCATGCTGAGACGCTGAGCAGGAGAGGGCCCGAAGCAAAACGATGCTCTGGGCGCGTCTACTGCATGCCAAAACGGTGGTCACCGCACAGATTGTCATGGAGATGACTCGAGAGGCCGGCAAACGTTGTCTAAGGTGTAGTCTCTTCTCCCAGGAGCAGACAGGAGGTGATAGATCAACGAGGCAGGCTCTGGATCGATGGGATTACTCCACTGAAGTTTGTTGTTGCAAACTTGGTTGTGCACTGGTGATCAACAGGAAATTGATTGGAATGAAAGATGTTGTCTGGGAGGTTTAACTAAGGAAGGACTACGATCTTGGGGAGTTTGAGGCTAAATGGACCAATAATTCATATAGTTGCTTTGCAACTGACCAAAATGGTCCAGAAAAGAGATTATGATGATGCACTCAAATGATGAAGCCACTTGAGCTGAAATTTGGCAAGACAGGGTTATTTGGACATATGAAGACGCTGTAAAAATTTCACACCAAATGGACTTGCCAAAATGGTACTTCCTTCACAGCTATCCTCTTTTTCCAGAAACTTGGGAAAATTCTAGAGAAATAAGGGCTTGATGAAACGAACCCAAATCTTGTGGAGATAGGTTATATGGGTAAGAGAAGGTCCTGAAAAAATTTCAGAACTAATGGAGCAAGATAAAATATACTTGCTTCACTAACTGAAAATTTGGACAGAAAAAAGATTTGAAAGTATGCTCACATGGATGCATTGCATGAGCTCACATCTTGAGGAGGGTGATTATTTGATCACATGAAGGAGTGTGAAAATTTTTAACTCATTTGGGTTATCCTAGCCAGTACTTCCTTCACAATGAATTCCCTCAGACAGGAACTTTGAAATGTTGTTCAGGAATATTTACTAGGCAAGGTGAGTTGAATTTCTGCATGAGCCAATGATATGGACATGAAAAGGTGTCCAAAAAGTTTGGGGTCAATTGGCAAAGATAAATAGCACTTGCTTCACAAAGTGCCATATAGGGCGGAATAGGAAAAGGATTATTTGAGAATTATTTTTGAACATGGCAAGGAATTTTTTTTCCATATTTGAGTAAGATATGGACCAAAAAATTTATGAGAATTATTTGGAAATTTTGGGAGTGATGGAAATATAGGTTGCTTCACAACCTAGGGCAAATTGGGTTATTCCTTTAATAGAAAAATGAATATTCCCTAGAAAAAGAATATTGAGGTTGGTCCAAGATGAAAATGGCAAGGTCTAGGGATGGATATGAGGATGAAAAGCCACTCTGGAAAGGAAGATGAGTTTATCTTCTCCGGTTTCCAGACCACAAAGCCACGGACAAAGAAATCTCAAGCAAAAATTTCAGAGAAACAAAAGAAAACGAAAGGGCCAAAAATCAAGTTGTGACAATCATGAATTGATCCAATGGCCATTCGCAAGGCCGTACTCGAGCTTCCCTTGGTGGTTCAAGGTCCGGCTCACGTATCGCGAGCCTTGGGGCTTTCTTGCTCGAGGAACCACCTTGGTATATTTTCCTAAACATTTTTCTTCCTCTAAAAAATTTCTAAAATTTTTAGTAACTCAAAATAAAAGTGAACCAAACTCAACAAAATTGATAGCAACTACTCCTACAAGTGTCTAGAGGCTATATCATGCATCAAAACTACTTTGGACCATATAAATTTGACATGCAAGCTCAAGGACAAGGTCACCACAGCAGCAAAAAATTGCAATATATAAAGCACTAGAACAAAAACTAATTGCACCATTGGAGGAGTCACATACCAAATAACAATCCCCCAAAATAGTTTTGCAAATGGAGCTTTGCACAGGGAGATCAAAATGGCAGCAAGATGAGCAAGAACACGGGTTTGAGCAAAAGGATGATTTTTTTCCGGAGCAAGACAAAGTGGATGGGTGCTGGAATAATTGAGGGGGACCCACGTGGGACCCCACAAGACAGGGGGCGCGCCTAGGGGTAGGGCACACCCTCCACCCTTGTGGTCAACAGGTGCAGCCCCCTGGTGTGTTCTCAGTGCCAAAAAATCTCGAATATTCTATAAAAAATTAAACTAAATTTTCAGGGCATTTGGAACTTTTATTTTCGAGGCATTTTTGTATTGCCTGGATAAATAAAAAAACAGACAGATAATACTAGTTTTGCTTTATTTATTATAAATAACAGAAAGTAAAACGTTGGTGCAGAAAATTGTGCTTTCTAAATTCATCCATCTCATGCTCATCAAAAGGAATCCATTAACAAGGTTGGTCAAGTCTTATTAACAAACTTCTTTCAAATTAACATGAAATCAGAGAACTTTTGAATAACACTAGGTTACCTCAACGGGATATGCATGTCCCCAACAATAAGAATATCATATTTCTTTCTAACAGTAGGAAGAGGGAATTCAAATCCTCCAATAGCAATAGTTGAAAAATTTCCAATAGAATTGATGCTATTCACTTGAGGTTGTTTCTTCGGGAAGTGTACCGTATGCTCATTACCATTAACTTAAAAAGTGACATTGCCTGTGTTGCAATCAATAACAGCCCCTGCAGTATTGAAAAAGGGTCTACCAAGGATGATCGATATACTGTCGTCCTCGGGAATATGAAGAATAACAAAGTCCATTAAAGATAGTAACGTTTGCAACCACAGCAGTCACATCCTCACAAATACCGATGGGTATAGCAGTTGATTTATCAACCATTTGCAAAGAGATTTCAATAGGTGTCAACTTATTCAATTCAAGTCTACGATATAAAGAGAAAGCCATAACACTAACACCAGCTCCTAAATCACATAAAGCAGTTTTAACATAGTTTCTTTTAATAGAGCATGGTATAGTTGGTATTCCTGGGTCTCCTAGTTTCTTTGGTATTCCACCCTTAAAAGTGTAATCAGCAAGCATGGTGGAAATTTCAACTTCCAGTATCTTTCTTCTATTTGTAACAATATCTTTCATATACTTAGCATAAGGAGATAATTTCAGAATATCAGTCAAACACATACGCAAAAAAGACATGTCTAAGCATTTCAACAAAGCGCTCAAAATCCTCATCATCTTTTTTATTGGATGGTTTAGGAGGGAAGGGCATGGGTTTTTGAACCCATGGTTCCCTTTCTTTATCATGTTTCCTAGCAATGAAGTCTCTCTTATCATAACGTTGATTCTTAGATTGTGGGTTATCAAGATCAATAGGAGATTCTACCTCCACATCATTATCATTACTAGGTTGAGCATAAACAAGAACATCATGATTAACATTAGCACTAGGTTCATGTTCATCACCAGATTGTGTCTCAGCATCAGAAATATAAATATCATTGGGATTCCCAGGTGTGTCTATAACAGGTTCACTAGAAGCATGCAAAGTCCTATCAGTTTAACTTTTATTCTTATTACTAGGAGGACTAGGTGCATCAGTATTAGTTTTCTAAGAATCTTGCTCAATTCTCTTAGGATGGTCCTCAGGATACAAAGGTTCCTGGGTCATTTTACCACCTCTAGTCATAACGCTAACATCATTATCATTGTTCTTACTATTCAACTCATTCAACAAATCATCCCGTGCCTTAATTACTTGCTCTACTTGAGTTTTCACCATGGAAGCATGCTTACTAATAATCTTAAGATCACTAACAGTTCTACTCATATAATCACCCAAGCAGTCAAGCATGTAAGCATTACGTTTCAATTGTCTACTAACATAAGAATTGAAGTTTTCTTGCTTAACAATAAAATTATCAGACTCATCAAAGCATTGACTAGCAGACTTATTATGAGGAATATCACCTTCCACTACTGCAAGATGCTGCTAACGCAACACTACGATCAGATACCCTTCGACGAAACTGTGTGCGATGCCATAATCGCAAACAGTGGTGTAAAATAACCGTCAAAAAAGGTGCAAAACATTTGCGATGGAGGAAGCATCAAACACGGTTCAGATTTTAGTTGCGTGTGCGATGCAGGGCATACGATTCAGCTCAATTAACTGTTTGCGATGAGGAGGAACAAAAGAAAAGGGCAGCCAGATGAAGGTGTGTGCGATGTACAATACACGGTTCACTCGGATGAACTGTTTGTGATTAGGAAACACAAAAGAAACGGCCAGCAAGATCAAAGGTGTGTGTGATATATGGCATGCGGTTCACTCGGATTAACTGTTTGCGTTAAGACATGAGAACAGAAACGGTTCAAATGAACAAGATGTGTGTGATACGAGGCAAACAAGTATGTAATCAGAAACGTGTGCGAAGACCGATAAGAACACGGACGGTTACCGCTAACAAGCCGTGTGTGTTGTGAGCAAACGATTGCTGGTATACAATTGTGAGTGATTGATGAAAACATCACCAACGGTGTCGGGGATATACCCCACGATATGACCTGGCTTGGACTTGGTAAACTGGCAGAGAGTTAAGACAGATGGTTAAGGCAAACAGTTAAGACAGATGGTTAAGTCAGATGATAACCCGATAGATGATAAGTCAGATGATAACCCGACAGATGTTAAGTCAGATGATAACCCGACAGATGTTAAGTCAGATGATAACCCGGCAGATGTTAAGTCAGATGATAACCCGGCATATGTTAAGTCAGATGATAAGTCGGATGATAACACAGAAGATATTAAGTCAGATGATAACCCAGCAGATGTTAAGTCAGATGATAACCCGACAGATGTTAAGTCAGATGATAACCCAGCAGATGTTAAGTTAGATCATAACCCGGCAGATGATAAGCCAGATGGTAAGTCAGATGGTAAACCGGCAGACAGTCATAACCCAGCAGACAGAGTCGCCTGGGGTTAATAAGCCCAAGATGTTAGGAAGCCCATGAAGAGAAGTCGGAATAGTTTAAATCTTAGTCCGAGATGGACTCTACATGTAACCCGCCCCTTCAACCTATATAAGGAGGGGCAGGGCACCCCAATAGGGGAGAGGAATAATCTTAAGGTTAGACATAACTAGGATTGCCAGTTTACGACGACTCCCTCATGATGATAATGAGACCTAGCCACAAACAACATGTAGGGTTATTACCGGATGATGTTTCCCGGGGCCCGAAGCTGTCTAAATCCTTGTCTTGTGTGTTGATCCGCCTCGCGTCTCTCGATTCCGACCAACCCCTTCAAGCTAGGGATGGCAATGGGTACGCATTACCCGCGTACCCTGTGGGTAAAAACCCTATTAGGGCAAGGGTATTGGTCAAAAAAGTACCCATGGGTACATAAACAGGAAAATTTCATACCCATCGGGTATAGTGGGTATGGGTATGGTCTAGTATAACCCATACCCATGTACCATGTACCCACATATATTCTAACAAATAGACCTTATATATTATTATCCACATATTAAACATATTATATGTACATAAATCCGAATGCCCTAACAAGACCTCATCATGCTTTCATGTTAGGCCGCCGCACCAATAGCTAGCCCATGAACGAGCATGCGTTGATGTCATGATGTGTTGTTGTTTATCAATTATTGTTATAAGTTGTTGTTTATGACTATGTAATGCTTAAATTGGTGTGTTGCAAATCTGGGTAATTTTACCCGCGGGTACCCACTTACCCTGATGGGTGACGGGTATGGGAAAAAATTGTACCCATCAATGGGTATGGGTACGGGTGATGGGTAAGGTTTGGGATGATGGGTAAGGGTGTGGGACGGCTCCACCCGTACCCAAACCCTGCGGGTGCCATCCCTACTTCAAGCTACAGCATAGATGCGTTGGCCTCATGACTAAGTCCTTTCAACGAGGACATCTGTCATGACAATTCCACGACAGTTGGCGCCCACCGTGGGGCACGCGCACGGTGGTGTTGAGTTCTTGTAGGGATCTTAACTAGGGTTTCGAGAAGTTTGCAATTTTTCGGATGAAGAAGAACTGATTGGGAAGGATTTGCATCAATTCTAACCTCATTAGTTGAGATCAAGGAAACATTATTGTCAAGTCACCATGGACAATCTTTACAAGTTTGATCCAATCTGTACTGGTTATCAAGTCCCCATGTTTTTCAACCCGCACGTACCTATTGAAGGAAAGTAAAAGTCGTCGGTTTGATCTGATCTGTGGTGAAGCAAAATTGAAGCATAGGGAACCGGGGGCTTGACATTGGCCAAGTTATCGTGTGCTATTTACATATCGGGATCAAGAGAATCAAGGAAAAGGAAAGAGAATATAAAAAAAGGAGCCATGACCCGGAAACAGAGCCGACCATGACCCGGACTCGACCATCGTCTCCGCTCGCGTCCTCGCCTTGAGACGCCCGTCTCTGCTGAACCGCTCCAGTCTCTCATCGCCTCTGGGCCGGTTGTCACCATCGCGTCCTTGTCGTTCGACTCACCGGCACCTCTCCGACTGCACGGCGAGCAGCTTCCCTCAGCCGCGGCAGGGCCGAGCCACCGGCCGCCTCTGATTCACAATACGTCGAGTGGCCTCGACAGAGTCGCCAGCTTTCAGCGGTTGAAAGAGAAGACCACGATCCAGACTTTCTGCTCCGAGCCGCCCTCGAGATGCCCCACGCCCATTGCCGGTTCATCACACGGCCAGTCACCGTTGAATCGCCGGCCCCGATCTGTCCGGCTCCGGAGCGCCTAATGTTTGGTATCAACCTCGCCATGCCTCACCTTGCGCTTGACCCACTTTAATCCGTCGCTTTACCTCTAAACCGCCGTGCTAAACCGCCGTTGCTCTGAAGCCGTCTCATTCTCTGGCCTTGTTGAGCTGCCTCGCCGATCCGAGCATCTCTTCTGCCAAGTCATCATAAACCGGTTACCACCGCTGCCGCTGTGAGGCGTGCGAGCTTCGCCAGAGCTCCACCCCCATCAAACTGCCCCGGCTTTTGCTTCAAGATGACGCCATCGATCCACGGCCTAGGCGGACAGTGAGCCGCCCTGGCCTCACCATCGCCTCCTGTGCAGCACGGGTCACCTCTGTTCCAAGTCGCCGCTGCCTTAAGCCAGCCATGTCTCCGCCGTAACTCGGCGCCCCTGCACGTCTTGCCTTGATCCAAGCCACAGCTGCGTCCAAGTCGCCGTAAAAGTGACCCGCCGCCGGCGACACCCGCTGATTCTGCCGTGCCGGCTCACCGCCACGTGCACCGACCGACTCCCCGCCTCCGATACCGTCTCACCACTGTTTTGAGTCACTACACCAGCCGGCCTCGAGCCGCCACTTCCAGGGTCGATCTACTGTGTCTTGATCTGAGCCGGAGACCCGCCTCCGTCGCTGCAGGTTGTGATTCACACATTTGGGTACCTTGAGCCTGAATACGCTGCTACAGGGAAAGTGACTACAAAAGTGGACATTTATGCATATGGCGTCATTCTAATGGAGATGATTACTGGAAGGAAAGTACTGGATGACTCATTACCGGAGGACGAAACACATCTTGTAAACAGTCTTCACAAGAAATATGCTTGACAAGGAAAAGTTCAGAAAGTCGGTGGATCCTACACTATAGCTCGATGTTGAGTCTTGGAAGAGCCTGCTAGAGGTAGCTGATCTTGCCGTATGCCGCTCCCGACCCGCCGCTGACAAGTCGCCTCCGACCACCACCATCGGCGCTGCAGCCTGGTATTGAGGCACCCCTTTCTCGGCGCCGCTTGTGAGCCGCCACTGCCGACGAGTGGCCTCCGCTGAGTTGCCCTCTGCCTCTGCGCTTGCCTCGAGAAGAGGCCACCGTCGGTTCGTCTCGTGCCTACTCTACCTCTACATATGCGACTCGGCCGCCCCCGTCGTGCTGGTCTCCTTAGCTGCCCGCTCGCTGGCTCGGATGCGCTGCCCGTGCGACCGCCCGCTTGTCTCCTAAACCGCTCGATGAGTCGCCACAGCTGCTCGGACCTGCTGCGGTAAGCCTCCTGCGAGCTGCCGTCGAGCTCACCTCTGCCACCGAGCCGCCATCCCGTTTGCCTTGCCTCGCCTCCGCCTTGCAGGGGGTCTCATCGAGCCACTGCGTCCAGTGGCCTCAAGCCGCCGTGTCCCTCGCTGGCGCTTCAAAAGAGAGGGCATTTGTGACCCGCTGGTATAAGGAAAGAGTCGGGTTACCAAAAAAATTCATGGAAACAGTAAAATTCAGATCAATTGGAAAACAAATGAGGTGCATAACTGGCTCGACGTCCCAGGAAAATATCAGGTGCTATCCACCTTGTTTATTTTTTCAATGTACTTTAAATTCCTCCGAGAACAATTATCCTCCCTTTAAATATTTTTGTTCCATGTTCATGGCAGAGACGACAAGACCATCTGTCATCCAGGTGCATCGGGACAATTATTCACCGCCAAGAAGTGCTTACGCTGCCGCCCTTGCGGTCTAGTCTACATCAACACACCGGAGTTGCACCTATCTACATGAGCTGCTTAATGAGCGCACGCAAGTTACCGCTCCTGCGGCCCGGTCTATTTCAAAAAATTTGGGGCAGATCATAATATATTATCAGCTTCCACCGGATGGCTCAATGAATTGGAGTACAAATTGTTGCCACTGCAGTTTGGGTAATTTCAACAATCAGCGTGGATGACCCACTGGCCGGGTTACTGACACAATTCCAATGGGATCATTTATAACCCGCCATGGTCGACTTCAACCGCTAAAGATATACAATGAGTGTTGCGAAGATCATCAACTCATTACCTTGCCTCCAGCTTTAACATATTACAGCGTTTCGCTATTCAACTATATGCCGGTGGACATCACGGTCAAATATGGAGAATCTCAAGCCAACTCCTCGAGTCGTCTTAAGACTCGGGGGCTACAATGATACGACTCAACAAGTCTTGCCAGTTTCAGCAAATTCAAGTGCCCCAGGACGTTGAAGGGAAAGATAACCCGGTCCCGGAGGCTACTGTTATATCGATGAAAATTTAAAGGCCGTCAGAAAATTTCCGGCTCAAAATGAAGATTCCGGTTTAAAATCCGGTTCAAGGGAAATCTGTCTCCCATAAAGCTTTGAAGCTCTCAATATCCAGTTTAGCATCCGGTTCAAGAAGAATTATCTCTCGCAAAGTTCGTGGTCTCAGAAAAAATAAAGGTTGCCAAAGAGAACTTACTGCCATGATACGTGATTCAAACATGGGTTTCCTGCCTTATGGGCTTATCTTATTGGTCACTTGGGGGCTTCCGGCTCATTGAAGCGAAGCTATGATTACTCTTTAATCCATCTTATACGCCATTCTTACAAAACACTTGGGGGCTTCTACCTAGGTTAAAGGGACCAAAGAGAGTCTGTTGCAAAAGCACAACTCAAACATAGGTGCCCATTGAGCATAACTCAGAAATATTGCTTGGGGGCCCTTTTTGTTCTAAAGAACAAGAGTTGCTATAACCCTTGTGATAGGCTTAAAAGCCAGGCTTGGAAGCCAGGTGTATTCACCTAAAACCCCGGGTTATCCTGCCTTTTTAAGTAAGCCACTCCGCCCAGGTATTCCTGGAATGACTCGCTGAACTTTTGACAAGTCAATCTTATGCAGACCCTGAACTTGTCAAAGTTCAAACGACGATTGGTTAACGTGAGGTCCATCTTATAAGGTTTGTAAAATGGTTTAACTTAGTGGCCTGGCAGCCCATGAAAAGCCTCGTTTTTCGTCTGTTTTTATCCGGCAACTTTTTTGAGGTTTATTTGATGAGGCTTATAAAACTTTGTGATTATAATTCACCGGTGTTTATTAACCCGGCTTGGCTTTCGAATATAAGTCGTTAGTACATTATAAGTTAATATCCGGTGTTTATTGGCCCGGCCTGGTTTTTGGCTATAAGCCGCCAGTATGAGATAAAATAATATCCGGTGTTTGTTAACCCGGCCTGGCTTTGTTCATAAGCCGGCAATATATGATAATTACCAGTGCTCAAGTTTTGGGTTATCACCCTTACTACACTGGCTTGGTAAACCAACAATGTGGTCAAATATCACAAGAACCGTTTTTCAAACCGGGTTATATTATTCAAATCTTTAATAGCCAACATGGCTGGATTTTTATTATGGTTATCAATAACCAGTATTATGATTGAGGTTTTCAAAGTCGCTTTAGCACAATGGCTATTATCTTATCAATGGATATGATTTATTCTACAATGGAAGGAATAGTCCCGAGTTCTTTGCGAACTTACGACCCGACACTTGGGGGCTACATTATTCAAGTTGAGATCACATCAAATATGCAAGTCCCATGTCACTGCCAACATGTACCATGGCACTTAGGGGCTAATGCAAAGACATTTTTGCTCACCTTATTGAAGACCTGACTCATCACATTGTAATGAGCCAGCCCTTGGGGGCTACCAATTGCTCCTGTCAAAAATTCAAGGTACACAAGCCCTAATCCATTATATTGAAGGGTTCATTGCTCAGTTGGTAGAACACAATGCTCTTAACCTTGTGGACGTGGATTCAAGCCCCATGATGGGGGTTACATCATATGATGGTCTTTTCAAAGAAGTATATATAAAGTCCTAGCTCAATATTATCTTACTGAGCCGGCCCTTGGGGGCTACACGTTGATGTTCAAGTCTACAGGATCATATCTATAAAGTCCCTGCTCATTATTGCATAATGACCTGGCCCTTGGGGGCTACACTGGTTGAAGTTTTTATGAGCATAAGGCAATTACAAGTCCCGAGTTCTTTGCAAGCATGATAACCCAAAGACTTGGGGGCTACATATGTGGAATACTCAGTTTATGACTAGTGATTGAGATGAACAACCTAGATTTCTTTAAGCTTGTGACATTCATATTGAAGCAAGTCTTAAGCTATTACTACGTTCCCTTCTTAAGACTTGGGGGCTACAAGTGATATGCATATAAGAGGTATATTTTTATACAGGTGCCATCAGTATTTATAAACCGGCAATTTTGGCAATGATAAGCCGACAAGTTTTACATCTTCAAGCGAGCTGAAGAATCAGATGAGTATTTCAAGGACCAATATTTTTTAAGCATTGGAAGCTGAGTCAAATGAATTATTCTTCACAAATTTTCTCTGTGAGAAACCAACGTCAGCAAATTGATTAAGAAGCTGGCATGTTAACCCAGATTTTCTAGAAGAAGGAAATGATAAGGAGTTAAGGATGATCAGGTGTCGGTTTACAAATGTTCTTAAACCGGAGCATAATCTGTCAAAATTGTTCTTGTGTTTGTTTTACAGGATCAGTTTAACATGGATAAATCCAAATTAAACTGGGGGCTAATGTCGGGGATATACCCCGCGGTATGACCCGGCTGGGACTTGGTAAACCGGCAGAGAGTTAAGACAGATGGTTAAGGCAGACAAATAAGACAGATGGTTAAGTCAGATGATAACCCGACAGATGATAAGTCAGATGATAACCCGGCAGATGTTAAGTCAGATGATAACCTGACAGATGTTAAGTCAGATGGTAAGCCGACAGATGTTAAGTCAGATGATAACCCGGTAGATGTTAAGTCAGATGATAAGTCAGATGAGAACCCGGCAGATGTTAAGTCAGATGATAACCCGGCAGATGTTAAGTCAGATGATAACCCGGCGGATGTTAAGTCAGATGATAAGTCAGATGATAACCCAGCAGATGTTAAGTCAGATCACAACCCGGCAGATGATAAGCCAGATGGTAAGTCAGATGGTAAACCGGCAGACAGTTATAACCCAGCAGACAGAGTCGCCTGGGGTTAATAAGCCCAAGATGTTAGGAAGCCCATGAAGAGAAGTCATAATAGTTTAAATCTTAGTCCGAGATGGACTGTACATGTAACCCGCCCTTTCAACCTATATAAGGAGGGGCAGGGCACCCCAAGAGGGGAAAGGAATAATCTTAAGGTTAGACATAACTAGGAGAGCCAGTTTACAGTGACTCCCTCATGATGATAATGAGACCTAGCCACAAACAACATGTAGGGTTATTACCGGATGATGTTTCCCGGGGCCCGAAGCTGTCTAAATCCTTGTCTTGTGTGTTGATCCGCCTCGCGTCTCTCGATTCCGACCAACCCCTTCAAGCTACCGCATAGGTGCGTTGGCCTCACGACTAAGTCCTTTCAACGAGGACATCTGCCGCGACAATTCCATGACAGACGGGTTCCATTCTTTAGTACGTGTGCGATGTGATTTTATTTGTCCGCACACCATCTACGCTCTATCTACAGAGCATCAACATATATACTTAAAAAGACAGCATTGCATAACCAAATTAAGCATACAATTACACAAGTGACCACACACATAACATTTGTACACACCAAAGTAAGCAATTACATGCATACTAAAGTAGGAGAAACAAGGATCTAATCATCTACTTATTGTCGCGACGACACTTGCCATTGCTCTTCTTCCGGCTGGATCCCTGGCTGTTTTGGGGAAGGAGGCACTTCCTCATGTCAACGATCCGCCTGTACATGTCATAGCTCGTGTATGCCTCCTTGGCCGCGTACACGACATGAGCTTTGTCGAGTTTCTCCATCCAGGCCGAGTGCCAGGCACGCTTGTCCTTGTTGCACGAATCCTTCATGTGTTTGTAGTAAGGGTCGATGATGGCCTCATCGAGGTGAACTAGTGAGTCCTTCGCATGCTCCTTGCTGCCCCAGATCTTGTATTGGCCCTAGATGTCGACAAGATTCTGGCAGGCGATGCCCGAACTCTCGAGCGCCTTTACATCATTGGTGATGTCCACCGTAGCGAACATGTAGTGGGGGCTATTGACAAACCTGGCGAAACACTCGCAAGGCCATGTGGCCAGGTAGTAGTGGTAGACGAGGACGTGGTGGTGCACGCACATCTGAGCGATGGTGACCTCGGGACGAGACCCGACACGAGCGCGGGTGTACTCGAGGTCGAACCTGACCACCTTGTACTTCTCCTCGGCAAGCAACAGCTCCATGATGTGGATGGAGTGCTCCACCCGGACGGGATCGTTGGTGTACACCACCGAGAGGTCCATGAACCTTCTATGGGTGTCCACCACAGTACGCATGGTGAACTGCTGCTCGTCATCGGCAGCTGCTCGGAGCACCGTTGAAGCCGCGCATGATACCCTCTAAGAATTTCTTGTGGTGGGTGTGCTTCTTGCAATGGTGGGGCGCGATCGAAGGTTGAAGAAACACAAGGGTAGGTTAAATGGCTGCTGTAATAAATGGGGGACAGTTGACCTGTAATCGTCACATCTTGTCACGGCGTTCATAGCGGAGGATTCCAGAATCCAGTGCACGCTTGACAACACCGCACCCCAGGCGTGGGCTCGAAGAGGCGCCAAATGTATCATCAGTGAGCCTGTTCCCGCGCTACCGTGGTGTTTACCACGCAAGCTTCCTGCCCGGCTAGTTTGGCCGCGCGTCGGCTAGAAGAGGGACAAATCATGGGCGTTTATTGGCAAAAAGCTTTGTAAAAACAAAGTGTGTGGAATGACTTCGGTCATAAGTTTACCCTTGCGTGATGAGGTCAAATTTACACAGAAGGGTGATGATGGACACTCGAGTGCAATAATTAATTCAGCGCTCTCTGATTGCGGGGTGGAAGAAACCAAGCGTATTGCAATAATGTCGAAGATCGTAGTCGAGTTAGCTATACAGATCGTGTGCTATGCGATCGACAAGGTAAAATGATTTGAGAATGGTTAATAAAATCTAAGACCATTGCATATTAAAGTCAAAATAGTGCTTGCAATATACGAGTCTCATACGATGCCATTTCAACGATTGTACCACAAAATCTTGAAATGTTACAAGGTTCAATTCCAGAGTTATATGGCTCAAATTCGAAGATTACAAGGTTCAAACTGATCTTAGAAATGAAATTCAGCTCATCAGCTGCGAACGCTCGCGCTGATGCGCTGAACATGGATATCAGAGAGGTTCAAACTAATATCACCGCTTCTAAATCCGGCTTCAAAACCTCACAATTTTTGCAAAGGGGTCAGCCATTGAAAAGTGATGTATGGGGTTGACCCAATGACTTTCGATTACTCTATCATCTGAAGTTCCAAAATGAAATTCAGCATATTTGGAGCCTACTCCATTCTGCCGCAGGCGCCGGCGCTGATCAACAGACCATTCGTTTTTGCAAAATAAATGTAGGGCAAACCTCATTTCCTTCAACACCCTTGCACTGAGAACAAAGAACCTGGCGAATATAATCTCCGGTAAGGTCCCTCGGTAGGAGTTCAAAGTAATTTTTGAGAGATGCAGATCTAGGCATTCGATGTGATTGTTATATTGTCTCACATTATCCACCACGGGGCCTAATCTTATCTGCAGAAAAAGAAAACATTTTAGTGCCTATATGCAGTTTTGAACATTACTACAGGCCTAGCTATTTGGTTTGTAGGATTTGTAAAATGCACTAACATCCCATCTTCGATCTGACATGATTAACATGGGCATTTGATTACATTCTAGAAAAATGTAGCCTTCTTCACAAGTGGTTGGAGTGGATGAAAAGTTCCCTAAGAAAACTAGTACAGATGAATCCAAAGGAGAAATGCTTATTGATTGTAACCATATGGATCGAGCAACCAATATCGGGGGGCATGTATGTACTAAAATCCTCCAAAAGAACCTTCAGAAATCATAGTACATTATCATTGTAAACTTGGAAAAAGGTGTCACAAATTGAACTCCCTTATGGTTAACATTTAACAGGAAAGGAACATCACCTCGATATATAGCTTCTCCAGTACGAAAAGCATCTCAGAAGCCCGACAACTTGCTCCAGATCGAGCCCGATAGATTCTAGTGCCAAGACCTTCACTGTCTGCGATTTCAGGTCAAGCTTGTCGGAATCATTTTCTGAATGATGAGACGAACAAACATCTTCAAAATTAGAAATAATGTTAATTTGTAGAAGGAGAGGTAGAAAGGCGGCTGTTGTACACGAGCAGGTGTGGATCCAATAACAAGTTTGGAGTATTTGTCGACGAGTAGCCCACCACCGCCAATTTCAAGCAGAAATGACATTGATTCTTGTTGGACCTTCTTGATCAACTACAAGTAATCTCTCAAGTGCAGGTGTGTCATGGATGACAATACCGTGGTCCACCTTTTTTGATGTATTCCTTCCGCTACTACAACACACATAAATAGTCCGGAGAGTCATGGAGGTGATGTGGAAGGTACTTAACCCATTGATCGCCTGAAGATGAAGGTACTCGAGTGCAGTATAGTCACGGAGTAGGCGCTCCATGTCACCCTTTGAGAGGCAGACGACAACGAGCTCGAAATGCTTCAGTCGTGGTAGAATAAGAGCGGGCGCGTCATTAAGGGACGGGAAATGGCAGTTCCTAAACTTGGCGACGTGCAGCGTGGGCGCGAGGCGGAGTGCGGACGTTGGCAGCAGCCGCATATGCCCATCATCAAAAGTGAGCTCCTCGAGCTGATCTATGGCGAGGGATCGGAACCAGTCGTCAAGCTTGGCTCGGTCCTTGCCGTTGCAATGGAACTTGCCCATTCTAAGGCCTTTGGTTGGGCCAAGGTGACTGCCGAGGATCTTGGAGAACGCATCCAAGCTTTTGTGATAGCCATGGCAGAGCTCGTGGGTGTCGATGAGGTCGAGAGGACTAAAGTTCCATAGGGGGCGCCACCGTCGGGAAAGGAGGGTTGTCCGCGCCCCATATTTGATTGGGAGGAGGGAGATGATGACTCTCAACATATCATCGGGGAGGCTGCTGATTAAGTCTAGGCTGCCGGAGTCGCTATGCAGTTCTAGCTCGCCCTGCCTCCGCTTGTTTGCAGCCCGTTCTCCACCTCCGAGTCTCCTTGCCAGTGGCGCTTCGATAGAAATGGGAGTACAGGAATATTTAGTTAAAACAGGGCAATAGAAAAGTGTATTGGTAACTAGAAGTTATTAGGTAGGAATATAGTAAGAAAAGGGAATAACAATTGGTTGCTTAAATACTACACAATTCATTTGACATTGCTGGGTATGTCAACAAATGCAGATAGTTGAAAAGAAAACTTACTTCGAACAAAGTCTGGACGGATGATTTTGTCGGGGAAGTTAGCATATATCTCATGACCAGGCCCTTCTATGTGCAGAGCAATTTTAGTGCCAGCTTTCAATACATAAAACTTTGCAATTTCATTCCAAAAGCCAGTGCCAAAATAGGAGTCACCACGTTCATCAAGTCTTACAAAGAGCAACGATTGTAAATCCATGGTTTGTGTGCGATGACATTCGTGGAGCCTTGATGTATGTAAAGGGAAAACTTGTGCACTACATAATCTGTTGCATAGTGAGGGATGTCCTGCAGAAAATGGTAGGATTGTTAAAGAAAATATGGTAACATGCAAATATGGGCCCAAATTGAAAGAACTGTACATCAGTTGAAATCAAAGGACAAAAGTCTATAATTAAACAGATAGGGTAAACATGATGTCATGGAAATATGACAGTAATCGAAAGAACAATACATCATTAATTTGCCTAATATAGAAATAAGAGGGGGGGGGGGAATCCCCTTTGACGTATATGGTGCATGTGGCACCTTTTATCCAAATGTAGCAACATTTAGAATATGTTCAGGAAAGTAGGCCATGCCAACCGATTTAGGGTGAGATTGAACATACCGCGCGCATCCTCAAGTTATCTGGTACGATGAGATTGAATCTCTGGCGGCGGTCGCCAAGTCCTAAAGTGTCGATGCACTGAACATTCTATGAGTGAAAGAAAACCCTCAAATCAGCTTGAATAAAAATGAATTCACGTCGATTCCGCCGGGTGATTAACGGAGGCAGATGAACTGGGATAAGAGATTAGATAATATCTCATTAAATTAGTTACCTTGTCGTCCATGAGAAGAACCCTCAGTACGGCAGATTCCCCAACCGAGCGGAGCAGGGTCGACCACGAGCAGCGTCGAGAAAGACGATGGCGATAGGCGGCGGCAAGCAGAAGTGACAAAATGCGGTGGGCTTTGCCGGTAGCCTGGCGGCGGCGGCAGGCGTCGAGCTAAGTGTTTGCCGCCGCGATAGGTGGTGCCATGGCATAGACACGGAGGAGCTTGTGCAGGTGTGAATGGGGAACGTACTGGAGGGGCCGAGGGGGTGGCGGGCGGGGTGAGGGTTTTTGTGACGTGGGGATGGTGAGGGTTTTCTGTCCCACAAAGAATTTTGGGGGCGATGGTTTGCTAGAGCGAACTGTGTGTGATTGACGCAGCAGGCAAAATGAAAGTCATTGCACACTATTCCAATTTTGGGAACTGTGTGTGATTGACGTACTACCTCCGTCCTGGTTTACTGGTCCCCCGTTGTAATTTTTACAAAAATTTGGCGAAATATTTAACATATTCAGACATAGATAATAAGCGTACACGTACATAAGCATAGTTCAACCATAAATACATAGTTCAATCGTCATTAAGCATACTCAAACGTACATAGTTCGATCCATCCCACATCTCATCTCACATGCGGCCGGCACGATCCTGAAGCTTCTCCAGGTACTCGTCGTACACGCGGTGCACCACGCTGCGAGAATACTTCTGCTTGAAGGAGCCAACGACCCGTCCTCTTGCATGCGCCAGAACACTTAGATACGCGTCATGAATCTTGTGGTTGCAAAATGGGCATCCATAGCTGTTGTTCCAGGTCCTAATACGCCTGTTATGCATTCCCGCATAAATCTCTCTCGGGATTCACCTCTTGTACCTCCTCTGGGCATCTTCATCCTCACTATCCACATTGTTAGACAGCACCTATACAAATAGTAAAACAAATTTGGCATCAAATCACTGATTACATGCCGTGAAGTAGGATTAGGAATTTATGGCTATTCATTTATACATATCTAGAGATTATGGTTCGATTTTTAAGCACGATGCTCTATGTACAGACCAATCTTGAAGAAAATAATGGCACAAAGATATGTAGGTCATTCAAAATCAATTGTTAAGTCCTGGCTAGGAATTATTAGCACGAACACTAACCCTAGTCCGATTACTAGAAAAAATCATTTCCACAGATGAAACAACTAATCACTTATCACCTGTACCATTCAAACAATCAATACACTACACGGATCTAACGAAACTTACTCAGATTTCATGGATTGGGAGAACATAACCACAAGATTTCTATTCCAAAAAGGGGGAGGCGGGAGTAACCAGAGAAACCCTATTATCTATTTGACACATAAATGGGTATAGATGACTAACCAGCAGTCCGTTGTCATTGGAGTCGTCGCCGGAGTGGTCGTCGGAGTCGTCGCCGGAGTGGTCGTCAGAGTCGGTGTGGAACTCCGCCTCCGGCTGTGGAAGCTCGACGCCGTCGACGACGTCAGGGTGCAGCGATAACTCGCTGGCGGTGACGGCAACCTCTGTCTCCATCTCCACGCCGTGCTCCAGTACTTTAGCACCCCAGCGTCGCCACTCCCTCTGATGGGGCGCTTCAGCGGCATCCTCATACACTGACGGCTTTGAGGAGTGAGAGCGGCGTCGAGATGCAAGCGGAGAGAGAGGATTGTGTGTGCGTAGCGAGGATGGGGGTGCGGCCGCTCGGGCGCACCATTAATATGGAGTAGTGGGAGTTGTGGGAGAGAGGCGGGCGGCGGTCAAATCAATGGCTCGCCTCCCGGTGAGCCTGCGCACCAGACTGCTGGCATGCCTACCAAAGTTTCACACAGCTACTCGCACGCCTCCCGATGACACTGCACAACAAGCACGCCTCCGTCAATTCACACACCTGCACGCACGCCTCCCTGTCGGCGGACTGCTCGCATGCGTCCCGTCAACTCACGCCTTGCAGACGCCACACGGAGCAAGGGCGGCACGTATATTGTTTTTCTATTTGGATGATTAATGTTGCCGCTTTATTGCTTAACCGAAGCATGGCACGTATCTATTGTTGGTCTAACGCTCATGGTTCGAATAAATAATTCGTTTGGGATATTGGTTCCCAATTATTAATAATCTCCCGTCTGTAATTAGATAAAGATTACATCAAAACTGGTCTCAAATTTGACAAAAAAAGTACAATGCCACTTTGTATTGGTGTCAATATGACAACATGATAAGTTTCATGAGCTTCAAATAGGTTTTGGATGTACTAGAATTTAAAAATCAAGATTCTCAATGTTTGAAATTTGTTGCACAGGGAGTAAACATGCATCCAATGAGACACATGTGTTTTTGCAATCCATTTAGGTGCACTGTCATGTGTGCATGTAGCTCAAATTTGATTTTTGCACATTATACCCATAGAAAATCAATCAATCAATGTACTAAAACGTCTTAATGACCTCTGTGATTTTTTTGACATTAGAAGTCCCTCCTTTGGTAACATGTATGTTCACCGTGGATAATTAATTTAACATGCATCGTAGTTGCGGTTGATTCGCGGTGTGTGTGTGAGTATGTGCGTCTGGGGGTGGCGGGTGGCTCGCAGTACACTACGAGTTGTGAGCCACTGTGTGGGTTGGCCGTTTTGTTAGGCAGGCTGGTGCCACATCAGAGTCCTGAAAACGTTATTTAAAACATTGCACAACCCTCTCATACATAAATGTTTTGGCCACATGCAGTCGATGGTTGTCCTACACGACACTCGATACTCGTGTGAGACGCTTTCTGTGGGCCCGCGAGGTCGTCGTCCATCACATTGACAAGCAGGCAGCAGTGAGGGTAATTTGACTAGCAAGGTAGAATCCTTTTTGTTTGTGTTATGGTGGTATATAGTACGCGACGAAGAGGTGGGAGGGGACTAGCATATATACTATATGTATGCGTCCGTGAACAAGTACACCTCACTCAATGTCAGGACTTTTTGGTTACCGATGCACGTGCCACATCAAAATTGTGAAATTGGTTATTCAAACATCACACAACACCTTTTTGGGCCACATGCATATATATCCTAGCTAGGACACTCACGTGTGACGCTTCCATCTGTGGGCCCATAAGGCCATCATCGATGCATGCATGCATGCATCACTTTGACCTACATCGGGAGAGGTTAATTAATGTCACCATCGATGAGGATTATTTTGGGTTGTACATATATTACGGCAGGAGCATATAGTATGCGGTGAAGGGGGGGGGGAAGGGGACCATCATATGTAGTACGCTTGATATGAACCTCGCTCTGTGTGGGTGTATGGTTTATGGTTTTTGAGGCATGTGGCACATCAAAGTTGTGCATTTTGGGTATTCAACATATGTTTGTTTGGCCCACATGCAAAGCGGTGGTGGTTGTCCTCTCGCACCCACTTAAGCGGTTATCAGCGATATCGATGCTTTCCATCTGTGGGCCCGCTTGGTCCATCACTTCTTTTTGCCTGACAACAAGAGAGGTTAATTTGACTTAGCAGGGGATTATTATTTTTGCTCTGGGATGACATGCATGATACACTTTGAGCACACTCACATGCATGTGTACGCATGAATCCCTCCCATCGAGTCGAAGAGGCTAGTACATCGACACCATCATGAATCGATCTCGCTTTGTGTGGGGAGCTAGTGTATGATTTTTGACACACTCGCCAGATCAATGTTGTGTATTCAAACATGCATGCACGCATCACCTCCATAAATATGCATGCAGTGGTTGCCTTCAAACGATACACTCCCTCGCGTGGTTATCGGCGACAAGCCTATATATTCATGGGCCCGCGTGGACATCCATGATCACCTTGACCAACAACAAGATAGGTTACCATGGCGGATTCTTCATTTGGTTCGTGTTGTCGTAGTATAGGTCATGGTGAGATTCAGACCTAATTAAGTTTGAGCGCATATACTATGCACGCATGCATGCATATATGAATCCCCGTCGTTGGCTTGAAGTGTGGAGTAACATACATATGCATCGTCAACCTAACCCTCACTCAGTGTGGGGATTTCTAGTTTGAAATCATGGTGCCACATCAAAGTTGTTCCATTGTTACTCAAAAACACACCTCTCCATACATATGTTTGGGCCACACGCATGCAGTGGTTGTCTTCGGGGACTAGCTACTTGCGTGATTATTGGCGAGCTAGCCCACCTCTGGGGTCGCATGGACGGCCATCACTTTGACCAACAACAATAGAGAGGTTGTACAACCAAGGTGGATTATTTTTTGTCCGTTTTACGATCCATCTTGGTGAGATATATGCCTCTCTGGCCCGCCGACTGAAAGTGTGTGTGTGGGGAGGGGGGCGGGTTGCTACATCGCACTTTGCTAGGTGCAACTCGGTTGGGGGGCATGCATTCATAGCTTAATTAGGATTCCCTTCATGGCGACACGAGGGGGGGGGGCCTGCTAGCTAGTTCGCACTTTGCTAGGTGAACCTCGGTTGGGGGGGAGGTGGGCATGCTCATAGCTTAGGATTCCCTTTGTGCCGACACAAGGGGGGCTGCTAGCTACTTCGCACTTTGCTAGGTGAGCGTCGGCTGGGGGGCATGTGCATTCATAGCTTAGGATTCCCTTCATGCTGACACGAGGGAGGGGTGGCTGCTAGCTACTTCGCACTTTGCTAGGTGAACCTCGGTTGGGGGGGGGGGCATGCATTCATAGCTTAGGAATCCCTTTGTGCCGACACGAGGGAGGGGGGGCTGCTAGCTCTACTTCACACTTTGCAAGGTGAACCTCGGTTGGAGGGCATGCATTCATAGCTTAGGATTCCCTTCGTTCTGACACGCGGGAGGGGGGCTGCTAGCTACTTCACACTTTGCTACGGTGAACCTCGGTTGCGGGCGGCATGCATTCATAGCTTAGGATTCCCTTCATGCCGACACGAGGGAGGAGGGGGCTACTAGCTACTTCGCACTTTGCTAGGTGAACCTCGGTTGAGGGGGAGGGGGCATGCATTCATAGCTTAGGATTCCCTTCGTGCCGACACGAGGGGGTGGGGGTGGGGGCAAGCAATACCGTGCGCTTTGCGAGAGAGGTGCCACATCAAAGTTGCATTTGGTATTTTAAAATCAAACCACCCTTTTGATACATAAATTTGGTCCACATGCAAGTGTGTTCGTGTTCTGACCCTCTCCTATGTCATTTTTCACCAAATGTATGAACATTAGACAAGTCGGATGATGCAACAGATGCGGTTCACTCAAACTAACAGTGTGCCACGCCGGTGCACCTATTACGCACACATCCACACATTACATTGGGCTCCACGAGGCTCCCCCTCTCAAAAATATCTGCTTGCCTCGAGGGTTTTTCTGTTTCAGAACACACGGTTGTTATCTCCGGACCATGTGCAATGTTTCTTGTTCCCAATCCCGCCTGCATCGAAAATATCTGCCCGCCTCGAGGGTTTTTCTGTTTCATAACACACGGTTGTTATCTCCGGACCATGTGCGATGCACTATCATCAAAATTTTCATTAGCCCGGCATTTCACTCCCGCGTTTGACTCCCGCGTAGTAAAATTTTCAGTACCCGCGTCATTTCCTCAAACACCCCCCCTCCACACACACACACACACACACACACACACACACACACACACACACACCAAAACCTCCTCGGGCGCGCGCGCACACACACACACACATGCTCCCTCGCTCGAAACCCTAGCAAGGCCGCCGCCGCCGCAAGGCCTCCATTGTCAACATCTGTCGGTTTGCCCGTGCAGCTTACCCACCGATCTCCATACCCAGGTCGCCCTGAGTTTCTTAGATGACACCTGCCAAACGCCCGCTTTCCCACAGATCACCATCCCCATCCCCCACTCCAGAGCGTCGCAGCCTAAGCCCGGCTACGCTTCCCATGGAGCTCGAGGAGTGACTGGCCCAAAAGACGTGTATAGCGGTCTCTTCGCCTGACGTCGCCAAGGAAGCTGACGACCTTTACTGGTGGCAGGCACTCAAGCAACGGGCTATAGTATGCAGGCATGTCTCGTCCGCCGGCTACGACATCGAGGTCATCGACAGCGATGCCCTAAGGCGGGATGTGTCACAGGTTAAGTGGCCCACCCCAACCGCTTGGGTTCAACCGCCGTCGATCTCATCCATGGCCCCGCCGCTGATCTCCGCTAGCTCGTTGTCAACAATTTGCCATTCTACGTCGCCATCGAGCCCCTTTTGTCATTTCTGAAGGACACATCCTGCGACGCTGGCTTGGGATCCACAGCTTCCAAGTCAGACCTCATCGATGGCAACCACGAGGAGGGCACCCTCTCCGGCTCTTCCAAGGGGAAAGAGCCCATCTGCTCTTCCAAGGGGAAAGCGCACGTCGCGACATCAGGGAGGGCACCCTACTGCCGTGCCCTTCCAAGGGAAGGAGCCCATATGCGACAACATGGAGCGCATCCAGGGTCCATGCTCTTCCCACGGGAACGAGCCCATCCGTGGCAAGTGAGGAAACCCATGATTTGTTTTGTCGTGCCTCTTCACAGGGGGAAACCCATGATTTGTTTTGTCGAGTCCCTTTTGTAGTGTAGTGAGAATATGTCCAGTTTTAATTGCTATATCTGGTTGTTTGCAGTATGCCTTGTTTATTTCAGTTGTTCACAATGTGATTCTCTATATGTGCAATTATTTATTGTGCAGTACATTTCATCAATCCAGTTTTAAACACACCGATAGGAATGCATATATTTGCTTGCTATTAAGCCTGTTATAGCTAGCATATGCCTTTTTAAAGTTTTTTTATTGTTCGGTTGTTTGTAGTTAGCATATGTTCAGTTTCAAATGCTATCTTTGGTTGTTCGTAGTATGCCTTGTTTATTCCAGTTATTCACAATGTGATGTTCTATATGTGCATGTATGAACTGTGCAGTTCAATTTCATCAGCATGCAGTTTCAACAATACCACTATGAATGACTACATTTGGTTGTTGCATCTTGTAGTTAACACGCCTTTCCATTTTTATTTAACCATAACCGAGTGTACTTAGACCAAAGACAATACCGGTTTCAATGACCATGTTTGCTTGTTGTTAAATGTTAGGCCTGTTGCAGTTAGCACACCTTTCCACTTGTTTTGCTTTACTAGCATGCTTAAACCTCACTGCTGAAGCTATCTTTTGGAGATTATTTTATGCGCCATGTGTAATTTTGGTTGATGTTTAGCCTGTTGTGCTTAACATGCTTCTTGATGTACCTACACTGGACAATTTTGGGAACGACTGCTGTTTTCCATCGAGGTTAGTTTCATCCCATGGATTATATCTGCTCACTGTTCAGGATATCGGTAGCTGGTACCATATAGGCGGGCGGCTGATAAGGGACTAATCGGTGAATCGGACTTTTAACTGAATATATCTGCAACCCATTTTTCCTTAGGTTAACTAGGGTCATATGTAATATATCTGAGGCTACATAGCAACATGCACTGTACTTAATGTCTAAATATGCAATCCTAGGCTACATAGCAACAAGGAAGAGTGTTACATTAATGTTCTAATGATGTCTAGATATACGTAGAAGAGCAGCAGCAGCAACAGCAACAACACAACCCTGTTTGGATACTCAACTTAGCTAGAGGTTAGAGTTAGTTTCTAGCTCATTACTAACCTTGAACTAACTCCATCCAAAGAGTTGTTTGGATGGCAGGATTAGATTGACAATAAATGCACTAGGAGAACTAGCTCCAATTAGCACCTCTTGGGTTGGATACTAATTTTTTTGGGTGGTTCATAGATGCAACTAGCTCAAACTAGCCCTCATGTTTAGATATACTTTAGGGCTATTTGAGCCCGAACTAGCTCAAACTAATCAGAACCCGTGGATACAAAGAATGTATAATTTGTAAGAATGAACTAAACTCCTTCCGCCCATAATATAAGATGTTAATTCATCTAATATGTGAGTATATTGGATGTTATAAGATATTCCCTCCGTTCCTAAATATTTGTCTTTTTAGAGATTTCAAATGGACTACCACATATGGATGTATATAGACATATTATAAAAGAGTGTTGTACTACATCATTGTGCGATTGCTGTTTAGCTTCTAATATTAACTTGGCGCTTTTAGGTACATATGTCATTGGTAAAGATCCGCGTTTCGACCCTTTCTCCGTATGGGGCAATGAGATATCGATGAACCAGCATCAAGTGAGGAAGCTGATAAAGATTGTTAGTAAAATGGGTCCAAAGATGGCAATTAAACTATTGGTTTAAACTTTATCCAAGACAACAAAGAAGCTGCAGGATGGTAAGTAAGAACTCCGCAGCCTTCTTTTTACTGCCCATAATGAGTTGTGTTAGATGACAATGTCTGAATCTTTTTCCTTTGCAGTGGTTGCCAAAGCAGTTTACTCAAGATTACCTCTCAAACTACATGATTGGTGGGCATGCAAAGGTTAAAGTATTTCTACCAGAACACGATGGTTATCTGGATGTTTTCTTGAAGACCATGAAGGATGGGTGGTCGGCCATCACAAGGGGTTGGACTAGAGTCGTGCGTGCCTTCTGCATGGAGGAGGGCACAATATGGGCATTCCGCTTCACCTTGTTCAGCAACCAGAATATATTTCGCCTCTTTCTTTACCGTCTTTAATAGTAGAAGTATAAAAATGTGGTTCATCATTCTTTATTTGGTTCTTATGTAATTCTTGAACATATGTACCTATGAATCGAATAATGCATTGGTTGTTTGAACCTGATGGATATGAATAAAGATGTAGCATACATTCAAATTCAAATCTGGTACAATTTGGGAAAGCAGCAATTAAATTACAGTGAAATTACGCTCTCCAGGTTGTTACGTCACACACGTTTGGTAAAACACAAACATTTGTGATATGCACCATAATCCGAGATGGTTCACAGAGAGGAAACGTGTGCAAGCATGCACACGGTTACCATTTGCAAAGCGTGTGCGATGTCAGACAATATCACAAACGGTGCGGGCAAACTAAACGTCTGTGTTAGTTGCCTTATCATACACGATTCACAACCATGAATTGTTTTTGATGAAGCATGCATCGTAAATGTTGCACCACAGAATAGCGTGTGCGATAGTTGTCATGTACGATGATGTTACGACGGTCCGACATTTCGTAATCCTGTCCGACACTCGTACGATGATTAGCTGATCTTCTTAATGGTGAACCGTTTGTGATGGACCGTGCATCATACATGTTCTATAATAGTGAACCATTTGTGATGGGCCGCGCATCGTAAACGTAGCACCACAGAATACCGACTGCGATGGCAATGCGAGCAGAAATGAGTAGGAGTACTTGTCGGCGTTCTCGGAACGGGGGTACCCAGACTTGCCTGCCTGCGGCCTGCGGCGTGGCTCAAGGGGTGGCCCAGTACGGCCCATATTCATCAGCACAAGCTCAAGACCCTCGCGAGGTGCCAAGCCTCGCGGGGCGGACCACAGGAAGCTTCCTCAGGCACGGCCTCGTCAGGCTGGCTCGCGAGGAGGCGGAGAGATCAAGGCAGGGTACCTCACGAGGTGCCCATGACGCAAGCCATAACGACCAAGGGCGCCAGGCGGGCGCCAGCCTGCGCAGTGTCCACATTTCCTCTTTGGTGCAAAGGGGGCAAGCGTAGGCGAGAGTATCAAGCAAAGGCATCCGTTTCGGTGCAACAAGACCAAGACCGTCGCAACGGCAGGAAGGAGGTCATCGTGGAGCCCAAGCCGGCCACCACGAGCCTTTGACAAAGCGAGGACCAACTTTAGTCAGGATAAGTGTACTATATGTTCTCCTTCAAAATGGCCAATTGTTGGCGCCCTTCCCGCTCAATATTTGGGAAGAGGCCCAGGGCCTCCGCCTATAAGTAGAGCTAGCCACCACAGTAGAGGCATCGGATCTTAGCTTGGTCCACAGTAGGGAGAGGAACGATCCGGACACCTCCTCTTAGCTTGATCCAACCCGATCGAGAGCCTAGCCACAAGAACACCTCACCCTCGCGAGGCTGTTCTTCCTTGTATTGTTCATCATCAGCCCAAGAGGCAATCCACCACACCACACACTAGAGTAGGGTGTTACACCACAATGGTGGCCCGAACCAAGATAAACCTTGTGTCTCTTCCGTTGTTCCTTTGGTAGTTTAGATCCTAGCGAGGCGACGAGGTGCAGGTAGGTAGGGGTGAGATCTCTGCGTGCACCCTGTAGTTCGAACCTAGAGGGTCTGCCGGAACCCGAAATCCGACATTTGGCGCGCCAGGTAGGGGTGCACCGGAATCCGTCTTCCGCCGCCCTGTTCTTTGCCGCCCATCGCATCCATGTCAGACGCTCGTCGGGCCCGCGCCCAGCGCCGAGCCGCTCTCGCTACCCGCGTCACCCTGACGGCCCCCATCGGCGGCCGCCCCCGCCGTTCCCCGTCGGCTGCCGTCAACGCCGCCACCGGCCTGGCGGGGAACAAGCAGCAAGCATCGTCCCAGCATCCGTCCATGAGACGAGATGGCTGTACCGCTACTCCTTCGCTCGCCCCAGCTGGTTCTTCGTCTCGCGCGCTCCGCGCGCCCATAGAGGCTCGGGCCACGCTCATCGCAGCAAATGAGCTCTTGCGCTACCGCCCTGTCTACGACGTCTACGAAGAGTGGCTCGACCGCGTCGCCGAGCTTGTCCTCGCCGCATGGGGCTCCCCTGCGCTGTCCTTCTCGCTGCACCGTGCCCCGCCCTGCGCGGGCGATGAAGCTCCAGGGGCGCCTCAGCCGCCTCCCCCTCAAGAAGGCGCCCTGGCCCCAAGGCGCGTGGCCCCTGGGTGGAACCCACTCCGTCCGGCACCAGCGCAGCAAGAGCAAAGCTGTCAGGAGGTCCCTCGCCCCCAAGAAGCTGCCCGAGTGCTCCCTGCCGGCCGCCCGTCACGATCAAGGCCCTGCTTCCAAAGACGTCAAGACCCCACGCTGCTCCCAGCGGCAGTGCATGGGGACCCGCAAGACCAGGCTCTTCGTCCCCAAAGGCCCCCCGTGGCCACAGCAGGCTGCCGTGCCTTCACCACCGAGCTGCGTAGCGTCGCGTGGCCCGGCAAGTTCAAGCCAGACCTGCCTCCTCGCTACGACTGCACGGCCGACGCAGCGGAGTTCCTCCAGCTCTACGAGCTGGGCATCGAAGCCGCCAACGGGGACGAGAAGGTCATGGCGAACTGGTTTCCCATGGCACTCAAGGACGGGGCCCGCACCTGGCTCCTGGCACGATCTCCTCCTGGGACGAGATGCGCACCCGCTTCATCGCCAACTTCCAAGGTACTCGTGACCGGCCTCCTGCCGTGAGCGACATGCACCGCATCAAGCAGCAGCCAGGGGAGACCCTACAGAAGTACATCCAGCGCTTCAACAACACACGCCTCAAGATTCCCAAGGTGACCGAGGAGGCCATCATCTCAGCCTTCTCCGACGGTGTGCATGACGTCAAGATGAAGGAGGAGCTGGCGATGCAGGAAGATCTGTGCACATCCTTGGAGTTGTTCAACTAGGCGACTGGCGCGCCAGGCTGAGGAAGGACGCCTTTCCCTCCTTGAGCTGCCAGCCGCAGACCCAGAAGAGAAGAAGCCCAAGGCCAAGGACGTGAAGCGCAAGGGGGCTACCGTGTTCGCGGCAGAACCAGATACCAAGCGAGGCAGAGATCAGCCCGGGTCTTCCAAGGGCAGCCGATACTGTGTGTACCACGACCTCCACACCCACAACACCAACGAATGTCAAGAGCTCTGAGCCGTGCGAGAAGGGAGAATCGGTCGACACCCCGACCGCAACGATCGAGGCTACGGCCGAGGAGGAGGAAGAAACGCAGGATGCTGGGAAGACCGTGGCCCACGCCAAGGGTGGCGTGACCAACCTCGCGAGGATCGCTGGCAGGATTAGCCTCGCGAGGGAGGCTGGAGGGATCAGCCTCGCGAGGATCGCCCGCAAGGAAACGTAGGCCTCCCTCCTCTGCCGCCGCAACCAAGGAGAAATGAGGACCATCATCAGGACAAGGGGGCTGGGGGCTTCTAGGAGCCGCGCGCGATCGCTTGTATCCTGGGCGGAGCTCAAGCCCCAGCCTCTCAGCGCATCTTCAAGAAGTTCGCCCATGAAGTGAATGCAGTCCTCCCCAAGCTCGAAGCCACGCGCCCTCTCAGGTGGTCAGCGTGCGCCATCACATTCAGCTCAGCGGATCATCTCAAGTGCGCGGCCACAGCCGGAGTCCTCCCGATGCTTTATTCCCCAATCATCAGCAACGTGCAAGTCACCAGGACCCTCATCGATGGCGGAGCAGGGCTCAATGTCCTGTCTGTAGAGACATTCAACAATCTCCAAGTGCCTTACAATCAGCTTCAGCCAACCAAGCCTTTCTCTGGAGTCACCGATGGCTCCACAGTTCCGATTGGGCAGGTCCGCCTCCCTGTCACCTTCGGGGCGCGCGACAACTACCGCACCGAGCTCATCGACTTCGATGTCGCCCACATTCGCCTGCCATACAATGCCATCCTCGGGTACCCAGCTCTGGCCAAGTTCATGGCCATGACTCATCACGGCTACAACGTCCTCAAGATGCCAGGAAGCGGCGGAGTCATCACGGTGCCTTGTGAAGAGAGAGACGCAGTGTGCTCCCTGGAGCGAGCTTTTCAAGCCGCATCACTTGAAGACCCGGACCGTAGGAGCGGGAGGCTCCCCGAGACTGCTCCCAAGAAGAAGAAGACATCGCCAGGCCCGACCCCTCGGGAGGCAGGCCGCTCAGGGTCCGTGCCTGTTCAGGGTGCACCTCCATCTGTCGCATAGGAAGGCGCGCCCGGCGCCCTCCTCAAGCAAGGCTCCGGGGCTCTCTCCTGGAGGGCCACCAACCTTGCTAAGGTCACGAGGGAGGCGCTTGGGCACCACTTGGAGGCGTGTTTCAAAGCATGTTTCCCTCAGGAAGGAGCGAGGCAAGGAGGGCCAAACCCTCAGGAGTTCGTCAGCCAGATCATTCAGGAGCTGTAGGAGTCAAGAGTCATGAGTGGCAGCCGCCGCTTACCCGCCGTAGCTCCCCATCCAGGCAAGGATGGTGGGCTGCGCGTCTGCATCGACATACCAGGGCTCAACCGAGCCGCCTCTCAGGAGCGCCTCTGGCCCTCACGCGTGGGGTGCTGCGAGGGTCCACCCCACAGCTACGTTCGCATGCCCTAAGGCGTGCCGAACGCGGCCGCCACGCGCCAGCGCCTCATGGGGAGCATCCTGGAGGCTCAAGAGGCTAGGCGTTCCGCAGTCCTGGCAGAGATGGAGATGGTCCGCGAGGAGCCACCAGTGCCTCCGGAGCCTCCCGAGGCTCCTGGGCCTGGGGGCTCGTGAAGATCGGCTTTAGCAGCCACGACGTCTGCTACTTCAGCATCCCATCGTCTTCAACATTATCAGGTGACATCCTTCAAGTTTCGTTTCCAGCTGGGAGCGCCCCCCCGGGCTGCATCATTCCCAGGCCGCGTGGGTCCGTCCCTGCAGCGTCTATCCCTTTTACTTCATATTCCTAGCTTACCTTATCGGGGGCGCCCCTCGGGCTGCATCATCCCCAAGCCACTCGGGCCAGACCCAGCGGCATGTACCCCTCTAGCGTTTATTCGGGTCGTGCGTTCGACCCATCATGATTGTTATTTGATGCATGTCCACGGCACCCCTTCTTCCTTCATGCCGGCCGCTTGCACGTTAAAGGGGGGGGTACCTGAGCATCGCGACTCAGGGGCTCTTACTGGACCCCGGGCCGCTCACCTCCTGGCCTTGTCCACGGCATCGTGACCTGGCATACTAGCGACGGTTGAGACCCGCTCGAGGGCCGGGACCCGAGGACGTAGAGCGTCGGCATCTAACCAAATTTGCGGTGAACACGTCATAAGTTAAGGCCTGCCAGCGCAACCCGCCTTGAGGTAGGGCCCGTGAGTCCAGCTGGCTCACGGGTGCCTAGATACACCTCGTCGTGCCCTACCGTGCCAGCCACGTGTCGTATGGGATGTACACGCCCGGGGTCCTCCGGAGGGGAGCCCCTCCCACGCACTGATGGAAGCACCATGCTCCGCTGGGTGGACGACATCGCCGAGGAGCGGCTATGCCCGTACACATACGGAAGCGCTATGCTCCGTGCTGGTGATAAACAACTGAGGGTGGCCCCCGGCCGCGTCAACCTCAGGGAGCCCAGAGCTCAATGTCTGGCCTCATCGCAACGCCTCCCCTCGGGAGTGCTGCGCGAGGGCTGAGCACGGGCTACGCCTGAGTCACGCCAGACGCGACGCCACCCACCCAGCCCCTCGGGCCTGGTTCGTCGCCACGCCCCTCCCGGCCGGAGCCAAGGTACGAAAGGCTGTTTGAACGTCAAGGGGGACTCCTGAGCATCGCGACTCAGGAGCCTAACTGGTCACGTAGCCCCTCACTCCTTAGTTCCGAAAGGCTAACGGCGGTTGTGGTATGCGCGGGGCCGGGTTCTGCAGACGTAGAATGGTAAATCCACCCATACATCTCACCTCCCTACTTGCTGTTCATGCGCCAAGGGGGACTCCTGAGAATCGCGACTCAGGAGCCTAACTTGTCACGTAGCCCCTCACTCCTTGGTCCCGTCCTGGTTTCCGGTCGGGGCTAATGGCGGCTGAGGTATGCGCGGGGCCGGGCTCTGCCGGCGTAGAACATAAGCAAGTAGGAAGGAAAAGCGCAAATCTCAAGGAATTCAAAAGCAAATATTACAGTCCATAACTGTTGTCACAACACCAATTGCAAGTTTAAACGCCTCCCCGAGGCATGATGCATGTTGCACGAGCTGAAAGCAGAACAGGAGCCACAAAGGAGTCACTTGTTGATGGCGGAGCTGCGCGGGGCGGGTTCGGCTCGTGAAGCCTCAGGACCGGCAGCGCCTCGCTTCGGCTTGGTGCGGAAGGCCGGAACCGCCCGTGAGCCTCCGCTCGACCCTTCACGGCCTCGAAGCGGCAGCGGCAAGCTCGCCCGCTCACGGGCTCCAGCAGTCTGTCGAGGTCGGCGTTGGGATCGCGAAGGTAGGCGTGGGGTAAGGATGCGGCGTCGGCCTGCAGAAAAACGAGACCAGCGCCTCGGCCTCAGCCGTGGGGCCAAGGCCAAGGGTGACATCTTCAAGGGCACATACCAGGAAGGGAAGCAGCTTGGCAGGGCCGTCCTTGGCGCCGGCCAGCGGGCTTTCCAGGCCACTGTCATAAAGCGACCTCAGCAAGGTGCGAGCCTTCGCCTCCATCTCCGTGAAGGCCATGCGGCCTCGGCGAGGACCCACACCTTGCCGTCCAGCTTGACCCTCTTCGCCTCCAATTCCTGCTCCAGCGCACCCAAGCGGTCACGGCGCCGGTTAAGCTTGGCGTTCCGATCCTTGACAGCCGCCTCGCGAGCCTTCATGTCTTCCTCCTTCTCTTGGCGAATGCGGGCCTCCTTGGCAAGCTGGTCAAGCAGGCCCTACAGCTCGCTCTCCAGCGCCTTGCAGCGACCTCGAACATCGGCTGCCTCCCCCAAGGCGGCATCGCGAGCAGCCTACACCCCAAGGACGGCCTGCTTCTCCTCGTCGCAAGCCGTCGCGGCCTGAACCTGTGCCGCTCGAATCGAAGCGTTAGAGCGAACCCAGCCGGAGGCCAGCTCCAAGCGCCCAGCCACCAAGCGAGGGTCGGCGCCCAGAAGATCTTGCCGCAGCCGGTCCAGTTCAGCAGCAGCAAGATCCATGTCAGTGGGAGGAGTCGGAGAGACAACAGTTGGTGGAGTAGGAGGAGAGGACGGCAACGTAACCACAGCATCCTGAGGCGGGACCTTCTGCGCCCCGACAGCTGCGGCAGTGGCATCAGGCAAGGATACCTTGAGAGTCGCTTGGGCCATGGGGGCTGAGCTCGCCCCAGCTAGCTCCGCCAGGCCTTGCGAGGATGACCGGGCAGGAGAGGCTCGTGTCTTGCCGTCACCTTCTTTCGCGGGCAAAGGCACTGCCCCAGACGAAGCCTTAGGAGCTCCCTTCAGCTTCTTCGCCGCAGGCGCCAGCCTAGCCAAGGAATACAGATATCAAGACTCAACGATAAAGCAAGAAATAAAACAAGAATCAAGCACTTACTAGTCATTGCTCGCGGGCTCGAGCAACCTCCGGCCAAACTTGAAGCCCGAGAGCCGGCTGCAGGGATCAGCCTCAAGAGGCCCGGGAGCAGGAGGCGCGTCAGCGGATCGCCTCGGAGCTGGGGCAGACCCATGGGGGACCAGCCCAGTCCTATCTTTCTTCGGGATCGGGGGCAAGCTCTCTCCGCCCCGCTCATCGCCATCCTCGTCGTCGCTCGGCAAGAGGCGGAGAGCGCGGGACCTGCATCGGGTGGGGGGCGCTCTCGACTCCCCGTCGATCGCCTCGGAGTCAGGCCCCTCTTCCCGCTCCTCTTCTTCCTCCTCTCCGCTGGAGTCGCCGGAGGACACGTTCACCGTCGCCAGGGCCGCCGGGTCCTCGGGAACCTCAGCGGCCATGGGCCCGTCCCCATTGAAGACGGGCATGGAGTCCACCACCTGCTCCCAATCATCTCGAAGGAACAGGGGTACAGGAGCGCCCTGCAGCCTCGCCACGTCTCCCCGACCAAATATTGGAGGACCGCGGCCAGATCTCCGTCGGCCAAGACTACAGGGCTCGAGCGGGGCCTCCACAACGGAAGCGAGTACCGACGAAGCGGGGCCACCTGGTGCTCCAAGAACTCCCTCAGGAGCGACGCCCCGGTTCGCTTCGTCGTCGCCATGTTGCCCGGCCACAGGTCCGCGTTCATCTTCTCCAGCACCGGCTTCGCGCGGGGATCCACGAGTTCCATGCGAGACCAATCGTCGGTGGCCATGGGCTGTTCCGTGGGCAGAATCAGCCAGGATGGATGCGCCCAGCGTCTACCATGACCCACTTGCTCCTGAAGCCCTCAATCCTCTTCCCGGGCTTCGAGATGGCGTTGGAGCTGCCATACGCAACGAAGCTCGCGCACGTGGAGATGGGTCCGCGAGAGAGCCGGAGGTAGAAGTAGTGGCGCAGCAAGGCCACTGAGGGCTGCACCCCGACATGAGCCTCACAATAGTAGGCGAAGATCGTCAGAACAAGAACAGAGTTGGGGTGGAGGTGCAGAGCTTGCAGTTTGTAATGGCGGAAGACAGAAAAGAAGAACTCAGAAAAGGGAGGCACCAGACCAGCAGCAATGGCGCTCACGAAGAGCGGATAGAAGGAGCTTCCTTGGTCCTCGGGAAGGGCGGAGCCAGCCCTGAGCACCGCTGCCCCGTCGTTTCCTTGCGCCGCCATCAACCGGCGTGCTCGGGCAAGGCTCTTCTCCGACACGTTCGGGGAGACCAAGGCGGGTGAGTACCAAGCTCCGACCGGGGTCTGGCGAGGCGCCATGTCTTGCTAGGGCACGCGGTCAAAGTAGATTTGGAGATTTCGGAAGCAGGAAGGAAAGGCGCAAGAAAGGGGATCTGGGCAATGACCGGAGAAGGCAAAGGAGGCAAAGCCTAGACGGGTGCCGCACTTTTGTCGATTCGCGCAGTTGCTAAAGGCGCCCACGTCCAATCAACCGCCACGCGGCGCCCAAGGCCGCAGGCTGTTAGGGCCCGCGGCGCTTCACACTTGCCCCTTCGCTTCTCTGCTAAGCCAAGTCCAGGCGCGCCTTGGGCCCGGGGGCTACTGTCGGCGTTCTGGGAACGGGGGTACCCAGACTTGCCTGCCTGCGGCCTGCGGCGTGGCTCAAAGGGTCGCCCAGTATGGCCCATCTTCATCAGCACAAACTCAAGACCCTCGCGAGGGGCCAAGCCTCGCAGGGCGGACGACAAGAAGCTTCCTCAGGCACGGCCTCGTCAGGCTGGCTCACGAGGAGGCGGAGAGATCAAGGCAGGGTACCTCACAAGGTGCCCATGACGCAAGCCATGACGACCAAGGGCGCCAGGCGGGCGCCAGCCCGTGCAGTGTCCACATTTCCTCTTTGGTGCAAAGGGGGCAAGCGCAGGCGAGAGTATCAAGCAAAGGCATCCGTTTTGGTGCAACAAGGCCAAGACCGTCGCAACAGCAGGAAGGAGGTCATCGTGGAGCCCAAGCCGGCGTCACCACCAGAGCCTTTGACAGGCGAGGACCAACTTTAGTCAGGATAAGTGTACTAGATGTTCCCCTTTAAAATGGCCAATTGTTGGCGCCCTTCTCGCTCAATATTTGGGAAGAGGCCCAGGGCCTCCGCCTATAAGTAGAGCTAGCCACCATAGTAGAGGCATCGGATCTTAGCTTGGTCCACAGTAGGGAGAGGATCGATCCGGACACCTCCTCTTAGCTTGATCCAACCCGATCGAGAGCCTAGCCACAAGAACACCTCACCCTCGCGAGGTTGTTCTTCCTTGTATTGTTAATCATCAGCCCAAGAGGCAATCCACCACACCACACACTAGAGTAGGGTGTTACACCACAATGGTGGCCCGAACCAGTATAAACCTTGTGTCTCTTGTGTTGTTCCTTTGGTAGTTTAGATCCTAGCGAGGCGACGAGGTGCAGGTAGGTAGGGGGTGAGACTCTGCGTGCACCCCAGAGTTCGAACCTAGAGGATCTGCCGGAACCGAAATCCGACACTACTATAGGAGCCCTATCCCCGGCGATTTTTGGGTCGTGTGGGAAGGACCCCCCTATCACCCACACTCACTTGGTGACGGTTCCAAATGTCGTCACGGAAAGGGTTTGAAAAGTTGTTTAGGACCGACGCGCACCAGTGTTCATCAAATCTATAGAGAGTGTTTACCTCCACTACCTGTGTCGGGTTACCAAGACCATGTATTTCTTCAATAGGCGGTAAATTCTTAACATCTTCAGCTTTAATACCTTTTTATTTCGTAGATTTCTTTGCCTCTTGCATATCTTTAGGACTGAGAAATAGAATACCTCTTTTCTTCGGAGTTGGCTTAGGAGTTGGTCCAGGAAGTGTCCAATCATTATCATTACTCAATATATTATTCAACAGTTTTCCAGCTTGCTCAACAGTTCGTTCCTTGAAAACACAACCATCACAACTATCTAGGTGGTCCCTGGAAGCATCGGTTAGTCCATTATAAAAGATATCAAGTATTTCATTTTTCTTGAGAGGGTGATCAGGCAAAGCATTAAGTAATTGGAGAAGCCTCCCCCAAGCTTGTGGGAGACTCTCTTCTTCAATTTGCACAAAGTTAAATATTTCCTTTAAAGCAGCTTGTTTCTTATGAGCAGGGAAATATTTTTCAAAGAAGTAGTAAATCATATCCTGGCGACTACGCACACAACCAGGAGCAAGAGAATTAAACCACAACTTAGCATCACCCTTTAATGAGAAAGGAACAACTTACGAATATAGTAATAGCAAATTTTTTACTCATGAGCAAATAGGGTGGCTATATCATTCAATTTAGTAAGATGTGCCACAACAGTTTCAGATTTGTAACCATGAAAACGATCAGATTCAACCAAGGTAATTAACTCAGGATCGACAGAGAATTCATAATCCTTATCAGTAACGAAGGTAGATGAAGTAGCAAACTTAGGATCATATTGCATTCTAGCATTCAAAGATTTTTCTTTCCACTTGCATAATAATTTCTTAAGATCATCTCTATCCTTACAAGCAAGAAAGTCCCTAGCTACCTCTTCATCCATAACATAACCCTCAGGCATAACAGGAAGTTCATATCTGGGAGAGCTAGTCTTATCAGGTGTTTCAAAGTTTTCAGTTTCAAGAATTTCATCATTTTCAGAAATATCATCATCTGCGGCATAATCAATAGTTCTAACTCTAGCAAGAGATGCTCATCAAGTAATTCACCCAGTGGAATAGTTTTATCAAGAAAAGTAGTAGCATCGTAAGCATCATTCATAGTAGAAGTAGCATCATCAATAACATGCGACATATCAGAATCAATAGCAGGTGTAGGTCTCGTAAGCTTACTCAAAACAGAAGGTGAATCAAGTGCAGAGCTAGATGGCAGTTCCTTACCTCCTGTCGTAGTAGAGAGAAAAATCTTGGTTCTAGTATCATTCAAATTCCTCATAGTGATCAACAAATATAATCTCAAGTGACTCAGAGAATAGAGCTATGCTCCCCGGCATCGGCACCAGAAAAAGGTCTTGATAACCCACAAGTATAGGGGATCGCAACAGTTTTTGAGGGTAGAGTATTCAACCCAAATTTATTGATTCGACACAAGGGGAGCTAAAGAATATTCTCAATTGTCAATTCAACCACACCTGAAAGACGTAATATCTACAACAAAATATTTAGTAGCAGAGTAGTATGGAAGTAACGATAATGGTGGCAAAAGTAACAGTAGCAGTTTTGTAGCAATTGTAACAATGACAACGGCAAAGTAACGTAGCAAAGATCAATATGTGAAAAGCTCGTAGGCAATGGATCAAGGATGGATAATTATGTTGGGTGGCATTCATCATGCAATAGTTATAACCTAGGGTGACAAAGAACTACCTCCAATTCATCAATATAATGTGGGCATGTATTCCGAATATAGTCATACGTGCTTATGGAAAAGAACTTGCATGCCATCTTTTGTCCTACCCTCCCATGGTAGCGGGGTCCTAATGGGAACTAAGGGATATTAAGGTCTTCTTTTAATAGAGAACCGGACCAAAGCAATAGCACTTAGTGAATACCTGAACTCCTCAAACTACAGTAATCACCGGAAAGAATCCCAATTATTGTCACCTTGGGGTATGCAGATCATAACTCGTAATAGGTGTCTACAACTTGCAAGATAGGATCAAGAACACACATATATTCATGAAAACATAATAGGTTCAGATCTGAAATCATGGCACTAGGGCCCTAGTGACAAGCATTAAGCATAGAAGTGTCATAGCAACATCAATCTCAGAACATAATGGATACTAGGGATCAAACCCTAATAAAAATAACTCGATTACATGATAAATATCATCCAACCCATCACCGTCCAGCAATCCAACGATGGAATTACTCACACATGGCGGTGAGCATGACGAAATTGGTGATGGAGGAAGGTTGGTGATGATGATGACGATGAATCCCCCTCTCTGGAGCCTCGAACTGACTCCAGATCAGCCCTCCCGATGAGGAACGGGAGGAGGCGGCGACTCTGTATCGTAAAACGCGACGAATCCTTCCTCTGATTTTTTCTCCCTAAACGTGAATATATAGAGTTGGAGTTGAGGTCGGTGGAGGTCCAGGGGACCCACAAGGTAGGGGGTGCGCCCTGGGGGTAGGGCGTGCCCTCCACCCTTGTGGACAACAGGTGGGTCCCCTCTGGTTGATTCTTTCACCAATATTTTTTATTAATTTCAAAAGTATTCTCCATAAATTTTCAGGTCATTCCGGGAACTTTTATTTCTGCACAAAAAAAACACCAAGGCAATTCTGCTGAAACCAGCGTCAGTCCGGGTTAGTTCCATTCAAATAATGCAAATTAGAGTCCAAAACAAGGGCAAAAGAGTTGGAAAAGTAGATACGATGGAGACGTATCAAGATCGACCCCACCGGAAGATTCAGGAGCCACGAGCGCGCGCCATCCTTGAGGGCCATGGGAAACCAGTTCACCATGACTTTGTCGTTGCCGTTCGCTGCCTCGATACTCAGCTCGTAGATCTGGAGGAACTCAGTGTGGTCAGGGGTGCCATCGTAGCTTGAAGGCACATCCGGCTTGAACTTGCTGGGCCAAACGACGCGGCGCAGCTCCGGAGTGAATGTATGGCAACCTGCCGCACTCACAGGAGCCAGCTAACGAGGAGGAGCCTGATGACGCCCATGCACCGCCGCCTCTAGCGGCGCATGATCTTGACGTGGTGGTGCTGGAAGCGTGCGTGCTTCTCCTTGGGGCCGCTGCACCACCTGGCAGCTTTCTTTGTCATGCGCTGGCGCCCTGCACGGTGGATCACACTGGGGTGCCTCACACCTCGGCTCGAGGTCCGCGCCATGCAGAGGAGGAGGGGGAGACGCACCATGTGCCACGTCACCCGCCGGGGACGGCAGAGAACGAGGCGAATGGAACAGCGCAGGGGCCTCACCAGCGGCATTAACGAGCTCGACGATGCGGGTGAGCCAATCGTCGGAGAGGTCGTTGGCCGGGCAATGGCGCAGAAGCTCGCTCGCCATGAGCAGCACAGCCCGCGCGTTCGTCGGCCCGCGACGAGCGTGAGAAGACGACACCGTGACCGGAGTGGGTGATGGAGTCGGGGTGCGGCCGTCGCGCCGCACAAACAGTGGCAGCGACGAGCCCTGCTATTTGCGGGCAGCAGGGTCGGTGGCGGCGTTGGCCACCGGGGAGGCAGAGCGGCGAGGCGTCGTTTCCCATCGGAGCAGTCTGAGTGACACGAGCGGCCCGACGCTCGGTGCGGACGTGGAGAGTGTCAGCCATGGGAACGACGGAACGTCGGCGGAGTGATCGACGAAAGAGAGGCTTCGACATGCCCCTACCTGGCATGCCAAATGTTGGATTCAGGGCTCCGCAGACCCAAGAAAGGTTCAAACTCTGGGGCGTGTGTGAAGGACTCAACCTCTTCAGCCAACCAGTTCATCACTGCCACGGCCTAGCTCGATGAACAAGGAGGAAGATGGACACAGTAGTTTACCCAGGTTCAGGCCACCTTGCGGTGTAAGACCCTACTCCTGCTTTGTGGTGGATTAGCCTCGTGAGGGGCTGAGGATGAACTAGTACATGGGAAGAACAACCTCGTGAGGTCTGCTCTGGTGTGGGTGTGAGTCGATGAGGTGTTGATTCTATTCCCTTGCTACAGTGGTGGCTAACCTATATTTATAGTGGCCCCGGTCCTCTTCCCCCAAAGCGAAGGAGGGAAGGGATCCCACAGTGGCTAATTTGAAAGGGGACAAGTACTACATCTTATCCTGACGAAAGGTGGTCTTCGCCTGCAAAGCCTCTGGTGGTGATGCTGCGGTGGGCTCGGTGATGACATCCGTCATGGCGGTCTTGGTCTTGTTGCACGGGAAAAGAAACCTTTGGCTGATTCCTCAAGACTCCGTTCCTGCGCTTGCCTCCTTAGCACCAATGAGGAAACCTGCTCCTCTTCGCTCGTTGGCTCCCGCCTGGCCTTGGTCGTCATGGCTTGTGTCAACCCAACCTCGTGAGGTTGGCACCTGCATAAAATATCCGCTCCTCGGGAGGCACCCAGGGGAGGCCGCTCCCTCTGGAGGTCTTGATGTCGCCCGCCTCGCGAGGCTTGGCCCCTCGCGAGGGCCTTGTCTTGATGGTGTTGTATATGGTCTATACCAGACCGTCGATGGAGCCATGCCATGGGCCGCAGGCAGGCAAGTCATGGTACCCTGGTTCCCAGAACGCCGACATTAGTGTTTTGGTGATGATGAGAACTAACCTTGTGGTCTAATCATGTGCCAAGTTCTTCAGGTACACTTTGTTTGGTACAAGACGGTTTGGAATTCCCTCTGGACAGAAAAGAACGAAGACGGTGTTTTCTACATGTTTATTTGTTTGATCGTAGGAAACCCATACTATTAAGAGGGAATCCACATCAGAAAGTATTGGGTGAATCAATGCACCTACACATTCCATTTCCACCCACCGCATATCCTTCCAGACAAGGAGAGAGAGGTCCTCAATCTCATACCAAGTAGTGGTTTTTACTCCCTAGTGGTTGTACTGCTAGGCCAGCGGTTGTACCGCTTGGCCGGTACATCCGGTGCAACTACCACCCCAAGGGTGATACCCTGGGGTTGCTGCTCCCAGGATGTTTGCCAGCAGTTGTACCGCTACCTCCGGGCAGTAGTACCACCGATGGTCTGGCCAACCCTGGGAATGGCTTCAGGCGATTGTACCGGCCCAATACGTGCCTACCACCGAACTGGGCTCTGTCGTGGGGCCATTTTTGGGTGGTGGTGGCCCAGTTGTGTTGATCAATTTGTTTTGACCACTACTACCAGTGGTCCGGAATGGTTGTACCACTCGGAATTTATCCACCACCCGTGCTTGGCCCTTGCGGTTGCACCGATGCAACCACCGCCTCAACTACTGCTATTGGGGTGATCCCAGTGTGTTGCGAAGCAGTTGTTAGGCGGTGGTGGAGCGGTTGTTCCGATTGATCTTGTCAACTGGTACTACTGGCCACTCCACCGGTTGTACCGCTAGGTAGGGTTTCTGTATGGTACCCCATGTTTTCCTGTTGTACTGGTACTTATAGTGGTTGTACCGTTGCAGTGTAAAAACCGATGTAACGGTTGGATTTGGGGAACACTATTTAAGGGGGTGGTTCTTCCACCTTCCTCCTAACCTCATGCCCTTCTCTCTCCTCCATTAATGCCCTTCAATCTTTCTTGCCCGATCTCTCTCCCTAGCCACACGAACTTGTTGGTTTGCTAGGGATTGAAGGAGGAGACCTAGATCTACACTTCCACCAAAGGAAATTTGATTCCCCCTTACTTTCTTGTGTGGATTTTTTATTCTTGGGTGTTTGGGCACCCTAGATAGAAAAGGTCACCTCAGAGCCACATTCCATTGTGGTGAAGCTCCATGGTGGTGTTGGGAGCCTCCAATTCGGTTGTGAAGAGAGCATCAACCTTGTTTGTAAAGGTCCGGTTGCTGCCTTCAAGGTCACCACTGTTGGAATCACGACATCTTGCATTGTGTGAGGGCATGAGGAGAATACGGTGGCCCTAGTGGCTTCTTGGGGAGCATTGTGCCTCCACACCGCTCCAACGGAGATGTACTTCCCCTCAAAGGGAAAGAACTTCGGTAACACATCCTCGCCTTCACCGGCCCCACTTGTGGTTACTTCTAACCTTTACTTTGTGCAAGCTTAATGTGTGTTGTATCCTTTGCTTGTTTCTGTTGTTGTGGTTGCTAGTATCATATAGGTCGCCAACTTAGTTGCATATCTAGACAACCTATTTGTTGCTAAACCTAATTTGTTAAGAAAAGCTAAAATTTGGTAGTTACCTATTCACCCCCCCGCCCCCCCCTCAAGTCAACCATATCGATCCTTTCAATGTGCCATCTGAAAGAAACCACCGGACACTGCCACTCCAACTCCACCCTACTTCCGCCTGAGGGGACCCCAACCCTCTCGCTCCAGACCGAGGAGCACCAACCCTGCTGGCAAGAAGAAAGGACAAAGAGAAGACTCTATCACATGTAAAACATAGGTGGAAAATAAACCACAAGCTATTAGAACCGAGGCGTTGCCGATTGGAGCTTTAACCAACTCGAACACACCATCGAGGCCGAAAGACACTTGCACTCACAAGAGATGCCTTCGAGAGTAATGACACAAAGCGTCGATGCCACCGTGTTCGCTGAGTAGACCTGGGTTTTCACCCCGAGTGTTGGTGAGGGGAGAGGCAAGGCGCGACCCCACGAGGGACGCAACACCTACATGCACCCGTCGAGGTGCTAAGCTTTTGCTAACCCCCTTTCGCTGAGCTTTTGTTAATCAAGCACTTGAAAAATGTTAAATGTGTATAGAAAAATGTTGACCATGTATTTAGAAAATATTAATCTTGCATTTGAAAAATGACAAATGTGCATAGAAAAAACATTGACCTTGTATTGAACAATGTTAATCTTGTATTGAACAATGTTAATCTTGTATTGAAAAATGTTAATAAAGTATTTTTGAATATGTTAAATATGTATAGAAAAAATGTTGATCATGTATTAAAAAAATAGGAAACTTGTATTTTAAAAATATTAAACGTGTATTAGAAAAAGACATATACCAAAAATGCACAATGTGTATGGAAAAAAAGTAGACATAAAAAATACTCCTTCCGTCCTACAATATAAGATGGTTTTTGCAAGCTATGTTAGTTAAAAAATGTCTTATTTATGGGTGGAGGGGATATAAGATTTCAAAAACTCTAAATTATATATTTTAAAATGTTAAACATGTATATATAAAATAATTCTGATGTACGAAAAATGTTGAGTGTGTACTAAAAACTGAGAAACATAAAAAAATGAAAAGGAGGTAGAGAAACCAAGGAAAATCAAGAAACAAAAAAACTATAGAAAATAAGAAAGAAAAGAAAAAACCAATGAAAACAACCAAGAAAACAAAGAAAAATATAAGAACCAAAGAAAAATTGTGAAAGAAACAAAAGAAACATCTAAGAACCGTGACAAATGAAGAAAAATGATGAAATAAAAGAAAGAAAAGAAAACCGTAAAGAAAACAAAAAAAAGAAAAAAAACACACAATAGAAATCCCGGGAAAGAAAAAAAACAGCGAATATGGACTGGCCCAGTAGCTACAGATTTTTCGGTCTACATTTTATTTCTAAACATATTTGCCCTATTTGATTAATATTTATGGTTTAACTATAATTGTGTTATTTGTCTCAAGAAAAAATTGTAATTGTTTTGTTTGTATCAAAATTCAGAGAAGGTATATTATAGCTTCCTAACATTATTGGAAGCCTCCATTGTATGTTTGCAAGAGACTAAGATGGCTTTGATCTGCTCGTCGGTTGTCCTTGAGGCGCTCGGCTCCGAGTTTGATGAGTACGTGCACTTGTCGGCGGATGACACCCGTGGCGGTATTCTGTGGGCGTGGAAAAGCTGATTGGTGACCAGTTCTAACCCCGACTTCGAGTACACACACGTTGTCGCCCTAGGTCGCTCCCCCTCGAGCCAGGACCTGCCTTGGTGGCTGTCCATCGTGTATGGGCCTCTATCGGATGACGAAAAGATCGAGTTCCTTCATGAACTCCGCGACATGCGCGCCTCTTGCCCGGGGCCATGGATGCTTTGCAGCGACTTCAACCTGATCTAGCGCGATGAAGACAAAAATAACAGCAACCTGGACAGACGCATGATGAGGCGATTTACACGCTTGCTCAATGACTTGGCGCTCAAAGAGGTCTACCTTAATGGGCGCCTTTACACATGCTCTAGCGAGCGCTCCCCTCCAACTCTGGTCCACCTTGACAGGGTCCTATGAATGATGGACTGGGAGGAACGCCACATCAACAGTCACCTCCGATGCCTCGCCTCGGTGGTCTCCGACCGTAGCCCGCTGCTCCTGGATTGCTCTCTGCAGCCGCCGAGCCACTGAGGAGTCCACTTTGAGGACTTCTGGGTGTGCCTAGATGGGTTCCAAGACGTCGTCGCGGAAGCCTGGCTTTCCGTGGACGACGCTGACCTGTTCCGGTGGCTCGTGCGGCGCCTCCATGCCACGGCTCATAAAATGACCAGCTGGAGCGCGTGCACGGTTGGCAACGTCCGGCAAGAGCTGGCTCTTTCCCGTGAGCTGATGCTTCCGTTTGACAAGGCCCAGGAAGACAGGACGCTTTTAGATCACGAGGAGTGGCTACGCAAGCAAATCAAGGGCTCCTACCTTGGGCTAGTGTCGCCTGAGTGCACCATCGCCCGGCAGCGGGCGCGCATCGCAACCCTCAAGGACGGAGACGCAAACACCTCCTTTTTCCACCGGCAATGCTCCTATCGCCACCAGAAAAATCAGGTGCATAGCCTCATTGTCAACGACTGCACGCTCACCGACCACGCCAACATGGCCTCTGCCGCCTTCGCGCACTTCGACGAGCTGCTGGGTGAGGGAGTCCTGGACTAAGGGGTCCTCGGGCGTCTGGGCTGTGTGACATGGGCCGGACTAATGGGCCATGAAGATACAAGACAGAAGACTTCTTCTCGTGTCCGGATGGGACTCTCCTTTACGTGGAAGGTAAGCTTGGCTTTCGGATATGAAGATTCCTTCCTCTGTAAACCGACTCTGTACAACCCTAGGTCCCTCCGGTGTCTATATAAACTGAAGGGTTTCATCCGTAGAGGCAATCATAATCATACTGGCTAGCCATCTAGGGTTTCGTCATTACGATCTCGAGGTAGTTCAACTCTTGTAAACCCCATATTCATCCAAGATAATCAAGTAGGAAGTAGGGTATTACCTCCATCAAGAGGACCCGAACCAGGGTAAACATCGTGTCCCTGTCTCCTGTTACCTTCGATCCTCAGACGCACAGTTCGGGACCCCCTACCCGAGATCTGACGGTTTTGACACCGACATTGGTGCTTTCATTGAGAGTTCCACTATGCCGTCGACAGAAGGCTCGATGGCTCCATCAATCATCAACGACAATGCTACCCTAGGGGAGGTCTTCCTCCCCGGCCAGATCTTTGTGCCCGGCGGCTTCGCACTGCAAGCCAATTTGCTTGACCATCTAGAGCAGATCGACAGCTATGCCCCAGGTCCCCAGATTAGTTTTGGAAATCTGGATTATGTCACCGATGTCTGAGGAGATTTGATCTTCCAAGGGTTCGCGACCCCAACCTCCGTTCTGGCCTTAGATCCAGAGCGTGTCGCCAGATCCGAAGATGGGATGTCCGAGCCCGTAGAACTCTCTACGGCTATTGAGCCTAGTACGGGAGAGCCGGAGGAAGTAGTATCACCGGCAATCATCATGAAGCCGGACTCTTCTCCAAACACTGGCTCCGGACCCTCAGAGTCAGCATCGTGTGAGCTCGGCCAAGGAGTTTCCATCCCGCCGGACTCCACGGACTCTCTTCTCCCTGGCCAAACCTCGCCTTTAAGCGAGGCTCTGGACTTAATGCGATCCCTTGTCATTACAGAGGGGGAATGTCTGAACTACACCCAGCCGGGACTAGGGGCTGAGAGCGGGGAATTTTACGTCCCACCCACCACCCACTTCATAGCCACTGTCGAGGACCTAACCGACATGCTTGACCGTAACCCCGAAGACATCTATGGTATGGACGTTGATGCCGGAGATGAACAAAGCCAAAACCCGCCGCATACCGGACGCTGGGCGGCCACCTCCACATATGACGTATACATGGTGGATACGCCAAAAGAGGATGGCGATGAAGGCAGTAAGGATCCACTCAAGGACAATAACACTGATAAACCACCAAAGCGGCGGCATCAGCAGCGCCGTTCAAAATCATGCCGCGACAAAGAAAGCAATACCAGCAATGGAGACGATAACACTCCGGAGAATGCCGAAGACCCAGACGCCCCCGTCGAACCAACATCCGAACAGGACGATAGGGAGGAGGGCCAGGGTAACCCTGACGAGCCAGTGGGAAACGAGGACTTGGAGGACAGCAATTATATGCCACCCTCCAAAGACAAAATAAGCCTCGACAACAAAGACTTCATCATGCCAGAGAAACCCCTCGAGCAAGAACACTTTAAGAAACAACTCATCGCAGCCGTGAGGAGCCTAAAAAGGAAGCAGCAACGGCTTCAAGCCGAACAGGATACACTCAATGAATACGGCCTCGCACGACCAACCAAAAGCTACCCAAAGCGCAAGTTGTTACCCCAATTCGATGTTGAGGTGCGGGAGCCCCTAACATCAACATGTAACGCAGCCGATAAGCCAGACCTGCCAGCCTGTGGCCAAGAAAGAACGGCTACCCAAGCCAAACACCAGCCCACATTCCCTCGTTGTAAAGGCAAGGAGACAGTAGCCCAGGATTACACCTACGACCTACGGCAGGACCTGGACACTAGGGCAGGCCTAGCCAGATCAATGTACGGGTCAAGGGGACGTGCCCCAACACGAGAGGACGGCTATCAGGCCCGGCGTGTTCAACGCAACCTCACTCGGGGTGAAAACCGCATAGGGACGTCCGCCAAACTCCACCGCGACGTCGCCCGCTATAGAGGTGCGGCACACCCCCTATGCTTCACCAAGGAAGTAATGGAGCACCAATTCCCAGAAGGGTTTAAACCTATGAATATCGAATCATATGATGGAACAACCGACCCACAGTATGGGTTTAGGATTTTCTTCTCCATATCCACATGGCCCGTGGTGATGATCTCCATGCCATCAAATACCTCCCACTAAAATTAAAGGGACCAGCCCGGCACTGGCTAAACAGCCTTCCAGAGAACTCCATTGGCAACTGGGAAGACTTGGAAGACGCCTTTCGTGACAACTTCCAAGGTACATATGTCCGGCCTCCAGGCGCCGATGACCTCAGTCACATCATCCGTTAGCCCGGAGAGTTAGCCAGGAAACTCTGGAATAGGTTCCTAATTAAAAAGAACCAAATTGTCGACTGTCCGGGTGTTGAAGCCCTCGCGGCCTTTAAACATAGTGTCCGAGATGAGTGGCTTGCCCGTCACCTCGGCCAAGAAAACCTAAGTCCATGGCAGCCCTTACTGCACTGATGACCCGCTTTTTCGCGGGAGAAGATAGATGGCTTGCTCGTAGAAGAAATAGCACCAGCGATCCTGGCACTTCCAAAGCCAGGGACGGCAACGGCAAGCCATGATGCAATAAAAACAAGTGTAGAAACAATAATGCAGGAACCCATACACGACGGTCAATGCCGGATTGGCCCCAAATCCGGTCAGCGGAAGAAGCCATTCAAGGAAAACAGAGATGGTCCATCCAGTTTAAACAAGATACTAGATCGGCCATGTTAGATTCATGGCATCCCTGACAAACCCGCCAACCATACCAACAGAAATTGCTAGGTTTTCAAACAAGCCGGCAAGCTTAATGCCGAAAACAAAGGGAAGGGGTCGCCCAGTGACAGTGAAGACGAAGAGACTCGCCAACCGAACACCGGGGGACAGAAGCAATCTCCCCTCGAAGTAAAAACAATAAACATGATATATGTGACACATATCCCTAGAAGGGAGCACAAGCACGCACTACAAGACGTCTACACCGTAAGGCCAGTCGCCCCAAAATTTAACCCATGGGCGGCCTGCTCGATCACTTTTGATCGCAAGGACCACCCAACCAGTATCCATCATGGAGGTTCAGCAGCTCTGGTCCTCGATCCAATGATCAATGGATTCCATCTCATGCGAGTCCTTATGGATGGTGGCAGTAGTCTTAATTTACTCTACCATGACAATGTCCGCAAGATGGGCATTGATCCCTCAAGGATCAAGCCCACCACAACTACCTTTAAGGGAGTAATACCTGGCGTCGAAGCTCACTGCACGGGCTCAATCACATTGGAAGTCATCTTCGGTTCGCCGGAAAACTTTCAAAGCGAAGACTTGATCTTCAATATTGTCATGTTCTGCAGTGGCTATCATGCACTGCTCGTGCAGAACGCTTTTGCTCGTTTCAATGCGGTCCCACATTACGCCTATCTAAAACTTAAGATGCCCGGCGTCGGTGTCAAAACCGGCGGGTCTCGGGTAGGGGGTCCCGAACTGTGCGTCTAAGGTCGATGGTAACAGGAGACAGGGGACATGATGTTTACCCAGGTTCGGGCCCTCTCTATGGAGGTAATACCCTACTTCCTGCTTGATTGATCTTGATGAATATGAGTATTACAAGAGTTGATCTACCATGAGATCGTGATGGCTCAAACCCTAGAAGTCTAGCCTGTATGACTATGATTATGATTATTCGCCCCTACGGACCTAGCCCTCTGGTTTATATAGACACCGGAGGGGACTAGGGTTACACAAAGTCGGTTACAGAGAAAGGAATCTTCATATTTGGTCGCCAAGCTTGCCTTCCACGCCAAGGAGAGTCCCATCCGGACACGGGTAGACTCTTCAGTCTTTGTATCTACACAGCCCATCAGTCCAGCCCATGGCTAACAGTCCTGACGCCCGAGGACCCCTTAGTCCAGGACTCCCTAAGTAGCCCCCGAACCAGACTTCAATGACGAGGTGTCTGGCGCGCAGATTGTCTTCGGCATTGCAAGGCGGGTTCCTCCTCTGATGACTTCAAAGTGATGTATTTGGCTTTCTATTTAATGTCGTACCCCTTAGCTTCTGCGCATCAACAACTTTAGCTTCCACGTGTCGAGCGAATGCGAGAGGTCAGGGTGTTTTTACACATAACACCCCAGCCATGTAAGGAGGAGTGTCTATTTAAAGAGATTGGATCTCAGATCCATTCAGCACCACACAGAAATATCCTCAGAGCTTGCTAGGAAAGACCACTCCAACAAGGCTAGCGCTCCCAGCTCTTCCTCCCATCCCTGTGTCCCAGAAAAAGGCGATTGGGAGAAATGTTATGTATCCCACGGTTAGCTAGTGAAGCTGCAAACACAGGGTTTTCTCCCCCCCCCCCCCCCCCCGAGGATCTGGTCCCTGTTCGGGCAGGGTTGACCTCCTTCAATGACGGGGCCCAGGCGGAGAATTTCCCCAATCCATCTGGGGGGAACGAGTGTGCTTCGTCCATTATTTTATAAGAGGTGTCGGATTTCCATTTCATCCGTTCCTCCGAGGGCTTCTGGAGAATTATGGCCTCCAACTGCACAACTTCACTCCCGCCTCCATCCTGCACATTGCGGGTTATGTTGCTCTTTGTGAGTTGTTCCTGGGTTGTGAGGCCCATTTTGAATTTTGGAGAAAGCTATTCTGTCTCGTCTGGCATAACCACGAGGGATCCATATTTGAAGTGCGCGGAGCCGAGGTATGGCGCATCACCGAGAACGGATACCTGTCCGGAACACCAAAGAAACCATCCGAAGAATGGCCTTCCGAATGGTTCTATATTGAGGACGTCACACTTCCTGACCCAGTTTGGAGGGGTCTTCCCGAGTTCACAAGCGTTCCTTTGAAGAAACGCCACAGCTGGTGCCCTCCGAGCCTCGAGGAGGAAGATAGTGCGGAAGTTCGTCAACTCATGAGCAAGATAAGGACGCTCGCTCAGTCCCGATTATCAATAGTCGAGGTAATGGAGACTTCCATAGTACGGGGGGTTCAGCCACTCCAATACAGAGGGCTTCCCATGTGGCACTACAATGGGGAGGATGAAGCCTCCCGCTGCGACCGGAAGGGTCCGGACACCCCCGCTGCTCTGGCCAAAATATTGGCCGAACTGTTCAAAGGGGAGGAAGAGGAATTTCTTTGTATCAAGCGCAGAGATGGATTTTCCATGTACAATCCTCCTAGCTGGGTAAGTCCCAACCCCTCTGCTCTACTCACTCCACTCCCTGAGCCACTTTCAATGAATATTAATCCGTCCATTTATAGTAGCAATGGCGAAAGATCTCCGAGGGGCTTCACAGCCCCGCCCCGCAGCCAGAGGGCCACAACCGGGACCTTGACCCCGGATTCGAAGAGGATCCGGATATATTCATGGTGCTCGAGGATGTGATGTTTTACCAGGCGAGCTATGACGGCACGGAAGTGGCCATCACCGCCGACTATCCCGGTCTTCTCCCTGCTTCGCACGTAAGTAATCAGGAGACATCTCCTCCGAAAGTGTTTCCTCATTCTGCATCACCACCGCACTGTCTCGTGCTCCAAAGGGGAGGCGTTTGGCGCGCCATGCTACCCCAGAGGCTACTCCAAAGAGAGCGGCCCCCACGCTGGGCAAGCCTTCAAAGAGGAAGGCAAACGGAGACACGGGTGAGCTTTCGTCGAAGAGGTATGGATTTGCAAATATGCCCCTTGGCAGTCGCATCCAACTGTGACTTTTTTGTTTGTCTTGTATCAGGAAAAGAGTTCACCGGACTATGTCCGGGGGTCCGGCCGGTCATACTCCCAACACTCGGGATCCAGATCCTGCCGCAAAGGCAGGGGCTGATATGGGAGCGGGGCCGGATTGTCCTTCGGCAGAGGATTCGGATGATGTATCCGTCACGAACTCGGAATTGGAGAGCGCCATGAATCATCAGCGCCGGAGGGCCGTTTTACGAGACCCCAGCTTTACAAAAGAGGCATTCAATGCCTTCAGCTTGCCTGATGCATACATCCGAGTTGCTCGAGATGGGCTTACCAGAGCCACAAATCAACATTTGAAAGATGTGCAGGTAAGTTTACATTGTCCCAATATGATAATTATATACTAGTATCCCCCGAGACTTGAATCAGTTGATACAACTGATTTAAGGATCATTGTACAACCAGGTGCTTGTGACGCCCCCGATTCAATCGTACACTAATCATACACGCAAACGTGTACGATCAAGATCAGGGACTCACGGGAAGATATCACAACACAACTCTAAAACATAAATAATTCATACAAGCATCATAATACAAGCCAGGGCCTCGAGGGCTCGAATACAAGTGCTCGATCATAGACGAAGTCAGCCGGAAGCAACAATATCTGAGTACGGACATAAGTTAAACAAGTTTTCCTTAAGAAGGCTAGCACAAACCGGGATACGAGATCGAAGAGGCGCAGGCCTCCTGCCTCGATCCTCCTAAACTACTCTCGGTCGCCGCCGGGCTGCACGTAGTAGTAGGCACCTCCAGCCAGAAAGCAGAGAGTCGCCGCCAATGGTGGCGTCGCCCTGGGCTCCATCGTCTGGTCGCAGCAATCGGGTAAAGAAAGAGGGAAAAGGGGGAACAAGGCAACCGTGAGTACTCATCCAAAGTACTCGCAAGCAAGGAGCTACACTACATATGCATGGGTATATGGGTAAAAGGGCCATATCAAGGACTGTATCGCAGAATGCCGTAATAAGAGGGGGATAACTAATCACGTCAAGACTACGCTCGCAGCCTCCTTCTTGCAGCATGTAGAAGAGAGTAGACTGAAGTCCTCCAAATAGCATCGCATAACATAATCCTATCCGGCAATCCTCTCCTCGTTGCCCTGTTAGAGAGCGATCACCGGGTTATATCTGGCACTTGGAAGGGTGTGTTTTATTAAGTATCCAGTTCTAGTTGTCATAAGGTCAAGGTACAACTCCAAGTCGTCATGTTACCGAAGATCACGGCTATTCGAATAGATTAGCTTCACTGCAGGGTGCACCACATAACCCAACACGCTTGATCCCATTTGGCCGGACACATTTTCCGGGTCATGCCCGCCGCGGAAGATCAACACGCTATGGCCCCAACTAGGCACAACAGAGGTCAATGTACGCGGTCTAAACCTAAGCGCACAGGGTCCGCCCATCGCCTTAGCATACCAAGCATGTTGCGTGGGCGGCCGGAAGCGAACCTAGCCTAGCAGGCGTTCGAGTCCAATCCGGCGCGCGCCCGCCGACATCACGAAGTGCTTCGGTGATACCACGACGCCGAGTGCCCATAATCTGTTCCCGCATAGTTGGTTAGTGCGTATAGACCAAATGGCCAGACTCAGATCAAATACCAAGATCTCGTTAAGCGTGTTAAGTATCCGCGAACGCCGACCAGGGCCAGGCCCACCTCTCTCCTAGGTGGTCTCAACCTGCCCTGTCGCTCCGCCACAAGTAACAGTCGGGGGCCGTCGGGAACCCAGGCCCACCTCTACCGGGATGGAGCCACCTGTCCTTTCAAATTTCATCTCTAACAAAGATCACGAGGTAATGTCATAGTGTAAAGTATATAGTATATGCCCGTGATCACCTCCCAAGTGATCACAGCCCAAAGAGTATAGCAAGGCAGATCGACAAGAGTGTAGGGCCACCGATGGAACACTAGCATCCTATACTAAGCAAGAGGATAGCGGTAAAGGTAACAACAAGAGTAGCAAGGACAAAGCTATGCAGCAAAGATAGGATAACCGAAAGAAGTAACATGCTACACCGCTCTAATGCAAGCAGATAGAGAAAAATAAGCGATATCCGTGATCAAGGGGGGGCTTGCCTGGTTGCTCTGGCAAGAGAGAGGGGTCACAACTCCGTGAGTCGTCTTGGGTAGCAGCAGCGTCGGTCTCGGTGTCTAGCGGAAGAAGAGGGGGAAGAAACAATGAATACAATGCAAACAGATGCATGATGATGCATGACAAAGCAAAGTGTGATGCTAGGCGTGCCCTAACGCAGTATGAGGTGATGCCGGTGAAGGGGGGAAACATCCGGGAAAGTATCCCCGGTGTTTCGCGTTTTCGGACAGATGAACTGGAGGGGGAAAGTTGCGAGTTCGATAGGTTAAGGATGTGTGGCGGACGAATGGGCTGCATATCCGGATTCGTCTCGTCGTTCTGAGCAACTTTCATGTACAAAGTTTTTCCATCCGAGCTACGGTTTATTTTATATTGATTTTAAAAGATTTAAATCATTTTTAGCATTTATCTAATTATTTTAATTGAAATTTGGATTTATGACATCAGCATGATGTCATGTTGATGTCGTGATCCAATGTGTTGACCGGGTCAATCTGATGGTGGGTCCCAAGATGTCATACAATCGCTTAATTAGCGTGTTAATTAAACAGAGTTAATTAGTTTACCTAATGATTAGGTTAATCTAAATGTAATTAATTAAGTTAATTAAATAAATAAATAATTATTTTTTAATACTTATTTTTCTTAAATCTTTTTTTTCTTTTTATAAAACGTTCTGGGGCGTGGGCCCCCTAGTCAGTGGCCCATAGGGCCAAATGGGGGCTGGGCGATTCGGGCGTTAGGGCGCCAAGGCCACTGCTTAAGGCGCCCGCGCCAAAGGAGGCGCTGGGTGCCGGGCTGCGCCGAGGTGCGCCGGGTCAGGGGTCATGGGAGGTAGCGGCGAAGCGGCGGCACGGGCGGTCGCCAAAGCAGCTGTGGGCGCGGTGGTCATAGGGACCGGGAGCGAGGCCATCTGGCGCCATCGACGAACGGCGGCAACGCAGCGGGCGACACGCAGCGGTTGGGAGGTGCAAAGGCTGCCGGATGGATTCTGGTCGCGTGAGCGCGACGGGCATAGGGAGAGGGAGGGAGCGAGGCTCACGGCGGGTGCAGGGTTCGTGGCGCTGGGTCGGGTGGTGGTCGGAGACGACGGCATCGACAGTGACGGCAAGCACCGGCGAGGGAGCGCTCCGGGGAGGCCGTCCGGCGAGGAGCTCCGGCGGCGGTGACGTCCGATCGCGAGGCGGGGTGGTCGGCATCAGGCAACGGGGCGCCGGCGAGGCGAAGTAGAGGTGTGGGGCCGAGGCGGCCATCCTCGGGCGCGGGCTCGCCGGCGAGGTGGGTCTTCGACGCGGCAAGGGACCGGGCACGGGGTGCTTGGCGATGCTAGAGAGCGAGAGCGGGTGGGGGTTTCGGTCAGGAGGAGTGGGGGGGTTCGTGCGGGGCGACGGGGTGATCCTGATCCAGATCTGGATCAATGGGGGAAGTGGGGGTGGTTGCTCTAGGGTTTGATCGGGGTGGGGGATAAGTGAGGACACCCTGGGCCAGCCAGGTGGGCCTGGTAGCCTAGTTGGGCCGAACGGCCAGGGAGGGTCCTTCTTCTCCTTTTCCTTTTGTGTTTTTTTTTCTTTTCTGTTTTTTATATTTTAGAATTCAATTATTTTAGTTTTAGTAAAATACCAAAGTGGCACCTAAATAGCTGCTACAAATTATGCCACTGCCACAATAGTTTAATACTTATAACAAATTAGTTTTGAAATTGTTTATTATTTTAAAAGTATTTAGATAATTGTATTTGCTCTTTGTTTTATTCATTTTTAGAGTATTTAAACATTTTATAAAAGTGTGGTTTCTCCACCAGTATTATCCATGATTTATTTATCGCATTGAGAACATTTTAGTTTTGACTTTTGAAAACTTTAATTGTTTGACTTGATTTTGAATTTGAATTTTGAATCGGTTTTTGAACTAACCCAAGATTAACTACAGTGACAGAGGTAACGTGGCATCATTAACATGGGATTACTGTAGCCTAATTATCCGGGCGTCACAATTCTCCTCCACTACAAGAAATCTCGTCCCGAGATTTAAGAGGTAGTGAAAGGGGGAAAGGTTTGGTTACGAATCTAGCGGGTCTTCTCATTCTGGATTACTCTTCTCGAAGAGACCGGTCCAATACATTGATGTGTTCATTTCTCTGCTTCAGGTCATCATGATGAAGTCGGCATCCTTTCTTCGGGATCTTCATCGTATTTACGAATAGGTAACGGGGCAGATCGGCAACGGCAGAATGCTATAAGGGTAATAATCTGGGATTAACCCATGAATGAGCATATGAGTACCTCTCGAGTTGAACAAATAAAACACATCTAGAGTAAAGTTGGAAGGTACAATAAGAAGTTTCAAGCAGCCAGGCAATCGTTCAATGCCTAGTCAGAAGGTGAAAGGGGTTTCAAGCAACGGAATAATAATTGTGTCCGATGCCGAATTGTGATCTCATCGGAAGGTGGCTCATGAATTACATATGAGTCCACGCGGGAGGAATAACTTTGGGAACAGGGGGGTGTATAGGAGAGTCAGGTTTCGATCATGTGGAACTGTGGGTTATGGGCCCACCATGTGGGGTAAAAGTAGAAAGGGCGGTGACGCCTTGCACGATCATGTAAGTAAGGCATGTCGAGGGTAGCTGCCGCTTATGTTGGCAACAACGTCGGTACCAAGGGCGAGGGACGAAGAGAACCATTTTTCCTGCTCGTTTGAACGAGGCGGACCAATAGGCAAAGTTCTCATCCATCTGTGGTTACCGGAATGTCATCAACAATAGAAACAGGGTCTCACTGACAAAGGTGTACACCGATGTGTTTACATAAGCAAAGGAATTATTATCGCTTAGTTTATATAGATCACAAGAAAGTTCAAACAAACCAATGAAAAGGAAAATGTGATCATCGGGTTAAACAGAACAATGGAAAGGAAAATGTGTTTAAACACATTTGGGCATATCCTTCCCAAGGACAAGCAGAGCAAGATATCCATGAAAGGATATCGAGTGGATAACCATTTAGGTAAGGGGAGAGGAATTTGATGACCATACCCATACAGCGGTGTTTGGATAATCGAGCAAGAAACATTTAGCATTGGGCTTCAAATGTTTCTTGTTGAAAATCATAGTATCACAGACATGCTTCGAGATAGCATTGACATGGTCACTGGGTAAAGATTAGACTTTGGATACTCGAAGGATCCATCAGGAACAGCTTGTAGAATAAGTCTTACAGTTTCCCCATGGAAGAATGGGTAACCTTGCTGAAAGGGGAACTATAACAATAGGGCCTCCGACCAGGTGTGCTAGGCATGACATCACCTTACCGGGTCATATTAAGACCAATGTTATAACTCTTGGAAACATGTTCCCACCATCATATCTGACCGAGATTCAGATCTAATTGGTATCAGGATACCTCAGACTCAGGATGCCTGAGAAGAAAAGGTGCAAAACAAATTGACGAGGTGACATTGTATGATTCTCGGGAAATGTACTATGGAAGGGAGTTTCGGAACAAGAGCTCATCATTAAACCAATGAAGGAATAAGGAGGTAGTTGATGAACTCAGTGAAAATCCATCGAGATTTTGAAAGGATGGGTTACCACAATTATGTGAACAAGGAGATAACATTTGTCAGATCAAATGATATAATGATGTATGCTCGAGGAAAGCATACACAATTGAACATTGATTGAAAGGTGCACCCGAAAGATGGGCTTAGGTAGCATGATCAACGTTAGAAAATGTTGACGATGATCATGACACATTTATCGAGAGGTTTCAAGAAGATGTAATCGATCGGCGAAGACATCACATCAAGGGAATGGTGTAGTAAAAGGTTACTATAACTATAGATAAGATGCCATCCCAGAATTCGGAGTTGTCTCTCAAGACAAACAATATGATGCGGAAAGTTTGATGTAAGCTTAGAACACTGTCGGGATTGTGTCCCGGGGATGAAGGACATAGGTAGAATGGTCTGATGATGTAGTCAATCCGTTGGGAATGACATGATCAAGTGCAAACTCGTAAGCAATGAAGATTACTAAAAGTTGTCGACCCGCAGTGCGGACTCGGTCCACTATTCGGTGTTCTCGGTTGACGACAACCCACAACTCATGGGGTGACTAAGACAGGGAAAGGTATTACTCCATTACAAATTCATAAGATGTAGTGCAATGGCATGATATCCTCGAGATACCAGGTGAATAATACTCGAAGGCATATCAAATTAAAGGTTGAAGTGGGGTGTATTGATCTATAGAAGACAAGCGATTTAACTTGTCCAAGAAATGGAATCAAGGAGAAAATATGGTCGGAACCACGTTTGCAAAGGATCAATTCACAGATACCAAAGGATATTATATCAAGGAAATAGTTATTATTAGAAGCTTCCATGATAGGATCTACATCGTGTCCATGGGCATGAACTCAAAGTTCAAGGTCGACTCCCACTTCTCCAATGCATGACCATTCATTCACTTCTCTATTAAAATGAGTTGAGTGTGAAGCCTACCTAGTGAATTACCAGAGGAGTATGATCCGTGAAAACTTTCGGGTTCACACAAATTAAGGAAGGCATATGTTCAACCCATCGGGGGATCATGGAAACATATACCACAAGCTTCAATAGTAAATATCACCAGCTCGAAAGCAGAGCATGGTTGGCCAAATCAAGGAATATGATTTAGCAAAGGCATTATGTATCAAGGAAAGAACGTCCAAAGTGATTGAATATGAAGGACGTTGTCGGATAAAATCCAACAAGGTTCCGATGGTCCATAAAGGATCTGATGTGAGTATCGGCTCACAACCAGAGGAAGAATCAATGCAAAGACATTGGATTATAGAAACAACTGAGTAACTTAGAGCTCAATTGCAAAGGAATTATGAGTTACAAAGCAAAGGATCAGAAGCAGACACTCTGATCAAGGATGGATAAACTCAATATACTTAGGGACACAATCGACGACAATTTGATTGGCAGAACCAGCTCACGTTTAAAATGACGTCTGAGCCGGAAGGATGAATTCTAGGATCTGATTGAGGATTGCGAGCATTCACAACAAATTGAATCAACGGACTCATAATGATAATGACAAGAGATGCCAATAAGATTATAGACTTATGGGATTAACCATAATGCAAGCAAGTAAGAATTTCAAGTGCAATAGGCTACTCAGGATTTTCGGAAGTTCAAATAGTATTTTGAAGACTTTTGTGAAATACATGAATCAACTGGGGATGAGCAAACATCCGGTGAGTGCTAGAAATTATCCATAGTGGTATTCATGTGGCAAAGAACAGCAAGGCAGTAAGCTCAAAGGATTATCGGAACAACAGAGAGAATTTCGGGGTATCTTGTAATAACAAGATCAACTGGGAAGCATCGTATGAATGGCGAGTATACGTGGTTATCCACAGGGGTTTATCAATGGAAGGGAATTGCAAAAGCGACGCCATAAAGTCTCAAGAGAACATCGGAGAGTATCTTCGGATTCTTCTGGTGCAGCAGACGATCATCTGTAATAAGGGGCTCTCCGGGAGAAAGTATTATCGAGAACCTAGAGTCAGAGTTAGTAAAGTCGTTTAACCCGAATAGAAGAGACATCAGAACCTAGAGTATAGACGAGGAATAAAAGATCCTAATACCACCCGATGGCGACGTGGGCCCATAAGCCACACAACCATGTTAGTAAAAGTTTTTCAATGACTAGACTCAACTTTGGCCACAGAGTTGGAAAGGGGATTCCTACAGGCAGTCGGCTCTGATACCAACTTGTGACGCCCCCGATTCAATCGTAAACTAATCATACACGCTAACGTGTACGATCAAGATCAGTGACTCACGGGAAGATATCGCAACACAACTCTAAAACATAAATAAGTCATACAAGCATCATAATACAAGCCAGGGGCCTCTAGGGCTCGAATACAAGTGCTCGATCATAGACGAGTCAGCGGAAGCAACAATATCTGAGTACAGACATAAGTTAAACAAGTTTGCCTTAAGAAGGCTAGCACAAACTGGGATACAGATCGAAAGAGGCGCATGCCTCCTACCTGGGATCCTCCTAAACTACTCCTGGTCGTCGTCAGTGGGCTGCACGTAGTAGTAGCCACCTCCAGCGTAGTAGGAGTCGTTGTCGACGGTGGCGTCTGGCTCCTGGGCTCCATCGTCTGGTCGCAGCAATCGGGTAAATAAAGAGGGAAAAGGGGGAACAAGGCAACCGTGAGTACTCATCCAAAGTACTCGCAAGCAAGGAGCTACACTACATATGCATGGGTATATGGGTAAAAGGGCCATATCAGTGGACTGTACTGCAGAATGCCAGAATAAGAGAGGGATAACTAATCCTGTCGAAGACTACGCTCCGCAGCCTCCGCCTTGCAAGATGTAGAAGAGAGTAGACCTAAGTCCTCCAAATAGCATCGCATAGCATAATCCTACCCAAAGCAATCCTCTCCTCGTTGCCTGTTAGAGAGCGATCACCGGTTATATCCGCACTTGGAAGGGTGTGTATTATTAAGTATACAGTTATAGTTGTCATAAGGTCAAGGTACAACTCCAAGTCGTCCTGTTACCGAAGATCACGGCTATTCGAATAGATTAACTTCCCCGCAGGGGTGCACCACATAACCCAACACGCTTGATCCCATTTGGCCGGACACACTTTCCTGGGTCATGCCCGGCCGCGGAAGATCAACACGTCGCAGCCCCACCTAGGCACAACAGAGAGGTCAGCACGCCGGTCTAAACCTAAGTGCACAGGGGTCTGGGCCCATCGCCCTTAGCACACCTGCACATTGCGTCGGCGGCCAGAAGATGACCTAGCCTAGCAGGCGTTCGATCCAATCTGCAGCGCCGCCGATCGTGACATCACGAAGTGCCGGCCGATACCACGACGCCGAGTGCCCATAACTGCTCCCTCAGCAGAGTTGGTTAGTGCGTATAGACCAAATGGCCAGACTCAGATCAAATACCAAGATCTCGTTAAGCGTGTTAAGTATCCGTGAACGCCGACCAGGGCCAGGCCCACCTCTCTCCTAGGTGGTCTCAACCTGCCCTGTCGCTCCGCCACAAGTAAAAGTCGGGGGCCGTCGGGAACCCAGGCCCACCTCTACCGGGATGGAGCCACCTGTCCTTTCAGCCCCATCTCCTAACAAAGATCACGAGGTAATGTGATAGTGTAAAGTATATAGTATATGCCCGTGATCACCTCCGTAGTGATCACAGCCCAAAGAGTATAGCAAGGCGGGCGGACAAGAGTGTAGGGCCACGATGGAACACTAGCATCCTATACTAAGCAAGAGGATAAAGGTGTAAAGGTAACAATGAGTAGCAAGGACAAAGCTATGCAAAGAAGATAGGATTAATCGAAAGCGATAACATGCTACACTACTCTAATGCAAGCAAGATAGAGAAGAATAGGCGATATCTGGTGATCAAGGGGGGTGGCTTGCCTGGTTGCTCGCAAGAGAGAGGGTCGTCAACTCCGTAGTCGTACTGGGTAGCAGCGGCGTCGGTCTCGGTGTCTAGCGGAAGAAGAGGGGGAAGAAACAATGAATACAATGCAAATAGATGCATGATGATGCATGACAAAGCAAAGTGTGATGCTAGACGTGCCCTAACGCAGTATGAGGTGATGCCGGTGAAGGGGGGAAACATCCGGGAAAGTATCCCTGGTGTTTCGCGTTTTCGGACAGATGAACTGGAGGGGGAAAGTTGCGAGTTTGATAGGTTAAGGATGTGTGGCGGATGAATGGGCTGCATATCCGGATTCGTCTGGTCGTTCTGAGCAACTTTCATGTACAAAGTTTTTCCATCCGAGCTACGGTTTATTTTATATTGATTTTAAAAGATTTAAATCATTTTTAGCGTTTATCTAATTATTTTAATTTGAAATTTGGATTTATGACATAAGCATGATGTCATGCTGACATCAGCAGTCAACAGGTGTTGACTGGGTCAATCTGATGGTGGGTCCCGCATGTCATACACTGTTTAATTAGCAGGTTAATTAAACAGAGTTAATTAGTTTACCGAATGATTAGGTTAATCTAAACAGAACTAATTAAGTTAATTAAATAAATAAATAAATATTTTTTTAATACTTATTTTTCTTAAATCTTTTTTTTCTTTTTATAAAACGTTCTGGGGCGTAGGCCCCCTAGTCGGTGGCCCATAGGGCCAAATGGGCGCTGGGCGATTATTCGGGCGTTAGGGCGTCGGCTGTTTGGGCGCTGGCGCCAAAGGAGGCGCTGGGCGCCGAGGCTGCGTCTAAGGTGCGCTAGGTCGGGGTCGCAGGAGGTAGCGGCGGAAGCGGCCGCACGCCGGTCGCCGACAGGAGGCGCGGTGGTGCAGGGACCGAGGAGCGAGGCCATCTGCCGGGCGCCTCGATTTAACGGCAGCAAGCAATACAGCGGGCGACACGCAGCGGTTGGGAGGTGCAGGCACGGCCGGGATGGCCCCGGGTCGTGGTGAGCGCGGCGGGCGCAGGGAGAGGGAGGGAGTGAGGCTCACAGCGGGGTGCAGGGTTCGTGGCAGCGGGGGTCGGGGTGGTGGTCGGAGACGACGACATCGACGTAGACTTAGCAGACCAGCGAGGGAGCGCTCCGGGGAGGCCGTCCGGCGAGGAGCTCCAGCGGCGGTGACGTCCGATCGCGAGGCGGGGTGGTCGGCATCAGGTAACGGGGCGCCGGCGAGGCGAAGTAGAGGTGCGGGGCGGAGGCGGCCATCCTCGGGCGCGGGCTCGCCGGCGAGGTGGGTCTTCGACGCGGCAAGGGACCGGGCACGGGGTGCTTGGCGATGCTAGAGAGCGAGAGCGGGTGGGGGTTTCGGTCAGGAGGAGTGGGGGGGTTCGTGCGGGGCGACGGGGTGATCCTGATCCAGATCTGGATCGATGGGGGAAGTGGGGGGGTGGTTGCTCTAGGGTTTGATCGGGGTGGGGGGATAAGTGAGGACAGCCTGGGCCAGCCAGGTGGGCCTGGTAGCCTAGTTGGGCCGAACGGCCAGGGAGGGTCCTTCCTCTCCTTTTCCTTTTGTGTTTTTTTTCTTTTCTGTTTTTTATATTTTAGAATTTAATTATTTTAGTTTTAGTAAAATACCAAAGTGGCACCTAAATAGCTGCTACAAATTATGCCACTGCCACAATAGTTTAGTACTTATAACAAATTAGTTTTGAAATTGTTTATTATTTTAAAAGCATTTAGATAATTGTATTTGCTACTGTTTTATTCATTTTTAGAGTTTTTAAACATTTTATAAAAGTGTTTTTTCTCCACCAGTATTATCCATGATTTATTTATCGCATTGAGAACATTTTAGTTTTGACTTTTGAAAACTTTAATTGTTTGACTTGATTTTGAATTTGAATTTTGAATCGGTTTTTGAACTAACCCAAGATTAACTACAGTGACAGAGGTGACGTGGCATCATTAACGTGGGATTACTGTAGCCTAATTATCCGGGCGTCACAGTGCTTACGGAGAAGAACAACCTGTTGTCTCAAGAGCTAGAAAGGTTCGGACACAGCTAATTGTTGTTACTGCCGAACTGGAGAAATCCAAGAAGGCGTCACCTGGTAATATTCCCCTCCATCGAGGAATGATAATTATATGCCAGCTATGCTAATACTGTTGCTTATCTCATGACAGGATCGTCAGATCAACTGGAGGAGCAACTGAAAGCCGCTCAAGCGCGAGAGAAAGAATCCAAAGACTACTCGCCGTGGGCGAACGTGTGCTGACCCAAGTCAGGGAGGAGAAAAACAAGCTCCAGGATTCCGACACCCATCTGGGCGAAGAACTGAAAGATGTGCGGGCCCAGCTGGCTGACTCCGTGAAGGAAAATAAAAGGCTGCGAGGCGGTATATTCAGTATGTGGTCAAACTTACCTTCGAGTAATTCGGAGATGAAAGGAACTAATAGAGTTATGTTTGTAGGTATGCTGACGGGCCGTCCTGAAGAGGAGATGTCTGGATCGTCGGGCGATCGGCTACAAGAGTTGTCGCAAATGCATGAGCAAGCTCGGCAGGTGATGTGAAGTGTTGCCAAGGACTTATGGCCATCCGCCTCCCCTCCAGGAAGTATGGAGGATCTTGTACAACTATTCAAGGGAGCGCGGTGGCGTTTCCGATTATGGAAGATATCAGCCTGTCGGGAAGGTGCACGAGAGGCCTGGGCCATGGTGAAAACACGGTATACCAAGCTTGATCCAAATCGTATGGCCCGGGTCGGACCTCTAGGGTCATATGGAAAAGAAGTTCCCGTTAATTTGGTGTATGACCAAGTAGAAGTAGCCGCCAAGTATTCCCAGCAGGATTCTAAGTTAGACACCTCTTTGGGCCGGTATAGAGGAGGAAATTTTTGAGTCCAAGTGACTATGTACTTTCCTTGACATATGTAACTCTAGCTGAATTGTAAAACGATTGTCATGGCAGACCTTTTCACTTCGACCTCTGGACCCGAAGGTGCGGAGTGTTTCCTAATACCTGAGCGGTAAAATAGACCGGGGTATGCGTGGAACCCAGGGTCATAGTTGCTTGAACAGACAAGTTGTATCTGGCTATTTATGTTATATTACATTATGACTGATCTTGATGAATATGAGTATTACAAGAGTTGATCTAGCACGAGATCGTGATGGCTAAAACCCTAGAAGTCTAGCTTGTATGACTATGATTATGATTATTTGCCCATACGGACCTAGCCCTTCGGTTTATATAGACACCGGAGGGGACTAGGGTTACACAAAGTCGATTACAGAGAAATGAATCTTCATATTTGGTCGCAAAGCTTGCCTTCCACGCCAAGGAGAGTCCCATCCGGACACGGGTAGAGTCTTCGGTCTTTGTATCTTCACAACCCATCAGTCCGGCCCATGGCTAACAGGCCGGACGCCCGAGGACCCCTTAGTCCAGGACTCCCTCACCCGGTCCACGCGGCGTCATCACGATCAACGGAAACACGGAACGCTCCCTCCATACCGAGGAGCATACCGCGACCATCGCACAAAGCGGCCCCGTCAAGCCGCATATCTCATCGCTATTAAGCCGCCGGCCTCTATTACACAGGAGCGGCCAATTTTAAAGCTGGATTGGAAGTTCCGCCTCCGTCGTTCGCCACATATACCTGCGAAGTTCGTATCGCACATGCATAATTATGCACTTAAAATACCTTGGTCATCGGCGGAGGCACAATATGGACAGGCCTATAGTACGGTTTGCCCTCCTACAGCCTTTTTTTTCTTTTCTAACTATATCTTATCTTTTGCCACGGGTGAATAAAAAACGGTTCATCCTACGGACCTACAAGGACTCTTTATGACCCCGGTTTTGTATAAATAACCAAAGATTACTCCTTTTAAGGAACACTTTTCGCTGAGGCAACGGCAGCGCGGACGTGCGACAGGAGGTCCAAAAGATTTTCTGTAGACCAAGCACTCTATTTACAACCTGTATAGAGCCTTTTTCCTCAGCCTTCGACCCCTGGCATGTAAAATGGCCTGGGTAGTGGTGTTATAATCTGTAAGATTGTGTTCGACGTATCAATCAGATTCCAGTGAACATAATCCGTCTTCAGTATTTTATTTTCCTCATAGAACTGTATTTTGCTTCTTCGGTTGTTTCACGCACACACCTCGACACAAATCACCAGGGGCTCGATATGGCAACATATGGGTTGCCGAAAAGTCCGAACAGCTCTACAACATACTTCGGCGTCACGAGTTTGGCATTATATGCATCAGCTCCGAGTCATGTCTTTGGTCAATAGTTGGGTTGCCCGGCTCTTGTGCTTACTACCTTACGTTTCATCTTATCGGCTAGGGTAGTAAAGGGAGAACTACTGCGATTGTGTTTCCGATTCACTTGGTTAAACACCTCAGTAGAGAAAGCCGAAAACTGACTGTCATGATGCGGCGAGAGATGGTCAACCACTCGACGAGTTATTAGAATCTTTTGCGATTTCTTCCGTACTCGGCGAGAGCTAGTCAAAGGACCGTTCTTTATTTTTTGGTCACCTATGTAACGCAACCATATTCGGATAACCGCGTACATACCAGGGGCTACATCATAGACCCACCATAAAACTCCTATGGCTAAGTGAAAGTGTTGAAGTCCTGTAGTCTGATTGCCTAGTTTGCCGCACTGACACCTCCGTTACGGACCAATACGTTGGGTCAAGAGTGATCAGGTGCTATTTCGAACACCCCCGTATTATATGCGAGGGGGCCGAAGCCGATGACTGGCAAACTTTCAGATTATAAAAGACAGCCGCACAGGAGGAAATAGCTTTCAGGCAAAGGTATGAATATAACACAACCTTAATGTATCATAATATTGTTCTCACAATTCCGGTGTATTTATTCGAACATAATATCCTTCGGGCACTGACCCTCTATCAAGCGGGTGCCCTCTAGGACGTCCTCCAAATAATGCTCCAGCGTAAGATGGTCCTTGCCTCCGGGCGGCCCTTAGCTGCAACATCGGTGGCCTTCATCTTTGCCCATTACATCTTGACGCGGGAAAAGGCCATCCGGGCACCTTCTATGCACGTCGAACGCTTGATTGCGTAGATACACGGCACTGCATCCACAAGTCGCTGCACCAAACCAAAATAGCTGTTTGGAATGGGTTCAGCCGGCCATAGCCAGACCACGACGTCCTTCATGGCAGCTCCGGACATCTTGTGGAGCTCGGCCCACTGGGCCATTTGTTCGTTCAGCAACGTCGGACGCCGTGGCACGTTGAATTGTGACCAGAAAAGCTTCTCCGCGGCACGTCCTTCCTGCGCTTGGAAGAACTACGCCGCGTCGGAGACACTCTTCGGCAGGTCCAAGAACGCGTCTGGAGAACCCCACAATTGATTAAGCAGAGCATACTTCGGGTCACCGAACTTAGTCTATAAAAGAAAGGGCTTACCGACCGCTATCTCCCCAGCTTGTCGGATCTCCTCCCGAGCCGCTCTAGACTCGGACCGTGCTTCTCTCGCCACTTGTAAGGCTTTGTCAAGTTCGGTTTCCTTGGCTTTGTTATCCTCCTCGAGTGATTTGCATTTGCCAGCGGCATCCTTTAGCTCTTGATACATGGTAGATATTCTCTCCTCGCACTGGCGTCGAGTGGCCTGTTCGGCCTTTAAATCAACAGTCGCCTTCTTGGCAGCCGCATTGCTCACTCTGGCCTGCTCCTTGGCCCGGGCAAGCTCGGCCCGAAGGGTCTCAACCATGGTAGCACCATCTACAGTTATGCATGTCACAATATATAATTTTCAGCTTCATGCTCATACTATTATACATGCAGAAGCGGGCTGTCCCAAAACATACCTTGTGCCTCGTCGAGCCGCCTGTTAATAAGGTTAATGTCCTCATCAGCTAACTCAAGTTTATGCTTTATATCTGCAACTTTCGTAGCTTGGCCAGTCGCCATTGACATAATAGCCTGTTTTCAAATTAATTATGTTACTTCCTGAGCATATCTTTTTTGATCCTCTGATCGCCTCCCTGTGGAAACCGACCAGAGTCTCAGGGGCTACTATCTATACACAGGCGCATTTTTGCATATAAAGAGCAGTCATTGCATACCTCGAAGCCTCTCAGCAGGCCCGTGAAGGCCTCATTCAATCCGCTTCTCGCGGACAGAATCTTCTCAACTACCGTACCCATTAAGGTACGATGTTCCTCTGAGATAGACGCACTTTGCAATGCACCCATCAGTGTATCCGGCACCTCCGGATTCCCGGAGGCTGCTGTGGGAGTATGGACTCCCTTCAAAAGGGTACGCTTATTCGACCCTAGAGTCATCTTCAGCTGTAAACCGGATAGTTCGGGGCCCTCATTGTTGGTCCCCGTGGGGGCTGCCTCCCCTGGACCCTTGACGGTCGAAGTATCACCTTCGGGCGATGTCTTCATTACCCCCCGCCTTGCTGGATGGTCAGGGGAGATCCTCTGGGACGACACCTCGAAGTCGTCCGCCCTTAGGGGCGAGGAAGCTCGTGGAGGTGTCTTGCTTTCCATCATCTCCGGAGGCAAGTCCCCTAATGAGGAGGACTATTGAGGTAGATAGCGGGCCGGACTACAAACATATAGTTTAAATGTTACCCCTGCAAACCTAAAACAAGGGACATGTCTAGCGCATCCTTGTTCACTTACGATTCTGCAAAGGGCTTGTCCCTAGAGAGGAGCTATGCGTCAAAATCGTCTTCCGAACCCAAACCATCTAACAGGGATATCTTCCCTCTCTTGGGTGCTTCCACCTCCAAGTCTTCGGAGGCGGTCCTTTTATTCTCGTGGGGGGACGGATATCCCCTTATTCTGCTTCCCATTTGTCTTCGTCTTCAGAAAAGGGAGCTTCAGTATCCCCGGATGTAGCGTCCAGTATACCTTTAGAGCGGAGGCCACCTTCAGCCCTTTTGCTCTTCTTCTTGTCCTCCCTCGCCGGCATTTGATACGGCGTCGGGGCCAGCATCCTCATTAACACAGAATCAGCTGAGTCTTCGGGAAGTGGAGCCGAACACCTAATTCATTCCGCCTTCTTTATCCAGCCCTGGTCGAAGATATTTTCTCAGTACATCGCTATGGGATAATCAACCGAGTTGCGTTCAGAAGTTGGGTGCTTACCGAGGTATCCGGATGGTTGCAGTCGAGGCCGATGTCCTCGGATATGTCCGGCCACTGCTTTTGAGTCTTGAAGAATAGTTTTCACATCCCTATGTGCATTGTGACAAAGAATTGCTAAAGGGTCTGCGGTCCTTCCGATTGAACTCTCACATGAAGAGAGGTCGTCGCTGACATGGGAGGATCCGGCGGACTAGCATCACCTGGATCACGTTAATAAGGTCGGTGTCCTTTTCGAGGATGCTCTGGATACGAATTTTGCGGCGTCTGCACTTCATCAGTTGATCCCCAGTCAAGCCCCTTATTAATCCATGATGCGATTCGCAATGGAGGACCAGATCGGAACGCAGACGTGGCTGCCCTTTGGTACCGCGGAGTTCGGTGATATAGAACCACTCCCGCTGCCATAAGTTGGAGGTTTCCGTGAAGGCGCCTTTTGGCCAGATAGTATTGGCGAGCTTGCTCACCATAGCACCACCGCACTCCGCCTGCTCCTCGTCGACTATCTTCGACGTCACATGGAAGGTCTTGAGCCATAGGCCGGAGTGTGGGGGGATGCGGAGAAAAGCCTCACACATGATGATAAATGCCGAGATGTGGAGAAAGGAGTCTGTAGCTAGATCGTGAAAATATAGCCCATAATAGAACATAAGGCCATGAACGAAGGGGTGGAGAGCGAACCCTAGCCCGTGGAGGAAGTGAGAGATGAATACAACCCTCTCGCCGGATTTTGGTGTGGGATAACTCACCCTTCGCAGGAGCCTGTGGGGATTTCATGATCGGTACCTCGCCCCCCGGAGCTTCACGATATCTTCCTCGGTGACCGAGGAGGCCGTCCACCTGCCTTGGGAGTTGGATCCGGACATAACTAGAAGGCTTTGTAGAAATGCAAGAAATCGAGACCTGGGCGCTGGGGCTTGAGGCTGGAAAGTCTGAGGAAGAGGTAGGCGTGGGGGAGAAAGACGGGTCAGTACCCCTTTATAAAGGCGATGAATATCAAATGCCTCCTCACGGGCCTTAAAGCTCGCCTATTCCCAAGGGATTGTGCAAACGACACGGTTGGATTACCCACGCCCATATTGATAAGAATCCCATGATAAGGGGGCGTGATATCTGCTATGAGAAGATGTGCTAATAAAGACAGCGTCTCGTAACATGGAGCGAAAGGCTGAAAGACGGTTCAAAACAATAACCAGGCAGGGGACGTAACGTCTCGCCAAAAAAGTCGTCAGTAGATGGGACTCGTTAAATATTATACCCTATTGTGGTTGTGTGTGGTGTCTGTTTCACAGAGCCGGACACGTTTTCTGTGTTCGAGGACTACTTTGAAGTATTCGGAGGAGGAATCCGCCTTGCAATGCCGAAGACAATCTACACGCCGAACACATCGTCATTGAAGCCTGGTTCAGGGGCTACTGAGGGTGTCCTGGATTAAGGGGTCCTCGGGCGTCCGGGCTATGTGACGTGGGCCGAACTAATGGGCCATAAAGATACAAGACAGAAGACTTCTTCCCGTGTCCGGATGGGACTCTCCTTTACGTGGAAAGCAAGCTTGGCGTTCGGCTATGAAGATTCCTTCCTCTGTAAACCGACTCTGTACAACCCTAGGTCCCACTGGTGTCTACATAAACCGGAGGGTTTCGTCCGTAGAGGCAATCATAACCATATAGGCTAGACATCTAGGGTTTAGTCATTACGATCTCGAGGTAGATCAACTCTTGTAAACCCCATATTCATCCAAGATAATCAAGCAGGAAGTAGGGTATTACCTCCATCAAGAGGGCCCGAACCTGGGTAAACATCATGTCCCTATCTCCTATTACCTTTGATCCTCAGACGCACAGTTTGGGACCCCCTACCCGAGATCTTCCGGTTTTGACACCGACACTGGGCACCGAGGTCGACCGTGACTGCACGCTAGATCTCTCGTAGCTGATCACCCCCTCTCTGGACCTCCTCGAGCTGGATGCGCCCTTTGACCACGAGGAGATTGGAACTCCGTCAAGCGACTGCTGGCGCGTAAGGCACCGGGGCCCGACGGCTTCACCGCCGAGTTCCTGCGTGCCTGCTGGCCCACGGTCAAGGCCGACTTCGCCGCCGTCTTCCAGCAGCTCTATGACACGCGGGGGCGCGGGTTCTCATCCTGAACCAAGCCCTGCTCTCCCCAAGCGTTCCGATGCGAGCTGCTTGTGGGACTATCGGGCGATTAGCCTTATTCACCTGGTTGCCAAAGTATTTGCTAAGGTACTGTCGTCCGTCTCGCGCCCAGACTTGACGCCCTCATCAGCAACAATCAGAACGACTTCATCCTTTGGCGCAGCCTCCATGAGAACTTCGTCCAGGTGCGCCAATCTGCTCGCCTGTTGCACCAGCTGGGAGCGCCGCGCTTATTGCTGAAGCGAGCATTCGACTCGCAGTCCTGGCCTTTCCTCTTTGAGGTGCTGAAGCAATATAGCTTCGGGGATAGATTCCTTGAGTGGCTGGCAATCCTCCTGTCTTCCGCTAGCACCAAGGTGTGCTCAATGGAAGCCTCCCCCCCCCCCAATTTGGCATCGCCAAGGCCTGCGTCAAGGATACCCCATGTCGCCGCAACTGTTCGTCTTGGTTGTAGACACCCTTGGTCGCATGTTCAAGCGCGCCACCGAGCTCAAGATCATACGCGGGCTGCACCCTTCCAAACCGACCCCCCATCTCGCTTTATGCAGATAACGTGGTTCTCTTCTGTCACCCACAGCCGGATGACATCGAGGTCGTAAAGGCAATCCTGCAGCTATTTGGTCGTGCATCCGGACTCCGCGTCAACTCGCCAAGAGCACTGCCACACTTCTCCGCTGTGAGGATGACACCGTACTACCCATCGTCGAGAGCTTGGGTTGTCCAATCGTCGAGCTCCCCATCACTTACCTCGGCATCCCGCTCACCATTAGATGCCCCACTGATACATCTCCATCGTATCTACTTTTTCAAACACTTTTGCTCTTGTTTTGGATTCTAACTTGCATGATTTGAATGGAACAAACCCAGACTAACGCTTTTTCAACAGAATTGCCATGGTGTTATCTTTGTGCAGAAATAAAAGTTCTCAGAATGACCTGAAACTTCATGGAGAATATTTTTGGAATATATAAAAAATATTGGCGAAAGAATCAACACCAGGGGCCCACACCCTATCCACGAGGGTGAGGGCGCGCCCACCCCCGGGGCGCCCCCCTGCCTCGTGGGTCCTCTGAGGCTCCATCCACCTCAACTCCAACTCTATATATACACGTTCAGGGAGAAAAAATTCGGAGAGAAGGATTCATTGCATTTTACGATACCGTGCCGCCGCCAAGCCCTAATCTCTCTCGGGAGGGATGATCTCGAGTCCATTCGTGGCTCCGGAGAGGGGAATCCGTCGCCGTCGTCATCATCAACCTTCCTCCATCACCAATTTCATGATGCTCACCACTGTGCGTGAGTAATTCCATCGTAAACTTCTTTGGGCGGTGATGGGTTGGATGAGATTTATCATGTATACGAGTTAGTTTTGTTAGGGTTTGATCCCTAGTATCCATTATGTTCTGAGATTGATGTTGCTATGACTTTGCTATGCTTAATGCTTGTCACTAGGGCCCGAGTGCCATGATTTCAGATCTGAACCTATTATGTTTTCATGAATATATGTGAGTTCTTGATCCTATCTTGTTATGCAAGTCAATAGTCACCTACTATGTGTTATGATCCGGTAACCCCAAAGTGACAATAATCGGGACCACTCCTGGTGATGATCGTAGTTTGAGGAGTTCATGTATTCACTAAGTGTTAATGCTTTGATGCAGTACTCTATTAAAAGGAGGCCTTAATATCCCTTAGTTTCCAATAGGACGCCGCTGCCACGGGAGGGTAGGACAAAATATGTCATGCAAGTTCTTTTCCATAAGCATGTATGACTATATTCGGAATACATGCCTACATTACATTGATGAACTGGACCTAGTTCTGTGTCACCCTATGTTATAACTGTTGCATGAGGAATCGCATCTGACATAATTATCCATCACTGATCCAATGCCTACGAGCTTTTCACATATTGATATTTGCTTAGTTACTTTACTGTTGCCACTATTACAATTACTACAAAACTGCTACCGTTACTTTTGCCACCGTTACCGTTACTTCCATACTACTTTGCTACTAATTACTTTGCTGCAAATAATAAGTTTTCCAGGTGTGGTTGAATTGACAACTCAACTGCTAATACTTGAGAATATTATTTGGCTCCCCTTGTGTCGAATCAATAAATTTGGGTTGAATACTCTACCCTCGAAAACTGTTGCGATCCCCTATACTTGTGGGTTATCAAGACTATTTTTGGCGCCGCTGTTGAGCATAGATCTATTATTTGAGTCACTTGGGATTCATATCTGTTGATCACTATGAGGAACTTGAAAGACGAAAAAACCAAGATTTATCCCTCAACTACGAGGGGATGTAAGGAACTGCCATCTAGCTCTTCACTTGATTCACCTTCTGTTATGAGTAAATTTGCGACACGTACACCTGCTACTGATTCGGATTGGTCGCATGATACTTATGATGAAACTACTTCTATGCTTAATGATATTGTGCCACTAGGTGAATTTCTTGATGAACAACTTGCTAGTGTTAGAGAGAATGAAATTATTGAAACTGATAATATTGATGAAAGTGATGATGAAGATTCTCCCCCTAGATATGAATTGCGTGATGTACCTGAGGGTTATGTTATGGATGAAGAAACTGCTATAGACTTTTTTGCTTGCAAAGATAGATATGATCTTAAGAAATTGTTAGCTAAGCTGAAAGAAAAGTCTTTGAATGCTAGAATGAAATATGACCCTGCTTTTGCCACTTCACCTATCTGTATTTCTGACAAGGATTATGATTTCTCTATTGATCTTGAGATAATTACTTTGGTTGAATGATCCTTTTTATGGCTATGAATCTGAAACTGTTGTGGCACATCTTATTAAATTAAATGATATAGCCACCCTATTTGCTCATTAGGAAAAAATTCGTTACTACTATATCCTTAAGTTATTTCCGTTCTCATTAAAGGGTGATGCTAAAACATGGTTTAATTCTCTTGATCCTGGTTGTGTGCATAGTCCCTAGGATATGATTTATTACTTCTCTACTAAATATTTCCCCGCTCATAAGAAACAAGCTGCGTTAAGGGAAATATATAATTTCGTGCAAATTGAAGAAGAGAGTCTCCCACAAGCTTGGGGGAGGCTTCTTCGATTACTTAATGCTTGCCTGATCATCCTCTCAAGAAAAATGAAATACTTGATATCTTTTATAATGGACTAACTGATGCTTCCAGAGACCACTGGATAGTTGTCTTTGGTTGTGTTTTCAGGGAAAGAACTATTGATCAAGCTGAATTGCTATTGAATAATATGTTGAGTAATGAAAATAATTGGACACTTCCTGAACCAACTCCTAAATCAACTCCGAAGAAAAGGGGTATTCTATTTCTCAGTCCTGAGGATATGCAAGAGGCAAAGAAATCTATGAAAGAAAAGGGTATTAAAGCTGAAGATGTTAAGAATTTTCCACCTATTGAAGAAATACATGGTCTTGATAACTCGACACAGGTAGTAAAGGTAAATTCTCTCTATAGATATGGTAAGGGTGAAATCCCATCTACTAAGTTTGCTAGCCAATGCTTGGAAGAGTTTGATGATTTTATTGTTAAACAAGAAAACTTCAATGCTTATGTTGGTAGACAATTGAAATGCTTATATGATTGAACACTTGAGTGATTATATGTCTAGAGTTAAGTGTGAACTTAAACTTATTAGTAAACATGCTTCTATGGTTACCACTCAAGTAGAACAATTGCTTAAAGCTCAAAATGATTTGCTGAATGAATTAAATAATAAGAAAAATGATAATGATGTTAGAGTTATGACTAGACGGGGTAAAATGACTCAGGAACCTTTGTATCCTGAGGGCCACCCTAAGAGAATTGAGCAAGATTCTCAGAGAACTAATGTTGATGCACCTAGTCCTTCTAAAAAGAAGAAAACGAAAAATGATAGGACTTTGAATGCTTCTAGTGAAACTGTTGCTGACACAGCTGAGAATCCCAATGATATTTCTATTTCTGATGCTGAAACACAATCTGGTAATGAACATGAACCTAGTGATAATATTAATGATGATGTCCATGTTGATGCTCAACCTAGCAATAACAATGATGTAGAGATTGAACCTCCTATTGATCTTGATAACCCACAATCAAAGAATCAACGTTATGATAAGAGAGATTTCGTTGCTAGGAAGCACGGTAAAGAAAGAGAACCATGGGTTCAGAAACTCATGCCTTTTCCTCCTAAACCATCCAAGAAAAAGGATGATGAGGATTTTGAGCGCTTTGCTGAAATGATTACACCTATGTGTTTGCGTATGCGTTTGACTGATATGCTTAAAATGAATCCTTATGCTAAGTACATGAAAGATATTGTTACAAATAAAAGAAAGATACCGGAAGCTGAAATTTCCACCATGCTTGCTAATTATACTTTTAAAGGTGGAATACCAAAGAAACTTGGAGATCCAGGAGTACCAACTATACCATGCACCATTAAAAGAAACTATGTTAAAACTGCTTTATGTGATCTTGGAGCCGGTGTTAGTGTTATGCCTCTCTCTTTATTTCATAGACTTAATTTGAATAAGTTGACACCTACTGAAATATCTTTGCAAATGGCCGATAAATCAACCGCTATACCTATAGGTATTTGTGAGGATGTGCCTGTTGTGGTTGCAAACGTTACTATTTTAACGGACTTTGTTATTCTTGATATTCCCGAGGACGATAGTATGTCGATTATCCTTGGTAGACCCTTTTTGAATACTATAGGGGCTGTTATGATTGCAACAAAGGCAATGTCACTTTTCATGTTAATGGTAATGAGCATACGGTTTACTTTCCGAGGAAACAACCTCAAGTTCACAGTATCAATTTTATGGAAAAATTCCAACGATTACTATTGGAGGTTTCGAATTTCCTCTTCCTACTATCAAGAAGAAATATGATATTATTATTGTTGGGGACGTGCATATCCCCGTTGAGGTAACCTAGTGCTATTCGAAAATTCTCCGGTTTCATGCGATTCGGAATGAGTTTGTTAACAAGACTTGATCAGCCTTGTTAGTGGATTCCTTTTGATGAGCATGAGGTGGATGAAGTTAGAAAGCACAACTCTCTGTAACCTCCTTTTACTTTCTGTTATTTAGATTAAATAAAGCAAAAATAGTATTTTTTTTGTTTGTTTTCTGAATTATCCTTGCAATAAAAAATACCCCGAAAATAGAAGTTCTCCAAACGCCCCGAAAATGATATATGATTTTTTTGTAGAATATTTAAGAATATCTGGCACTGAGAACACACCAGGGGGACCCACCATTTGTCCACGAGGGTGCAGGGCGCGCCCCCTGCCTCGTGGGCCCCACGTGGCCTCTCTCCACTTATTCCTGCACCCACTCACTTTGTCTTCCTCCATAAAAAATCCCCCCATAGCTCAAACCATGTTCTAGCTCATCTTGCTGCTGTTTTCGATCTCCTTGCTCAAAGCTCCATTCACGAAACTGCTTTTGGGGATTGTTCTTTGGTATGTGACTCCTCCAATGGTCCAATTAGTTTTTGTTCTAGTGCTTTATTTATTGCTAATTCTTGCTGCTTAGGTGACCTTGTTCTTGAGCTTGCATGTCAAATTTATATGGTCAAAAGTAGTTTTAATGCATGATATAGTCTCCAGGCACTTGTGGGGGTAGTTGCTATCAATCTTGTTGAGTTTGGTTCACTTTTATTTTGAGTCACTAAAAATTTCAGAAATTTTCAGAGGGAAAAAATGTTGAAGAGATTGTTGAGAGGCTCTTCGAGCCGAAGCTCGAAGGATAAGCAAAGTGAAGAGAATAAGAAGCCCAAATATAATCTTCCTCGCACTGCGGAGGTTCGGCCGTGTGAATGGCCTTGTGATGAGTTCTTGAGAGCCACCGGAATCTATGAGGATTTTTATTACTTGGCTGAGAATGCAGGCCTTACTGACTTCCTCCACGACCAGCTCGAACATTATCTCCTACTCACTAATATTTTTGTGTAAAATTTTCATTTCCATGCTAGGAGATCACCACCTTCGATGGATTTTTATTTATATGATGAGTTTAAGGAGATGTCACTCTATGATTTTTGTTCGGTTTGCAAGTTGCCTTTTGAGGGCAGCGTCGAGGAACCACATCCTAGGGATGTGGCAGAATTTATTGATATGATTGTTGTAGGGGAAACGAGAAAAGTGTCAGATGCAAGAACTGCTAGCATACATTTTCCTGTTCTACGTTACTATGCAATATTTGCTAGTAGATGTCTAATTGGCCGCGGGAACAGTGGGGGCCTCAGTGCTCCTGACCTCGCCATTTTGCACCATGCTTTACTCCGTGACAGAACTTTCAGTTTAGGTGCTATGGTTGCTAAACGGTTGAGTCTAAACTGTACAAAAGGCCCCATTTTTGGAGGTATCTTTGCTTCGCGTCTTGCTAAATATTTTGAGATACCTATTAGACACTATGAGAAAGAAGAAAAGGTGCTGCCCCCTATTTTCTTAGACTATAAAAAGTATGGTAGCACATGATTTTATTTGCGATGATAAGGAGAAGAGACTCATTTATAACCTGGTATTCAGTGAAAAGACTTGTCAGATTATTACCCTGCCTGCACCTTCTTTGTTTAACATTCATTCAGGCACATACATCATCCTGCCCGATGGCATTTATGCATATTGGGAGCAAACACGATCCCCAGAGCCTGAGCCTGAGCCTGAGCCATCTCCTGACCCTTATCGGCAGTCTGTTTATTAGTGGAATCCGGAGGAGATCGCCAACCAGTGGCACCCAGAGGAAACTCCTCCGTACACCGGAGAGAGCAGCTTTGATCCTTGGGCATAGACCAACTTAGGCCAACAGCTTAAGCTTGGGGGAGTATGTATTTCTCACCGACATTACATTCATGTTCACACACTCATGCCAGTTGTCGATGCTCATACTTTTTCATTGTACTATCCATGCTAGTTTATTTTCTTTTCTAAGTGAAAGTGCGTTATATCGACTAGAGGGGGGTGAATAGGCGATTTTTATGAATTCTTCACTGAGAAATTTACGGGTGAGGAAATTCCTTAGCGAAGAACTACTTGCAGCGAAATAAGTACTCAAAAGTAAAACATAACAGAAGACAAACACAGTCATCATGATGAAATGAAGACAAGCGCAGAGTACTGAAAGCGTAAACACGGGATAACACAGGATGAAGACAAACAGACTGAAGAAATTGAACTGAGGAAATTGAGAAAGTCTTCAGTTAAAGTCTTCAAACACAGATATGAACAAAGCACACAACACAGTAATGAGGAAATGAAAGAGTTGAGGAAATAGAACCAGTAGGCTTGGTGAAGACAATGATTTGGTAGACCAGTTCCAAGCTTTGTCTCGATTGTACATCTGGTTGGAGCGGCTAGGTATATAAACACGAGGACACACAGTCCTCACCGTATTCTCCTTGAGCTAAGGTCACACAGACCTCGCCCGATCACCGTGGTAAGTCTTGGTGACTTAGAACCTTCACAACCTCGGTCACTCGGTGATCCACAACTCCTCTTGGATGCTCTAGACCATGACGCCTAACCGTCTGGAAGAAGCACGATCTTCAAAGGTAACAAGCGTCGAGATCCACGAGGATCAATCTCTTCAGTGATGCTCAATCACTTTGGGTTTGTAGGTGTTTGAGTTTGGGTTTTCCTCACTTGATGATTTTCGCTCAAAGTCCTCGGAGGATGCGATGCTCTCAAATGACAAATGTCAGTTTCTCTCAGAGCAGCCAACATGCTAGTGGTTGTAGGGGGCGGCTATTTATAGCCTAGGGAGCAGCCCGACATGATAAGACATAGATGCCCTTCAATGATATGACCGTTAGGTGGATAAGATATTTTGGGACAGCTGGCGCGTAGCACAGCAATGGTCGGAAATTTGAGGTTCAAATTCCTCAAGGCTATCATGTTCCTCATTGTGTAGGCAATCCGCACTGGAGAATTCCTAACTCCTCAATCAGAACAAATTCCTCAGTGACCAGAAGAAATTCGTCTCTGTCACTGAAGAAATTGACTGAACTGTATGAGATTTCCAATGGCTTCACTCGAAGCGATTGGTAGGTGTAGGATTTTGAGTTGAGCATCACTTGGAAATTTTTCCTTAGTATTTCCTCGGCCCCCTTTAACAGTATGGTGTTTCCTATGACTCAAGAAAAAGAAAATGAAACTACGAAAACAAAAGTCTTCATGCTTCATGTTCCTCGAATGAATACCAAGTCTTCAGGATCACACCAATTTCTTCACTTTCAAAGTCTTCAGAAAGTCTTCAGAAATCCAAAGTCTTCAATCTAAGAACTTCATTTTTAGGGGTCGACTTTCTCTGTAAATATCAAACTCCTCACAGACTTATAGACCTATGTACACCCATAAACACATTAGTCCCTTAACCTATAAGTCTTCAATACACCAAAACCACTAAGGGGCACTAGATGCACTTACAATCTCCCCCTTTTTGGTGATTGATGACAATATAGGTTAAGTTTTCAACGGGGATAAACATATGAAGTGTAAATACTGATATTGAGGAATTTGATTGCAAGAAATAGAAGAACTCCCCCTGAAGATGTGCATAGTGAGGAATTTGCTTTTGAAGCAATGCACACTTGAAGAGTTGAATCATGGAGATCTCCCCTATATCTTGTAATTCATACACGCATTTGACATATATATATATATATGAAGAATTTGAAATGCATGATGAAATATGGTGACTAATGTAATTCAGCATGCTTGCATTAATATTAACGAGGAATAAGCATGCAGACAATCACAACAAAAGTATCAGGCCACCATAGAGTTTAAGTTTACAACTCGATCCAGCAAAGTCATCAGAAGAACGAGAGTTGTAACTTAGCAAAAAATGCCCATATAATAGACCCGCTTGAAGACTAACTCAAATTTTTCCCCCTTTGTCATCGAATGACCAAAAGGATCGAAACTGAGGACTAACGCCCCTGAAGAATATCAAGTTGATGAAGGAGCGCCAGCGTTGTTGGGGTCGTTTGTCGTAGTAGGGCATGCCGCAGTGTTGTCCAAGTCTTCATGCTCGTCGGTGTCGCGCGATGAAGAATAGGAGATGGCCACGAAGGAAGGAACCTTGACCTTCTTGTATTTCTTCGGTGGAGGTGCAGACCAGTCAAAGTCTTCCTGGAGACCCATTTTCTTCAGATCTTCTTTGCTGTAGACATGAGACAAAACAGCACAGGTACGGTTGAAGGTTTCATGGAGGTAGTATTGGTTTTTCTTCACTGCATTGTGGGTAGAGGTCATGTTGTGAAGAATAGAACCAAACTGACGCTTGACCCATTTATGATTGCGATCAACCTTCTGATGAAGACTGAGGAGAAGCTCACGATCAGTCATCACCCTGGGTGCTGTGCCTTGAGGATTTTGCTTGGTGGTGTTGGCGGCAGAGTCATGGGTGGCAAAGTCGTCATTGGTTGAGTAGGATGCAGCCTTGTGAAATTGACCATCCAATGGACGAATGCCTTCATCTATAATAGCTGGTGCCTTGCCTTTTTCGTCAACTGAGGAATATGTCTGTTTGAGGACTTCAATCGAAGGCAAGTAGCTGCAATGGTTCAGTGTATCAGCTTTATAGTTGAGTGAAGACCTTGTTCTGATGAATCTCATAATCCAAGGTGCATATGGCTTCAGCTCAAATGGTGACATAGCGACATTGGCCAGAGTCCTGATGAAGAAATCGTGGAAGTTGACGGGGAGCATACATGAATGATATTGAAGAGCAGATTCTTCATGATGCCAACGACTTCTTCGTCATTCGAGTCGTGGCCCTTGATAGGACTCAATGTCTTCGTCAGAATGCGATAGACAGTCCGAGGCACATATAGTAATTCCTTCACGAGAAATTTGGTTCGTGGGTCCTGACCTGGCTTCAAAGGCTTCATCAGAACTTGCATGTAGTGATTTGTAAGCTCAGGTTCACTATACTCACAATGAGCAGCTTCAAGGGGAGGACTGAGTGGTAAAGCACGAAGCAATTCAGTAGCTGGTGCCGTGTAGTGAGTGTTTTCAGACATCCAGTCCAGCACCCATGAACTCACATCTTCAGAATCTCCTGTGATGTGCAGCGTCGCATAGAATTGAAGAATGAGTTCTTCATTCCAATCACAGATGTCAGTGCAGAGATTTAACAGTCCAGCGTCGTGAAGAACACTGAGGACTGGCATGAAGCACGGCAGAGATTCCATATCCACGTGAGGAATGTGCTCATGATCGAAGACTTTGTATTTGTTGAACAACACTGAGGAATAGAAATTAGCCAGGCTGGCCGTCCAGAAACGCCTCTTCCTTATGCGAGCAGAGTCATAGGGGTTGTAGTCAGTGAAGAATACATGCTCGCCGAAGAAATCTTCAGCCTTGAATTTTTTCTTCCTTGAGAATGGATCCTTTGGCTTGGGCAGAGGAGTGTCAGTGGGTTGCATCACAACCTCAGGAATCGCAATCTTAGGTTCTTCAGTCTGAGGAATTTCTGGTTCCTCTTTAGTGGCAGTCTGCGTCTTCAGATGTTCAGCAGCACTAGTGGCTGGAATTTCTTCACGTACAGACGAAGTGGGGTGAGTTTCTTCAGAGCCCATTTGAATAGTTTGTGCAGGGGACTGAGGTATTTGCTGTAAAGGTGTGAACAGTGGAGAGTTGGGATGCTGACTTTGCCAAAAGTCATCATTCATCACTGGTGTGGTGCAGCCAATGTCCACATCTTCATCTTCCATTTGTTCAACGCCAGCCTCTTCAGCTGTGAACTGAGGCATAGGCGAGGAAACAACTGGTGTTGAAGGGATTTGATCCGCTTCAATTTCTTCATCCATCTGCTCTGACGAAGTAGCAGAAGGATTTTCTTCATCAGATCCACTAGGGATCACATATTCTTCATCAAAAGGAACAAGGTCCTTTGATGGCATGGTTGAGATCGGAACAGCATCAATGGGATTTGCAAACGAACTTGTCATAGACTTCATTTTCTTCGGAGCTGAAGTAGCTGATGCTTTCCTTTTCTTCACAGCTGCACGCTCTGCAGCCTTGGTCTTCTTCACATCTGATGCAGATGGAAGGATTGGAGTTGGTGTAGGCGCAGGAGGAGCAGAGGAATCTGGTTGATTTTCTTCAGGCACAACTGATGCAGTTGCCCTGACCTCTTCATTTTCTTCAGGCGCACCACTAGTGGATGCCCTGGCAATTTCTTCAGCGGCTGGAATGCAGTCATCAGCCCTGGAACTCACATTTTCTTCAGCAACCTGAAAATCATCAGTGATGCTCGCATGTTCTTCAGTTGGCTGAGCAGAAGCTTCAGTCTGAGGAATTTCCTGTTGCGATGGAGCTGCAACATTGGAGGTGAACTTCTCAGTCAGTTTAACAAACCTGACCTTGGCTCCTTGCCAATCAGCATAGTAAGCATTGAAATCATCGCTGAGGACTTTGATTTCAGACTGAATCTTTACAAGTTCATCAGTTGTCATAGTGAAAACGTTGTTCTTCAGAAATTTCTTCTTCTTATATTGCGCTTTCTTGATCTGCCTGGCCTTCTCATATTTCCATTGTTCTTCTTAGATGAAATGGGTCAGCATGTGACTTTGACGAGGACTCAACTGGAAATCAGGCATAGTAGTGTTTGGGTCCTTGTGCCAGAGATCAGTATAGTCGAGGATCAACCTTGGATCCAAAAGCAGTGGCACATTTGTGCCTTTGGCTCTAGCGGCCCTGACTTGCCTATCTCTGATGATCTCAGCAAGTTCTTCATCATCAGCTTCGTCTTCTTCAGACGGCACTTGGAAGGCGACCTGTTTCTTCTGAGGATTAGGGCGAGGACCTCGTCCAGCAGTGGCCTTTGTCTTCAGCAGAGAGGGTCACGTTGAAGAATTGGGTGCAGATGAGGAACTAGCTGAAGCTCCTGAGGCAATAGAGATGCTTGTAGTCCTTTGGCACATGGCAAGATGCACAGGTGCTGAGGACTTTGTCGGAGCAGCTGAGGACTTTGGAGGAGCTAAGGATTTTAGAGGAGCAGGAGCAGCATGAGGAATTTGCCTTGAGGACTTTGAAGATTCTGGCCGTGAGGGCATTGCTGAGGAACTTGGCCTTGAGGGCACTGAAGGTGAAGCATTTGCCTTACGCGTAGGCTTCTTTGCCATTGATTTCTTCGGCTTGACAGAGGCCTCAGTGGCAGCAGCAGTAGCAGAGTCTTCATTGAATTTCCTCACTGCTTCTTTTGCTTGTTTGGCCAACTTGGCCTGGCGCTTGGCCCATTCTTCAGGAAAGTCCTCACCGCGCTTGATGCTGGTGGGGTCCGCTTCTTGGCCAGGTGCCAATGGAGGTCTTGAGCAAGGAGGGGTAACAACGAACTTCTTCATGTATTTGGGAGTAACATATCTGTACTCCCTCCACTCTCTAGCCCATCTCCTCTCTATCTTCTGAATGCGCACCTTGCGCTGATTTTTGTCTTCCTCAGGAGGTGTGCAGTACCAGCATAAATGTCATCAGGGATTCCAAACGCTGTGTTGACCTCTGGCTTCTTTCCTCTTTTATGTGGCTTCTTAAAATCTGCCATTTTCTTCAGTTGAGGAATTTGAACAATCGAATTCACTGAAGAAGTATGCAACTTTTCTTCAAGGAACGCTGCAAATGAGTTAAGTTGATGAGAACCTAGTGATTCAAAGAATGACAGAGTACCTGTGAGCAGTATAGTTGCGAGGAATTTGGAGAGGTCATATGCGTTCTTAGAAGATTTTTCAAAAAGAACAAGTTTGAGGAATTTGACCAGACGAGTCTTGAAGAATTTCACTAAGCATTCTTAGTCTTAGGTTCCAGAGTTGTACATATAAGAAATCTGCACAATTGAGGAACCTTGAAGATAAATTTGCAGCTTAGAGAAATGAATCAAGAACAGATGATATGTGAGGTGTTTAGTGTGTGAAGATTTGAAGAAAAACACCTTTGAAGATTTTGTAGAAATCATTTGAATCAAAGAGGCAGTAAAAGTAACTTTTAATTACCCTGAACGAAGAACACGACGAACTGTGAGGTGGAGAAGTGAAGTTCGTCTGTGCAGATCTTTCGCGCCCTAACTCGGCGGAGGAAGACGGCTACGGCGGTGGCGGAGTGAGCATTTCCGCGGCCGGCGCGAGTACAACGGCGACGAGGTTGCGGCAGTGAAGCTCTTCCTCACCGGCGACGATGAAGTAGCGGTGGTGCTAGGATTTGAGAAGCTCGAGCTGGAGAAGGAGGTCGAGCGGAGTAAAGGAAGTGAGGAAGGGGAGGGTGTCGTGGATTTGTCACGACAGATGTCCTCATGAAAGGACTTAGTCGTGGAGCCATCGCTACGGGTTAGCTTAAAGGGGTTAAACCGGACAAGGGATACAGGAGTTTATACTAGTTCGGCCCCTTCGATGAAGGTAAAAGCCTACGTCTAGTTTGTGATGGGATTATTGGGGTTTCGATGACCAGGGAGCGAATACGCTTGCCTGAGTCTCGAGTTGTTGTTGTCTGTCCCTGAACCGCCGTTGGAGTCGTCCTTTATATACACAGTGGTGGCCTGCCGGTCTCTGAGTCCCGAGCCAGCTCATACAAGTGTCCATTTCGGTCTCTTCCTTTCCTAACTTACATTACAAGATACATAACCATGGCGGTTTACCACTATGGGCCCTAATCCGCCTTTGGGCTCCGGGCCTCTAAGCTTCAGTAATAAAATGCTATCTACTGAGTCTTCATGGGCTTCAACATAGTTGAGGGTGAATCGGGCTCTCCTGGCCGGTTTACACTCAGTAGTTATATCCCCAACAGAGGGGGTATTTATAGCCACGGTGAAAAACTGTTCGTCTGAAGAATTTCGACAAACGTGCCCCTGACCCTTCTCGTTCGCATGACATGTGTCACCCACGTACTGAGAAGTGGAGATCGTGTTAGATCGTGGATGAATAGATAAGTATATCGTGGGATGCGGAACGGTTTGAGCGGTAAAGCCGAAAATTTGGATAAGATACGTTTTAACATTCCATTCGCAAATTCTTCAGCTGACAAGGACACAGTGAAGATTTTGAACGAGGTTCAAATAGAACGCACATGAAGAATTTGTGAATAGATTGGGTTGAGTATAGCATAGAGGGGGAAGGGTCCGATCACATTCACTTAGCAGAAAACACAACTTGAAGAAATAGCAATAAGTGAATGTTGTAGAGGACACAAACTCATATACACACACACACACATATATATATATATATATATATATATATATATATATATATATATATATATATAGCCAATGAAGAAAAACGGCGGAAACAGTGAAGACAATGCAAAGTTGAAGAAAATGAACAACTGAGGAATTTCAAAACTGAGGAAAAACTCAAATTGAAGAATTTCAACTTTGGTGGTGGCGTGACCCACCATATAAGAATGATGATTTCAGACACCGCGTACAATTGTCGTAGGGTTCTGAGAATCAAATCATTCGTTAATTTCTTCACACTTAGAGTGTTATTCTTCATTGATTGAAGAAAAACGTTTCTTCATGTGTTGCACATCTAAGTCATCAATTTTGCATAAGTGTTAGGATGAGTGTCCTTTTCAGAGAACATTCGAAGATTCTAAGATATTTAGCTCACACCGCAACTTGCTAAACCTCTTCTCATCCAAGTGCTTTGTGAAGATATCGGCCAGCTGTTCTTCAGTCTTCACATGCTCAATAGAAATGTCGCCCTTCAACACATGATCACGAAGAAAAATGATGACGAATCTGAATGTGCTTTGTCTTCGAGTGCTGAATCGGGTTGTGAGCAATCTTGATGGCACTCTCATTGTCACGGAGGAGAGGCACATTCTTCACGTTGACGCCGTAGTCCTTGAGAGTTTGCTTCATCCATAGCAGTTGAGCACAAGAAGAACCAAAGCAATGTACTCAGCTTCAGAAGCGGTGATACGCAGTTTTGTTTCTTCGAGGACCAACAGACCAAGGATCTTCCAAGGAAATGACATGTACGGTGTTGACTTGCGGTCCACACGATCACCAAAGATAGTCGAGTCGAATATCCAATGAGATCAAAAGCCGAGCCCTTGGGGTACCATAATCCTAGTGTTGGTGTGTGAGCTAGATATTGAAGAATATGCTTCACACCCTTATGGTGTGATTCCTTGGTGTAGCTTGAAATCGGGCACACATGCAAACACTAAGCATTATATCTGGCCTAGATGCACATAAGTACAATAAAGAACCAATCATGGAGCGGTATACCATATGATCGAAGTCAACATCATTTTCATCAGTGCACAGATGGCCATTTGTGGGCATAGGAATTTTGACGCCTTTGCAATCTTGCATGCCGAATTTCCTTAGTACATCCTTGAGGTATTTCTCCTGAGACATGAATATGCCATTGCGCTATTGACGAATTTGAAGACCTAAGAAGAATTTCAATTCTCCCATCATAGACATTTGATATTCTTCACTCATCATATAGGCAAATTCACCACTATAACGTTGGTCAAGACAGCCCAAAGATAATATCATCAACATATATTTGGCACACAAACAGTTCACCATCATAAGATTTAGTGAAAAGAGTATGGTCGAGTGAACCGGGTTTGAAGCCTTTCTTCATGAGGAATTCCTTCAAAGTATCATACCATGCCCGAGGGGCCTACTTGAGGCCATAGAGGGCCTTGTTGAGTCTGAAGACTTTGTCAGGATTCTTTGGATCTTCAAAACCTAGGGGTTGAGCAACATATACTTCTTCCTCAAGCTTACCATTGAGGAATGCACTTTTCACATCCATTTGATATAAAGTGCTATCATGATGGTTAGCATAAGCAAGTAATATGCGAATAGCCTCAAGTCTAGCAACAGGTGCAAAAGTTTCATCAAAATCAATTCCTTCAACCTGTCGGTAGCCTTGAGCTACAAGTCGTGCCTTATTCCTCACCACAAGGCCATTTTCATCTTGCTTGTTGCGGTAGATCCACTTTGTGCCAATGATATTGTGCTCGCGAGGATCTGGACGTTTGACCAGTTCCCAGACGTTGTTGAGCTCGAACTGAAGTAATTCTTCTTGCATGGCCTGAATCCACTCAGGCTCCAGAAATGCTTCATCTACCTTAGTGGGCTCTGTGATAGAGACAAAAGCATAGTGCCCACAAAAGTTAGATAAATGTGAAGCTTTTGAGCGTGTGAGAGGACCTGGTGCTTTAATGTCATCGATGATCTTTTCAAATTGCAATTCTTTTGCAATGCGAGGATGAGCTGGTTGCCGTCGAGGAATTTGATCAACATTTTCTTCAGTACCATTTTCTTCAGCAATTTCTTCAGGTGCATTAGCTCGACGTTCTTCACGTTCTAGAATGAACTCTTCACCAGATTCTTCGGTAGGAATGACATCCTCAGTAGCCTTGAACTTGATAGTTTCCTCAGGTGCTGGTTCATCTATCACAGAAGGTAGGTGCTCTCTTTGCGAGCCATTAGTTTCATAGAACCGCACATCTACAGTTTCAACAACCTTGTGAAGAACGTTGTTGAAGACTTTGTAGGTGTGCGAGTCCTTTCCGTAACCAAGCATAAAACCTTCATGTGCTTTCGGTGCAAATTTAGAGTTGTGATGAGGATCTCTAATCCAGCATTTACCACCAAAGACTTTGAAATAACTCACATTGGGTTTCTTGTCAGTGAGGAGTTCATAGGCAGTCTTCTTGAAGAATTTGTGAAGATATACTCTGTTGATGATGTGGCATGCAGTATCAATTGCATCAATCCGTAAACTTGACGAGGCGTTTTGTATTCATCAAGCATAGTGCGAGCCATCTCAGCAAGAGTCATGTTCTTGCGCTCCACGACGCCATTCTGCTGAGGAGTATAAGGAGCAGATAACTCATGAGTAATACCAAGTTCATTAAGATAGTCATCAAGACTAGAATTCTTGAACTCAGTTCTATTGTCACTTTTGATGTGCTTGATCTTCACACCAAAGTTGGTGGAAGCCCTCGAAGAAAATCGTTTGAAGACTTCCTGCACTTCATGTTTGTAAGTAACAATGTTTACCCATGTGTATCGAGAGTAAGCATCAACAATAACCAAGCCATATTGAGATGCATCATTTGAAACTGCAGAATAATGGTTAGGACCGAAGAGATCCATATGAAGCAATTCAAATGGACGAGTAGTGGTCATGATAGTCTTCGCTGGATGCTTGGCCTTGGTCATCTCTCCAGCTTCACAGGTTCCGCATAAGTGATCCTTGAGGAATTTGACATTCTCAATGCCAATGACATGCTTCTTCTTCGCAAGCGTGTGCAAATTCCTCATGCCTGCATGACCAAGTCGTCGATGCCATAGCCAGCCTTCTGAAGCTTTTGCAAGTAGGCACACGGCTGGTTGCGGTCCTGTAGAGAAATCAACAATATACAAGTCTCCTCTCCTAAAGCCTTCGAAGACTTTGGAATTTCCAGCCTCCATAACCACAACACAACGATACTTGCCAAAGACAACAACCATATATAGATCGCAAAGCATTGAGACAGACATGAGGTTGTATCCTAAGGACTCAACAAGCATGACTTTGTCCATGTGTCGATCCTTTGTGATCGCAACCTTACCTAGACCCAATACCTGACTTTTGCCTTTGTCAGCGAAGATGATATGCTTTAGATGCGATGGTGATAAGGGAGCATCCATCAATAGATTCTTGTCACCAGTCATGTGATTTGTACATCCACTATCGAGGACCCACTCAGTGGCTTTGATTGGATCATCCTGCAGATGAATTAGTGCAGCTTACGAACTTCATATACTTCATCAGTGAAGAATATGATATCAAATTCATCAGATCAATTTCATCAAGCAGTAAGACAGATATAGCAGTATGAGGATGTGAGAAATGGAAGTTCATTTCTTCAAGATTAGCCTGCGTCCTTTCAGGCACCTTTTCAGGTCTCCAGCAAATTCTTCAGACGTTTACGCACGTCTGGAGACCTGACCCTGCAAAAGAGATTAGTTCTTTTTCTTCACCACCCACATCTGAAGGGGTGGCAAAGAGTTCATCACTCTGCGAGCTCCATATGAGAAAGGTGGCATAGAAGCCAATCCATTTCGTTTCACATGAGAGGAGTTAGGGTAAGCATATGAATAAGCAGAGAAATTCTTCGAGGACTAATGAACATAATGGTTCGAAGAATAATGCTCATATTCATAGCCCTTAGCTCTTCCCAGCAAAACAGAGTTGTTAGCATGATGATTTTCGTATGAGGACTTTGATCCTTTTGAGGAATTTGATCCACGTGAGGACTTTGGTCCATATGAGGACTTGGATCCATATGAAGAATTTGGTCCATATGAAGAATTTGATCTGGGGTTCCTATTCTTCACGGTGGTGTCATGAGGACATTCACGAAGACTTTCAAGTCACTTTGTGGGAACCCAAATTTTCTTCATAGGGGAACCGTTCCTGCATTTAGTGCCAACATATCTAGCAAATACTTCGCCATTCTGATTTTTGAACAGTTTATAGTTGGAGTCAAATGACTCATCAGAAGAATGAGAAGATTCACATGTAAAGCCAGATAGATTAGATGGATCAACTGGAGGTCTCTTTGCAGCAACCCATGAGGTTTTGGGGTACTGCTCAGGCCTCCAATATGTACTATCAGCATTGAGTTTCCTCTCAAAGGCAATACCCTCTCTCCTAGGGTTCCTATTGAGGATCTGCTTTTTAAGCACATCACAAAGAGTCTGATGCCCTTTAAGGCTTTTGTACATGCCTGTCATGTATAATTCCTTCAGTCTTGCATCGTTAGTGATACTAGCAATGTCCTCAAATGAGGAATTAGTGATAGCAGAGGCAGGTGAAGAATTTGTAGCATTAGAAGCATTTGAACATTTAGGTGAAGAATTAGCAGATTCACGTTCAATGCATTTCAAACATGGAGGAACAAATTCTTCCTGAGCAGCGCTGATTTGTTGAGCAAGTAATGAATCGCGCTCCTTCTGAAGATCTTCATAACTCACTCTTAGCTTCTCAAGATCTTGTTTCTTTGAAGAAATTCATAAGAAAGCTTCTCATGATCAGATAAGAGAGTGTTATGATGACCTTGAAGCTTGTCAAACCTGGTCTGAAGTCTCTGAAGATTTTCAGTCAAGGTTTTAGTGTGATCCATTTCTTCACCCAACATATCATCACTTTTGTCTAGCATGTTTTGAACCTTTTCAAAAGCCCTTTGTTGTTTTACAGCAATCTTAGCAAGTTTAGAGTAGCTGGGCTTAAGATTTTCATCAGATTCATCCTCACTAGATTCAGAGGAGGTATATTTAAGTACCTTGGCACCCTTTGCCATGAAGCAATAGGTGGGAGCGTAGTCATCATTGCCTTCATCAGCCTTGTTGGTGAGGTCATTTTCTGCAGAGTTGAAGATAGACTTGCTGACGAATGCAGTAGCAAGGGCTAGGCTCGCCACACCAGACTCGAACTCCTCAGAAGCCTCCTCTTCCTCATTTTCTTCAGATTCAACCTCAGAGTCCATTTCCTTGCCAATGAATGCCCGAGCCTTCTTGGAGCTGCTCTTCTTGCGAGATGAAGACTTTGAGGATTTTGATGATGAAGATTTTGAGGATTTCTTCTTTTTCTTAGAATCATCAGAACTGTAATCCTTGTATTTCTTCTTCTTTGATTCCTTTTCCCACTGAGGACAATCTTGAATGTAGTGTCCAGGTTTCTTGCACTTGTGACAAAGCCTCTTCTTGTAGTCACTGGATGAGGAATCATTACTCCTTGAGGGTCTTCCAAAGAAACCACGTCTTGAGAACTTCTGGAATTTCTTCACGAGCAGTGCTAGCTCATGACTCTGTTCTTCAGGGTCACCAAGGCTGCTACCAGAGTCTTCATCTTCGGACTCAGAAACTGCCTTGACCATAGCTCGAACCATGGAGATCTCTCTTCTCAGCAAGCTGAAACTCATGAGTATTTAGCCTCTCGAGGATATCAGCGGGATCAAGTGACTTGTAATCAGCTCGTTTTTGTATCATCAATGCCAGAGTATCAAATGAGGAATCAAGCGATCTCAGCAATTTCTTCACCACCTCATGGTCAGTGATGTCAGTGGCACCAAGTGCTTGAAGCTCATTTGAGATGTCAGTGAGGCGATCGAAGGTCTGTTGAACATTTTCATTGTCGAGTCTTTTGAAGCGGTTGAAGATATTGCGAAGAACTTCAACTCGTTAGTCACGCTGTGTTGAGACTCCTTCATTCACTTTGGACAGCCTATCCCAGATAAGCTTAGCAGTTTCCAAAGCACTCACTCTTCCATACTGTCCTTTGCTCAGATGGCCACATATGATATTCTTTGCTTGAGAATCGAGTTGCTTGAATCTCTTCACATCAGCAGCATTCAGAGAAGGTGTGACTGAGGGAACACCATTTTCCACAACATACCAGAGATCGTTATCAATTGCCTAAAAATGCGTTCGCATCTTATTCTTCCAGTAGGGGTAGTCCGTCCCATCAAAGGTAGGACAGCCGGCAGAGACCTTGATCATACCTGCGGTCGACATAACTAAAACTCCAGGCGGTTAAACTAAAATCACACAGAACAAGGGAGTACCTTGCTCTAATACCAATTGAAAGTGCGTTACATCGACTAGAGGGGGGTGAATAGGCGATTTTTATGAATTCTTCACTGAGGAATTTACGGGTGAGGAAATTCCTTAGCGAAGAACTACTTGCAGCGGAATAAGTACTCAAAAGTAAACATAACAGAAGACAAACACAGTCATCATGATGAAATGAAGACAAGCACAGTGTACTGAAAGCGTAAACACAGGATAACAAAGGATGAAGACAAGCAGACTGAAGAAATTGAACTGAGGAAATGGAGAAAGTCTTCAGTCAAAGTCTTCAAACACAGATATGAACAAGTTCACAACACACGTATGAGGAAATGAAAGAGTTGAGGAAATGGAACCAGTAAGCTTGGTGAAGACAATGATTTGGTAGACCAGTTCCAACTGCTGTCTCAGTTGTACGTCTGGGTATTTAAACCTGAGGACACACAGTCCTCACCGTATTCTCCTTGAGCTAAGGTCACACAGACCTCGCCCAATCACTCGTGGTAAGTCTTCAGGTGACTTCCGAACCTTCACAACCTCGGTCACTCGGCGATCCACAATTCCTCTTGGATGCTCTAGACCATGACGCCTAACCATCTGGAAGAAGCACAGTCTTCAAAGGTAACAAGCATTGGATCCATGCAGGATCAATCTCTTCAGTGATGTTCAATCACTTTGGGTTTGTAGGTGTTTGGGTTTGGGTTTTCCTCACTTGATGATTTTCGCTCAAAGTCCTCGGAGGATGGGATGCTCTCAAATGACAAGTGTCAGTTTCTCTCGAGCAGCCAACCAGCTAGTGATTGTAGGGGCGGCTATTTATTGCCTAGGGAGCAGCCCGACATGATAAGACATAAATGCCCTTCAATGATATGACCGTTAGGTGGATAAGATATTTTGGGACAGTGGCGCGTAGCATGACAGCGGTCGGAAATTTGAGGTTCAAATTCCTCGGGGCTATCATGTTCCTCATTGTGTAGGCAATCCGCCTTTGGCGAATTCCTAACTCCTCGGTAACAAATTCCTCAGTGACCAGAAGATCTTCGTCTCTGTCACTGAAGAAATTGACTGAACTGTATGAGATTTCCAATGGCTTCACTCGAAGCGATTGGTAGGTGTAGGATTTTGAGTTGAGCATCACTTGAAAATTTTTCCTTAGTATTTCCTCGGCCCCCTTTAACAGTATGGTGTTTCCTATGACTCAAGAAAAAGAAAATGAAACTACGAAAACAAAAGTCTTCATGCTTCATGTTCCTCGAATGAATACCAAGTCTTCAGGATCACACCAATTTCTTCACTTTCAAAGTCTTCAGAAAGTCTTCAGAAATCCAAAGTCTTCAATCGAAGAACTTCATTTTTAGGGGTCGACTTTCTCTCAGAATATCAAACTCCTCATAGACTTATAGACCTGTGTACACTCATAAACACATTAGTCCCTTAACCTATAAGTCTTCAGTACACCAAAATCACTAAGGGGCACAAGATGCACTTACACTAAGCTTCTTCTTGTGTGTTTGAGAAACCTTATGAAAAACCAAAAAAATTAGTTGTAGCTTTTAGCTAGTTTACTTTCCATGCCTGTAGTAGTAGTAACTAAAAGAAAAACCCCAAAATATTTCTCGTTCTTGTTTTGCTTGTTGGGAGCTTTCCCGTGTAAACAATTATATTTCTTTTCTTTTCTTTGGGGTCGAGAGGAGAAGACCATAATGAAAATGTTGAGTGGCTCTCGTATGCATTATTGTTGATTTAACAAAGAGTCCATGTTACCTTGTCTTCTCCCTTGTATTGAATGCTTGCAGATTCCAGCTTAGTCCAATGCACGTGCACTATTATTATTATCCACACCGTTCGGTCGTGCAAGTTAAAGGCAATAATGACGATATATGATGGACTGATTGAGATGAGAGAAGCTGGTATGAACTCGACCTATCTTGTTTTTGTAAATATGATTACTTCATCGTTCCTGATTCAACCTATTATGAACGAAACCTATTTGCAATGAAAATTGGAGATTATAGTTGCTCATGCCATGCTTAATTAGCTAGGAGTTTATAATGGTTTACCTTGCGTGCCAACATGCTATTAAAATGGTTGTGATGTGGTATGATAGGGTGGTATCCTCCTTTGAACGATTCGAGTGGCTCGACTTGGCACATGTTCACGCATGTAGTTGAAACAAAATCAACATAGCCTCCACGATATTTATGTTCATGGTGGATTATATCCTACTCATGCTTGCACTCAATGTTTATTAATTTTAATGCATGTTCATGACTGTTGTCGCTCTCTAGCTAGTCGCTTCCCAGTCTTTTTCTAGCCTTCACTTGTACTAAGCTGGAATACTGCTTGTGCATCCACTTCTATAAACCCCAAAGTTATTCCATATGCGTCCACCATACCTTCCTATATGTGGTATCTACCTGCCATTCCAAGTAAATTGGTTTGTGCGAAACTCTAAACCTTTGATACGTCTCCGTCATATCTACTTTTCAAAACACTTTTGCCCTTGTTTTGGACTCTAATTTTCATGATTTGAATGGAACTAACCCCGGACTGACGTTGTTTTCAGCAGAATTGCCATAATGTTATTTATGTGCAGAAACAAAACTTCTCGGAATGACCTGAAACTTCACGGAACATCTTTTCGGAAATAATAAAAAATCGTTGCAAAAGATGAAGGCCAGGGGGCCCACCACCTGTCCACGAGGGTGGGGGCGCCCCCCCCCCCTAGGGCGCGCCCCCCTACCTCGTGGGCCCCCTGAGGCTCCTCCGACGCCAACTCCAACTCTATATATTTGCTTTCAAAGAAAAAAATCAAGGAGAAGAAATCATCGCGTTTTACGATACGGAGCTGCCGCCAAGCCCTAAAACCTCTCGGGAGGGCTGATCTGGAGTCCGTTCGGGGCTCCGGGGAGGGGGATTCGTCGCCGTCGTCATCATCAACCATCCTCCATCAACAATTTCATGATACTCACTGTCGTGCGTGAGTAATTCCATCGTAGGCTTGCTGGACGGTGATGGGTTGGATGAGATCTATCATGTAATCAAGTTAGTTTTGTTAGGGTTTGATCCCTAGTATCCACTATGTTCTGAGATTGATGTTGCTATGACTTTGCTATGCTTAATGCTTGTCATTAGGGCCCGAGTGTTGTGATTTCAGATCTGAACCTATTATGTTTTCATGAATATATGTGTGTTCTTGATCCTATCTTGCATGTCTATAGTCACCTACTATGTGTTATGATCCGGCAACCCCGAAGTGACAATAATCGGGACCACTCTCGGTGATGACCATAGTTTGAGGAGTTCATGTATTCACTATGTGCTAATGCTTTGTTCCGGTTCTCTATTAAAAGGAGGCCTTAATATCCCTTAGCTTTCGTTAGGCCCCGCTGCCACGGGAGGGTAGGACAAAACATGTCATGCAAGTTCTTTTCCATAAGCACATATGACTATATTCGGAATACATGCCTACATTACATTGATGAATTGGAGCTAGTTCTATGTCACCCTATGTTATGACTATTACATGATGAACCGCATCCGGCATAATTATCCATCACCGATCCAATGCCTACAAGCTTTCCATATACTGGTTTTTGCTTATTTACTTTTCCGTTGCTACTGTTACAATCACTACAAAATACCAAAAATATTACTTTTACTTTCCCGTTACTTTTGTTACCGTTACCACTACTATCATATTACTTTGCTACTAAACACTTTGATGCACATATTAAGATATCTAGGTGTGGTTGAATTGACAACTCAACTTCTAATACTTGAGAATATTCTTTGGCTCCCCTTGTGTCGAATCAATAAATTTGGGTTGAATACTCTACCCTCGAAAACTGTTGTGATCCCCTATACTTGTGGGTTATCAAGACTAATTTCTGGCGCCGTTCTGGGAGCATAGCTCTATTCTTTGAGTCACTTGGGATTTATATCTGCTGGACACTATGAAGAACTTGAAAGACGCTAAGACAACAATTTATCCCTCAACTACGAGGGGAGGCAAGGAACTTCCATCTAGCTCTGTACTTGATTCACCTTCTGTTTTGAGTAAGCTTGCGACACCTAAACCTGCTTCTGCTATTCGTTCTGATATGTTGCATGTTATTGATGATGCCACTTCTGCTATGCATGATATTTATGATGAAACTACTTCTATGCTTGATACTATTATGCCCCTTAGTGAATTTCTTGATGAACAAATTGCTAGGGCTAGAGAGAAAGAAATTATTGAAATTGAATATAATGATGAAAGTGATAATGAAGATAGGCCTGTTATTCCTGAGGGTTATATTTTTGATATGGAAGCTTCTGCAGCTATCTTAGTTTGCAAAGATAGATATGAACTCAAGAGGTTATTAGCTGAATGGAATAAGCAATCACTTAGAGATAAAATGAGGCCTGGCCCTGCTTTTGCTACTTCACCTATTTGTGTTGCCGATAAGGATTATGAATTCTCTGTTGATCCTGATATAATTACTTTGGTTGAATCTGATCCTTTTCATGGCTATGAATCTAAAACTGTTGTGGCACATCTTACTAAATTAAATGATATATCCACCCTGTTCATTAATGATGAGAGATCTCACTACTTTTATATCCTTAAAATATTTCCGTTCTCATTAAAGGGTGATGCTAAGATATGGTTTAATTCTCTTGATCCTGGTTGTGTGCGTAGTCCCCAGGATATGATTTATTACTTCTCTGCTAAATATTTCCCTGCTCATAAGAAACAAGCTGCTTTAAAGGAAATATACAACTTTGTGCAAATTGAAGAAGTGAGGATCCCACAAGCTTGGGGGAGGCTTCTCAAGTTACTTAATGCTCTGCCTGATCATCCTCTTAAGAAAAATGAATACTTGATAACTTTTACAATGGACTAACCGATGCTTCCAGAGATTACCTGGATAGTTGTGATGGATTACTGCTCGTGGAAAGAACACGGATGAAGCTGAAATTCTATTGAATAATATGTTGACAAATGAAAATAATTGGGCACTTCCTGAGCCAGCTCCTACTCCAATTACTGAGCATATTCCTAAACCAACTCCCAAGAAGAGGGGTGTTCTATTTCTCAGTCCTGAAGATATGCAAGAGGCAAAGAAATCTATGAAAGAAAAAGGTATTAAAGCTGAAGATGTTAAGAATTTACCTCCTATTGAAGAAATACACGGTCTTAATCAACCGCCTGTTGAAGAAACATATGATCTTAATCCGTTACCTATTGAAGAACCTCCTGGTCTTGATAACCCGACACAGGTAGTAAAGGTAAATTCTCTTTATAGATATGATAGAGCTGAAATCCCTCCTACTAAAATTGCTAGCCAATGCTTGGATGGGTTTGATAACTTTATGTTTAAGCAAGAAGATTTCAATGCTTATTTTGGTAGACAATTAAAACAAAATGCTTATATGATTAAACACTTGGGTGATTATATGGCTAATGTTAGAGGTGAACTTAAACTTGTTAGCAAACATGCTTCTATGGTTACCACTCAAGTAGAGCAAGTACTTAAAGCTCAAAATGATTTGCTCAATGAAATGAATAGTAAGAAAATGATTATGATGTTAGAGTGGCTACTAGAACTGGTAGAATGACTCAGGAACCTTTGTATCCTGAAGGCCACCCTAAGAGAATTGAGCAAGATTCTCAGAGAAATAATATTAATGCACCTAGTTCTTCTAAAAGGAAGAAAAAGAAAAATGATAGGACTTTGCAAACTTCTAGTGAACCTATTGCTGAACCACCTGAGAATCCCAATGATATCTCTATATCTGATGCTGAAACACAATCTGGTAATGAACATGAACCTAGTGAAAATGTTAATGATGATGTTCATGATGATGCTCAACATAGTAATGATAATGACGTAGATGTTGAACCTGTTGTTGATCTTGATAACCCACAATCAAAGAATCAACGTTATGATAAGAGAGACTTTGTTGCTAGGAAACATGGTAAATAAAGAGAACCATGGGTTCAGAAACCTATGCCTTTTCCTCCCAAACCATCCAAGAAAAAAGATGATGAGGATTTTGAGCACTTTGCTGAAATGATTAGACCTATCTTTTTGCGTATGCAATTGACTGATATGCTCAAAATGAATCCTTATGCTAAATATATGAAAGACATTTTCACTAATAAAAGAAAGATACCGGAAGCTGAAATTTCCACCATGCTTGCTAATTATACTTTTCAGGGTGGAATACCAAAGAAACTTGGAGATCCAGGAGTACCTACTATACCATGATCCATTAAAAGAAACTATGTTAAAACTGCTTTATGTGATCTTGGAGCCGGTGTTAGTGTTATGCCTCTCTTTTCATATCGTAGACTTGATTTGAATAAGTTGACACCTACTAAAATATCTTTGCAAATGGCTGATAAATCAACTGCTATAACTGTCGGTATTTGTGAGGATGTGCCTGTTGTAGTTGCAAACGTTACTATTTTAACGGACTTTGTTATTCTTGATATTCCCGAGGACGATAGTATGTCTATTCTTCTTGGAAGACCTTTTACGAATCTGCAGTGTGCTGTTATTGATTGCAACAAAGGCAATGTCACTTTTCATGTTAATGGTAATGAGCATACGGTACACTTTCTGAGGAAACAACCTCAAGTTTATAGTATCAACTCTATTGGAAAAATTCCATCGATTATATTTGGAGGTTTTGAATTTCCTCTTCCTACTGTCAAAAAGAAATATGATATTCTTATTATAGGGGATGTGCATATCCCCGTTGAGGTAACATAGTGTTATTCGAAATTTCTCCGGTTCCATGTTATTCGGAATGAGTTTATTAACAAGACCTGATCAACCTTGTTAGTGGATTCCTTTTGATAAGCATGAGATGGATGAAACTATAAGGCACAACCTTCTGTACCCTCTTTCTACTTTCTGTTATTTAGTTGAAATAAAGTAAAAATAGTATTTTTCTGTCTGTTTTCTGATTTATCTGTGCAATATAAAAATACCCCGAAAATAAAAGTTCTCCAAATGCCCTGAAAATGAAATATGATTTTTTTCTAGAATATTTGAGGATTTATGGAACTGAGAACACACCAGGGGGGGTGAACCACCTGGCCACGAGGGTGGAGGGCGCGCCCTACCCCCCAGGGCGCACCCCCTGCCTCGTGGGCCCATGGTGGCCCTCCTCCACTTATTCATGCACTCATATAGTTCTTCTTCCTCCCACAAACACGAATATCTAGCTCAAGTACGAGTTCTAGCTCACTTTGCTGCGATTTTCGATCTCCTTGCTCAAAGCACCTCTCACAAAACTGCTTGGGGAGATTGTTCCTTGGTATGTGACTCCTCCATTGGTCCAATTAGTTTTTGCTCTAGTGCTTTATTCATTGCAAATTTGTGCTGCCTAGGTGACCATGTTCTTGAGCTTGCATGTCAAATTTATATGGTTCCAAGTAGTTCTAATGCTTGATATAGTCTCTAGGCACTTGTAGGAGTAGTTGCTATCAATTTTGTTGAGCTTGGTTCACTTTTGTTTGAAGTTACTAAAAATTTCAGAATACTTCAAAAAATGATGAAGAGACTTTTGAGGGGCTCATCGAGCCGAAGCTCGAAGGAAAAGCAAAATGAAGAAGCACAGAGGCCCAAATATAATTTTCCTCGTACTGCGGAGGTCCGGCCGTGTGAATGGCCTTTCGATGACTTCTTGAGACAAGCCGGGATTTATGAGGATTTCTATTCATTGGCTGAGAATGTTGGCCTCACCGACTTCCTCCGCGACCAACGTCATCAGTATCTCTTACTCACTAATACTTTTGTGCAAAACTTCTACTATTTTCCTAAGGGATCACCTCCTTCAAAGAGAGTTTCATTTATATGATGTTGTTGAGAAAATGCCATTAGCTGAATTTTGCAAGGTTTGCAAAATACCCTTTGAGGGTACCTTAGATGAACCACACCGTAAAGATGTGGAAGAATTTATTGACACCATCATTGTGGGAGAAACTAGAAAGGTTTCTGATGCAAGAATCACTAGCATACATTTTCCTGTGTTACACTACTTTGCCTTATTTGCTAGTCGTTGCTTGATTGGTCGCGGGAACTGTGGAAACCTTAGTGTTCCTGATATTATCATTTTGTTCCATGGTTTATACCGCGATAACACTGTTAGTATGGGCGGAATTATTGCTAAACGGTTAAGTTTGAACCATACTAAGGGCCCCATCTTTGGAGGTATTTATGCTTCACGCCTAGGTGCACATTTTAACATACCCATTAGGCTTTATGAGAAAGAAGAAAAATTGCTGCCTAGTGCTTATTTAGATTATAAGAGTATGCTAGTGCATGATTTTATTGTTAAGGGCAGAGAAGGGGAGCTTAAATATAAATTGTACTTTAATAAACATCATCCCGAGACTATTACCTTGCCTGCTCCTTCCTTGTTTAATTTGTCTGAAGGTCCTTATCTCGTTCCGTGGGTGGCCGTTCAAGCCTACCGGAACCCTACACCAGCCCCGGAGCCGGAACCACAATATGAGCCTCCACGCCAGTCTGTTTATTTTTGGGATCCGGAGATGGCTGCCACCAAAGGGCCGTGAGTCCTCTTCATCACAGTACGACCCCAGCTACACCTACGGATATCTGCCAGGCCATCCCTGGCAATGAACCAACTTAGGCCAAAAGCCTAAGCTTGGGGGAGTACGTATTTCCCACCGACATTACATTTATGTTTACACACACTCATTGCTAGATGTCGGTGCTCATACTTTTTCACTGTAATATCCATGCTAGTTTATTTTCTTTTTCCTGCTTTCTTCTTGTGTGTTTGTTAAACCTTAAGAAAAACAAAAAAAATAGTAGTAGTTTACTTTTCTTGCTGTAGTAGTAATAATTAAAAAGAAAACCCAAAAATATTTCCCGTTCTTCTTTTGCTTGTTGGGAGCTTTCCCATGTAAAAAGAAAACCCAAAAATATTTCGACTGTAATTAAATTGTTGAAGTGGCTCTTATATGCATTATTGTTGATTTAACCAAGAGCCCATATTGCCTTGTCTTCTCCTGTTTATTGAATGCTCGCAGATTCCAGCTTAGTCCAATGCACGTGCACTCTTATTATTATTCACATCGTTCGATCGTGCAAGTGAAAGGCTATTATGATGATATATGATGGACTGACTGAGATGAGAAAAGCTGGTATGAACTCGACCTCTCTTGTTTTTGTAAATATGATGAGTTCATCGTTCTTGATTCAGCTTATTATGAATAAACATGTTTGCAATGACAATTAGAGATCATAGTTGCTTGTGCCATGCTTGATTAGCTATGAGTTATAATGGTTTACCTTGCGTGCCAACATGCTATCAAAATGGTTGTGATGTGGTATAGTGGGGTGGTATCCTCTTTGAATGATTTAAGTGACTTGACTTGGCACATGTTCACACATGTAGTTGAAACAAATCAACATAGCCTTCATGATATTTATGTTCATGGTGGATCATATCCTACTCATGCTTGCATCCAATGTTTATTAATTTTAATGCATGTTCATGGCTGTTGTCGCTCTCTAGTTGGTCACTTCCCAGTCTTTTGCTAGTCTTCACTTGTACTAAGCAGGAATACTGCTTGTGCATCCAATCCCTTAAACCCCAAAGTTATTCCATGTGAGTCCACTATACCTTCCTATATACTGTATCTACCTGCCATTCCAAGTAAATTTGTATGTGCCAAACTCTAAACCTTCAAATAAACATTCTGTTTTGTATGCTCGAATAGCTCATGTATCAACTAGGGCTGCCCTTATCTTCCATGTTAGGCGGGTTATTCTCAAGAGGAGTGGACTCCGCTCCTCATTCACGAGAAAATGGCTGGTCACCGGGATGCCCAGTCCCATGCTTTATGCAAACTAAATCAAAATTAATTGCAAACAAAACTCCCCTTGGGACTGTTGCTAGTTGGAGACACTCATTGTTTCGAGCAAGTCTATTGATGCTTGTTGGTGGAGGGAGAGTATAAACTTTACCATTCTGTTTGGGAACCGCCTATAATGTGTGTAGCATGGAAGATATCGCCATCTCTTAGTTGCTATGTTGACAATGAAAGTATGCCGCTCAAAATATTATTTATCTCTATTTCAAAACCAAGCTCTCGCACCTCTATAAATCCCTGCTTCCCTCTGCGAAGGGCCTATCTATTTACTTTTATGTTGAGTCATCACCCTCTTATTAAAAGCACTAGCTGGAGAGCACAGCTGTCATTTGCATTCATTACCGATAATTTATATTGGGTATGACTATGATTGGATCTCTTTTACCATGAATTGCAATGTCTAGTCAGTCCTTGATCTTTAAAGGTGCTCTGCATTTATGTTTTGCGGTCTCAGAAAGGACTAGTGAGATACCATCTTGTTATATCATATTATGATTGTTTTGAGAAAGTGTTGTCATCCGACATTTATTATTATGGCTCGCTAGTTGATTATGTTATTGATATGAGTAAATATGAGACCTGAAAATTATTGCAAATGTGGTTAGTCATGATATTTGCTGAAACCTTGAATGCTGGCTTTACATATTTACAACAAAAAGAGCAAACAGAGTTTGTAAAAGTTTCTTTATCACTTTCAGTTTGTCAACTTAATTGCTTGAGGACAAGCAAAGGTTTAAGCTTGGGGCGCGCAACCCCGAAGTGACAGGTGATGACCATAGTTTGAGGAGTTCATGTATTCACTATGTGCTAATGCTTTGTTCCGGTTCTCTATTAAAAGGAGGCCTTAATATCCCTTAGTTTCCGTTAGGACCCCGCTGCCATGGGAGGGTAGGACAAAACATGTCATGCAAGTTCTTTTCCATAAGCACGTATGACTATATTCGGAATACATGCCTACATTACATTGATAAATTGGAGCTAGTTCTATGTCACCCTATGTTATGACTGTTACATGATGAACCACATCCGGCATAATTATCCATCACCGATCCAATGCCTACGAGCTTTCCATATACTGGTTTTCCCTTATTTACTTTTCCGTTGCTACTGTTACAATCACTACAAAATACCAAAAATATTACTTTTACTTTCCCTTTACTTTTGTTACCGTTACCACTACTATCATATTACTTTGCTAATAAACACTTTGTTGCAGATATTAAGATATCCAGGTGTGGTTGAATTGACAACTCAACTTCTTATACTTGAGAATATTCTTTGGCTCCCCTTGTGTCGAATCAATAAATTTGGGTTGAATACTCTACCCCCGAAAACTGTTGCGATCCCCTATACTTGTGGGTTATCAACCTTCAAATGGAATTCTATTTTGTATGCTCGAATAGCTCATGTATCAATTAGGGATGTCTATATCTTCCATGCTAGGTGGGTTATTCCCACGAGGAGTGGACTCCGCTCCTCACTCACGAGAAAATGGCCGGTCACCGGGATGCCCAGTCCCATGCTCAAATCAAAATAATTGCGAACAAAACTCCCCTAGTATTGTTGTTAGTTGGAGGCACCCATTGTTTTTGGCAAGCCATGGATTGATGCTTGTTGGTGGTGGGGGAGTATAAACTCTACAACTCTGTTTGGGAACCGCCTATAATGTGTGTAGCATGGAAGATCTCGAGATATCTCGCTTGTAATGTTGACAATGAAAGTATGCCGCTCAAAATATTATTTATCTCTATTTCAAAAATCGAGCTCTGGCACCTCTACAAATCCTTGCTTCCCTCTGCGAAGGGCCTATCTATTTACTTTTATGTTAAGTCATCACCCTCTTATTAAAAAGCACCAGTTGGAGAGCATCGCTGTCATTCACATGCATTACTATTAATTTACATTGAGTATGACTATGACTGGATCTCTTTTACCATGAATTACAATGTTTAGTCAGTCCTTGATCTTCAGAGGTGCTCTGCATTTATGTTTTGCGGTCTCTTGTTATATCATATTATGATTGTTTTGAGAAAGTGTTGTCTTCCGAGATTTATTATTATTACTCGCTAGTTGATTATGCCATTGATATGAGTAAACATGAGACCTAAGTGTTACTGTGAATATGGTTGGTTCATAATCTTTGCTGAAAATTTGAATGCTGGCTTTACATATTTACAACAACAAGAGCAAACAGAGTTTGTAAAAGTTTTTCTTTATCACTTTCAGTTTGTCAACTGAATTGCTTGAGGACAAGCAAAGGTTTAAGCTTCGGGGAGTTGATACGTCTCCATCGTATCTACTTTTCCAAACACATTTGCCCTTGTTTTTTATTCTAACTTGCATGATTTGAATGGAACTAACCCGGACTGACGCTGTTTTCAGCAGAATTGCCATGGTGTTGTTTTTGTGCAGAAATAAAAGTTCTCGGAATGACCTGAAACTTCACGGAGAATATTTTTGGAATATATAAAAAAATACTGGCGAAAGAATCAACACTAGGGGGGCCACACCCTGTCCACGTGGGTGGGGGCGCGCCCACCACCCTGGGGCGCGCCCCCTGCCTCGTGGGTCACCTGAGGCTCCACCAACATCAACTCCAACTCTATATATTCACGTTCGGGGAGAAAAAAATCAGAGAGAAGGATTCATCGCATTTTATGATACGGAGCCGCCGCCAAGCCCTAATATCTTTCGGGAGGGCTGATCTGGAGTCCGTTTGGGGCTCCGGAGAGGGGAATCCGTCGCCGTCGTCATCATCAACCTTCCTCCATCACCAATTTCATGATGCTCACCACCGTGTGTGAGTAATTCCATCGTAAGCTTGCTGGACGGTGATGGGTTGGATGAGATTTATCATATAATCGAGTTAGTTTTGTTAGGGTTTGATCCCTAGTATCCATTATGTTCGAAGATTGATGTTGCTATGACTTTGCTATGCTTAATGCTTGTCACTAGGGCCCGAGTGCCATGATTTCAGATCTGAACCTATTATGTTTTCATGAATATATGTGAGTTATTGATCCTATCTTGCAAGTCAATAGTCACCTACTATGTGTTATGATCCGGTAACCCCGAAGTGATAATAATCGGGACCACTCCCGGTGATGACCGTAGTTTGAGGACTTCATGTATTCACTAAGTATTAATGCTTTGGTCCGGTACTCTATTAAAAGGAGGCCTTAATATCCCTTAGTTTCCAATAGGACCCCGCTGCCACGGGAGGGTAGAACAAAAGATGTCATGCAAGTTCTTTTCCATAAGAACGTATGACTATATTCGGAATACATGCCTACATTACATTGATGAACTGGAGCTAGTTCTGTGTCACCCTATGTTATAACTGTTGCATTAGGAATCGCATCCGACATAATTATCCATCACTGATCCAATGCTTACGAGCTTTTCACATATTGGTCTTTGCTTAGTTACTTTACCGTTGCCACTGTTACAATTACTACAAAACTGCTATCATACTTTTGCCACCGCTATTACATTTCCATACTGCTTTGCTACTAAATACTTTGCTGCAGATATTAAGTTTTCCAGGTGTGGTTGAATCGACAACTCAACTTCTAATACTTGGGAATATTCTTTGGCTCCCCTTGTGTCGAATCAATAAATTTGGGTTGAATACTCTACCCTCGTAAACTGTTGCGATCTCCTATACTTGTGGGTTATCACACCGCGCAGCTGCTACCCCTTGTCGACAAAGTGGTGGGCAGATTGCCCACCTGGAAGGCTTGGCTCATGAACCGAGTAGGCCGGCTCGTGCTGGTTGTGACGCCGCCGATTCAATCTACACTAATCATACATGCAAATGCGTATGATCAAGATCAGGGACTCATGGGAAGATATCACAACACAACTCTAGACAGTCATTAAAATAATACGGGCTTTATATTACAAACCAGGGGCCTCGAGGGCTCGAATACATAAGTTCGAATACAAACGAGTTAGTGAAAGCAACATTATCTGAGTACAGACATAAGTTAAACAATATTTGCCTTGAGAAGGCTAGCACAAACATCAACAATTGAAAAGGCAAGGACTCCTGCCTAGGAGCCTCTTAACTAGTCCTGGTCGGCGGCCGCCTCCACGTAGTAGTAGGCACCCTCGGTGTAGTAGTAGTCACCGTCGAAGGTGGAGCCTGGCTCCTGGGGTCCTCCATATGGTTGCGACATCCAAGAAGAATGGAGAAGGGGGAAAGAGGAAGCAAAGCAACCGTGAGTACTCATCCAAAGTACTCGCAAGCAAGGATCAACACTACGTATGCATCGGTATCAACAAAATGGGTAGTATCTGTGGACTGAACTGTATAATGCCAGAATAGAAGGGGAAAGCCTAGCCTATCAAAGACTAGCATCTTTAGGCATCTTGCAACATCAGAAGAGATAAGAGTAGCATATTATAATATTAGTAAGTATGTTGTAACATCGCCCAGAGATCACTTCCTCAACTCCCTGCAAGAAAGCAATCCCGGAGCCATCATTTCCATAACATGCCTCAGCATTCAGTATCCAGTTCTAGTTGTATCATCGGGATACAACTCCGAGCGTCTGTTATCGTGGACACGGCTATTCGAGTAGATAATGCTTCCCTGCATGGGTGCACAAACTTACCCAACACGCTCGATCAACTCCGGCCAGACACACCATCAGGTCATGACCGCCCTCGGCTGATCAACACAACACAGTCCTACCTAGGCTCAACAGAGAGGCCAGCACGCCGGTCTACATCCTAAGCGCTCAGGGGTCTTGGGCCTATCACCCTTCGCACTCCTGCATGTTGTGTGGATGGCCGGGATCAGTCCTGGCTACCTCCTTATATAAGGAAGGTGCTTACGCGGGCCACCCAGGCGCATGTCGGTCCATTGCTGACGTCCGAAGAGCTTTCAACTGATACATACGGCGCAGAGTGCCCATACTTATTCCCGTATGATGGTCAGTGCGAAAAGGCCAGAGGCCTACTCGGATCAAATATCAAAACCGTTAGTGTCTTGGTAGTGCGCGGTAACGAGCAGAGACTCATGATCGTGTGAACCCGTCGCCCCGTATCATGGACTTACGGCAAGGGCTAAGAATGACCGGCCGTGCCACGTAATTATCTCTCGGGTACCCTCCAGGTCAACCCGACTGCACATCACTCGCGGGTACCCCTCGGGGCCGACCCGATGTCATCATGGTTATGTGGTAAGTCAAAGTAACCGTGTGTCCGGAACAGCAAGGGGGGAACTCGAGGAATCACTCTCAATGGATTCCCACTTGATGTAACCGTCAAGGTGGACTTGGAGGGATCACCCTCGATGGTCCACACTTGAGGGGTTGCACGACAAAGTCGTTATCGGGAGTGGTGAAGGAGGAATCACCCTCGATGACCACGATCGAATAGCTACACTACAGGGTTAACATCAGAAGTGATGACGAGGTATCACCCTCGGCACTCGATAAATAACTCTGCAGAGGTCGTACAACTAAGGGGGGTGATGTGCGGTGTCGGGGCCTGGACGTCAATAACGTTGATCGAGTCATCAAACATAAAGCGGGGCAACTGGGACAAGGTTAGGGGTCACACATGGATCACTAACCAACCTATACTAAGTAGTTTAGGATAAACATGTAAGGTATGAAAGCAGGTAACAAAAACAGGCTATGCATCAGAATAGGATCCTACAAAAACAGTAGCAGTTCTAATGCAAGCATGGGAGGAAAAGAAATGGGTGATATCAGAATGCTCAAGGGGGGTTTGCTTGCCTGGAAGCTCCGCTGCAAAGGAAGAAGGGTCGTCAGTGACGTAGTCGACACAGGGGCATCATCGGCCTCGGGGTCTACCGGAGAGAAGAGGGGGAAGAAACAGTAAATATAGTGCAAACAGATGCATCACTAAGCATGGCATGACGATATGCAGAGCTAGGGTTGACCTAACGTAGTGCTACATGTTGTAAACGGAGAAGGGAAACATCCAGATGGGTTTTCCAGTGTTTGGCATTTTCTGGACAGAAGAAAAGAGGGGGACGGTTCCATGTTCAGCATGCTAGGGGCATGTGACAGATGAATGGACCACGTATTCGGGTTCGTTGGATTTTTGTGAGCAACTTTCATATATAAATTATTTTCATCCGACTTACGAATTATTTTCTATTGATTTTGAAAGTTTCAAAACATTTTCGAAATTGCTAGATTTAAATCAATTCGAAATTAATAATTAGATAAATTGTTTTGGGTACACAGGAGTGTACCCAGCAATTTGTGTAAGTGTATGACATGTGGGGCCCTGTTGACTGCCCAGTCAGCAGTCAGCAGTCAAAGCTGACAGGGTTGACTGGTCCAAGGTGGCACGGGCACGAGCTAGAACGGCCGGAAGTGACCGGGACGACGACGTCCGACGGCGGTGACGGCTCAACAGTGACGGAAACGAGCCAACGAGGCACGAGGAGGAGCGAGAGGGGGGGTCGAGGAGGACCGTGAGCTCACCTAGGGGGCGCATGGGGTCCCGTTGGCAGCTTAGTAGCAGCAGCCGTAAGTGGATTCGACGGGGAACTCCGGCCGAAGCGGGGCGGCGCTGTGGCAATCTCCTGCTCGAGCTACTCCTCGGAATCAACGAAGACGAAGCAGACGCAGCTCCAGGTGAGGGCCTGAACCGACGAGGTGGACGATGGCCACACGGACGGAGGAGGCCATGGCAATGATGACACGGGTGGGTGCGGGAGAGAGCGAAGCGGCGCGAGGGAAGGGGAAGTGGGGAGGCGCTAGGGTTTGTAGGGGGTCTGGCTCGGCCCTATCCGGTAGGAGAGCCGTGGGATGGCCGGCACGCGTCCATCCGCGACCATGGCGACCGGATGCGCGCCACGGTCTCCTGTGAACACGAAGGAAGGAGAAGGCACTTCTGGGCTGGGTCGATTGTCCACTGTGCACATAGAGGCCAGTCCAACAGGTAAGTTTGTCCATTTTCCTTTCTCCTTTTTTGTTAATCATTTTGTCTCAGTTTTCTATTTAGTTCACATAGCAGATGAATTTTGCTTGGACTCAAAATTTGCAAATAATTACTATGCAATATTCTAGAGCGTCCCACAAAGTTTGGGGACACTTGGAATTGTATAAGTATTTGTTTATTTTGAAAAGGCTATTTTTATTTACTGTTGGACCACTTTATAATTTCCTAGGGGTTAATTGGTGAGTCAAATGATGTTGATTTCAACGTGAGAAATGATCAGGAGACTTTTTAGAATAATGCAAACATTTTAGTTTTATTGCTCGAAGAAATAATTTATTCGACTTATTTTAAATTTGAAAAAGGCTTTGAATTTTTGGACAAGTGGCAAGCTGCATAGTAATCATGATGGCATGGCCACCATTAGGGGGAGATTACTGTAGCATGATTCTCGGGGTGTTACAAGGTGAAATTGGTGCTTAGCGCGATCCCGCTACACCAACTGCTTGTGTTGGCGCCCCCAAAGAGGATCCTCCGCATGCTCGAGCGTATCCAGCGCGGGTTCGTTTGGGCCGGGCGCGCCGAGGCCAAAGGAGGCCACTGCCATGTCAACTTCGGCTTTGATCCTACTCACTAAGGTGGACTACTGCTGGCGCTGCTGGGCTTAGAGTTGTGCTGCCCACCACATGGGATGTGCACTAGCATCTACTTGATGTCTGAAACCACCTCCTAGGAGGAGTGTAATTACAAAATCTCTCTTTTCAATGGAATGAAACGCATGGGTCCCCTGCGTTTTCTCGAAAAACAATAGGTAACAATTTTTTCCTACAGGGTTGTAGGAGGAGAATGCTGCACAGGTCGGGACTAACAGACCAGATGATCAAGTGCAGACAACATCAGAGTAGAAAGCTATTGTCCTCCGCTGGCAGTCCTGCACTGAGAGTAGCTCGACGTCGAATACTTCAAACTGTTTCGCGCTAAAGAACGTCGATGGCCCAACCTTCAGCAAACAAAACATATATGTCAGAAACTGTGTACCATATTTGCTCTTGACAGTGATTGGTACTCTATTCTTATGCCAAGGATATCCGTATGAGGCAGCATCGCAGATGAGTAAAGATCTGAGCTGCAGCCACTATAAGCTGGTTCGGTGGGATCTATGAAATTATTTTGGTTCCTATATAACTAGATTTTTTTTCCTTGTTTCTTCGTAAACGGTCGTCTTGTTTACCATTAGCATCATCAGCACACTAATCTTAAACCCCTCGCATTTTTCCTTCTGATTTGTCATTTATATTGCCTCCATAAAATGTTTGTCCAGATGTGAGCTTCTTTAGCTAAGTTCTTCAGGCTTTATGGAACTTAGTATTATATTCTCACCGCAAACATATTTCCAAATAAGGTGCCTCCAACTATGTCTATATTTAACACAAATATTTTTTGGATGGACAGGAATATTCTTGGTACAGGAAGTATAGTTCACTTTAATTCAGGAAATCTAATCTTCTTGTCTCCAGACTACTGCCATTGCTGGGCTGATTTAACTTTGTTTCCAAACGTTTCTATTTAGTGTTTTGTACTCCTAAATATCACTGTACACTACTGGTCCCATAAGAAAAGAACCCTACTACGAAGATCAGTGAAACAATGGTCGCACCATGCAACTAGATAGTTTGCAATCTATCTTAGAATAAGCCATCCTACCAATTTACCCTTTGCCTCTACCCAAGAAGTTGTGAGCATAAGTTTATCCACCAGTTCTACGGTTATACGATTTTAAATATTGAATATGGCAGGGCAGGGTCATTGATGATTTCTGATTAGTGCAACAGCAAGTACATACAGAACAAGGTAAAATACACAAGAAGTCAACAAGTGAAAAATGCTGCCATGCAAGAGATGACAGTCACTTACAGGAGGACCAAGCTCAGGAGGTATAATTAGTCTTCTCTTCCCCCCTGGCTTCATGTCCCGAATCCCCTCTTCAAAACCTGCATCAAGAAAGCCTGAAATAAGTTGTGGTGTTACAACGATATGTCTTGAGAAGGCGAGAAGTTCATCAGAATAACCAGGCCGAGGATAGTTTTGCAAGCCCAGCCCCAGTTTAGAATATTATTGACATGGCTAGGCATAGTTCAATCCGGTGTTCAACATTCCAGAAGACCAAAGGAGGACATATCATGTAACTAGTGAATACTTTCCTGGAACTAATGATTTGTTGCCTAGTCGAATTTTGGCAGGCGAACCCTGGATGTAGGTGCTATCTATCCTTCGTCCTGATTCGTTGTAGCCCACATAGTGAAATATAACCTGTAATTTGGCGGATGGAAGTCAGTATCGCACAAGAAGAATAGAACAATAACATGTGCTGCAAATATTTATAAACTAAATGTAGTTCCCTATATTAGTCACCAATTTACAAAGAAATAAAATTAAAATTACTTATTTTGCTTTAGACTTCTACTCCCTCCGTTCGGAATTACTCGTCCAAGAAATGAATGTATCTAGATGTATTTCAGTTGTAGATATATCCATTTTTGTGACAAGTAATTCCAAACGGAGGGAGTATTAGTGAAAATGTAAATGCAACATTATTACCCAATATCCCTAATCATCCTTTAGTAGTACTATATTATAAGAACAATGGAAGAACCAACTGGTCCATGCTTAACAAAAAAACATGAGAACGAGATTGACAAATTACGTGAAACGTGTTCACACACAAGAAATTAAACATGAAATAACAAACAGTTAATTCCTATCCAAAAAAAGAAAACATGAATGCCAGATCACACACATTTTTTCATTTCGGAAAGAGATCAGACAGACATAAATATATTACTCCCGATCTAAACGCTCTTATATTTCTTTACGGAGGGAGAATAATTCAGGGAATAACCTGCTGACCATCCTTTGGGCAATCGCCTGTACCAACTTTGACGTCCTCATATATTAATCCGGAGTCCCGAGTTATGTAGTTGTCGGGTGTCACTACTTTGACCTGAAAACCTGAAATGCATTTAGTCAATATATAGCGTGATATTTAATTAGTCATCCGGGTTCCAGAATTAGAAGATAGAAACAAAAACCATATCAACAATGATACCCTGAATAACGAAACACCAACTGACTGAAGTGTAAAATGCTGATGATCCGAAACTTGCATCTGACTTGCAAATGAACAAGCGTATACGGTAGGCACAAAAAGAAGGCTACAAATAAATCCATCGATAATATTTTTTTTTGGAAAAGGAAATCCATAGATATTTGTGCAAGTGAAAAATTAGCTTGCGTAGTTTGGAATCAAGTAAATTGAGTTGCAGCCTATATCCAAAAGAATTTTGGTGGTGACAACCAAACCAGTTGAGGCAGGCTAGGTATATGCATGGACAAGAAACATAAATAATCCCTGATCTAAAGGCTCTTATATTTCTTTTGCGGAGGAGTACTACATACATAGATAATGGGACATGATCACCTTCTCTGATGAAGTTTGGGAAATCATCAGGTGCACGGTTGGCTTCCTGGATCTTCTTGTTCTGCTGAAGCAAGCGTCTTTCGTCATAAGGATTTATGGTCTTGGTCTTGGCGTGGGCGGAGAAGGGCAGTGAGAGCGTGGGCGTAGCCAGGAGCAGAGCAAGAGCCGCCCGCTTCCCGATCTTGAGCTTACCATTCCTGTCTCCACCCAAGACACTGGATTGTTTGCATTAACAAAACCAGGTCAAATACAACACAAGATATAACGATGAAATGTGCGTATTTTCGTTTTTTTTTTCTAGAGCAGAATAGCTCTAGTTTACCAAACAGGCAAGGCTAGCGACCAAAATATAACACAAAATTGATGATTTACTACCATAATAGCCTCTTCCCGTGGCGCCTAGCAGCTGCGGATGCCGTCGTGGAACTGGACCTGGAGGGAGCAACCAGTCCTGCAAGAAAAGAAGCGCGAGAGAAATGAGCAAATGAAGAGCTCGTTCATGGAGATGGAGTGGAGGGGAGGGGAGGCCTCACGGCTGCAAGAGGATAGGGTGGAGCGGGAGGAGGACACCAGCTCCATCTCCTTCTCCTCCAATCCCACGCACTTGCTTTGACCCACCCCGCACTCGCACTCGCGCTCACTCGCAGTGCCAGCTGAATGAAGAAGCACAAGGAAGGAAGGAAGGGGATAATTGAGCCAAAGAACAACACACACACACACAACGTATAAGGGGCGGTCATTTCACACGTTGTATTAAAATACCCGCCCATCATACGCGCGCCCACGTCGCCGTACGGCCCTGTCACGTACGCCCGCCCGTCCGCGCCCATGCCCGGTGTACGCCCGCCCGCTGCGTACGCCCGTGTGGTTCGAGTGAAAAAAACGATCGGGCGAACCCTATCTTCCTGTCGCCTCAGCCGCCGCCTATCGCTCCGCTGCCATCTTCGGCAGTACCTGACCGACGGGAAAATAAATACGCCGTCAGCACCTAGTAATATTGGCGCGTTGTGCGCGACTGGACACCGACAACCGCCTAGGTTCGGGAGACGCCGTCGCCGTTGTTAGCTCGGCGTGTTGTTCGCCCTCGAGCCTCCGGCGAATCTCAACGCTATTGTCATGTCTGACGAAGGCAACGAGGTACGCGAGCCGTTGGCATAGTGATTTAAAAACGGGTTTTAGTTACGAGGATGTTACGTGATGTTTGAATGGATCTTGATTATATATAAACGTGTATAGATGGAGGCGGAAATCGGATATGACGGTGATGACGGTGGTAGCGAGGACGGATCATTGTCATTGGATGAAGACGAACATGACGGGGAAAATTATATGAGTTTGGATGAGTCTTACAGTGACAATGTAAGTGGTCTGCATGTTGTCAAGCATATTGAATACAAGCATCCGCGATGACACTAACATGTACTTGTTTGACTTTGCACTGGTAGGAGGGGATGATGGCAATGCGGATATGGATGTAGATGATTCATATGCTGAAAGCGGTAGCCATGTAAGTTTAAAATTATGCAGGTTAGTTTAAAGTGACATGATAAACGCATCAAATCTTACATATCATATTTAAAATTTGCGTAGATGGAAGTGGAAGGATACTATGAATGGAATTTCTTCGATGATGCCAATGACGAAAACGATATCGATGCATCTTATAATGACAGCTCGAGCAAAGTAAGTAGTGCAAAGTGAATACATATGATAGTCCTCATACAACTACTTATTGGCATATAAGGTTGTTTGTATTTTTTTTCAGGGAGAGGTTGGTGGCCCGTGCGAAAACGATGATGATGCCAATGGTGATGAGTGCAATTTTGACACTGGGTACGATGAATACCAGCAAGAATCACTAGACAGACATTGGATGGTGATGTCCACGACGTTCAGGACAGACGAGGAGGCATATGATTTCTATAATGACTATGCGAAAAAGCATGGCTTCAGCATTAGGAGGGACAACTTGAAATACGTGAAGGGTGTCAACGCAAGTAGGCGCTTGAGGAGGTTTCTCTGTTCGAGGGCTGGGAAACGACAGGCCAAGTTTTGTACCATGGAAGGGAGGAAGCGCAGGCTGAGAGCAGAGAGTCGGTGTTATTGTGAGGCCCATCTAACTGTGAAGCTTGATAGAGAACGCTCCATTTGGTATGTCATCAGTTTCAGCGATGATCATAGTCACACTCTTGCTAGACTGGATGAAGTTATATATCTTCGGTCTCATAATCAGATAAAGGAATACCAGAAGCTCGAGATCTTAGCAATGGCAGGTGCTGGCATCAGAAAACATTGGATTTATGACAACTTCGTTAGTAGGTATGGATCATATGCAAGGGCTGGTTTCAGGAGGAGGAAGCTTTATAACATGTGTTATAGGGAGAAAATGAAGTTGCTCGCAAAGGGTGATGCGGACACTGCGATTGGTATCATGATGACGAGAAAGGCAAGGGATCCAGACTTTTTATTTGAGCACACTGTTGACGCAGAAGGCAAGCTGAAGAACATGTTCTGGTGTGATTCTCGATCCACGCCGGGATTACCTTGACTTCGATGATGTAATCGTCTTCGACAAAGACTTATAAGATGAATAGGTACGGAATGCCATTCATACCTTTTGTTGGTCTAAACAATCATCGTTGCACCACCGTGTTCGGTTGTGCCAGTTGTGTCGATGAGACCGAGGATACATATGTTTGGGTGTTGCACCTTCTTGAGCTCATTGTCGGGAAGAAGCCGAGGTCTGTAATTACTGACGGAGACGCAACCATGATAAGGGCCATCGGGAAGGTCCTTACTGACGTGTGGCATCGACTTTATTCGTGGCATATAAAGAAAAACATGCAGAAACACCTCCACCACAAGTCCCTTAAGGAGTTCAGGTCTCTTATTTACTATGCTACTACACATGATGAGTTTGAGGCGAGATGGGCAGCTTTTAAAGCTAAATGGGAGTCGGAGAAAACTGAAACATGGTTGCGTAGGATATACAGGAAGAAAAGGCTTTGGGCTGCGTCATATCTCACCGGTGGGTTCTTCCTTGGTATGCGGAGTAACCAGAGGAGCGAGAGTCTGAACTCTTGCCTTCATATGCATCTTGACTGCATGACAATTGTTGATATGGTTGTGCATTATGAGAATTGCATTGTTCGGCTCCGTGAGAACGAGTCATACGACGATTGCATGTCCACACATACACTCCCAAAGAGCGATTCCGACGAGTTCAAATGCATTGTAAAGCCATCGCCTGTGACTTCACTGCGGTGAACTTTTACCTCTTGAAGAAAGAAATGAAGAAGGCAGCAGATCTTGAGATCATAGATAGACTCAGTGGAGCCGTCAGTCAGAGATTCATAGTGGCATGGAAAAATAACAGGCAACTGAGATTCAAAGTGGACTATACACCTACTAACTCAGAAGAAACAGTAAAGTGCAGTTGTGATAGTATGAAATGTAAAGGTCTCCCATGCAAGCATGTTCTTTATGTTTTAGCCAGGTTGAACGTGAAGGACTTACCTGAGTGCTTAGTGCTGCGAAGATTCACCAAGAATGATAGAGGTGGACTGCCCGTGAAACGCACTAGCGATCTCTTCGCATGGGAATGGGCAGGTACTGAGGAGAGAACTAAGTACAGTGAGTTGACTATTTTGTCTGCGGAAGCATCTCATGCGACTATTTTGTCTGCGGAAGCATCTCATGCGGAATGTCATAGACCATTTCTATTTGACAAACTGAAGGCTGCTCTCGAGGATGTGATAGCAAACAAGGACGTTGAGGAGGAGGATTATGTGAGACAGCATAGGGTTGCGCATGACGATGCTTTTGTGCCGGATCAAGATCATGTTTTTGTTGGTGATCCACAGAAAGTCAATACGAAAGGAGCACCCAAAGGGCAGAATAAGAAAGGCCGTGGTAAGGAACCTGGCGTGACTAAAAACGGTAGACCTAAAGGTTCCAATGAGAAACCTCCTGTGCGCCTATGCGGTTTATGCAGAATAAAAGGTCATTTCAAGAACAATTGTCCTCAAAATCCTAAGTATGTGTACACATTTTTTTAACGTACTTTTCTTGTTTAGTTTATTGTTTATGAAATTTTCACATATATTATGATCTTTCTATGCAGGAACATGGCATGATGATCATAGCACGGATTGTTTGAATAAGTGGAACAACTTCTGAATAGAGTTGACGATTTATTTGGTTGTATTAAAGAATACTACTTATAAATTTGCTTCAGTACATCGCTACGGGAGACTTGTAATCGGTGTTTACTTATGTCATATTTATTGGCACTATACTCGTTGTTTTTTATATGATATGTGACATACACATTTTTACTTTAGAATATATATTTCTTGGCGCTATAGGCATTGTTTTTAATACGATATGTGATGTACACATTATTTTTTTAAAAATATATGATTTGATGTATAAATCATGGATGTTGGGCGATCGGAGGCGTTCTACAGATGCCGGTTGCTTTGTTTTTTATAAAATTAATAGCCGCTGGGCCGCGAGTGGCGCGAGACGGCACAAAGGGGCGCAACATACGAGGATGATTCAGGTGCCGCCGCAGATGGCGATCCCGAGGCACAGCGCCCTCAGGTGCAGAGGGCGCAGGTGGGTAGAGGGGGAATCAACCTCGGGGCAGCACATGCCAAATTTGGAGCGACGCGCGGCGCGGGCCGCCTCGCCAGATGACGCGCCCCCACATGGGCCATCTCGCGCTGAACACGTGTCGCCATTTGAGCCGCATGAGGCGAGCACGTTAGGCGCGGGCGCTGGCGACGCTCGCCTCCTCTCGGCGACCACAGTCGCGGGCCATCTCCAGGCGAGCACAGGACGCGCGGTGCGGGCGATGCTTGCTTCCGATACGTACCCACCTGAGAAATAGCGCTTATAAATTTTCTCCGTCCCATATTGAGAACAGCGAAGGAGGAACAGCCAACATGAGTTTTTGTGTTCGAAAACCAGAAATGCAATTTTCAAAGCACGTTAAGTAAGATATCACTGAATCAATTAATGTATTTCGAAAGCATGTGCAACATGTAACTCACCCATCTTCTTGTTGAGGCATGTCGTACAAGACTATAGGCCATGTAGACACATCCGGGAACGACATAATTGCACTAGCATTTGCATCTTGGATATCTCATGCAAGTTGTTCTCTCTGAAAATAAAAAAATGATACAAACACGTTGAGTACATATGGTAAACAAAATATAGGCTTAATTGTACACACATGAATACGAAACTTACAAAAATTTCAACGAATTTCCTGGTAGCTTTAGAGATATTTTCACCCCCCCCCCCCCCTCTCAAAGAATCAAGAATTTGAAACTCTTTCTTTCCAGTGTGCATAACACATGTAATCCAGTGATTTTTATCCTTACTTAAAGGAAAATAAGCCTATTTGACAATTAAAATATTACTAATCTCGCCTTTCACATATGATAGTAATGTAAAAACAATTCTGCATTGCAAACGGTACATTAGGTTTTGCAAAATATTATGTCATGCATCTGTTGAGAGGTTCATTTGCATTTGTTAAACCTTCCGGATCGTCTACCGACTTCCCTCGTCTTACTAACTTTGGGCGAGTGTGTAGTAACCAGTAAGACCTATGTGTGGGTACAAGATACCTGTCCTTGGCGATACTTGAATCCGATATGTATGCGTCAAGCGTGGCGTTAATTACCTGAAATAGATGAGTAAATTTAACATGGATGCAATATATTTAGCACATGAAATAAGCATGACAATTAAAGTGCATACATCACCGGATAACCATGCATGGTTAATTATCTGGCAAGCTCTTGCCGCAGATAGTGCTTCATCTTTACCGTTGTTGAATATTTCATGGTTCTTATGTTTTGGTTAGTGCTCGTACGCTTTCACGTACTGCACAGCCGCACGCACCATATCATCCACAGAATGATCAAACTGAGGGATTGTTCAATTAAACAGTTCTACAACACAAGTCAATAAAGTTATAGTACAATTTTTCAATATATAATTATCAAAGAAATATTCATACCGTGTTTAACTTACTCGCTTTCGCGGAATGTTTCGCACGTTTTTCGGAGACTTTTTAACATAAGGAGATTTCTGGTACTTTGACACAGTCCGCCTTCGCTATTATCATCTGACATGTCCTGTGACATTTCTTGCTCATTTTGTTTCACTTCCCATCTCGTTGCTTTTATTTCATCTGTTTTTAGAGATGATGCTTCTCTTTTTTCCGACTGCTCTGGGACATCTATAGGATCATCCTTCTCAACCTTATAGCTACTCAAGTGACCAGTACTGAGTTTGAACAAATCCCCTCCTTCAGAATCCAAATCATAATGCCCACTGCCATTTCGGCCATTAGGTGTGTGTATGTCATCATACTGAAATTCTTTATTAGGATACTTGTTTTCATACCTGGACTCACTATTCTATCCATACAGATTTTCTTCCTCCTTTGCTATTGTGCCTGGTTTGTACCGCACACCTGTTTTATTCATTTTCTCTAACAATCTCTGCAAAAGTAAGCACAGTAACATGTTATAATTTTTTGTCAATTTAACGAATTTAATAGAGTGCATACCAGAATTACCCAATTTTTACCTGTGCTCATAACTCCGGCATATGAAGCTATTCCTTACGAATTTCCTTCATATCATTCATAACCCGGTCCATAAAAGGCTTTAGGTTAGTAGAGACCTCGGACACACAATCCACTTTTCTCTTGCCCGTAAAGGATGACGTTCGGCTACTGATACGTCTCCAACGTATCTAAAATTTTTTATTGTTCCATGCTATTATATTATCCATCTAGGATGTTTTATATGCGTTTATATGCTATTTTATATGATTTTTGGGACTAACCTATTAACCTAGAGCCTGGTGCCAGTTTCTGTTTTTTCCTTGTTTTTGAGTACCGCAGAAAAGGAAAACCAAACAGAGTCCAATTGACCTGAAATTTCACGGATATTATTTTTGGACCAAAAGAAGCCCACGGAGTATCGGAGATGGACCAGTGCCAGTTTAGTTTCGTGTTTTATCACTAGTTAGTTTATAAAAGAAAACTACAAAAAGAAAATGGAATTGAGGGTGCCTCATATGCTGCATCTTTTTAATATCTTTCGTGAAAATGATGAAAAGGAAAATTGTGCTCAAGTGTTAGAAGAAGAATGCATTAAAATGTTTGGCACTAAATATTTGAATGATGAGCATGATTGCAATGTTGTTAGTATGAATTCTTTGAATATACATGATGCTAATGATATGCAAAGCCACAAGCTTGGGGATGCTATGTTTGATGAAGATGATATTTTTAGTACCCCAAGTTTTAATGAGAAAATTTATTATGATGATAGCATGCCTCCTCTTTATGATGATTATGTTGATGAAAGTGGTTTCGGAGAGGTCATGACTTTATTTAGTGATGAATCAACTATCTCGGAAGAGGTTCCAATTGATTATGAGAACAAAGTTGCTATCTATGATGATTATTGTGATGACATGTATGCTATAAAGAACAATGATAACCATGAAACTTGTCATCTTGATTTTAATTTTCAATTGGATTATGCCTCACATGATAGTTATTTTGTTGAGTTTGCTCCCACTACTATTCATGAGAAGAAATTTGCTTATGTGGAGAGTAGTAAATTTTCTATGCTTGTAGATCATGAAAAGAATGCTTTATGTGATGGTTATATTGTTGAATTTGTTTATGATGATACTGAAAATTATTATGAGGGAGGAATATATGCTTGTAAGAATTGCAATAATATCAAGTTTCCTCTCTATGTGCTTTAAATCTTGAAGTTATGCTTGTTTTGCTTTCCTATGCTAGTTGATTCTTGTTCCCATAAATTGTTTGCTCACAAAATCCCTATGCATAGGAAGTGGGTTAGACTTGAATGTGCTAGTCATATTCTTCATGATGCTCTCTTTATGTTTCAATTCTTATCTTTTATGTGAGCATCATTGAAATCATCATGCCTAGCTAGGGGCGTTAAACGTTAGCGCTTGTTGAGAGGCAACCCAATTTTATTTTTGTCCTTTGATTTTGCTCCTGTTTAGTAATAATTAATTTATCTAGCCTATGTTTAGATGTTGTCTTATGTTTTAGTTAGTGTTTGTGCCAAGTAGAACCTTTGGGGAGACTTGGGTGAAGTCTATGCGATCTTGATGTAAAAAATAGAAACTTTTGCGCTCACGAGATTAGCTGCCATTTTTTACTGGAGAGATATTTTAGGTAGATTCTTTTTGCAGATGATTAATAGACAAATTCCTCAAGTCCAACAATTTATTTTAGAATTTTTGGAGTAACATAGGTATTCAAATGATACAGATTGCTACAGACTGTTCTGTTTTTGACAGATTCTGTTTTCTATGTGTTGTTTGCTTATTTTGAGGAATATATGAGTAGTATCGGAGGGTATGAACCATAGAGAAGTTGGAATACAGTAGATATTACACCAATATGAATTTAGGATGAGTTCACAACAGTACCTAAGTGGTGGTTTTATTTTCTTATACTAACGGAGCTTACGAGTTTTCTGTTGAGTTTTCTGTTGTGAAGTTTTCAAGTTTTGGGTAAAGATTCGATGGACTATGGAATAAGAAGTGGCAATAGCCTAAGCTTGGGGATGCCAAAGGCACCCCAAGGTAATATTCAAGGATAACCAAGATCCTAAGCTTGGGGATGCCCCGGATGGCATCCCTCTTTAAATCTTAAATCTATCGGTAACTTTACTTGAGGCTATATTTTTATTCACCACATGATATGTGTTTTGCTTGGGCGTCTTGTATGATTTGAGTCTTTGCTTTTTAGTTTACCACAACCATCCTTGCTGTACGCACCTTTTGGAGAGACACACATGAATCAGAATTTATTAGAATACTCTATGTGCTTCACTTATATCTTTTGAGCTAGATAATTTTGCTCTAGTGTTTCACTTATACCTTTTTAGAGCACGGTGGTGGTTTTATTTTATAGAAATTATTGATCTCTCATGCTTCACTTATATTATTTTGAGAGTATTTTAGAACAGCATGGTAATTTTCTTTGGCAAAATTAGTCCTAATATGATAGGCATCCAAGATGGGTATAATAAAAACTCTCATATAGAGTGCATTAAATACTATGATAAGTTTGACACTTGATAGTTGTTTTGAGATATAAAGGTGGTAATGTTAGAGTCATGCTAGTTGGGTAATTGTGGAATTGAGAAATACTTGTGTAGAGGATTGCAAGTCCCGTAGCATGCACGCATGGTAAACGTTGTGTGACAAATTTGAAGCATCGGGTGTTCTTTGATTGCTTTCCTTATGAGTGGCGGTCGGGGACGAGCGATGGTCTTTCCCTACCAATCTATCCCCCTAGGAGCATGCGTGTAGTGCTTGGTTTTGATGACTTGTAGATTTTTGCAATAAGTATGTGAGTTCTTTATGACTAATGTTGAGTCCATGGATTATACGCACTATCACCCTTCCATCGTTGCTAGCCTCTTCGGTACCGTGCTGAGAGTTGGTGCAAACTTCGCCGGTGCATCCAAACCCCAGGATATGATACGCTCTATCACACTAAGCCTCCTTATATCTTCCTCAAAATAGCCACCATACCTACCTACTATGGCATTTCCATAGCCATTCCGAGATATATTGCCATGCAACTTTCCACCGTTTCGTTTATTATGACACGCTCCATCATTGTCATATTGCTTTGCATGATCATGTAGTTGACATCGTATTTGTGGTAAAGCCACCTTCATAATTCTTTCATACATGTCGCTCTTGATTCATTGCACATCCCAGACATCACGGAGGCATTCACATAGTCATATTTTGTTCTAAGTATCGAGTTGTAATTCTTGAGTTGTAAGTAAATAAAAGTGTGATGATCATCATTATTAGAGCATTGTCCCAGTGAGGAAAGGGTGATGGAGACTATGATTTCCCCCACAAGTCGGGATGAGACTCCGGATGAAAAATAAAAAATATATAAAAGAGGCCAAAGAAGCCCAAAAAAAGGGGGCCATAAAAAAAGAGAAGGCCCACATAAAAATGAGAGAAAAAGAGAGAAGGGGCAATGTTACTATCCTTTTTCCACACTTGTGCTTCAAAGTAGCACCATGATCTTCATGATAGAGAGTCCCTTATTTTGTCAGTTTCATATACTGGTGGGAATTTTTCATTATAGAAGTTGGCTTGTATATTCCAATGATGGGCTTCCTCAAAATGCCCTAGGTCTTCGTGAGCAAGCAAGTTGGATGCACACCCACTTAGTTTCTTTTCATGAGCTTTCATATATTTATAGCTCTAGTGCATCCGTTGCATGGCAATCCCTACTCCTCGCATTGACATCAATTGATGGGCATCTCCATAGCCTGTTGATTAGCCATGTCAATTTAAGACTTTCTCCTTTTTTGTCTTCTCACACAACCCCCATCATCATATGCTATTCCACTCATAGTGCTATGTCCATGGCTTGCGCTCATATATTGCGTAAAAGTTGAAAGAGTTTGAAAAGGCTGAGTATGAAACAATTGCTTGGCGTGTCATCGGGGTTGTGCACGATGGGAGCATTTTATGTGACGGAAATGAAGCATGGCCAATCTATATGATTTTGTAGGGATAAGCTTTATTTGGCTATGTTATTTTGATAAGACATAATTGCTTGGTTAGTATGCTTGAAGTATTATTATTTTTATGTCAATATTAAACTTTTGTCTTGAATCTTTTGGATTTGAATATTCATGCCACAATAAAGAAAATTACATTGAAAATTATGTTAGGTAGCATTCCACATCAAAAATTGTACTTTTATCATTTACCTACTCGAGGACGATCAGGAATTAAGCTTGGGGATGCTGATACGTCTCCAACGTATCTATAATTTTTGATTGTTCCATGCTATTATATTATCCATATAGAATGTTTTATATGCGTTTATATGCTATTTTATATGATTTTTGGGACTAACCTATTAACCTAGAGCCCGGTGCGCTTTACATTTTTTCCTTGTTTTTGAGTATCGCAGAAAAGGAAAACCAAATGGAGTCCAGTTGACCTGAAATTTCACGGAGATTATTTTTGGACCAAAAGAAGCCCACGGAATATCTGAGATGGACCAAAAGAGTCCCGAGGCACCCACGAGGGTGGGGGCGCACCCTACCCCCCTGGGCGCGCCCCCTACCTCGTGGCCGCCTCGGGGACCCCCCTGACTTGTTCCCGATGCCGACGCCTCTTATATGTACCCAAACTTCCAGAACATAACCTAGATCGGGAATTCCGCCGCCGCAAGCCTCCGTAGCCACCAAAAACCAATCGGGGCCCTGTTCCGGCACCCTGTCGGAGGGGGGATCCCTCACCGATGACCATCTTCATCATCTCGGTGCTCTTCATGACGAGGACGGAGTAGTTCACCCTCGGGGCTGAGGGTATGTACTAGTAGCTATGTGTTTGGTCTCTCTCTCTCTCTCTCTCTCTCTCTCTCTCTCTCTCTCTCTCTCTCGTGTTCTTGATTTGTCACAATCTTGATGTATCACGAGCTTTGCTATTATAGTTTGATATTATTATGTTTCTCACCCTCTACACTCTTGTAATGTATTGAGTTTTCACTTTGAAGTTATCTTATCGGACTGAGTCTTTAAGGATTTGAGAACACTTGATGTATGTCTTGCATGTGTTTATTTGTGGTGACAATGGGATATTCATGTGATCTACTTGATGTATGTTTTGGTGATCAACTTGCGGGATCAGTAACCTTGTGAACTTATGCATAGGGGTTGGCACACGTTTTTGTCTTGACTCTCCGGTAGAAACTTTGGGGAACTCTTTGAAGTTCTTTGTGTTGGTTGAATAGATGAATCTAAGATTGTGTGATGCATATTGTATAATCATACCCACGGATACTTGAGGTGACATTGGAGTATCTAGGTGACATTAGGGTTTTGGTTGATTTGTGTCTTAAGGTGTTATTCTAGTATGAACTCTAGGATAGATTGAACGAAAAGAATAGCTCCGTGTTATTTTACTACGGACTCTTGAATAGATCGATCAGAAAGGATAACTTTGAGGTGGTTTCGTACCCTACAATAATCTCTTCGTTTGTTCTCCGCTATTAGTGACTTTGGAGTGACTCTTTGTTGCATGTTGAGGGATTGTTATATGATCCAATTATGTTATTATTGTTGAGAGAACTTGCACTAGTTAAAGTATGAACCCTAGGCCTTGTTTCAACGCATTGCAATACCGTTTGTGCTCACTTTTATCATTAGTTACCTGCCTGTTTTTATATTTTCAAATTACAAAAACCTATATCTACCATCCATATTGCACTTGTATCACCATCTCTTCGCCGAACTAGTGCACCTATACAATTTACCATTGTATTGGGTGTGTTGGGGACACAAGAGACTCTTTGTTATTTGGTTGCAGCGTTGCTTGAGAGAGACCATCTTCATCCTATGCCTTCCACGGATTGATAAACCTTAGGTCATCCATTTGAGGGAAATTTGCTACTGTCCTACAAACCTCTGCACTTGGAGGCCCAACAACGTCTAGAAGAAGAAGGTTGCGTAGTAGACATCAGCTACTTGGTTTCTTACTGCTTTCATCATGTTGATCTGCAAGTTTTTTCATTCTATACTCTTTCGTAATGCAGTCATCTATTTGCAAAGTGAGTATGCAATGGAAACATAAGTACATAACAATTTGAATGGATAATCAACGTATTATTAAATAAACATTACAATATTACCAATCCATGACCATGACCATTGTCCAGGTCGTACTTGTCTCATTTCTCCGCTTTAGATTCAGTCCAGTTTTTCATTAGGGGACTTTGCAACGACAACGGGTCGTATTTCGGGCCGGTGGTTGGCTGCACCTTCTCCCAATATAAGTACTACAAAACAAATGACAAAATAAATTACGAACGCATAACATGAAGGAATATTAAATAACATTAATTAATACCATACCTAGAGTAGGGCTAGGTTGCCACATGGCCATTGCCTCACACGGCCATCCTGCTTGAGTTTACCAATCTCCGTCAAACAAGTTCGCAAAGTAAACACGTTAAAGTTGAACGTGTTGATCCGCTTCACGTCATGCACCAGCGCGTAGTACTCCTTTGGTATGGAGACAGCCGATATCGGTGCAATAATAGTCCCCAACAAAACAAGAACAGCCATCCGAAGAAACTCACCGTTGGCGGATTTATTCCTCGCAATTTTTTGGATCAAGTCATCTATCATTATCTGACCATTTTTTTGAACATACCGAATAGGAATTTTCTTTATTAACCCTTTTCCTTCCGTCGCAAGAATGCCAAAAACATCCTCACCTTCATTCTTAAACCCAAATATTGAAAACACATCGTCCGGTAAGTGAAATAAGACCTTTACTGTCAGTTTCTTCTTGTATCATGAATTTTTTCTTGTTTGGGTTATAACCTAGAATCATAAAATGCAGAAAAAAATCTCTCATTTGTACTGACGTAATGATCAACATCTCTTGCAAGTTTGTTTCGTAGAACCTAAATCGCTGAGCGGTTGTAAATTTCTCGACGAGACTTATCCACTTCTCTATGGAACATGGAATCCCACCATCGATGTCCATACTGCATGTCAAATTTTTTTCTTCATTAATGTATATAATTACGCAATACCACTAGCAGAAATTGTACGGGGCGGGAAAATGTGACCTTCATCCGGGCGACAGTCGTCGAGCAGCGGCTGTGGCAGAGGGAAAGTGGGCAGCCAAACATCGGCGAGATACGTCGTCGGCTGTTGGGCGCCCTGACACCAAAATGCGGGCAACGTGCAGCGTTGACGGCGGTCGGGGCGCACCCGGTTTTTTTGGCACCGTGAGGTGGTGGACAGCGATGTGCGTACGTGGGGCGAGCAGGGATATGGCAACGAAGGGCACGGGGCGGCGTACGGGGGCGAGTGGTGGGGGTAGGGTTTTGCCATGCGTGGCGGTATACGGCGATGAAAAGAAAAGAACCTTTTTCAGCGCCGACTGGGCCAGGCCTGATACCGCCCAACCTATCTGTGCGAAGGCGGCCACCGCCTAACCTGCTAATCTTTTAGTCCCACATTGCTTCTGGTCACGCTTATTCACCTGTTTAAATACCTTCCTGTGCGGACCATGTTGAGTCCCTGAGTGTGGCAGCCTTACCTTAGTAGGCTATCGGAAAATATGCTCTAGCACTCCAAAATCATGTAGTGTCACAGCAATAATTTCCATTAATCTTCTGAGGTAAATCCGTCCATGCTACGGGATTTTTTATATTTTTTTATTCATTTTTATATTTCCATGAAACAGGAAGGTCTCCGGACGTGACGCAACGTCCGTCCGTACTCTGATTCCGTTGAAATTTGGCGTGGGAGACGGTGGGGGTCACTCACACGCACATGCAAAACTTGGGTGTGTTTCGTCCATGTTGACATGTAGTTGCAGTACAAACCTGTGGTATCGGTCAGGGGGGACGGGCATCCACTAGGTGTTCCCTTTCTCAAAGTCATGAAATGGCACCATTTTTTTCACGTGCTACTGTGTGCAACACAAACACGCATGCAAAAATTCGGTGCGTTTCGACACTCGATGCATTTACTATGATTTTCTCCGTGAAAATACAGAAAAAGGGTCTCCGGACGCGACGCAACGTCCGTTCGTACACCAATTCCATTGAAATTTAGCGTGGGAGACGGTGGTGGTCACTCACACGCGCATGCAAAAGTTGGGTGTGTTTCGTCCATGTTGACATGTAGTTGCAGTACAAACCTGTGGTATCGGTTAGGGGGGGACGGGCATCCACTAGGTGTTCCCTTTTGCAAAGTCATGAAACGGCACCATTTTTTTCATGTGCTACAGTGTGCAACACAAACACACATGCAAAAATTCGGTGTGTTTCGACACTCGATGCATTTACTATGATTTTCTCCATGAATATACGGAAAAACAGTCTCCGAACGTGACGCAACGTCCGTTCGTACTCCGATTCCGTTGAAATTTGGTGTGGGAGACGGTGGGGGTCACTCACACGTGCGTGCAAAAGTTGGGTGCGTTTTGTCCATGTTGACATGTAGTTGCAGTACAAATATGTGGTATCGATTACGGGGGGACGGGCATCCACTAGGTGTTCCCTTTCGCAAAGTCATGAAACGGCACTCATACGTCTCCAACGTATCTACTTTTCCAAACAATTTTGCCCTTGTTTTGGACTCTAACTTGCATGATTTGAATGGAATTAACCCGGACTGACGCTATTTTCAGCAGAATTGCCATGGTGTTATTTTTGTGCAGAAATAAAAGTTCTCGGAATGACCTGAAACTTCATGGAGAATATTTTTGGAATTAATAAAAAATACTGGCGAAAGAATCAACACCAGGGGGGACACACCATGTCCACGAGGGTGGAGGGCGCGCCCACCCCCCTGGGGCGCGCCCCTGCCTCGTGGGCCCCTGAGCCTCCACCGACGTCAACTCCAACTCTCTATATTCATGTTCGGGGAGAAAAAAATCAGAGAGAAGGAATCATCACGTTTTACGATACGAAGCCGCCGCCAATCCCTAATCTCTCTCGGCAGGGCTGATCTAGAGTCCGTTCGGGGCTCCGGAGAGGGGAATCTGTCACCGTCGTCATCATCAACCATCCTCCATCACCAATTTCATGATGCTCACCACCGTGCGTGAGTAATCCCATCGTAGGCTTGCTAGACGGTGATGGGTTGGATGAGATTTATCATGTAATCGAGTTAGTTTTGTTAGGGTTTGATCCCTAGTATCCATTATGTTCTGAGATTGACGTTGCTATGACTTTGCTATGCTTAATGCTTGTCACTAGGGCCCGAGTGCCATGATTTCAGATCCGAACCTATTATGTTTTCATGAATATATGTGAGTTCTTGATCCTATCTTGCAATTCAATAGTCACCTACTATGTGTTATGATCCGGTAACCCCGAAGTGACAATAATCCGGACCACTCCCGGTGATGACGGTAGTTTGAGGAGTCCATGTATTCATTAAGTGTTAATGCTTTGGTCCGGTACTCTATTAAAAGGAGGCCTTAATATCCCTTAGTTTCCAATAGGACCCCGCTGCCACGGGAGGGCAGGACAAAAGATGTCACGCAAGTTCTTTTCCATAAGCACTGTGACTATATTCAGAATACATGCCTACATTACATTGATGAAGTGGAGCTAGTTCTATGTCACCCTATGTTATAACTATTGCATGAGGAATCGCATCTGACATAATTATCCATCATTGATCCATTGCCTACGAGCTTTTCACATATTGATCTTTGCTTAGTTACTTTTATGTTGCCACTGTTACGATTACTACAAAACTGCTACTCTTACTTTTGCCACTGTTACTGTTACTTCCATATTACTTCACTACTAAATACTTTGCTGCAATATTAAGTTTTCTAGGTGTGGTTGAATTGACAACTCAACTGCTAATACTTGAGAATATTATTTGGCTCCCCTTGTGTCGAATCAATAAATTTGGGTTGAATACTCGACTGTCGAAAACTGTTGTGATCCCCTATACTTGTGGGTTATCAAGACAATTTTCTGGCGCCGTTGTCGGGGAGCATAGCTCTATTCTTTGAGTCACTTGGGATTTATATCTGCTGATCACTATGAGGAACTTGAAAGACTAAAAAACCAAGATTTATCCCTCAACTACGAGGGGAGGTAAGGAACTTCCATCTAGTTCTGCACTTGATTCACCCTCTGTTATGAGTAAATTTGCGATACCTACACCTGCTATTGATTCTGATAGGTCGCATGTTATTGATGATGCCACTTCTTCTTTGCATGATACTTATGATGAAACTACTTCTATGCTTGATAATACTGTGCCATTACGTGAATTTCTTGATGAACAACTTGCTAGGGTTAGAGAGAATGAAATTATTGAAAATGATAATATTGATGAAAGTGATGATGAAGATTCTCCCCCTAGATATGAATTGCCTAATGTGCCTGAAGGTTATGTTATGGATGAAGAAACTGCTAGAGACTTTTTTGCTTGCAAAGATAGATATGAACTTAAGAAACTATTAGCTAAGCGGAAAGAAAAGTCTTTGAATAATAGAATGAAATATGACCCTGCTTTTGCTACTTCACCTATCTGTATTTCTGATAAGGATTATGATTTCTCTATCGATCCTGAGATAATTACTTTGGTTGAATCTGTTCCTTTTCATGGCTATGAATCTGAAACTGTTGTGGCACATCTTACTATATTAAATGATATAGTCACCCTGTTCACTAATGAGGAAAAAATTCGTTACTACTATATCCTTAAATTATTTCCATTCTCATTAAAGGGTGATGCTAAAACATGGTTTAATTCTCCTTATCCTGGTTGTGTGCGTAGTCCCGAGGATATGATTTACTACTTCTCTACTAAATATTTCCCCGCTCATAAGAAACAAGCTGCCTTAAGGGAAATATATAATTGTGTGCAAATTGAAGAAGAGAGTCTCCCACAAGCTTGGGGGAGGCTTCTCCCGTTACTTAATGCTTTGCCTGATCATCCTAAAAAATGAAATACTTGAGAGAAATCTATTGAAAGAAAAGGGTATTAAAGCTGAAGATGTTAAGAATTTACTACCTATTGAAGAAATACACGATCTTGATAACCCAACACAGGTAGTAAAGGTAAATTCTCTCTATAGATTTGATGAAGGTGATATTCCTCGTTATAAGTCTGCTAGCCAATGCTTAGATGAGTTTGATAATTTTATTGTTAAACAAGAAAACTTCAATGCTTATGTTGGTAGACAATTGAAACGAAATGCTTATATGATTGAACACTGGAGTGATTATATGTCTAGAGTTAAAGGTGAACTTAAACTTATTAGTAAATATGCTTCTATGGTTACCACTCAAGTAGAACAGGTGCTTAAAGCTCAAAATGATTTGCTCAATGAATTAAATAATATGAAAAATGATAATGATGTTAGAGTTGTGACTAGAGGGGGTAGGATGACTCAGGAACCTTTGTATCCTGAGGGCCACCCTAAGAGAATGGATCAAGATTATCAGAGAACTAATGTTGATACACCCAGTCCTTCTAAGAAAAAGAAAAAGAAAAATGATAGAACTTTGCATGTTTCTAGTGAACTTGTTATTGATGCACCTGAGAATCCCAATGATATTTCTATTTCTGATGTTGAAACACAATCTGGTAATTGATGACCCACGAGTATAGGGGATCTATCGTAGTCCTTTCGATAAGTAAGAGTGTCGAACCCAACGAGGAGCAGAAGGAAATGATAAGCGGTTTTCAGCAAGGTATTCTCTGCAAATCTTTGAAATAAGTGGTAACAGATAGTTTTGTGATAAGATAATATGTAACAAGAAACAAGTAACAAAAGTAAATAATGTGCAGCAAGGTGGCCCAATCCTTTTTGTAGCAAAGGACAAGCCTAGACAAACTCTTATAATAGGAAAAGCGCTCCCGAGGACACATGGGAATATCGTCAAGCTAGTTTTCATCATGTTCATATGATTCGCGTTCGGTACTTTGATAATTTGATATGTGGGTGGTCCGGTGATTGGGTGTTGTTCTTACTTGAACAAACATCCCACTTATGATTAACCTCTATTGCAAGCATCCGCAACTACAACAAAAGTATTAAGGTAAACCTAACCATAGCATGAAACATATGGATCCAAATCAGCCCCTTACGAAGCAACGCATAAACTAGGGTTTAAGCTTCTATCACTCTAGCAACCCATCATCTACGTATTACTTCCCAATGCCTTCATCTAGGCCCAAATAATGGTGAAGTGTTATGTAGTCGACGTTCACATAACACCACTAGAGGCTAGACAGCATACATCTCATCAAAATATCGAACGAATACCAAATTCACATGACTACTAATAGCAAGACTTCTCCCATGTCCTCGTGAACAAACGTAACTACTCACAAAGCATATTCATGTTCATAATCGGAGGGGTATTAATATGCATAGAGGATCTGAACATATGATCTTCCACCAAATAAACCAACTAGCATCAACTACAAGGAGTAATCAACACTACTAGCAACCTACTAGTACCAATCCCGGACTTGGAGACAAGAATTGGATACAAGAGATGAACTAGGGTTTTGAGAGGAGATGGTACTGGTGAAGATGTTGATGGAGATTGCCCGCCCCCGATGAGAGGAGTGTTGGTGATGATGATGACGATGATTTCCCCCTCCCGGAGGGAAGTGTCCCCAGAATAGCCTCTGCCGGAGCCCTAGATTAGTTCCATGAGTTCCGCCTCATGGCGGCGGAGTTTCGTCCCGAAGGTTGCTTCTGATTTTTTTCTCGACGAGAGACCTCATATAGCGTAAGATGGGCATCGGAGGGCCACCGGGGGCCCACGAGGTAGGTGGCGCGCCCAGGAGGGGGGCGCGCCCCCACCCTCGTGGACAGGGTGTGGGCCCCTGGCCTTTATCTTTGGCGAGGATTTTTATTATTTAATATAAGATATTCCGTGGAGTTTCAGGACTTTTGGAGTTGTGCAGAATAGGTCTCTAATATTTGCTCCTTTTCCAGCCTGAATTCCATTTGCGGCATTCTCCCTCCTTATGTAAACCTTGTAAAATAAGAGAGAATAGGCATAAGTATTGTGACATAACGTGTAATAACAACCCATAATGCAATAAATATCAATATAAAAGCATGATGCAAAATGGACGTATCAGTAATGAACATGAATCTAGTGATAATATTAATGATGATGTTCATGTCGATGCTTAACCTAGTAATAACAATGATGTAGAGATTGAACCTGTTGTTGATCTTGATAACCCACAATCAAAGAATCAACGTTATGATAAGAGAGACTTCGTTGCTAGGAATAACAACGATGTAGAGATTGAACCTGTTGTTGATCTTGATAACCCACAATCAAAGAATCAACGTTATGATAAGAGAGACTTCGTTGCTAGGAAGCACGATAAAGAAAGAGAACGATGGGTTTAGAAACCCATGCCTTTCCCTCCCAAACCATCCAAGAAAAAGGATGACGAGGATTTTGAGTGCTTTGCTGAAATGATTAGACCTATCTTTTTGCGTATGCGTTTAACTAATATGCTTAAAATGAATCCTTATGTTAAGTACATGAAAGATATTGTTACAAATAAAAGAAAGATACCGGAAGCTGAAATTTCCACCATGCTTGCCAATTATACTTTTAAAGGTGGAATACCTAAGAAACTTGGAGATCCAGGAGTACCAACTATACCATGCTCCATTAAAAGAAACTATGTTAAAACTGCTTTATATGATCTTGGAGCCGGTGTTAGTGTTATGTCTCTCTCTTTATATCGTAGACTTGATTTGAATAAGTTGACACCTACTAAAATATCTTTGCACATGGCCGATAAATCAACTGCTATACCTGTCGGTATTTGTGAGGATGTGACCTAAAAAGGACTGGTCACTGGAAGCGGAACTGCCCCAAGTATTTGGCGGATAAGAAGGATGGCAAAGTGAACAAGGTATATTTGATATACATGTTATTGATGTTTACTTTACTAGTGTTTATAGCAACCCCTCAGTATTTGATACTAGTTCAGTTGCTAAAGATTAGTAACTCGAAACAGGATTTGCAAAATGAACAGAGACTAGTTAATGGTGAAGTGACGATGTATGTTGGAAGTAGTTCCAAGATTGATATGATCATCATCGCACACTCCCTATACTTTCGGGATTAGTGTTGAACCTAAATAAATGTTATTTGGTGTTTGCGTTGAGCATGAATACGATTTGATCATGTTTATTGCAATACGATTATTCATTTAAAGTCGAGAATAATTGTTGTTCTATTTACATGAATAAAACCTTCGATGGTCATACACCCAATGAAAATAGTTTGTTGGATCTCGATCGTAGTGATACACATATTCATAATATTGAAGCCAAAAGATGCAAAGTTAATAATGATAGTGCAACTTATATGTGGCACTGCCGTTTAGGTCATATTGGTGTAAAGCGCATGAAGAAACTCCATGCTGATGGGCTTCTGGAATCACTTGATTATGAATCACTTGATGCTTGCGAACCATGCCTCATGGGCAAGATGACTAAGACTCCGTTCTCCAAAACAATGGAGCGAGCAACTGAATTATTTGAGATAATTCATACTAATGTATGTGGTCCGATAAGTGTTAAGGCTCGCGGCGGGTATCGTTATTTTCTGACCTTCACAGTGATTTGAGCAGATATGGGTATATCTACTTGATGAAACACAAGTCTGAAACGTTTGAAAAGTTCGAAGAATTTCAGAGTGAAGTGGAGAATCATCATAACAAGAAAATAAAGTTTCTACGATTTGATCACAGAGGCGAATATTTGAGTTACGAGTTTGGCCTTCAATTAAAACAATGTGGAATAGTTTCACAAACTCATGCCACCTAGAACACCACAGCAAAATGGTGTGTCCGAACGACATAACCGTACTTTATTGAATATAGTGCAATCTATGATGTCTCTTACCGATTTACCACTATCGTTTTGGGGTTATGCATTAGAGACAGCTGCATTCACGTTAAATAGGGCACCATCTAAATCCGAGACGACACCTTATGAACTATGGTTTGGCAAGAAACCAAAGTTGTCGTTTCTTAAAGTTTGGGGCTGCGATGCTTATGTGAAAAAGCTTCAACCTGATAAGCTCGAACCCAAATTGGAGAAATGTGTCTTCATAGGATACCCAAAGGAGACTGTTGGGTACACCTTCTATCACAGATCCGAAGGCAAGATCTTTGTTGCTAAGAATGGATCCTTTCTAGAGAAGGAGTTTCTCTCGAAAGAAGTTAGTGCGAGGAAAGTAGAACTTGATAAGGTAACTGTACCTGCTCCCTTATTGGAAAGTAGTTCATCACAGAAATCTGTTCCTCTGACTCCTGCACCAATTAGTGAGGAAGCTAATGATGATGATCATATAACTTTAGATCAAGTCACTACCAAACCTCTAGGTCAACTAGAGTAAGATCCGCACGAGAGTGGTACGGTAATCCTGTTCTGGAGGTCATGTTACTTGACCATGATGAACCTACGAACTATGAGGAAGCAATGATGAGCCCAGATTCCGCAAAATGGCTTGAGGCCATGAAATCTGAGATGGGATCCATGTATGAGAACAAAGTGTGGACTGTGGTTGACTTGCCCGTTGATCGGCAAGCCATCGAGAATAAATGGATCTTCAAGAAGAAGACAGACGCTGACGGTAATGTTACTGTCTACAAAGCTCGACTTGTTGCGAAAGGTTTTCGACAAGTTCAAGGAGTTGACTACGATGAGACCTTCTCACCCATAGCGATGCTTAAGTCCGTCCAAATCATGTTAGCAATTGCTGCATTTTATGATTACGAAATTTGGCAAATGGATGTAAGGACTGCATTCCTGAATGGATTTCTGAAAGAAGAGTTGTATATGATGCAACCTAAAGGTTTGATCGATCCAAAGGATGCTAACAAAGTGTGCAAGCTCCAGCAATCCATTTATGGACTGGTGCAAGCATCTCGGAGTTGGAATAAACGTTTTGATAGTGTGATCAAAGCATATGGTTTTATACAGACTTTTGGAGAAGCCCGTATTTACAAGAAAGTGAGTGGGAGCACTACAGCCTTTCTGATAAGTATATGTGAAAGACATATTGTTGATCAGAAATGATGTAGAAATTTCTGGAAAGCATAAAGGAGTGTTTGAAAGGAGTTTTTCAAAGAAAGACCTCGGTGAAGCTGCTTACATATTGAGCATCAGGATCTATAGAGATAGATCAAGACGCTTGATAAGTTTTTTCAATGAGTACATACCTTGACAAGTTTTTGAAGTAGTTCAAAATGGAACAGTCAAAGAAAGTGTTCTTGCCTATGTTACAAGGTGTGAAGTTGAGTAAGACTCAAAGCCCAACCACGGCAGAAGATAGAGAAAGAATGGAAGTCATTCCCTATGCCTCAGCCATAGATTCTATAAAGTATGCCATGCTGTGTACAAGACCTATTGTATACCCTGCCCCGAGTTTGGCAAGGGAGTACAATTTTGATCTAGGAGTAGATCACTGGACAGCTGTCAAAATTATCCTTAGAGGACTAAGGAAATAATTCTCGATTATGGAGGTGACAAAAGATTCGTCGTAAAGGGTTACGTCGATGCAAGTTTTGACACTGATCCAGATGACTCTAAGTCTCAATCTTGATACATATTGAAAGTGGGAGCAATTAGCTAGAGTAGCTCCGTGCAGAGCATTGTTGACATAGATATTTGCAAAATACATACGGATCTGAATATGGCAGACCCGTTGACTAAACTTCTCTCACAAGCAAAACATGATCACACCTTAGTACTGTTTGGGTGTTAATCACATGGCGATGTGAACTAAGATTACTGACTCTAGTAAACCCTTTGAGTGTTGGTCACATGGTGATGTGAACTATGGGTGTTAATCACATGGTGATGTGAACTATTGGTGTTAAATCACATGGCGATGTGAACTAGATTCTTGAATCTAGTGCAAGTGGGAGACTGAAGGAAATATGCCCTAGAGGAAATAATAAAGTTGTTATTTATATTTCCTTATATCATGATAAATGTTTATTATTCATGCTAGAATTGTATTAACGGAAACTTAGTACATGTGTGAATGCATAGACAAAGCAGTGTCACTAGTATGCCTCTACTTGACTAGCTCATTGAATCAAAGATGGTTAAGTTTCCTAGCCATAGACATGAGTTGTCATTTGATTAACGGGATCACATCATTAGAGAATGATGTGATTGACTTGACCCATTCCATTAGCTTAGCACTTGATCATTTAGTATGTTGCTATTGCTTTCTTCATGACTTATACATGTTCCTATGACTATGAGTTTATGCAACTCCCGAATACCGGAGGAACACTTTGTGTGCTACCAAAGCGTCTAACGTAATCGGGTGATTATAAAGGTGCTCTCTGGTGTCTCCGATGGTACTTGTGGAGTTGGCATAGATCGAGATTAGGATTTGTCACTCCAATTGTCGGAGAGGTATCTCTGGGCCCTCTCGGTAATGCACATCACTATAAGCCTTGCAAGCAATGTGACTAACGAGTTACTTGCGGGATGATGCATTACGGAACGAATAAAGAGACTTGCTGGTAACGAGATTGAACTAGGTATTGAGATACCGACGATCGAATCTTTGGCAAGTAACATACCGATGACAAAGGGAACAACTTACCGAAGATACATGATTGAAGACTTAGCCCCGTGTCCGGATGGGACTCTCCTTGGCGTGGAAGGCAAGCTTGGCGATACGGATATGTAGATCTCCTCCCTTGTAACCGACTCTGTGTAACCCTAGCCCCCTTCGGTGTCTATATAAACCGGAGGGTTTAGTCCGTAGGACAACAACAATCATATCATAGGCTAGCTTCTAGGGTTTAGCCTCTATGATCTCATGGTAGATCAACTCTTGTAATACTCATATCATCAAGATCAATCAAGCAGGAAGTAGGGTATTACCTCCATCGAGAGGGCCCGGACACAGGTAAACATCGTGTCCCCCGCCTCCTGTTACCATCTGCCTTAGACGCACAGTTCGGGACCCCCTACCCGAGATCCGCCGGTTTTGACACCGACATTGGTGCTTTCATTGAGTGTTCCACTGTGCCGTCACTGTAAGGCTTGATGGCTCCATCGATCATCGGCAATGATGCGACCAGGGAGAGGTTTTCCTCCCCGGACAGATCTTCGTATTCGGCGGCTTCGTACTGCGGGCCAACTCGCTTGGCCATCTGGAGCAGATCGAGAGCTACGCCCCTGGCCATCAGGTCAGGTTCGGAAACTTGAACTATACTGCCGACATCCGCGGAGACTTGATCTTCGACGGATTCGAGCCCATGTCAGGTGCGCCGCACAATCACGACGAGCATGACTTAACTCTGCCGTCGGACAGTGTCCGGGAGACCACACCTGCAACTACTCCGGCCCTCAATCTGGAACAAATTGCGCCATCTGAGGACGGATGGATAGACCCCGCCACGGAGGCCGCACTCTCAGTGGCGATAGAGCTGAATACTGACTTCACCTCCTATGAGAGCCGTGTTGCCGAACCATTGGATTCGTCCCCAGCCACGGGCTCTAAGCCGCTTGCGTCCGCGCCTATTGAATCCGATTGGGCACCGATCGTGGAGTTTACCTCCGCGGATATCTTTCAGCACTCGCCTTTTGGCGATGTGCTAAATTCATTAAGGTCTCTCTCCTTGTCAGGAGAACCTTGGCGAACTATGTCGGCTAGAATGGGATGCGACGGCGAAGAAATTCGCTCCCCACCCACCACCCACTTAATAGCCACTGTCGGCGATTTAACCGACATGCTCGACTTGACTCCGAAGACATCGACGGTATGGACGGCGATGCAGAGGCGAACAGGAACCACCGCCGACGGTATTTGGACCGCCACCTCATCATATGATATATACATGGTGGATACCCCCAAAGAAGGCGATGGAGATAAGACAGCGGAGGATGACCCCTCCAAGAAGCAACCCAAGCACCGACGTCAGCGGCGCCGCTCTAAGTCCCGCCATAGCAAAAGTAGTGATACCGGCACAAGAGACAATAACACTCCGGATAGTGCCGAAGACGACGACAATCCCCTCCAGCTAGATTTAGAGCGGGAGGATGAACAAGCTAGCCCTCCAGAACAGGCAGCAGACGGAGAAATGGAGGATGACAATTACATGCCTCTCTCCAAAGATGAGGTGAGCCTCGATGATGAAGAATTTATCGTTCATGAGGATCCCGTCGAGCGGGAGCGCTTCAAGCGCCGGCTTATAGCCACAGCAAACAACCTGAAGAAAAAGCAACAACAGCTTCGAGCTGATCAAGGTCTGCTAGAGGATAGATGGACTGAAGTCCTTGCGGCCGAGGAATACGAACTCGAACGCCCAACCAAGAGTAACCCACAGCACGGGTTTCTACCCCAACTCGAGGAGGAAGCATTAAAACCTATAGTGCCAGCGTATGATGCGGCTGATCAACCGCCTAGTGGCCGAGACAGAGGGGCATATCAGCCCGAAGTCCAGCCAGCACCCCGTCGCCTGGCAAACAAAAACACTAAGGCCCGGGGCAACACGCGGGACCTGCGAGACGTATTGAAAAACAAAGCAGGTCATACAAGACCAATCTACGGATCACGGGGTCGCGCCCCAAAGCGTGACGGTGATCGTCACGCTGGATACACTAAAAGCAAGTCCGGCCGGGCCGAATACAGCACACAAGACTCGTATGAACTGCGTCGTGACATAGCCCGGCACAGAGGCGCCGCACACCCCCTATGCTTCACCGATTATGTAATGGATCATGAATTCCCAAAAGGGTTTAAACCTGATGAGGACATCAATACCATTGTTACACCCGCAACCCCTACTGCTACATATACTGGACCAATTACTAGAGCTCGCGCACGCCAATTAAATTATCAGGTACTTTCGTTTCTTGGTAATGATTCTAATGTTCATGAGAATATGATGCTGCCTAAATTGGATACATTTGTTTTGCTTACAAATGAAGGGCCTAGCTTGGAGAAGGATGGACATTGGAGCAAGAACAAGCATGGAGATGATGCCATGCTAAGGGGAACAAGAACGGAGTTACAAGTGATGATTTCAGGACTTTGAAGCCACCATAATGGGTGCATGAAGCCTTGGACGAAATATACAAGATGCTACTTCATAAATTTCGTCCCGAGGCTATTCTAGGTGCTGCGTCACCTTATTATTGGGCCAGGCCCTTGTAATTTCGAAATACACAAGTATAGGCTATTTTTAGAGTCCGTATGTGTGGGAAACAAGAGATAGGGTTGATTTCGGACCCCTCCACCAAGGGCCACGAAATCCCCCCCCCCCCCCTCTTCCTCTATATATACAGCCCTTAGGGCACCGTTTGGACTTTGGGTTTTGTTTAGATTAAAAGTTCGCCATAGCTGCAACTTCGCGTACTTTGTTTGTGTTCAACGACCAGACAAAGGCGTCACAGAACCCCACCTTGATCAATAAAGCTTTCATCTTATATTCGCAATATCCAGATTGCAATCTCAGTTTCTTGCTTGTTCTTCGTTTGCTCGCAGGAAACAGACCCTCGTGGTCAGTTTGATCGTGCTCCGGCGTGGTCAATAACCTCTCGGAGTTGGTTTAGCGATTGCTAAGGCGCGACGTCCTCGCACGTTCGTAGTCGGATCGTCAAAGTCGACTTCCTCCAAAACGAAAACCAACATATCATCAAAAGACGGGACACCTTTGCCTCTATCAAGTGGTATCAGATTTTCAGGTTGCTCGGTGAGATTTTACAGTTTTTCGTAGATTAGATCGAGTCTGTTCTTCGTACCTAAAGTCCACGAAAAAGCCACAAAAAATTAGGGTTAGTTCATCATATCCGAACCAATCTGAGCCTTTGCATAATCTTTTTAGGGTTTTGCTTTGTTGAATTTGCAGTTGCATCGTCGTGTCTAGTTGCCGGGTCTTAGCGTCTAGTCTTTTAGAGTTTCGAAGTTACGGTCATAAGTTGTCATGCCGCCACCGCACCATCATCATCGCCCCTGCCACCTACCACCACCGCTCCGAATCCGTATCCATAGACCACCACCAATCCGTGTCCATATACCACCACCGATCCATATCCATATACTACCACCGCTACCACCACTGCTGCCATATACCACCACCATATATCCACCAGCAATCCGAGTTCCTTGCATATTAGGTTTGTTTTCAAGGTCCATCTAGTTTCCGATTCGTGTTTCCTTGCCGGAGTAGGTTTCGGGAAAAAAAAGAGTCCGGAAACCACCCTCCGTTTAGGCCCAAAATTTTCCGAAAACGCACTTGCCAAAAAAAATTTCTGGCTATCCTATTTTTAGGTGTTTCTAAGCGTATTGAGACAGTCGCCGTTATAGAAAGTTTTTTTTGACCCGTTTCCAGTTTTTGGGTCCGGGCAGTCGAAAAAAAATTTGGTCGAAAAAATTTCGTGCCCATCCTGTCAGTTTGACGTGGGAAGAGTTTTGAGACACTCGCCATTATAGTGATTTTTCGCAAAAAAAAAGAGCAGCGCAAAAAAAAACAGCGCAAAAAAAAGAGCGAAAAAAATTCCAGAGTGTGCTTTTCCCTTGTTTACGTGCAGCGCCGTGATTTTGTTAGTGTTCTAGGCTCGCGTCTCTAGCACGGTCTAGCCTAGGACCGACCTGATCTGCGTCGTTGAGCGTTTATTCAACTTTGCATCTCTGAATTGATTATTGTTGATCCTTTTTGCTACCATATTATAAGCCTTCCCAGCTCCACATACATCTACATCGTGCGTTTGACTCTCCCTGGTAATCGCTCTATCCAAGCTTTGAGAGTTTTGACTACATCGGTTGCCGATCACCGCCTGCTGTTGGGTAAGAACTGGTAAGAATTTGAGATTTGCTTGTGGATTTGTATTTGTCCACCACACCACCACCACCACTTCCTAGTAGTCTGTCAAATCATATTCTTGTGTGTTTCTATTGCTGCTAACCATGGCAGGATCACAAGCATTTAGACCGACCGGGAGAACATGACAAACAAAGCGCTACATGATAAGTTTCAACAAATGATGAGTGGGCAGGTGGAAGATGTGCTAAATAGATTTGAAGAGGCCATGGAGAAGATAGATGGCATTGAGAAGGCGTTCGAAACAAAGCTCGCTAACAAGTTTAATGAATTGCTCGCGCGTCTACCACCACCACCATCGGCTGCACCTAACGCACCTCTACAACAACAACAACGACTACCTCCACATCGCGAAACAGCCCTCCGCCGAGCGAGCCGTGTTCCTCTTCAGCCTGGCCAAGCTGCTGGTGCTGCTGTTGATACTTCTGTGGCTCCTGCTGCTGATGTGGGGGAGGATGATTATGTGGGAGATTACGAGGATGAGGTTGATCAACATCAGAACTACGTGCAACCACCAGACCACAACCACCGTGTCGTCCACATGCAAATAATGGCAATGTTAGGGCTCCCCTCGATTCACGAGATCATGACCATCTCCCTAAACTGAAGTTGAATATTCCACCATTTGAGGGTAGATATGTTCCTGATATATATCTTACTTGGGAGTTAGAAAGCGAACAACGATTTACATGTTTACAATATCTTTGAGGAGAGGCGTGTTCCAGCTAGTTTGTGCTTTCACTAGCTTTGCATGTGTTTGGTGGTCTGAATATTGTAGATTATATCCTGTTCCAGCTACTTGGGTTGCTTTGAAAACTGCTATGCGTACTCATTGGGTTCCACCATATTATCAACGTGAATTACTTCAAAAATTGCAGCGCTTAAGACAAGGAAAAAATTCGGTAGAAGAATATTATCGGGAATTACAAAGCTGGCTTGATTAGATGTGGTATTGTTGAGGAGAATGAAGCTATGCTTGCACGTTTTCTGGGTGGATTAAATAGAGATATTCAGACCATTCTAGACTACAAGGATTATACTAATATCACTCGATTATTCCATCTTGCTTGTAAATGTGAACGTGAAGTGCAGGATCGACACGCGTTGGCGCGGACTAACTTTTCTGCAGGTCGACCTTCATCATGGACACCACGTGCATCATCTACTTCCACACGTTCTACTACACCGGCACCTTCGTCGGCTGCCACCTCCAACCGTGATACAAGAAAGCAGGCACAACCACCACTATCTGCCAAGAGCGCACTGCCGGGCCTACACAGCTCTTCTTCTTCCATGGCGTCAGCAGGCACACAAGTGATATTATTTGTCGTTGTTGTAAGGGAAGAGGACATTTTGCAGAGAATGCCAATCTCAGCGTGTGATGATTGCTACGAGGATGGTGGATATGAGTCCGCTAGTGACTATGATGAAGAGACTTTGGCTCTTATTACACATGAAGAACACGGTGGAGATGATTACGATCATGAGACGCAATACATGGCTGTGAAGATCTTGTGATTATGAATGTTTAGTTGCTCAACGTGTTTTGAGTGTGCAGGTTACACAAGCTGAGCAAAATCAGAGGCATAACTTGTTCCATACAAAGGGAGTTGTGAAGGAACGTTCTATTCGCGTCATCATAGATGGAGGGAGCTGCAACAACTTGGCTAGCATGGATATGGTGGAGAAGCTTTCTCTCACCACAAGGCCACATCCACATCCTTACTACATCCAATGGTTCAACAACAAGTGGCAAGGTTAAGGTAACACGTCTTTGTTCGTGTGTATTTTAGTATCTCTACATATGTGATTATGTTGATTGTGATGTGGTACCTATGCAAGCATGTTCCTTATTACTTGGTAGACCATGGCAATTTGATAAAAATTCTGTACACCATGGTAGAAACAATCAAGATACTCTTGTTCACAAGGATAAAAATATTACTTTGCTTCCTATGACTCATGATTCCATTTTGAAAGATGATATTAATAGAGCTAATAAAGCAAAAGCAGGAGAAAAATAAGAGTGAAAATCAGATTGTGGCAAAAGAATTTGAGCAACAAATGAAGCCTAATAATAAACCATCTAATGTTGCTTCTGAAATTAAATTGAAAAGTGCATGTTTACTTGCCACCAAATCTGATATTGATGAGCTAGATTCTAGCAAATCTGTTTGCTATGATTTTGTGTGCAAAGAGGCATTATTTTCATTCGAGGACGTGCCTTCCTCTTTGCCCCCTGATGTCACTAACATTTTGCAGAGTTCACGACGTCTTCCCACAAGGCGTGCCACGGGATTACCACCTATTCGAGGGATTGAGCATCAAATTGACTTAATTCGGTGCATCGCTACCCAACCGTGCACCATACCGTACCAATCTAGAGGAGACGAAGGAGATTATGCGTCAAGTACAGGAGCTGCTCGACAAAGGTTATATACTGTGAATCTCTTAGTCCTTGTGCTGTTCCTATTATACTAGTGCCTAAAAAGGATGGTACGTCGGCGTATGTGTGTTGATTGTAGAGGCATTAATAATATTACTATTCGTTATCGTCATCCTATTCCTAGGCTAGATGATATGCTTGATGAATTGAGTGGCTCTACAATATTCTCCAAAGTTGATTTGCGTAGTGGATACCATCAAATTCGTATGAAATTGGGAGATGAATGGAAAACAGCATTTAAAACTAAGTTTGGTTTATATGAGTGGTTAGTCATGCCTTTTGGGTTAACTAATGCACCTAGTACTTTCATGAGACTAATGAACGAAGTTTTACGTGCTTTCATTGGACGATTTGTGGTAGTCTATTTTGATGATATACTGATTTATAGCAAATCTTTGGAAGAACATTTGGAACATTTACGTGCTGTTTTTAATGCTCTACGTGATGCACGTTTGTTTGGTAACCTTGGGAAGTGCACCTTTTGCACCGACCGAGTATCTTTTCTTGGCTATGTTGTTACTCCACAGGGAATTGAAGTTGATAAAGCCAAGATTGAAGCTATTGAGAGTTGGCCACAGCCCAAAACGGTCACACAAGTGAGGAGTTTTCTTGGACTCGCTGGTTTCTATAGGCGTTTTGTGAGAGACTTTAGCACCATTGCTGCACCTCTCAATGAGCTTACAAAGAAGGATGTGCCTTTTGTTTGGGGTACCGCATACGGAAGAAGCCTTCACGGTATTGAAAGATAAGTTGACACATGCTCCTTTACTCCAACTTCCTGATTTTAATAAGACTTTTGAGCTTGAATGTGATGCTAGTGGAATTGGATTAGGAGGTGTGTTATTACAAGATGGCAAACCTGTTGCATACTTTTACGAAAAATTGAGTGGGCCTAGTCTGAATTATTCTACTTATGATAAAGAATTATATGCTCTTGTTAGGACTTTAGAAACATGGCAACATTATTTATGGCCCAAAGAATTTGTTATACATTACGATCATGAAACTTTGAAACATATTAAAAGTCAACCTAAACTGAATCGTAGACATGCTAAATGGGTTGAATTCATTGAGACTTTCCCTTATGTCATTAAACACAAGAAGGGTAAAGAAAATGTTATTTCTGATGCATTGTCTCGTAAGCTATACTATGCTTTCACAACTTGACTTCAAAATATTTGGTTTGGAGACCATCAAAGATCAATATGTGCATGATGCTGATTTTAAAGATGTATTGCAGAATTGTAAAGAAGGAAGAACGTGGAACAAGTTAAATGCGTTAATGATGGATTTGTGTTCCGTGCTAACAAGCTATGCATTCCAGCTAGCTCCGTTCGTCTTTTGTTGTTGCAGGAGGCGCATGGAGGAGGATTAATGGGACACTTTGGCGTCAAGAAGACGGAGGATGTACTTGCTACACATTTCTTTTGGCCAAAGATGAGACGGGATGTTGAGCGTTTTATTGCTCGATGCACTACATGTCAAAAAGCTAAGTCACTACTCAATCCTCATGGTTTATATATGCCTTTGCCTATACCTAGTGTTCCTTGGGAGGATATATCTATGGACTTTGTTTTAGGTTTACCTAGAACAAAGAAGAGGATAGCATATTTTTGTCGTGGATAGATTCTCGAAAATGGCACACTTTATACCATGTCATAAAAGCGATGATCTTTGTTAATGTTGCTGATTTGTTCTTTCGTGAAATTATTCGCTTGCATGGTGTGCCAAATACTATTGTTTCAGATCGTGATACTAAATTTCTTAGCCACTTTTGGAGATGTTTATGGGCTAAGTTGGGGACTAAACTGCTTTTTAGTACTACTTGTCACCCCCAAACTGATGGACAAACTAAAGTAGTCAATAGAACATTGTCTACTATGCTTAGGGCTGTTTTGAAGAATAATAAGAAAATGTGGGAGGAATGCTTGACTCATATTGAATTTGCTTATAATCGTTCATTGCATTCTACTACTAAGATGTGCCCTTTTGAAGTTGTGTATGGTTTCCTACCTCGTGCACCTATTGATTTGTTGCCTCTTCCATCTTCGGAGAAGGTTAATTTTGATGCTAAACAACGTGCTGAATTGATTTTAAAAATGCATGAGTTAACTAAGGAAAACATTGAGCGTATGAATGCTAAATATAAACTTGTCGAGATAAGGGTAGAAAACATGTTGTGTTTGCTCACGGAGATCTTGTTTGGTTACATTTCCGTAAAGATAGATTTCCTGATTTGCAAATCAAAGCTAATGCCACGTCTTTGATGGTCCCTTTAAGGTGTTGGAGAAAATAAATGATAATGCATATAAACTTGAGCTGCCTGCAGATTTTGGGGTTAGTCCCACTTTTAACATTGCAGATTTGAAGCCTTATTTGGGTGAGGAAGATGAGCTTCCGTCGAGGGCGACTTCATTTCAAGAAGGGAGGATGATGAGGACATCAATACCATTGTTACACCCGCAGCCCCTCTTGCTACATATCTTGGACCAATTACTAGAGCTCGCACGCCAATTAAATTATCGTGTACTTTCGTTTCTTGGTAATGATTCTAATGTTCATGAGAATATGATGTCGCCTAAATTGGATACATTTGTTTTGCTTACAAATGAAGGGCCTAGCTTGGAGAAGGATGGACATTGGAGCAAGAACAAGCATGGAGATGATGCCATGCGCAAGGGGAACAAGAACGGAGTTACAAGTGATGATTTCAGACTTTGAAGCCACCATAATGGGTGCATGAAGCCTTGGACGAAATATACAAGATGCTACTTCATAAATTTCGTCCCGAGGCTATTCTAGGTGCTGCGTCACCTTATTATTGGGCCAGGCCCTTGTAATTTCGAAATACACAAGTATAGGCTATTTTTAGAGTCCGTATGTGTGGGGAAACAAGAGATAGGGTTGATTTCGGACCCCTCCACCAAGGGCCACGAAATCCCCCCCCCTCTTCCTCCATATATACAGCCCTTAGGGCACCGTTTAGACTTTGGGTTTTGTTTAGATTAAAAGTTCGCCATAGCTGCAACTTCGCTGCATTTCGTTTGTGTTCAACGACCAGATAAAGGCGTCACAAAACCCCACCTTGATCAATAAAGCTTTCATCTTATATTCGCAATATCCAGATTGCAATATCAGTTTCTTGCTTGTTCTTCGTTTGCTCGCAGGAAACAGACCCTCGTGGTCGAGTTGATCGTGCTCCGGCGTGGTCAATAACCTCTCGGAGTTGGTTTAGCGATTGCTAAGGCGCGACGTCCTCGCACGTTCGTAGTCGGATCGTCAAAGTCGACTTCCTCCAAAACGAAAACCAACATCTCATCGAAAGACGGGACACCTTTGCCTCTATCAAAACCGATGAATATTGACTCATACAATGGTACTACAGACCCCGCGGTATGGATAGAAGATTTCTTCCTCCACATTCACATGGCCCGCGGGGACGATCTACACGCCGTCAAATACCTCCCGCTAAAACTCAAAGGGTCGGCTCGACATTGGCTGAATAGCTTGCCGGCAAACTCCATCAGAAGTTGGGAGAGTCTGGCAGATGCATTCCTGGACAATTTCCAGGGCACTTATGTGCGACCGCCGGATGCTGACATTTAAGTCATATAACTCAGCAGCCAGGGGAATCGGCCAGGAAATTCTGGACCCGGTTCCTAACTAAGAAAAACCAAATTGTTGACTATCCGGATGCAGAGGCCTTAGCGGCATTTAAGCATAACATCCGTGACGAATGGCTTGCCCGGCACCTCGGTCAAGAGAAGCCAAAATCCATGGCAGCCCTCACAACACTTATGACCCGCTTTTGTGCGGGCGAAGATAGCTGGTTGGCTCGTAGTAACAACACAGCAAGCAAACCCGTCTCATTAGAGGCCAGGGATAGCAACGGCAAACCAAGACACAACAAACACAAGCGTCGCAAATATGGTTACAACGCCGAAGATATGGCAGTTAATGCCGGGTTTAGTGGCTCAAAGTCCAGTCAGCGGAAAGGGCCCCTCAAAAATAACAATTCGGGTCCGTCCAGTCTCGACCGCATACTCGATCGTCAATGCCAAATTCATGGCACCCCAGGGACGCCAGCCACCCATACTAACAGAGAATGCTGGGTCTTCAAACAAGCCAATAGGGCAGGCGCCAAAAACAGTAAAGAGGGGTCTCAAACAGATGATGGCGATGAAGAGTCCAGATCACCGAACACAGGAGGGCAAAAGAAATTTCCCCCGCAAATTCAAACGGTGAATGTGGTAAACAACACACAAATTCCCAACCCGGACCGGATATGTACCCCTAGGAATGCTGACCCAACGGAACCAGTCGTCCCACAATATAAACTAGGGCCGGTCACCTTCAACCACACAGATTGCCCGGTCAACGCCAATCAGGGCAATCCAGCCGCACTAGTCCTCGACCCAATAATTAACGGGTTCCGCCTCACACGAGTCCTTATGGACGGAGGCAGCAGTCTAAACCTGCTTTATCAGGACACAGTGCGCAAGATGGGCATCGATCATTCGATGATCAAACCTACTACAGCCGCTTTCAAAGGCATTATACCAGGTGTGGAAGCCAGGTGTACAGGCTCCATTGCCCTCGAGGTAGTCTTCGGATCACCAGACAATTACCACACCGAAGAGTTAACCTTCGAAATCGTCCCCTTCCGCAGTGATTATCAGGCACTGCACGGACGAACCGCGTTCACTCGATTTAACACGGTGCCACATTACGCCTACCGTAAGCTCAAAATTCCCGGTCCACGTGGCGTCATCACGGTTAAGGGCAAGGCCAACCTTTCTTCCGGCAGCAACAAGTACACCGCTGCCTTAACAGCAGAAGGAAGGAGGAGCACCTTGCAGCCGAACCTCGATTCGACGGCCAGCCTCCCGGATACCGCCAAAGAACCTCGAACTACTTCGCGGCAGCATATCCCGGCTCATCCAGAGCTCAATTAGACACTCCGGCGAAGGCTAAGATAGGCCGCATATAGTGGCTCAACCGCTCTCCGGCAAACAAACATTTCTTACATTTCGTTTGTAGGCTCACCTTTGCATTGACCAGGACGGGCAATATGGAGGCATCCCGAACGCGCAAGGGAATCCTTAGGTGTTCCCCGCAATGACTATCCGACTATACTCCGGATCCGCACGCAGCTTCATCTTCCCTGGTTTCAGCAGGTGCATAGTCATATTTTCTTTTCCATTATTACCTGTTTTATACGCATCAACGTACTATATAAAATCTTTAAGGATTTCTCCCGCATAATGCCATAACCAATGCAGCGTGCGATGGATCGGTTTTTTCTCCGATCAGGTGCTTATAGAAGCCCTAGTACGGTACTCCGAACACCAGGGGTTGCGCCTACCTTACTAAAGCTCCCATGGCTAAGTGAGAGTGATAAAGCCCTATAGTCTGATTGCCTGGTTCGTTGTGCTGAGCACCTCCTTCGAAGGACCCAAAACTGGGATAAAGAGTGCTCAGGTTTATCCCGAACACCCCCGTACTTCTTACGTGGGGGCAGAAGCCGACGACTGGCCAACTCTCAGGTTTAACATATAAAACGGCCGCACAGGAGGGTAAACTTTTATATAACAGGAAATAAATAGTATAAATGACCCTGTTCAGACGTTTACAAAGGACAACATGATTCGAATTCATGGAAATATAATGTCCTTGGTGCATAGCTCCGCGGCAAGGTAGGATCCTTTAAGGACATTCTCGTAATATAATTCGGGCTTGCGGTGCTCCTTCCCCTCTGGCGGCCCTTCGGTCATCAGCTTCTCAGCATCCATCTTCCCCCAGTGCACCTTTGTGCAGGCGAAGGCCATTCACGCACCTTCTATGCAGACCGACTGCTTGATGACATCAAGTCGGGGGCAAGCGCTTACAAGCCGCTTCACGAGCCCGAAGTAGCTGCTTGGAATCGGCTCGGTGGGCCATAACCGGATAATTAAATCCTTCATGGCTAGTTCCACCGCCTTATGCAGTTCGATCAACTGTTTAAGTTGATCGACAAAAGGCACCGGATAATTCGGTGCCAAATACTGCGACCAGAAGAACTTATTCGCAGTGTTTCTTTCTTCGGCACGGTAGAATTGGGCGGCATCCGCTATGCTGCGGGGAAGCTCCGCAAACATCCCTAGAAAAATCCGAATTCAAAATCAGAAACATAATCTTCTCCTCAAAAACTTGCTTTACAAGGAGAAAGCCTTACCCGCTGCGATCTTCCTCGCCTCTTGGATCCCCTGTAGGGCGCTTTGGGTTTCCCCCGGGGCATCGCTCGCGGCCTGATGTGCCTTGGTGAGTTCGGAGTTTTTCTCCGTTACACTCTGCTCCAAGGTCTCGCATTTTTTCACGGCCTGTTGCAGCTCCTGCTCAGCTTTAATTACCCTGGCCTCGTACTTCTCACCGAGGGCCTGCTCTACGGCTGCCTTTTCCTCGGCCTTGGCCACAGCCTTCTTAAGAGCCTCAACTTCGGTCATCATCCCTAGACAAAATCAGGGAATATATTCTATAATACTGAAAATTTGATCGCACTAAACGCGAACAAGACTTGTGCATACCCTGTTTATCTCCCAACTGCATTTTCAACTGGCCAAGTTCTTCTTTGGCCCGCTCGGTTTTGATTCAGTCCTGAGATTTCCATGATATGGGAGGCAGCCGCTACAAACGCCTGCTTATAACAGAGGAGAAATAGATGTCATTCAATGAGTCTTCCTGCGAACATAAATTTGATCCTCTGTCCAGTTTCTTCTTTCACTGAATAGTGTATCAAGGGCTACTATCCATACTATGACACTCTTCAAAAAACATAAATCAAAACCTTTTTATAAGGATGATACAAGCTCCATTCAGTCCACTCTCAGCAGACTGAATCTTCTCAATCACCGCACCCATAAGGGCACGGTGTTCATCGACGATGGAGGCGCCCTTAAGCGCCACCAACAAAGCATCCGACGCCTCTGGTTGGACAGAGGTCGCCGGTATACCTCCTCCAGCTGAGAGAGGTTGCTTGCTTAATTCTGGAGCCATATTGGTCTCCGGAACAGCATCCGGCTGGGAGCCGAATTCAAGATGGCCCCCGACATCAACTCCCATGGGAATCTGCTCCCCCATGTGTTCGCCCCCGAAGTTTGACCTCCAGGCGCTGCCTTCACGATCTTTGCCTCTCCTCCTAGGTCGGGGTCCCTCTGGGACGAAGCCTCGGTGGTATTCACCTGTTTGGAGGAAGGGGCCTTCGGGGGCGTCCCGCTTTCCATAGCATCCGAGCTCAACGAATCCTCTGATGAGGATTGTTCGGTATGGGACCTCGCCAGACTACAAGAACATATGGCTCAGGTTAAAAAAATTACGCCATGATGAGTCTGGACGCGTAAGCATGGTCGAACTGTATATACTCATGGGTTTACCAGGGGCTAGACCCTAGGGTCCCACGCCAGGCCACTGTCGGTGGCGGCAGCGGACTCCTCCATAAGAGGAGCTTTTCCCCTTTTGGGCGACTCGGACTCCAAGTGTGTGGAGGCCGTCCTTTTCTTTCTTTCTCTCGCAGGGGATTCATCTTCCTCCTCCTTGTCCTCTTCGGAGGTGGAACAGGCATCAGAGCCTTCGGGTATTGTGTCCAAAGTGCCGCGGCGACGAAGGCCGCCCCGGGTCTTTTTGGCCTCCTTCTCTGCCGTCTTCTTCGACACCTTGTAAGGCGCCGGGGCCAGCATCTTCGTCATAAGAGGGACGGCCGATTCTTCGGGAAGCGGGGCCAGACAATGGATCCACTTTGCCTTCTTCGTCTAGCCCTAGGAGAATCATGGAAAGCACATTAAGCGCTTCCCTTGGGTTATGCGGGCAAAAAATACGATTACTCACCGAACTTGCAGGGCGGGACAATTGGTACCCACGGTCTTCGGCGGAGTCCGACCATGATTTGCTGGACTTGAAAAGCACCTTCCAGATGTCCTTGTGCGAGGAGCCGAAAAGCTCCCTCAAGGTTTGGTGCTTGGCCGGATTGAATTCCCATAGATTGCAAGTCCGGTGTTGACAAGGCAGGATCCGGCGAACTAACATCACCTGGACCACATTGACAAGTTCAATGTTCTTGTCTCCCATATCTCTAACACGCATCTTGAGCATCGATAATTCGTCGGACGAGGACCAGTTCAGGCCCTTCTTGACCCAGGATGTGAGCCGCGGGAGGGCACCGGATCAAAACTCAGGAGTAGCGGCCCATTCTGTGCCGCGCGGCTCGGTGATGTAAAACCACTGTTGTTGCCACTCCTTGACGGAATCGCTAAAGGTGCCGGTTGGCCATATAACGTTGGGCATCTTGCTCACCATAGCGCCCCCGCACTCAGCGTGCTCGCCGCCCACTACCTTAGGCTTCACATTAGAAATCTTCAGCCACAAGCCAAAATGTGGCGAGATGCGGAGAAAGGCCTCGCACACGACAATGAATGTCGAGATGTTGAGGAAAGAATTAGGGGACAGGTCGTGCAGATCGATCCCATAATAATACATGATGCCGAGAACGAACGGGTGGAGGGGAAATCCTAGCCCGCGAACGAAGTGAGGAAGGAATACAACCCTCTCGTGGGGTTCCGGGGTAGGGACGATCTGTCCCGCCATTGGGAGACGATGGCTGATTTTCCTGGCCAGGTACCCGGCCTCATGAAGCTTTTTGATATCCTTCTCCTGGACGGTAGAGGCCATCCATTTGCCTCCTACTTTGGATCCGGACATTTCCAGAAGGCCTTTGTGGGCAGAGAAGATGAACGCTTGGGCGCTGGAGCTTGGGCGGAGGGGAATGGATCGGGAAGGAGAAAGCGTGGGTGCGAAAGGGAGTCTTTATCCCCTTATAAAGGCAGCAGGGATTCTGCGCCTCCCCACTTGCCTAGTAAAACCGCTTATTCCCCAAGCACTATAATTGATGGTGCGGTTGGGTTACCCACACCCGTATTGATGAGAATCCCGTGATAAGGGGACACGATCTCTGCTTCGACAAGACGTGCCAAGAAAACCGCCTCGCAATATGTGCAGTCGCTGGTTGAGAAAAACGGTTCAAATAATGGTCGGGCCGTGGTATGATGTCATGCTACCGAACGTTTCAGCAGATTATATTTGTCGAAATATTATTCTCTCTACGGTGGTATGTGGAATTTTTTTTGCGGAGCCGGACACTATCCTTGTGTTCAAAATTTTCTACGGAGTATTCGGAGGAGGAACCCGCCTTGCAATGCCGAAGACAATCTGCTACGGACTCATCGTCATTGAAGCACAGTTCGAGAGCTCTTGAGGAGTCCTGGATTAGGGGGTCCTCGGACGGCTGGACTATATACTTTAGCCGGATTGTTGGACTATGAAGATACAAGATTGAAACTTCGTCCCGTGTCCGGATGGGACTCTCCTTGGCGTGGAAGGCAAGCTTGGCGATACGGTTATGTAGATCTCCTCCCTTGTAACCGACTCTGTGAAACCCTAGCCCCCTCTGGTGTCTATACAAACCGGAGGGTTTAGTCCGTAGGACAACAACAATCATACCATAGGCTAGCTTCTAGGGTTTAGCCTCTACGATCTCGTGGTAGATTAACTCTTGTAATACTCATATCATCAAGATCAATCAAGCAGGAAGTAGGGTATTACCTCCATCAAGAGGGCCCGAACCTGGGCAAACATCGTGTCCCCTGCCTCCTATTACCATCCGCCTTAGACGCACAGTTCGGGACCCCCTACCCGAGATCCGCCAGTTTTCACACCGACACCCTCCACCATAATCCACCTCGATCATATCATAGCGGTGCTTAGGCAAAGCCCTACGTCGGTAGCAACATCATCACCGTCATCACGTCGTCGTGCTGACGGAACTCTCCCGCGAAGCTCTGCTAGATCGGAGTTCGTGGGACGTCATTGAGCTGAATGTGTGCTGAACTCGGAGGTGCCGTGCGTTCGGTACTTGGATCGGTCGGATCGTGAAGACGTACGACTACATTAACCACGTTCTTATAACGCTTCCGCTTTCGGTCTACGAGGGTACGTGGACAACACTCTCCCCTCTCGTTGCTATGCATCACCATGATCTTGCGTGTGCGTAGGATTTTTTTTGAAATTACTACGTTCCCCAACATTGGTATCAGATTTATGCGTAGATGTTATATGCACGAGTAGAACACAAGTGAGTTATGGGCGATAGTAGTCATGCTGCTTACCAGCATGTCATACTTTGATTTGGCGGTATTGTTGGATGAAGCGGCCCGGACCAACATTACACGTACGCTTACGCGAGACTGGTTCTACTGACGTGCTTTGCACACAGGTGGCTGGCTGGTGGTTCTACGAGAGATACTGTTGGCGATGGTCGCGGAGGAAGTCGGTGAGGCCTACATTCTCAGCTAATTCATAAAAATCATCATAAATCCCGGCTGCTCTCAAGAAATCATCGGAAGGCCATTCACACGGCCGAACCTCCGTGGTGCGAGGCAAGTTATATTTGGGCCTCTCTGCTTCCTTAGTTTGCTTTTCCTTCGAGCTTCGGCTCGATGAGCCCCTCAAAAATCTCTTCATTATTTTCTGAAAAATACTGAAATTTTTAGTAACTTCAAATAAAAGTGAACCAAGTTCAACAAAATTGATAGCAACTACTCCTACAAGTGCCTAGAGACTATATCAAGCATTAGAACTACTTGGAACCATATAAATTTGACATGCAAGCTCAAGAACATGGTCACCTAGGCAGCACAAATTTGCAATAAATAAAGCACTAGAACAAAAACTAATTGGACCAATGGAGGAGTCACATACCAAGGAACAATTCCCCCAACCAGTTTTGTGAGAGTTGTTTTGAGCAAGGAGATCAAAAATCGCAGCCAAATGAGCTAGAACTCGTGCTTTGAGCTGGATGGTGATTTTTTTGGGAGGAAGAAGAAGTGTGTGGGTGCAGGAATAAGTGGAGGGGCGCCACCGTGGGCCCACGAGGCAGGGGCGCGCCCTGGACCCTCGTGGCCAGGTGCTTGCTCCCCCTGTTGTGTTCTCAGTGCCAGATATTCTCAAATATTCCAGAAACAATCATATTAAATTGGCAGGGCATTTGAAGAACTTTTATTTTGAGGTATTTTTATATTGCACGGATAATTCAGAAAAGCAGGCAGGGAAAATACTATTTTCCTTTATTTCAACTAAATAATGAAGTTAAAAGGAGATGCATGAAGGTTGTGCCTTCTAGTTTCATCCATCTCATGCTTATCAAAAGGAATCCACTAACAAGGTTGATCAAGTCTTGTTAACAAACTCATTCCAAATAACATGGAACCGGAGAAATTTGAATGACACTATATTTACCTCAACGGGATATGCACATCCCCAATAATAAGAATATCATATTTCTTCTTGACAGTAGGAAGAGGAAATTCAAAACCTCCAAAAATAATCGATGGAATTTTTCCAATAGAATTGATACTATGAACTTGAGGTTGTTTCCTCGGAATTGTACCGTATGCTCATTACCATTAACATGAAAAGTGACATTGCCTTTGTTGCAAGCAATAACAGCCCTACAATATTCAAAAAGGTCTTCCAAGAATAATAGACATACTATCGTCCTCGAATATCAAGAATAACGAAGTCCGTTAAAATAGTAACGTTTGCAACCACAACAGGCACATCCTCACAAATACCCGGCAATTATAGTAGTTGATTTATCAGCCATTTGCAAAGATATTTCAGTAGGTGTCAACTTATTCAAGTCAAGTCTACGATATAAAGAGAGAGGCATAACACTAACACCGGCTCCAAGATCACACAAATCAGTTTTAACATAGTTTCTTTTAATGGAGCATGGTGTAGTTGGTACTCCTGGATCTCCAAGTTTCTTAGGTATTCCATCCTTAAAAGTATAATTACAAGCATGGTGGAAATTTCAGCTTCTGGTATCTTTCTTTTATTAGTAACAATATCCTTCATGTACTTAGCATAAGGGTTCATTTTGAGCATATCAGTTAAACGCATACGCAAAAAGATAGGTCTTATCATTTCAGCGAAGCGCTCAAAATCCTCATCATCCTTTTTCTTTGATGGTTTCGGAGGAAAAGGCATGGGTTTCTGAACCCATGGGTATCTTTCTTTACCGTGTTTCCTAGCAACAAAGTCTCTCTTATCATAACGTTGATTCTTTGATTGTGGGTTATCAAGATCAACAGCAGGTTCAATCTCTACATCATTATCATTGCTAGGTTGAGCATCATCATGAATATTATCATTAACATTTTCACTAGGTTCATGTTCATTACCATATTGTGTTTCAAAGATCGTAAATAGAAATATCATTTGGATTCTCAGGTGGTTCAGCAATAGGTTCACTAGAAGCATGCAAAGTCCTATCATTTTTGTTTTTCTTCTTTTTAGAAGGACTAGGTGCATCTAAATTATTTCTCTGAGAATCCTGCTCAATTCTCTTAGGGCGGCCTTCATGATACAAAGGTTCCTGAGTCATTTTACCAGTTCTAGTAGCCACTCTAACAACAAAGTCATTATTCTTACTATTTAATTCATTGAGCAAATCATTTTGAGCTTTAAGTACTTTTCTACTTGAGTGGTAACCATAGAAGCATGTTTACTAATGAGTTTAAGTTCACCTTTAACTCTAGACATATAATCACCCAAGTGTTCAGTCATATAAGCATTTTGTTTTAACTGTCTACCAAAATAAGCATTAAAATCTTCCTGCTTAACCATAAAGTTATCAAATTCATCCAACCATTGGCTAACAAACTTAGTAGGAGGGATTTCAGCTTTATGATATCTATAGAGAGAATTTACCTTTACTACCTGTGTCGGGTTATCAAGACCATGAGTTTCTTCAATAGGTGATGAATTAAGATCATATGTTTCTTCAACAGGCGGTAAATTTAGACCGTGTATTTCTTCAATAGGAGGTAAATTCTTAACATCTTCAGCTTTAATACCTTTTTCTTTCATAGATTTCTTTGCCTCTTGCATATCTTCAGGACTGAGAAATATAACACCTCTTTTCTTCGGAGTTGGTTTAAGAATTGGTTCAGGAAGTGTCCAATTATTTTCATTTGTCGACATATTATTCAATAGAATCTCAGCTTCATCCGGTGTTCTTTCCCTGAAAACAGAACCAGCACAACTATCCAGGTAATCTCTGGAACCATCGGTTAGTCCATTATAAAAGATATCAAGCATTTCATTTTTCTTGAGAGGATGATCAGGAAAAGCATTAAGTAATTGTAGAAGCCTCCCCCAAGCTTGTGGGAGACTCTCTTCTTCAATTTGCACAAAATTATATATTTCCCTTAAAGCAGCTTGTTTCTTATGAGCGGGGAAATATTAGCAGAGAAGTAATAAATCATATCATGGGGACTACGCACACAACCAGGATCAAGAGAGTTGAACCATATTTTAGCATCACCCTTTAATGAGAACGGAAATATTTTAAGGATATAAAAGTAGCGAGTTCTCTCATCATTAGTGAACAGGGTGGCTATATCATTTAATTTAGTAAGATGTGCAACAACGGTTTCAGATTCATAGCCATGAAAAGGAACAGATTCAACCAAAGTAATTATCTCAGGATCGATAGAGAAATCATAATCCTTATCAAAAATACAGATAGGTGAATTAGCAAAAGCAGGGTCAGATTTCAACCAAAGTAACTATATCAGGATCAACAGAGAATTCATAATCCTTATCACTAACACAGATTGGTGAAGTAGCAAAAGCAGTGTCAGGTTTCATTCTAGCATTAAGAGATTGTTGCTTCCATTTAGCTAATAACTTCTTAAGATCATATCTATCATTGCAAGCTAAAATAGTTGTAGCAGCTTCTTCATCCATAACATAGCCCTCAGGGACAACAGGTAATTCATATTTATTAGGGTGAAAGTCTCCATCATCACTATCATCAATATTATCAGTTTCAATAATTTCATTCTCTCTAGCCCTAGCAAGTTGTTCATCAAGAAATTCACCAAGTGGCACAGTAGTATCAAGCATAGAAGTAGTTTCATCATAAGTATCATGTATAGCAGAAGTGGCATCATCAACAACATGCGACATATCAGAACTAATAGCAGAAGCAGGTTTAGGTGTCGCAAGCTTACTCAAAACAGAAGGTGAATCAAGTGCAGAGCTAGATGGCAGTTCCTTACCTCCCCTCGTAGTTGAGGGATAAATTGTTGTTTTTGCATCTTTCAAGTTCTTCATAGTGACCAGCAGATATAAATCCCAAGTGACTCAAAGAATAGAGCTATGCTCCCCGGCAAGGCCTTGAAAATAGTCTTGATAACCCACAAGTATAGGGATCATAGCAGGTTTTCGAGGGTAGAGTATTCAACCCAAATTTCTTGATTCGACACAAGGGGAGCCAAAGAATATTCTCAAGTATTAGCAGTTGAGTTCTCAATTCAACCACACCTGGATAACTTAGTATCTGCAACAAAGTATTTAGTAGCAAAGTAATATGGAAGTAACGATAACGGAAGCAAAGGTAATATTTTTGGGTTTTGTAGTGATTGTAACAGTAGCAACGGAAAAGTAAATAAGCGGAGAACAATATATGAAAAGCTCGTAGGCATTGGATCGGTGATGGAGAATTATACCGGATGCGGTTCATCATGTAACAAATCATAACATAGGGTGACCTGAGAACTAGCTCCAATTCATCAATGTAATGTAGGCATGTATTCTGAATATAGTCATACGTGCTTATGGAAAAGAACTTGCATGACATCTTTTGTCCTACCCTCTCGTGGCAGCAGGGTCCTAATGAAAACTAAGGGATATTAAGGCCTCCTTTTAATAGAGTACCGGACCAAAGCATTAACAAATAGTGAATACATGAACTCCTCAAACTACGGTCATCACCAGGAGTGGTCCCGATTATTGTCACTTGAGGTTGCGGATCATAACACATAGTAGGTGACTATAGACTTGCAAGATAGGATCAAGAACTCACATATATTCATGAAAACATAATAGGTTCAGATCTGAAATCATGGCACTCGGGCCCTAGTGACAAGCATTAAGCATAGCAAAGTCATAGCAACATCAATCTCGGAACATATAGTGGATACTAGGGATCAAACCCTAACAAAACTAACTCGATTACATGATAAATCTCATCCAACCCATCACCGTCCAGCAAGCCTACGATGGAATTACTCATGCACAACAGTGAGCATCATGAAATTGGTGATGGAGGATGGTTGATGATGACGACGGCGACTGATTCCCCTCTCAGGAGCCCCGAACGGACAACAGATCAGCCCTCCCGAGAGGTTTTAGGGCTTGGCGGCGGCTCCGTATCGTAAAACGCGATGAATCCTTCTCTCTCATTTTTCTCCCCGAACACGAATATATGGAGTTGGAGTTGAGGTCGAGGAGCGTCACGGGGCCCATGAGGCAGGGGGCGTGCCCGGGGGGGCAGGCGCGCCTCCCCACCCTCGTGGACAGGTGGAGGCCCCATGACGTGGATTCTTCTTCTAGTATTTTTAATATTTTCCAAAAATAAGTTTGAAAGTGCAACTATCCCTAGGTGGTTTTGGTAATTCATAACAACATATAGCTCATTGAGCTAATGCTATTCCAAGACTATTATTTCAGGAAAGCTCAAGGAATGGCATGGCATGGATGATGAAAGTGGATCCCTCAAAATACTAAGGACAAAGGATTGGCTCAAGCTCAAAAGCTCAAGACTCTTCATTTTACATTTTAGTGATCCAAGATCACATTGAGTCTATAGGAAAAGCCAATACTATCAAGAAGGGATGAGGTGTTGCTTAATGAGCCTCTTGCTTCATGTGCTTAGTGATATGCTCCAAAACCCTCAACTACTTTCCCACATCCACATATGACCTAAACCTAAAGCCAAAATCGGTCACACCGATTCTTTCTATCCGGCGCCACCGATTCCAAAAGTCATAGCCACTGCCACAAACCCTAAGCAAATCGGTCTTACCGATAGGGATCTCGGTCTCACCGAGATGGGGTTACAATCTCTTTGTTTCCCTTCAGAACGCTTCGTTTGGTCTAACCGAAGTGAGCGATCAGTCCCACCGAGATTGCAATGTAAACTCTCTGTTTCCTTTTTGTAACATTTCGATCTCACCGAAAAGAGCAAATCGGTCCCACCAAGTTTACCTGACCAACTCTCTGGAAAGCTTATTACCAAAATCGGTCCCACCGAGTTTGTGTAATCGGTCTCACCGAGATTACGTTATGCCCTAACCGTAACCATATCGGCCTCACCGAGATGCATGTCAGTCCCACCGAAAGTCACTAACGGTCACTAGGTTCACTAAATCGGTCCGACCGAGTTTAACGATTCGGTCCCACCGAGTTTGGTAAATTGTGTGTAACGGTTAGATTTTGTGTGGAGGCTATATATACCCTTCCACCTCCTCTTCATTCATGGAGAGAGCCATCGTAACAAACCTACACTTCCATCTTACCAGCCTACGAGAGAACCACCTACTCATGTGTTGAGGCCAAGATATTCCATCCTACCATATGAATCTTGATCTCTAGCCTTCCCCAAGTTGCTTTCCACTCAAACCCTCTTTCCACCAGATCCAAATCCTATGAGAGAGAGTTGAGTGTTGGGGAGACTATCATTTGAAGCACAAGAGCAAGGAGTTCATCATCAACACACCATTTGTTACTTCTTGAGAGTGGTGTCTCCTAGATTGGCTAGGTGCCACTTGGGAGCCTCCAACAAGATTGTGGAGTTGAACCAAGGAGTTTGTAAGGGCAAGGAGATCGCCTACTTCATGAAGATCTACCGCTAGTGAGGCAAGTCCTTCGTGGGCGGCGGCCATGGTGGGATAGACAAGGTTGCTTCTTCGTGGACCCTTCGTGGGTGGAGCCCTCCGTGGACTCATGCATGGCCGTTACCCTTCGTGGGTTGAGGTCTCCATCAACGTGGATGTACGATAGCACCACCTATCGGAACCACGACAAAAACATCCGTGTCTCCAATTGCGTTTGAATCCTCCAAACCCTTCCCCTTACTTTCTTGCAAGTTGCATGCTTTATTTCCGCTACCTATATACTCTTTGCATGCTTGCTTGAATTGTGTGATGATTGCTTGACTTGTCCTAAAATACCTAAATCTGCCAAACTATAAAATTGGGAAAAGGTTAATTTTTTATTGGTCAAGTAGTCTACTAACCACCCCCCCTCTAGACATACTTCAAGGTCTTACAAGTGGTATCAGAGCTTTGGTCTCCATTTGCTTTGATTTCCATAGCTTTTGGTGGTCATAGCCTTGGTTTCACAACCTAGGAGAGTATGGCGTCTAGCGAGGAAATTATCACCGTAGAGGTCCTTACTTTGATGGTACTAATTTTGCTAGTTGGAAGCATAAGATGAAAATGCATATTCTTGGACATAACCCGCCGTTTGGGCAATTATTTGTATTGGCTTGCAAGGTGAATTCTTTGATGGGAGAGAACCGAACCGTGAAGCTAATGCGGAAGAATTGAAGATGCTACAATACAACGCTCAAGCATGTGACTTCATCTTCAACGGATTGTGCCTCGAAGAATTCAACAAAATCAGCCGTCTTGAGAATGCAAAGGAAATTTGGGATATTTTGATTGATATGCATGAAGGTACCGAGTCATCAAGGAATCCAAGTTGGATGTGCTCCAAAGTCAGCTTGACAAGTTCAAAATGAAGGATGGTGAAGGTGTCGCTGAAATGTACTCTAGGCTTGCTCTTATCACCAATGAGATTGCCGGCTTAGGGAGTGAAGAGATGACCGCAAATTCATCATCAAGAAAATCCTAAGAGCATTGGATGGAAAGTATGATACTGTGTGCACATTGATCCAAATGATGCCAAACTACAAAGATCTCAAGCCAACGGAAGTCATTGGAAGGATTGTTGCTCATGAGATGTCACTCAAGGATAAGGAGGAACTTCACAACAAGTCAAGTGGTGCTTACAAAGCCTCAAGTGAAGCCCCCACATCATCAAGTGAGAAACCAACCTTCAATGAAGAATTGAGCTTAATGGTGAAGAACTTCAACAAATTCTACAAAAGTAGAAGCAAAGAAAGAAGCTCCAAGTCAAGGTCTTACAATGACAAGAGATCTTCTAGTCGAGAGCGCAATTGCTACAATTGTGGGAGACCCGGACACTATTCCAATGAGTGTACGGCACCCTACAAAAGAAGAGAAGATTCTCCAAGAAGAAGGAGCAAAAGAGAAGAATCACCACCAAGAGAGAGGAGGAGTAGAGATGATCGTTATGAACGAAGACCCTCACGAGAAGTAAGGATTAGGAAAGGAAGGACAAGTCATCAAAGAGCTACACAAAGCGAAGACATCAAGCTCATATTGGTGAATGGGTATCCGGCTCAGACTCCGACCATCACTCAGGAAGAAGCTATCACTCCTACTCCGAATATACTCAAGATGAAGGTGTTGCTGGTCTAGCACTTGTGTCAACCAACTCCTACGACATATTTGAATCACCAAATGAAGGAATTGGTAGATGCTTCATGGCCAAAGATCCTAAGGTAACACACCCTGAGTATATTGATTTTGATAGTGATGAAGATGACTTGCTAGGTGTTGATGATTTACTTGTTGACAACTCTAGTGATGAATACTATGATGAAACGTCAATTAATCATGCTAATCAAACGAATGACAATGATAAGGAGAAAATTGAGCTTCTTACTAGAGAACTAAACACTCTTAAGTTGGCTCATGAAACTATCTTCGAAGATCATCGAGAACTTTTAAGGGCTCATGAGAAGTTACGCTTTGAAAAGCTCAATCTTGAGCAAGAGCATGAGTTCTTAAAGGCAATCAATGATGATCTCCGCAAGAAAAGTTCTTCTTACATTGCCAAGCATTTACTCTTATCTACTTACATGCCTCAAGTCAAGTCTAGTAACAAGTACAAGAAAGATACTTCCTCTAGTAGTAACAATAATAATGTCAAATCCAATGTTGTTGCTTCTAGTAGTTCTCTTGATTACACTAATGATTCTCTTAGCCAAGTTACACTTGAGCAAGAAAATAGTTTATTGAAGGGAATTATAGAGAAAGGTGTTTACAAGAGCCTTGCCGGGAGTAAGCAATTCGAGGAAATTGTACGCAAGCAAGGAAGGCACCGAAAGAATCAAGGTGTTGGTTTTGAGCGAAAGTTCAATGCCAATGGAGTTGAGTGGGACGAAGATCAATACCCCAAGACAAAGTTTGTTCCTCAACAAGAGAAGTATGATCCTACTTCCTTCAAGGGACACAAGCTCAAGATGATCTTCCACCACAAGACCACAAGAACAAAGGCAAGGACAAGCTTCAAGAAGAGATTGCTGCATTTGAAGAAGCACCTAAAGCCTCGTTCGAGTGGGTCCCCAAGACTACGTCAAGTTATACTTCATCAAGTACAACTACAACTCCAAGGATTCCCATCAAGATGATGTGGATCCCGAAGAAGAAGAACTAGAGAGTTCTTGAGGGCGACCCCGCCAACATTCTTCACTCATATCATTTTGGCAAGAACAAGTGCAATCAACTTTCACATCTTACACTATTTCAAGGAGTCACAAACCCTCATGTTGGTAAGACAAGGGACAAGGTAACCTAATGTTTTCATGGACATCATCTTGTGTGTGCATCACTCTATGTCTATGGATATTCTTGTTTGTTCCTTGTGGGACTAACCCATGTAGGCAAGTTGAAAGTGCAACTCACTCCAAAGGATTGCTCCAAATGATCTACATCAACATTGAGCATCTACATCTTCAACACCTACATGAAGTCATCATCGACAAAACCCAAGGTTAGTTCATCCCTCTAAGGGGGATCTCACATCTAGGGGAGCTTAACTCTAAGAATTGAGTCAAAGCAACTCTAATGGTGTGAACACATTAATGCATTATGTAAAAGTGGTAACCCCACTTGAGCTTAAACGATGAGTATGACCTATGATCAAATGTTCTCATTTGACTCCTAAGTCAATATGCTCATATATAGATGACCCAGTCATCGCAAATTGCTTGATAGTTGCTAAAATTGGTTGTGCATGCTTTGCCACATATTTCAATTGCCATCTTATTGGGTGAGCATGTTGGTGCATATTTTACTCATTCAAGGACATCCACTTGTTGTTTTGTTTGTTTGGATTCTTTTCTTTGTGCCAAGTGGATGGACAAGAATGCCTAAGAACCTTCTTTAGCTATCTATGTTTTTCTCGTCTCAAACTCTATTCATGCTACATCACAAAATTTGATCAAGTCAGATTCGAACCACTCTGTGTGAGGAGCACTCGGAGTCCCCGATTCATCATAGACTTAACTATCAAAACCTCTTAATGATCCTCGGTCTGACCGATCCTTCCATTTCGGTCCTACCGAGATCATCAAGTTGATTTGAGTTTTCAATCTCGGTGCAACCGATTTGAACTTTTCGGTCTCACCGATTTTGTCAGAATCGAACACGATTATGCATCTCGGTGCCAAGAGTTGTTCCACTCGGTCACACCGACAGTGGTCGAGCTATATATAGCCACGGGCAAAATTTTGGAAATTTCTCAAAACCCTTTGCTCATAGCGGCTCGCTTCTGCCATCGTGGTCTCCGGATCGTCTCCTCATCGACAGCCTCCTGTCATTGGTCTCCGCCGCCGTCGATGGATTTCGTCCCGCTGTTGCCGTAGCAAGTCCACCGCCAAGTTAGGGTATGGACTTAATCTTTGTGCTATCCACGTCGATTCTGGCACATTGTTTTCATATTGATTCTTGCCACGATTGAAACTCTTCTATCCAGCCAAAGTAGTTCATAGATTAGATGTGATTCAAATTTTTAGGTTTAGGTTTCCTTGAAACCATCTCGGACCCACCGAGTTGAAAAACTTCGGTCTCATCGATTTGGCTTATGCAATTGCACTAGTGACTCTCGGTCTGACGGAGAATTACTAATTGGTGCAACCGATTTGAGGATTCCGTGAAACCCTAGCAGTCTCGGTACCACCGAACTGAAACTCGGTCCAACCGAGATCATCAGTTTAGGTTCCAAAACTGCTTCAGTATCACCGAGTTTGAAAATCGGTGGATCCGAAATGCTTTCTGTGGAAAACTAAGACTAAACTTTTGAGTCATTCTTTTGCAAAAACCTCTGCATTTTGTGATGCTCATCTTTTCTATCTCATCTATAACTCTTCACAGGGTCAGCAGTCAGCTTTTGCAGTATGTCTGATCAAAGTGACAGCCGAGCAGTCAAGAAGCGAGATGGACTTGAGTGAGGGCACTAGTCCCTCAACTTCAGATGAAGGGAGCAGAAGTACTCCTAGCAATTTGCCTAAGGCTGCAACTAGGCAAAGGAGGAAAAGAACTTTAGATTCAGAGGATGAAGATTACAAAGCTGAGGAAGATGAGGCAACTTCCAAGAAAGTGGTGCTCAAGAAGGAATATGGCTCAGCAAAGGATGCAAAGCCAAGCATGAAGACCAAAAGGCCTGCAGGAAGGCAACCTATGCCCAAGGCCAGAGCATCAACTCAACTGCCTGAAAGGCCTGATCCCAAAGAGCCAGCAGATGCAAGCAAGAAAAGAAAGGAAAGGATCAAGAAGACCATAGCCAGAGTTATTTGGAAGCCTTCCATGATGAAAGAGGAAGATGAAATTGCTGCACCAGCTCCAAAGGCACCAAAGCTTATGGGAGATGCTATTAGATCAGGGGCTGCCACATCTAAGCCCAAGGAAGCACCCAAAGCTTCCCCCAAGGCCAAGTCTGCACCAAAGAGGAATACCAGAGTATTCCAATTTCTTTGAGAAGAACATGGCCCCAGTGCCTGAGGATGCTGATGAGGAAGATGAAGAAGGACAGGTTCTAAGAAAGCTCAAGCCCAAGATACCAAACCACAATGATGCCCATCCTGTGGCTGAGGACATGAGAATTAGGAAGGATTCAGGGTTGAGGATATGGAGGATGGAAGATCCATATGCTTCAAGAAGAAGAACTGCTGTTGATTACAGGTTCCACACAAAGGAACAGCGGGACTTCTATGAAACAATTCTTTTGGACAAGAAGCCCATAGTCTGTGATATGAGGTGGGTTGACTGGAATTTCATGAAGGAGAATGAAGAGCACTATCCTGGAGTGCAAGATAGCTTTGTTTCTTGTGGAGTTGCAGATTTTGTTGGGCAAAAGCTCACAAATTGGAATAATGAGCTAATCATGCAGTTCTACTCCACAACACATTTTTACCCAGATGGAAGAATTGTTTGGATGTCTAAAGGTACAAGGTACCAGTCAACTGTTGAAGAATGGGCAAAGCTGATAAATGCCCCAGGGGAAAATGAGGATGACCTAGACATTTATGCAAAGAAGAAGATGGTCACAATTCAATGGCTCACATGTACAAGGAGCCAGACAAGGCATTAGGAACTCACAAGTTTGGATCAGTTCACTTTCTGCTGTCAGGGCTGCCAACCATAAATTGGATTCTGAGGCACACTTTGTTGCCCAAGTCTGGTGACCACAACATGATCAGAGGGCATGCCATCAACATGTTGCATGTGTTTGATGTGCCGCAGAAGTTCAAAGTCATGAGCCTGATCATTGAAACAATCAGAGGACTGCAGCAGATCAGAAGAGGAGCTGTGGATATGCACCTCAGATTCAAGAATTGATAAACTCAAAAATGGGCATAGGAAAATATCAGTTGGATAAGGAACACTTTCCACTTCATCCAGACTTTGAGAACAATGAGGTTGTCATGAATGAAGATGATCCACAATCAGTTCAAGCTCAGGAGAAGAAGGAGAAGGCAAAGAGGGAGAAGGCTGCCAAGATGCCAACTCAAGAGGAGGCATCTGAGTATTTCTTGAAGAACAAGCAGGAGCAACTCGGATACTTAATAGCATCAACCCTGACTATAGAGAAGGGATTGGCCACCCTCACTCAAAATCAGGAGAGCTTGGAGAGAATCATAGAATAAAAGTTCTATAACTTAGATGTGAAAGTAATGGCGAGATTGATCTGCGGTGGAGGAACTACAAGAGGACATGCAGGAGAGGAAGGGCAAAACAACAAGCGATGCATTTGCCCGAGTGCCTAGAGCCCGGAGGTCGATGCACGGTGCAGTGGCAGACACAAGCGCAACTTCATACACTGACTCTGACCTCGGTACCACCAGCTCCGGCATCTACATCAGCTCCAGCTCCATCTACTTCAAGCTGAAGCTTTCGTCCTCGGCGTTATCCGGACTCCACCACCAGCAGATCAAGCCTGAGAGTCGATCTAGCACTATGCATTTTTTATGAACTTTTTGGTAACTTGTTGCCAAAGGGGGAGAAAATGTATAGATCATAGGCTTCGAGAGAGAGAGTGTTGCTTTTGTTCTCTCTTGCTTTATTTGATGGTTTTTCAATCTCTGTTTGCTTTTGGTTGAGATACTATGCTTGTGAGAGATTGATGATCATGTGTTTGATCATAAGCTACACTTATGCATGTTTGATGATATTATCCTATCTATCTTATGTGATCACTCACTATGCTTGGTGATGAGTGCATGTATTCATTGTTTATTATTTTGAGCGCTCCACCAAGATGTATGTGACATGGAAGAGTAACCCATGAGCCTAATTCATTGTGCATTTGCAGTCCAAAGCAAATCTAAAACTATGCACAAATTTAGGGGGAGCTCTTGCTGATCACATACTTCTCAAAGCGACGATGTTATTTAATTTTTATTATCATTTGTCGAAGCTTTGATCTATATGTTGTCATCAATTACCAAAAAGGGGGAGATTGAAAGTGCAACTATCCGTAGGTGGTTTTGGTAATTCATAACAACATATAGCTCACTGAGCTAATGCTATTCCAAGACTATTATTTCAGGAAAGCTCAATGAATGGCATGGCATGGATGATGAAAGTGGATCCCTCAAAATACTAAGGACAAAGGATTGGCTCAAGCTCAAAAGCTCAAGACTCTTCATTTTACATTTTAGTGATCCAAGATCACATTGAGTCTATAGGAAAAGCCAACACTATCAAGAAGGGATGAGGTGTTGCTTAATGAGCCTCTTGCTTCATGTGCTTAGTGATATGCTCCAAAACCCTCAACTACTTTCCCACATCCACATATGACCTAAACCTAAAGCCAAAATCGGTCACACCGATTCTTTCTATCCGGCGCCACCGATTCCAAAAGTCATAGCCACTGCCACAAACACTAAGCAATTCGATCTTACCGATAGGGATCTCGGTCTCACCGAGATGGGGTTGCAATCTCTCTGTTTCCCTTCGTAACGTTTCGGTCTAACCGAAGTGAGCGATCGGTCCCACCGAGATTGCAATGTAAACTCTCTGTTTCCTTTTTGTAACATTTCGGTCTCACCGAAAAGAGCAAATCGGTCCCACCGAGTTTACCTGACCAACTCTCTGGAAAGCTTATTACCAAAATCGGTCCCACCGAGTTTGTGTGATCGGTCTCACCGAGATTACGTTATGCCCTAACCCTAACCATATCGGCCTCACCGAGATGCATGTCAGTCCCACCGAAAATCACTAACGGTCACTAGGTTTACTAAATCGATCCGACCGAGTTTAACGATTCGGTCCCACCGAGTTTGGTAAATTTTGTGTAACGGTTAGATTTTGTGTGGAGGCTATATATACCCCTCCACCTCGTCTTCATTCGTGGAGAGAGCCATCAGAACGAACCTACACTTCCATCTTACCAGTTCTGAGAGAGAACCACCTACTCATGTGTTGAGGCCAAGATATTCCATTCCTACCATATGAATCTTGATCTCTAGCCTTCCCCAAGTATCAGAACGAACCTACACTTCCATCTTACCAGTTCTGAGAGAGAACCACCTACTCATGTGTTGAGGCCAAGATATTCCATTCCTACCATATGAATCTTGATCTCTAGCCTTCCCCAAGTTGCTTTCCACTCAAACCCTCTTTCCACCAGATCCAAATCCTATGAGAGAGAGTTGAGTGTTGGGGAGACTATCATTTGAAGCACAAGAGCAAGGAGTTCATCATCAACACACCATTTGTTACTTCTTGGAGAGTGGTGTCTCCTAGATTGGCTAGGTGCCACTTGGGAGCCTCCGAGCAAGATTGTGGAGTTGAACCAAGGAGTTTGTAAGGGCAAGGAGATCGCCTACTTCATGAAGATCTACCGCTAGTGAGGCAAGTCCTTCGTGGGCGGCGGCCATGGTGGGATAGACAAGGTTGCTTCTTCGTGGACCCTTCGTGGGTGCAGCCCTCCGTGGACTCATGCAATTGTTATCCTTCGTGGGTTGAGGTCTCCATCAACGTGGATGTACGATAGCACCACCTATCGGAACCACGACAAAAACATCTGTGTCTCCAATTGCGTTTGAATCCTCCAAACCCTTCCCCTTACTTTCTTGCAAGTTGCATGCTTTATTTTCCGTTGCCTATATACTCTTTGCATGCTTGCTTGAATTGTGTGATGATTGCTTGACTTGTCCTAAAATAGGTAAAATCTGCCAAACTATAAAATTGGGAAAAGGTTAAGTTTTTATTTGTCAAGTAGTCTAATCACCCCCCTATATACATACTTCAAGGTCCTACAAAGTTCCGTGGAGTTTCAGGTCATTCCGAGAACTTTTGTTTCTGCACATAAATAACACCATGGCAATTCTGCTGAAAACAGCGTCAGTCCGGGTTATTTCCATTCAAATCATGCAAGTTAGAGTCCAAAACAAGGGCAAAAGTGTTTGGAAAAGTAGATACGACGGAGACGTATCACAGGGCATGTTGTGATGTGATATGGTCAAGACATGATGAGATATAAATTGTTGTATGAGATGATCATGTTTTGTTAAAGTTATCGGCAACTGGCAGGTGCGTTATGGTTGTCTCTTTATTGCATAAGATGCAAGTGCCATGTAATTGCTTTACTTTATCGCTATGTGATAGCAATAGTTGCAAAAGCAATAGCTGGTGAGACGACCATGTGACGACACGTTGATAAAATATCAAGATGATGGAGATCATGGTGTCATGCCGGTATTAATGGAGATCATGACAGTACTTTGGAGAAGGAGATCAAAAGCACAAGATGATGATGGCCATATCATGTCGCATATTTTGATTGCATGTGATGTTTATCTTTTATACATCTTATTTTGCTTAGTTCGGCGGTAGCTTTATAAGATGATCCCTTACTAAAATTTCAAGGTATAAGTGTTCTCCACAGTATGCACCGCTATGAGAGTTCTTAGATCACGAGACACCATGTGATGATCGGGTGTGATAAGCTCTACGTTCACATACAACGGGTGCAAGCCAGTTTTGCACACGCAGAATACTCGGGTTAAACTTGACGAGCCTAGCATATGCAGATATGGCCTTGGAACACTGGAGACCGAAAGGTTGAGTGTGAATCATATAGTAGATATGATCAACATAGTGATGTTCACCATTGAAAACTACTTCATCTCACGTGATGATCGGATATGGTTTAGTTGATTTGGATCACATGATCATTTAGATGACCAGAGCGATGTCTATCTAAGTGGGAGTTCTTAAGTAATATGATTAATTGGACTTTAATTTATCATGAAATTAGTCCTGATAGTATTTGCATGACTATGTTGTAGATCAATAGCTCGCGATGTAGCTCCCCATTTATTTTTTATATGTTCCTAGAGAAAAAACTATGTTGAAAGATGATACTAGCAATGATGCGGACTAGGTCCGTATCTAAGGATTATCCTCATTGCTGCACAGAAGAATTATGTCCTTGATGCACCTCTAGGTGACAGACCTATTGCAGGAGCAGATGTAGACGTTATGAATGTTTTACAAGCTCAGTATGATGACTACTTGATAGTTTAGTGCACCATACTTTACCGCTTAGAACCGAGACTTCAAAAACATTTTGAACGCCACAGAGCATATAAGATGTTCCAAGAGTTGAAATTGGTATTTCAGACTCATGCCCGAGTCGAGAGGTACGAGACCTCTGACAAGTACTTTGCCTACAAAATGGAGGAGAACAGCTCAACCAGTGAGCATGTGCTCAGAATGTCTGAGTACTACAATCGCTTGAATCAAGTGGGAGTTAATCTTCCAGATAAGATAGTGATTGATTCTCTAGTCACTATCACCAAGTTACTGGAACTTCGTGATGAACTATAATATGCAAGGGATAATGGAAACGAATCCCAAGCTCTTCGTGATGCTGAAATCGACGAAGGTAGAAATCAAGAAAAGCATCAAGTGTTGATGGTTGACAAGACCACTAGATTCTAGAAAAGGGAAAAGGGAAGAAGGGAACTTCAAGGAGAATGGAAAGCAAGTTGCTGCTCAAGTGAAGAAGCCCAAGTCTAAACCTAAGCCTGAGACTAAGTGCATCTACTTCAAAGGGACTGGTCACTGGAAGCGGAACTGCCCCAAGTATTTGGCGGATAAGAAGGATGGCAAAGTGAACAAGGTATATTTGATATACATGTTATTGATGTGTACTTTACTAGTGTTTATAGCAACCCCTCAGTATTTGATACTAGTTCAGTTGCTAAAGATTAATAACTCGAAACAGGAGTTGCAGAATGAACAGAGACTAGTTAAGGGTGAAGTGACGATGTGTGTTGGAAGTAGTTCCAAGATTGATATGATCATCATTGCACACTCCCTATACTTTCGGGATTAGTGTTGAACCTAAATAAATGTTATTTGGTGTTTGCGTTGAGCATGAATATGATTTGATCATGTTTATTGCAATACAGTTATTCATTTAAAGTCAGAGAATAGTTGTTGTTCTATTTACATGAATAAAACCTTCGATGGTCATACACCCAATGAAAATAGTTTGTTGGATGTCGATCGTAGTGATACACATATTCATAATATTGAAGCCAAAAGATGCAAAGTTAATAATGATAGTGCAACTTATTTGTGGCATGGCGTTTAGGTCATATTGGTGTAAAGCGCATGAAGAAACTCCATGCTGATGGGCTTTTGGAATCACTTGATTATGAATCACTTGATGCTTGCAAACCATGCCTCATGGGAAAGATGACTAAGACTCCGTTCTCTAGAACAATATAGCGAGCAACTAAATTATTGGAAATAATTCATACCAATGTATGTGGTCCGATAAGTGTTAAGGCTCGCGGCGGGTATCGTTATTTTCTGACCTTCACAGTGATTTGAACAGATATGGGTATATCTACTTGATGAAACACAAGTCTGAAACGTTTGAAAAATTGAAGAATTTCAGAGTGAAGTGGAGAATCATCATAACAAGAAAATAAAGTTTCCACGATTTGATCGCAGAGGCGAATATTTGAGTTACGAGTTTGGCCTTCAATTAAAACAATATGGAATAGTATCACAAACTCATGCCACCTGGAACACCACAGCATAATGGTGTGTCCGAACGTCATAACCGTACTTTATTGAATATAGTGCAATCTATGATGTCTCTTACCGATTTACCACTATCGTTTTGGGGTTATGCATTAGAGACAACTGCATTCACGTTAAATAGGGCACCATCTAAATCCAATGAGACGACACCTTATGAACTATGGTTTGGCAAGACACCAAAGTTTTCGTTTCTTAAAGTTTGGGGTTGCGATGCTTATGTGAAAAAGCTTCAACCTGATAAGCTCGAACCCAAATTGGAGAAATGTTTCTTCATAGGATACCCAAAGGAGACTGTTGGGTACACCTTCTATCACAGACCGAAGGCAATATCTTTGTTGCTAAGAATGGATCCTTTCTAGAGAAGGAGTTTCTCTCGAAAGAAGTTAGTGGGAGGAAAGTAGAACTTGATGAGGTAACTGTACCTGCTCCCTTATTGGAAAGTAGTTCATCACAGAAATCTGTTCCTCTGACTCCTGCACCAATTAGTGAGGAAGCTAATGATGATGATCATATAACTTCAGATCAAGTCACTACCAAACCTCGTAGGTAAATAGAGTAAGATCCGCACCAGAGTGGTACGATAATCCTGTTCTGGAGGTCATGTTACTTGACCATGACGAACCTACGAACTATGAGGAAGCGACGATTAGCCCAGATTCCGCAAAATGGCTTGAGGCCATGAAATCTGAGATGGGATCCATGTATGAGAACAAAGTGTGGACTTTGGTTGACTTGCCCGTTGATCGGCAAGCCATCGAGAATAAATGGATCTTCAAGAAGAAGACAGACGCTGACGGTAATGTTACTGTCTACAAAGCTCGACTTGTTGCGAAAGATTTTTTGACAAGTTCAAGGAGTTAACTACGATGAGACCTTCTCACCCGTAGCGATGCTTAAGCCCGGCCGAATCATGTTAGCAATTGTTGCATTTTATGATTATGAAATTTGGCAAATGGATGTAAAGATTGCATTCCTGATGGATTTCTGGAAGAAGAGTTGTATATGATGCAACCTGAAGGTTTTATCGATCCAAAGGATGCTAACAAAGTGTGCAAGCTCCAGCAATCCATTTATGGACTGGTGCAAGCATCTCAGAGTTGGAATAAACATTTTGATAGTGTGATCAAAGCATATGGTTTTATACAGACTTTTGGAGAAGCCCTTATTTACAAGAAAGTGAGAGGGAGCACTATAGCCTTCCTGATAAGTATATGTGAATGACATATTGTTGATTAGAAATGATGTAGAAATGTCTGGAAAGCATAAAGGAGTGTTTGAAAGGAGTTTTTCAAAGAAAGACCTCGGTGAAGCTGCTTACATATTGAGCATCAAGATCTATAGAGATAGATCAAGACGCTTGATAAGTTTTTTCAATGAGTACATACCTTGACAAGTTTTTGAAGTAGTTCAAAATGGAACAGTCAAAGAAAGAGTTCTTGCCTGTGTTACAAGGTGTGGAGTTGAGTAAGACTCAAAGCCCGACCACGGCAGAAGATAGAGAGAGAATGAAAGTCCTTCCATATGCCACAGCCATAGATTCTATAAAGTATGCCATCTTTGTGTCTGGGACCTATTGTATACCCTGCCCTGAGTTTGGCAAGGGAGTACAATTTTGATCTAGGAGTAGATCACTGGACAGCGGTCAAAATTATCCTTAGAGGACTAAGGAAATATTTCTCGATTATGGAGGTGACAAAAGGTTCGTCGTAAAGGGTTACGTCGATGCAAGTTATGACACTGATCCAGATGACTCTAAGTCTCAATCTGGATACATATTGAAAGTGGGAGCAATTAGCTAGAGTAGCTCCGTGCAGAGCATTGTTGACATAGAAATTTGCAAAATACATACGGATCTGAATATGGCAGACCCGTTGACTAAACTTCTCACCCAAGCAAAACATGATCACACCTTAGTACTGTTTGGGTGTTAATCACATGGGGATGTGAACTAAGATTACTGACTCTAGTAAACCCTTTGAGTGTTGGTCACATGGTGATGTGAACTATGGGTGTTAATCACATGGTGATGTGAACTATGGGTGTTAATCACATGGTGATGTGAACTATTGGTGTTAAATCACATGGCGATGTGAACTAGATTATTGAGTCTAGTGCAAGTGGGAGACTGAAGGAAATATGCCCTAGAGGCAATAATAAAGTTGTTATTTATATTTCCTTATATCATGGTAAATGTTTATTATTCATGCTAGAATTGTATTAACTGAAACTTAGTACATGTGTGAATGCATAGACAAACAGTGTCACTAGTATGGCTCTACTTGACTAGCTCGTTGAATCAAAGATGGTTAAGTTTCCTAGCCATAAACATGAGTTGTCATTTGATTAACGGGATCACATCATTAGAGAATGATGTGATTGACTTGACCCATTCCGTAAGCTTAGCACTTGATCGTTTAGTATGTTGCTATTGCTTTCTTCATGACTTATACATGTTTCTATGACTGTGAGATTATGCAACTCCCGAATACCGGAGGAACACTTTGTGTGCTACCAAACGTCACAATGTAACTGGGTGATTACAAAGGTGCTCTACAGGTGTCTCCGATGGTACTTGTTGAGTTGGCATAGATCGAGATTAGGATTTTTCACTCCGATTGTCGGAGAGGTATCTCTGGGCCCTCTCGGTAATGTACATCACTATAAGCCTTGCAAGCAATGTGACTAACGAGTTAGTTGCGGGATGATGCATTACGGAACGAGTAAAGAGGCTTACTGGTAACGATATTGAACTAGGTATTGAGATACCAAGGATTGAATCTCGGGCAAGTAACATACCGATGACAAAGGGAACAACGTATGTTGTTACGCGGTTTGACCGATAAAGATCTTCGTAGAATATGTGGGAGCCAATATGAGCATCCAGGTTCCATTTGTTGGTTATTGACCGGAAATGTGTCTCGGTCATGTCTACATAGTTCTCGAACCCGTAGGGTCCGCACGCGTGATGATCGGTATTATGAGTTTATGTGTTTTGATGTACCGAAGGTAGTTCGGAGTCCCGGATGAGATCGGGGACATGACGAGGAGTCTCTAAATGGTCAAGACGTAAAGATCGATATATTGGACGACTATATTTGGACATTGGAAAGGTTCCGAGTGATCCGGGATTTTTCGGAGTACTGGGGGAGTTACCGGAATACGGGAGTACATATGGGCCTTAGTGGGCTTTAGGGGAAAAAGAGGAGAAGCCACGAGGGCTGGCCGCGTGCCCCCCATGGGCCTAGTCCGAATTGGACTAGGGGAGAGGCTGCGCCCCCTCTTTCCTTCTCCTCCCCCTCTCCTTCCTTTCCCCTCCTAGTAGAACTAGGAAAGGAGGAATCCTACTCCTACTAGGAGGAGGATTCCTCCTCCCTTTGGCGCGCCTAGAGAGGCCGGTCGGCCTCCCCTCCCTCCTTTATATACGGGGGCAGGGGGGCACCCCAAGACACACAAGTTGATTGTTCTAAGCCGTGTGCGGTGCCCCCCTCCACCATAATCCACCTCGATCATATCGTAGATGGTTCTTAGGCGAAGCCCTGCGTCGGTAGCAACATCATCACCGTCATCACACCGTCGTGCTGACGGAACTCTCCCACGAAGCTCTGCTGGATCGGAGTTCGTGGGACGTCATCGAGCTGAACGTGTGCTGAACTCAGAGGTGTCGTGCGTTTGGTACTTGGATCGGTCGGATCGTCAAGACGTACGACTACATCAACTGCGTTCTCATAACGCTTCCGCTTTTGGTCTACGAGGGTACGTGGACAACACTCTCCCCTCTCGTTGCTATGCATCACCATGATCTTGCGTGTGCGTAGGATTTTTTTAAAATTACTACGTTCCCCAACACGTGGCCCCCCTCCACTTATTCCAGCACCCACACACTTCTTCTTCCTCCAGAAAAAATCCTCCCCTAGCTCAAACCCGTATTCTAGCTCATCTTGCTGCCATTTTCGATCTCCTTGCTCAAAGCTCCATCCACAAAAAAGTTTTGGGGGATTGTTCTTTGGTATGTGACTCCTCCAATGGTTCAATTAGTTTTTGTTCTAGTGCTTTATTTATTGCAAATTTTTGCTGCTTAGATGACCCTGTTCTTGAGCTTGCATGTTAAATTCATATGGTTAAAAGTAGTTTTAATGCATGATATAGCCTCTAGGCACTCGTGGGAGTAGTTGTTATATATCTTGTTGAGTTTGATTCACTTTTATTTTGAGTCACTAAAAATTTCAGAAACTTTCAGAGGGAGAAAATGTTGAAGAGGTTGTTGAGAGTCTCTCTGAGTCGAAACTCGAAGGATAAGAAACGTGAAGAGAATAAGAAGCCCAAATATAATCTTCCTCGCACTGCGGAGGTTCGGCCATGTGAATGGCCTTGTGATGCAGTCTTGAAGGCCGCCGGAATTTATGATGATATTTATCACTTGGCTGAGAATGCAGGGCTCACCGACTTCCTCCACGACTAGCTCGAACAGTATCTCCTACTCATTAATATTTTTGTGTTTTCATTTCCATGCTAGGAGATCACCACCTTCAGAAGATTTTTACTTATATGATGAGTTTAAGGAGAGGTCACTCTATGATTTTTGTGTGGCTTGCAAGTTGCCTTTTGAGGGCAGCGTCGAGGAACCACACCCTAGTGATGTGGCAGAATTTATTGATGAAATTGTTGTAGGGGAAAAGAGAAAAGTGTCGGATGCAAGAACTACTAGTATACATTTTCCTGTTCTACGTTACTATGCAATATTTACTAGTAGATGTTTAATTGGTCGCGGGAACTGTGGGGGCCTCAGTGCTCCTGACCTCGCCATTTTGAGCCATGCTTTACTCCATGACAGAACTTTCAGTTTAGGCGCTATGGTTGCTAAACGTTGAGTCTAAACCGTACAAAGGGCCCCATTTTCGGAGGTATCTTTGCTTAGCGTCTTGCTAAATATTATGAGATACCTATTAGACACTATGAGAAAGAAGAAAAGGTGTTGCCCCATATTTTCTTAGACTATAAAAGTATGGTAGCACATGATCTTATTTGCGATGATAAGGAGAAGAGACTCATTTATAACCTGGTATTCAGTGAAAATACTTGTCAGATTATTACCTACTGCACCTTCTTTGTTTGACATTCATTCATGCACATACATCATCCAGCCCCATGACATTTATGTGTATTGGGAGCGAACACGATCCCCAGATCTTGAGCCTGAGCCATCTCCTGATCCATATCAGGAGTCTATTATCAGTGCGATCCGCAAGAGCTCGCTAACCAGTGGCACCCCGAGGATCCTCCTCAGTACACTGGAGAGGGTCACTTTGATCCATGGGCATATACCAACTTAGGACAAAAGCCTAAGCTTGGGGGAGTACATATTTCTCACCGACATTACATTCATGTTCACACACTCATGCCAGTTGCCGGTGCTCATACTTTTTCATTGTACTAGCCATGCTAGTTTATTTTATTTTCTAAGCTCCTTCTTGTGTGTTTGAAAAAACTTAAGAAAAAACAAAAAAAATTAGTTGTAGCTTTTAGCTAGTTTACTTTCCATGCCTGTAGTAGTAGTAATTAAAAGAAAACCCAAAAAGATTTCTCGTTCTTCTTTTGCTTGTTGGGAGCTTTCCCATGTAAATAGTTTTATTTCATTTCTTTGCTTTGGGGGTCGAGAGGAGAAGACCATGATGAAAATGTTGAAGTGGCTCTTATATGCATTATTGTTGATTTAACAAAGAGCCCATATTACCTTGTCTTCTCCTGTGTATTAAATGCTTGCAGATTCCAGCTTAGTCCAATGCACGTGCACTATTATTATTATCCACACCATTCGGTCATGCAAGTGAAAGGCAATAATGATGATATATGATGGACTGATTGAGATAAGAGAAGCTGGTATGAACTCGACCTATCTTGTTTTTGTAAATATGATTAGTTCATCGTTCCTGATTCAGCCTATTATGAATGAAACATGTTTGCAATGACAAATAGAGATTATAGTTGCTCATGCCATGCTTAATAGCAACGAGTTTATAATGGTTTACCTTTATGCCAACATGCTATTAAAATGGTTCAGATGTGGAATGATAGGGTGGTATCCTCCTTTGAATGATTCGAGTGGCTTGAGTTGGCACATGTTCACGCATGTAGTTGAAACAAAATCAACATAGCCTCCATGATATTTATGTTCATGGTGAATTATATCCTACTCATGCTTGCACTCAGTGTTGATTAATTTTACTACATGTTCATGACTGTTGTCGCTCTCTAGTTGTTTGCTTCCCAGTCTCTTTCTAGCCTTCACTTGCACTAAGCGGGAATACTGCTTGTGCATCCACTTCCATAAACCCCAAAGTTATTCCATATGAGTTACCTTCCCATATGCGGTATACCTGTCGTTCCTAGTAAATTTGTATGTGCGAAACTCTAAACCTTCAAATGAAATTCTATTTTGTATGCTCGAATAGCTCATGTATCAACTAGGGTTGTCTATATCTTCCATGCTAGGTGGGTTATTCTCACGAGGAGTGGACTCCGCTCCTCACTCACGAGAAAATGGCCGGTCACCAGGATGCCCAGTCCCATGCTCAAATCAAAATAATTGCAAACAAAACTCCCCCAGGACTGTTGTTAGTTGGAGGCACCCGTTGTTTCGGACAAGCCATGGATTGATGTTTGTTGGTGGTGGAGGAGTATAAACTTTACCGTTCTGTTTGGGAACCGCCTATAATGTGTGTAGCATGGAAGATATCAAGATATCTTGGTTGTTATGTTAACAATAAAAGTATGCACACAAAATATTATTGATCTCTATTTCAAAACTCGAGCTCTAGCACCTCTACATATCCCTGCTTCCCTCTGTGAAGGGCCTATCTATTTACTTTTATGTTGAGTCATCATTCTCTTATTAAAAATCACCAGTTGGAGAGCACCGCTGTCATTTGCATGCATTACTATTAATTTAAATTAAGTATAACTGTGACTGGATCTCTTTTACCATGAATTACAATGTCTAGTCAGTCCTTGATCTTCAGAGGTGCTCTGCATTTATGTTTTGCAGTCTCAGAAAGGGCTAGTGAGATACCATCTTGTTATATCATGTTATGATTGCTTTGAGAAAGTGTTGTCATCCAAGATTTATTATTATTGCTCGCTTGTTAATTATGCCATTGATATGAGTAAACATGAGACCTAAGTATTATTGTGAATATGGTTAGTTCATAATCTTTGCTGACAACTTGAATGCTGGCTTTACATATTTACAACAAAAAGAGCAACAGAGTTTGTAAAAGTTTTTCTTTATCACTTTCAGTTTATCAACTGAATTGCTTGAGGACAAGCAAAGGTTTAAGCTTGGGGGAGTTGATACGTCTCCAACGTATCTACTTTTCTATACACTTTTGCCCTTGTTTTGGACTCTAACTTGCATGATTTGAATGGAACTAACCCGGATCGACACTCGCTTTCAAAGCAGAATTGCCATGGTGTTATTTTTGTGCAGAAATAAAAGTTCTCGGAATGACCTGAAACTTCACGGAGAATATTTTTGGAATGTATAAAAAATACTGGCGAAAGAATCAACACCAGGGGCCCACACCCTGTCAAAACGAGGGTGGAGGGCGCACCCACCCCCCTGGGGCGCGCCCCCTGCCTCGTGGGCCCCCTGAGGCTCCACCGACCTCAACTCCTAATCTATATATTCACGTTCTGGGAGAAAAAAATCAAAGAGAAGGATTCATCGCGTTTTATGATACGGAGCCGCCGCCAAGCCCTAATCTCTCTCGGGAGGGCTGACCTGGAGTCCGTTCGGGGCTCCGGAGAGGGGGATCCGTCGCCATCGTCATCATCAACCTTCCTCCACCACCAATTTCATGATGCTCACCGCCGTGCGTGAGTAATTCCATCGTAGGCTTGCTGGACGGTGATGGGTTGGATGAGATTTACCATGTAATCAAGTTAGTTTTTTAGGGTTTTATCCCTAGTATCCATTATGTTATGAGATTGATGTTTCTATGACTTTGCTATGCTTAATGCTTGTCACTAGGGCCCGAGTGCCATGATTTCAGATCTGAACCTATTATGTTTTCATGAATATATGTGAGTTCTTCATCCTATCATGCAAGTTAATAGTCACCAACTATGTGTTATGATCCAATAACCCCGAAGTGACAATAATCGGGACCACTCCTGCTGATGACCATAGTTTGAGGAGTTCATGTATTCACTAAGTGTTAATGCTTTGGTCCGGTACTCTATTAAAAGGAGGCCTTAATATCCCTTAGTTTCCAATAGGACCTCGCTGCCACGGGAGGGTAGGACAAAATATGTCATGCAAGTTCTTTTCCATAAGCACGTATGACTATATTCTGAATACATGCCTACATTACATTGATGAACTGGAGCTAGTTCTATGTCACCCTATGTTATAACTGTTGCATGAGGAATTGCATCCGAATTAATTATCCATCATTGATCCATTGCCTACGAGCTTTTCACATATTGATCTTTGCTTAGTTACTTTTCCGTTGCCACTGTTAGGATTGCTACAGAACTGCCACTGTTGCTTTTGCCACCATTACCGTTACTTCCATATTGCTTTGCTACTAAATACTTTGCAACAGATATTAAGTTTTCCAGGTGTGCTTGAATTGACAACTCAACTGCTAATACTTGAGAATATTCTTTGGCTCCCCTTGTGTCGAATCAATAAATTTGGGTTGAATACTCTACCCTCAAAAACTGTTGCGATCCCCTATACTTGTGGGTTATCAGGCACCATTTTTTCACGTGCTACAGTGTGCAACACAAACACGCATGCAAAAATTTGGTGCGTTTTGACACTCGATGCGTTTACTATGATTTTCTCCGTGAAAATACGAAAAAACGGTCTTCGGACGTGACGCAACGTCCGTTCGTACTCCGATTCCGTTGAAATTTGGCGTGGGAGATGGTGGGGGTCACTCACACGCGCATGCAAAAGTTGGGTGCGTTTCGACATTAGATTCATTTTATACGAATTTCCACATGAAAAAACACAAAAAGTGCAACGATTTAATATTTTTTTTTACATCCGGCGCACGCGGCGCAAACGGCCGGCCCAGGAAGGTGACCCACGGCGGCCACTTGGGCGCCGTTTGCGGCGCACACGTGAGGGCCCATGAAGCAAAAATCCATGGCAGACACTGCCCAACCTGCTAATCGGTTAGTCCCGCATTGCTTCTGGACACGCTTATTCACCTGTTTAGATATTGTTCTCTGCGTACAATGTTGAATCCTTTAATGTGGTGGTCTTTCTCAGTAGGATAATGTAATTGATGCTCTGGCACTCCATAATCATGGAGTGTCATAGCAAAAATTCACATTAATCTTCTGAGGTAAATCCGTCCACACTACAGGATTTTTTATTTTTGTGTTTTATTAATATTTACAAATACAGTGCTCTAATCATAGGAATAGCAACCTGCAGCTCCAGAAAAGTGAAATCTAACGTCTATTCTATATGACATGACTTTCCACTCTTCGGGCACAATTTTTTTAATTTACAAATACAATGCTCTAATCATATTAAGAGCAACCCGCACGTACGGTTGGTAGCGAAGAGAGATGGGCTGTGGGTGCCGGCAGAGTATTGTCACTCAAACCCGGACTGAAAATTTAATACTCTGGTCGTCTCAACGCATCCGCCCAATCCATATTTTATCCCACAATTTTACAACTATAAAAAAGTAATAAAAATTATTGCATCATAGGACGGGTATACTTACCCAGAAGGAATGATGTGATCAACAAGCAGAGCAACACCTACACCATATGGATCCGTATACATGTAATATAAAATAGTAATAACTGAACGTTAAAATATTATCAGACTTTTTAAACCACTACATATGAGTCTCCCCAATCAATGTGGTACTAAAATTCTTTATAAAAAGTGGTTACCCTACAGTGGCCACAAAAGGTGCGCGGGGGCGGCCCACTGCGCGCACGGACCATGGTGGGGCGGTCAGCCGTGTGTGCGCCACCAATTGTGCGCCGCTAGGGGCGCCAACCGCCCATAGTGCTGTATTTTTAGTCCCACATTGCTAGTTTTGACGACGAATCATGTGTTTAAATAGCTACATCCGTATACGGCATCAAGTCTTTAATCGTGGTAGCCATACCTCACTATGCTTATGTAGGTTCTGCCCTGTCACTCTACAATTGTTGTGGACTGATACGATGACCTGCATCGGTCTTTGTAAGGTATGACTATCCGCTCTTGAAGACTTTTTCCGACATCCTTCAAATGGACCCAATTTTTTTTCAGACGTTTGCACACTCATGGCAAGCAAGCATGGAAGGTTTTTGGCCATTTCGAACCTCCGAGAATTTTCTACGATTTTCCACGCTCTTAAAACTAAACACACTCCCCGGACGTGACGCGACATGAGTGTGTGCTCGAAACACGATGAAATTTTGCGAGGGATCCTACGGTGGGCATACCTACCCTATCGCAAAATTTGGGGTTGTTCTGAAGATGGCCAAAAAATGACCTTCCTCTGCACACGATGTTCTGGTAGAGCGAAGGCCCCGTCCCGACGGAGGTTTTTTTTCGACATCCTTCAAATGGACCCAATATTTTTCATGCGTTCGTACACTCATGGCAAGCAAGCATGTCAAGTTTCGGGGCATTTCCAACGTCGGAGAATTTTCTATGATTTTCCCCACTCTAAAACCAAAACACACTACCCGGATGTGACGCGACATGAGTCTGTGCTCGGAACACGATAAAATTTTGCGTCGGGTCTTACAGTGGGCGTGCCTACCCTGTCGCAAAACTTGGGGTTGTTTTGAAGATGACCAAAAAATGACCTGGCTCAGCGCATGCCGTTCTGGTAGGAGCGAAGGCCCCGTCTCGACGGAGGTTTTTTTTACATCCTTGAAATGGACCCAAATTTTTTTAGTCTTTTATAAACTCATGACAAACAAGCATGGAAGGTTTCGGGCCATTTCGGACCTCCGAGAATTTTTTACGATTTTCCACGCTCTGAAACCGAAACACACTCCCCGGACATGACGCGACATGAGTATGTGCTCGGAACACGATGAAATTTTGCGTCGGGTCGTACGGTGGGCATGCCTACCCTGTCAGAAAACTTGGGGTCGTTCTGAAGATGGCCAAAAAATGACCTTCCTCTGCACACGCCGTTCTGGTAGGAGCGAAGGCCCCGTCCCGATGGAGGTTTTTTTAACATCCTTCAAATGGACCCAGATTTTTTTCATGCGTTTGTACACTCATGGCAAGCAAGCATGTCAAGTTTCAGGGCATTTCCAACATCCAAGAATTTTCTACGATTTCCCCGCTCTGAAACCGAAACACACTACCCGGACGTGACGTGACATGAGTGTGTGCTCGGAACACGATAAAATTTTACGTCGGGTCCGACGGTGGGCATACCTACCCTGTCGCAAAACTTGGGGTCGTTTTGAAGATGGCCAAAAAATTGCCTTCCTCTGCGCACGCCATTCTGGTAGGAGCGAAGGCCCCGTCCCGACGGAGGTTTTTTTCGACATCCTCCGGTCGGTGTACAAAAGGAGGGGCACACTTTTGTACCCCTTTACCTGCAGGCGGTGGAGCGCATACCACTCACGCCAAGCGTAGCAGGAGGTGAGCCAAGGTAAGACTGAAGCCCAAGATAACCAGAGCAACTCCAAGGCCAAGACCACAAAGAGCAGAGGGACGAAGCAGGTCCCCCCCGGCAAGACCATTGCCGGGGCAGCCTCAGCAGCCCCGGCAAGACCTATGGGAAATATGCCCTAGAGGCAATAATAAATTAGTTATTATTATATTTCCTTGTTCATGATAATCGTTTATTATCCATGCTATAATTGTATTGATAGGAAACTCAGATACATGTGTGGGTACATAGACAACACCATGTCCCTAGTAAGCCTCTAGTTGACTACCTCGTTGATCAATAGATGGTTACGGTTTCCTGACCATGGACATTGGATGTCGTTGATAACGGGATCACATCATTAGGAGAATGATGTGATGGACAAGACCCAATCCTAAGCCTAGCGCAAAGATCGTAGTTCGTATGCTAAAGCTTTTCTAATGTCAAGTATCATTTCCTTAGACCATGAGATTGTGCAACTCCGGATACCGTAGGAATGCTTTGGGTGTACCAAACGTCCACAACGTAATCGGGTGGCTATAAAGGTGCACTACAGGTATCTCCGAAAGTGTCTGCATTGGGTTGGCACGAATCGAGACTGGATTTGTCACTCCGTAAACGGAGAGGTATCTCTGGGCCCACTCGGTAGGACATCATCATAATGTGCACAATGTGACCAAGGGGTTGATCACGGGATGATGTGTTACGGAACGAGTAAAGAGACTTGCCGGTAACGAGATTGAACAAGGTATCGGGATACCGACGATCGAATCTCGGGCAAGTACAATACCGCTAGACAAAGGGAATTGTATACGGGATCGATTGAGTCCTTGACATCGTGGTTCATCCGATGAGATCATCGTGGAACATGTGGGAGTCAACATGGGTATCCAGATCCCGCTGTTGGTTATTGGCCGGAGAACGTCTCGGTCATGTCTGCATGGTTCCCGAACCCGTAGGGTCTACACACTTAAGGTTCGATGACGCTAGGGTTATAAAGGAAGTTTGTATGTGGTTACGGAATGTTGTTCGGAGTCCCGGATGAGATCCTGGACGTCACGAGGAGTTCCGGAATGGTCCGGAGGTAAAGATTTATATATGGGAAGTCCTGTTTTGGTCACCGGAAAAGTTTCGGGTTTTATCGGTAACGTACCGGGACCACCGGAAGGGTCCCGGGGTCCACCAAGTGGGGCCACCATCCCGGAGGGCAGGATGGGCCAAGTGTGGAGGGACCAGCCCCTGTGTGAGCTGGTGCGCCCCACAAGGGCCCAAGGCGCCTAGGATTTGGGGAGGGGGCGCCCCACCTTGCTTGGGGGGCAAGTTTCCCCCTCTCCCTCCCTTGGCCGCCCCCTAGATGGGATCTAGGGCTGGCTGCGCCCCTAGGGGGTGGAAACCTAGGTGGGGGCGCAGCCCCCTCTCCCCCTATATATAGTGGAGGCATAGGAGCAGCCCAACACACAAGTTTCTTCTCCTGTTGGCGCAACCCTACCTCTCTTTCTCCTCATATCTCGCAGTGCTTGGCGAAGCCCTGCAGGATTGCCACGCTCCTCCACCACCACCACGCCGTTGTGCTGCTGCTGGATGGAGTCTTCCTCAACCTCTCCCTCTCTCCTTGCTGGATCAAGGCATGGGAGACGCCACCGGGCTGTCACGTGTGTTGAACGCGGAGGTGCCGTCCGTTCGCACTAGGATCTCCGGTGATTTGGATCACGACGAGTACGACTCCTTCAACCCCGTTCTCTTGAACGCTTCCGCTTAGCGATCTACAAGGGTATGTAGATGCACTCTCCTTCCCCTCGTTGCTGGTTTCTCCTTAGATAGATCTTGGTGACTCGTAGGAAAATTTTGAATTTCTGCTACGTTCCCCAACAGTGGCATCATGAGCTAGGTCTATTGCGTAGATTCTTTGCATGAGTAGAACACAAAGTAGTTGTGGGCGTTGATGATGTTCAATATGCTTACCGTTACTAGTCCAATCTTGTTTCGACGGTATTGTGGGATGAAGCGGCCCGGACCGACCTTACACGTACACTTACGTGAGATGTGTTCCACCGACCGACATGCACTTGGTGCATAAGGTGGCTAGCGGGTGCCGCCTCCCACTTTAGTCGGAACGGATTCGATGAAAAGGGTCCTTATGAAGGGTAAATAGCAATTGGCATATCACGTTGTGGTTTTGGCGTAGGTAAGAAAGCGTTCTTGCTAGAAACCCATAGCAGCCACGTAAAACATGCAAACAACAATTAGAGGACATCTAACTTGTTTTTGCAGGGTATGCTATGTGATGTGATATGGCCAAGAAGAATGTGATGAATGATTTGTGATGTATGAGATTGATCATGTTCTTGTAATAGGAATCACGACTTGCATGTCGATGAGTATGACAACCGGCAGGAGCCATAGGAGTTGTCTTTATTTATTGTATGACCTGCGTGTCATTGAACAACACCATGTAATTACTTTACTTTATTGCTAACCGGTAGCCATAGTAGTAGAAGTAATAAGTTGGCGAGACAACTTCATGGAGACACGATGATGGAGATCATGGTGTCATGCCGGTGACGACGATGATCATGGAGCCCCGAAGATGGAGATCAAAAGGAGCAATATGATATTGGCCATATCATGTCACTATTTGATTGCATGTGATGTTTATCATGATTATACATCTTATTTGCTTAGAATGACGGTAGTAAATAAGATGATCCCTCATTAAAATTTCAAGAAAGTGTTCCCCCTAACTGTGCACCGTTGCGAAAGTTCGTTGTTTCAAAGCACCACGTGATGATCGGGTGTGATAGATTCTTACGTTCACATACAACGGGTGTAAGCCAGATTTACAGACGCGAAACACTTAGGTTAACTTGACGAGCCTAGCATGTATGCATACATGGCCTCGGAACACAAGAGACCGAAAGGTCGAGCATGAGTCGTATGGAGGATACGATCAACATGAAGATGTTCACCGATGATGACTAGTCCGTCTCACGTGATGATCGAACACGGCCTAGTTGACTCGGATCATGTAATCACTTAGATGACTAGAGGGATGTCTATCGAGTGGGAGTTCATGAGATGAACTTGATTATCCCGAACATAGTCAAAAGCCCTTTGCAAATTATGTCATAGCTCGCGCTTTAGTTCTACTGCTTAGATATGTTCCTAGAGAAAATATAGTTGAAAGTTGACAGATGAGCAATTATGCGGTCGAGAAAGCTTATGTCCTCAATGCACCGCCGGTGTCGGGACCTCGAACGTGGTCTATGGATGTTGCGAACATCCGACACACACGTTTTGATGACTACGTGATAGTTCGGTAATGTTAAAGCGGCTTAGAATTGAGGCATCAAAGACGCGTTTTTGACGTCATGAACATATGAGATGTTCTCGAGGGCTGAAATTGGGATTTCAGGCTCGTGCCCACGCCAAGAGGTATGAGACCTCCGACGAGTTTTTCTAGCCTACAAACTAAGGGAGAAGATCTCAATCGTTGAGCTTGTATTCAGATTGTCCGGTACAACAATCACTTGAATCGAGTGGGAGTTAATCTTCCGGATGAGATAGTGATGTTTCTCCAAAGACATTGCCACCAAGCTACTAGAGCTTCGTGATGAACTATAACATATCGTGATAGATATGATGATCCTTGAAGTGTTCGCGATGTTTGACACCGCGAAAGTAGAAGTCAAGTAGGAGCATCAATTGTTGATGGTTGGTAAAACCACTAGTTTCAAGAAGGGCAAGGGCAACAAGGGATACTTCATGAAACGGCAAAACAGTTGCTGCTCTAGTAAAGAAACCCAAGGTCGAACCCAAACCCGAGACTAAGTGCTTCTGTAATGTGAGGAACGGACACAGAAGCGGAACCACCCTAGATACTTGTTAGATGAGAAGGCTGGCTAGGTCGATAGTAGTATATTGGATATACATTATGTTAATGTGTACTTTACTAGTACTCCTAGTAGCACCAGGGTATTAGATACCGGTTCGGTTGCTAAGTGTTAGTAACTCGAAATAAAAGCTACGGAATAAACGGAGACTAGCTAAAGGTGAGCCGACGATATGTGTTGGAAGTGTTTCCAAGTTTGATGTGATCAAACATCGCATGATCCCTCTACCATCTAGATTAGTATTAAACCAGTATAATTGTCATTTGGTGTTTGCGTTGAGCATAGACATGATTGGATTATGTCTATCGCAATATGGTTATTCATTTAAGGAGAACAATGGTTACTCTATTTATTTGAATAATACCTTCGATGGTCTTGCACCTAAATGAATGGTTTATTGAATCTCGATCGTAGTGATACACATTTTCATGCCAAAGGTATAAGATAGTAATGATAGTACCACTTACTTGTGGCACTGCCATGTAAGTCATATTGGTATAAAACGCATGAAGAAGCTCCATGTTCATGGATCTTTGGACTCACTCGTTTTTGAAAAGTTTGAGACATGCAAACCATGTCTATTGGTGTATACGCATGATGAAACTCCATTCAGATGGATCGTTTGGACTCACTTGATTTTGAATCACTTGAGATATGCAAATCATACCACATGGGCAAGATGACCGAAAAGCCTCGGTTTGATAAGATGGAACAAGATAGCAACTTGTTGAAGTAACACATTTTGATGTGTGCGGTGCAATGAGTGCTTTGAGGCATGCGATGAATATCGTTATGTTCTTACTTCACGGATGATTTAAGTAGATACCGAGTATATTTACTTGATGAAACACAAGTCTGAATTATTGAATGGTTCAAGTAATTTCAGAGTGAAGTTAAAGATCATCGTGACAAGAGGATAAAATGTCTATGATATGATCATAGATATGAGTATCTGAGTTCTGAGCTTTGGCACGCTTATTAAGACATTGTGGAAATTGTTTCACAATTAATACCGCCTGGAACACCATAGTGTGATGGTGTGTCTGAACATCATAGTTGCACCCTATTAGATATGGTGTGTACCATGATGTATCTTATCGAATTACCACTATCGTTCATGGGTTAGGCATTAGAGACAAGCGCACTCACTTTAATAGGGCACCACGTAATTCCGTTGAGACGACACCGTTTGTACTATTGTTTGTAGAAACCTAAGTTGTCGCTTTCTTAAAAGTTTGGGATCGCGACGCTTATGTGAAAAAGGTTTCAGGTTGATAAGCTCGAACCCAAAGCGGATAAAATTCATCTTCATAGGACACCCAAAACAGTTGGGTATACCTCTTAATTCAGATCCGAAAGCAATAGGGATTGTTTCTTGAATTGGGTCCTTTCTCGAGAAAAGGTTTCTCTCGAAAGAATTGAGAGGGAGGATGGTGGAGACTTGATGAGGTTATTGAACTGTCACTTCAACAAGTGTGTAGCAGGCATGTGAAGTTGTTCTGTGGCGCCTACACCAATTGAAGTAGAAGCTTATGATAATGATCATGAAGTTTCGGATCAAGTAACTACCGTACCTCGTGGGGTGACAAGGATGCATACTACTTGAGTGGTACAAGAATCCTGTCTTGAAGGTCATGTTGCTAGACAAAAATGAACCCTACGAGCTATGGAGAAGCGATGGTGGGCCCATATTCCGACAAATGGTTAGAAGCCATGAAATCCGAGATAGGATCCATGTATCGTAACAAAGCATGGACTTTGGTGGACTTGCCCGATAGGCAAGCCATTGAGATAAATGGATCTTTAAGAAGAAGACGGACGTGGACGGTGATGTCACCGTCTATGAAGCTCGACTTGTGGCGAAGAGTTTTTCACAAAGTTCAAGGAGTTGACTACGCTGAGATTTTCTCATCCGTAGCGATGCTTAAGTCCGTCGGAATCATGTTAGCATTAACTGCATTTATGAAATCTGGCAGATGGATGTCAAACGAGTTTCTTTACCAGTCTTCGTAAGGAAAGGTTGTATGTGATACAATCAGAAAGTTTTTGTCGATCCTAAGGATGCTAAAGGTATCTTTGGCTCCAATGATCCTTCTAAGGACTGGAGTAAGCATCTCGGAGTTGGAATGTGCGCTTTGATGAGATGATCAAAGATTTTGGGTTTATACAAAGTTTATGAGAAACTTGTATTTCCAAAGAAGTGAGTGGGAGCACTACGCATTTCTCGATGAGTATATGTTGTTGACATATTGTTGATCAGAAATGATGTAGAATTTCTGGAAAGCATATAGGGTTATTTGAAAAGTGTTTTTCAATAGAAAACCTGGATTAAGTTGCTTGAACATTAAGCATCAAGACCTATGAGGATAGATCAAAAACGCTAAATGGTACTTTCAAATGAGCACATACCTTGACATGATCTTGAAGGTGTTCAAGATGGATCGATCAAAGAAGGAGTTCTTGCACGAGTTGTAAGGTATGAAGTTAAGAGTTAAAGCTCGACCACGGCAGAAAAGAGAGAAAGGACGAAGGTCGTCCCTATGCCTTAGACATAGGCTCTCTAAAGATGCTATCGTGTACCGCACTGATGTGTGCCTTGCTACATATCGGCAAGAGGGTACAAAGGTGATCAAGGAGTGGATCACCGGATAGCGGTCAAAATTATCCTTAGAGGAATAAGGATATGTTTCTCGGTTATGGAGGTGATAAAGAGTTCGACGAAAAGAGTTGCGTCGATGCAAGTTAACACCTATCCGGATAACTCGAGTAGAGATACCGGATATGTATAATGGAGCAATAATTTGGAATAGCTCCAAGTGGAACGTGGTAGCAAAGATCTATGATATGACATAAAGTTTTTTGCGAAATAGATAGGGATCTGAATATTGCAGACCCGTTGACTAAAACCTCTCTCACAAGCAAAACATGATCAAACCTCAGAATTCATTGAGTCTTAATCACATGATGATGTGAACTAGTTTACAAACACTAGTAAACTCTTTGGATGTTGGTCACATGGCGATGTGACCTATCGATGTTAATCACATGACGATGTGAACTAGATTATTGACTCTAGTGCAAGTGGGAGACTGTTGGAAATATGCCCTAGAGGAAATAATAAATTAGTTATTATTATATTTCCTTGTTCATGATAATCGTTTATTATCCATGCTATAATTGTATTGATAGGAAACTCGGATACATGTGTGGGTACATAGACAACACCATGTCCCTAGTAAGCCTCTAGTTGACTAGCTCGTTGATCAATAGATGGTTACGGTTTCCTGACCATGGACATTGGATGTCGTTGATAACGGGATCACATCATTAGGAGAATGATGTGATGGACAAGACCCAATCCTAAGCCTAGCGCAAAGATCGTAGTTCGTATGCTAAAGCTTTTCTAATGTCAAGTATCATTTCCTTAGACCATGAGATTTTGCAACTCCTGGATACCGTAGGAATGCTTTGGGTGTACCAAACGTCACAACGTGAATCGGGTGGCTATAAAGGTGCACTACAGGTATCTCCGAAAGTGTCTGTTGGGTTGGCACGAATCGAGACTGGGATTTGTCACTCCAGTAAACGGAGAGGTATCTCTGGGCCCACTCGGTAGGACATCATCATAATGTGCACAATGTGACCAAGGGGTTGATCACGGGATGATGTGTTACGGAACGAGTAAAGAGACTTGCCGGTAACGAGATTGAACAAGGTATCGGGATACCGACGATCGAATCTCGGGCAAGTACAATACCGCTAGACAAAGGGAATTGTATACGGGATCGATTGAGTCCTTGACATCGTGGTTCATCCGATGAGATCATCGTGGAACATGTGGGAGTCAACATGGGTATCCAGATCCCGCTGTTGGTTATTGGCCGAAGAACGTCTCGGTCATGTCTGCATGGTTCCCGAACCCGTAGGGTCTACACACTTAAGGTTTGATGACGCTAGGGTTATAAAGGAAGTTTGTATGTGGTTACGGAATGTTGTTCGGAGTCCCGGATGAGATCCTGGACGTCACGAGGAGTTCCGGAATGGTCCGGAGGTAAAGATTTATATAAGGGAAGTCCTGTTTTGGTCACCGGAAAAGTATCGGGTTTTATCGGTAACGCATGGGACCACCGGGAGGGTCCCGGGGGTCCACCAAGTGGGGCCACCATCCCCGGAGGGCAGCATGGGCCAAGTATGGGAGGGGACCAGCTCCAGGTGAGCTGGTGCACCCCCCCACAAGGGCCCAAGGCGCCTATGGTTTGGGGAGGGGGCGCCCCACCTTGCTTGGAGGGCAAGTTTCCCCCTCTCCCCCCTTGGCCGCCCCCCTAGATGGGATCTAGGGCTGGCCGCACCCCTTGGGGTGGAAACCTGGGTGGGGCGCAGCCCCTCTCCCCTATATAGTGGAGTCATAGGAGCAGCCCAACACACAAGTTTCTTCTCCTGTTGGCGCAGCCCTACCTCTCTTTCTCCTCATATCTCGCAGTGCTTGGCGAAGCCCTGCATGATTGCCACGCTCCTCCACCACCACCACGCTGTTGTGCTTTCTTTGGATGGAGTCTTCCTCAACCTCTCCCTCTCTCCTTGCTGGATCAAGGCATGGGAGACGCCACCGGCTGTACGTGTGTTGAACGCGGAGGTGCCGTCCGTTCGGCACTAGGATCTCCGGTGATTTGGATCACGACGAGTACGACTCCTTCAACCCCGTTCTCTTGAACGCTTCCGCTTAGCGATCCACAAGGGTATGTAGATGCACTCTCCTTCCCCTCGTTTCTGGTTTCTCCTTAGATAGATCTTGGTGACTCGTAGGAAAATTTTGAATTTCTGCTACGTTCCCCAACAAGACCCTTGCCGGGGCAGCTCGCCCCACACCAACAGAGGGAGCCCCCCTTGAGCCCACGGTCTCGAACATCACGTTGGGCCAGGGCTCGGGAGGCACCTCCATGGTGGCATGCAGATCTTTGTGAAGACAATGAACACTCAAGATCAGATGAGGATTAGAAGACGACGATCCTCGGCAGGATCCTTGCCGAGGAAGGCCACCAGACCCCCGGCAAGGTCCTTGACGGGGACGACAGCGCGCCACGGCAAGACCCTTGCCGGGCACCCGGCAAGGCCCTCACCGAGGACGCCAGCAGGGCCACTACCAGGCCCTTACCAACCAAGTCTCCATCACCGTTCACATGCAGCTGCCAGCCCAACCAGCTGGGCGGGCACCTGCGTGGCAACATGCAGATCCTAGGCCAACTCGTCAAGCGCCTACGTGGCGGCATGCAGATCTTCGTGGAGGCTCCACCACCGCGCCACCTCAGCTGCCTGCCTGCCTACGTGGCGCCGCATGCGTCGCTAGCCAGGGCGTGTGTCGAAACAAGGAGGAGCAGCGACGGACGGGCCGGGCCTCGCATTAAATGCGTCTTGTCCTGTAATACGAACGATAAGCTCGTAGCACTGTGTGCCTTTCCACCTCCTGTGTGCCACTGTGGCAGCCCCTATCGACTATAAAAGGAGGCCCATGGCATACTGGAGAAGGATTCGGCTCTTTCAAACCACACACTCACCACAGCTAGTTCGAGAGCTCAAGAACTCTCTGAAATACACCCACCAAAGCTGGACTAGGGTTTTACGCATCCTCGCGGCCCGAACCTGGGTAAACGATCCTCGTGCTGGTTACTAATCCTGCTCTTCTCGCAACCCCGCGCCCCGGCAACCGTAGTACCGATTCTTGTGATCCCATAGGTGTCGTTTCCCCGACATCTTTGGCGCGCCAGGTAGGGGGCACAATTGTGAGAATCTGGTCTAGTGGCTAGCCTAGCAGTTCTTTGTCGTCATAGCTCCCAAGAGACGGCCAGGAGAAAAGAGCGCTGCCTGCAAACACGAAGGACGCCAGTGCAGCGACAGAAAAGCTAAGTCATTCAGAGTTTTGAGTTATTTCCTTTTATATATAAGGTTATCGTCCTCAGAGATCTTGCCTATGTATGAGAAACCTGCACAAAGGGGCCCTCCCACAATTGGCAACGCCCTTGTTCTGTTTCGAGTCCGCTCAACAGCTCAAAGCGGCCGTCGAGAGTGGCGGGTAGCCTTCAGATTTTGGCAACGCTCCGACCACTCGAGTCAAACTCGACAGTTCGGGCGGCCGCTTAAGGGTAAGGTGGTTCGCCCGGCAGCAAGCACACCCGACATGCCACTGGGGACCTATCCCCAAGATGCCGCCCTGGGTTTACGCGCCGGCAAACCTACCCATTTAACGTAGGGTGGACATACAAAGGAAAATCGAACAAGAAAATAACATGCATGATACTAAAAGTGTTGCAGAGTTATATTACATTGATTTGTTGCTGCGGTTCTAACTAAATATAGCGATTGTCTTGGTTGTGAACCTGCAGCGGCGATAAGAAACGGGGTGCCTAATCCTGGCGCTGGCCCTCTACCCTCTGAATTCCGCCAACGCGGCTGATGATGGGCTTGATGCGCTCCCTGAGCGGTGCGAGGTCAGTATCCTCCGGCAAGCTCTTCAGCGCGGCGTCAAAGTCAAGGTCGGGGTACCAGTAGGCCACCTTGGTGAGAACCTTGGTCATGGCGCCCTGGCAAAGCCTCCGGGCCTCGTCGGCCAGCGAGGCCGCCCGGTTGGCGTGAAGCCGCTCCAAAGCGCCGACGACCTTCTCAAAGGACAGGGTCAGGCTGCAGTTGGCACTCACGCTCCGCTCCAGGGCATACCTCACGTCCGGCATCACCATGGTGGCCAACTGCGTGGCGGCCTAGTTGGCAACGGTGGCAAGGCGATCGAGCCAGCGGTTCTCGCCCTCCACGTGATCCATGAAGTTGAGGGCCTCGTTCTTCCGCAACTGCTTCTCGGCCTCCAACTCCTTGGCCAAGGTCCCCTCTCGGGTTTTGGCCTCCGAGAGCATCCCCTCGAGGCCCTCCAGCTTCAGCGTGAGGTCCTTGATGGACTTGTTGGCCTCGGAGAGCTCCCCGGCCCTGCTGATGGCCGCGCCCTGCACCTCCGTCAGGGCGCTGTTGAGCGTGTCCGTCTCCAGGACAACTTGGGGCCTGCTCCTTGGCTCGTCCCGCTCGCCTCCGGCTCCTTCACCTTGTCGGCGTGAACACTGGTGCAGGCATTGAGTGCCTCATTGTGCCTCTGCTCCAGCTCAGCAGTCCACCGCAAGACAAGCTTCTCCACCTCTTCGTCCTTGCCCAAGCGTGGCGGCAAGCTTCTCCTTCTTGGCCTGGCGAGGTCCTCCTCTGGGAGTTCGGTGCGGCCTCATGCTTTGGGTCAGGCGGCCTCGGCGGCAGCACCCAAGTTCTTCGCCGTCTCTTGGGCTTTCTGGATGTCGGCTAGCTTCATGGTGAGCTCCACATCGCGCTTGGCCAGCTCGCCCTGGGCGGCCTTCAGTTCCTTGTGAGCCTCGCGGAACCGGTCCTGCGTGTCGGCAACGCGCTTCTGGAGGTCCGCCTCCGCCTTCTCCACCACCGCCATCCTGGACTTAGCCTTGTCCAGGCGGGCGCGGTGGAGCGCCTGGAGCTTCCGGAAGCTGGAGCCCATGGCATGGAGGAGCCTCTCTTCCTGCAAGCCGTCGCCACCGATGCTCGGCTCGTCGACGACCTCAAGCCCGGCGGCAGCAAGCACTTCGTCGTCGAACACTTCTCCCTCGATGGGTGTCCTGGTGCTCGACGCGCCATGCAGGTGGACGAACAAGTCGTCACTCACCCTCAGGTACTTGCCGGAGCCGGAAGCAGCAGAGGAGGAAGGCTGGTCATCAGCCACCTCCTCCTCCTCCTCGGCAGCGGCCCTGCCGGCCTCCCCGGCAGGCCCCTTGCCGGTCTCCTCAGCGGTGGCCTTGCCGGCCTCCCCGGCAGGCCCCTTGGCTGCATCCTCAGCAGCGCCCTCGGCGGCGATCTTCTCAGCATCCGCCTTGGCAGCCTTGGTGACATCCTCGATGACGGCGTCCACGTCCTCCGGGTTCACCGAGGAGGGATCTGGACACCGATGAGGGGAGTGAGGCAAGGCCAAGACCAAGGTTCGGCAAGAAAGGAAAAGGAACAGGGACGAAAGGCGAGCGACTTACCAGCACCAGTGCCAGGCCGGGAAAAAGAAGTCCCCTCCCCGTCAACATTTGGCGTCGAGGCAAAGCCGCCGGCGCCCAAGTTCTCCTCCTCCTCCATGTGCGTGGGCTCGGTTCTTGGCGCCCTTGCCGGGGACGCCCCTCGGGGCGGCGTGGTCGATGGGGGCGGCGTGTTGGGAGTAGCCCTCTGCGGCTCCTCCTGCTGCTCTCCTCCTGCGTACCTGGCAAGGTCAGCACCAAAGTGTCGTGCCCCTGACACATGTCGACGAGGGGAGAGTGATGAACTTACGCTGGGGGCTATGCTTGGGGGCTCTTATGCAGGCTGCTCAACGCCACCAGTGGCGCCCTCGAAGTACCAGCCGAGGGCTGGCCACCCGCCGAGACCTTGGCCCTCTTCACTCTCTGGGCCAGCGTCTCCACTTCCCTGCAAAGACGAAGACAAGTCAAGACAAGCAACACAGATTAAGGAGGCAGAGATGACAGGAAGAAGCCAAAACTTACTCGTCGTCCACCTCCTCCTCTGATGTTTTCCTCTTCCTCCTCGGACTGAGGGATCCATAGTCGAAAGTGACCCCCGCGTCGGCGTCTGCCGGAGGAGGGGAGGAGGGCGAAGTCTGCGGGCGCGTGGACAGAGAAGAAGCATATGCCTTCTTCCTCGCTGTCGCAGCCTTCACCACCTTCTTCGCCGCTGCAGCCCTCGTCTGACGTGCGGACTCCTCCGGGGACTTTGGCCGTCGCGCGGCCCTGGCGGGCCACACCGGATCGCCAGAAATGGCTCACCGCAGGACTTGCCCTCTCCCCGTGGCGGCCGGAGGGTCAACAGCCCCGGCCTCCTCCTCCGATGACTCGTCGGCCGCTTCCTCAACCAGAGGAGCCTCGGTGCCGGTGCTGTTGCCCCCCCCCCAAGCGGCCGCCACCCATCGGGCAAGCTCCTCCTCCTCCGCGACCGTCACAACCTTGTCCTCCACACCACCGGCGCTGCTGGCCTCCTCGGCAAGCTGCGCAACCCTCGCCCTAGCGGCAATGTAGTCCAGTTACACCTGGGTGGTGTCCTAGATGAGCAGCCGCTCGGCATCGGCGTTGATGTACCCCTCATGCAGAGTGTCAAAGAACTGCTGCACTTCGACGTCCTCCGGCTCCTTCCAGCTCGGGTCAGGGCCTTGCGTGTTGCAGTCTGGCATCATGGTGATGATCTCGGTCCGGCGCGAATTGTTGCACAGCGGGACCACTCTCGCCGGCGGCTTGAACAAAGGCCCCTTGAAGACCTTGCCGGCCTTCGCGGCGGCCCTCGCGACCTTGCCGGTCCGCTTGACCTCGCCATCACGGCCCACATCGAGCTGGAAGAGCCGCTGGCAGAAATGGGCATGCCCCATCACCGTGAAGTTGTGGTCGAGGCCGGGGAGAAGCCGCATGATGTCGGCGGGTTCGTGAAGAGCCAGGCTGGCCTCCCCTTGTTATGCAGTGGGTGATACGGCGGCGGATGAAGTCCTCCCCGATCATCGCAAGGGTGAGCCTGGCCTCGGTGAGCCGAAGGATCCTGGTGGTGGCGACCGTGAGCTTCTCGTCGTCGGCGTCGACGTCACTCCAATCGCCTCTGTGGACCGGCGGCGCCCGGCGAACTTCATAGAACGTCGGCGGGTCCTTCTCCTCGATCCAGCACCACCGGCCCCGCCATTCTTCCCACCTCTCCTTCATGGCGCCATCTAGGTACGCTCCCTTGGATCTTGGGATCCAGGCGATGCAACCCTAAATGGCGCCTCCCGTATGGATCAGAGGGAAGAAGTAATGGCGGAAGAGCGCCGTGTTGGGGTGCACCCCGGCGAAGCCTTCACAGAGGTGTGCGAAAAGGGCCATACACGCCACCGCATTCGGGGTAAAATCCAAGAGGTGGAAGCCAAAGGTGTGCATGATGTCGATGAAGAAATCGAAGAAGGGAGGACAAAGCCCGCAGGAAAAATAATCGACAAAGAAGGGGTACCGATTTGGGGTAGCCTCGGCGCAGTTGGCGGGGATGACACGCGTGGCTGGATGCCCCGACTCCCCCCCCCCCCCCCCGCCGTCTTCACCCCCCACAGAGGCTTGAAGGATTCCCGAAGCTCGAGCACGCCAACTGTCGAGGGGAAGAAGGTGGACTACGTCCGCTGCACCACCAGCGCACTCTCCGGCGGCTCCGCCGCTCCGGCTTCCTTGGCCACACCCTTGCCCTTGACGGATTTCGGCGCCATGGCGGCTGGGGGAGAAGGGCAAAGCAGAGGGCGGCGGGAACGCAACGGCGGCAAGCAAGGGCGAGACTTAGGGAAGAGGACGAAGACGAGCGGAGGCTTTCGAGATTGGGATTACGCGAAGGGTAAAAGGAACAGTGCACCCATGATTTCCCCTTTTTATGGGGAAGGTGCGGGTCGCGCTGCCCATTTACTATGATGTGACGCATGCGTGCAGCAACCGCCCCACGCATGCCGCCCACGTCACGCGCACCCCTCAAAGCCATGCCGCGCCGCGCGCGGGTCGTGGGAAGCGCAACGCGTGAAAAGTTTTACCGCGGTAAAAACCGCCCCGCCTGCCCGCGCACCGTTTTGGGCCTGGCCCAACAACGTGTTGCGCTTATGTGTGGCCCAGGCCCGGGGGCTCCTATCGGTGTACAAAAGGAGGGGAACACTTTTGTACCCCTTTACGTGTGCACGGGCAGTCGGAGCCGCACCCACGGTCACACCAAGCAGAACAGGGGAGGTGAGCCAAGGTAAGACCGAAGCCCAAGATAACCAGAGCAACGCCAAGGCCAAGACCACAAAGAGCAGAGGGACGAAGCAGGTTCCCCCGGCAAGAAGACCCTTGTCAGGGGCAGCTCAAAGAGCCGGCAAGACCATTGCCGGGCAGCTCGCCCACACCTGTGAGCGAGCCACCCTTGAGCCCACGGTCTCCAACATCACGTTGGGCTGGGGCTCGGGAGGCACCTCCATGGTGGCATGCCGATCTTTGTGAAGACAAGGAACACTCAAGATCGATGAGGATTAGAAGGCGGCGATCCTCGGCGGGATCCTTGCCGAGGAAGGTCACTGCACCCTGGCAAGGTCCTTGCGGGGGCGACACAGCGTCTGCAGCAAGACCCTTGCCGGGCCACCCGGCAAGGCCCTCACCGAGGACGCCAAGAGGGCCACTACCAGGCCCACACCTACCAAGTCTCCACCACTGCTCACATGTAGCTGCCAAAGCCCAAGCAATTTGGGCGGGCACCTGCGTGGCAACATGCAGCTCCCAGGCCAACTCATCAAGCGCCTGCGTGGTGGCATGCAGATCTTTGTGGAGGCTCCACCACCGCGCCACCTCAGCTGCCTGCCTGCCTACGTGGCGCCGCATGCGCCGCTAGCTAGGGCGCGTTCGAAACAAGGAGGAGCGGCGACGGACGGGACGGGCCTCGCCCCCGTCCCCAATAAAGCAAGGGGACACCTAAGCTACGCATTAAATGCATCTTGTCCTGTAATACGAGCGATAAGCTCATAGCACTGTGCGCCATTCCACCTCCTGTGTGCCACTGTGGTAGCCCCTTTCGACTATAAAAGGAGGCCCATGGCATACTGGAGCAGGATTCGGCTCTTTCGAACCACACACTCACCACAGCTAGTTCGAGAGCTCAAGAACTCTCTGAAATACACCCACCAAAGCATGACTAGGGTTTTACGCATCCTCACGGCCCGAACCTGGGTAAACGATCCTCGTGCTGGTTACTAATCCTGCTCTTCTCGCAACCCCGCGCCCGGCAACCGTAGTAGGGATTCTTGTGATCCCATAGGTGTCGTTCCACACCGACACCTTCAAATGGACCCAATTTTTTCATACATTTATACACTCATGGCTATCAAGCATGTCAATTTTCAGGGCATTTCCAACCTTCGAGAATTTTTCTACGATTTTCCCTGCTCTGAAACCGAAACGCACTACCCGGACGTGACGCGACATGAGTTTGTGCTCGGAACATGATGAAATTTTGCGTCGGGTCCTACGGTGACTGGCAAACGGTCAAAATTAATATAGGTACTAATGATGTGATTTGAATGAGGTGTGGCAAATATTAAAAAAAATATGGGTATTAATGATGTAATTTGAGCGAGGTGAGACAAAATTGCGTAGAGTGGCAAACTGTCAAAAATAAGATAGATACTAATGATATGATTTGAGTTTACAATGTCCTAGCAGCACTGCCGCAGCTGCCCAGGTAGTGTAACACTACCCGGGCAGTTACGACAGAGCTGCCCGTACAGTGTAAAGTCAAATCAAATCATTACTAACTATCTTATCTGCCAAGGTGCATGAATGCGGATATTTAAGCCGGGCAGGGCGTCCTTCGGCGGGCGAGGTGGGACTAAACAAGTGCTCCTCCACCGTACCGCCCCCATCGCCCCTGCGCCCTCGCCCGCTTGCACGCGCGCCTTCCAGGCGGCCCACTCAGCCCACCGAATTCGGCCTACCTCGATGGTCCGCGCAGCGCCGCGGGAGGCGAGGTCTAACTTTAGTCCCACCTCGCCTGCCGGAGCGCCCCCGCACCGTCTTAAATAGCACGCCCCGCCCTACCCCGCCGTACTCCAAAAAAACACTACCTCGCCTACTCTCTCTTCGCCGTCTGGTTGGGCCCGTGGGCCTTTGCAGGGCTGAAAAGCGGTCCCTTTCACCGTCGGCTTGATCGGGATCGGCTTACTACGCCTCGCTCGGCTCCGGGCCGGTGGTCTTTTTTATTTTTTTTCATTTTTTGCTAATATTATTTAATTTTTTTTCATTGTTTCGTTTTTTATTTACTTTTCTAATTTTCAAAGTTTATTACATATGTAATCTATCTTTTCTGTTTTAAATTTTTTTGCATTGCAAGTTTAATTTTTTTGTGTTTCATTCTTTTAAGAATTTTAAATAAAGGTTTTGATAACCCACAAGTATAGGGGATCGCAAAAGTTTTCAAGGGTAGAGTATTCAACCCAAATTTATTGATTCGACACAAGGGGAGCCAAATAATATTCTCAAGTATTAGCAGCTGAGTTGTCAATTCAACCACACCTGGAAAACTTAATATCTGTAGAAAAGTATTTAGTAGCAAAGTAGTATGGAAGTAACGGTAACAGTGGAAAAAGCAACAGTAGCAGTGTTGTAGTAATTGTAACAGTGGCAACGGAAAAGTAACTATGCAAAGATCAATATGTGAAAAGCTCGTAGGCATTGGATCAGTGATGGATAGTTATGTCGGATGTGATTCCTCATGCAACAGTTATAACATAGGGTGACACAGAACCAGCTCCAGTTCATCAATGTAATGTAGGCATGTATTCCGAATATAGTCATACGTGCTTATGGAAAAGAACTTGCATGACATCTTTTGTCCTACCCTCCCGTGGCAGCGGGGTCCTATTGGAAACTAAGGGGATATTAAGGCCTCCTTTTAATAGATTACTGGACCAAAGCATTAACACTTAGTGAATACATGAACTCCTCAAACTACGGTCATCACTGAGAGTGGTCTCGATTATTGTCACTTCGGGGTTACCGGATCATAACACATAGTAGGTGACTATTGACTTGCAGAATAGGATCAAGAACTCACATATATTCATGAAAACATAATAGGTTCACATCTAAAATCATGGCACTCAGGCCCTAGTGACAAGCATTAAGCATAGCAAAGTCATAGCAACATCAATCTCAGAACATAATGGATACTAGGGATCAAACCCTAACAAAACTAACTCGATTACATGGTAAATCTCATCCAACCCATCACCGTCCAGCAAGCCTACGATGGAATTACTCACGCACGGCGGTGATCATCATGAAATTGGCGATGGAGGATGGTTGATGATGACGACGACAACGGATTCCCCTCTCCGGAGCCCCGAACGGACTCCAGATCAGCCCTCCCGAGAGAGATTAGGGCTTGGCGGCGGCTTCATATCGTAAAACGCGATGAATCCTTCTCTCTGATTTTTTTTCTCCCCGAACGTGAATATATAGAGTTGGAGTTGAGGTTGTTGGAGCCTCAGGGGGCCCACGAGGCAGGGGCGCCCCAGGGGGGGTGGGAGCGCCCTCCACCCTCGTGGACAGGGTGTGGGCCCCCTGGTGTTGATTCTTTCGGCAGTATTTTTTATATATTCCAAAAATATTCTCCGTGAAGTTTCAGGTCATTCCGAGAGCTTTTATTTCTACACAAAAATAACACCACGGCGATTCTGCTGAAAACAGGGTCAGTCCGGGTTAGTTCCATTCAAATCATGCAAGTTAGGGTCCAAAACAAGGGCAAAAGTGTTGGGAAAAGTAGATACGTTGGAGACGTATCAACTCCCCCAAGCTTAAACCTTTGCTTATCCTCAAGCAATTCAGTTGACAAACTGAAAGTGATAAAGAAAAAAAATTACAAACTCTGTTTGCTCTTGCTGTTGTAAATATGTAAAGCTAGCATTCAAGTTTTTAGCAAAGATTATGAACTAACCATATTCACAATAACACTTAGGTCTCATGTTTACTCATATCAATGGCATAATCAACTAGCGAGCAATAATAATAAATCCCGGATGACAACACTTTCTCAAAACAATCATAATATGATATAACAAGATGGTATCTTGCTAGCCCTTTCTGAGACCGCAAAACATAAGTGTAGAGCACCTCTGAAGATCAAGGACTCACTAAACATTGTAATTCATGGTAAAAGAGATCCAGTCACAGTCATACTCAATGTAAACTAATAGTAATGCATGCAAATGACAGAAGTGCTCTCCAACTGGTGCTTTTTAATAAGAGGATGATGACTCAACATAAAAGTAAATAGATAGGCCCTTCACAGAGGGAAGCAGGGATTTGTAGAGGTGCTAGAGCTCGAGTTTTGAATTAGAGATGAATAATATTTTGGGTGGCATACTTTCATTGTCAACATAACAACCGAGAGATCTCGATATCTTCCATGCTACACACATTATAGGCGGTTCCCAAACAGAATAGTAAAGTTTATACTCACCCACCACCAACAAGCATCAATCCATGGCTTGCCCGACACAACGGGTGCCTCCAACTAACAACAGTCCTGGGGGAGTTTTGTTTGCAATTATTTTGATTTAAAGCATGGGACTGGGCATCCCAGTGACCGGCCATTTTCTCATGAGTGAGGAGCAGAGTCCACTCCTCGTGAGAATAACCCACCTAGCATGGAAGATATAGACAACCCTAGTTAATACATGAGCTATTCGAGCATACAAAATAGAATTTCATTTGAAGGTTTAGAGTTTCGCACATACAAATTTACTTGGAACGACAGGTAGATACCGCATATAGGAAGGTATGGTGGACTCATATGGAATAACTTGGGGTTTATGGAAGTGGATGCACAAGCAGTATTCCCGCTTAGTACAAGTGAAGGCTAGAAAAGACTGGGAAGCGACCAACTAGAGAGCGACAGCAGTCACGAACATGCATTAAAATTAATCAACACTGAGTGCAAGGATGTGTAGGATATAATTCACCATGAACATAAATATCGTGGAGGCTATGTTGATTTTGTTTCAACTACATGCGTGAACATGTGCGAAGTCAAGCCACTCGAATCGTTCAAAGGAGGATACCACCCTATCATACCACATCACAACCATTTTAATAGCATGTTGGCACGCAAGGTAAACCGTTATAAATTCCTAGCTAATTAAGCATGGCATGAGTAACTATAATCTCTAATTGTCATTGCAAATATGTTTCATTCATAATAGGCTGAATAAGGAATGATGAACTAATCATATTTACAAAAACAAGATAGGTCGAGTTCATACCAGCTTCTCTTATCTCAACCAGTCCATCATATATCGTCATTATTTGCTTTCACTTCCACAACCGAACAGTGTGGATAATAATAGTAGTGCACGTGCATTGGACTAAGCTGGAATATGCAAGCATTCAATACAAGGGAGAAGACAAAGTAATATGGGCTCTTGGTTAAATCAACAATAATGCATATAAGAGCCACTTCAACATTTTCATCATGGTCTTCTCCTCTCGACCCCCAAAGAAAAGAAAAGAAATAAAACTATTTACACATGAAAGCTCCCAACAAGCAAAAGAAGAATGAGAAATCTTTTTGGGTTTTCTTTTAATTACTACTACAGGCATGGAAAGTAAACTAGCTAAAAGCTACAACTAATTCTTTTGGTTTTTCTTAAGGTTTTTCAAACACACAAGAAGGAGCTTAGAAAAGAAAATAAACTAGCATGGATAGTACAATGAAAAAGTATGAGCACCGACAACTAGCATGAGTGTGTGAACATGAATGTAATGTCGGTGAGAAATACGTACTCCCCCAAGCTTAGGCTTTTGGCCTAAGTTGGTCTATGCCCATGGATCAAAGTGACCCTCTCCAGTGTACTAAGGAGGATCCTCGGGGTGCCACTGGTTAGCGAGCTCTTGCGGATCCCACTGATAAATAGACTCCTGATATGGAACAGGAGATGGCTCAACTCAGCTCGCTCACTGGGGATCGTGTTTGCTCCCAATATGCATAGATGTCATCGGGCAGGATGATGTATGTGCCTGGATAAATGTTAAACAAAGAAGGTGCAGGCTGTGTAATAATCTGACAAGTCTTTTCACTGAATACCAGGTTATAAATGAGTCTCTTCTCCTTATCATCACAAATAAAATCATGTGCTACCATACTTTTATGGTCTAAGAAAATAGGGGGCAACACCTTTTGTTCTTTCTCTTAGTGTCTAATAGGTATATCAAAATATTTAGCAAGGCGCGAAGCAAAGATACCTCCAAAAATGGGGCCCTTTGTACGGTTTAGACTCAACCGTTTAGCAACCATAGCGCCTAAACTGAAAGTTCTATCATGGAGTAAAGCATGGCACAAAATGGCGAGGTCGGGAGCACTGAGGCCCCCACTGTTCCCGCGACCAATTAAACATCTACTAGCAAATATTGCATAGTAACGTAGAACAGGAAAATTTATACTAGTCCTGAACCGCCGTCAGGTAACCCGACATGTCCTCCGGGTCGCCGGCCTCCGCCGCCAGCCGCCTGTACTCCGCCACCAAGGCCGGCTCAGTTCTTGCCCGGCTCGGCGGGCGCGGCTAGACCAGCGCCATTCATGCCAGCCAGTGGCGATCGCCGGGGCGAGGCGGACAACGCCATTGTCGCTTTACTGGACCGCCCGGCGCGTGTGTCAAGTAAAGGCGGGCACGGGTGGAGCGCGTCTCGCCGCGGCGGAATAGCTCATAGCCGTAGCTCGGCGGGGCGGGCACGACGTCGGCGGCCGCCTGCGCGCGGTATGACGCAATGACCTCCTCGAAGGTGCACCCGCCCCAGAGCTGGTGCCGCTGCGCGCGGTTGTGCTTCACGGGCGGGCCGGGCCGACGTAGGCGTGGAGGTGACGCTCGTGGTCGTCAGCGAGCCGGTCCGCCCACCCGGGGTTGTTGGGGGCGTAACACGGGTCCTCCAGCTCCTCCGGCGACAGCCGCGCCCGATAGAGGCCGACGGGCGTGGGCGAAGAGGTGGGTGCCGACCTCGGGCACCTACGCCACCTGCACGCTGTCGACGCTCAGGCGCCACTCGCCGGCAGGCACACGTCGGGCACGGCGGGGATGATGAAGTGGGCGAGCTCCTCCGCCTCCTCGAGCGTCAGGTTCGGGCGCGCCATCGCCGGCGAGAGAGAGGAAGCGTGAAGAGCGACGCCGCTGTAGGGAGAAGCAGAGGGGAGGCGAGAGCGGTGTCGAGCGGCGGCAAAGTAGGGCGGCTTTTATAGGGCGTCTGGAGGGCGGGGGTGGGTGCCGGCGATTAATGGCGAACAGCCGGCGAAGCAGCGTCTTGTGGCTTCGGCGATGGCATGAGAATCGGCCGGCGATTAATGCGAGCGAGCGGTGTCTTGGCGGCGGCGGCGGTGGCGTCTTGTGACGGCGGTCGGCGGTGGCGTGTGGAATCGGCGCCGCCACGTGACCGGCGCTGATGTGTCTCCAACGTATCTATAATTTTTATTGTTCCATGCTATTATATATTCTGTTTTGGATGTTTAATGGGCTTTATTATACACTTTTATATTATTTTTGGGACTAACCTATTAACCGGAGGCCCAGCCCGAATTGCTGTTTTTTGCCTATTTCAGTGTTTTGAAGGAAAAGGATATCAAACAGAGTCCAAACGGAATGAAACCTTCGGGAACGTGATTTTTGGAACAAACGTGATCCAGAGGAATTAGAGTGGACGTCAAGCAATCAACGAGGAAGCCACGAGGCAGGGGCGCGCCTACCCCCCTGGGCGCGCCCTCCACCCTTGTGGGCCCCTCGTAGCTCTCCTGACCGACCTCTTTCGCCTATATATACTCATATACCTGGAAACATCATATACGGAGCCAAAACCCTATTTCCACCGCCGCAACCTTCCGTACCCGTGAGATCCCATCTTGGAGCCTTTTCCGGCGCTCCGCCAGAGGGGGCCTTGGTCACGGAGGGCTTCTACATCAACACCATAGCCTCTCCGATGATGTGTGAGTAGTTTACCTCAGACCTTCGGGTCCATAGTTATTAGCTAGATGGCTTCTCACTACTGGAATCTGGCACTTTGCCATCTGCCATGGCAGATGGCAAAGGCATGTTCGGCGGATGGCAAAGGCTTTGCCATCAGCCAGCAGATGGCAAATAGGTCGTCCGAAACCCTGCCGGTAAAGGCTTCTTTGCCATCTGGCCGGTGATGGCAAAGAGCATAATAACTTGCCATCTGGCGGTCGATGGCAAAGAGCACTGTTTTGCCATCCGCTAGCAGATGGCAAAACCTCTTAACGGGTTAGCTCCGTCGAGAGGTTAACGGCATACTTTGCCATCGGCCCCGGATGGCAAGGCTGCGACTCTTTGCCATCGACCCCGGATGGCAAAGGCTGCGACTCTTTGCCATCGACCGGCGGATGGCAAGGTTGCACTCTTTGCCATCTGCCACCGATGGCAAAGCTCTTTGCCATCTGCCGCCAGATGGCAAAGTGACTATATTGCCCCATTTAATTTTGTTTTTCTTATATCAATTCATTTTCACGAAATCAAACACAAATATATTTATATGACCAATATAGCATATTCAACACATATTACCAATAGTCATGAACACATATGTATCCAACACATGTTACCAATAGTAGCAAGTTTCATCCGTACAAATACATAGTTTCATCAATATTACACAGTTTCATCCATAGGTAGCAAGTTTCACAAGGTCAAAACAAAAACTAAATACAAGCACTCCATCAACCCAAGCTTCCATGATCTTAAGCAAATCGGTAAAATGGGAAAGAAGAAAGTTAGAAGAAGAAGATTATTATGATGCAACTAAAATGTGAAGATTATTATGATGCAACTTATATCTGTAAAATAGGTCATTTTGGAGCTAAGTATGGTTATTATGTCATTTTTGAGCATACTATAACGACACACTACCGGGCATCTTATGCCCAGTCTTATTCCTGCCAATCTATAGTCATATTTCTCCTTGCTTATATGTACTAAGGCCCTCTCTCTTCTGTATGAGTGACCCTATACCTTATTCACAGTAATATATATAGGTGAAGCACACCTTTGCTGCAAACAAAGATTATGCAAGCACACGAAGTCATTTTGAAGCTAGCTAAGCATATTAAGTCATTTTGAAGGAAACAATGCTAAGTATAGGTCATTTTAGAGCTATCCTAGGTTAAATAGGTCATTTTGGAGCTAATTAAGCTTATTATGTAATTTTGAACTAGCTAAGCATATTAAGTCATTTTGGAGGAAAAATGCTAAGTATAGTTCATTTTAGAGCTAGCCTAGGTTGAATAGGTCATTTTGAAGCTAAGTAAAGGTTATTATGTCATTTTGGAGCTACCTACGCATATGAAGTCATTTAGGACCTAAAATATGTCATTTCTTAAGCATACTATATCATTTTAGAGCTAGCTAAGCATATTAAGTCTTTTGAAGAAAAGATGCTAAGTATAGGTCATTTTAGAGCTATCCTAGGTTAAATAGGTCATTTTGAAGCTAGCTAAGCATATTAAGTCATTTTGAAGGAAACAATGCTAAGTATAGGTCATTTTAGAGCTATCCTAGGTTAAATAGGTCATTTTGGAGCTAATTAAGCTTATTATGTAATTTTGAACTAGCTAAGCATATTAAGTCATTTTGGAGGAAAAAATGCTAAGTATAGTTCATTTTAGAGCTAGCCTAGGTTGAATAGGTCATTTTGAAGCTAAGTAAGGTTATTATGTCATTTTGGAGCTACCTACGCATATGAAGTCATTTAGGACCTAAAATATGTCATTTCTTAAGCATACTATATCATTTTAGAGCTAGCTAAGCATATTAAGTCTTTTTGAAGAAAAGATGCTAAGTATAGGTCATTTAGAGCTATCCTAGGTTAAATAGGTCATTTTGAAGCTAGCTAAGCATATTAAGTTATTTTGAAGGAAACAATGCTAAGTATAGGTCATTTTAGAGCTATCCTAGGTTAAATAGGTCATTTTGAAGCTAGCTAAGCATATTAAGTCATTTTGAAGGAAACAATGCTAAGTATAGGTCATTTTAGAGCTATCCTAGGTTAAATAGGTCATTTTGGAGCTAATTAAGGTTATTATGTAATTTTTGAACTAGCTAAGCATATTAAGTCATTTTGGAGGAAAAAATGCTAAGTATAGTTCATTTTAGAGCTAGCCTAGGTTGAATAGGTCATTTTGAAGCTAAGTAAGGTTATTATGTCATTTTGGAGCTACCTACGCATATGAAGTCATTTAGGACCTAAAATATGTCATTTCTTAAGCATACTATATCATTTTAGAGCTAGCTAAGCATATTAAGTCTTTTTTGAAGAAAAGATGCTAAGTATAGGTCATTTTAGAGCTATCCTAGGTTAAATAGGTCATTTTTATGCTAGCTAAGCATATCAAGTTATTTTGAAGGAAACAATGCTAAGTATAGGTCATTTTAGAGCTATCCTAGGTTAAATAGGTCATTTTGGAGCTAATTAAGCTTATTATGTAATTTTGAACTAGCTAAGCATATTAAGTCATTTTGGAGGAAAAATGCTAAGTATAGTTCATTTTAGAGCTAGCCTAGGTTGAATAGGTCATTTTGAAGCTAAGTAAGGTTATTATGTCATTTTGGAGCTACCTACATATGAAGTCATTTAGGACCTAAAATATGTCATTTCTTAAGCATACTATATCATTTTAGAGCTAGCTAAGCATATTAAGTCTTTTTGAGGAAAAGATGCTAAGTATAGGTCATTTTAGAGCTATCCTAGGTTAAATAGGTCATTTTATGCTAGCTAAGCATATGAAGTTATTTTGAAGGAAACAATGCTAAGTATAGGTCATTTTAGAGCTATCCTAGGTTAAATAGGTCATTTTTGAGCTAATTAAGGTTATTATGTAATTTTTGAACTAGCTAAGCATATTAAGTCATTTTGGAGGAAAAAATGCTAAGTATAGTTCATTTTAGAGCTAGCCTAGGTTGAATAGGTCATTTTGAAGCTAAGTAAGGTTATTATGTCATTTTGGAGCTACCTAAGCATATGAAGTCATTTAGGACCTAAAATATGTCATTTCTTAAGCATACTATATCATTTTAGAACTAGCTAAGCATATTAAGTCATTTTGGAGGAAAAATGCTAAGTATAGGTCATTTTATGCTAGCTAAGCATATTAAGTCATTTTTGAGCTAGGTAAGCATATTGAGTCATTTTGGAGGAAAAATGCTAAGTATATGATTATGTCGCTAGTATCCATATGGCGAGAGAACCCGGGCCGACATGACTAGTCATAGAACCAAGGTGGCACAAGCGTCACGAGGAGACGAGCATACATGACCCGGCAATGCACGTGTCGGTCATCGAAAGTGCAACCAAGTCGTAGCAAGCTACAAGGACTTGGTGATACACCGCGTGACATTTCCCGTAGGGACGGACACAGAGCAAAGAAGGACACATGCCGGTCAATCCATGTGTTAGGAGCGATGGCGAACTACCATGGCTCGATGGAAGCACTAGGTGGCATTTCCCTATATGGAAGGCTACCAATGGCACACGACTAGGTGTCGAATCCCACACATACAATGCATTTCAAACATACACACATTATGCACAATATGTCTAGATATATACAACATGGCATCACAACAAAACTCTATTAAGCAAAACACTTCGCAGAGAACCCGGCCGACATGACTAGTCATAGAACCAAGGTGGCACAAACGTATAGGGACGAGCATACATGACCCAAAGAATGCATCGTGTCGGTCATCGAAAGTGCAACCAAGTCGTAGCAAGCTACAAGGACTTCGGTGATACACAGCGTGACATTTCCCGTAGGGACGGACATAGGAGCAAAGAAGGACACATGCCGGTCAATCCATGTGTTCCGGAGCGATGGCGAACTACCATGGCTCGATGGAAGCACTAGGAGGCATTTCCCTATATGGAAGGCTACCAAAGGCACACGACTAGGTGTCGAATCCCACACATACAATGCATTTCAAACATACACACATTATGCACGATATGTCTAGATATATACAACATGGCATCACAACAAAACTCTATTAAGCAAAACACTTGGGACACTTACCGTCATCACGGAGGTGTAGGTGTAAGTGTAGGTGTAGGACCGCTCGCGCCCAAAGGGCGTGACGGAGAAGGATCGGTCGATGCTTGTCGGGAGTTACGCTGCACCAAAGATTATTTCCAATGTATCGTTAGCATGATGCAACTCAAATGTGAAGACTAGTAACTAATGACCGTTCAAATGAAACTCACCGTGCCCGGAGCAATGGTAGCATCGGCGGAGGGTTCAGCTGTTCTTCTCGCACATGGACTGCACATTTGGTTTTGACGAGTCAGTCATATTAGTTACTAATGAAAGGAACATTGCGTGCATGATTTAGCTAATATGCAGAAGAAACTTACCACGAAGAGCTCGTACATGGCCCGGTTAGCCAAGTCATTTGTGCTCACCCACGAACGCAGGGGCGGAGCTCGTCGAACGCACGGGGAGGTTGTTGAACACCAGACCCTCACAGCGATGAAACAACTGCACATTTAAATCCACCCGATCAACGCAAATATATATGATGTTTTCCTAACAAAATTGGAAAATATATGACCTAACTCATAATTCACAAATAAATAGGGAGTGCCTATTTAGTACTTGATTGTTATCCAATTCGGTATCATTCACATTTCACGACAAATAAATAGAGGATTGTGCATGGAGTTGTTTTTCTAGCGTGCTCAGTTTTTTTAAAAGAGGTGCAGGGTTCTTTTTTCAAAAGCAGAGAAAAAATTGTGGTATTTAAGAAAAACTTTGGTATTAAATCATGGTTTTTAAGAAAAACTTTGGTATTAAATACTTTGAAGTGTCTGGCTCAAAAAATTAGGCTCCGTTTGGAAGTAATGTTTTTATAAAACCTTAGGCCTAGTTTGGCAACAATGTTTTCTCAAAACCATGGTATTCCAAAACCTAAGTATTACAATACATGGGCAATAAATACTTGATTTCTAAAAAGCATAGTTTTTCTCAGTTTTGGTAAACTGCCAAGGTGTTTGGCAAGTGGCAGTTTTCTCGATTTTCTTCGGTTTGCATTGATCGTTACGTTGTCGCATGCATATTCAGCTACACTCATTGATCGACTTGTACTAATAGCCACCATATGCATTCAGCCTTGCGGGAGCATGTTCTCCTAGCTGCTAAGATCTGTAGTAGAGTTATCTCTTGTAATCAATCAAAGACCAAGGTAGTTAACACATACCTTTGAAGGTCGGCGTTTTCAGCTTCGATATGCGTGTCGTACGCCTCTAGCCGGACATATCGATGGGCTAGCTATCGATTTATGCATCACATCCGTTGATGGCCGAAGTTAGACACAAGAGAGACCAACCAGCCGGCGCTTTCTCGGTTTTAGAAAAAGAGGTCGGGGCCTCTTTTTATATACAACAAAATACCACAGTTTTAGAGATACCACGGTTTGTTGAACTGCAGTATTTTTTGATCCAAACGACTCAAACGCACCCTTAGTATTCCGATACTACAGTTTTTTATACCAACGACAATGTATAATGTAGTTTATGAAAACAACAATCTTCATGAGGCAGCAGGAGGTCTCTTCCTCGTAAAGCAAGGCACCGACTTCATGCAAAACTGGAACAAAACATACAGTGCGAAATTTTAAGCGGAGAGTTTGTGTTGTGGCTGTTTATTCTAATTTTCTGTTTGATAAAATTGTTCATGCTCATATTATAAAAACAGAATATGTATGTGCTTACTTTTGTTTATCGAACAATGTTTCCTTGCAAATGACATATTTGTATTGTTAAACCAGCCTCTAACTTACTCCATACAATGTTAGGGCACACACAGCTGACTCAAGAGAAAATGGTGGTGATTTCCTTGGCATTTTGTTTTCATGCTTTTTTTATTATCTTTCCTCTGGCGGTGATTGGATTTAAATTTTTGTCGATTCATCATAAAGGAAATCTCTACATGTTGCGGTGGTGATGGTTGTGAACTACTTTTAGCGGCCGGTCTAAAAATAAGATCTATGTTCACTAATAAGGTCAAGAGAAAATGGTTGTGAACTACTTTTTGTTGCGTAGCTTTTTCCATACGAGATTGTTTTAGACCATCTCCCTTTCCACTCATGCGTGTTTGTTTCTGTAATTTTCAGATTATGGCCGGTAAAGCCAGCCTAAAGGCTGTGACCTACTATGTAACTTCTCTGCTTTAGATCTCAAGGAATACAAAAATGAGGTCCAATGCATTTGGCGCTTATGGTGCTCTGTTGACTAGGGAGTTCATTCACATCACCATGCTTTTCTTGAGCGAGTAACACCCAACTTCTACTCCGGTTATTTTAACGATTACATCATTAGCGAGGAGTATTATCATTTAAGCCTTATTATAGGATCTTTGTTGTGGTGGTCTGGTCCCGTGAAGTGTTGAGGCGGTTTATGGATTGTTAAGGGCTTAAGGCAATTGTAAGGATTCTTTACTTATGCATCTCAAGCTACCTTGTTGCATGTTGTTGCAGATACCAAATGCCACCCTTACGTGTTTGATCCTCCACGTTCTTGAAAATTACCTAAGTTTCACCTTGCCCGACGCTTTGTTTTTACTTACTAAAATTTCCTGAGCGTGCATATCTTGATATTCATGATTTCAAAACATAATACATTGCAGCTCCTAACGCCTTTTATCCTAGAAGCTTAGTTTATTTTGTTATCATGGGAAGCTATAAAATTTCACGACAATGACAAGCATACTATTTCTTGACATGAGTTTCCAAAGTACTAGAATCAAGAACATCTTATAGACCAACTGCAAATTAGAAAAATCAAGAATGCATGATTTGACAAAATACCAGAAAGGAGAAGAAATTAGTTAGAACCATCAAAATACCAGAATGGTGAGCTAGTTCGATGGCGCCGTGGCGGGGAGGGCCGCGAGAAGGGGGCGGCGCCGTGGCCTGGCTCGGTGGAGGCGGGCATGAGGCACGCCTTGGTGGCCGAGGAGGGGCGGGAGCACGCCCATGGGTGGCCGGGAGGCGGGAGGGGCGGAAGGGGCGGGAGGGGCCGGGAGGCGGGAGGGGCCGGGAGCGCTGCGGTGGCCGGGAGGCGGGCATGGGCACGCCATGATGGCCGGGAGGCGGGGAGGCGGGGGACGGGCCGGGAGGCGGGAGGCGGGAGGGGCCGGGAGGGGCGGGAGGCGGGAGGGGCGGGAGGGGCCGGAGGGGCCGGGAGCTGGTGGCGGGGAAGGGCGGGCCAGTGGCGGTGGTCGTCCGGTGGTCTGCGTGGGTGCGTGGGAGGGTGAGGTGGAGAGAGAGAGAGAGGGGTGGGGCCGGGCTGAAGAGAGAGAGAGAGGAGGGGGAGGCCGGAGAGACGGAGGGGAAATTTTTTAGAAAAGAGGGGGATATAGTTCGACCTCTTTGCCATCTGACCCATTGGTGATGGCAAGATATGGGCCTTGCCATCCATTTGGAAGATGGCAAAGAGGTGGGGCTCTTGGCCGTTATAACGCCGTTACCCATTGGGCTCCACCACTTCTTTGCCATCATAGCAGATGGAAAAAGATTCTTTGCCATCTGTGGCGAGATGGCAAAGAGGTGGGTTGACAGCCGTTGCGACCTTTGGACCCTACCCACCTCTTTGCCATCTCTGGCGGAATGGCAAAGATTATTTTCCATCCACTAGCAGATGGCAAAGAATTGGCTGATGGCAACCATGTTCTTTGCCATCTGTCAGTTCTTTGCCATCTGCTTATAAAAAACAGATGGCAAAGAGGTTCTTTGCCATCAGCTGGCAGATGGCAAAGAGCTGGCTGATGGCAAATTCCCAGTTTCCAGTAGTGTCTTCTCTCTCTTTGGATCTCAATACAAAGTTCTCCTCGATTCTCTTGGAGATCTATTTGATGTAACTCTTCTTTTTGCGGTGTGTTTGTCGAGATCCGATAAATTGTGGGTTTATGATCAAGATTATCGATGAACAATATTTGAATCTTCTCTAAATTCTTTTATGTATGATTGGTTATCTTTGCAAGTCTCTTCGAATTATCAGTTTGGTTTGGCCTACTAGATTGATCTTTCTTGCAATGGGATAAGTGCTTAGCTTTGGGTTCAATCTTGCGGTGCTCGATCCCAGTGACAGCAGGGGAAACGGCACGTATTGTATTGTTGCCATCGAGGATAAAAAGATGGGGTTTATATCATATTGGATGAGTTTATCCCTCTACATCATGTCATCTTGCTTAAAGCGTTACTCCGTTCTAATGAACTTAATACTCTAGATGCATCTTTGGATAGCGGTCGATGTGTGGAGTAATAGTAGAGATGCAGCGAGAGTCGGTCTACTTGTCACGCAGACGTGATGTCTATATACATGATCATACCTAGATATTCTCATAACTATGCTCAATTCTATCAATTGCTCGACAGTAATTTGTTTACCCACCGTAATACTTATGCTATCTTGAGAGAAGCCACTAGTGAAACCTATGGCCCCCGGGTCTTTTCTCCATCTTATTAATCTTCCGTCAACTAGCTATTTCTATCGCCGTTTATTTTGCTTTCTTTACTTTTACTCTTTATCATAAAAATACCAAAAATATTATCTTATCATCTCTATCAGATCTCACTTTTGCAAGTGGCCTTGAAGGGATTGACAACCCCTTTATCGCGTTGGTTGCAAGGTTCTTTTTTGTTTGTGTAGGTGCGTGGGACTTGGCGTGGTCTCCTCTTTGGATTGATACCTTGGTTCTCAAAAACCGAGGGAAATACTTACACTACTTTGTTGCATCACCCTTTCCTCTTCAAGGGGAAACCAACGCAGTGCTCAAGAGGTAGCAACGCCGGCGACGGGACGTGCCACTGCCCCGGCGTTAATGGCTTCGCCTAATCCGCACCGAATTAATTAGGGTTTAGCGCGGCGGTGGTTAGGCTTAAGTATGTGTGGGCCCGGCCTCCTCCTCACGCGGTGTACACCGCCCACGTACGGGCGTACAGTGGGCCGTACGGCCGCGCGCCTCGCTACTCCGCGCCCACCTGAATTTCCCATCCTACCCTTCCTCACAAAGGGGTATCTTCTAATCTGGGCTGTTGATGTGTCCAGGGGGGTTGTACCGAAGACGAAGTGGCCAAAGAAACCGACGATGGGGTTTTTGGGTTCTGCCTGTGTACGTGAGAGCAACTCCACTCGTTTGGCCCCCAGCGTAGCGGCCGGCGCTATTTTGGACCTTCGCCCAACGCTTTTTAGGCCCTGAGACGATCTAGGTCCCAGCCACGTCCCCAGAGGCCGGCCTCAAGACGTTTGAATTCGAACATGACATTTCCCGCTACCAAAAAAACGCCACAAGTCAGACGATCAACGCGACAAGTCCGGCGATCACGATGCCACAGTTCGGCGATCACCATGCCACAATTCAGCGAATCAATAACTTGAAAGTTCGGTGTTCAAAAAGGAAGGATGCGTAGGCAATTCATCAAACGGCGGCGCCGTCCACCGGCGTCGGACTGGCGGGAGTCGGCGTGCGTGGGTTGGTCGACGTCGGCGCGGCTTCTGTGCTGGGTATCGTGGAGGCGTCGCTTGGGCTAGGCTGTGGCGTTGGGGTCGGCATGGGAGTTGGCGCTGTCGTCGACGGCATCTGGTTCAAGATGAGGCCATGCCTGCCAGGTACCACGCCTTGACCTGCTCGTCCATTGTCACCATGTCCGCACCCCCATCAGAAAAGCCAGGCCGGTGTTCCTCTTCTTCGCGACGACGTTGGTCCGGAGCAGGTCCAGCTTGACGGCGCTGTTCGTCATCAACGCCGACCATCGCGCCTTAGTTTTCTCTTCCCTCTGGGCGGCGCGAGTCTTGGCGTCGGCGATGCAATGCTCGATGGACTCTTGTAGACATGCGGTAGCCGGCACGGCGTCCTTCGTCGACTTGGCTCTTTTGTTGCCGTCCGGGCGCCCATCGGCTGGGCCTGGCGTCGGCGCGTCCGGCTTGTACGTCTCCTTGGCCTTGGCGAGGGTGCGCCGGACTTCCGCCCACTTCTCGATCCGGGAGAACACGTGGAGGTACTTGAAATCTTGATCGGTGCTGCTGTCCTGGCGATACATGGCGAACATCCGGACCATCTGCGCCGAGGAACAAGTGTCGGCGACGCACACGACGAAAAAGTGGGCGAAAGACCGGCGTCATACTTGACCCTCGATGTTGGCGCCGCTCTCTAGGCGAGCCGCAATCTCCTCGACGATCCCATGCCATTTGTTGCACGCCGTTTGGATGATCACCCAATGATTCACCATGGCCTTCGAGCCGCGCTGCATGTGGACGCCGACGAAGTAGGGGTCGACCAACTTGCGCTCATCGAGCTCCGACTTGATGCGCTCCACATGCGTGTCGTCGTTACGATGCGTCTGCGGTGATCGGGTCGAGGCAGATGATCTTCCACGCTTCGGCGAGGCACTCGTCTTCTTTGGACGCCCACTTGACGCGTGGCTCGCCGGTTCTGGCCGCATGCTTCTTCTTTTTTCCTTTCCTTGCCGGAGTAGGTGCCAGCTACTCCTCCTTCTCGTCCTCGTCCTCCTCTGGCTCCTCCTAGCCGTAGTCGAGCTCGTCGTCCATGTCGCCATCGATGTCCATTGTATCTTCTTGGGCATTGAACCCCGGGGAGGCGGCGGCGTCAGCCGAGCCGGTCGTGATGGTGTCGTCCATGTCGGCCTCCTCGCGTTGGGGTTGCCGAGATGCGACGACGAGGCTTGTGAGAAGAGCAGCGCGCCACAGCGCAGAGACGGCGTCGGGGATGATGCGTATGCCGACGACGAGTAGGTGTACGGGGGGTACTGGACACCGGTGAATATGGGTGAGGGCGTGCGCTGGGCGGGGTGGCCATGTGGAAAGGTGATGTTGGGGTTGAACCCGCCACGCGCGTCGCCGTCGGCGTTGCTAGGTGAGGGCGCGCACCCCCAGGGGTGTGGCGACGGCGAGAAGCCGGCCGGTGACCTGACGCTCTGCTGGCTCTAGGGAGCGTGCGTGCCGTGGCCGCCGGGTGGATTCATCATCCTTGCGCGAGACGTCTCTGGTTGTTCCGCGTGATCTTTCTTTCATACCCGCCATGGCCGCCGTCGCCGCCTACATCCGGGCCTTCTTGACGTTGAGCTTGTTCCACGGTCGGTGGTGTGACCTCCCGGCGCTGAACCTCCGCCTTCCAGTCGGAGTTCGACATGCCCGGGGGTTTGGACATCGGCGCCCTCTGCTTCCTCTGCTTCGACTGGGTGGCGTTGGCATCGGTGGCGGCGCGAGGGGCCATGTATTTCTTCGGCGGCATGGCGGCCGGATGGAGGGGAGAGGGAGGAGAATGGCGGGAGAAGGGAGGAATGGAGGGAAACGCATGGGGAAAGGCGGGGATCAGCGGGAAAAGGGCCTTCTCTCGCCGACAGAGCGGACCCTCGCGCCTTTTTGCTTCGGCCGGCGTCCCAGGGCTTGGGTTCGGCTCGGGTTCGCCGGTTGTTATTTCGGTCCAAACCGGCGAAAAACGAAATTTTGTGGGCGCGATTGAGCCGATTTTCAAGCGCCGACGCTAAAAAATGGCCTTGAGGGTGCCTGTTGGGGGCGCGGCTGGCCATACACACACGCGGGCCAGGGGCCCCGCATGTCGGTGGCCAGAAGGGTATCTCTGTGGCTGGACCCCGCGCGGCGTGTCCGCGGCCATAAACCATCTCTCGATTCTCCTCACGCACCGCACCGCACCGCTTCTCCCCGCCCGCCGGCTTCCAAGCGCAACCAGAAAAGCAAGCCATGTCGAGGTGGCGCGCCGTCGCATCCCGCCTCTCCGCCCCCCACCTCCTCTCCAGGGTCTTCTCCAAGCCTCCGCCGCTTCTTCCCCAGCCTCTGTCTAGGACCTTCTCCAAGGCCGCTGCCTCCGCCGCCGCCACGTCGCACAGCCCTAGCGCGGCCTCCTCTGCCGGCCCGAGGCCCGAGGTACGGCCCGAAGCTCTCGCATCCCCGAGATGCCATTTTTGCCGCTTATTGTTGCGCTCAGGTGGACTCATAGTGTGATCTGGCGGATTAGAACGGCCCCTGTCTCCAGGGCGGATCGCTGTTGCGAGTACCTACTGGGCTCGACGCATTCTAGGCCTGGGTTGCTCCATCACCACGTAGATTTGCAACATGGAATATGTTCATAGGCTTCATATGTGTGCTTCCGTCCTTCTGCAATGTAGATAGATTTCAAAATTTGTAAGGTTTTCTAAATGTCGTCTATTTCGTACAGTATTTTCGTTCATAGGACTCTGATCTACTCCCTCCGTTCCTAAATAATTGTCTTTCTAGAGATTTCAACAAGTGACTACATACGGAGCAAAATGAGTGAATCTACACTCTAAAACATGTCTACATACATCCGTATGTTGTAGTCCATTTGAGATGGCTAGAAAGACAATTATTTGGGAACGGAGGGAGTACCTAGCAACACTCGAATGTTTTCAAGAAATTGGGCGAAATCAAGTGATGTGTTTTTTAACTTTTGATCTACAAAGATGTGCACTTTGTGTGGATGTATGGAGAAATGGAAGGCTTTTATTGCAACGTCCAACAAGTCTGTAAAGATGTGTGGATGTATGGAGAAGTGGAAGGATTATATTGCAAAGTCTGACAAGTTTGTTGCTGACTTATACAGACTATTTTTTTTTAACATTTAGTGATATTCATCGCTACTTAGTGTGTACTACCTATCTGCCACACATGCTACAAAGGCTTAACTAATAATTAGAACTGATATCTGTAGCTCCTATATGCCTGTTGTTAAGGATGAATTCTTTCTTTTATAGGTCCGACTGAATTCTATGTTCCTGTCCAAGCCCTCTTCACTGGCATTGCCTCCTGATTCTCCTCTTAGAGCAGAAGATCCACACTATGAGGGAATTAAGCGCTTGATGCTCATGCTGCTGCTGTTCTACAGTAAGCAAAGCAAGTCCATCAGAGGAGCAAACGCTGTTTATCACCGCATCACTTCTCATGTTGACAAGCCTGATATCTATGAAGGTAACACCTTTGTACTTGGTGGTAAACTCGTTCCTTTTGCACTTTCAGCATTTCCTTGATCGTTTCCTATTTGCTGTTTTTTTTTTCTGTATTTCTGCTGCAATAAGATTTATGCATGTTCTGGTACTTCGTACTAAGAAAAAGATACCTCTGGTTGTCCATGATTTTCTGCATGGTTGATCTTAACATTAATTTAACAATGAGCACTTAATTTCTGATATTCTGAAGTGCATGGGAGTTATATAGATCTGTAATTATTCAGTTTGAGCTGTGCGGCAGAAATTAGCTTTCATTCTTCTCTGAACATACTAGTATCTTTAATGGTGAGAACCAGATAGGAGGAACGTGTTTTTGCTATGCCATTGAGGAGTTATTCTTTCTGCTCTTAAAAGTAGGGTGCTTTCCTGAGGTTTTAATGAAGTGCCAGCTTGTTTTCCAAACGAAAGAATGAACTTTGTGTAATCCCGAAACAATATAATTTCTGATTGTACAAGTACTGAATTGCTGATTACTAGAGTATTAGTGTCCACTCAGTTGCATCATGTTCCCCAAATTGCATCACTGAACTACTTTTATCTTTTAGATCCGGTTTATAGAGGTACATTACATTTGCTATTTTTGTATGTTTATGGAAGGTAAATAAATGCTTGTGCAATTGCATTCTTAGAGAGTATAAAGAATAATCCATTTGAATGTCATGTTGTGCGTTAAGGCTTTCTGTCAATAAACACTTACGGCTGATAAACATGAAGTGCTTTGTGAATTCTAGCCTCTTATTGTTAATGAAATTGGACTGGGATATCGTGTCATTTGCGTCTAATTGAAGTTAACCACATCATTTCACTCCTTTTTATGTTTGATATTTATGGAGACAGCAATTTCTGATGTCTCTCTTTTGCAGTGTTTCAGTTGGAGAAAACATTTAAAACAACATTTTCATTGCTTGTTCTCCATATGTGGCTCGTTCTACGTCGCTTGAAGGAAGAAGGAAAGGACGGTGTTAAATTTGGGCAGTACATCTATGAAACTTACAATCATGATGTGGAGCTCAGAGTTTCTAAGGCTGGGGTAGGTCATCCATAATTCTGAAACATTGATATATATCTGAGGTTAAATTATCCACACATTTCCTGTTATCCTAATTATTGAATCTGATGGTTTTAATCCTCCTTATTAATCGTCCTAATGAACGTTGATTAGCAACACACCATTACCATCATATACATTTGATGCCAGACTTCTTTATACATTATCTGCTAGAGATGTGATACCCTAAGGGGATATAAAGTTAGCTGGTTGAACGCAAGAAGCTACATAGTACTAGATTGTGCTTTCTTTGCCCACCAGTGTAAAAAAAGAACTGGAGAAATGCTCAACCTATCTAAATGGTACGTCTTCATTTGTGTATGCGATACACAGCTGGACACACTTATATAGAGAGCGGTCTAGCAAAGGAACCAAACTAGTGTATCGGCAGTGCATCATGCTTAGGTGCCATGCCATCAAACTATGGCATACCACATTAGTCAAACTTGGAAAGTGTGATCTATCTGGGGTTGGGACTTGTGGCAAGAAGCATAACCTACATGTTAAGATTCCTAGTTCCCATTGGAATATATCAGCAAAAGTTTGGATGTTTTATGATGTGAGTGGTGATGCTCTTCTTGGTTATTTATATTTCCAGTTTGTTGTTGTACTGTCATTTTTTGCGTTGGCTGTATTTGCACTGGATATATTTGTACTATACAGCCATTGTTCTGGCTGTAATCCTACTGTCATTTTTGCACAGGGTTGTTTATAGCACAGGGAGATGGAATCACCATAGTTTATGTACTCCCTCTTTTCAAAATATTTGAAGTTCTAGGTTTGTCCTAAGTCAAACTTGTTTAAGTTTGACCAAGTCTAGCGAAAAATATGTTAACATCTACAGAACCTAATTTGTTTCATTAGATTGCTCACAAAATATATTTTCATATTATATTTGATATTCTAGATATTAGTATATTTTTCTATATAGTTGGTCAAACTTCAAATGTTTTGAAACGAGGGAGTGCTAGATTGAAAGGTTGAACTTGTGGCAGTTTGTTAACCCATTATCATGACTTACAAGTATATGGAACAAAAGTAGAACTTCATTTTGCTTGTGAGGAAAAAGCTGGTATTATGTTTAAAATACTGAAAAGACATCACTATTTTTGTGTAATAAAAATGAATAATGCAACTAATCTTATAAAGCCTGGAATCCATAGTGTTGGTCATCTTTTCACTTCGTCTTGCATAATATGAAGACTGATTTCTCTTTGTGCATGCTATTGTTTTTTGTTGTGAAAGTTCATGTGACACATACTAGTGCGTCTACAGGTCAACTTGCTATTGACAAAATGGATGAAAGAGCTAGAAAAAATATTCTATGGGAACATTGTGAAATATGATACTGCAATAAGCCCAGAAGCAAGCCAGGATGATCTTGTAAATGTCATCTGGAGGTAATTGTTCAGTTACCTTCTCTAAATATGTAGCTGATTGTTTCATAAAGATGAAAAATAGGCAATCCATTATCCAAGGTCCCAACTAATTGCAAGATTCAGCCTCTCTTGTGGCTTTGTGATATGATAGCTGATACATACTACAAACAGGTCACATGGTCTTCTCCTATATAATAGGAGTAAGAACAATATAATAATAAATCAAGACACTAATCTTAAATCATCTAGGCTGATGTTTGTTCAATATATTTATGGCACCTATGGACCAGAAGATAAAATCTGTGTTATCTTATCTTAGCGATCAGCCATTGTTCTTATGAGGCCAATTCATTATTGTCAAGGAAATTTAATACTTCCTGGAAAATAAATGTTTTATTAAGGAAAGCAGTAGTTCACTACACCTAGTGTCAAAAACACTCTTATATTATGGGAAGCAGGGAGTATTAGTTAGTACTGCAGCTTTCTAACATCAAAGCGGCAACTTTCTGGTTATGGCACCATAGTAATTATGTGATGTAGTTGTGTAAATTGTGGGCTGTATTTCTTTCATAATCTAGCACTGCCCTTATGTATGATAGTTACTTGTGTTGAATTGTTAGGAATGTGTACGCTGACGAAGGTTCAGAGCCTATGGACGCAGCTGCTACCCCTGCTGTCCAGGCAAGTTCCTTCTCTGATGGAGACAACTTTAGAAAGTAGCTGATTACGTGCCATATTTTACAAAACCTAAGACTACCTGTTCTGTTGAATCTCAGGCATTGGCAAGATATACTCGGAGGGAGGCAACTTGCTTATCATTGACAGGTCAGTGTTGACTAATTCTCCCATCTCTATCTCCCATGCATGTGAGATACAAACACACTAGCTTTTCTTCTCACTTCCCTTAAATTGAAAAACCTCTTGTTGAATATTAAACTGACTAAATTCTGCACTTCCTAAACTTTTCAACAACAGATAAAGAAGCTTTGTTCTCTGGCAACTTCAAGTTCACGACCGTTTTGCCAACCGTCCCCAGCCCAGTGAAGCGACATCGATGAGCGTTGGCATTGGTAGATCAGTATTCCATATGAAGGCTGGCTGGTATACATGGACAAGGAAGACTGAAAGTCCTATCATCATTACAAATAATAGGAAATTTCCAGTATTTGTTTATGCACGAATCTCAGCATTTTGGGCCATTTTGGTGGCTCCACCTGCCTCTAGCTAGGAATCTCCTTTATGTTTATCCTGTGTGAGCATTGCATTGATGGGCTGCCCTCTCGGAATAGAGCACACGGTGGAAACGTTTTCCTGGTTGAATGCTTGTACTCCCTCCGCTCCTAAATATTTCTTTCTAGAGATTTTAACAAGTGACTACATACAGAGCAAAATGAGTGAATCTACACTTTAAAATATGTCTATATACGTCCGTATGTGGTACTCCATTTGAAATCTCTAAAAAGACAAATATTTAGGAACGGAGGCAGTAGTATTTTACCATTTTCTTTGCTGATTTGGACTTGAGATCATTCACAATGTCGGTAACGATGTATTGTCTGCATCACGAGCATGGTTTTGGTCTCGTGGGTGATATGTGGAAACTGATTGTGAAACAAAGCATATTGGAGCCAATTTGTAATTGCTGAGAAAATTTCATCATCTCTTTGGTGTTTGAACTTCTAAGCAACTGCTGTGCTCAGTCATGAGAGCACGGAAAACATGAAGGATAATGTGCAGCGCTCTCTTGGGCTTGCATGGTCCCTTTTCTTTCAGCCCCTTTTCCAGCAGAGATGCAAGAGATCCTTTTCCCCGTCTTTTTTGCCAGTTATTATCGTGCTGGGGGTTGAAGAAACCTGGGTGCGCTCGGACCATTTATTTAGAAACGCGGACGAACCATTTGAAGTGGTCCTCGACCTCTGGCTGTCAATCTGGATGAGCAGATCTGCTGTAGCCTGTTGTTGCAGGCTGGGCCCTATGTGAATGCTAGGAGAAATATGCACCGTGATATAGGCTGCTGAGAGCTGTTGGATCTAAGATCCATTGGTTTTCGGGAGCTCTTGAATATTTTTCATAAAACCCTTGAAGACTCAAAATTGCATGTAGACAAATGCTTGTAAGATGCCGTCTAATGTGAGATCCAATGGCCTAAAAGCTCGTATCACGGTAGCATACAAGTCTTGGGAGCACCTGAAACTTTTTCACTAATCGAGAAAGTATACTTTACCCCTAAAATATACAAAACCAGATTAGTGTGGCCTTCCAGTGGTTTTGTGTCACATTTAGGGTGTTTATTTAGAACACGGTACAAACGCAAACGCTCATATATACGCGCATAACTTATCCCTATGAATACACACGTAGTCCCTTCTATGAGCATCTTCAAGAGACTGAGTCGACATATCATGCTGAGACTGACGAAGTCACCATAGGCGTCTCATAGTCGACGGGAACGTCTCCTCCCATTGAATGTGCATCGTTGGAAATCCTGAAATAAATCCAGGAATAATTCAAGCACCAGGACTTGAACCCTGGTGGGCTCAGGATACGACAATACTCCTAACCATCCAGCCACATGTCGGTTCACACATTTAGAGTTGTTTTGACTCTAATGAGACCTATTGGGCTGTGACATACAAGCTGACATGGCAGTGAACGGTTAGGGGTGAATTTTCCCTAATTGTGTGACGAACCCTAGCTTTTCCAATCCCCCCTCTCGCACACATAAGGTGATTCGTGACGAACCCTAGCTCCCATTGCACACAGAAGGTGACTCACCGCAATCCATAGAAGAAAACGATGGTGTCGTCCTTCGCTAGCTCGTCCACTAGCCGCACTTTGTCTTTGCCAACCATGGCGTGGTCGTCATAGTCGCCGATGCCGTTGCAGGAGGGCTTGATGGGGTACGAGCCGAAGCAGCTCTTCCAGTGTTGCTTGAAGGCACCTCGATAGATTTCGTAGAGTGTTATGAATCCTGGTCGGAGGCACTACAACTGCACGAAATCAAAGCTAAACTTCGTGCTTCCCTCGGCTCAATTGTGGTGAGTGGCTTTGATCTGCCTTTGCTTTACCCGATCTAGAAAATTTGTGGTAGTGTGCGGATTGTGGTTTCTTCATGTGGAATGATGATCCAAACACTTGATTCATCCATCGTTTGCTTGTTGATGCACAAATGAATCAATCGTCGTCATTGCGCTTATTGACCTCCTTCTTTTTGTTGATGAACCACTTCTTGCAATCGTCATCCGTGATGCTAGTGTTATCCAACATGATCCCTCACTCCTTCATGATCTCGCTAGCCCCACCTTCTCTTTCCCAATCTCAATTATCTCATGTGTCTTCGCCTTCCCAAGCTCCATGTCATTTGTCCATCTTCTCCATGTCTATCCTCTTCCTCTCAATGATAATCCTTTCTCGCGCCCTCTCCCTTTGCACATTCAAGAAGAGCATGTACCTCTCTTCTTTCTTTTCCTCCCCTTTCTCCTCCATTTTATTGTAACTCTCCTTTTTGCAAAAGATGTTAGTCCATGTGGTAGACATTCTGCTTTATTGCACGGTCACGCGTGACCCTATCCTTCTCCCACTTTTTCCCCATCAAGCGTGCATTCCTCGTTGGCTTGGTCACTTGTACGCCTCCTCCACCTTAGTCATCGTCGCCATCCAATAGATTTTATGTGAGCTTGTATCATCATTGTTTTTCTTCTTCTTGGCAGGGTTGTTGAGATCTTCAAATAGGGTTGGCCACTTCTGATTACCGTGTAACTCCACCCGACAATAGGACATAGTCAATGTCTTCTTCTCAATTTGCTGGTACAAAGTGGCGGTCAATCCCATCTAGCAAGCAAAAAGTATACATCAACATAACGTAACAAACAAAGCAAACAAGAAAGATGATGACCAATGTGAAGCAAACAAAACTTGCATGGAGTGGGGAGAGGAGATGTCGGTGGACGATGAGAGCGAGATCTGGAGGTAGAGGGGAATGCGAAGATGGTAGAGGGAGATAGATATGATGAAGAGAATACATATATTTTCAACGTGAGAGATCGATGACCCGCAAGTATAGAGGATCACGACAGTCTTCGAGGGTAGTATTTCACCCAAATTTATTGATTCGACACAAGGGGAGCCAATGAATATTTATGAGCCTTAGCAGTTGAGTTTTCAATTCAACCACACCTGGAAAGTAATTTCTCTGCAGCAAAGTGTTTTGTACCATAGTAGTATGATAGTTTGATAGTAGCGGTAACAGTAGCAATAGTAACGGTAACAGTAGCAGATTTGTAGTGATTGTAACAACAACAACAACAACAACAACAACAGTAGTAGCTTAGCAAAGACCATATGAGCAAAGCATAGGCATTGGATCAACGATGGATATTTGTCTGGATGACATTCATCATGTAACAGTCACAACCTAGAGCGACACACAATAGCTCCAATTCATCAACTCAATGTAGGCATGTATTCCGTATATAGTCATACATGCTTATAATAATAACTTGCATGACATCTTTTGTCCTAACCTCCCGTGGCAACGGGGTCCATAAGGAAATTTGAGGGATATTAAGGCCTCCTTTTAATAGATAGCCATAACAAAGCATTAACACGTGGTGAATACATGAACTCCTAGAATTACAGTCATCCCCGGAGAGTATCCCAATTATTGGCACCTTGGGGTCTACGGATCAGAACAATAACAAGTGCATACAACTAGCAGATAGGATCAAGAACTCATATATATTGATGATAACATAGAGGGTTCAGATCTGAAATCATGGCACTCGGGCCTATAGTGACAAGCATTAAGCATAGCAAAGTCATAGCAACATCAATCTCAGAACATAGAGGATACTAGGGATCAAGCCCTAACAAATTGACTCAATCACATGAAAAATCTGATCCAGTTCCATCACTGTCCAGCAAGCCTATGAAGGTGTAAGTGCATCTAGTGCCCCCTTAGTGAGTTTGGAGTATTGAAGACAAATGGGTTAAGGGATAATGTGTTTGAGAGTGTACATAGGAGTTATAGTCCCTGAAGATTTGGTTTAACCGAAGAAAGATGACCCCTAAAAATGTATTTTCTTCATGTGAAGAATTTGGTGCGACCATTGATGAAATGGAAGTGAAGATTTGGAACCTTGAAGAATTTTGTTTTCGTAGTTTCTTTCTTCTTATTTGAGTCATAGGAAACACCGTACTGTTAAAGGGGGTCTAGGTGATACATAAATCATATTTCCAAAGTGATGCTCAAACCTATACACAACCTACCGCTTCGAGTGAAGCCTTTGGATATCTTCGGTAGAGCTAACAAATTTGCTAGCGATAGAGACATAGTTCTTCTGGTCGTGGATGAATTTGGCCTGACTGAGGAGTTATGATTTCGCCAGTGCGATCTGCCTACCTTGAGGAAATTGAGTGCCCCAACGAATTTGAGAGTCCAAATTCGATCGTTCTGTCATGAGAGTGCGAGCTGTCGAGTGGATCCTTATCCTCAGTCATGTCCTAAGGGGCATTTATGACAATTCATGTTGGGTTGCCCCTGGCTATAAATAGCCCCCCCCACAACCACTTGTTGGTTGGTTGCTCTAGAGAGAGATTGACACTTGTCATTTGAGAGCAATCCTTCCTCGGACTACTTTCTGAGAAGCCCAAGTGAGAAAAAACCCAACGAGAGCCAAAGTGATTGAACATCACTGAAGAGTTTGATTTGTGATCCTACGACTGTTACCTTTGAAGACTGTCATTCTTCATATGGTTAGGCATCATGTTCTGAGCACCCAAGAGTAATTGTAGCGTGCCGGTGAACAAGTCTGTGAAGGTTTTGGAAGTCTACCTTGAAGAATTACCACGAGTGATTAGGCGAGGTCTGCTATTACCTTAGCTCTAGAGGAATACGGTGAAGACTTAGTGTCTTCAGAGTTCAATCTCAGCCACCTCAACCAGACATATAGTTGATACAACAACTGGAACTTGTCTACCAAATCATTGTGTCATCATCAAGCCTACATGGTTTCAAATTCCTCAACCCTTTACTTTGTGTTATTCCACTGCTGAAGAATCTGTGATCTACTTTTTGAAGAATTTGAACTGAAGACTTTCATCATGTTGTTTTTCATTTCTTCAGTTCATCTTCTATATTCCTGAATGCTTGTATGATTGCATGTTCTTCACTTGTATCTTGTATGCATGCTCTATGTTGCTGTGATGAATTAGTCTCGCTCCTGTTTCTATTTCTTCACTCTGATCTTCGTAAAATTCATTAGAGTTTGACGAATTTTTAAAAATCTCCCATTCACCCCCTCTGGGAGTAAACCCGCGCTTTCAATTGGTATCAGAGTAAGGTACTCCTTGTTCTGTGTGATTTTGGTTTAACTAGCTAGAGTTTTTAGCTATGTCGTCTGCATGTATGATCAAAGTATCTGTTGTGTGCCCCATCTTTGATGGCACGAACTATCCCTACTGGAAGGTATGAAAGCGTCTCTTGGTGATGAATAGTGAGTTGTTGACCTTTACTGAACTAGGATTGACTGACCTCTACAAAATGGCTAGCGCTGATGACATTCGCAGGTACACTCAGCTGGATGCTCGGGGTGAAATACATCATCTGTTCTTGTCTGACCAAAGATGAGTTTACCCGCATCAACCATTTGTGCAATGCAAAACTCATTTGGGACAGGATCTCTGACGTATATGAAGGAGCTTACTCCCGTCAAGATCCTTGGCTTGTTGAATTCAGGAATTTCCTGAAGTCCGAGGAAATTGATCTTGCTCCAAAAACTTCTGCAACTTGCCTCATGGAAAGAGGCATGAAGGTACTTGAACATCCCTCATCTTCCTCTAATGAAGGTGAATCCGTCGAAAATATGACTCCTGGCTACTCTAAAATTGCTAATATCTCTACTAGGCAACAAATTGCTATGAAAGGATTCAAAATCTGCTAGACAAAAGTGACCTGTTGAACGATGAAATGGAATGTACTCAGGCTTTTACCGACGATCTCAAATGTCTTCAATCAAAGTATGATGAGCTTGAAAGTCGTCATGTGGCCCTCTCAGCCGAACAAGAGAAACTGTACTATGAATTTCATCAAAGGAAGCACGATCTCGAGAAACTAAGAGCGTCTCATGATGATCTTCAAAAAGAAAATGATTCATTGCTCGCTCAAGAGATCAGTACCACCCAGGAAGAATTTGTTGCACCTTGCTTCAAATGCCTTGAACATGAAAATGCAAATTCTTCAGCTGAATGTTCAAATGCTTCTGTTTCTATAATACTCCCTCCGTTCCAGAATATAAGGTGTATTGGTTGCTATGCAAGTCAACCTTTTAAAGGTTTAACCAAGATTATAGGATAAAATAATAACATCTACAATGCCTAATATATAAAATATGAAACTACTTTTCATGATAGATCAAATGATATAAATTTATTATTGTGGATTGATACGTCTCCAACGTATCTATAATTTTTGATTGTTCCATGCTATTATATTATCTGTTTTGGATGTTTTATATGCATTAATATGTTATTTTATATTATTTTTGGGACTAACCTATTAACACAGAGCCCAGTGCCAGTTTCTGTTTTTTTACTTGTTTTTGAGTTTACAGAAAAGGAATATCAAACGGAGTCCAAACGGTATAAAACTTTTACGATGATTTTTCTTGTACCAGAAGACATCCACGGAGCTTGGAGACGGGGTCAGAAGATGCCTGAGGAGGCCACAAGCCTGCTAGGCGTGCCCCTGGGGAGGGGGGCGCCCTGAGGGCTTGTGGGCCCTCGAGTCCTCCAACCCTAATCTTGCACTATAAATTCCCAAATATTCCCAAACCAACAGAAGCATCCACCAAAATACCTTTCCGCCGCCGCAAGCCTCTGTTTCCGTGAGATCCCATCTTGGGGCCTTTTTCGGCACCCTGCTGGAGGGGGATTCGATCACGGAGGGCATCTATATCAACCTTGCTACCCTTCCGATGAAGCGTGAGCAGTTTACCACAGACCTACGGGTCGATAGCTAGTAGCTAGATGGCTTCTTCTCTCTCTTTGATCTTCAATACAATGTTCTCCTCGATGTTCTTGGAGTTCTATCCGATGTAATATTCTTTTGCGGTGTGTTTGTCGAGATCCAATGAATTATGGATTTATGATCAGATTATCTATGAATATTATTTGAGTCTTATATGAACTCATATCTTTGTATTTCTCTTCGAATTATCGGTTTGCTTTGGACAACTAGATTGGTTCTTCTTGCAATGGGAGAGGTGCTTAGTTTTGGGTTCAATCTTGCGGTGTCCTCACCTAGTGACAAAGAAGGGGTAGCGAGGCACGTATTTATTGTTGCCATCAAGGATAAAAAGATGGGGTTTTCATCATATTGCTTGAGTTTATCCCTCTACATCATGTCATCTTACTTAAGGTGTTAATCCGTTCTTATGAACTTAATACTCTAGATGCATGCTGGATAGCGGTCGATGTGTGGAGTAATAGTAGTAGATGCAGCGAGAGGCGGTCTACTTGACACAGACATGATGCCTATATTTATAATCATTGCCTTAGATATCGTCATAACTTTGCGCTTTTCTATCAATTGCTCGACAGTAATTTGTGTACCCACCGTATGTTTTCTTTCAAGAGAGAAGCCTCTAGAGAAACCTATGGCCCCCGGGTCTATTTTGAATCATATATTTTCAGATCTATAAACCAAAACCCCCAAAAATACCTTGCTGCAATTTATTTATATTTACTTTAGTTTGCTATTTTGTTTATCTTTTATACCTATCTCTTTTAGATCTCACTCTTGTTCGTGACCATGAAGGGATTGACAACCCCTTTTTCGCGTTGAGTGCAAGTGTTTGTTAGTTTGCGCAGGTACATAGATTGGAGACTTGCTTGTGCCCCCTACTGGATTTATACCTTTGTTCTTAACTGACGGAAATACTTATGCCTACTTTGCTGCATCACCCTTTCCTCTTCAAGGGAAAAATCAATGCAAGGTCAAGAAGTAGCAGGAAGAATTTCTAGCGCCGTTGCCGGGGAGGTTCTACATCAAGCCTACCAAGTACCCACCATAAACTCTCATCTCTTGCATTACATTATTTTCCATTTGCCTCTAATTTTCCTCTCCCCCACTTCTAAAACATTTTCAGAAAATCACAAAAATATTTGCCTTTTTATTCGCCCTCTTTCCATCTGATCTTTTGTTTGCTTGAACTCATCACCATGAGTGACTTTGGTATGGCATAAACAGATGATGGACTAACTCTTAAAATTTGATGAACTGGCAATCTGGATGCTAAAACATCTGTTTTGGGACAAGGGAATTTTATGGGAAAAGAACATATACACGATTCTTTTAATTGTGTAGGCAATCTGCCTCTGGATGATACTCCCATACTTAAAAGAACTAAAACTTATGCGGAAGCTATTTCAGCACTGGTTCTGAAATTCAGAAGTAGATTTATCTGTACTCATCCTACGTTGCAAAGATTGTTTTATGAGTTACCCGTTATAAAAGATCCTAAGGCTAAAAAGCTAGCTACCCAAGTTCTTATGAATGAATTTGATCACATAGTACGGGAAGCTAGGGAATTGTTTGATCATTATGGCATGAGCCATGAAAAACCGGCGATAGATGAGATTATTTACAATAGTGACTATACTTTGAGACATTTGTTTGGAAATAATCAAATTTTTGATGAGAACCTTAAAAAGAAAATCCCTGTTTTAGATATGATCCAACAAATTTTCAACGATGTTAATCAACAGTATTCTTGGATTGTAGCCGGAAATCAAAGAGGATACGTAGATGGGCAGCTTGACGATGCCAAAATTTCTATGGATAATGTGTTCCAAGTTATCTTTGCAAAACCTTCCGACAAGAACACATCTATGGAAAAGAATACCAAAGATTACAATACCTAGATCTATGTTTTATGCCTAGCTAGGGGCATTAAACAATAACGCTTGTTGGGAGGCAACCCGATTTTATTTCTTATGTTTTTGATTTTTGGTTCTGTTTTTCAATAAATACACATTATTACCTGTGTAGTAATTATGTTTTCGTGTTTTAATTAGTGTTTGAGCCAAGTAAGACCTTTGGGATGATCTATGGTGATAGTTGATTTGATCTTGCTGAAAAACAGAAACTTTTGCACCCGAATGTAACTAATCGAGCCTCGAACGTGATAAATTCTTGAATTTTTTACACAAGATTTACATATGAATTTCCTATGTTGTCCTAAATTTTCAGAATTTTTGGAGTTACAAAAGTATACGAAGTTTACAGATTACTATAGACTGTTCTGTTTTTGACAGATTTTGTTTTCTATGTTTCGTTTGCTTATTTTGATGAATCTATGGGTAGTATCGGGGGGGGGGGGGGGTATTAACCATGGAGAAGTTGTAATACAGTAGATATTATACCAACATAAATTTATAATGAGTTCACAACAGTACCTAAAGTGGTGATTTATTTTATTATACTAACGGATCTCATGAGTTTTCTATTGAATTTTGTGTTGTGAAGTTTTCAAGTTTGGGGAAAATATTTGATGGACTATGGAATAAGGAGTGGAAAGAGCCTATGCTTGGGGATGCCCAAGGCACCCCAAGGTAATATTCAAGGACAACCAATCATCTAAGCTTGGGGATGCCCTGGATGGCATCCCCTCTTTCGTCTTCGTTCCATCGGTAAATTTGCTTGAGGCTATATTTTTATTCACCACATGATATGTGTTTTTCTTGGAGCGTCTTATATAATATGAGTCTTTGCTTTTTAGTTTGCCACAATCATCCTTGTGAAGGAAATATGCCCTAGAGGCAATAATAAAGTTGTTATTTATATTTTCTTATATCATGATAAGTGTTTATTATTCATGCTAGAATTGTATTAACCGGAAACTTAGTACATGTGTGAATACATAGACAAACAAGGTGTCACTAGTATGCCTCTACTTGACTAGCTCGTTAATCAAAGATGGCTAAGTTTCCTAGCCATAGACAGGAGTTGTCATTTGATGAACAGGATCACATCATTAGAGAATGATGTGATTGGCATGACCCATCCGTTAGCTTAGCACTATGATCGTTTAGTTTATTGCTATTGCTTTATTCATGACTTATACATGTTCCTATGACCATGAGATTATGCAACTCCCGAATACCGGAGGAACACTTAGTGTGCTATCAAACATCAGAATGTAATTGGGTGATTATAAAGATGCTCTCTGTGTGTCTCACGATGGTGTTTGTTGAGTTGGCATAGATCGAGATTAGGATTTGTCACTCCGATTGCCGGAGAGGTATCGCTGGGCCCTCTCGGTAATGCACATCACTATAAGCCTTGCAAGCAATGTAACTAATGAGTTAGTTACAGGATGATGCATTATGGAACGAGTAAAGAGACTTGCCGGTAATGAGATTGAACTAGGTATAGTGATACCGGCGATCGAATCTCGGGCAAGTAACATACCAATGACAAAGGGAACAACGTATGTTGTTATGCGGTTTGACCGATAAAGATCTTCGTAGAATATGTGGGAGCCAATATGAGCATCCAGGTCCCGCTATTGGTTATTGACCGGAGATGAGTCTCAGTCATGTCTACATAGTTCTCGAACCCGTAGGGTCCGCACGCTTAATGTTCGATGACGATCGGTATTATGAGTTTATGTGTTTTGATGTACCGAAGGTAGTTAAGAGTCCCGGATGAGATCATGGAGATGACGAGGAGTATCGAAATGGTCGAGACATAAAGATTGATATATTGGAAGACTATATTCGGACACCGGAATAGTTCCGAGGTGCATCAGGTATTTTCTGGAGTACCGGGGGGTTACCGGAACCCCCTGGGGGGTTATTGGGCCTCATGGGCCTATTGGTGGAAGAGAGGAGGCAAGCCAAGGTATGGCGAGTGCCCTCTAGCCCAAACCGAATTGGACTAGGGGGGCCGGCCCTCCTTTCCTTCTCTCCTCCCTCTCCTCCCCCTTCTTCTTGTTGGAATAGGAAAGAGGAGGAGGCCGGCAAAGGGGAGGAGGCGCGCCATGGGGGGGCAATCCTACTCCAAGTAGGATTCGATCCTGAGGTGGTGCCACTGGAGACACCGCTTCCCTGAGGCGCTGGGTGGATTAGCTGTTTCTTATTCTTGGGGATGGCCTCAGGAGGGTACACGATGCCTTAGTTGTCAGGGTCTTCGACTGCTGCAGCTTGGTAGGCACGCTCGAGGGAGCACACCGCATCTCTTTCTTCACACGGAACCGTGATGATGCCGCTGCTGCCTGTCATCTTGAGGACGTTGTAACCATGGTGGGTTACTGCCATGAACTTGGCATAGGCTGGATACCCAAGGATGGCGTTGTACGTCAGGCGGATGTGGGCGACGTCGAAGTCGATGAGCTCGGTGCAGTAGTTGTCACGCTAGCCGAAGGTGACAGGGAGGCGGACCTGCCCTATCGGTGGTAGAGCCGTCGGTCACTCCTGAGAAGGGCTTGGTAGGCTGTAGCTGATCGTATGGCACTTGGAGGCTGTCGAATGTCTTGACGGACAGGACATTGAGCCCTACGCCTCCGTCGATGAGGGTCTTGGTGACTTGGACGTTGCTTATGACGGGCGAGCAGAGCATCGGGAGGGCGCCGGCTGTTGCCGCGCACTTGAGCTGGTCTGACGAGCTGAAGGTGATGGCGCACTTGGATCACCTGAGTGGGCGTGTGGCCTCGAGCCTGGGAAGGGCTGCGTTCACCTCATGGGCAAACTGCTTGAAGATGCGCTGCGAGGCTGGGGCTTGAGCGCCACCCAAGATGCAGGCGATGGCACGAGGCTCTTGGAAGCCCCCATGCCCCTACCTAGCACGCCAAATGTTGGATTCTGGGTTCCCGCAAACCCTTGAGGTTCGAACACTGGGGTGCGCACTAAGACCTCTCTCTCTCTCTCTAGCTCTCTCTAGCAGCGATCTCAAGGCTTAACTCGTCGAACCCAAAGAACAAGTGACACAAGGGTTTATACTGGTTCAGGCCACTGTTGTGGTGTAATACCCTACTCCAGTGTGGTGTGATGGATTGCCTTGCAGACTGAGGATGGACAAGTACAAGGGAAGAACAACCTCCTGAGGAGAGGTGTTCTTGAGCTCGGTGAGCTTTTGTGGTGGCCTTGGCGGAATGGATCCAGTCCAAGATCAGATGCCTCCCACGGTGGTGGCTAGTCCTATATATAGAGGCCCGGGTCCTCTTCCCAAATATTAGGCGGGAAGGGATCCCACAATGGCCAATTTGAAGGGGGACAACTAGTACAAGTTTCCCTGACAAAAGGTGGTCTTCGCCTGCCAATGACTCTGGTGATGATGCCGTCTTGGGCTCCGTGGTGACTTCCGTCCTGCCGTCCTGCTTGTCTTGGTCTCGTTGCACCAATATAGAAACCTTTGCCTGATGCCTCGGGACTCCTCGCTTGCACTTTCCCCTTTAGCACCAAAGAGGCAACGAGTACACTGCGCCCGCTGGTGCCCGCCTGGCCTTGGTCGTCATGGCTCACGTCACGAGCACCTCGCGAGGTGCCCCTTGCCTTGATATCTTCGCTCCTCGGGAGCTAGCCTAGGTAGGCTGCCCCTGAGGAGGTCTTGTGTCGTCCGCCTCGCGAGGCTTGGCCCCTCGCGAGGTTCTTGAGTGGTTGTTGATGAAGATGGGCCGTACCAGGCCACTGGAGGAGCCTCGCCCTGGGCTGTAGGCAGGCAAGTCTGGGTACCCCCGTTCCCAGGACGCCGACAGTGCGTGGGTGGGGGCTCCGTCTGAGTGGAACCCCCGAGGCGTGTACAGCCCCGCTCTGACACGTGGCTTGCACGGCAGGGCTAGACGAGGTGTGTCTGGGCACTCATGAGACACGGGACTCACGAGGCCCTACCTGAAGGCGGGTTGCGCCTGAATTTGATTCTTGACAGCTGTGATGGCCCTGCGAGGTGGTTAGACAACCTGCGCCAAATGAATTTCCTGAGGTGATCACATGAGAAGGCCAAACACAAACGACCCTAGCAGGTGACGGGAACTCGACTGGCTCGCCAGACAGATCTCAGTCGTTTGGTTTATCGACACTTCAGGGACGGACCCGAGCACAAACGCCGTGCCCAGTGTTCTCATGCAAAAATCCTGAAGAAAGACAACAGGCGCGCGGCTCCCGTGGTGGCGAGGCACCGAGTCGCGCACCCTAGCTCATCCGCCCGCGATTAGCTCATGCGAGAACAAGGCACCAAGGACCATGGGAGGTGACGTAAACGGGAGCTGGCCCACGAGCCAGAGCTCAGCCTCTTGGATTTAGCAACGCTGCAGGGACGGACCTGAGCACAAACACCGTGCCAGCCCTTAGTCATGAGCCGGTCGTGGGTGGGTTCGCAAGGGCGTACGACATTCATGGTATCGAAGTACCGGGCAGGAATATGATAATCATAAAGCAACTCATGGGAAGAGGTAAAGCTAGTTCGGATAGATGCAAGAACGATACATGCCACAGGGAAAAACCCACGCGGCCTGGGGATGATGCAGCCTGAGGGGACACGTGCTGAAGGGCTGCTCCTCACGAGTCGCCTGGGTCCTGAACCTCGGGAGGCTCTGGAGGCTCGTGAAGAACCGTCACCATCTCCTCCAGGACCGCGTGGTGCGTGGCCTCCTGAGCCGCCATAATGTTTCGCAGGCGGCGCTAGAAGGTAACAACCGCGCTCGGCAGGCCCATGGGCATGCGAAGGCCCGAAGTGCTCCTGGGATGCGGCTCTGTTGAGCCCTGGAATGTTGACACAGACGCGCAGTTCATTGTCCTCGCCAGGACAAGGAGCCGCGCCAGACGGTGGGCGGCGGTCGCTGCGCATGGCTCTCGCCTCTTGAAGCTCCTCGGTTGCCTTGTGGATGAACTCCTGAGCACCTGGCACCCCGTGCCTTGTGCCCTCGTGAGGGAAGCGTGCGATGAAGCTTGCCCCCGTGTGGTGCCCGAGCGCCTCCCTCGTGATGTTGGCTAAGTCAGAGGCCCTCCAGAAGAGAGCCCCCGAGCCCAGCCTGAGGAGGGTGCCGGGCGCACCTTCCTATGCGAGGGGGGAGGCACCCATCCGTGGGCGCAGGTCTTGAGGTGGTGCGGCTGGAGACACCGCTCTCCTGAGGCTCTTGGTGGAGCAGCTGCTTCTTCTTCTTGGGGACAACCTCAGGAGGGTAGATGGCGCCTTCGTGGTCTGGGTCTTCGATTGTCGCAGCCTGGTAGGCGCGCTCGAGGGAGCACACCGCATCCTTCTCCTCGCCGGCGATCGTGATGATGTCGCAGTTTACTGGCATCTTGAGGATGTTGTAGCCATGGTGGGTCATCGCCATGAACTTGGCCAGGGCCGGATATCTAACGATGGCGTTGTACGGAAGGAGGATGTGGGCGACGTCGAAGTCGATGAGCTCGGTGCGGTAATTGTCGCGCTGGCCGAAGGTGACAGGGAGGCGGATCTGCCCTATCAGAGTGGTGGAGCCGTCGGTCACTCCCGAGAAGGGCTTAGTGGGCAGCAGCTGATCATATGGAACTTGGAAGCGGTCGAACGTCTCGACAGAAAGAACATTGAGCCCCGCACCACCATCGATGAGGGTCTGGTGACAAGGACGTTGCCGATAACGGGTAAGCGGAGCATCGGGAGGGCACCAGCAGTCGCCGCGCACTTGAGCTGGTCGGACGAGCTGAAGTTGTTGGTGCACTTGGACCACCTGAGTGGACGCGTGGCCTTGAGCCTGGGGAGGGCCGCGTTCACTTCACGAGCGCCACCCAAGATGCAGGTGATGGCGCGAGGCTCCTGGAAGCCCCCAGCCCCCTCATCCTGATGGTGGTCGTCGTTCCCTCTTGGTGGTGGTGGCAGCGGAGGGAGGCCGGTCCTCATGAGGCTGGTCTCTCCAGGCGCCCTCGCGAGGCTGGCCTTGCAAGCAGTCCTCGCGAGGCTGGTTGCGCCACTCCTGGCGGGAACCGCGGTCATCCCAATGTCCTCCTCTTCCGCCTCCTCCGCGGTCGTAGCCTCGGTCACTGCGCTCGGGGTGTCGACCGAGGCGACAATTGTGAATGGCCCTGAGCTCATGACAGTCATTGGTGTTGTGGATGTGTACATTGTGGAAGACGCAGAATGGACGGCTGCCCTTGGATGATTCTGGGTGGTCGCAGCCGTGCTTCATTTCTGGTTCAGCCGCGAGCACGGCAGCCCCCTTCCTCTTCACGTCCTTGGCCTTGGCCTTCTTGTCTTCTGGGTCGGCCGCTGGGAGTTCGAGGAGGGAGAGGCACCCTTCCTTAGCTCTCGCGCACTTGGTTGCCATGTTGAACATCTCCAGAGCCGTGCGCAATTCCACATGGATGGTGATTTCCTCCTTCATCTTGACATCGCGGACGCCATCGGAGAACGCCGAGATGATGGCTTCATACGAAACCTTAGGGATCTTGAGGTGAACGCTGTTGAAGCGCTCGATGTACTTCTGCAGGGTCTCCCCTGGCTGTTGCTTGATGCGTCGCAGGTCACCCGCGGCAGGTGGGCGGTCAGACGTGCCCTGGAAGTTGGCGACAAAACGCTCGCGCATCTCGCCCCAGGAGGAGATCGATCCCGCGAGCAGATTCAGGAGCCACGAGCGCGCGCCATCCTTGAGGGCCATGGGAAACCAGTTCGCCATGACCTTTTCATCGCTGCTGGCCGCCTTGATGCTCAACTCATAGAGCTGAAGGAACTCCGCAGGGTCGAGGGTGCCATCGTAGAGTGAAGGCGATTCGGGCTTGAACTTCCCGGCTAGACGACGCTGTGTAGCTCAGGGGTGAAGGCGCGGCAACCCGCTGTGGTCACCAGAGCCCGTCGTGGAGGTGGAGCCTGACCTTGGTGCTCACGCGCCACCACTGCAGGCGGTGCATGGTCTTGACGTGGTGGTGGAGGGAGCATTGGTGCACCTTCTTGCGGCCGTTGGACCTCCCGGTGGCTTTCTTCTTCGCGTGCAGGCGCCCTGCACGATGGGGTCACGCCATGGGGTGCTACCTCTTGAGCACTGCGTTGGATTTCCTTGAAGAGGAAAGGATGATACAGCAAAGTAGCGTAAGTATTTCCCTCAGTTTTTGAGAACCAAGGTATCAATCCAGTAGGAGGCTACGCGCGAGTCCCTCGTACCTACACAAAGCAAATAACTCCTCGCAACCAACGCGAATAGGGGTTGTCAATCCCTTCACGGTCACTCACGAGAGTGAGATCTGATAGAGATGATAGATAATATTTTTGGTATTTTTGTTATAAAGATGCAAAGTAAAATAAAAAGCAAAGCAATAATAAAGTGATGGAAGATTAATATGATGAAGATAGACCCGGGGGCCATAGATTTCACTACTAGCTTCTCTCAAGAGCATAAGTATTTTATGGTGGGTGTACGAATTACTGTTGAGCAATTGACATAATTGAGCATAGTTATGAGAATATCCAGGTATGATCATGTATATAGGCATCATGTCCGAGACAAGTAGACCGACTCCTGCCTGCATCTACTACTATTACTCCACTCACCGACCGCTATCCAACATGCATCTAGAGTATTAAGTTCAAGAAAACAGAGTAACGCCTTAAGCAAGATGACATGATGTAGAGGGATAAATTCATGCAATATGATAAAAACCCCATCTTGTTATCCTCGATGGCAACAATAAAATACGTGCCTTGCTGCCCCTCATCACACCGAAAGGACACCGCAAGATTGAACCCAAAGCTAAGCACTTCTCCCATTGCAAGAAAAACCAATCTAGTAGGCCAAACCAAACCGATAATTCGAAGAGACTTGCAAAGATAACCAATCATACATAAAAGAATTCAGAGAAGATTCAAATATTGTTCATAGATAATCTTGATCATAAACCCACAATTCATCGATCTCAACAAACAAACCGCAAAAAGAAGATTACATCGAATAGATTTCCACGAGAGAGGGGGAGAACATTGTATTGAGATCCAAAAAGAGAGAAGGAGCCATCTAGCTACTAACTATGTACCCGAAGGTCTGAGGTAAACTACTCACACTTCATCGGAGGGCTATGGTGATGATGTAGAAGCCCTCCGTGGTGGATGCCCCCCAGAGCTCCTAATGTGCCCCAAGATGGGATCTCATGGAGTACGTAAGGTTGCGGCGGTGGAATTAGGTTTTTGGCTCAGATTCGATTGTTGGGGGTACGTAGGTATATATAGGAGGAAGAAGTACGTCGGTGGAGCTTCGTGGGCCCCACGAGGGTGGGGGCGCGCCTGGGGGGGAGGGCGCGCCCCCTACCTCGTGCCCACCTCGAAGCTTCCTTGGCGTAGGGTCCAAGTCTCCTGGGTCATATTCGGTGAGAAAATCACGTTCCCGAAGGTTTCATTCCGTTTGGACTCCGTTTGATATTCCGCTCTTGAAACTCAAATAGGCAAAAATAGCAATTACGGGCTGGGCCTTCTGCTAATAGGTTAGTCCCAAAAATAATATAAAAGTGGAAAATAAAGCCCAATATGGTCCAAAACAGTAGATAATATAGCATGGAGCAATCAAAAATTATAGATACGTTGGAGACGTATCGGGCATCCCCAAGCTTAATTCACCTTTCGTCCTCGAGTAGGTAAATGATAAAAAAGAACTTTTGATGCGGAGTGCTACTTGGCATAATTTCAATGTAATTCTTCTTAATTGTGGTATGAATATTCAGATCTGAAAGATTCAAGACAAAAGTTCATATTGACATAAAAATAATAATACTTCAAGCATACTAACTAAGCAATTATGTCATCTCAAAATAACATGGCCAAAGAAAGTTCATCCTTACAAAATCATATAGTTTAGTCATGCTCCATTTTCGTCACACAAGAATGCTCTCATCATGCACAACCCCGATGACAAGCCAAGCAATTGTTTCATACTTTAGTAATCTCAAACTTTATGAACCTTCACGCAATACATGAGCGTGAGCCATGGATATAGCACTATGGGTGGAATAGAATATGATGATGGGGGTTATGTGGAGAAGACAAAAAAGGAGAATGTCTCACATCAACGAGGCTAATCAATGGGCTATGGAGATGCCCATCGATTGATGTTAATGCAAGGAGTAGGGATTGCCATGCAACGGATGCACTAAAGCTATAAATGTATGAAATCTCAACAAAATAAACTAAGTGGGTGTGCATCCAACTTGCTTGCTCACGAAGACCTAGGGCACTTGAGGAGGCCCATTGTTGAAATATACAAGCCAAGTTCTATATTGAAAAATTCCCACTAGTATATGAAAGTGACAAAACAAGAGACTCTCTATCATGAAGATTGTGGTGCTACTTTGAAGCACAAGTGTGGAAAAAAGGATAGTAGCATTGCCCCTTTCTTTTTTTTCTTTTGGGCCTTTTTTTTTCTTTTTTGGCCTCTCTTCCCTTTTTTTGGGGACAATGCTCTATTAAATGATGATCATCACACTTCTATTTATTTACAACTCAATGATTACAACTCGATACAAGAACATAGTATGACTATATGAATGCCTCCGGCGGTGTACCGGGATATGCAATGAATCAAGAGTGACATGCATGAAAGAATTATGAACGGTGGCTTTGCCACAAATACTATGTCAACTACATGATCATGCTAAGCAATATGACAATGCTGGATGTGTCATGATAAACGGTATGGTGGAAAGTTGCATGGCAATATATCTCGGAATGGCTATGGAAATGCCATAATAGGTAGGTATGGTGGCTGTTTTGAGGAAGATATAAGGAGGTTTATGTGTAAAAGAGCGTATCATATCACGGGGTTTGGATGCGCCGGCGAAGTTTGCACCAACTCTCAATGTGAGAAAGGGCAATGCACGGCATCAAGAGGCTAGCAATGATGGAAGGGTGAGAGTGCGATAATCCATGGACTCAACATTAGTCATACTTATTGCAAAAATCTACAAGCCATAAAAACCAAGCACTACGCCAAGATGCTCCTAGGGGATAGATTGGTAGGAAAAAGACCATCGCTCATTCCCCGACCGCCACTCATAAGGAAGACAATCAAAGAACACCTCATGTTTCAAATTTGTTACATAACGTTTACCATATGTGCATGCTACGGGACTTGCAAACTTCAACACAAGCATTTCTCAAATTCACAACAACTCAACTAGCACGACTTTGATATTATCACCTCCATATCTCAAAACAATTATCAAGCATCAAACTTTTCTTAGCATTCAACGACTCAAAAGAAAGTTTTACAAATCTTGAATACCAAGTATATTAAAATTATTAAGCAAATTACCATGCTATTTAAGACTCTCAAATAATCTAAGTGAAGCATGAGAGATCAATAGTTTCTATAAAACAAATCCACCACCGTTCTCTAAAAGATATAAGTGAAGTACTAGAGCAAAACTATATGGCTCAAAAGATATAAGTGAAGCACAAAGAGAATTCTAACAAATTCCAAATCATGTATGGCTCTCTCAAAAGGTGTGTACAACAAGGATGATTGTGGTAAACTAAAATGCAAAGACTCAAATAATACAAGACGCTCCAAGCAAAACACATATCATGTGGTGAATAAAAATATAGCTCCAAGTAAAGTTACTGATGGAAGTAGACGAAAGAGGGGATGACTTCCGGGGCATCCCCAAGCTTTGACTTTTTGGTGTCCTTAGATTATCTTGGGGGTGCCATGGGCATCCCCAAGCTTAGGCTCTTCCCACTCCTTGTTCCATAATCCATCAAAAGATTTCACCCAAAACTTGAAAACTTCACAACACAAAACTCAACATAAATCTCGTGAGCTCCGTTAGCGAAAGAAAACAAAATACCACTTCAAGGTACTGTAATGAACTCATTATTTATTTATATTGGTGTTAAACCTACTGTATTCCAACTTCTCTATGGTTTATAAACTATTTTACTAGCCATAGATTCATCAAAATAAGCAAACAACACACGAAAAACAGAACAGTCTGTAGTAATCAGAATTCAACGCAAACTTCTGAACTCCAAAATCAGCCAAAATAGGAAGACCTAGGCAATTTGTTTATTGATCAGAAGCAATTGGAATCACTATTTTATCACTTTCTGGTGATTTTTAACAATTGTTTTCGTGAACAGAAAGTTTCTGGAAATTACAGCAAGATCAAATAACTATCACCCAAGAAGATCCTATAGGTTTAACTTGGCACAAACACTAATTAGAACATAAAAACACATCTAACCAGAAGCTAGATCAAAGATTTATTCCTAAACAGAAGCAAAAGCCAAAAAACTAAAAATAAAATTGGTTTGCCTCCCAACAAGCGCCGCTGCTTAACGCCCTAGCTAGGCATAAAAGCAAGGATAGATCTAGGTATTGCCATAATAGTGGTATGGAAAATCATGAAAACTTCTCTCATATTCTCTACGTTCAGCAGCAAGTTTTCTTTGAGGCAAGCAAAAATAATCAAAGGGCTAAATTTAATGGGACAAAAGTCCCCAAGATAAATCTCGGGAGGTATGGGTTCCTCCCTAGGCCCTTTGTATTGCACAATCAATTCATCATTAAGAGCATTCTTTTGGCAAAAAGCTACAAGCCTTCGTTCAGGAGGAAAACCTAGTCCATTATTCTGAATAGCAAAATCATCATTGAGCTCAGAAATTTTATCAACTAGAACATCGACAGGAACCTTTTTCCTAAGATTTTCATTATAAGCAATATGATCTAAAGATTGTAAACGCATCATGTCTTCTTGATTAAAAAGGATAGCTTCAATGGGAGGATGACTAGCATCTACGCTATAATGCACAAAGATTTCTTTGGCCTCTTTTATTATAAATCTAAACTCATGAGCCAAAAAGATAGTGGCGGCATGCTTAACAGAGAATGCTCAATATTAGAGAATTCTAAGAAAATTCTTTGTATGCAAGGATGCATGTGCATAAATTGCCTTTCAAGTTCAACTATAAGCATGGCAATAGCGTCCGCAAGACTACTAGTTCTATGAAGAATAGAACCGCCCATAGAAGGCAAAGCACCGGCACAAGTAAAGAAATCTTGAATAACTCCTTTTCCAATAATATTACCACTACCAACTCGAAATTTTTTTGTATGCAAGGTAGGGGGTTCTTCAAATGAGAACATCAGAATTTTCCATGATATTATTATTGTCCATATCGGCAATAATTTCCCCAAATTCGAACATAATGACAAGCAAGCGAGAAAAAGGCATTTGAAAAGAGAGGGCGAATAAAACGGCAAGGGTGAAGTGGGGGAGAGGAAAACGAGAGGCAAATGGCAAATAATGTAATGCGAGAATAAGGGATTGTGATGGGTACTTGGTATGTTGACTTCTGCTGTAGACTCCCTGGCAACGGCGCCAGAAATTCTTTTTGCTACCTCTTGAGCACTTCGTTGGATTTCCTTGAAGAGGAAAGGATGATGCAGCAAAGTAGCGTAAGTATTTCCCTCAGTTTTTGAGAACCAAGGTATCAATCCAGTAGGAGGCTACGCCATGAGTCCCTCGTACCTACACAAAGCAAATAACTCCTCACAACCAACGCGAATAGGGGTTGTCAATCCCTTCACGATCACTTACGAGAGTGAGATCTGATAGAGATGATAGATAATATTTTTGGTATTTTTTTTAAAGATGCAAAGTAAAATAAAAAGCAAAATAAAAAGCAAAGCAATAATAAAGTGATGGAAGATTAATATGATGAAGATAGACCTGGGGGCCATAGATTTCACTAGTGGCTTCTCTCAAGAGCATAAGTATTTTACGGTGGGTGAGCAATTCTTTGTTGAGCATTGTGAGAATTGAGCATAGTTATGAGAATATCTAGGTATGATCATGTATATAGGCATCACGTCCGAGACAAGTAGACCGACTCTGCTTGCATCTACTACTATTACTCCACTCAACGACCGCTATCCAAAGATGCATCTAGAGTATTAAGTTCAAGAAAACAGAGTAACACCTTAAGCAAGATGACATGATGTAGAGGGATAAATTCATGCAATATGATAAAAACCCCATCTTGTTATCCTTGATGGCAACAATACAATACGTGCCTTGCTGCCCCTACTGTCACTGGGAAAGGACACCGCAAAATTGAACCCAAAGCTAAGCACTTCTCCCATTGCGAGAAAAACCAATCTAGTAGGCCAAACCAAACTGATAATTCAAAGAAACTTGCAAAGATAACCAATCATACATAAAAGAATTCAGAGAAGATTCAAATATTGTTCATAGATAATCTTGATCATGAACCCACAATTCATCGGTCTCAACAAACACACCGCAAAAAGAAGATTACATCAAATAGATCTCCACGAGAGGGGGAGAACATTGTATTGAGATCCAAAAGAGAGAAGAAGCCATCTAGCTACTAACTATGGACCCGAAGGTCTGAGGTAAACTACTCACACTTCATCGGAGGGGCTATGGTGATGATGTAGAAGCCCTCCGTGGGGATGCCCCTCCCATGGAGCTCCTAACAGGCCCCAATATGGGATCTCGTGGGCATGTAAGGTTGCATGTGGAATTAGGCTTTGGCTCCGTGATTCGATCGCTTGGGGGCGTGAGGTATATATAGGAGGAAGAAGTACGTCAGTGGAGCTTCGTGGGCCCCACGAGGGTGGGGGCGCGCCTTGGGGGGGGGGGGGGAGGGGGGAGGGCGCGCCCCCTGTCGGTGGGAAAGGACACCTATGGGATCACAAGAATCCCTACTTCGGTTGCGGGGCGCGGGGTTGAGAGAAGAGCGAGTCTAACAAAGAAGCACGCGGTTCATTTATCCAGGTTCGGGCCGCGAGGATGCGTAAACCCTACTCCTCCTTTGGTGGATGTATTATGTGTTCTTGAGCTAGCTACGGGGTGTAACGAGCTCCAAAAAGCCGAATCCTTCTCCTGGTCGCCTCAGGCCTCCTTTCATAGGTGAAAAGGGCTGCCACAGTGGCACACAGGAGGTGGAAAGGTCTACAGTGGCACGAGGTTATCCCTCGTATTACAGGACAAGGTGCATTTAATGCATTGCTTAGGTGTCCTCTCACTTTATCGGGGACGGGGGCGAGGCCCGTCCCATCCGTCGCCGCTCCTCCAAGCTTGACCGACACGCCACGGCCAGGTGCATGCGGTGCCATGTAGGCAGGCAGGCAGCTGAGGTGGCGCGGTGGTGGAGCCTCCACGAAGGGCTGCATGTTGCCACGCAGGTGCCTGCCCAGTTGGTTGGGTCGACAGCTGCATGCGAATGGCGGCGGAGACTTGGTTGGTGCGGGCCTGATGGTGGCCTGCTGGTGCGCTTGGCGAGGGCCTTGCCGGGTGGCCCGGCAAGGGTCTTCCCGTGGCGCGCAGGCGTCCCTGACAAGGATCTTGCCGGGGGTCTTGTGGGTTCCTTCGGCGAGGATGGCTGCCTTCCCATCCTCACTTGATCTTGACTATTCTTTGTTTCACAAAGATCTGCATGCCACCACAGAGGTGCCTCCCGAGCCCTGTCCCAACACATGTGTTGAGTGTTGGTGGGCTCAAGGGTGGCTCGCTCGGCTGGCGTGGGCGAGCTGCCCCGGCAAGGGTCTTGCCGGGGCCACTGGGGCCGCCCCGGCAAGGATCCTTGCCAGGGAAACCTACTTCGCCCATCTGATCTTTGTGGCCTTGGTCCTTGTCGTTGCTTTGCTTCATCTTGGGCTTCGGTCTTACCTTGGCTCACCTCCTTCGCTCTGCTTGGTGTGGCCGTGGGCGTGGCTCCGACTGCTTGTGCACAGGTTAAGGGGTAGAAAAATGTGCCCCTAGTTTTGTACACCGACAGGAGCCCTAGGCCTGGGCCACACATAAGCGCGACACGTTGTTAGGTCAGGCCCAAAACGGTGCGCGGGCAGGCGGGGTGGTTTTTACCGCGGTAAGATTTTTCGCGCGCTGCGCTTCCCACGACCCGTGCGCGCGTCGCGGCGTGGAGGGGCGTGCGTGACGTGGGTGGCATGCGTGGGGCGGTTTGCGCACGCATGCGTCACATCACAGTAAAGAGGCGGCTCGCGCCTTCCCCGTAAAAGGAGGAAGGTGTGGAGGCGCGGCTCATTTACTGAAATGGGGCCGAGGCACGGTCTTCATGGCGTCCACTCCCCACGATCAGGGGGTGGGGAGAGGTTGCCTCACTTGTCCCCTCGGTTCTGCACACCGTCCACACGTCTTCCATGCGCTTGGGGTGGCAAACGGTGGAGGCAAGAAACCGGGCCATCGCTGGTTGGGGCAGCGGGCCGGTCCTGGTTCCCTGCGCCTCCCGTGTCTTGATTGGTCGAGCGGGGCGGCCGAGCCCCAACCCCATTCCTTTATAAAGAGCGGGAAGGGGGGATGGCATCCCGCATTCTTCCATCTTCTCCCTCCTTCTGCTTCTGCTCCTTCCTTCCATTTGTCATGGAGAAAGGAAATCCCGGTCCTTCAACGGTGGCGGCGACGGTCGCCGCCAGACAACGCGTCCCTCCTCCTCCTCCTGCGCCCGCAGTGGCAGAGCCGGCCACGAGGGGAAGGGGGAGGGGGCGAGGCCGGGGTAGAGGTCGCAGCGCTCGGGGAAGAGAAGGACGGGGTGGCGCACCGGCCTCGCCCCTGCCAGCAGCTCCTCCTCTGATGGAGGGCCATGCTGGGGACAACCCCTGCGAATTCTTCGTCAGCTGCTGCCGCCCGCCTTTCGCCGCCTCCCGACTCCATTTGCGCGAGAGATGGAGCTGGATCCGCCGCAGTTGTTGCGGCTGCACATGAGGGGCTGCGGGATCAGTGGCACATGGGCTGACGTCGAGTTCCCCGCCCCTCACGTCATGTATCTCCACCGAGGGTGGAGGACATTCGCTCGTCTCTACATGTGGGGACCCCGACTCATAAGTCGTGATCACCGAATGCACGTGTACAGTGATCCCAGAGATCAATGCTCACTGAACACACAAAAGCTGAATAACAAGAGTCTTACATCCATACATACCGTTTTACACAAGTAGGACCATTATGGTCAAGTCTTGAGTATATCATCGCAGCGGAATTCTTCGTCGATAACTTGGACCCATGCCATCTGCCTTAACCCTACAGTGCATTCGACCGGGAAGCGCCCTAGCTCGCATGTTCACACCAAGTATTCTTCATCATATCCTGTTCTTTCATGCCCGGCCAATAAAATAACCAAAGGGCAAGCCAATGAGTACTTTGATTGTACTCGCAAGCAACCCATGTTTTGGTTCGAGATACAACAATGCATGATATAGGTAGATTTTTGCGTAAAAGCTAGTTTTGAGTGCAATGACATGTTCAACAACTTGTAAGACATGCATCATGAGAATTCAAGTAACCATGAGGAGAGGTTACAGATATCAACATAAATAGAGTGGGCACCAACCCGACTCAATCATGTCAAGTCCTTTGACTTGACCCAAGTAGTTTTATCAACTCACACACACTGTTTGTAAACTCTGGACGTAGTTTAAGCAGAACCACCCAACTGTCCTTGACCGTGGACACGGCTATTCGAATAGTTTTACACTCTGCAGAGGTTGCACACTTTACCCACAAGATCCGGGGAACTTCCGTGTCATCCACGACCATGATACCTCAAGTACCCGGGTAAGCACCCGATCACTACCTTTCCTAGACGACACTAACAAGGAGTCCACTCGTTGTTCCGTATCCTCACGATGTACATCATACGAGACTCACTAGAGATCGTAACATCCGAGAGGGGACACAACAGTGTATCCGGCCTCGTGAAAACAGTCATGGCCGCCCTACTCACGCACTTCGACCCGTCCGAGAGAGCACCAACTCTCCCGTCACTAGTAATGCGGCTCCAAGCTAGTATCAACCTAGGTAATCAATAATGCCCTTTCCCATATAAGGGTAGAGTGGTTGCGCATGTAAGGTTGGGACAGTCGACAAATCTTAAATCTAATCCGTTTTCGAAAACAACACACACTTGCCTCGGTACACCACTTCGTCATCAAGTGGTTACCCATCTCATCATCTTCCTCGGGCATAAGTGGCACCCGACGGGTTTTCGAAAAATCTTTTGAAAATGCTTTGACTCCTTCACCATGCATATACCCGTCCCTTTTTGCGTAGCATCTACTTTAGCATCCTATCTACTCCCACCGGCATAACCCTCATAAGAAGGTAGGGTCATGCACAATGCAAGTATCAACGAGGAAGTACGATGGCAACCCATCAAAGTGGTTACCACCTCATCATGATTCCGTTGCAACAACAATATGGTGCTATATGACATGCATAAAAAGGGTTTCATAGACATGGTCAAAGGGCTGCTTGCCTGGTTCATCAGAGTCTTCAAGTCTTCTGGTCCAGCTCCAAGTATTTCATCTACTTCGTCAACTACGTTGAAAGCAACCATAATAAGCAGCACAACAAGGCAGAAAATAAAAGTGCTCTAAAAATGTGAGTTGGACTTTTCTAGGATACCTCTGGTCATATGAGGAATGACCAAGGTGATTTCATTGGAAGTGGATCAATGGATATTTCTAAACATTTCGATATGATGGAATCAAGGGATTTGTGGATTTGCAAGAAGTGTACAGATATATATTTTTGAAAAATGAGCAAAGGCACCCATTTTACAAACCATGATTTTAGAAGCATCCAGGAGTTGGTTTCACTGGATTTGGAGTTTAAATGATTTTCCTATGAATTTGCAAAGTTGGCTATACATGAAGAAATAGACCATTATTTGAGGTGATACAAAAAGTATTAGTAAAAATGTTCAAAAACTAGGTTTTGAACTTATAGACATCTAGGATTTTGAATCATGGAATTTGGATAAAAAATGGGCTCTGTGTGATTTTTTTTAAGTTCATTGCAGAAATGGAAAAACAAGATTTGATAAATGTTTGTGAAGAAAAAGTCTCTGGAAAAATGTGCATGTTGCACCAACATGTAGATCATGATTTATAGGGTCACTAGAAATTTGAATCATCAAATTTGGACTTCATTTGAATTATTTATGAATTTCTGAAGTTCTACTGGAAAAAGAAAAAAGGGAAAAACTTTTACCCTCATCGTGCGTGCATGGCGAGATATAGCCTTGGGCCGGCCCAGTTGCTCTGCCGCGCCAGGCGCCCAGGCGACGTCGATGGCGTACTTCCGTGAGTACGCCTTCGATCAGGGCAGACGTCTTGCCGGAGACCGTCTCCACTTAACCCGGGGCCCGTGGCCTTAGCCACTTACAGGCGGGCCCTGCTGGCAGGCCCTCCACCTACCTCCCGCTCAAAACAGAGGAGGGGCAGGGGATGCCGGCCGAGCAACATGCCGGCGCCCTTCCCGGTGACTCCGGCCGTCCCCGCCGGCCCAAAGATACCGGCGGGTTTGGGATCGAGCCGCGCACATCCATGGGCCTCACGCGGTCCGGGAGGAACGGGGGCGACGGTGACCTTGGCCCCGGCGGGCGGCTTCGGGACGAGACGAGCGCGATGCCGTGGGCACCGTAGCAGAGGGAATAAGGAGCGCGAGGGATCCTATGGCCTGCGGTGCTTCCCCTGGTGGTCGAAGGAGAGGACGGGAGGCTCTGGTTCGCCGGAGCCGGGAGGAGGCCGACGGCGACCATGGTGGCCATGGAGAGGAAAAGAGGGAGTGAGGGGGAGAGGGGACTTGTCCGGGAGATGCACGGGAGAGAGGCGGTTCCAACCAAGACAAGAGAGAGAGTCGGGGATGGCTTAAATAGGCGTGGCCGTGGTGCACCGTGGGCAGCGTCCACGGACGCGCTCGGTGATCTCGCAGAGGGGGGAGGAGAGAGGGTCAGGTGAGGGCCGGCAGCATGCCGTGTCCCGGACGCTGAGGCCACCTCGGGAGACATCACCCCGACGCCCAAGGCTGTCGTATGCCCTTGGCATGGGTGAGCTACAGTGCGAGAGAGCACTGTAGCGTGCTCCAGAGCGCGAGCTCTGCAGGCACTGGCATTGTTTATGCGCCATGAGCATGTCCATTTGTGTCTGGGGGTTTTGGGGGGTGAGTAAACAATGTAGGAGTGGCATTGGATGCCCTAGAGAGCCAGTAGGAGAGGAGAGAGGTAGAAGAAGAGGGAGAGATGGGCTGTCCAGGGAGGTAAATGGGGGTATTTTACCCCTCAATCATTGAGCTGAGGCCAGGGAAGAGTTACTGGAGATAGAAGACTAGGAGGAGCTGTGGTAAAAATTTGAGCTCAAGGAGAATAGTGTAAGTGGTCAAAACGGTGATTTTTTTAAAAGTGACAGAAGGTCTTTGATGCAAATTTGGGCAAGCAAATTAACTCCACTTGACATGAGAATTAACAGGATCAAGTGTCACACATAATTGAGGTTGACCACCAAGTTTGAGTCCTTTTGAAGAAAGTTGCCGATGTAACTTTGGTAAACCCTAGAAATTAGCAGAAATGAACTTGTGTAGATCTAGTTGAGCAAATCACTTCTCCTTTATGCACCTCTTGGTGTAGTGGCCTCATTTGGTCATGTGAACATGCTCACAAAAGTTGGGGTCAAGGAGAGAAAGTTGGTAGTACAAAGTTGTTCAAATTTGGTTCTGTACAGGAAGGGTTTTGGGGCTCTTTGATCAATTTAACTTGTTCTCCAACTTGTGCCACTTGGTCTAGATGCATTATTAGACCATTTGAGCATGTTCACAAGGTTTGAGAACATTTGGTTATGTTTGGCAGTGCAAAGTTGTTCAAACTTGAAAAAGGATGTAAGTGGTTTTGGGAGGGTTTCATGGGGTTATACTGTTCTCCATGACATGAGACTTGGCAAGACCATCAACCATGTCATATGTGATATGCTAGAATGTTCTTGGAATTTTTGGAGAATATTTCCCTTGTAAATATTTCAAAAGCTTGAAATATCCAGAAAGGGTTTTTGAGGGATTTGGCCAATATTTTGAACATGACCATGTGTTGAAACTCTTATATATGGACAATATATGTCCATTGAGTTTCCCTAGGTTGTTGTCAAATATTTTTAAAACAATAAAATAATTTTTCCCTATTAAAGACCATTTCTGGCAGTAAGAAAAAGCTTTTAAATAAAATATTAAAATAACTTTTAAAATTATATTTTTGTGGTTTCTGGGTATCCTATATCTAATAGGAGTCAAAAATATTTTTGGAAAGATTTTTACTGCCCTTAATTAAGTACTTGCAAAGGCAAACCTCAATTCAGGGGTTTTTGAAGAACTAATTTTAGAAAATACTTTTGGCCAAATTAGTTTTGTAAGAAAATACTATATTGCTCTATACACATGGCATGATCATTGGGCGTAAGTTTGGGGCAAGGAAATGAAGTATCGAAGTTGGAGGATTTATTTGATTTTTAGAGCACTTGCAAACAGCAGACAAAAATCAAATCAAGCAAAGACCAAAACACACAAAAGTTTATGTCAAACCACATTTTATCATGTTTTATTAGCCTAAGTGTTGTGGCATGAAAATCAGGGTGTGACACTACAGCTTGACGGAGGGGCTCACTCTCCATTTCAAATTAATGGAGGGTGGCCTCCTCTCCGTCAAGATCTTCGGGCACTTCGGGAGTCGCGTAAGGTGCTGCATGGAGAGCTCTTTTGACGACGAAGATCCTTCCTCGAGTGAGAGTGGTGAGGAGGACAGCGGCAGCGATGACGAGGCCAGCGGGCGGCAGGATGACGGGTCCGACTAGGCATCGGGCGCTGCTCTGAGCGGCACCGGCGACCCCATCATCCGCATCGCCGGCTCCTTGAACTTCTCGGGGCCGTCTCCTTGGGCGGCTTTTGTTGGGAGGCTGCGGAAGAGGAAGAGGGCGGGCGGCAAGGCCGTCAAGTCGGAGTACGCGGGCACCGACGCCTTCGACGCGTGCTGACGTCCTGCCGCCTCGTCTTCGAGCTCTGCCTCCAGCGCCGCCATCACCATCCAGCCCTTGAACGGCCACCAAGATGTTCTCTTGGTGTCTTCTACCACTCGTAGCTCGTCTAGGTGCCCCGTTTGCCCTTTTCGCCTCCTTGACCTGCCTCCCGAGGAGAGGGACAAGAAAGGGATTACGGGCACCTTATCTCTTTTTAGTCTTGTAAGCCTTCGGGCCTTTGTTAACTTTAGAACTTGTAATCCCCTTGCTCATGTTTTTCATTTCGTATGAACTGTACCTGTATGGAATGTTTTTTAATGAAAAAGGGATGTTTACCGGGCTTTTCGTTCATAGGTAAAACCCACAACAAGGAGTAAATCCTTGTTACTTTCAAGATAAACGTTTTCTCGCCCGGCAACAGGCCTTGCCGCCCCCCCACTTCGCTCGACCTATCTCACGCGCTTGGCGGAGGCAGGGATGAGGTGGGTTTAGGCTCCTCGTTTCATTTCCTTGCTGCCGCGACTACGACCAAACTCGGTCCCAGGAAACGAGTCCCGGTCCGGAGTGAGGGGTGCCACAGAGCCTAAGGATAAAACGAGGTTTCACATACCTCACCCATAACGAAACACATGATAAGGGATAAAGAACTTATCTGAATATGCAGCCCCGGCAACCTTGGCTTGCCGCGGGTGGATCTTGCTCTTGTAGCCCCGGCAATACCGGGCTTGCCGGGGCCCGGGCAACGGTCCGTCCCCTTTCTTCCAAAGCAGCTCGGCAAGGATATTCATGTGTCCTGCGAACCAAAGAAGACAAAGAAGAACAGAAAGACGCGCACTCGACCTCTAAGCTAGGGGTTAGTTGCCGCTAAGCACTATCAACCCTAACCAAGGACGAGACTTGACCTAGCATGCATGCTATAACTTAGGGCGCCAGCGCTTCATTTATTCTCGCTCAGGGTCTGCTACCGCTTTGTACAAAGGGTCACATGCCTTGCGGCAAAGCTCATACAAAAGGTGGCATGCCGGGAGGCCCGGCAAGCCGCTCCTTATGGGTAAAACTTGCGAAGATGCTCGACGTTCCAGGAGTTGCTCACAGGTACGTCATCCTCGGTCTCCAGGCGGACTGCGCCAGGCCTGGTGACTCGTATTACCCGATAAGGGTCTTCCCACTTCGGTGTCAACTTGTTGGAATTCTTGGCCGACTGAACGCGCCGAAGAACAAGGTCGCCTTCCTCAAAGCTTCGGGCATGAACCTTGCGGCTGTGGTAGCGGCGCAAGGCTTGCTGGTAGCGTGCCGCTCTCACAACCGCCCGAAGACGATCTTCCTCAAGGAGCGTCGTGTCATCTTGGCGCAACGACTCTTGCTCAAGCTCGTCATAAGCGAGCACTCGAGGTGACCCATATATGAATTCCGTGGGGAGAACTGCTTCTGCCCCGTATACCAGGGCAAAAGGTGTCTGGCCGGTAGCTCGATTTGGTGTCGTCCTGATCGACCAAAGAACCGCTTGTAAAAAGTCTTTGTCCTCAGGCCTCGCAACACTTCAGCATTTGCCCTCTCCGCTTGGCTGTTGCTCCGTGGGTGTGCCACAGAAGCAAAACATACCTTGCTGCCGAGGTCTTGAATGTATTGCATGAAGGAGCGGCTTGTGAACTGCGTGCCGTTGTCGATGATGACTCTGTTTGGCACACCAAAACAGCAGACCAGTCCTTTGAAAAACTCGACAACTGACTGAGCAGTCACCTTTCTCACTGCTTCCACCTCCGGCCACTTTGTGAACTTGTCGATTGCAACGTACAAGTACTCAAAGCCCCGACAGCCTTGGGGAAGGGTCCCAAAGATATCGAGCCCCTGCATCGAGAATGGCCAGGAGAGAGGGATTGTTTGAAGGGCTTGAGCTGGTTGATGAAGCTTCTTTGAATGGAACTGGCATGCTTCACACTTGGTGACTAGCGCCGTCGCATCCTGGAGGGCGGTGGGCCAGAAGAAACCTTGCCGGAACGCCTTCCCAGCAAGGGCCCTTGACCCTATGTGGGAGCCACATATGCCTCCATGTATCTCTGCCAACAGCTCCAGTCCTTCCTCCCGGGGGATGCACTTGAGTTTCACATCGTTCGGCCTTCTCCGATACAGGACGTCATCAACGAGCTGGTACAAAGCGGACCGACGGGCTAGTTTCTCCGCTTCTTCCTGCTCCTTAGGAAGCTCCCCTGTCTGGAGGAATTGGACGGTATGATGCACCCATGCCGGAGCCTGAGGCTCGACGGCAAGGACTAAAGGCATCTCTTCCGCCATGGGAGCGATCGCTCTCTGACCTGTGGCCCGACGCCTACCGAGTCAATTGCTCTTGGGCAGGCTCAGCGTCTGCGGTAGTACCCTTGCCGGCGGCCCCGGGGGGCTCGGTAGGAAAGTACTTGCCTGGACCTGATTTTCTCCGCTTGCTCTGCCATGCTGATGGATCGACGGATGGTTGAGTTACCCGGAGCAAAAAGGTACCTGGTTCCACAGGTAGCTTGAATGCGGCACGCTTCGACAGGTAATCGGCGATGTCGTTCCCCGCTCGAGGGACGTGCTCCGCCTGGATACCGTCAAAGCGTTCCTCCAGTTTCCTCACCTCATATACGTATGCTTCCATCAGTGGGCTCTGATAATCTTTGTTGACTTGCCTGACAACGAGCTGCGAGTCACCCCTGACGATGAGCTTCTTGACTCCGAGGTCTGCCGCGATCCTGAGACCGGCAAGCAATCCCTCATACTCAGCGGTGTTGTTGGTGGACATCTCCCTGGGGAAGTGCATCTGGACCACGTAGTTGAGGTGCTCTCCGGTGGGTGCGACGAGCAACACACCGGCACCGGCGCCTTGCAGTGAGAAAGCTCCATCAAAGTACATGACCCAGTTGTAGTCTGCCTCCTTGCCGGGGAGAGTCGTCTCCTGGGTTTCTTTGTCAGGTGTCGAGGTACATTCCGCGATGAACTCCGCCAGGACTCTGCTCTGAATTGTCGAGGTGCTCTCAAACTTTAGGCCGAAGCTTGACAGCTCCAAGGCCCATTCCACAATCCTTCCGGTTGTGTCTGGGTTGTGCAGTATCTGTTGCAACGGGAGGCGGGTGACGACAGTGATCTCGTGGGCCTGGAAGTAGTGACGCAGCTTCCTCGAGGCCATAAGGAGGCCGAAGAGCAATTTCTGCACACCGGAATACCTTGACCTAGCCCCCTGCAAGAGGGAGCTGACAAAGTAAACCGGGTGCTGCATCACCTTCTTCTTGGGCACCACTTCACTCGACCGCGCGGGCGTCGCCTTGGTGGCACCAGACTCTGCCGGGGGTCGCGCCTCGTCGACACCGGGCCCTACTGGAGGAATCTTTGGCTCGCCCTCTGCTGGTCCTGCCGCCATTGCTGCCTCCTCATCGACCTCCCTCTGCACCACTAGTGCGGCGCTGACCACTTGATTCGTCGCCGCTAGATACAGCAGCAACGGCTCTTGTGGTTTAGGCGCAACTAGTATCAGCATGGAGGAAAGGTATTTCTTCAGGTCCTACAGCGCGGCGTCGGCTTCTGGGGTCCACTCCATTGGGCCCACCTTATTCAAGATCTTGAAAAAGGGAAGGGCGCGCTCGGCGAACTTGGAGATGAACCGGATCATGGCGGCAACGCAGCCAGTGAGCCGACGCACATCCTTGATCCGCTTGGGCGCCTCGATCTGCTCAATAGCCTTGATCTTGTCTGGGTTTGCCTCGATCCCGCGCTGTGACACGAAGAACCCGAGAAGCTTGCCGGACGGGACGCCAAAGACGCACTTCTCATGGTTCAACTTGAGGTTGATCTTGCGCAGGTTGGCAAATGTCTCTTCCAGATCTTACACAAGAGTCGGCCCGTCCTTGGTTTTGACCACTATGTCATCCATGTAGGCTTCCATATTTCTATGGAGCTGAGGTTCAAAACCAACTTGGACCGCTCTTGCAAACGTTGAGCCAACACTCTTCAACCCGAAAGGCATCCGTAAAAAGCAATACATACCACATGGGGTGATGAACGCTGTCTTCTCTTCATCTTCTCTTGTCATGAAGATTTGGTGGTATCCTGAGTAGGCATCGAGGAATGATAACAGATCACACCTGGCTGTGGAGTTGACAATCTGGTCGATGCGCGACAACGCGAAGGGGTCCTTAGGACAAGCCTTATTGATGTCTGTGTAATCAATACACAACCTCCACTTCCCATTTGCCTTGCGCACCACTACCGGATTGGCCAACCACGTCGGATGGATCACCCCTCTCACCAAACCTGCCGCTTCTAGCTTCCTGGTCTCCTCTATGATGAACTCCCCGCCTCTCCGTAGCCTGCTCGACTTACGCTGACGGGCCGCATGTGGGGGCGCATAGCTAGGTGGTGATCAATCACCTCCCTGGGAACACCGGGATGTCGGACGCTTGCCATGCAAAGACGCCGGCATTCGCCCGCAAGAAGGTGACGAGCTCGCCTTCCTATTTGCTGTCAAGGGTGGAGCCTATAGTGAAGGCCCCTCCCGTGCCGTCCTCCGCGACGGGCACCTTCTTGGTCTGTGGCGGCTCGGCTCTAGATCTCTTGCTCTTGTCGGCAGAGCTCTCTAGCACGTCCTCAACGGTAGCACAACACCCCGAAGAGGTGCGCTTGCCGGAGTGGGTGCGAGAGGTCTTGCCGGGTTCCTTCTTTCCTCCCGGGCCTTCGCCAGCAGGAGCAGGTGCCTTGGCGGAAGCTGCTGCAACTGCTTCCCGGTAGAGTTGTTCGGCGCAGATCAGTGCGTCCTTCTTGTCGGAGGGGACGGAGATGATGGTCACTGGCCCGGACATCTGCAGCATGTTGTAGGCGTAGTGTGCCGCCGCCATGAACTTGGCCAGTGTCGGGCGGCCGAGGATCCCGTTGTAGGGCAAGGGGATCTCGGCTACGTCGAAGACGATCTTCTCCGTTGTGTAGTTCGATTCTCCTCCAAAGGTCACGGGCAGCGTGACCTTTCCCTTCGGCTGGCTCCTCCCCGGATTGACCCCTTGGAACGTGCCCGTTTCCTCGAGGTCTCCCTCAGGGATTTGCAACCTTTTGATCACGACAGGTGAGATCAGGTTCAGGCCGACCCCGCCATCAACCAACATCTTGTTCACCCTGAGGTTGCGTATTGTGGGCAAAACCAACAACAACAAACACCTGACCGCGGTAGTGCGATCAGGGTGATCCTCGGCGTCAAAGATGAGGGGCGTGCTGGACCACTTTAGGGGCTTCTGGGCGTCGAACAACGGCTCCGTTGCTGTGATCTCTCGCGCCCACTGCTTGAGCTGGCGGCAAGAGGTATGCAGCAAGGCACCGGCATCGACGCACATGGCCTCCGTAGCCTTCTGGAACCCGTGCTCACCGGACTCGTCGTCCTCGTCGTGATCGTCGTCTTCTTGTTTTTTGTCGCGGCCCCGGGCGGGCCTCTTTTGCTGATTGTCCTTGCCGGGGTGGCCTCCCTGGCCGCCACGCTTCTTTCCGGACCCCTCAGCACCATCTTGGTCTTTCTCCTTGTCCCGCCTTTCGTACTCAGCTTTTGCTTCTCGAAGCAGCTCGACTTGTCGGCAGTTCTGGAGATCGTGGCCCTTGGTGCGGTGGATCTTGCAGTATTGCTTGCCGGAGCTTCCTGGCTTGTCGGTGGCCGCCAAGGCCCGGCAGGCAACGCACTCGGCAATCTCCTTGCCGGGGTGTCTGCCTTGACCTTCTTGCCGGCACCGGTGTCGTCAGATCCCTCAACGGCAAGCACAATCTTGCCTTTGCGTTTCTTGTTGGGACACCGCCCCTTCTTCGTCGGGGCGGCGGCGTCCTCATCGGTAGAGTTGGTTTCCGTACCGGTGTCTTTGCCGGGGTACTTCCTTCCCTCTTCAGCTCGGGCGCACCTGTCGGCCAGAACGTAGAGCTCGGCCACATCCTTAACCTTGGTCATCGCCAGCTCCTCGCGCATCTTGCGATTGCGCACGTTCTGATGGAACACGCTAATCACAACAGCGGGATGAACGTCGGGGATGTTGTACTGCACCCGGCTGAATCTCTGGATGTACTTGCGCATGGTCTCCCTTCTTTCTGGGGAATGATATGCAAATCATCGGGCACAGCCATGAGCTTGGTGGCCTCCTGTGAAGGCACCAACAAACTCATGGCACAGATCTGACCAGGAAGAGATGGAGTCCACCGGCAAGTGCATCAACCAAGACATTACATTGGGTTTGAGCGCCAGCGGGAAGTAGTTGGCAAGCACCTTGTCGTCGCGAGCCCCAGCGGCCTGCATCGCTATGGTGTAGATGCTGAGTAACTCGGACGGATGGGTCTTGCCGGTGTACTTCTCGCCGACGTTGGGCTTGAAAGTGCGGTGGGACGGCCACTGGAACTGCCTCACCACGGGTAAAGCCGGGCAGCCCACCTCGTAAGGTAGGCCGCGGGCTCCCCGGTCGGGTGGTCCGTGAGCATGTCCCGCCCGCTTGTCCGACTGGCGGCGCGTTTCGCGCCGGTGCTCGACGGTGGTTCGAGCGTCTTCGTGAGCTCGCTCCCGAAGAACCTGGCGCTGGTCACGGAGGGTCCGTGGATCGGACGATGCTATGGAGATGTTATCACCAGCATAGTCGCGACGGGTCGACGCCCGCGGCGGCTGGCGAGGAGGAGGAGAGTGCACCGTGGCCGCAGCTCCCCCAGTCCTCCCAGTGCTAGCATGTGGTGGTTCGGTGGAGCGCCGAGCCGAGGGCCCCGCCGGTCGCGGATCGTCTTTATTCGCGACGGCGACGAGGCTCCGGATGGTGGCCCTCCACTCATCGAGCTTCTCCGCAGCAGGAGGGAAGTCGAGGAGCAGTTGCGCGCACGCCAAGGCCTCCGCTGGCATGGGTGGCGGCGACAGCTGAGTGGATCGTGGTATGCTTCGACTTCTAACCATGTTAGAAGGAGCTCCGTCACGACCCAGCGACTGCGTGCCACTTTCACCAGCGTAACCGGCGAGCGTGTTGAACTCCTTCGTCTTGCCGATGACACACAAGGCTCTTCCCACGGCGGTGCCCAGGGTCACCAACGTGGTGACGCTGCTCGGCGCGCACACCATGGGAAGAGCCCGCGGTGGTCACCGGTGTATGCGTCCTGGAGGTCGCCGCGCCGCCCGGAGTCGGCGTAACGACACCCCCGGAGGGCCCCACGCGTTCTTCCCATGGTGTGCGCGCCGAGCATCGTGCAGCCGGTCGTCTGGTGCACGAACGACGCCGCTCGCCAGGCTCCGACTGGCTGGGTGGTGCTGGTGCTCGCGGGCTGCGGCCCGAGTCCTGTCCGCGACCGATCCGCTGCTCGTCCGCACCGGCACGAGCTGTTCGTCCCGCAGCGAGCCGATCGCCGTGGCCGTATTCTTCTTAGGGGCCATGGCGATGAAGAAATGCTCACTCAACTGCTAAAACCGATTCTCACAATTGCGCCCCCTACCTGGCACGCCAAAGATGTCGGTGGGAAACGACACCTATGGGATCACAAGAATCCCTACCGTGGTTGCCGGGCGCGGGGTTGAGAGAAGAGCGGGTCTAACAGAGAAGCACGCGGTTCGTTTATCCAGGTTCGGGCCGCGAGGATGCGTAAAACCCTACTCCTGCTTTGGTGGATGTATTCTGTGTTCTTGAGCTAGCTACGGGGTGTAACGAGCTCCAAAAAGCCGAATCCTTCTCCTGGTCGCCTCGGGCCTCCTTTTATAGGTGAAAGGGGCTGCCACAGTGGCACACAGGAGGTGGAAAGGTCTACAAAGGCACGAGGTTATCCCTCGTATTACAGGACAAGGTGGATATAATGCATCGCTTAGGTGTCCTCTCACTTTATCGGGTACCGGGGCGAGGCCCGTCCCGTCCGTCGCCGCTCCTCCAAGCTTCAACACGTGCCCTGGCCAGCGGTGCATGCGGTGCCATGTAGGCAGGCAGGCAGGTGAGGTGGCGCGGTGGTGGAGCCTCCACGAAGGGCTGCATGTTGCCACGCAGTGCTCGCCAGCTTGGTTGGGTCGGCAAATGCATGCGAACGGGCGGCGGAGACTTGGTTGGTGCGGGCCTGATGGTGGCCTGCTGGTGCGCTTGGCGAGGCCTTGCCAGTGGCCCGGCAAGGGTCTTGCTGCATGCTGCAGGGCCCCCGGCAAGGATCTTGCCGGGGTCTTGTGGGTTCCTTCATGAGGATGGCTGCCTTCCCATCCTCACTTGATCTTGACTATTCTTTGTCTTCACAAAGATCTGCATGCCACCACAGAGGTGCCTCCCGAGCCCTGTCCCAACACATGTGTTGAGTGTTGGTGGGCTCAAGGGTGGCTCACTCGGCTGGCGTGGGCGAGCTGCCCCGGCAAGGGTCGCCGGGGCCGCCCCGGCAAGGATCCTTGCCCTTGCCGGGGCCGCTGGGGCCGCCCCGGCAAGGATCCTTGCCGGGGAAACCTGCTTCGCCCATCTGATCTTTGTGGCCTTGGTCCTTGTCGTTGCTTTGCTTCGTCTTGGGCTTCGGTCTTACCTTGGCTCACCTCCTCCGCTCTGCTTGGTGTGGCCGTGGGCGTGGCTCCGACTGCCCATGCACAGGTTAAGGGGTACAAAAATGTGCCCCTAGTTTGTACACCGACACCCCCTACCTCGTGCCCACCTCGAAGCTTCCTTGGCATAGGGTCCAAGTCTCCTAGGTCATATCCGGTGAGAAAATCACATTCCCGAAGGTTTCATTCCGTTTGGACTCCGTTTGATATTCCGTTTCTTTGAAACTCTGAAATAGGCAAAAAACAACAATTCTGGGCTGGGCCTCCGGTTAATAGGTTAGTCCCAAAAATAATATAAAAGTGGAAAATAAATCCCAATATGGTCCAAAACAGTAGATAATATAGCATGGAGCAATCAAAAATTATAGATACATTGGAGACGTATCATGGGGCCGCACGTCTTGGATTGAGGGCGATGTCCTGACGGGGAGGTGGCGGAAGCGCTCCATGGGTAACGTCGCTCGCAGCAGGCGGCGGGCGAGGTAACGAGAGGGACGATGCAGGTGAACCCAAGCCGCGTTGTCTAGCTCGGCGATGCAGTCCAGCCAGTCTTCATAGAGGTCGTCGAGTAGGCGGTAGCGCAGGAGCTCATGCGCCATGAGCAAGGCAACCTGTGCGTTCGTTGGGCCGTGACGAGCGTGTGGACGACGAGCCGGCTGGAGTAAGCGACGGGGTCCGTCCGCCGCACAAACGGGTGCAACGATGAAGCTTGCTGCTCGTGCCCTGCCGGGCCGGTGGCGGCGTTGGCGGCGGGTGATGGAGAATGACGGGGAGGCCTGCCGACGGGCGCCGTCTGGGCGACGCGAGCGGCGAGAGAGGCTCGACGCTCAGCGCTGGCTTGACGAGCATCAGCCATGGAAACAGTGGAGCAGCGGCGGGTCGATCGATGGAAGAGAGACTTCGACGCACCCCTACCTAGCGCGCCAAATGCCGGATTCGGGGTTCCGCAAACCCTTGAGAGGTTCGAACTCTGGGGTGCGTGCAAAGAACTCCCTCTTCCCAGTCTGCCTGCTCAACAATTCCACAACCTAGCTCGACGAACCCAAGGGACATGGGACACAGCAGTTTATCCTAGTTCGGGCCACCTTGCGGTGTAATACCCTACTCCAGCTTTGTGGTGGATTGCCTTGAGGGGCTGAGTATGAACTAGTACAGTGGATGAACAACCTCAGGAGGTGAGGTGTTCTTGAGCTCGATGAGCTGGTGAGGTGGTTTGGGAGGAATAGATCCGTCCTCCTCTATGGTGGTGGCTAAGTCCTATATATAGTGGCCTTGGTCCTCTTCCCAAATGTAGGCGGGAAGGGATCCTACAACGACCAAATTTGAAGGGGGAAAACTAGTACAAGCTATCCTGACAAAAGTAGTCTTCACCTGCAAAAGGCTCTGGTGGTGACGCTGCAATGGGCTCCGCGATGACCTCTATCCTGCCGCGTCGTGTAAAGCCAATAGTGGTGGGGCCGCTCTTGCTTCTTCATTAATCTGGAGTTTGGAACAGTTTCCGATTTCTCCACGCGTTGTGTAAAGCCAATAGTGGTGGGGCCGCTCTTATAATGGCCCGTGAATGGCTTTAACGCACGGTGTAGAATCTGCCAATTCACTCTTCACACCACACCCTTATCCTCAACCACGTATGCCGCATGCATCACGCGGGGTAGGTAACGGAGGCGCTTGGTGCGGGAGAGCATTAGGGCGAGAGCCCGGTCTTCTTAAATTTGAGGAGGAGGACGGTGGTCGCTCGTTGAGAGAGCGACTCCCCTCCTCGGCCCGCCTATAAAAGGACGGGTAAAGGGAGGGCTGAGCCATCCATCTCCGCATCCTCTCTTCCCCGTCTTCTGCCTCTCGTCGGTCATGTTGATGAGAAGAGCCTGGGGCCAAGCCCCGAGCTCCGGCTCGCGTTTAGAGTTGTCGAATGTTTGCGTTGGCGCTTGGGGAGTGAACCTGGTCCACATTCGGAGAAGGCGTCATGGACGAACCTCCCGTGGCGTGGGAGATATCGAGCCTCCCTATTGTGGGGAATCACTTGCTCCTTCCGCCATGGTTGGCTGCCTATTGAGTAGTGCGGTGCCCATCTCCGGGCTACTGCTGCTCATGTGCCGGGCCTTCGGGTCCTCGGCGTCTTTGGAGCTTTCCCGAGAGACAGGGATGGGGATCGTTGGTAATCCCTGCACTGCCCCTTCCGGAGGTCCCGTGGTTGATGTCGACAAGAGGCGCGCCTTCCTGCCCATCGAGGCGTGGAGCGGCGCGCTTCGAGCCCCCTGTCCGTCTTGGTTGCTTGCCGTTTCTCCAGTAAAGGCGTCGGACCGCAAGGTCGGTGCTTCCTTGGAGCGGTGTTGATGAAGATGAAGCCAGGGAGGAAGGAGAAGGCGGGAGGCAGGTTATCCAGTCAGAGTACGATTGCATCGACATGCTCGTCTCGCACTGGCGACTGTCGGCATTCTGGGAATGGGGGCCCCCAGACTTGCCTGCCTGCAGCCCATGGTATGGCTCCTCCAGCTGCCTGGTATGACCCATCTTCACCAGCAAACACTCAAGACCCTCGCATGGGGCCGAACCTCGCGAGGCGGATGACACAAGACCTCCTCAGGGGCGGCCTCACTAGGCTGGCTCGCGAGGAGCAGAGAGATCAAGGCAAGGGGCACCTCGTGAGGTTCCCGTGACGTGAGCCGTGACGACCAAGGCCAGGCGGGCACCAGCGGGCGCAGAGTACCCGTTGCCTCTTTGGTGCTAAAGGGGCAAGCGCAGGCGAGGAGTCCCGAGGCATCAGGCAAAGGTTTCCATATCGGTGCAATGATACCAAGACCAGCAGGACGACAGGATGGAGGTCATCGTGGAGCCCACGATGGCGTCACCACCAGAGCCTTTAGCAGGCGAAGACCACCTTTTCTCAGGATAGCTTGTACTTGCTGTCCCCCTTCAAATTGGCTGTTGTGGGATCCCTTCCTGCCTAGAATTTGGGGAGAGGACCCGAGCCTCTATAAATATGACTAGCCACCACCTTAGCAAGGGGACGGATCATTCAGATCACCCTCGACCACACAAGCTCACCGAGCTCAAGAACACCTCTCCTCAGGAGGCTGTTCTTCCCTTGTACTTGTTCATCCCCGGCCTACAAGGTAATCCACCACACCACACTGGAGTAGGGTATTACACCACATCGGTAGCCCGAACCAGTCTAATCTCCTGTGTCCGTGTTCGACGTGCTGAGCTTTGAGATCATGGTGAGTGAGCGAGCTAGGGGGAGGGAGAGATCTTTGTGCGCACCCCAAAGTTCGAACCTTAAGGGTTTTTTCTGGAACCCACAATCCAACATTTGGCGCGCTAGGTAGGAGTGCGCCGAGGCCTCTCTTCCATCAGCAGACCCGCCAACATTCCGCGGTGCTGATGTACAACGACCCGAGGGCCAACGCTGACCACTGGGCAGCTTGGCCAGTCCGGGCGGCACCCTCTGCCCAAGAAGACCTCAACTCCACGCTCCAAGCGGCACGCGCACCACCGAACGCTGCGGGGCGCGGGCGGCGCGGTCCGACGCCTTCCACTCTTACCCCGCGGCGCGCGCGGGCCGCCGCAAGGGCCTTGAGCTACGCCGCGGCAATGGCGACGCACACCCGATGGGAGCAAGCAAACATGAGGGCCGCTCTCATAGTGGCGCGGGAGCTGCTGCGGTGCCGACTAGTAGAGAGTGGCCGTGATGCATTGCTGGAGCGCGTCGCTGAGCTGTTGGACGCCGTGACCAGGGGTACGCCACTTTTTTGCTCCCTACCTACGCCTCAAGTTGTGGCCATATCACACGGTGGGTCTTGCCGCGCCCGCGTGCTCCCAGGCACACCAGGAGGGTTCATTGGCAACGACGCGGCCGGCGGAGCTGGGCACCCAACAAGACTCGTGCTCTCCCGGTGGGTGCAACGATGGCGTTGCCTCACGGCCCCAAAGAAGATGCTGCCCTTCCATCCTCGGGGCGGCTCGTTGGGCCCGGTGGCATGGAGCGCGGGGCATTTCGGCAGGGTTTTCGGGATGGCGGCTCCGGAGGCCTATGTGCCCCGGATGATGGACCAAGAGTACACGCCGGAGGATGACCCCGGCTTGTTCCTCGAGCCGGGTTGGGAAGAGGAGACGCTGGAAGTTGAGGCCTTCCAGGAGCCACCCAGGAGCCTCGCGGACCCCGCCGGCGACACAACTGCAGGGTACCACTAATCTCTCAGGAGCAGGCTTACGCTAACCATGGGTCACAAGTGGATCAGGTCACATCTGTGGACGACGGCCCTAGCACGGCCGCCTCCCTTCCACCAGGTGAAGCGCACTGGGGGCTGCGTGGGAGGAGCCTGGAGCAAGGCCCCTCTCCGCATCGCACGGAGCAAAGCGTAGCCCGAAGGTAGGTCCTCTGTCGGGGAGGCACTGGCGAGCCTTCCCCCCGGCAGAGGGTCCGTGGTTGCCGCTAGCGTCCCCTTTGCCCCTTGGCGTCGTCCTGGTTTCCGGACGCCCCAACGGTGGTCGAGGGTGGTGCAAGGTGGGGCCCTCGTCTGGCGATATGAAGCAAGGCTCACGCCTGTGAAGGTCTCCGCTCGTGACACTCTCACGTAATAATGAGAGGGGCTGTACACGCCCCGGAGTCTCCGGAGTGCCGCCCTCGGGGGGCTCCTGCCCACACCCTAGTGGAAGCACCATGCTCCGTGCTGGCCATCGACACTGTCCCCCAATGACTATGCTCACAACCAGTGAAAGCACTTAGCTCCGCGCTGGTGGGAAAACAAGAAGACTAGCTAGGTGCCGGACGCGGCCATTTGCTTTTGACCTCTTTTCTGTAGCTCAAATTTGCAGATTTGAAGTTGTATTTCCATCGGCAATCGTGGGAGGCATCCTTTCTCGTTCGTGTTGATTTCATGAGTTTCTGGATTCGTGCTTTGTTTTGAGATTCGCGTCTGCTATCTCCCCTCTTCCGAGCACCTCACGAGCGGGAGCTGGCCGCGGCATACACACACTATGCGCACACCCCGCCATGACTGGCGCTCGCTTCTCGAGGAGACCCCTCGGGTGGACTAGCGGACCCCTCAGGAAACCAATACCTCACGAGCCTACAAGGGACTCCCCTTAGAAGAAATGCACATCCGTAGCTGCCAAATCAGCTTGAAGCCTGACTGGACAAAAGTAAGTTATGGCAGCAAGCCCGCAAGGGGCTCGCAAGCACACAAGAGCGTGTTTTAAGCCTAGCCTACGGAGTAAAATGGTAGTCCATTTACATGAGGAGCTCCCCCTCCCCAGAATGCTCTTACATTGTGAGGTGCCGTGCCCAAGATTTTGCGTGCAGATTCAAAATAAAGTGGGCTCAGTCGGACATGTCGCTCGCTGCGTCTTCCGAGTCGCTCCCGGACATGCTGCGGGCGCTGTCGCCCACGCTATCTTCACCGTCGTCAACCACGCCGCCCTCATCCTCCATGACCACCGCCGTGTCGTCAGCAGAAGAAAAGGCCCTAACTAGAGCATCCACATTGTTGTCCACCTAGTGCGCTAGTTTGTCCCAGATGACCTCAGGCACTGGGGCAATGGCGGCGTCAAAGTTAAAGTCAGGATTGGTGTTTAGGAGATGGCAGAAGACGTGGAAGAGTGCACGCCCGAGGAGGCCTCGACTCTTTTCGTCCGCAAGCTCGCGAGCCCTCTCAGCCCGGTTCTCCAGGCGCGTCACGACATCGGTGAAGAAGAGAAGATGGCTAGCGTAGTCCTCGGCGTGGAGGGTGAGGGGTGTGCTCATCGCAGATGGTACCTAGCGCCTGATTGGCCCTCGTCCTGAGGTCCCGAAGCATGGGAACATGCTAGCACAGTAGCGTCTGCCGGCGAAGCGCCTCTTCCCTCTTTTGCTGCGCGAAGGACTCGGTGCTGGTAACCCGCTGCTAAAGCAGGAGCAGTTCAGCATGGGCGGAGGCCAGCTCGGTTTGCACGGAGATCAAGGAAGCTGCTGCGGCTTTCTCACGCTGCTCCGCCTCGGCCAACCCTGACCTGAGGGCGGCGGTCCTGCCCTCAGATTCGGCCTCCATGAACTTCAGCTTCAGATCGTACCTGTTGGCGAGATCAGCACGAGCCCCAGCCACTCTGTGGTCAACATCCTCCTGGGGCCTAGCCTCGCGCGCGTCGGCAACATCTTCCGCTTCGGCGACTTGACACCCCCTTGTCTCCAACCGCTCAAGCTTGAGGCTGTGCTCCGTAGCCTCCAGCATCAGCGCTTCCTCGTGCCTCAAGATCTCCTCGTCATCAGATGGCGCCCCCTTCATCGACGCCAAGGCAGCCCTGCGCACCTTCACTTGCTGCTCCAGGGAGGCATTCAAGGCCAGGAGCTCCTGCATGTGCTTCCCGGTGGCCTCACGATGGAGGTCAGCCTCCCTGGCCTCCTCCAAGGCCCGGGCGCTGGCCTCGCGCAAGGTTGTGAGGGAGGCCTCGGCCTTCGTGTTGGCATGCTCGCGCTGGAGGCGCCCGAGGTTGATGGCCACCTTTAGTCGATGCCATTCGTCCACCAGCCGAAGACCCTCAGCTTCAAGGCGGGCGTCGGCGTCTGCGAGTTCTTCCCCGAGCCGGCTCAGCGCACCCATTGCCTCCTGGAAGAGCTCATGGCGGACAACACCCTGCTTGCGCGCGAGCCCGAACATATGACCAGGCCCGTCCCTCATGCCGGAAGTCATTGAAGAGGTCCGAGGGGGCTCGCCTCCTCCCAGTAGGGGGCTAGTGCCTTGCCGGGTACCCCTTGGGCCCTATCAAGAGCCCCGGGGAGGAGCGACTCGTCACCTGAAGAAGAGGCCAGGGCTGAGGCCACCCAGCCATGGTCGAAAACCAAATGAGGAGACCTTGGCACACCTTCCGCGCCCCAAGCAAGGCCACGAAGGAGAGATGGCAAGAACGCAGGCTCGAGGCACCAGGCTGGCGCGCTTGCCTCTCTGACCGACCTCGCGCCATGCGCGGCAGGCTGGCTTAAGGCACTCAAGGCCAGTAGAGGACTTGAGGCAGGAGGAGGTTGCTTCTCGCGAGATTTCGCCGCCTTAGCAGAAGGGACCCTGGGAGTGCTACCTCTTGAGCATGCATTGGTTTTCCCTTGAAGAGGAAGGGGTGATGCAACAAAGTAGCGTACACTACAAAAAAATACACTTCCGTGATGATACGTGTTTGTCACGGTAGGTCACATTTTCTGTCATGCATGTACATGCATGACAAATTTATGACAGAATCAAGATAGTCATACCTGTGCTGTCGTAGAAGTGTTCCATGACATACCAAAATTATCATCACGGAAGTGTTCACTTCCATGACGATAAATTGCGCGTCACAGAAGTGCTTTCGTCAAGGGTGACCGACACATGGCATCCACCGTAACGGAACGCAGTTAAGTTATCGGGTCCGGTTTTGGATCCGATAACCCGTTAACAGCCCAAAACCAATGGGGATTTTCCACGTGTAAAATCATCATTGGCTGGAGGAAACATGTGTCGGCTCACTGTTGGGACAGATGCCATACACTCATTGGACCCAAAGTGCCTATGATACGTCGACATGTGGCACGGCCCAACAGAGGCCCATTCCCATGAAAAGGCCGGCCCGTTTGACTTGGTCAAAAGGTGGCGGCCCGGCCCACGACAAGCCTGCTAACGGCCTGTTCGCATATAGCCCATTTACAGCCCGCTAACCCAGAGCCCGTTTATGGCCTATCCGAATTAGGCCCAGTAGCATCATTTGGGCCGTCCAATATAATTCCAGCCCGTTTTAACTTCCGGCCCATGTATGAACCATGACGTCTTTCGGCCCATATGAGGCCCTTATTACTCTCGGCCCATTAACGGCCCGTGGTAAAACTGGCCCATAATGAATAGTGTATCACTTTATACCCATTAACGACACGTGGTGAAACTGGCCCGTAATGAACAGTGTATCACTTTATACTCATTAACGGCCCATTATTCCGTTGGGCCGGTTCCAGCCCATGTTATCTTTCGGCCTTTTCGGGGCCCATTTATTCTTGGCCTCATTTCCACATTCGTTTACTTACGGCCCGTTACTGTCATTTTCTGCTTGTGGGCCAAATTCAGCCCGTGGTTACAGTCGGCCCGTTTGTGGTCCGTTAGTACGTTGGGCCGTTTTCATAGCGTCATCAAAATACGACCAATTAACGATGGCCGTTTATGGTCGGCCCATGGAGGGACGATTTCAACTCTAGCCCATTTACGACCATAATGTGGTCTTATATTGGCCCATGTTTGGCCAACCGATCATACGGCCCGTAGAAGGCACATTGATGATACGGCCCATAGAAGGCCCATTGTGTCTACGGCCCGTATAAGGCCCATTGTTTCTATGCCACGTAGAAGGCCCATTGTTTCTACGACCCTTAGACAACCTATTGTTTCTACGGCCCTGAGAAGGCCCATTGTTTCTACGGCCTGTAGGAGGCCCATGTTAACTACAACCAGTGGGGATCAAAGTTCGCCACCAGTGCAAATATAGGGAACACCCTACACTATACAAAAATGGCTTGATGTTTTCTTCGGCGTGGCTGCATGTTAAGAACAAATTTTGTATCGCACCAAAACAAATTACAACTATAAAACAAAAGGAAGGTTGGCATAAAAGTTAACAGTCTAGCAGATAAATGCACCACCGAAGTTCGAAGCTTCGATTCATTTGACTGGCTGTTACGTTTTCATGCTTTGTATTGTCCGATGGAGCACCATAACCTTTGCCTTGATTCTCCTAGGCTCTGAACAACATAGCAAATGTCTGATAGTATGGTTTCAAAACCATGCATATCTTGACAACATCGAACAATGTCTCTCCTTGTTTCACAAAGGGTCTCTGTTAGGGAATGGACTTGTGTCTGGAGCACAGATACACCATTGTTTTGAGCTTGCATATCTTGATCAAGAGGCAGTTTGGACGAGATTGCCTTAACAACCAAGCCAGTATTACGCAGGAACGTGCTTTTGGCAATGTTAGTGGACAGGTACTGACCCACTGCAGCAAGAGCTTACATTGCGGTTATATTTGCCTTGCCACCTTCATAAGGTGGCGGTTCCACCATTTTTTCCATAGCTCACCGAAAAGTTGAGGTTTTACATTAGTAGTACCAGAACAGAAGATATTAAGGAGGCAGCAAAACCAACCAAAATAGCTTTGGTCTATATACATAACTTATTCTGGTGAACCCATGTAAAATAATAGTTGTATTTTATTGCAAAGTACATAATAAAACCAGGTTCCAAACATATGACCATGTACCATCGCTAATGTATTGTCTATTTCTTCACATTGTATTGAGGGCTAAGGATAAAGAGACGAAGTTTATAATACGGTAAGCATAGTATGACGTCATTCATATAAAAAAAGAACTGAGAATAGACAAAAAAGCAATTGTAACGTTGTGTGGGCAAGTCCAGCACGGAACTAGATTACATGTCAAGATCAAAGGAACATCACTCCTCTCTTTTAAACCTTGTAAGGTGCAATGATACGCTAAGACAATTGTGCATAAAATTGAAAAGAGTACTAGACATTGGCTGCAAACCATGCAGTTCAAGGCACAAGTCAGAGTAAGTAGTAGTTAAAAGGCATGAGGATTAAGGACTTACAACAGCGGTTTTGACTGGTCTAGTCATGCCCTTCTTCTTGCTGGCGTGACAACCCTTGAAGATTTCCACAACATTTGGTTCAGGTACTTTTTCGTCCTTGCGGGCTTTCCTCTGCATTTGGAAAAAGTCAATATAGATCTGATAATATGGTACAGCGAAAAGAGTGAAACAACAACTAATTACAAGAGCCTCGCAGTGTGCAATATAGCTACGAGATCCTCGTCTGCATTGGAATTTCACTTTTAAATACGGTTGGCCTTGTTCTTTGAACAGTTCACCTACAAGAAGATAGATTTGTGTGGCACATGCGTAAATAGGACTTCAACATGTGATCTGATCATATATATATATATATATATATATATATATATAATGTACCTAATACTTCGGATCGGACCAGTGTTTAACGAGGCCTCTCCAGTCTTCATCAGATATATTTTCCACTGGAGATGTTTGGGCAAGTTCAATGTTAGCCTTGCCTTCAAAGTGAGTTTTCCTCAAGTTATACCTATACTGTCATAGAGCAGACTTGAAAACATGGGTGCAAGCTTGTCTGGTTGCATCATCTTGGCTATCCAACTTGAACCTCGTCTGTTGAAAATTATGGGAGTCTCATTATCAGCAACCTATAAAGTATTGGACAGAGCAAGACGATATTACTAGTTTCCATACATAACCATACTTATAGATAAATGGTCGAGGAAGGTGTTGCACTGGGTTTCGTCTTTGTCATTCCTGTACTAAATCCATGTTGGGAGGATACGTACATGACACCTAACAGCAACCGCTGCCTCTGATACTAACTTGGCTGACTCTGTAGCATCACGTGGCCTTTTTAAACCTGTCTCAAAACAGATCTCCATTCTTCCTCCTCTAGATTTACTTAACCTATCGTGCATTATCCCTGATGTTTGTTTCCTCTTGCGCCTATGTGCTAGTCCAACAACAAACATATGAAGTGTTAGTGTACATCAGACTGTGAGACTACATATAAAGAAGCATGCAACTGTAACTTAACTCCAGCAACTACCTTCTTGCTATTGAAGCTCACAAAGTTCATCTGATGTTGCCAACTCATCTTGTGTCAAGAGTGCTTCAGAAGTAGTGTCAGGTGGCAATGGAGCTTGGGAACGTGCTGCTAGCTGAGTTGACCAACGAGTAAATCATGCATTTGGTGGTATGTGGAAGGTGTTGCAACAACTAGGGTTGTCTCTGCTTGTTTGGTGGTAGCTATTTGTTTACTGTTTGGCTTGTTACGCAGCTCGTGTAGCACGGGATACCACAATAGTACAATTTTCCGCTGGACTTTGACCTTCTATTGCACCATCAGTACCAGCAGAATCTGCAGGATTGTTCCGCTGCCCTTTCCCTGCCGTTTTGTCTTGCTTCCTCTTTCTTTGTGCCATATTAAGTCAAGCCGACAACAAAAACGAATAACAATTTAGTTCTTCAGAACAAATGTACTTTGATGTAAGAACATGGTGTGATAGACAGATATTGTATGTTCTAGAAACAGGAACGGGTGTCTTAGTCACAAGTATAATGTGTAAAGTAAGTAGATGAAATTCAACAAAATTAGAAGCAATACAAGCTAGACATCGTACATAACATGCAACCACATATAATAGTGCCAAGTTAGAGGGAGCACCTGTGATGGTGCACTAGGGGAGACATGCTCATCACCAACACAGCTACGTTGAGTGTCTATGCATGTGTTGTCTTGGAAATCATCTTGGGGGGACGGAGGAGTAGAATCAGAGAGGCCCTCCATTTGGAAGGAGCACCTTCATCCGCTGCCTTGCTAACTTCCTTCCGCTTTATTGATTTTGAATTGTCAAGTAAAACCGACAAGAAAAAGCAATAAAATTCACTCTTCGAGAACTCATTCGTGCATGATCTTGATAATCACTACTTTGATGTAAGGCAAACACATGATTCCGTGATGGAATAATACAAAAACAGACGGCATGGCATATTCACAACTGTTTGTGTAAACTAAGCAGAAACCATTTCACCAAATAAGAAGCAATGCAAGCTAGACACCACGTGAAAGATGCAACCAATATGACTCTGCCAATTCTAAAGTGTCCCATCATAAATGGCATTTCAACAAATTAGAAGCGGTGCATGCTATAAATCATATCAAAGATGCAACTAATATCACACTGCATATACTGAAGGTGTCTCGTCATATTGATTTATGCGGGATACAAAAAAACAATAGTTTTATGTGAGGACATGCTTAATAGACAGATGTACTATGTACTAAATACAGGAAGGCATGTCACATTAACAGGTATAATGTATAAGCTAAGTAGAATAGCACATGCAGTTTAACCAGATTGAAAAAATGACAATCTAGACACCATATGCAACATGCAACCACATATCACGCTGCCAAGTTAGAGCAAGCACCTGCGATGCTAGTGTAGGGGAAATGCGGTAATCAACTATAGAGCTACGTTCACTATCTTCATCTAGCCTTGCTGTTTCTTGAGAATCATGTCAGGAGGCTAACGCTGCATTCTTTAAATGAGGAGTAATCCACTTGCCTGACTACCTCATCATAAGTGATTGATGAGGGATACACAAGAACATTAGTTTGATGTAAGAACATGGTTAATACACAAATGTACTAGTATGTACCAAAAATAGAAAGGCATGTCATATTCAAAGGTATAGTGTGTAAGCTAAGCAAATGCAATTTAACCAATTGGAAGCAATACAAGCTAGACATCCGGCTGGAGTGGTGAGCATGATCATCTAGGACCTGAGAGCACAGTGGGAGGTGGGCTGCTTCGCCACCATCGCGGCTTTTAGTTGGCTTCCGGTGATGCCTCTCTTTCTTTGGGCTTGTCATCGCTCTCGCCCAAAGGTTCTGACTAGCTATTTGTGTTTTGGTGCTGAGGGGATGGTGGTTCATGTAAAAAATATCTTTCCTTATCTTAATAAAGACCGACTTCGGCCTTTCGAATACAAGCTAGACACCATATGGAACTTGCAACCACATATGACACCGCGAAGTTAAAGCAAGCACCTGGGATGGTGGTTCATTGCGAGCGAGGTCATCGACTTCAGAGCTACGTTTACCGTCTCCATCTGCTGACACTACACCTATTATAAGGCTGAAACGTGTCTGGCCTATCCGCGTACGACGCTGGAGCGACTTCTCTCTTTTCTTTTTTGCTTCTCTCATAGCAGCAGAGTCTGAAATACCCCTGCATAAAAACACAATAGTGAGAGTATGGGTGAAGTGTGTGCAGAACTAGTGCACTGTAAAAGTAGCAGATAGCAGGTGGCTGAAAAAAATGACAGGAGACATATGATAGCTCTACAACATTGCATGGCAAACAAAATTAGATTCTACTCCGTATGATTTGTAATATATGAGCACAGGAAATGCAGGTACTCCTCCAGCACACCACCACATGTGGTCATATCAAGATAACAATCGACAAATAAATAGGTCAGTCGATTTTTTTAACGAACCGTCCGATCTATAAGGAACGAGCAGGTGGCCTTCGTCTACCTCCCGCCAGTCACTGTTGATGATCTATCTCGAACCGCCAGCGACCACCGGCCTGCACCCCACCTCTGCCGCCCGCCCTCCTCGACCTCACACCACCGCCGTGCTTGGCAGCGCCGCCAGGCCATCCCTTTAATCCCGACCGACCTCCAGATCGGGCGCCAGTAGCTCTAGGCCCCACACGCCCCTAAGATAAACACTGAGGCGCTGCTTCCCTGGTGTAATAGGCGTACTACCGCCTGTTACGCCGGGGAATGCTTCCGTTAATTGGGAATCAACTGACCAGGAATTGAAATTCAGGGGGGTGACGGACCTCTAACTAAGGTGAAATAGTATATGAGGAGAAATCTTGTGCATCGCGAGTTACTAGGAACATCTAGTATCAAGAAGAAGCGGTCAACTAGTGTCTTCTGTGGGATGAATACCTTGCAAGCAGACACGTAAGATTTGCAGGAATAAGGGAAGAGGAGTACCATTTTCGTCGGTGTGGTCGCCTCCACATGTCGCGCCAATCTTCTTCTTTTTGCTGGGGAAACTGATGTTCTGGAGGAGGGTGCAGGCTTGGATGAACCCATGGCCCAATTGTTGACTGTGTTGCCGTGGCCGTATGTCGGCGGAGGGGAAGCAGATCCGAGGCGGCGAAGGATGGCGTAGCCGGAACAGCTCCGATGTGGTGGAGGGTGGCGAAGTTGGAGTGGCAGCGGTGAGGCGCAGGACGATGTGGTTGAACTAGCTCGGGTACGGACGGCTCGGCCTCGGCTTCAACTACTAGCCGTGGACGGCGTTGCGGTTGAGGTTGCGGTGGACGACGACGTCGGGTTATCAACTCCGGCGTGATGGAGGAGGGCGGCGGTTGATGGGTGGAATGGGGTGGCGGACGGAGGACGCCGGGGTTTCGCGGCTAGTGGAGAGGTATTTTTTGCGCCCACGGAGTACGAATGGGGAATCAGACGGGTGGGGGAGGGGGAGAACCATGTTTCAGTCTGGGACGCGATTGTTTTTGGATTTTTTGAACAGAAGATGGGACACGCTTGTTAGAAATTTGGGGAAAGTACAAACTTTGCCCCCCTCTTAAATTTCAGACCTACTGTGGGTCGGGGGTAGGATGGTAATCCCAGGTGTCCCGAATAGTGGGCGGGAGCGATTTCGGCCGTGCGCATGTGTGCTTAGGCGGCCATTGTGTATGAGTATTTTTCGGAGGCGGTTGCGTGGCGTCTAGATGAAGCTACAAACCTACCCCGGTTTTGACCTTTGGACGTCGGGCTGGTAGGTTTCACGGGTCGGAGTTATTAGAAAAGTAATTTCCTTGTACTACCAAGCATTGGTCTCACGCGGTTTCGGGCGAGTGGAGGCTCTTTTGGCATTTCGTTCAAAAGTTTGAAACACAAGCATTCACGTTTAGAGTACTCTTGAACTTTGAGGATTGACCTAAATAGACAACGTTAAATTTGACCTTGTATGTTTGAAAACCTCATTAAATTACCCGCTTCTTTTTGAAATTTTGACACTTGAAAATCCTATAACTACGATTATTTTGGAATGGAGGAGCTAAATTAGAATCTATTTTGTACACGACTACATATGCTATTATGTACAAAGTCAGAGCAAAGATTGGTGCCCCCATAATTTAGGTATGATTTACAAATGCCATGATACCAAATTCAAATAATTGAATGGACTTCATGTTGAATTCGATTTTTTAAACCATCTTAAGTTGAATTCAAATGTATGCTAGTTCATAGGTAGCTATTTATAATGTTCATTGTGTAACTTTCATTATGTATAATGTGCTTTACACACACAACATGAACTATACTCACGTTTATATTCGATTGCTAAAGTGATGCATTGTCTGGAGTTCAAAATACTAACTATGTGGATCAATTGTGTCGAATAATAACATAGACACGCTCAAATTTGATAGAATCTAGATGTCTGATTGATCAATGACCGTTCCTTACGCGAATTGCAAATATCATGATCCCATCCTAATATTTGGATACAATTTATATCTTTAATCAATGTGTACAACAGTCTTGTACGTGTAGTTTCACTCTCCATCGGTGGTCTCTCACACATGCTCACACACTCTCTCCTGAGGTGTCTTTCTCGCACACATGCTCTTGATATAACCCTCCCTCCCTCTCGTAACCATTTACGACTGTTTTCACTAACCTTTATCACAAGCACTCGCCCTCTCGCAAGCATACACACGCACAATCCCCATCAACCCTTTCTATATACATAGACCTGCCTATGTGTCTCCTATACGTACATTATCTTTAGGCCTGTCTCCCACTCATTGTCTCACACCTCTCTTCCTAATCGACGAGTATGATTCTAGCAGAGCATTCTGTAGGATGCCCCTTAAAGTTAGGTTGGATGAATAGTAATATCAGAGATAAAGGGGTTACCTTAGTCCGAGAACCTAGGGTTACAAATCCTAGCCGGCTTTGTCAAGTGGACATAGAGTCCTTCACAATTATGCCATCTTTGTCTTGTACGACTAGTCATCCATGGGTCTCCCTAAATGCGCCACGGGCCGACCAATGTGGCAGGATCGGAACCGAGCGAAGGGCCTCACCTCGACCCCTTTGGACCTCACGCGGTGACACACCCTCTCCCCACGTCTCGTTATCTTCTCACACCCACACATACCAACACAGACACCACACACACAAAAAATATTCTCCTGGTGCCTCTATCCACTCCCCCTTGCATATACACACTCAAGGGAATCTCCTGCTATGACGTCATATTCGTCTCTCTCTCTAGACCACTCTCATTTCTCGTGCTATCTCTCCCACGCCCCCCTGCCGGCCCCTCTATCCATGCTTCTCTCGAATATGTAATACACACACATACCTCTCTAGGCCCTGCCAAATGCATCAACTACACATTCACACATGTTACATCACGTACCCCATTGATCTAAAAAGCCCTCTCTTCACATTTATTTTGCATACACCATTCCTTTTCCAAAAACATATTTTAAAATTTCTACATATATACAACATTACAAAGTTCTATGGAGGAGTATGAACGCTTGCATTGCATGGTGCCCACAATGATATTTATTCCGCACTATGAATTTGTATATCTTATACTATATATAAAGTTAGTCATAATAAAGAGAAACGAAGAGCATCTCTCTCTCCATCGCATACCCCCCCTCTACGCCCCTTTCACGTACGCACACAAACTATCTGCATGTCCTCTGAAAGTAAGCCCCCAGCACATTCACGCATGTTTCATCTTTCTCTCGCAATATATACAGTGACGATCATTGTATTTTAAGTGAAAGCACGATACGTACATTGGACTTCAGAATCCACTCATTACGGTCACCATTTACGTTTTGTGGTTTTTATACAGTCATGGGCTCACCGTACAACTCAGTATTTGCTCAAGACACGACTAGTTGACTAGTTAAACGCTCCACGTGGAACCTCTAGTGTTGCATCACATTATCTCACTACCATCGAGCCCACCTATCGGCTTGTATCTACTCTACATCTACACTCTTATAAAATACTAGCAAGATGCCCATGCATTGCACGGAACATCAAGATGCATTTGTATGTGTATTTTATCTTGTGGGAGAAAAGGATGAACAAGGGAAGGCCTTATTTGCAAGTGTGGAGAGGGGTGTGGGTATCTTTTTGCAAAATTGCCATAGTTTCCTTCCTATCAGTCAGATATAGATCAGACGGCCTATATTGCAGGATGGCAGGCACACGATCATCACTGACTATGCTTTTTATAAGAGTAAGGATAAAACAGACTCTTATAAAAAATAGAGTTGGTGATGATGGTGTGCCTGCCATCTTGCAATATAGGCCGTCCAATTTATATCTTACTTATAGGAAAGAAACTATGGCAATTTTTCAAAAAGGTACCCACACACCTCTTCACATTTGCAAATAAGGCATTCCCTTGTTCATCCTTTTCTCTCACAAGATAAACTAGTCATACAAATGCATCTTGATGTTACATGCAACGCACGGGCATCTTACTAGTAAGAATTAAAACAAACGACAAAATAATATTGGACGGTGGTTTGAAGTCATGACCGCGGGCACAGCGGACAAGGTAGCCTTGTATTGGTATGCTGAGCCGTCTGTTTTAACACACAGGAGCTGGTGTGGTGATTATACACACATGCACGCATGCACACGAACTGCATGCACGCAACACTCACACGAACACAGGCACCCACGCACGCACGCAACACTCACACGTACACACGCAGCCACGCACGCACGCAACACTCACACGCACACACGCATGCATGCATGCACACACCAGTACACCACACGACCAACACACACTCTCACGCTCAAGTGCTCAACCTACACGTGCATGCGCACACATCAGGCCCTGACAGACACATACACAACCAGGTGATTCCCGCGCACGGGGTGGAGTCTTGTTGCGCCTGCATAAATTTGTTTTTTACTGACTTTTTCCCTATGCGAACTGACAGGTGGGACCCACTAGGAACATGGTCAATTTAACTAGTCAACATGGTGCCACGCAGACTATTTGGCCGGTCAACAGAGTGTAATCCGATGCTGAACCGTGAGCAAGTGACCGTATAATCACCGCAAAATGTATATAGTGACCGTAATCAGCTGATTCTAAAGTTCGGTGAACGTATTACGCTTTTCTCTCTGTAGGCCGTCCAAAACTACATCTCTACACGTTCTCGCATGTTAAATCTAACAACTATGCAATACAACACTAGTACCACACTCTAACACAATAAATCATATGTGTTTTTAGTTTTACTAGATATCATATTGTTACTTAATTAGTCAGTTTGTATACATTAAAATTGCCTTTGAAATGTATGGCCAATATCATATACCGCGCGGGAAAAATCCCGCCCTTTCCTGTTTAATCGGGTTTGTATCGATGGATCATGCGAAACAGCAAAACTATAGTACTATATACAGTACAAGAGACAGTTCACTAGGCCGTCGCGTCGTGTACTCCTCCGTCGTAAGAGTGGATCTCTCGCTTTCATAAATCTTCTAGTCCCTTTCGCCGACATGTGGGGCATCAAGCTACCGAGTCCACGTGCCATACAGGAATACAATGCAGAGCAGCCGGGGTGAAGCACCCAGTCATGGCGCCGACGTAGTAATAAGCAATGAGACGTCAAATCACAAAGATGCACCTTTACCGCAGTTAAGTTGGATGGACGAAGTAAAAATGCTAAAAAAAGAAGTTGGAGGGACGAAGCAACCATCATTTCACTCATTGCTGAATCCGCTTCTCCCTCATCTTCTTCAAGTTAACCACGTGTTGCTTCTGCCATTGTTCTGCCTCATGTGGGAAGCGGATTAGCTTGGTGAAGCACAGACACGTGGGACCGCATGTTAGCAAACCGCTAGGACAACGTCCTCTAAAAATAAGAAACCTCCCCCGCCATCCGCGCGGCAAAATCACCTCCTTTTTTACTAATCTTGATTCTATAATTTTTTAGATCACTATAATTGAGATTTGTATAGATAGCACACAGGAGCAAAACCAAGTGGTACGGTTAAGGGCATCCACAATGTGTAGCCAAATGTGAAAATAGATTTTGGCTTCATGGGAACCATTGTGGACGGTGTTGCCAAAGCCAAAAGGATGGAACCGAAGCTCCCTGATTGATTGATTGAAGGAATAGAAAAATCCAACGTCTCCCCTCTCTCTCCCATGCTTGGACGCATGTACAGTATAGAGGACAGAGTCTACTCCCCTGTCCCTTCTATCACAAATCACAAAGCAGTGAGGCGTCAAATCACAAAGCACGGACGAAGCAACCATCATTTCACTCTTTGCTGACTCTGCTTCTCCATCGTCTTCTTCGAGAAACCATCTCACCACACTAAGCTGGACGGACGGCGCTATTATGTACGAGTAGTACAAGTACATTTACGCGTCCTTTGGTTCAACGGACTTCTTGGATGCAAATAAGGCGGTTGTCTCGGCTTGCAGGCGGCACTTGCGAACGACTTACCGTGGTCTCCCTCAATGGTGTTCTCCGTCAAACGCACTTCGCCAAACCACAACGTTCGAGATATCGTCGACGTCACCGCCGTGGGGAAGGAAGTCAAATATAGTTACTACCTCTATTTTTTGTACACAAGGCCATTATATCAAAATTACAATTTGCAAAAGGCCACTAACACTAATCGAGGCAAAATTGATGGGGTTTGCCTCGTACTAGCAACCAAGGACATTAATATCCCCTGCATGCATGCGGAAGTGAGAAGGTTGGTTCGCATGGCGCTGCATTAATCAAGCGATGAGGAGTGAGATGGTTAACTCTTTGGGCTTTGGAGAAAAAAATACACATTAATTGACACGTGAAACGAGGATTTGTATCGATTAATCCCGCAAAGGAAAACCCCGCCTTTCTTTTTTAACACTAGTACTCCTAGTACGTAGTACTATGTACTTATCCTGTTTGGGTCTAGGCCTTGCATTGCCATACTTTGCCTCACAGTTTCGCCAAGCTTGCCTAAAGTTTTCAAAATGCAAAGGAGGTACACTTGCGCACGGCTATTGCGGTCGCACCGCACCCTCACACGGTCGCTCTTGCACGCCGCGGTCGCACCGCACCCTCACATGCGTAGTCGCTCCTGCACGCTGCAAACCCAACCAAGGGAGCGCACCCTCACCGACACGTGTTGTCGCATGTGAACAAACCAAACTCAGCCATCCTACCGCTCACACATAATTTTCGTTCATAGAGTATGTTTATCCAACCGCATGTTGGGGAGTATCCGTATGGCCCGTGCGGTGGTCTATTGGGGAAGAAGAAGAGGTGAGGAAGAAGGGTTAGGAGACGTAGTATATTCATCCAACCGCCTGAAATGGTAGACTGAGCCAAGTCAGGCGACTAGCATAACAATATATGTTTTTACACAGCAAAAGATCCCAAAAACAACAACATAAAGAAAAACTATCATTGCACGCGGAACGAGATGGCCTCATTGTCTTTGGTTGCTGGCACGAACCAGCCGTAGCTGCCGACGTGTGTCTCCGCACCGTGGTTGTCCTCGGCCTCCAGCTACTCATTCACGTGGAGCGTGCGGGCGCTCTGCATGGATGAGAGCACCGCCCGGTTGAAGTCGAGGACGTCCGGTTTCGCCTGCAGGAGGGCCTTGATGGCAGCGGCATCCGCGCGCTCTGCGTCGAGTCGAGCCTCCGCCGCCCAGTTCAAGTCCAGGACGCCCGGTTCCGCCTGCAGGAGGGCCTCGATGAGAGCGGCATCCACGCGCTCCGTGTTGAGTTGAGCCTTTGCCGTCCGGTTCAAGTCCAGGACGTCCAGTTCCGCCTGTAGGAGGGCCTCGACGGTAGAGGCATCCGCGCGCTCCGCCTCAAGTTGAGCCTCCGCCGCCCAGTTCACATCCATGACATTCGGTTCCGCCTGTAGGAGAGCCTCGATGGCAGCGGCATGCACGCGCTTCGCGTCGAGTTGAGCCTCTGCCTCCCGGTCCTCCTTTAGTATCGCCAGGTTGAACCGCTGGTCCGCCTGCACCATGGGGGACTCGGACGCCGACATGAAGTCGACGTCCGTCGTCTCATACCCATCGGGGGCCTTCTGCACCGCGACCTCCGCCATGAACATTGGATCGGCTTCCTCCTCCTCGTAGCTTGGCTCCAGAGAATTCGGGGATTGGCCCGCCGCAAAGCGAGCTTGGGAACGGAGGTCTCTGGCACCGACCGCCGCTGCAATTTCTGCGCGGCGCTCCGGCCTCAGCATCTTGTAGTACGTGATCTTGCTGCGCACCATGGCTTTCTGGCGAACTAGGGGATGCTTGTTGCGGGCTAGGGGATCGAAAGGTGGGGGAAGGGGCTGGAGATTAGGTGTGGTTTTAGGGCAGTGGCTGGCGTAGGCCGAGCAACGAAGGTTCTGGTGTGAATAGTGGTTTCGGTGACGACCGGTCAATCGGTTTTGACTGTACATCGCTCTTGTCGCGTTCGCGTTGCAGCCCGGCACGCTGGACCCTCCACGTCGCTCACCGAATGGATCGGGCTTCGTCTTGTGTTTCCGCTCGCTTGTGGGACCACAATTGAGAGCAAACCGACGTCCCTCCCCGTCGCCCGCCCGCGTCATTTTATGCGGAGTAAATAAAAACAGAGGGAGTATACTACGGATGAGGATCCCCTGACGTGGCCGAACCAATTGAGTAACATACATGCGGGTCCTAGCAAGCATGGGGTCCGTGTCGGCGTTCTGGGAACGGGGGTACCCAGACTTGCCTGCCTGCGGCCTGCGGTGTGGCTCAAGGGGTGGCCCAGCACGGCCCATCTTCATCAGCACAAGCTCAAGACCCTCGCGAGGGGCCAAGCCTCGTGAGGCGGACGACAAGAAGCTTCCTCAGGAACGGCCTCGTCAGGCTGGCTCGCGAGGAGGTGGAGAGATCAAGGCGGGGTACCTCACGAGGTGCCCATGACGCAAGCCATGACGACCGAGGGCGCCAGGAGGGCGCCAGCCCGCGCAGTGTCCTCGTTTCCTCTTTGGTGCAAAGGAGGCAAGCACAGGTGAGAGCATCAAGCAAAGGCAACCATTTCGGTGCAACAAGACCAAGACCAACACAACGGCAGGAAGGAGGTCATCGCGGAGCCCAAGTCGGTGCCATCGTCAGAGCCTTTGGCAGGCGAGGACCAACTTTAGTCCGGATAAGTGTACTAGATGTTCCCCTTCAAAATGGCCAATTGTTGGCGCCCTTCCCGCTCAATATTTGGGAAGAGGCCCAGGGCCTTTGCCTATAAATAGGACCAGCCACCCACAGGATAGAGGGATCCGGAATCGAGAGTAGAGCTAGAGATCAAGCAATCTAGAGAGAGAGAGAGAGAGAGAGAGAGAGAGAGCGACCAAACTCCCCCTAGCAGTTTGTCGCACCGGCCAAGAACAGACCCTCGTGAGGCTGTTCTTCCCTGTACTGTTCATCGTCAGCCCTTGAGGCAATCCACCACACCACACACTGGAGTAGGGTATTACACCACAATGGTGGCCCGAACCAGTATAAACCTTGTGTCCCTTGTGTTGCTCTTTGTGTAATTTAGATCCTTGCGAGGCTACGAGGTGTAGGTAGGTAGGGGGTGAGATCTCCGCATGCACCCCAGAGTTCGAACCTAGAGGGTCTGCCGGAACCCGAAATCCGACATTTACGCCCAGTAGGGTGCGCCGAATCCGCCTTCTTCCGCTTTCGCCCGTCAGATCGTCATCATCATGTCCGCGACCCAACGGGCAACCTTGATCCCTGGGCGGCTGGCCCGCCCACGGAGAGCCGCTGCCTGGCGACCCCATGCCCAGGCAGCTCGCGATCCATGCGCGCAGCGGTGCCGCCGGCAGTCGAACGTCAGCTCTCACGCCGCGGTAAGCGCGGTCGGCGGCGTACCTCGAACCACGCCAGCAACGGCGCCGTACACCCGACGGGAGCAGGCGAACTCAAGGGCCGCGCTCACGGTGGCCCGAGAGCTACTGCAATGCAGGCTGCTGGAGGGCGGTCGCGACGTGCTGCTGGAGCGGGTGGCAGAGCTCCTGGGCTTCGCCGCATCGGGGGCTCACCCCTTCTGCAGCCAACTACCACCTCAGGTCCAGGGTGGGCCACGCGGAGGCCCCACGCACGCCCGCGCAGCTCCAAGCGGACTCCAAGGCCACTCCAACGCCAACCAGGCCGTCAGCACCGGGCTAGCAGCAGCGCTGCCTCCGCCCCCGGCCAGCGAAGGAGGACTCACCACCGCCCACGGCCCCAGTGGGCCACCGCGCTACCACCCCCAGGTGGGCTCCTCAAGTAGGGCTATGTGGCACACGGGGCACTACGGTGAAGCATTCGGGATGACGGCCCCGGAAGAGTACATGCCCCACATGATGGATCAAGGGCACTCGCAGGAGGACGAATATGGCTCGCTCCTCGGCACAAGCTGGGGGGACGAGGCACCCGAAGCTGAGCTCTTCCAGGAGCCCCGGGAAAGCCCGTTGACCGCGCTGGAAGCAACGATTATTGGGTACCGCTAATTCCTCAGGAGCAGGCATATGCTAACCATGGATCGCAGGAGGTATAGGTCATCGCAGCGGACGACTGCTCCAGTCCCGCAGTTTCCTACCCCTCAGGAGGAGGGCGCCGGGGGCTACAGGAGAGGGGCCAAGATCCGGCATCACCACCGCGGCGTTCCGAGCAAGGCGTCCTCAGGAGGTAGGCCCTCTTCCGGGGAGGTGCCTTAGGGCCTACCCCCGGCAGAGGACCCGTGGTCGTCGGGGGAACCGCTGGCGATCGCTCTACCCCATCGGCGGCGTCCTCGGTCTCTGGTCGTCGTCGATGGCACTAGAGTGTGGCGCAAGGCGGGGCCCTTGTTTGGCGATATGAAGCATGTGAAGAAGGCCCAGTGCCTATGAAGCTCGCCGCCCCGTGCCACTCTCACGTAATAATGAGTGGGGCTGTACACGCCCCGGAATCTCAGGAGCGCCGGCCTCAGGCCCTGGGGCTCCCTCCCACGCCCAGTAGCAGCACTTAGCTCCGCGCTGGTGAGAAGACGTCCAAGACTAGACTAGGTGCCGAACGCGGCTTTTTTCTGCTTTTCTTGCTTTTCCCCTTGGTTGTCGCTTTTTCCCCCGTTTGGATTTAAGTTGGATTTGAGCTTGCGATTTGCGTGTGTTCGGGGAAGGGATGTTTAGTCTCGTTCGAGCAATCTCTCGTGTTCTGGTTACCACTTTGCCTCAGCTGCCTCCCCTCGTGAGCCCCTCGCGAGCCGGGCCAGGCCTAGAATGCGTGCAGCCCGGACCGCCATCACCGCGCCCTCTCAGGAGGTTCTCATCACAGGTTCAATGGGCTCATTCAGGGAGCACTCGGAACACCACAACCCTCCGCAGGCTATCTCGGGGCCCACGCGGGTCGAAGGTAAACAAGCGAGCCAGCTCGTCGCAAGGCCAGCCATTTGGCGCAGGCGTACGGGTGATCTCGCATCTACTAATACGCTAACTGCAAGTTTTTACACGAGGGGCTCCCCCTCCCAAAATGCTCTTACAACCTTCAGGGCCAAGCCCGAACTCTATCTGCGCAGGATAAGAAAGCAGGAGCAGCACGCGGTCAATCAGATAATCCCCCAATGCATCCTCAAGGTCACCTCCTGAATCGTCGCTGGCCTCGCCATCGCCTTCCACGTCGCCGTCAGCGGCGTCAGGGCCGTTCACCACGCCGCCTTCATTAGCAGCCACGACCATGCCGTCGTCGTCAGTAGCGAAGGCCCTGACGAGGGCATCCACATTGTCTTCCACCCAATGCGCCAGGTCATCCCGGACGGCCTGGGGTACTGGGGCAATGGTGGCATCAAATTCGAAGTTGGGATACATGTCCCGAAGATGGCTGAGGACGCGAGAAAAGGCACGCCCGAGCAGGGCGCGACTCCTCTCCTCCACCAACCTGTTGGCTCTGCCCGACCGCACCTCCAGCTGCGTCACCACATCAGTGAAGAACTGGAGGTTACCAGCATAGTTAACTGCATGAGGCTCGCCAACGGCCGCCTCGCAGATGTTGCCCAAGGCCGTGTTAGCTCTTTCCCGGAGCATGCGGAGCATAGGGCCATGCTCGTGCTCCAGGATCTGCCGCTGGCGTATCTCGTCCTCGTTCCACCGTGCAACGGCCTCGGCCGCGTTCACCCGCTGACGTAGAAGAAGCACCTCGGCGCGGGAGGAAGTCAGCTCCTCCTGCACCATGCCAAGGGCGGCCCGGGAAGCGTCAGCCCGCCGCGTCACTTCATCCAGCTTGGCCTTCAGGGCGGCGGTCCTGCCTTCCGCTTCGGCCCTGATCAACCCCAGCCTCTCCTCGAACTCGCGCTCGAGGTTCAAGCGGGCCGCCGCCACCCGGCGATCAACCTCTTCCAGGACTCGGGCCTCCCGGGCAGCAACATCGTCCTCCGCCTGCGTCACCAAGCGCTCCCTCGTCTCCAGCTGCTCAAGATCGCGGGCGCGCTCAGCAGCTTCCAGCGTCAGTGCCTCCTCACGTCTCTGGAGCTCCGCCTGGTCGACCGAAGCCCCCTTCGTCGATGCAAGGTCTATCTCACGCAGCTCCACCTGCTGCTCCAGGGAATTGCTCCAGGCCTGGAGCTTCCGCGCCCGCTCTTCGGCCGCCTCACGCCACCGGTCAGCCTCCCGTGCCTACACGACGGCCCGGGAACGGGCCTCCCGTGAAGCCGCCCGCGACACCTCGGCTTTCTCATTGTCGAGGTCACACTGGTGGCGCGCAAGGGCCATCTTCAGCTTGCGCCTCTCTTCAGCTAGGCGCAGACCCTCAGCTTCAAGGCGCGCGTCTTCGTCAGTGAGCTCTACACCAAGCTGGCTCACTGTGTCAGCCGCCCTCTGGAGAAACCCTTGGCGAAGGGCATGGCGCTCCCGGGCGCGCTTGAGCACGTCTTCCGCGTCGTCCTCCGCCCCAGGTGTGCGCGGGGGGCCGCAAAAATCAGCACTCCCCCTCTGGGCAGGGGGTTGGGGGCTGGCGCCCTCGCGATGGCCGGGCACGCCTCGCCAGAAGCCTGCCCTAGAGCCGGCTCGTCCCCAAATGAAGAACGAAGGGCCGACCTCAGCTAACCGCCGTCCACGACCAGTCGAAGAGCCCAAGGCAGGCTGGCTATACCCCGGGAAGGCTCGCGAAGGAGGGTCGCGAGGTGCGCAGAACCATGAAGCGCCACAGGATGGCTCACCTCTCCGACCGGCCTCACCACGAGGGCAGTGCTTGAGCTCGGAGCGCTTGGGGACGGTGGAGAGGGTGAGGCCTGGGGGGATGGCTCCTCAGCCATCTCCGCGAGCTCGGCAGGAAGGGCCTGCAGAGCGAGGATCAACCAAGCAACGGGAAAATAAGGAACTAGGAAAGGAGAAGGCTTACTCATCAATGGCGAAATACTTCCCTGCGCTTCAGCAGCGGCAAGGGTAATCATCACCCAAGGCCTCCTTTCTCTTAGGAGAGCCTCGAAGTCCACGCTGAAGAGCCCGGGAGCTCGGCGCAGGGTCACCTGACGAGGAAGAAGCACGAAGGTGACCAGCGTCAGGGGCGTCGTCCTGGCGCACGCCGCCAGTCGCCTCACCAAGAAGGGTAGCCGGGGCCTCAGGGGCCTCTGCCACGGGAGCCGCGGGCCGCGGCTCAACGCCTTCAGCCGCAGCAGTGCGAGCCTCAGGAGCTGCCACCTTGGGAGTGTCGCCTGGCGTCGTCATCCCGGCGGAGGCCCCCTCAGCCTCCGGTGGCCCTTGCCTCCCTGCTCCACCACTCGAGGAAGGACCACCGTGGGCAACTGGAAGGGCAGTCACCGCAACTGGGTTCTCACGAGGTCCCATGAGGCCTGCGGGGCGCAACCCCCATTCGTCGAAGCTGGGCATCTACTTCACAAAATCACCCCTGTTCGAGCAAAGGTACAGTAGAGCACCCCCTGCGGATGCTTTGCCGCCAGGAAGGGTCCCCTGGGCCAGATCATGAGAACCTTCCTCAAAGACTTCAAAGCGCCGTGTCCTCCTCCTAGAGCCTCATGCGGTCCTCACGCCCGCCGAAGGCCCACATCTGGCGGGAATGGCGCTGGAGAGGGGCAATGTGGCATAGGAGGAACTCATTCACCATGTTGGGCACTGTCACGCCAAGCGCCCTCAAAGTGCATAAGCGATGCAGACGAAGACGCAGGCCGGGGCTCGTGGCGTCTCCAGCTGACCCGACTTGGGGATAGCGGGTAATGTTGGCTCCGAAAGCAGGGGGCTGGGCACCCCGACATCCACATACAGCCACCGCTCGCGGAAGCCAGGTGCGGGACGGAGGCACAGGCTTTTTCCCTTTCCCCTTCTTCGTCGGAGCCATGGCGACAGGAAGGGGGAGGATTCGAGATTGGATTGGAAGCGGAGACTAGAGCTCGAGAGGAGGAAGAGCAGGAGACGCTCGAGCGGCGAGAAGAGGGATGACTGTGTGAAACCACAGGTCCGCCTAGCTGGGCGCAAAATAAGGAGGCGTGGGGGAACAGGGACGCCCACGTCCAATCAACCGCCACGCGGCGCCCGAGGCCGCAGGCTGTTAGGGCCTGCGGCGCTTCGCACTTGCCCCTTCGCTTCTCTGCTAAGCCAAGTCCAGGCGCGCCTTGGGCCCGGGGGCTACTGTCGGCGCGTTCGGGAACGGGGGTACCAGACTTGCTGCTGCGGCTGCGGCGTGGCTCAATGGATGGCCCAAAGACGGCACATCTTCATCAGCACAAGCTCAAGACCCTCGCGAGGGGCCAAGCCTCGCGGGGCAGACGACAGGAAGCTTCCTCAGGCACGGCCTCGTCAGGCTGGTTCGCGAGGAGGCGGAGAGATCAAGGCGGGGTACCTCACAACAGCAGCAAGGAGGTCATCGTGGAGCCCAGGCCGGCGTCATCGTCAGAGCCTTTGGCAGGCGAGGACCAACTTTAGTCAGGATAAGTGTACTAGATGTTCCCCTTCAAAATGGCCAATTGTTGGCGCCCTTCCCTCTCATTATTTGGGAAGAGGCCCAGGGCCTTTGCCTATAAATAGGACCAGCCACCCACAGGGTAGAGGGATCCGGAATCGAGAGTAGAGCTAGAGATCAAGCAATCTAGAGAGAGAGAGAGAGAGCGACCGAACTCCCCCTAGCAGTTCGTCGCACTGGCCAAGAACAGACCCTCGCGAGGCTGTTCTTCCCTGTACTGTTCATCATCAGCCCCTGAGGCAATCCACCACACCACACACTGGAGTAGGGTATTACACCACAATGGTGGCCCGAACCAAGATAAACCTTGTGTCCCTTGTGTTGCTCTTTGTGTAGTTTAGATCCTTGCGAGGCGACGAGGTGCAGGTAGGTAGGGGGTGAGATCTCCACGTGCACCCTAGAGTTCGAACCTAGAGGGTCTGCCGGAACCCGAAATCCGACAGTCCGCTAGTAAGTGACCGAAAGGGAGGGTAAGGCAGGGATACATATGTGAAAGGAGCTTCCAATGATATAATTTTCACATTATACATCTCATATACTATTAATCTTGTCAATAGTCAAATGCGGTTTTTAAAAACGCATTAGAGCATGGTTAATAATATAGCCAGTCGATGGCTATAAGGAACTGCCATGTCATCTATGGCCATCATCTATTATATGCACTCATACAGTAGTGTGGGCTATAAGGTTGGCTATTTCCCACAAATTTTTTTATAAGGTTGGCTATTGTATTAGTACTTTTTTCCATCTCCTCTCCATCTCTTTCTTCATATTTATTGTATGTATTTAACTAGGAATGCTTATATAGCTAGGCTCTTGCATGAGAGCTCACTCCCCTTACTTTTTCACATCTCTCTCCTCCACATAGGCCCTATATAAATGGAAGGAGGGTGTACAACTATGAGCACTGCATACTCTAGTACATATGTTGTCAGTACTCCACTAGTACTATTGGACAGGGTGCTTAAAAAAGTTACTATTGGACTGGCTATACGTGGCAAAATCCTAGTAGGAAGAGCATGCGCGAGAACAAGCACATTCACGTGGTTGAAAACAAATTGGAAACCATCTCGAGTAAAAATCTAGGGATACATACGAATCTAACAATATTGATTGGGCGCTGTTGAATGTTGATACTTTTTTTATGAAAGTAGAGATACTTTGGCTACACATAAAACTTATATGTAAACTAGAAAGGATAGGAGGGTGTGTATTGTACGTTCAAAAATGAAACGAACATTGAATACCCTTTATATATGATTTGCGGATGCTATGATCACCGGTTCAAAATTTTGAATCCGCCTTAGGTATCACACATGCACCCACTTGTTCTCTCTCGATTTCATCTCGGGGGTCCGGAGATCGCTTGAAAGAGGACTAGGGTGGGTACAATACGTTCATTTCGCTTATGAACGTACAATATACTCCCTCTGATCCCCACAGACCCCCCCCCCCCCCGCGGGTCATTTCTATCATAGAAATAGACCAAACCTTTATCTCCTTGCACGACACGCAATTGATCTTTGAACATCAATCGATCTCGTCAACATGTGTCGGGGTATGAACTGAATGGGATGTTAAAACTAAGACAAGAAGCGACACGTAGTGGAGGCAAAGTGAAACTTCAAACAAACCGTTTGTTTGTATGCATGCTGGACAAATTACAAATAAACATTGGAAATACAAGCATGGTCTAGGCCCACATGCGAATGATACTCGGCGAAATGTTCAAATGAGGCATGCGGGAGGATGGACTCGACCGGAGGGCGACATGATCGATGGAGAAGAGGGTTGGGGAGGAATGAGAAATAAGCAAACACCACATGATTATACTTAAACGGCTCAAATAAACAATAAGTTGTCTCACTTGGCCTACATAGTGAAAGGCCTAATGTGCAACGCGGAGCACTGACGCTCGAATATGGCCGGGAAAACAGGGAAACCTACATGTGGGGCACACCTGTCGGGACGACGTAGCGCAAACTAGTCCAATGGAGGAGCTGGCCCACGACCTCCTCACCACCGGCAACCGTTCATGTGGGTCGTGGGGGCCAACAACGTGGTGCAGCTCCAGCACCTCCTCTGGACACGGCGACCGCGGTGAGCGACACGCTCGTCGTAGCTAGACACGGCCGGTTTCAGTGTGCCGAGGGAGGCGCTAGTGCTGTGGCACGACCAACAATATGTTTGGTTTGTGCCCAAGGTTGCCCTATCAAAGCATTGGGTAGCCAAAATTTTGGTTGAGGTTTTGGTTGCCCATGATTTGGCCGACATCGGCAAGAAAAATGAACTAGAATTGGCTAGAGTTCATTGGCATGCCAAAAAAATGGCAACCATCCAAACAAAGACCAATCTTTGGGTCATGACCACAATTTTGGTAAGGTGCACTTTGGCCACAATCCAAACACACCCCAACACCCGGCTCGTCGAGGATGCACGGGGCGCCGGGCCGAGTCTGCGGAGTGGTGTAGCGCGGCCAACTGCATCCTCAGGACCTGAGACCATGCCAGGTCGTCTTTCTTTTTCAATGACATGCGTCGATCGCATGTGAGCAAAGGGAATCTCCAACGTGGCCACGACTGCAGCTGACTACCCTGGCACACCAGAAACCCTCGTCCCTCGCACCGTCGTGCGCCCAGCCAGCGCCAGCTGCCCGCATTCATGCCGTCCGTTCGTATGCCGTCGTTAAGCGGCTCAGTGCCCGAGGAACCAACTCCGGCCACTTAATGACGCACCAGGACGCTTGGCCTCAGTGGAATGCGCTACTTAAAGCGGCAACGCCCATCTAACCTCCACACCATAGCGCATCGTCCTCCTACCTGGCACCACATCCGCCATGACCGCAAGCTTGAACGCTCTGCGGGAGAGCTTATCTTCGGGGATGGAGCTCGAGGTCGCTGCCCTTGCTCAAGTCGCCGCACAAGCGGTGGCCACGCTGGCGGTCGATGACAGGAGCACTGTCAGCCACGCGTCCTACTTGCCGCCGTCCAATGTCCGGCACCGCCGAGGTCGGGGACTCCTCCGAGGATGAGTAGGGCATGGGAGGCGGCAGGGCATGGTGTGCCAACTGGCCGGTCCGTCTCCCGCGTTCTACTTTTCCTCGCAGGAGACCGCACCTTCACTTCACGGGTCTTGAACCCCACCCCCGTACATGGAGATCGCAGATGGAGGACGTTGGTCGCCGCCGTAGAATAGGTTTAAGGTCGGATTTCTTTTATTTTTCTGTCCTATAAAAGTTCAAAATGTAATGAAAATCTGCCGTGTTTGCATTAATCTGGGCCAGTGTATATGAACTTTCACAATAATATAGTATATTGTAGGAGTACTAGCAAGATGCCCGTGCGTTGCATGGAAGATCAAGATCTTGTGGGAGAAAAGGATGAACGAGGGAAGGCCTTATCTGCAAATGCACATTCACGCATTTCGCATCTACGGGAACATAAGAACTCGTTAATGTAAATTGCCTCTCTCTCTCTCCTCCCCAGATATACATGCTGGTGGGCCCCACACACCCCCAAACTACAATCAACAGCTCACACGTTTCACATTATGTTAATTACGTAACTGGGAGTACGTAGGTGTAGCATTACTTGTCCTAAAAAACCCAACTAAGCCAACCTCCCAGCATATCGCGCGGGAAAAGACCCGGCCACGCCGTTTTAGTCGGGATTACCGGATTACTAGTAGTAGTATCGATGGATCGCGCAAAGCAACAAGTTTTTTTTAGGGGGCGAAGCACCTAGTTTAAAAGGAAAAAAGGCGGTACACTCACAACACCCATGTCGCGGTCGCATTGCACCCCACACACGTTCGGTCCTGCACACGGCTCACGCAAATGGAACGTGCTTCGGCCTGCCTCTTCACTGACACGTGGGACTGCACTTGGAGAAACCGACCATGCGCCAAACTCCCCGCCCACCGCCAAAATCCTCCCCCACCCAATAATTCCCCCAAATCCTTGATTCAACCGCCCTTCGGCCAACTAGCCAATAATATTCCCCAAACCCCCTCCCCCCGTCCCCCTCCACTCCATTCGCTCCACCAAAGTCGCCCTCCCCGCCACGCCGATACGTCGGCGCCGTGGTTCGTCGAGGGGACGCACGACGATCTTGTTGCTCCCATAGTACCCTCTCGTAGACTGCCGTCCTCTAGCCGCACCGCCACCGCTGGCGACGTTCTTGTGGAGGCGCACGACGGTCAATGCCGCCACTGCTTGCGATGTTCGTGTGGAGACGCACGGCGGTTGGCTTCTCTCACGGTACGCGCATTCTAGACCGAGGCCCCGTGCATGTTGGTGTAGCGTTGAATGTTAGCTGATAGACGCTGTTAATCTCACTGTTTGCTGAAGTAGTTTACAGTGAATATGCTCTACTTAAGAAGCTTCCTTGCCCTATTCTGCACTCAATCTGCTTAGCCGAGATGGCATGCCAAGGCCGATTAGTTGCTAAAATATCCTGCCATATATTTATTGTGACGTAGATTGCCATGGTCTAGTAGCCAATCTGTTAGGTGAAATAGTTCTACACCATTTTATAGTAGATCTTTGTTGCTGCGATGGCCTTCGATAGTTTGATGGATGTGTGCTCGGCCTCATTGACTGCTGAAACAGCCTGCCATAATTTAGCACTCAAATCTGTTTGCTGAATTAGCTTTACATATATTTGATTACTTAGATCCGCTCGTCCAAATATCTTGCCATAGCTTTAGACATCGACCTAGGTATTTTCTTCTGGACTTCATAAAAAAGCATATATGTTTTTCCTGTAATATCTAGTAGAAGAACTAATTTGTATGCCTAACAGATGGACAGGACTTGGATAACTTCTTCTCGAAGATTCTCCGCTGCATATGTCGAGGGGGTTGAAAACTTCATGAACTTTATCAGAGCTGAGTATGGTGGTCCGAAATCAGATGTGCTCTGGCTGTGTAGCAGTTGTATGAATTCAGTTACAAGACCCGATCAACTGTGCAAAATCATCTACACTTGTATGGGATGTCGGTCACATATACTAGGTGGGTTCATCATGGTGAAGCTGTGAACGTCAATGTTATTGACTACGTGGAAGCAGCAGATCACCATTTTGATCTGCCTGATGCTCAGGTGGAAGAGGAGGAGGAGGTGGTGGTGGCAGAGCCAGTGAGTTTGACCAACATTGAAACAATGCTACAAAATGCTCATGCGTTCTGTGAACTTTCACCTGAGAAGAAAAACGGTGGGCTCGCATGTTGGAACAATGCAACGTGGCTGTCACCCCAGGAAATAAGCTGTCAGTATTCTCAGCTATGGTCACCTTTCTTCAGGTGAAGACATCTGAGTGGATGACCAACAAATCATTCGATGCGATGTTGGCTGCTTTCTGCAAACCTTTCCCAGATCGTCTGAGCGGCCACACACCTACAAAGAAATGAAGAATTTCCTTCGTGCAGTTGGAATTGGATATGATATGATCCATGTTTGTAAGAATAATTGTATTCTGTTCCGGAAGGATTATGCCAACTTAAGTGAATGCCCGAAATGCAAATATCAAGATGGAAAGATGGCGATGTTGTGAAGAGGATTCCTCATGATGTTCTGAGACATTTTCAGATTACACCAAGATTGCACAGGTTGTTTCATGATGCTGAAACAAGAGAGGATGTACTGTGGCATTCTAGGAACCAGGAGTACAGAGATGAGAATGTAATGAGCCATGCATCACATGGTAGTGAGTGGAAAAGCTTCAATCAGAAGCACGAAAAGTTTGCTGCTGACCCGAGAAACATTAGAATTGGCTAAGCTTTAGATGGATTTAACCCATTTGTGAAAGCACAAGTGCTCCCTGGGTGATTTTGGTAATTAATGTCAACATATCTCTTGTTGGACTAACACTTTTACCTAGTATGTTTCAGATAAGTTCAACAATGAAGTGGCATGGACTAAAGGATGTGGAACCCCTTCAAGATGCTAAGGACAAATGATTGGCTCAAGCTTCAAGCACAAGACTCTACATTTTATATTTTAGTGATCCAAGATCACATTGAGTCTATAGGAAAAGCCAATACTATCAAGAGGGGATGAGGTGTTGCTTAATGACTTGCTTGCTCAAAGTGCTTAGTGATATGCTCCAAAATCCTCAACTACTTTCTCACATCCACATATGACCTAAACCAAAAGTCAAACTCGGCCCCACAGATTCTTTCTATCCGGCGCCACCGAGTTCAGATGTCATAGCCACTGCCACAAACCCTAGGCAAATCGGTCTCACCGATAGGGATCTCGGTCTCACCGAGATGGGATTGTAATCTCTCTGTGTATGCCCAATACCAAAATCGGTACTACCAAGATTACAATGCAAACTTTCTGGTTAGCTTATTACCAAAATCGGTCTTACCGAGTTTGTGTAATCGGTCCTACCGAGTTTGCCTGACCAACTCTCTGGTTAGCTTATTACCAAAATCGGTCCCACCGAGTTTGTGTAATCGGTCTCACCGAGATTACGTTATGCCCTAACCCTAACCATATTGGTCCTACCAAGTTCATTTCGGTCCCACCGAAAATCCTAACGGTACTAGATTTGCTGAATCGGTCCGACTGAGTTTCTCAATTCGGTCTCACCGAGATTGGTAAGTTGTGTGTAACAGTTAGATTTTGTGTGGAGGCTATATATACCCCTCCACCCACTCTTCATTCATGGAGAGAGCCATCAGAATGAACCTACACTTCCAATACACATTTTCTGAGAGAGAACCACCTACCCTTGTGTTGAGGCCAAGATATTCCATTCCTACCATATGAATCTTGATCTCTAGCCTTCCCCAAGTTGCTTTCCACTCAAATCTTCTTTCCACCAAATCCAAATCCTGTGAGAGAGAGTTGAGTGTTGGGGAGACTTCATTTGAAGCACAAGAGCAAGGAGTTCATCATCAACACACCATTTGTTACTTCTTGGAGAGTGGTGTCTCCTAGATTGGCTAGGTGTCACTTGGGAGCCTCCGACAAGATTGTGGAGTTGAACCAAGGAGTTTGTAAGGGCAAGGAGATCGCCTACTTCGTGAAGATCTACCGCTAGTGAGGCAAGTCCTTCATGGGCGGCGACCATGGTGGGATAGACAAGGTTGCTTCTTCGTGGACCCTTCGTGGGTGGAGCCCTCCGTGGACTCACAAGAACTGCTACCCTTCGTGGGTTGAAGTCTCCATCAACGTGGATGTACGATATCACCACCTATCAGAACCACGACAAAAACATCCGTGTCTCCAATTGCGTTTGAATTCTCCAAACCCTTCCCTTTACATTCTCGCAAGTTGCATGCTTTACTTTCCGCTGCTCATATACTCTTTGCATGCTTGCTTGAATTATGTATTGTGATTGTTAAACTTGTGCCAAAACTCCACTTGAACTTAAAGTAGTTAAAAACTGCAACTTTTGGTACTTAGTGGCTAATCACCCCCCTCTAGACACCTCTTCTCGATCCTTTCAATTGGTATCAGAGCTTTGGTCTCCATTGCCTTGGTTTAAACACCTTTGGAGGAAGATGGATGTGTCTACTTTAGGGAGTCTTAGACATAGAGTGCCTATTCTTGATGGAGAACATTTTCATGAGTGGAAAAATGAAATGCTTGAGATTTTCAATGAATATCATTTGAACAAGTACATTGCTAGCCCTTGTGTACCTCATATTGATCCTTTGCATCCCACACCCGAAGAAGATCTTGACATGATTCGCAATCTTAGAACCATCAATCTTATCATAAGAGGATTTCCCAAAAACTTGATTGCTAGTTTGCTTACTCTTGATTGTGCCTATACCATATGGAAACTTCTTGAGGAACGATTTCCAGATTATTGCTTGAAAAATTTAGATGAAATTCTCCATAAGTCTATTGCCTTGAGTAAGATGAATTCTAGTGATCCTAGCTTTGGTGATTGTCTATTTGAGCTTACCAATCTTATGTGTGCTATAGGAAATGTTGGGATCATTTGCGATATCATATCCGAAGCTATTAGAATTCATAAAGATGACCATTGTGATGATCATTTATCTAACGAATTACCCTCTCTAGGAATTGATCAATCACAAGACGATGTTGAACATGGATACTATGATGAGGATGATGATAGTGAATATGATCTTGACAATGCAATGAGACACTTTGGTCTTATGGCAAATCTTCGCGGCTACATGGCTGGAGGAAAGGAATGGGTCCTTGATAGTGGATGTACTGATCATATGACCGGAGATAAAGACATGTTCCGTGAGCTTGCTGAAAACGACGACCCTCGAAAATATGTCACTTTTGGTGATAATTCAAAGGGTAAAGTAGTTGACCTTGGTAAGGTGGCCATCTCACATGATAGCTCCATACAAAATGTCATGCTCATTGAATCTCTTGGCTACAACTTACTTTCAGTATCTAGACTTGCTGATATCGGTTTCAATGTCCTATTTACTGAAGTAGATTGCCAAGTGTTTCGTAGATATAATCATAAAATGGTCTTTACAAGTGTACGTAGAGGTGATCTTTACATTGTTGATTTCACTAAAAAGGCTCAACCTAGAACTTGCTTTATTGCTAAATCTTCTAAAGGCTGGTTGTGGCATAGAAGACTAGGTCATGTTGGTATGCGAAACCTTGACAAGCTTATTAAAGGAAATCATATCCTTGGCGTTAACGATGTCATATTTTATAAGGATAGACTTTTCAACGCTTGTCAAGCAGGTAAAGAAGTTGGAGGAAGGCATCTCGTGAATAACATCATGACCACAAGGAGGCCACTCGAGCTACTTCACATGGATCTTTTTGGTCCTAGCGCTTACAAAAGTCTCGGTGGAAATTCTTTTGGTCTAGTTATAGTTGATGATTTTTCAAATTTACGTGGGTGTTCTTTCTCGATGATAAATCACAGGTCCAAAAGATCTTCAAAAACTTCGCTAGGAAGGCCCAAAATCAATTTGACGTGAAGATCAAGAAGGTTCAAAGCGACAACGAAAAAGAGCTCAAGAACGCAAATGTGGATACCTTTCTTGACGAAGAAGGGATTTCACATGAGTTCTCAGCTACGTACACACCTCAACAAAACGGAGTTGTTGAGAGGAAGAACCGGATGCTCATTGAAATGGCAAGAACGATGCTTGATGAGTACAAGACGCCGAAGCACTTTTGGGCGGAAGCGGTTGAGACAGCTTGTCATGCAACAAATCGCTTGTATCTTCACAAGCTACTCGGCAAGACGACATACGAGCTTCTCACCGGTAACAAACCCCAAGTTGGATACTTTCGAGTATTCGGCTCAAAGTGCTACATTCTTGATAAGCATCATCATTCTAAATTTTCTCCTAAGTCTCATGAAGGTTTCCTACTTGGTTATGTCTCAAACTCTCACACATACCGTGTCTACAACAATTTCACCCAAAAGGTTGAAGAAATGGTAGATGTGAAGTTTGATTAATCTAACGGCTCGCAAGTAGAGCAATTGCCAATTGATGTAGGAGACAAAGAACCCTCGGAAGCAATCCAAGACTTGTCTATTGGCAAGATTCGTCCAACGGAGGTGAAGGAGAGTACCTCGTCCGTCCAAGTGGAAGCTTCTACCTCACGACAAGGTGAACCAAGAGTTGATACGGAGGTATCCACAAGTGGGACACACCAAGATGAAGAAAACGAGGAAGTGCACCAAGACGAACGCCAACAACCTCCTTCTCCACCACGACAAGAGAACGACAACGCCAACAATGAAGAAGGCCAAGAAGAAGAACAAGATGAAGAAGATGTTCAACCAAGACCCAAGCAAAAGCTTTCGCGACTTCGAGCAAGAATTGCTAAAGATCATCCTGTCGAGGAAATCTACAAAGATATCCAAACCGGGAGAATCACTCGCTCTAAAACTTGTTTAGCTAACTTTTGTGAACATTACTCATTCATCTCTAGCATTGAACCTATGAAGGTTGAAGAAGCATTGGAGGATCCGAACTGGATAAACGCTATGCATGAAGAGCTACACAACTTTGAGAGAAATCAAGTGTGGACATTGGTTGAGAAGCCCGACAACAACCACAACATCATCGGTACCAAATGGGTGTTTCGCAACAAGCAAGATGAAGATGGACAAGTGGTTCGCAACAAAGCACGTCTAAATGCCCCAAGGCTACACACAAGTCGAAGGTATGGACTATGGTGAGACATATGCTCCCTGCTGAGACTTGAGTCCATTCACATCTTACTTGCTTATGCTAATCACCATGATATCACCTTGTACCAAATGGACATTAAAAGTGCTTTTCTAAATGGTGAAATTGAGGAGGAAGTTTATGTTAAGCAACCTCCCAGCTTTGTCAATCCTAAGAAACCTAATCATGTCTACAAACTTCACAAAGCCCTTTATGGTCTTAAACAGGCTCCTAGAGCATGGTATAAATGCTTGACCAAGTTCCTTATTGAAAAAGGCTTTGAAATTGGAAAAATTGATTCTACTCTTTTTAATAAAAGGGTTAATGGGGAACTATTTGTATGCCAAATTTTTGTCGATCCTATTATATTTGGTTCTACTAACCCTCATTTTAGTGAAAAGTTTGGGAAGCTAATGTCGGAGAAGTTTGAGATGTCTATGATGAGTGAACTCAAATTCTTTCTTGGGTTGCAAATCAAGCAAACTAGGGAAGGTACCTTTGTCTCTCAAACAAAGTACACCAAGGACTTATTCAATAAGTTTAATATGCAAGAATGCAAAGGTATGACTACACCCATGCCTACTAGTGGACATCTTGATTTGACCAAAGATGGTGAACCGGTTGATCAAAAGGTTTATCGCTCTATGGTTGGTTCATTGTTATATCTATGTGCATCACATCCCGATATCATGCTAAGTGTGTGCATGTGTGCGGGATATCAAGCTGCTCCTAAGGAATGTCATCTTAAGGCCGTGAAAAGGATAGTGAGATACTTAATCCATACACCAAATTTTGGCATTTGGAATCCTAAGAGGTCTTCTTTCGATCTTGTTGGCTACTCCGACTCGGACTATGCCGGTGACAAGGTTGATAGAAAGTCCACTTCGGGTACTTGTCAATTTCTTTTTAGATCTCTTGTGTCTTGGTCTTCCAAGAAACAAAACTCGGTATCCTTATCCACCGCCGAAGCGGAATACATTGCCACTGGTTCACGTTGTGCTCAATTACTTTGGATGACCCAAACTCTTAAAGATTATGGGATATACGTGAAACATGTTCCATTACTTTGTGACAATGAAAGTGCTATCAAGATTGCTCACAATCCCGTGCAACACTCTCGAACTAAGCATATTGAAGTTCGTCATCATTTCATTCGAGATCACGTTGCTAAGGGTGACATTAATCTTAAGCATGTTCGCACCGACAAGCAATTAGCGGATATATTCACTAAACCACTTGATGAGAAAGTGTTTTGCAGGTTAAGAGGTGAATTGAACATCATTGATGCTTCAAACTTGGAGTAGGAACTCCATTGGATACATGCAAGACTTGAGCTTATGACTAATCCTTGATATTTCTCTTATGATGATTATCTTATTTCCTAGATATATTTGCATCTTGCATGTTATCTAACCCTTGTAGGTACTTGGATGAATCTAAATCTGTGAGATCGCAACTCACTCACATCTTGAGCAATCTCTACATCACCAAGTCTCTACACAATGGTGGTTGAAGACAAGGAAGCACGAAACCATTCAAACATATCCTTTGACAAATTCTATGTTGAGTTTCATGATTGTCATTTTGGATACACAAGTGCTCTTCCTTGCGAAAAATAACCCATGTAGGTAGATGAACTCAAATTCCAAGTGGTGCTCCCAACTCTTGATGAGCTACATCAACCTTGAGCAACCCACACAAGTTCAACTACATGATCACGATCAACACCACCACCCAAGGTATATTATTCCATCTTAGAGAAGCTTTATTCCAAGTCGAGAGTCAAAGCAACTCGACAAGATGTGAATACATCAAGATGCTTAAACGAAAAATGGCAACCCCATTTTTGAGCTTAAACGATGAGTATGTCCTATGATCAAGTGATCTCACTTGACTCCTAAGTCAATATACTCAAACATAGGTGACTTTGTCGCCGACCATCTCTAGATGAAGTTTTCTTGTGTTCTTTTCTGTGCCCTTGCATTTGTCTCATGCATATTTGTTTCCCCTTTCAAAAAAAACTTCATCTAGATTTCTTTTCTTTTCTTGTGTTCTGCATTCCCTGCATCCAATTAATTGCAATCTTTCAGTTAATTCCTTGCAAATCCTTGTGAGATTTTACTTGTCTAATGAGCAGAGGTAACAAGTGCTTTTCTCTGTGATGAACTCAGTCACACCGGTTTCTTGCTTTCGGTCTAACCGAGGTTTTTCGGTGCAACCGAAGCATACAACTCGGTGCGACCGATTTCACTACAGGAAAAACATTTTGCCATTTATCCTGCTTTACTCTTGATCCAGCTCCACTCAATGAATCTTGTCCTCTACAAGCATCACATTTACCTTAGTGCTTTGTGTCTGTGACTCAAGGACCAAACCCATTCATGACAAATTCGGAAGACACTTCTTGGAAATTGATGTCAAAGGGGAGAGAGAGATCACATCAAAGATTAATCATATCTCTAGGGGGAGATATCTCTAGGGGGAGGGAATACTCAAGGAAAGAGTAATCTTCAAGGATCCCAGATGCTTGGTGTTCAAGAGGAGAGATGCCACATGTCTTCTTGAGGGGAAAGACATGTTCATATGTGCTTATTTGCATTAGCTCTGTTCATTTGTTTCTTTGAGCTCTAATTTTCTGTTCCCTATTGACGGTGTCATGGACTAGGGGGTACTCACCATGTCGTCTCCCGATCAGTTGGATTGGGCCGAGGACCCCCATGGCCGTATAATCATGGGCCAGTCCGGACAGTTGCCGCATACAAGGAAGATTCCACAAGACTTGGTGGTCAAGACAAGGACTCCTCCCCACCGGCGTATTCGGCTAGGACTCTTGTTATCCTAGGTCCCTGGTGCATTATATAAACAAGGGACCAGGCTAGTCGATAGGAGATATACAACAATCATAACCATAGGCTAGCTTCTAGGCTTTAGTCTCTACGATCTCGTGGTAGATCAACTCTTGTAATACTCATATTCATCAAGATCAATCAAGCAGGAAGTAGGGTATTACCTCCATAGAGAGGGCCCGAACCTGGGTAAACATCGTGTCCCTTGCCTCCTGTTACCATCGATCCTAGACGCATAGTTCGGGACCCCCTACCCGAGATCCGCCGGTTTTGACACCGACATTGGTGCTTCCATTGAGAGTTCTGCTGTGTGTTTGGCAAAAGGTCGATGGCTCGCCTGTAGATCAACTACGACTTCGGCATCTTCGTCACCAGCTCGACTGGTCACCATGGTTCGACCAAGCACTGTGCCCTACCTCCAATCGTCATGTTCGGATGAGGGCCTTCATCAACATCAACTCCGATCTCTATCAAGATCATGGAGGAATCATCCATGGAGCTCAGGGGCTCAACGCCAACATTGCCCTCGGGCGACCGCGCTGCTTTTCTGGACAGCGAACTTGTATCCGCCACCACCGCCCCCTCGAGTGTCGCTTTAACGATTGCTTTGGTGGAATTGTGCGGAATTGAGTCTACAACGACCCTGGAAAATTTCGTCGAGTTCCGATGGAGGAATCTCCGGCAATCTCCGATATACCAGAGCCACATTGAATCTGGACGAGAATCCGGACGAGTTTGGAGCGTGGTGTCCAGCATCTAGCTTGGACGTCCTTTGGAAGACCCAACCGTTGATAGGCTGTGGAATTCCTATATCTACGACCTGTCAAACATTCAGCTCGATCCGACCGTCCAAACTCCGGGAACCTCCCGATTAGTGCATCACTTTTCAGATCTGTTTCCTACGCGAATACGGATCCGACCCGAATTCATGTTTCTTTATGAACGTGATATTTGACAACCTTTTAAAAAGGAATTTTCTTCTAAGGTATTGCGCATTGTTTTTAACACGCGCCCATAAAATTTTAATCCTTCTCTGAGGTAATATTCGCCATCACGCTGGTGTCAAATCAGTCCGGCAATATAGCTCCACGCCTGCCGACCTGCGCTAGACATGTCGTCGCTTTTTGAGCCGAGCTCAACTTTTTCAGATACTCACCTCGGCGAGCCGAACAAGAGTTCGGAATCGCCAAAGATAAATCATCACCAACATCACCGCCTCACGGATTACACGGAGCGGGCACACTGGCATCGCCGCACGGCCACTTCAGCAAGCCAGTATTGACCATGTCACAAGTTACGACCTGCATCGGCATGGCCGAACTGTTGCTTCATCGAGCCAATGTCCACCAACGCCGAACTACTTCAACAACTCGGCTGACATGGCAGCTGCAACATCTCCTCATCGATCTGCTCCGTCTCCTCGGCCGGACCGGGGGATTCATCATCCCTTCATCAGCACACTCCGGCAACTTCGGTGACACCAGCCGACCAGCTTCGTGACGTCAGCTGGACCGGGGGCTTTGCCTCGGCGAGTCAACCTTTACCAGCGTCGCCATGCCATCGCTTCATCGCCCATCAGGCAATGGGTATGCGGATCGAGTCCCAATTTTGGGAGTTGCTTTTCTTTGAACTACTACAACACATAAACCAGGTGCTATTAATCCTAACAATTTTTGCTTGTTGGGTTTATTTTTCTTAAGGAATTATTACTCTGGTTTGTTCCATCATCTGTACACAGGTCTATCAAATGGCGGCCACATTAAAAACAGTCGCATGGTGGTTCGGTCAGTTTCCGTACATAGTTCGGCGAACGCCGCATCCGGAGCCCGGACCGCCCTGCAAATTCAGGCTTTGTCACTGCGTCACGTTGACACCCTGCATCGACATTGGCTTCAACACCAGGCCACATCTCTTTAAATATTTTTTTTTGCACAAAGCAATTACGTAAGGATTATATATATTATTATTATGTCCTGGACCGCACTATTTTACATGTGCAGGTAATGGACTTTGACTGCGTCGCGTGGTCTCTTCGGCGTCACTCTACCGGCCTACATTGGCCGTGCTACGTCGCCACTTCGGATTGCCGAGATCTTCGCTCCGCCACCTCGAGACCGGCTTGGGGGCTGGGACCTTGTCCCACATCAAGCTAGGACCGCGTCATCAACACCGAGCACATTAACCAGCTAAGTCGCTTTCATGCTCAAAAGCTTTCAGTTTTAAATTTTGTTCGGTCCGACCAAGCATTATAACTTTTTTGACAAAAGGTTGTTTGCGAAAAACTTCCTTGTCCAAACTTTGTTTGTGACACACAAAGTCAAATACCCCGTTTACTTGGGGGCTTCCCTTATGAAGCCTTTCCTCTTGCAAATGATTATACTTGTACGGCTTCGTTCCTTGTTCGTGTATTATGACACAGTAGGCACCATATTGACCTAAGTGATTTGCAAGATGGGTTGCCTTGCTCCTGTGTTTACCCCTACGTTCCCGATTGTTCGGCTAGGGAGTAAAGGGAGCACCTCTGCGATTGTCATGATCGGTTCATCCGAGCCGGACCTCAGACTGGGTGAAGCCGAAAGCTAGCGCTCTTACTATTTTCAATTATGGTCGGCACACAATGGAACTCATGAGTACAAAAAATCTATTGCACAAGTCTCATAGTAACAATGAGCACCGAAGAAAGGTATCGGTGGGGGTACTATTTTCTTCGAAGATGCTTCTTACACTTTGTTAGTAATATAGCATAAGGTCCCTGAGCACGCTTTGTCTGTTACAGCCTTATGGCCTGATTGCCTGGTTATCGGAAACACCGTTGATATTCTTGACAGGTGGAGTACATAACACTTTTCGGTCCTTGACCGAAGAGGGAGAAGCCGATGGTCGGTTAAGACGCGTTTAAAGTTCGGGTGAACAAAGATATGATATTAGTACTTCGGTACATACAATCATTATACATAAAATTCTTTTACCCAAGTCACGTGGGGGCTCTTAAATTAGTATGAGCCGTTTTTCTTCTTGGTCGTTGCAAAGTCTTTTTTCTATCACTCCTTTCTCGATGCAAGTGTGTGGTCAATATCCGGATAGCCTTGCTTCTCTCTAAATTCGCTCGAGTGCAGTTTGCTAAACTAGCCTCGGAGAAGCACTCCACCTTCGGGATAAGGAGGTTGAAGCCATAGGCTGACCCGCTTGAAGTCTGGAGATAGGATGTGTCATGTTAAAGCACGACAGAAGCACCTTTTTTTTAAAAAGTCCAATTTTAGGATTGGCACCGAACACTTGATCTAGTTCGGACATTAAACTTTTGAATAAGTTTTTTGGCTTTTCGAGCCTATGGCACTTTTAAACTATTTGTGCGTTTCCAGCATTAGTCACGCAGTGCAACGCCGGACACCTTTAGGGATCCGGCAAAAACATTCTCGGACATTGCTATATATGCATCGGTTTCGAATTGTGTCTTCGGTCAATAGATGGGTTGCCCGGCTCCTGTGCTTGCCTCCTACGTTCCACTTTGTTCGGCTGGGTGTGCAAAGGGAGAACCACTGCGATTGTGCTTCCAACTCGCATGGTCAAGCACCTCAGTGGAGAAAGCCGAAAACTGACTTTCACAATAAGCGTAAACTGGTCAGCGATCCGATGACTATGTTAAATGATGGGTCATTCATAACATTGGCCGAACTATTTACGGCTTGACCTCGGATGTCGCCGAACAAAGAATCGGGGCTCATAGCTAGCTTCCCCAGTTTAAAGCTCCTATGACTGAGCGAAAGTTATAAAGCCCGCATATCTGATTGCATCGTTTCCGCTAACACAACCGCCTTCGGGCACCGAGACGTTGGCTAAGGGTTGTTTTGTTAGTGCGGAAACACCCTGCGTAGTATCTACCAAGGGGTAGAAGCCGACGATGGGCCACTTTCAACTTATAAACAGTCACAATGGAGTCAAAATAATGATGTAAAGTACTTGGATACATAGAATCATTCCACATAATCTGTGATTTTACTCTGGATATCGATCCTTAATTCGGCCACCCATGCCCACATTAAGGCTCGGGGCTACCGGGCTTTGCGCTCATTATTTACAAATATTAAAGGGCATATCGATCCTCGATCTGGTGTTGCCACCCGACCAGTGTCTGGGGCTACCGCATTGCCTATTCAATGCAGAAAATTCAAAGTGCTTTCGATGTTAAACGGCGAACTATGCGCAAATGCGTCTTCGGACAACAATGGGTACCATCTGGACCTATACGGCGTCAAGCTAATATATTACGGCGACTCCTCGAGACCCTCTCTCAAGGGCCCGTTCCCCGATCACTATTATCTCTAATATATTACACTGTGTTTCTATTCCTACGTATGCTGCCGAGCTAGGAGTTGATCCTCAGGCCGATTTCGCGCGTCGACCTGAGTCTCAGGGGCTACTAGGATCAGCGGTTTCATGCTTTCCTTCAGGTGCATCTCGGATATTAGGCCAACATGCACCTTGAGGGATACTGGCTATACATCTTGTCATATATTACATTGCACAATTCGGAATTAAATTCATAAAAATCAGTCCCATGGCCAAGGTGGTGCACCACCTTGGAAGCAGTCCGGCATAAAGCTCGGGCGCTAGTGGTTGGCTCCATAGAGGGCATTTCCAGTATTGAGCTTAGCTAAACTCTTTCAACTTTTTGAACCAAGGTGATCTATGACCCCTCGGATATAATCCGGCGTTGGAGCTCGGATATAGTCCGGCGTTGGAGCTTGGACACAGTCTGGTGTTGGAGCTCGGAAGAAGTCCGGCATTGGTGCTCGGCTGCAAAGGATACCTCGAATGCAGTCGGGCGTTGGAAGCTCGGACGCAAGAGGACACTGCCTCCCGAGAACAACTTCAAACCCGAGGCGTGGCATAAAAATAACAAGGCATTGATAAAGGCCGGAAACTTAAAAGGGGCTCCTCTTATACCCAACGTGTAAACTCTTCGGATGCACTTTGGCGATCCTCAAGATCGAAGATGAGAAGATTTGTTGAACCAGTTTTCAAGACCGACGACCGAAGATGAAGAACAGTTCGGAAGAATCGAGGAGCATCCCTAACTTGAAGACCGGTTCGGGGGCTCTTGACGGTGTCCTGGACTAGGGGTACTCACCACGTCGTCTCGATCCGGTTGGATTGGGCCGAGGACCCCCATGGCCGTTTACTCATGGGCCAGTCCGGACAGTTGCCGCATACAAGGAAGATTCCACAAGACTTGGTGGTCAAGACAAGGGCTCCTCCCCACCGGCGTATTCGACTAGGACTCTTGTTATCCTAGGTCCCTGGTGTATTATATAAACCAGGGACCATGCTAGTCGATAGGAGATATACAACAATCATAACCATAGGCTAGCTTCTAGGGTTTAGCCTCTACGATCTCGTGGTAGATCAACTCTTGTAATATTCATATTCATCAAGATCAATCAAGCATAAAGTAGGGTATTACCTCCATAGAGAGGGCCCGAACCTGGGTAAACATCGTGTCCCTTGCCTCCTGTTACCGTCGATCCTAGACGCACAGTTCGGGACCCCCTACCCGAGATCCGCCAGTTTTGACACCGACACCTATCTTGTCCCAGTATCCCATGCAAGATTCAGGGGGAGCAAGACATTTAAGGGAAGGAAATTTCTTAAATTCCTTGCACATCTTTACCTTTGGGGAGATGTCAATATCTATTGTGGTACTTAGTACTCACTCTACATGTCATCCTAGTCTGGGTACTCTTGTGGTTTGTTTTGTTTGCTCTGGCTAGTAGGTGTATCTGTGTTATCTAACCTTCTTTACGCAGGTTCATTCCATCCTAAGCCAACTCAAGACCACAAGGTAAGTATATGCATCACAATCATGTCTATGAGGAATTCTTGCTGATGTACATATTGTTTGGAAGAAGGACTCATGAGCACGAAGGTACATTTCCCATATTCACATCATTTCTCTGATGCATCTAGCCAAGATACATGTAACACATTGCCTACTCTGTCATGGTTATGCTCTCACATGCTTCTATATTCCATATTCACATGTTGCATACATGTAGGGGGAGCCTATGCATGTTACAAGTCTTTCAAAAGCTTTACTTGCTATTCTCTATATCTTTATCTAAAGCTTTGATGTATGTTGCCATCAATTACCAAAAAGGGGGAGATTGAAAGCACAAGTGCTCCCTGGGTGATTTTGGTAATTAATGTCAACATATCTCTTGTTGGACTAACACTTTTACCTAGTATGTTTCAGATAAGTTCAACAATGAAGTGGCATGGACTAAAGGATGTGGAACCCCTTCAAGATGCTAAGGACAAAGGATTGGCTCAAGCTTCAAGCACAAGACTCTACATTTTATATTTTAGTGATCCAAGATCACATTGAGTCTATAGGAAAAGCCAATACTATCAAGGAGGGATGAGGTGTTGCTTAATGGCTTGCTTGCTCAAAGTGCTTAGTGATATGCTCCAAAACCCTCAACTACTTTCTCACATCCACATATGACCTAAACCAAAAGTCAAAGTCGGCCCCACCGATTCTTTCTATCCGGCGCCACCGAGTTCAGATGTCATAGCCACTACCACAAACCCTAGGCAAATCGGTCTCACCGATATGGATCTCGGTCTCACCGAGATGGGATTGTAATCTCTGTGTATGTCCAATACCAAAATCGGTACTACCGAGATTATATGCAAACTTTCTGGTTAGCTTATTACCAAAATTGGTCTTACCGAGTTTGTGTAATCCGTCCTACCGAGTTTGCCTGACCAACTCTCTGGTTAGCTTATTACCAAAATTGGTCCCACCGAGTTTGTGTAATCGGTCTCACCAAGATTACGTTATGCCCTAACCCTAATCATATCGGTCCTACCGAGTTGCATGTCGGTCCCACCGAAAATCCTAACGGTCACTAGATTTGTTGAATCGGTCCGACCGAGTTTCTCAATTCGGTCTCACCGAGATTGGTAAGTTGTGTGTAACGGTTAGATTTTGTGTGGAGGCTATATACCCCTCCACCCACTCTTCATTCGTGGAGAGAGCCATCAGAATGAACCTACACTTCCAATACACATTTTCTAAGAGAGAACCACCTACCCTTGTGTTGAGGCCAAGATATTCCATTCCTACCATATCAATCTTGATCTCTAGCCTTCCCCAAGTTTCTTTCCACTCAAATCTTCTTTCCACCAAATCCAAATCCTGTGAGAGAGAGTTGAGTGTTGGGGAGACTATCATTTGAAGCACAAGAGCAAGGAGTTCATCATCAACACACCATTTGTTACTTCTTGGAGAGTGGTGTCTCCTAGATTGGCTAGGTGTCACTTGGGAGCCTCCGACAAGATTGTGGAGTTGAACCAAGGAGTTTGTAAGGGCAAGGAGATCGCCTACTTCGTGAAGATCTACCGCTAGTGAGGCAAGTCCTTCGTGGGCGGCGGCCATGGTGGGATAGACAAGGTTGCTTCTTCGTGGACCCTTCGTGGGTGGAGCCCTCCGTGGACTCACAAGAACCGTTACCCTTCGTGGGTTGACGTCTCCATCAACGTGGATGTACGATAACACCACCTATCGGAACCACGACAAAAACATCCGTGTCTCCAATTGCGTTTGAATTCTCCAAACACTTCCCTTTACATTCTCGCAAGTTGCATGCTTTACTTTCCGCTGCTCACATAGTCTTTGCATGCTTGCTTGAATTATGTATTGTGATTGTTAAACTTGTGCCAAAACTCCACTTGAACTTAAAGTAGTTAAAAACTGCAACTTTTGGTACTTAGTGTCTAGTCACCCCCCTCTAGACACCTCTTCTTGATCGTTTCAATTGGGCCACCAGAGCGCCACATATAACATGTGGCCAGTGCTTGTTATTCCTTACAACATGCCTCCAAATGTCTGCACCAAAGAATCAAACTACTTGATGGCCTTGCTCATCCCAGGTCCAAAAAGTCATGGAAAGGATTTTGATTTGTTCATGGAGCCTCTTGTGGAGGAACTTCAACAACTATGGAGGGGTTTTCTCACTCGAGAACTATATAGCAGCCCACCAGCTGATTTCTTTCTGCGTGCTATTATAATTGGGTGCATCCATGATTATCCGGCTTTGGGCACTATGTCAGGGCGAACGACACATGGTTACAATGCGTGTGTTCGCTGTGACAGGAATCCGCTGTCATATGCAATACTTAGAAAGATCTGTTACATTGGACACTGTCGTTTCCTTGCCAAGGACAAGCCGCATCCTAGAAAATACCGAAGACATGTGTTCAATGCAAAGCATAAAAACCGTGATGCGCCAAAGAGGCTCACCGCTGATGAGTTGCAAGTGGAATTAGAGAAGCTCAGGCATATTACACCAGGAAACCATCCTGATAATGGTAGCGGGAAAAGGAAGCGTGGCAGGGCAGAAGAGAGATTATTGTTTACCTGCAGGTCCACTTTGTGGGAGTTGGAGTATTGGAAAGATTTGGATCTGCAGCATAATCTTGATGTGATGCACATTGAGAAAAATATATGTGACAACATTATCGGCACACTTCTTAATATTGAAGGCAAGATGAAAGATACATTAAAATCTAGGATTGATTTAACACACCTGGGTATCAGACAGGATTTGTAGGTGCAAGATGAAGGTAAACCACGGGATATGGCACCAGCTGTGTACGTCTTGGACAAGGTAAAAAGAAAAGAATTCTGCGAGGTCCTGTCACGCGTGAGATTCCCACATGGATTTGCTTCCAACCCTGAAAGGAGAGTCAGTGCAGATGGCAACAAGGTACATGGGTTGAAAACTCATGACTGCCACGTCCTACTTCAAAGGGTTTTACCTGTTATCCTTAGAGGATTGGGCCGCCCTGACTTATACAAAGCAGTTGTAGAGTTGGGACAATTCTTCAGGGAACTCTGCAGTAGAAATATCAGGATAGATGCTTTGGAGCGTCTTAGAGACAAGATACCAACTATCCTATGCGACCTTGAGAAGATATATCCTCCACCTTCTTTGATGTGATGGTGCATTTGGCTGTTCATCTACGATGAGGCACTACTTAGAGGTCCAAAGACAAGATGGCTGGATGTACCCTATTGAAAGGCGGCTAGGCACTTTCAAGGGCTATGTTAGGAACAGAGCTAGACCCGAGGGTTCCATTGCAGAGGCCTACATTGCTACAGAAGCGTTGACATTCGGTTCAAAATACATTGAAACAGCTGATCAGCTTAGCAAAGAGGTGGATGAAGACAATCCCAGGCTCAATGTTTTCGATTATTCTGTTCGAGTTACAGGGAAGAGTCGAAAAGAGGACACAACTAAAGATTTGGACAAAATGGTTTGGTATATGTTGAATAACTGTCCTGAGATACTAACTTATATCAATTAAGTGCTAAGTACTGCAGCTTATACATCGTAATCTACTGAATTTGCAGCACATTCTTATATATTTAGATGTTTGACGCGATCACTATGTTGTGCAGCATCTACAAAAAGGAGTTACTGTCGCAAAATCCAAGAAACATTGACAAACTGGTTATGGAAGGATTTGCGAAATGGTTCAAGAGCCATGTAAGCTTTTAAATTGCACTGTCAGATTTTTTTAATATATTGAGTAGATAAGATGATCAGCTTGTCTATTTTCTAACCATAGGTTAAGAAGATGTGGGAGGATGGGCAGGCAGTTGATGATGCCCTTTACTCACTAGCAGTGGGTCCTGATACTCGGTTAAGACATTATGAATCTTGCGTTGTTGGAGATGTGCGCTACAACACCATTGCACGAGATGAAGGCAGGAAGACACAAAACAGTGCCATCATGAGCACATATACGTATGACAAAGAGACAAGCTGAAATGTATGCTAACATAATGGACATTGTTGATTGCGATATATCTCCGGTTTCGAGGATCATTGGTGTGTGGTTCTGTTGTGCTGTCGTTGGTATAACTTGTTTTCCAGGATCGCAAAACCCAGAGCAGATGACTATTTCAAATCCATCAATGTCAAGGCGGTGTACTAGACCAACGAGCCTTTTATTTTGGCATATCAAGCAACACAAATATTTTTCTTGGAAGACACATTTGCACGTAGCGATGACTGGAGAGTATTGCAAAGGTTTGAGCAGAGGAATTCGTTTAATGAAGTTGCACAACAAGATGATGCTTACACTGCTCCTGATGTACAAGATAAAACAGATGTTCCTAATATCTTCGAGAACCATCACGTCAATGGCGCCGGCGAAAAGATTGCCTGTCGTGCTGTGGACATACAAGAGTTGATCAAGAAGAAGCCAACGTTCGAGGAAGTTGAGGATGAAGAAGAAGATGATACCATGGGGAATTACGATTCAGACTGATAGACACGGCGAAGATGTTGACGCTGCTGCTGCGGATAATGATTACATTGCTTTTTTCGTATTTGCCTGTCAGAAGACTTTTTTTATCTACTATGTGAAATTGTGTTTGCTATGACAACTGAAACCTAATGAACATGTTGTTTAGTATTTTCCCGTGAGAACATCACTTGATATGTATGCTGATTTGTGTTTGGTGATTGCATGACGACTAAAACATGATGACATTGTTGTTTAGTTGTACTCATATTTGGCTGTGAAGCTTGAATTTGATGACATAGTTTGATGTTGGACTGCAATTTGCTCGACGTCTTCGAATGAGAACAAAGCTGACCCGACAGGGCCTCTGCTAATTTATTTATTTATTACCAAAAGGGCCTATGCTATTTATTTATTTATGAGCAAAAGGGGATACCCCCTGATTTCCGTTAATAGAAATCATTAGCTGTTCACAACACTATGCCCAGCCTGCTACACAATTTTCATTCATTACTAGTTTCAGCAAAGTACTCATGTCATAGCCACTGAATACATCACGAGTGCTACATACACTGCAAATAAAGAGACAATCATCCTACAGAGCACATCGATTTTTCCCATTATCTTCACAAGTTCTTTCATCTCCTCATTGCAGTCAAGGCCGTTCAGCAGCTGTTGCTTGGCCATGATCAGAGGAACTGCATATTTAACCTTCTGCTCTGCATCTTCCTCTTCTGCCGTTCCTTCAGTTACTTGTCCAACACCCCAACCTGCTGGTATTGGGATTCCTCGGCTAACCAAATAATCAGCGTAGTTGCACTCCCCCACATCAGCAACTTTCCAGAAATACAAATCACATGAATCTTCCCTTTTCTGCACGAATCAAATTGGAAGATCATCAACCAAACTATTAAAAAAATTAGCAACTGAAAGCAGCAGAACAACACTTAAACATATTGTTAACCCATGATTCGGGCATTTGTAGAAGACTCGGCCAGGGTTGAGTATTGTGGTTGAGATGCGACAGATGACTCTGCGTGATTTGCAGCAGTGGCACCACACCAACGGCAGCGGGTTGCGATGAGCAACCGGTTGCGGTGCGCGTGCCGACGGGGTTGTGATGAGACCCACAGGCGATGGTACGGGTGGCGACTTGGCGCATATTTGGTTGTTGCCTGCTGAAGAGCAGGTGGACGAGCAGCCAACGGACATGGTTTCTGCGGCCAGAGCTTCTAACTAGGCATAGTAAGTAGAGAAGAGGAGAATCGAACGTTGGATATGTCAGTTTCATTACTTGCAGAGTAGCATAGCACCATATATAGTCATAGTCTAGGTTTGGATTCGAACCAGCTACAGGAGGACGTCTCTCTTTTTTCTAAAACTCAGCAACGTCTCTTTCTTTGGTACACTAGCTTGTTCTCAGACACCTTCTCAAGTCTTTGATTCCTCCACGACATCAGGACCCACCGAAAGGGCCTCTGTATTTCACGAAAAACGTGCCCCCTACTGACAGGTCGGACCAACCGGCTATGTTCGCACGCAAGGAAGTGCCTCCTTATTACGCAAAAAATGAGTACTCCCCCTGCCAGCTGGAACCCAGCATCGTGGGAGGCTGACTTGTGGGCCTACCAAGTTGACGGGACGGAGGGCTTTGTCAACTTAGTCAATATGAACGATTCTAGCTCCGATTCTACGTCGATGTTCATCCAACGGCGGTAGTGCTTCTTCAACCTCTGGTCTTCTTGCTCCGGCCGCCCAAACCAGCGCCCGGTTGTGCCGCGTGCTCCTGCCTCCGTGGCCGGCTGTGATGCCGCGGAGGCCTCACCGCCCCTACTACTCCCACCATCGCCAGGCATCCCTCTACTCACCCACACCCCCTGTTATTCTGCGGCGACGACAGCCTCACACCGCAGCCGAACCAGTGAACCCTCGTACTCCTCTCCGCGTGGGCATCCACTACCGCATCTTCCCCGGCAACGCGTCGTCCCCTTCCCAGGCCTCGCCATCGTCCACCGCCTTGGTGCTCGCGGCATGGCGTGGTCAATGTGGTCAACGACCGACTTCCATTGGAAGAAATCTTGGGCGTGGAGGCGGCAATTTGGGTCCAAGGCCGCAGCTGGGTCCACGACCACAACCCCAGTTTTTTTGTGATTTTCCAAGTAAGTCGCTTTGTCAGGCTTGTTGGGCTGTAAATCTTTCAAGACGAGGAGAGCTTCATTCGGCTGGCCGAGAAAATGGCCTATCAGTAGTGAGAAATGGGCTGTACATTTTTAAAACACATCAAACCGACAATTAGTTTCAAATTTCTTTTTTTCATTTTGAGATTTTAAATTGCATTGATTTTTATGCGTGGACAATTAGTTGGATTTTTATATTGATATACATTTATTTTTAAAATCAGTTTGAATGTGACTCGAAATTTCGGGATTAAAAACAGTTCGGACCGCTTTTGAAACATGCAAAATTTCGTATAATTTTTTTACCGTGGCCACAATATGGGCTGTAATGCTAACAAAAGAATATGGGCTCCAAAAACCTTAAGAATTAGCAAATGGGCTGTAAATTATTAGAAATAATGGCAGATGGGCTGTATGATGTTTTCCACAGATTTGAGGCTTTCCTAAAAAAGGTTGGCCTTTAAGTAGTGACTGTTGGATGTCCATCCAACGGCCGTCGTGCTTCTTCAATCTCTGCTCTTCCTGCTCTAGCCGCTCAAACAAGCGCCGGCGGGACTGCTTGCTCTCTCCTCCCCGCGGTCGGCTGTACTGCGGCGCAGGCCTCGCCGCCCCACCGTACTCCCATCGCTGGCCTAGCCATCCCTATACTCACCCACACCTGCTGTTATTCCACGCGACGGCAGATGAACCAGTAAACCCTCGTACAGTCGTACTCCCCTCCGTGTGGGAAACAACTGCCGAGTCTTCCCTGCCTCCATGTCGTTCCCTTCCTAGGCCTCGACGTCGTCCACCGCCCTGGTGCTCTCGGCGCGGCCTGGTCAACATGGTTAACGACTGACATGCATCTGAAGTGGACTGTACGTGGAGAGGCTGGCGCTGGGTCCACGACCGCACGCAAGGAAATGCCTCCTTATTACGCGCAAAATAATGATTCCTCCACCTGACATCTGGGACCCATCGAAAGGGCCTCTGTATTTCGTGAAAAAAACGTTACCGCTGCTGACAGCTTGGACCCACCAGCTATATCTTCGCACGCAAGGAAGTGCCTCCTTATTACGCACAAAAAAAATGAATACTCCCCTCCTAGCTGGGACCCAGTATAGTGGCAGGCTGACTTGTGGGCCTACTAAGTTAACGGGGATGGAGGGCTTTGTCAACTTAGTCAATATGCACGATTCTAGTTCCAGTGACCGTACGATGTCCATCCAACAGCCGTAGTGCTTCTTCAACCTCTGGTCTTCTTGCTCGAGCCGCCCAAACCAGCGCCGGTCGTGCCTCATGCACCTGCCTCCCATGGCCGGTTGCGACGCGGCGGAGGCCTCACCGCCCCCTACTACTCCCACCACTGGCCAGGCCATTCCTCTACTCACCCACACCCCCTGTTGTTCTGCGGCGACGGCAGCCTCACACCGCAGCAAACCAGTGAACCCTCGTACTCCTCTACGCGTGGGCATCCACTGCCACGTCTTCCCCGACTCCGTGTTGTCCCCTTCCTAGGCCTCGCCGTCGTCCACCGCCCTGGTGCTCTCGGCGCGGTGTGGTCAACGTGGTCAAGGAATGACTTCCATCGGAAGAGTACTGTACGTGGAGAGGCTGACAGCTGGGTCCATGGCAGCCACAAGGAAGTGCCTCCTTATTACGCGGAAAATAATTATTCCTCCACCTGCAAGCAGGGACCCATCGGACGGGCCACCGTATTTGGTTAAAAAAACGTTTCCCCCTGACTGCTAGGACCCACCGAACGGGGCACCGTATTTTGCGAAAAAACGTTCCCGCGCTGTCATCTCGGACCCACCGGAAGTGCCTCCTTATTACGCACAAAAAATGAATACTCCCCCTGCTAGTTGGGACCCACCTTGGTGGGTGGCTGACTTGTGGGCCTACTAAGTTGACGGGGACATAGTGCTTTGTCAACTTAGTCAATAAGAATGATTCTAGCTCCAATGACTGTACGATGTCTGTTGGAGGTATTACTACTGGGCGTAAACCGGGCAGGAGAGGCCAGGTTGACTTAATCAGTAGTCCACTTGAAGCCCATGAAGAAAGACGGTGACACTGTGTAAAGGCCCAAGGCCCAGAACTGGTTTAAGGCCTGTAGCTATAAACCGGCATTGATATGTAACATGCATTGTAAGGTAGAAAGAGCGGAGACCGAGTCGGACACGTTTATGAGCCGGCCTCGGGACTCTGTAAACCGACGGGCGTCAACCCATGTATATAAGGGGACGACCCGGCAGCGGTTCAGGATAACAGACAACAACTCGAGACTCAGGCAAAGCGTATTCGCTCCCTGGTCATTGAAACCCCATCAATTCCATCACAACCGGACGTAGGCTTTTACCTTCATCGTAAGGGGCTCAACTAGTATAAAACTCTCTTGTGTCCCTTGTCCGCTTTAACCCCTTTAAGCTAACCCGTAGCGATGGCTCCAGGACTAAGTCCTTTCATGAGGACATCTGCCGTGACAAACCCACGACAGTTGGCGCCCACCGTGGGGCTATCACACGATGGTTTCAAGTTCTTAGAGGGAAACTTCGAAGGACTCAAGGGTTACGCTGTGGGCCGGATGACCAAGAGTCGTCGTGGCAAGCTCTACATCAACGATGCAGGCTGGGGCCCTGAGGCCGGCTCAATCGAGTACGGGTACCAGGTCCCCTTTGGTGGCATACACGTTTTCATTGGCAAGATCGGCGAACCGGGCCCTGAGCCGGACATCTGCATCGACCTTGTTGAAACGGCTCAGCGTGCGAGATCTGCCCGGGTCAAGCCTGTCATGAAGCGTGCCTTCGTGGGAGTCATCCATGGAGGGGAATACAAGGACAGATCGGAATCTGGTGGTGAAACCGTCGTTTATTCCGGCGATGAGTCATCGACCGGAGAGACCGAGTCGTTATATCAGCTACAAGATGGCCGGATTGGGGGCTGTTTCGATGGCGACAGTATTCCGGACCCCTCTGATCTGCCAAACCGGGTTGCAATCTTCATGGCCGGTACGCAGCCGACGCTCCACTCTTCGACCGTAGCAGCAATGATTTCCGGATCAGCAGCGGCGACGGCAGCCGGGGCAGGAGGCCCTGTGCGACCGCCGGCTCAGGTTTTATCTGATTTGTTTGATGCATTGGCGACGCTGATGGCGGAGGCTAACCCGGCGGATCAGGATGCACACAATGCGGAGATCGCGAAGGTAAAGGATTAGATTACTCAGGCCAAAGCCGATTTAGCCGCTGAGGATACCAGGATGGCCGTAGAGCGGGCAGCTTTGGATGCACAGGCTTACCGGCTTTTGCTGGATTAGAATGCATCGCACGAAGTTCTGAAGAGGAGACACCGATCGCGCCTGCCTCGTTTATGATGCTAGAAACCTCTTTAACACCCAAGGAGCAGGGACCAGTAACCCGCCGGTAGCAAACCAGGCGGAGGCACCTGGAGCAGGGGGCCTGTTCAGCCCCGTTTAATAGATCCGCCTCATCAGAACAACATTGTGACACAGCCTGTCCCAACACCACCAGGTCATTACTCTACTCCGATGGACAATCTTGTTGCTGCCGCTTCACGGCTGGAGGCCATCCCGATTGAAGGTGATTTGCCTGCAACGGTGGAGACACGTCGGGTTAAAGAGCTTCTTCGGACAGCCTTGGTTCAACAGGAGGCTTATTCATACAGTCGTGATCGAATTCATTCCACCCCCCGTCCAAGCCGGAGTTACAGCAATGCGCGGAACCGTGAACCGCCCCGTGGCAACAACCCGACAGGTGGCGCTGGTGATGCTCAGTCGATGGTGGACCGGGCTCGAGCATGCAGGGAGGCCGAGTTAGCAGCGCAGCATGAAGCCCGACAGCTTACTCCGGTTTGTCCAACCACGTCGGTAGAGTCAGGAGTTACCTCTAGTTCTTTGGGGGTGGCGTGTCTCGTCCCAGCGTTGCGCAATGTGCGCCTGCCTAAGGATTTCAAGGGCCCGCACAAGGTACCAAATTACACCGCCGATTTATCTCCAGAGATATGGGTTGAAAGCTATGAGATGGCCATGGAGATGCTAGATGTGGATGATGCGGCGTGTGCAAAGTACTTCACCATGATGCTAGAAGGGACGGCTCGCACTTGGTTAAAGAGTCTACCGGCTAACTCTATCAGATCATGGGCCGAGTTGAGAGCCCGGTTTATCCAGAATTTTAAGGATACATGCAAGCAGCCTATGTCGATTGTGGACTTAGCTGCCTGTGTCCAGGAGGAAGGAGAGTCAACAACCTGGTGGGTGCACCGGGTTTCGGAAATTTTGCATTCATTCGGACCGCATCAATGCCGATACCGCAGTTCTGACCTTGGAAGGAAATTGCCAGTTTGAACCGCTGAAGTTGAAGCTGGGACGGCTGAAACGCCATTGCAATGACATGGGAACCCTCATGGCTGCTTTAGTGAAGTATGCCGACTCTGATAGTACCAAGGATCCCGAGTCCGAAGATGATAAGACAAGGAAGGGAAAAAAGAGCGGCAACGCCAAGGGACAACACCACAACCCGGCGGGTCATGGAAACGGTGGCAAACATAAAGCGGATCACAGCTTGGACTTTGTGGCTAATCTGGCCTTGAGGACAAGGGCCGAGGGCGTAAGGGTAAACCGCCCCGGTAGCGGAGCACCTAGTCCTAACCCAGACCGCCTATCTTACCTGTTGAACCAGCCCTGCCCAAAACATGGGACGAAGGAGATGCCGTCAACACACCTCTGGAAGGACTGCTACATCATGCAAGAGTTTAAGAATTTTAATTCTTTCCGATATGATAATGGACCGGGTGGCGGTTCAGGCCACGAGTCTCATGGGCCGGGTTATGGTGGAGGCAGCTCTGGTTCAGGCTTCCATGGTAATCAGGGTGGATATAATAATCAAGGTAATCAGGGCAACCAGGGTGGCTACAATCACTAGGGCAATCAGCAGCAGCAACAGCAATCGGGTTACCAGAGCAACCCGAAGCAGTTAAACAGTGGGCAATATCATGTCTTCACCACTAGCTTAGACAAGCGTGACCAGAAGCTTCATAAAAGGGCAGTGAACTCCGTTGAACTGGCAGTGCCCCGTTATCTGCGCTAGTCTGAGCAGCCGATTGTGTGGAGTAGAGAGGATCATCCACCACGGGTTAACAATCCAGGTCATCTGGCATTGGTGGTGGCACCTCAGGTGGGAGGTTATAAGTTCACCAAGGTACTCATGGATGGAGAAAGCAGTATCAATATCCTTTATTATGAAACCTTCCGTCGCATGGGGTTAACAGATAAAAATCTTAAACCGTCCAATACGGTGTTCCATGGTGTGGTGCCTGGTAAATCGGCATATCCTATTGGTAAGATAGCTTTGGAGGTGGCTTTCGGAGATGAGCATGACTCGAGATCAGAAACTTTGACCTTTGAAGTGGTGAAAATCAGAAGTCCGTATCATGCCCTATTCGGACGACCGGCTTATGCTAAATTTATGGCACGATGCCGGGTCACAAGGGAACTATAACCGTCCATGGGAGCCGCAAGATTGCTCTGGAGTGTGAGGAAGGTGATGCGGCTTATGCTGAGTCGGTTTGTGCCACAGAAGAGTTAAAGTTTTACAAAGATAATGTTGATCCGGCAGATATGACTTCATTGAAGAAGCCAACTATAGAGCATGATCCAGCCCTGAAGTTTAAATCGACTGATGAGACTAAGCTTGTTGATTTCGTACCTGGTGATTCGTCCAAGCAGTTCAGCATCAACGCTAACTTGGATCTGAAATAGGAAAGCGCGCTCATCGAGTTTATCCGTGAGAATCGGGACATCTTTGCGTGGAAGCCTTCTGACATGCCAGGTGTACCGAGATAACTCGCTGAGCACACTCTTAATGTTGATCCTAAGTATAAACCGGTCAAGCAATTTCTCCGCCGGTTCAATGAAGAAAGACGCAAGGCTATTGGAGAAGAAGTGGCCAGGCTCTTGGCGGCCGGATTCATCGTTGAAGTATTCCATCCTGAGTGGTTGGCTAATCCAGTGCTGGTCCTTAAGAAGAACGTCACTTGATGTATGTGTGTGGATTACACATATCTCAACAAAGCTTGTCCAACAGATCCTTTTGCCCTCCCTCGTATTGATCAAATTATTGATGCTACGACGGATTGTGAGCGTTTGAGTTTTTTGGAAGCATATTCTGGTTATCGTCAGATCAAAATGGCAGTTAAGGACCAGGAGAAGATGGCCTTCATAACTCCCTTTGGAGCCTTCTGCTATGTGTCCATGCCCTTTGGGCTCAAGAGTGCCCAGGCGACTTATCAACGATGTGTGCAAAATTGTCTTCATAAACAAATCGGCCGTAATGTTCATGCCTACGTGGATGATATTGTGGTCAAATCAAGGAAGAAGGAAACATTGATTGATGACTTGAAGGAAACCTTTGATAACCTACGGGTTTACAAGATGATGCTTAATCCGGCCAAGTGCGTTTTTGGTGTACCGGCAGGCAAGCTCTTGGGATTTTTGGTGTCTAACAGGGGCATTGAAGCTAATCCGGAAAAGATCAAGGCCATCACCTCCTTGGATAAACCAAAGTGTAGCAATGACGTTCAATGCTTGGCAGGCCGGATTGACGCGTTGAGCCGGTTTATCAGCCGCCTCGGTGAGAAGGCAATTCCTTTGTATCAGATGCTGAAGAAAACGGATAACTTCGTCTGGAGTGCTGCCGCAAATGAGGCCTTTGAGGACTTAAAGCGGCAGCTGGCTAACCCGTCGGTTCTTGCTGCTCCGGTTGACAAAGAGCCATTGTTGCTATATGTGGCGGCTAATGCTCGAGGAGTCAGTGTGGCTATTGTGGTGGAGCGCAAGGAGGCATGAAAGGAATATCCGGTTCAGCGTCCGGTTTATTATATCAGCGAGGTACTTATTGAGTCCAAGAAGAGGTACCCGCACTGGCAGAAGCTGGTATATGGGGTTTTCATGGCAAGCTGGAAGCTCAAGCAATATTTCCAAGGTCATCCTATCAAGGTGGTTAGCTTTGCTCCTTTGGGAGATATAATCCAGAACAGGGAAGCAACTGGTCGGATTGCCAAGTGGGCTATCAAGCTCGGGCCTCACGGGTTGAAATATGTACCCCGAACGGTGATCAAATCTCAGGCACTTGTGGATTTCATCAATGAGTGGACGGAACTACAAGCACCAGAAGAGAATCCGGATCACACTTATTGGACTATTCATTTTTATGGGTCCAGGCAATTGGAGGGCTCGGGGGCTGGAGTCGCACTACTAGGGAAAAGGCTAGCAGCAACGCGGGTTTTAGGTGTATCAGTAGCGCGGGGTGGGGCGCTACTAATAAGGCGCTACAACTAACATATAGCGATGGCGGCGTGGTCACCGGGCGCTCTTGCTACACAAGTGTAGCAGCAGCGATTCTGAGCACGCTACTGCTAGTAGCTATAGCGCCCTTTGCAGCAACACGCTACTGCTATAGCGGCGTTGCTGCTAACTTCTATACACTCGCTACTGCTAATTTAACAGGTTTTTTGTTTTTTTGGGCATATTTGTTTTGTATTTGAATAGGCTTTATAGAAGAATCTTTAGCACATAGAAATGTCATCATGATACACATACAAATGCCTGCGAGACCACGAATATAATCATAGCATATACATACAAATAGTCTCATCATAGTCATCATCCAACACAAAGTGGTCTCTCGTCATCATCTCGAAAATAGCGATACAAGTCCTTGATTACTTGCAAATACATCGTCATCTATCTAAACAATGGTATATGCGAGAAGAGCTATCACTTTGAGTACATGAGTTTGTATCCCTCTCTCGCATTAGCGTGAACCTAAACTAACTCATCGCTCGCTTCTAAACCGGAAACCAGCAACACCTGGGCCTGACACTCCGGCGACTCATCATATATATACTCCTGGCGTAGCACTTCTTCGCCATCGATGATCTATGCACCTGCATCGCCACATGAGTCGATGATATGCAACATATATAGTTGAGCAACAGAAAGAGACAAACTTGACAAAAATAGAAACAACATATCATAAGCATAAATAACAAAGTTCATCGTAACCAAAATGCCCTAACTAGAGTGATCTTTGCTAGTCGAGGAGGAGGACGGTTTAATTACATCACAAGTTAAGTTTCACTGCGCATAACTCAAAGTTTTGTCATACGGAAAGTATGGACTAAACAAACACATTGTCATATATCGACAATCACTCCAACATGCCGTGCCATCCATCGAGGTCAGGGAGATAGTCCTCGAGCTTAGTGAAAGGCTTCATGTCGAGACGCTGAGAGGCTATCCATGTTCGGACGTCTTCCCGCGACATTTGTCCTTCTCCGTAGAACATCCCTATTTTTCCGACGACCTCTTTCATGATGATTTGGGCAAGTTCGTGCTGGATGTTATAGAACTCAGCTCGAAGTCGATGATCCTCGATATCTCCTATGTCCTTTGCCCATTGCAGAATATGGGCATCGCCAGATGTAGGTGACATTTGAAGGTTCCGTGATCCCGTCAGACTCCAAAGCATGTGGTGTAGGACATAGAATCCATCATTAAGAGAATCGTTCGGTTCTTTGGATGCAGCAGAAGTCGGTCTTATGGCGATGCCCCGCCGCCCTTCATTCTTGTCCCTAACCTCTCCACCCCTTGCTTGGTAGTAAACATAGCACTGTCGAGAACATCTTTGATGTGGGTGTAATCCTTTTTGTGAATGTTCTTCGACGAGTCCAAGTAAAGAGCTTGGGAGAATCGGGGGTAGAGGATGATGAGGACGGCGCGCCCGCCGCTGTGCAAAATAAGTACACCTCAAATTAATGAGCCTCCACCGTGCAAATGAATTATTGAAATCGAAGGAAGGATAGCAGCGCGGATGACTTACACGGGATGATAAGGCACGAGAATCGCCTCCTTGTCTTTGTTGGCGAGCATGAAACTGACGATGTAATCCCTCACGTATTCACGCTGCTCTGCACAGACTCCCAAGAAGCTCTCGTGCATGTAGTACGGGTCAGCGACACAGATATGACGTATCTGCTCAACCCCAATGATGTAGTTCATGTGCAAGGCATAAAGGCGGACAAACGTAAAATCCAGCTTCTTCACGTGAAACATGTCGAATATGTATCGAATCGGAGGAAGAACTTATCCGCAGGGAAGCTGTCAACGTACGACATTTGCCACGGAACGTTAACCACGTACAGTGGGTATCCTGGATCTTTCGAGGCGATGAGTTATTTCTCTACCCGCAGCACATCGTCATGAAGCCTCCTTAGATCGTCGAATCTGGACCGTAGCGCTGTTGCAGGTAGGATTGGTTGACCGGGGATATGCCATTTATCCGCATCGGGGATATCTATACGGTTCTGAAGCCGAGGCTGCTGAGGCGGCTGGATCATAGAATCAGCTTTTTTGCCTTTCCTCGCTCTCTTCCTAGACTTCTTTACTACCGAAGGTCGTCAATAATACGTTGAGACGGTAATTCAGGCACCGACTCATGATGCTCAAACCACGAGGAGGCGCCAGATAGACATACTGTTCAGCGCCATCGTCATCCTCATCCTCATCCATGGCGGCGCCATCGCCGACTAATGGAGCCTCCTCCTTACCCCGTCCGCTATCACCCAACCCGACACCCGGCGCTAATTGGGTAGGTGGGGTGTTGATGTTCATACCTTGCCGAGGCTGCGTGCTCGTGGGTGTGCTCCCGGCCGCCTCGGGCAAGCGAACTCTTTGGCCACAACAGGACCCACCCATTGCAACAATCACCAAGCCGCCGCGGTGTCTCCTCGTCATCCACCAGTAGTGTTGGAGGAGGCAAATTCTCGTGGCCCGGTTCGACACTAGCCATGGAAACCTTGAAGACGTTCGGGGGGATCGGCCGGCTGTGGAACAATGGTTCCTTTGGCTTCATTGTCGTCGCCTTCCCCACGGCCACCTTCTGGTCGCCGATGGTGTACAATCTGGTGCACGGGTTTCGCTGGCTCGCAAAGAAAAGTCTGCGACGTGAGACATCCGAAAGGCAACGAAAACGGAGATTATACATTTTATCTTGAAGGGGGCGGTGTAGCGAGATACCGTGAGGGCGTCGAGCTCAACCAAAGACGGCACCGCCGAAACACGTCCGTGCGGGAGCTGCGGGAGCAGGTGCTCCCGTAAGTCAGCAAGGGAAAGTCCTCTGCATTTTTTTCTGGATTTTCCCTTGTCCAAGTGATAACGCCCGTCACCAAGGAAGTAGACAAATCTGCAACCACTGTTTTGCGGCAGCTACCGCTATTCTTGATCGCTTGAGATGATTTCTTCTCAACCGCAATCTCAACCTTCTTGTCGATGTTTTCTTGATTAACCTCCGTCTTTCCTTTCTCTCCTCCGTGGTCTCAAGGTAGTACTTCTTCCACGCGTGGCGCCGTCTCCGACACCATGCACGCGTCCATACGACGGTCGAGTATCCACCGGTTGTCGTTTCAATATGTTCAACGCCCGGTTGAATGGAGTGTCCCACTTGGCCTCGCCAATGCCTCGAGACGGCGAGTCGCTTTTCGGCCGCAATCCGGTGCTGCTCTCTCTGCAAAAGGCACAAGGATCGTTTACAAATATGACTAAGGTGTGCAGTCGAATTGATCAGAAACTAAAATTACCACCAGTCTCATGAACTCCGTAATGACCGGTGTTTTCTCGTAAACCTTCTTCAGTGGGTCCCAATGGTGCCGGGCCCTCAGGACGTCACGCTCCTGTGGGACGGTGAAATCCTCCAAGGGGTCTGGGATGCCCAGACTCGCGGCTTCCGCGTCCTCCTTGGCCCATTTGGACCTCTTTCCGCCGTAACCACGGCTTCCGAGGTGGTGGCTCCCAATGTTCCTATTTTGAAGCCCCTTCATGTACTTAGACTTTTTTTTGGCAGCTTCGGCCATGCAAGCCTCCTTGAATATTTGAAACTGCTCTTCCGTGATTGTTGGATTATCCTTTACAATCTCGGAGTAGGGTTCCCCGTCGTTGATCTTTGCTTTCACTTCAATGAAAAGATATAACATGACCACTTCAATGAAAAATAAAATTTGCCTAAATTCTTTTCCTTGAAAAATAGTGGTCTTTTCAAAAATCAAAAACCTTTCAAAATGACCTCACTAAACACTTCTCTGCTTAGGACAGAACCCAAATTATGTTGATCTAGCTATTCCTCTCTCTCACACAAACACACATTATTATGTCTAACCCTTCTCTCGCCTAGGATGTAACCCAATTAAATTGCAAAGGAACTCCATTTCTCTAACCCTTCTGACCTAATGCTCTAAAATAAAATTTTCCTCTAACCGAGCCAACCTACTTAACCTAGCTTGTTAATCCAACGAACCTAATTAACCTACCTATTTAACCTAGTTAGTTAATCTAGTTTACCTAGATAATTAACCCTAATTAAACAAGTTAACGCAGCTAGTTCTCTGTCAAAGCCCAAAATAAATTTTTGCACTAATTAACATAGATAATTAACCTAATTAAACTAGTTACCTGACTAGTTCTCTGTCAAAGCCCTAACTAAATTTTTGCACTAACCTAGATAATTAACCTAATTAAACTAGTTAACCTAACTACTTCTCACAAAGCCCTAACTAAAATTTTGCCCTAACCTAGATAATTAACCTAATTAAACTAGCTAACCTATGCATGAGAGAGAGAGGAGGGTGGGGGCTTACAGAGGATGGCTCGGTGGTGGCGAGGGAGGCGGTGGTGGCGAGGCGAGGCGTCTCCGGTGACGGCGAGGAGGCAGTTGTGAGGAAGGATCCGGTGGCGTCGTGGCGGCTCGGTGGCGTTAACGAGGCCATGGCTCCGTGGCGTTAGGGGCGGCTCCGGTGGCGTCGGCAGCGCCGCTCTGAGTGGCGTCGGCGTCGGCGGAGGCAATGACAAAGTGGGGCGACGAATCGGGGAGGCAATGCTGGCTGGGTTGAGGATTTGGGGAGAAGTGGTGGCGGAAAGCGGTTTTTGGTTAAGTCAAACTTAGCGGTAGCGTGTTTGGTAAAACGCGCTATAGCTAAGATAGCTATAGCGGTTTTTACAAAACGCGCTGCTGTTATAGCTACGTAATTTTATTCCATTTTTAATTTCCTTTTCTGTTTCTATAGCAGGGGTCTAGGACACGCGCTGCAGCTACGTTAGCTATAGCGCCTCTTAACAAAAACACGCTGCTGCTATGTCTTCCGTTTTTTCGCTTTTTCATTTATTTTGCTTTACATTTTATTTTTTCCTTTCTCCCTTTTCTATTTCTTTCATTTTCGTTTACTTTTCTATTTGTTTTTCATCTTATTTTATTTCCATTAGTAGTAGCGCTCTTTCTAGGAAACGCGCTTCTACTTATTCCCTAGCAGTAGCGCGTTTACTACAAGCCCGCTACTGCTATGCGTAGCCTATCATTCTAGCAATGGAAATATTAGTAGTAGCGCTTTTGCCACTACGCAGCTCTTTGCTAAAGTTGTATCTGTAGCACGGTTTTTTTACGGTCGCTACTGCTATGTAGCACTAGCGCCCTTTTTTGACCCACGCTGTTGCTAATTTTCTGTGTATTAACTTCCCCGCGAGGTGATAAGTTTTGTTATGTTCTCCATTTAATGTTCCCTTGCACTAACAATGCAGCTGAGTATGAGGCCTTACTCCATGGTCTTCGGATGGCTAAGGAGATGAACCTAAGCCGAGTTAAGTGGTTTGGTGACTCAGACCTGGTGGCCCAACAGTGTCCGCACTTGGGATTCCAAGGACCCACTCATGGCAGCGTATCGTCGTGAGGTGGATATTGTTGCAGGTCACTTTAAGGGTTATCAGGTGGATCATGTGGACCAGCGGAAGAACGAAGCGGCGGACGCTTTAAGACGCCTTGGTTCTCAGTGTAAACCAGTTTCGCCTAATGTCTTCTTGGATGTTTTGCATAATCCGTCCGTCAAGCTCCCTAGTGAAGAGGATTTGGCTATTCCTGATCCGGAAGCTCAGTTGGTGGCAGCTCTTCATGTTATCCTGGATTGGATGGTTCCTTATCTGGCGTATATGAACCGGGGCGAGTTACCAGAGGATGAGACTCTGGCCAGGCAGATAATCTGGCGGTCCAAGTCCATGACCATTATCAATGGAGAGTTGCATCATTACAGTGTGACAGGGGCGTTTCAACATTGTGTGTCTCCTGAAGAAGGCTGTGAAATCTTGTGTAAGATCCACGAAGTAGACTGTGGTCACCACGCTGGTTTAAAATCTTTGGTGGCCAAGGCGTTTTGTCATAGTTTCTATTGGTTGACAGCTCATGCTGACGGCGAGGACTTGGTCAGATGATGTGATGGCTGTCAGAAATTCTCAAGGCGCGCTCATGTACCGGCTCAAGAATTGTGGATGATTCCAATCACTTGGCCGTTTGCGACTTGGGGGATGGGTATGGTTGGGCCTTTCAAGAGGTCCAAGGACAAGAAGACCCACCTTTTGGTGGCGGTTGACAAGTTCACAAAGTGGGTGGAGGCAGAGCCAGTTAGCAAGTGTGATGTAGCCACGGTGGTTCAATTCATCAAAAAGGTGATCTTCCAGTTTGGTTTTCCACACAGCATTATAACAGACAATGGTACCAATCTGTCAAAGGGTGCCATGAAGGAGTTCTGTCAGCGTGAGCATATCCGGCTTGATGTATTATCAGTGGCTCACCCAAGTCCAATGGTCAAGCGGAGAGGGCCAATCAAGAGTTTTTGAGAGGCATAAACCCCGGCTTATGGTTCCTTTGCAACAGACGCCAGGTTGTTGGGCTGACGAGCTACCTTCTGTGTTATGGAGCATCAACACCACACCCAATAGATCGACAGGATACACGCTGTTCTTCATGGTTTATGGAGCGGAGGCAGTTCTTCCTAGTGACATACGTCATGACTCACCTCGTGTAGTGGCATATGTCGAAGCTGACAACGAGAAGGCACGACAAGAGGCTCTTGACCTGTTAGATGAGGAGTGTGACATAGCAGCGGCCCGTTCAGCGATTTATCAGCAAGATCTGCGTCGCTATCATAGCCGCCGGGTTAGAACCAGAACCTTTCAAGAAGGAGATTTGGTGCTTCGGCTCATCCAGGATCAGACGGACATGCACAAGTTATCCCCCCCTTGGGAAGGACCTTTTGTGGTCAGCAAGAATCTGCACAACGGGTTGTACTACCTAATTCGATGTTCGAGAGCGCAAAGACTCACGTAAATCGGAGGAGGAGACCAACCGGCCGTGGAATATTGCTCATCTTCGGCCCCACTATACTTGAGCTATAGGCTCTGCTTATGTACATATTATGACAATGTATATATTATGATCAATACAATAAACCGGACCTCAGCTAAAGTGTGGTATCCGTTGTTTTTTCCATCATGTGTGGTTACATGGAGCTTTTGTTTCTAAAACGGCGTCCGGTTTACCCCTTGATTTAGCTTTTCAAAGCTTTATATTAGATCAATTGGGGGCTTGGTCGTGTCCGAACCATAGCTGCACCTCTTGATAGGCGCAATGCCACAGCATCACTTGGGGGCTTGGTCGTATTCGAACCATAGTCACACCTCTTGATTGGCTCAAAGCCAATTTGGGGCCAAAGAGAGCATTGTCAAACAACAACTCAAACATGGGCACCCACTGAGCAATGCTCAAAACGTTACTTAGGGATTCTTTGCTATCGCAATGAACTTAGAATCAATGCTTGTAATTGGGCTATCAAGCCATGGCTTGGAAGCCTGGTGTATACACCTAAAACCCCGGGTTAACCCGCCTCTTTAAGTAAGTCACGCCGCCGAGTAAACCTGGTATGACCCTTCGAACTTTGACAAGTTACTCTAAAATACAGACCCTGAACTTGTCAAGTTAAAACGATGATTGGTTAAGGATTGCGGACCATCTTAAAAGGCTTTTTAAAAATGGTTTAACTCAGTGGCCTGGCAGCCCATGAAAAGCCGCAAATTTGGGGCCTGGCAACCTGTGAAAAGCCTCGACTACAACGGTTTTTTTGCCTTTGGTTGAGTTTTGCTTTCTTTTTGATAAGATTTATGGTTTTTTTTAAACCGGCGTTGTCAACCTGGACAGACTGACAATTATAAATTGGCAGTACACGATCAAATCATAATCCGGTGACTATCAACCCGGTCTGATTTTGAATCGAAATCTCAATATGGAGTAAACCGGCGTTTATCATAACCCGGAACGGTTTATATTATAAACCGGCCTTATATCAACATGAGTTGTTTCTCCTCCAATAGCTGGGTTATAACTCCCGCTACAAGGTTGGTCAGCCAACATCATGCCTAAAGGTTGCAGCTTCTTGTCTGCAGGAACAACTTGGACAAATGAATATGGATATCATGCCTTACGTATGTCGAATCAAGCAAAGCATCAATTGCAGATAAATATGCGCGAAGGCATATCAGCACAAGTATTTTAGCTAAGCCTATTACAAGGCTTTTCAGTGCCCAAAAGGATCATTGTTTTCTCAAATACATGTCGCAGCATGTGGAAGATTAAACCGGCTTCCGGTTTATGATTGGTCACCAGCTTGGCCTGACTGTTGTGGATTATCTCGTGCCGGTTCAGCTTCCTCTTCTCTACCCAGTGGATGGAAACCAATAGTTGCCCAGTGATAGTGCCACTGTCTCTAGGTGGTTTTGGTAATTCATAACAACATATAGCTCATTGAGCTAATGCTATTCCAAGACTATTATTTCAGGAAAGCTCAATTAATGGCATGGCATGGATGATGAAAGTGGATCCCTCAAAATACTAAAGACAAAGGATTGGCTCAAGCTCAAAAGCTCAAGACTCTTCATTTTACATTTTAGTGATCCAAGATCACATTGAGTCTATAGGAAAAGCCAATAATATCAAGAAGGGATGAGGTGTTGCTTAATGAGCCTTTTGCTTCATGTGCTTAGTGATATGCTCCAAAACCCTCAACTACTTTCCCACATCCACAAATGACCTAAACCTAAAGCCAAAATCGGTCACACCGATTCTTTCTATCCGGCGCCACCAATTCCAAAAGTCATAGCCACTGCCACAAACCCTAAGCAAATCGGTCTTACCGATAGGGATCTTGGTCTCACCGAGATGGGGTTGCAATCTCTCTGTTTCCCTTCGTAACGTTTCAGTCTAACCGAAGTGAGCGATCGGTCCCACCGAGATTGCAATGTAAACACTCTGTTTCCTTTTTGTAACATTTCGGTCTCACCGAAAAGAGAAAATCGGTCCCACCGAGTTTACCCGACCAACTCTCTAGAAAGCTTATTACCAAAATTGGTCTCACCGAGTTTGTGTAATCGGTCTTACCGAGATTACGTTATGCCCTAACCCTAACCATATGGGCCTCACCGAGATGCATGTCAGTCCCACCGAAAATCACTAACGGTCACTAGGTTTACTAATTCGGTCCGACCGAGTTTAACTATTCGGTCCCACCGAGTTTGGTAAATTGTGTGTAATGGTTAGATTTTGTGTGGAGGCTATATATACCCCTCCACCTCCTCTTAATTCGTGGAGAGAGCCATCAGAACGAACCTACACTTCCAACTTACCATTTCTGAGAGAGAACCACCTACTCATGTGTTGACGCCAAGATATTCCATTCCTACCATATGAATCTTGATCTCTAGCCTTCCCCAAGTTGCTTTCCACTCAAACCCTCTTTCCACCAGATCCAAATCCTATGAGAGAGAGTTGAGTGTTGGGGAGACTATCATTTGAAGCACAAGAGCAATGAGTTCATCATCAACACACCATTTGGAGAGTGGTGTCTCCTAGATTGGCTAGGTGTCACTTGGGAGCCTCCGACAAGATTGTGGAGTTGAACCAAGGAGTTTGTAAGGGCAAGGAGATCGCCTACTTCGTGAAGATCTACCGCTAGTGAGGCAAGTCCTTCGTGGGCGGCGGCTATGGTGGGATAGACAAGGTTGCTTCTTCGTGGACCCTTCGTGGGTGGAGCCCTCCGTGGACTCAAGGCCGTTACCCTTCGTGGGTTGAAGTCTCCATCAACGTGTATGTACGATAGCACCACCTATCGAAACCACGACAAAAACATCCGTGTCTCCAATTACGTTTGAATCCTCCAAACCCTTCCCTTATATTCTTGCAAGTTGCATGCTTTATTTTCCGCTGCCTATATACTCTTTGCATGCTTGCTTGTATTGTGTGATGATTGCTTGACTTGTCCTAAAATAGTTAAAATCTGCCAAACTATAAAATTGGGAAAATGTTAAGTTTTTATTGGTCAAGTAGTCTAATCACCCCCCTCTAGACATACTTCAAGGTCCTACAAGTGGTATCAGAGCTTTGGTCTCCATTTGCTTTGATTTCCAGCTTTTGTTGGTCATAGCCTTGGTTTCACAACTTAGGAGAGTATGGCGTCTAGGAGGGAAATTATCACCGTAGAGGTCCTTACTTTGATGGTACTAATTTTGCTAGTTGGAAGCATAAGATGAAAGTGCATATTCTTGGACATAACCCCGCCGTTTGGGCAATTATTTGTATTGGCTTGCAAGGTGAATTCTTTCATGGGAGAGAACCGAACCGTGAAGCTAATGCGGAAGAATTGAAGATGCTACAATACAACGCTCAAGCATGTGACATCATCTTCAACGGATTGTGCCCTGAAGAATTCAACAAAATCAGCTGTCTTGAGAATGCAAAGGAAATTTGGGATACTTTGATTGATATGCACGAAGGTACTAAGTCCGTCGAGGAATCCAAGTTGGATGTGCTCCAAAGTCAGCTTGACAAGTTCAAAATGAAGGATGGTGAAGGTGTCGCTGAAATGTACTCTAGGCTTGCTCTTATCACAAATGAGATTGCCGGCTTAGGGAGTGAAGAGATGACCGACAAATTCATCATCAAGAAAATCCTAAGAGCATTGGATGGAAAGTATGATACCGTGTACACATTGATCCAAATGATGCCAAACTACAAAGATCTCAAGCCAACAGAAGTCATTGGAAGGATTGTTGCTCATGAGATGTCACTCAAGGATAAGGAGGAACTTCACAACAAGTCAAGTGGTGCTTACAAAGCCTCAAGTGAAGCCCCCACATCATCAAGTGAGAACCAACCTTCAATGAAGAATTGAGCTTAATGGTGAAGAACTTCAACAAATTCTACAAAAGTAGAAGCAAAGAAAGAAGCTCCAAGTCAAGGTCTTACAATGACAAGAGATCTTCTAGTCGAGACCGCAATTGCTACAATTGTGGGAGACCCGGACACTATTCCAATGAGTGTACGGCACTCTACAAAAGAAGATACGATTCTCCAAGAAGAAGGAGCAAAAGAGAAGAATCACCACCAAGAGAGAGGAGGAGTAGAGATGATCGTTATGAATGAAGACCCTCACGGAGAAGCAAGGATTCGGAAAGGAAGGACAAGTCATCAAAGAGCTACACAAAACGAAGACATCAAGCTCATGTTGGTGAATGGGTATCTGGCTCCGACTCCGACCATCATTCCGAGAGAAGCTATCACTCCGACTCCGAATATACTCAAGATGAAGGTGTTGCCGGTCTAGCACTTGTGTCAACCAACTCCTACGACATATTTGAATCACCAAATGAAGGTGTTGGAAGATGCTTCATGGCCAAAGGTCCTAAGGTAACACATCCCGAGTATATTGATTTTGATGTTGATGATGATGACTTGCTAGGTGATGATGATTTACTTGTTGACAACTCTAGTGATGAATACTATGATGAAACGTCAATTAATCATGCTAATCAAATGAATGACAATGATAAGGAGAAAATTGAGCTTCTAACTAAAGAACTAAACACTCTTAAGTTGGATCATGAAACTATCTTCGAAGATCATCGAGAACTTTTAATGGCTCATGAGAAGTTACGCTTTGAAAAGCTCAATCTTGAGCAAGAGCATGAGTTCTTAAAGGCAATCAATGATGATCTCCGCAAGAAAAGTTCTTCTTACACTGCCAAGCGTTTACTCTTATCTACTTACATGTCTCAAGTCAAGTCTAGTAACAAGTACAAGAAAGATACTTCCTCTAGTAGTAACAATAATAATGTCAAATCCAATGTTGTTGCTTCTAGTAGTTCTCTTGATTCCACTAATGATTCTCTTAGCCAAGTTACACTTGAGCAAGAAAATAGTTTATTGAAGGGAATTATAGAGAAAGGTGTTTACAAGAGCCTTACCGGGAGTAAGCAATTCGAGGAAATTGTACGCAAGCAAGGAAGGCACAAGAAGAATCAAGGTGTTGGTTTTGAACGAAAGTTAAACGCCAATGGAGTTGAGTGGGAAGAAGATCAATACCCCAAGACAAAGTTTGTTCCTCGACAAGAGAAGTATGATCCTACTTCCTTCAAGGGGACACAAGCTCAATATGATCTTCCACCACAAGACCACAAGAACAAAGGCAAGGACAAGCTTCAAGAAGAGATTGATGCATTTGAAGAAGCACCTAAAGCCTCGCTCGGTGGGTCCCCAAGACTACGCCAAGTTCTACTTCATCAAGTACAACTACAACTCCAAGGATTCCCATCAAGATGATGTGGATCCCAAGAAGAAGAACTAGAGAGTTCTTGAGGGTGACTCCGCCAACATTCTTCACTCATATCATTTTGGCAAGAACAAGTGCAATCAACTTTCACATCTTGCACTAGTTCAAGGAGTCACAAACCCTCATGTTGGTAAGGAAAGGGACAAGGTAACCTAATGTTTTCATGGACATCATCTTGTGTGTGCATCACTCTATGTCTATGGATATTCTTGTTTGTTCCTTGTGGGACTAACCCATGTAGGCAAGTTGAAAGTGCAACTCACTCCAAAGGATTGCTCCAAATGATCTACATCAACATTGAGCATCTACATCTTTAACACCTACATGAAATCATCATCAACAAAACCCAAGGTTAGTTCATCCCTCTAAGGGGATCTCACATCTAGGGGAGCTTAACTCTAAGAATTGAGTCAAAGCAACTCTAATGGTGTGAACACATTAATGCATTATGTAAAAGTGGTAACCCCACTTGAGCTTAAACGATGAGTATGACCTATGATCAAATGTTCTCATTTGACTCCTAAGTCAATATACTCATATATAGATGACCTAGTCATCGCCAATTGTTTGATAGTTGCTAAAATTGGTTGTGCATGCTTTGTCACATATTTCAATTGCCATTTTATTGTGTGAGCATGATGGTGCACATTTTACTCATTCAAGGACATCCACTTGTTGTTTTGCTTGTTTGGATTCTTTTCTTTGTGCCAAGTGGATGAACAAGAATGCCTAAGAACCTTCTTTAGCTATCTATGCTTTTCTCGTCTCAAACTCTATTCATGCTACATCACAAAATTTGATCAAGTCAGATTCGAACCACTCTGTGTGAGGAACACTCGGAGTCCCCGATTCGTCATAGACTTAAACTTCCAAAACCTCTTAGTGATTCTCGGTCTGACCGATCCTTCCATTTCGGTCCTACTGAGATCATCAAGTTGATGGTTTCAATCTCGGTGCAACCGATTTGAACTTTTCGGTCTCACCGATTTCTTTATGCTTGAACACGATTATGCATCTCGGTGCCACCGAAGTTGTTCCACTCGGTCACACCGACAGGGTCGAGCTATATATAGCCACGGGCAAAATTTTGGAAATTTCTCCGAAACCCTTCGCCCGCGCAATAGCTCGCTCTGCCATCGTCGTCTCCGGATCGTCTCCTCGCCGCCAGCAGCTTCCTGTCGCTGGTCTTCACCGCCGTCAACGGATTTCGTCTCTGCCGTTGCCGCCGTAGCAATTCCACCGCCAAGTTAGGGTATGGACTTGAACTTTGTGCTATCCACGTCTGATTCCTGGCACATTGTTTTCATATTGAATCTTGCCACGATTGAAACTCATCTATCCAGCCAAAGTAGTTCATAGATTAGATGTGATTCAAATTTTTAGGTCTAGGTTTTCGCCGAAACCATCTCAGAACCACCGAGTTGAAAAACTCGGTCTCACCGATTTGGCTTATGCCATTGCACAAGTGACTCTCAGTCCGACCAAGAATTACTAATCGGTGCAACCGATTTAAGAATTCTGTGAAACCCTAGCAGTCTCGGTACCACCGAACTGAAACTCGGTCCAACCGAGATCGTCAGTTTAGGTTCCAAAAACTTCTTCGGTATCACCGAGTTTGAAAATCGGTGGATCCAAAATGCTTTCTGTGGAAAACTAAGACTGAACTTTTGAGTCATTCTTTTGCAAAAACCTCTGCATTTTGTGATGCTCATCTTTTCTATCTCATCTACAACTCTTCACAGGGTCAGGAGTCAGCTTTTGCAGTATGTCTGATCAAAGTGACAGCCAGAACATGTCAGAACAACAGATGGACTTGAGTGAGGGCACTAGTCCCTCAACTTCAGATGAAGGGAGCAGAAGTACTCCTAGCAATTTGCCTAAGGCTGCAACTAGGCAAAGGAGGAAAAGAACTTCAGATTCAGAGGATGAAGATTACAAAGCTGAGGAAGATGAGGCAACTTCCAAGAAAGTTGTGCTCAAGAAGGAATATGGCTCAGCAAAGAATGCAAAGCCAGGCATGAAGATCAAAAGGCCTGCAGGAAGACAACCAATGTCCAAGGCCAGAGAATCAACTGAATCACACGAAGCCTGATCCCAAAGAGCCACCGTCAAGAGAAGAAAAGAAAGGAAAGGGTCAAGATGACCATGGCCAGAGTTATTGGGAAGCCTTCCATGATGGCAGAAGAGGATGAACCTGCTGCACCAGCTCCAAAGGCACCAAAGCTTATGGGAGATGCTATTAGATCAAGGGCTGCCACATCTAAGCCCAAGGAAGCACCCAAAGCTGCCCCCAAGGACAAGTCTGCACCAAAGAGGAATACCAGGAGTATTCCAGCTGCTGAGAAGAACAAGGCCCCAGTGCCTGAGGATGCTGATGAGGAAGATGAAGAAGGACAAGTTATGAGGAAGCTCAAGCCCAAGATACCACACCAAAATGATGCCCATCCTGTGGCTGAGGACATGAGAATCAGGAAGTATTCAGGGCTGAGGATATGGAGGATGGAAGATCCATATGCTTCAAGGAGAAGAACTGCAGTTGACTACAGGTTCCACACAAAGGAACAACAGGACTTCTATGAAACCATTCTGTTGGACAAGAAGCCCATTGTCTGTGACATGAGGTGGGTTGACTGGAATTTCATGAAGGAGAATGAAGAGCAATATCTTGGAGTGCAAGATAGCTTTGTTGGTTGTGGAGTTGCATATTTTGTTGGGAAAAAGCTCACAAATTGGAATGATGAACTTATCATGCAGTTATACTCCACATCACATTTTTATCCAGATGGAAGAATTGTTTGGATGTCTGAAGGTACAAGGTACCAGTCAACTGTTGAAGAATGGGAAAAGCTGATCAATGCCCCCGAGGAAAATGAGGATGACCTAGACATTATGCAAAGAAGAAGATGGGTCACAATTCAATGGCTCACATGTACAAGGAGATTCCAGACAAGGCATTAGGAACTCACAAGTTTGGATCAGTTCACTTTCTGCATGTGGTTGCCAACCATAAATTGGTTTCTGAGGCACACTTTGTTGCCCAAGTCTGGTGACCATAACATGATCAGAGGGCATGCCATCAACATGTTGTATGTGTTTGATGTGCCACAGAAGTTCAAAGTCATGAGCCTGATCATTGAAACAATCAAGAGGACTGCAGCAGATCAGAAGAGGAGCTGTGGATATGCACCTCAGATTCAAGAATTGATAAACTCAAAGATGGGCACAGGAAAATATAAGTTGGATAAGGAACACTGTCCACTTTATCCAGACTTTGAGGACAATGAGGTTGTCATGAATGAAGATGATCCACAATCAGTTCAAGCTCAGGAGAAGAAGGGGAAGGCAAAGAGGGAGAAAGCTGCCAAGATGCCAACTCAAGAGGAGGCATCTGAGTATTTCTTGAATAACAAGCAGGAGCAGCTCGGATACTTAATAGCATCAACCACGAGGATTGAGAAGGGATTGGCCACCCTCACTCAAAATCAGGAGAGCACGGAGAGAATCATAGAACAAAAGTTCTATAACTTAGATGTGAAAGTAACTGAGATTCAGTCTGCAGTGGAGGGACTACAAGATGACATGCAGGAGAGGAAGGGCAAAACAACAACTGATGCATTTGCCAGAGTGCCTAGAGCCCAGCGGTCATCTGGCATGCGATTTCGACACAAGAGCAACTTCATCTGCACCAGCTACAGCCTCAGTGCCACCAGCTCCAGCATCTACATCAGCTCCAGCTCCATCTACTTCAATCAAGCTTTAGGTCCTCGGCGTTATCCGGACTCCACCACCACACGAAGATCAAGCACGAGAGTCGATCTAGCACTATGCATTTTCTATGAACTTTTTGGTAACTTGTTGCCAAAGGGGAGAAAAATGTATAGATCATAGGCTTTCGAGAGAGAGAGTGTTGCTTTTGTTCTCTCTTGCTTTATTTGGTGGTTTTTCAAACTCTGTTTGCTTTTGGTTGAGATACTATGCTTGTGAGACATTGATGATCATGTGTTTGATCATAAGCTACACTTATGCATGCTTGATATTATCATATCTATCTTATGTGATCACTCACTATGCTTGGTGATGAGTGCATGTATTCATTGTTTATTATTTTGAGCGCTCCACCAAGATGTATGTGACATGGAAGAGTAACCCATGAACCTAATTCATTGTGCATTTGCAGTCCAAAGCAAATATAAAACTATGCACAAATTTAGGGGGAGATCTTGCTTATCACATACTTCTCAAAGCGACGATGTTATTTAAATTTTATTATCATTTGTCGAAGCTTTGATCTATATGTTGTCATCAATTACCAAAAAGGGGAAGATTGAAAGTGCAACTATCCCTAGGTGGTTTTGGTAATTCATAACAACATATAGCTCATTGAGCTAATGCTATTCCAAGACTATTATTTCAGGAAAGCTCAATGAATGGCATGGCATGGATGATGAAAGTGGATCCCTCAAAATACTAAAGACAAAGGATTGGCTCAAGCTCAAAAGCTCAAGACTCTTCATTTTACATTTTAGTGATCCAAGATCACATTGAGTCTATAGAAAAAGCCAATACTATCAAGAAGGGATGAGGTGTTGCTTAATTAGCCTTTTGCTTCATGTGCTTAGTGATATGCTCCAAAACCCTCAACTACTTTCCCACATCCATAAATGACCTAAACCTAAAGCCAAAATCGGTCACACCGATTCTTTCTATCCGGCGCCACCGATTCCAAAAGTCATTGCCACTGCCACAAACCCTAAGCAAATCGGTCTTACCGATAGGGATCTCGGTCTCACCGAGATGGGGTTGCAATCTCTCTGTTTCCCTTCGTAATGTTTCGGTCTAACCGAAGTGAGTGATCGGTCCCACCGAGATTGCAATGTAAACTCTCTATTTCCTTTTTGTAACATTTCGGTCTCACCGAAAAGAGCAAATCGGTCCCACCGCGTTTACCTGACCAACTCTCTGGAAAGCTTATTACAAAAATCGGTCTCACCGAGTTTGTGTAATCGGTCTAACCGAGATTACGTTATGCCCTAACCCTAACCATATCGTCCTCACCGAGATGCATATCAGTCCCACCGAAAATCACTAACGGTCACTAGGTTTACTAATTCGGTCCGACCGAGTTTAACTATTCGATCCCACCGAGTTTGGTAAATTGTGTGTAACAGTTAGATTTTGTGTGGAGGCTATATATACCCCTCCACCTCCTCTTCATTCGTGGAGAGAGCCATCAGAATGAACCTACACTTCCAACTTACCATTTCTGAGAGAGAACCACCTACTCATGTGTTGACGCCAAGATATTCCATTCCTACCATATGAATCTTGATCTCTAGCCTTCCCAAGTTGCTTTGCACTCAAACCCTCTTTCCACCAGATCCAAATCCTATGAGAGAGAGTTGAGTGTTGGGGAGACTATCATTTGAAGCACAAGAGCAATGAGTTCATCATCAACACACCATTTGGAGAGTGGTGTCTCCTAGATTGGCTAGGTGTCACTTGGGAGCCTCCGACAAGATTGTGGAGTTGAACCAAGGAGTTTGTAAGGGCAAGGAGATCGCCTACTTCGTGAAGATCTACCGCTAGTGAGGCAAGTCCTTCGTGGGTGACGGCCATGGTGGGATAGACAAGGTTGCTTCTTCGTGGACCCTTCGTGGGTGGAGCCCTCCGTGGACTCGCGCAGCCGTTACCCTTCGTGGGTTGAAGTCTCCATCAACGTGTATGTACGATAGCACCACCTATCGAAACCACGACAAAAACATCCGTGTCTCCAATTACGTTTGAATCCTCCAAACCCTTCCCCTTATATTCTTGCAAGTTGCATGCTTTATTTTCCGCTGCCTATATACTCTTTGCATGCTTGCTTGTATTGTGTGATGATTGCTTGACTTGTCCTAAAATAGTTAAAATCTGCCAAACTATAAAATTGGGAAAAGGTTAAGTTTTTATTGGTCAAGTAGTCTAATCACCCCCCCTCTAGACATACTTCAAGGTCCTACACCCAGTCGATCCCAGTTAGGGCTTGGAATATAGCTTCATCACTTATCAGCATGGACGGTTCAATGTCAGGGCCATAAGTGTGCTTACGGATTGGCGGGGTAAGATTTTGAGCCTCTGGAATCGGTGTAGCAATCCGCTTGTTCTTGTCATCATAGCTGGCTTGATAGTATGACAGGTCTGCTTCTTCAACCAGTTGACAGGCCAATGGGCGTACTTCCCGGCTTATGATCCGGAGGTCATCTTTGCTAAATTCTGTTCCGTCTTCCTTTAAGCTGGGATAATCTTGGGCCGCTTCAACTGGATCAAAATCAGGTACCCATGCCTTTGCCCGGGTCAGTGCGGTCAAAGCGCCTGTTCTAGCAGTAGACTTTTTTAATTCGTCTACTCGGGCAAGAAGCATAGATAACCTCTGTAGAATATCCCTGATCAAGGTGGGAGGCATATTGTTGTGTGAAGCAATGTGGATGATCCGCTGCGCGCCGGTATACAGCTGCTCTATCAAAGTATAGGCCGCTTTCAATTTCTTCTGAACATCAGACCCTAAGTGGCTAATACGAGTTCCTGTATCATCATGAGGATTAGTAAACCGACAAATACATGCATGGATATATGGAAAGCTTAAGTTAAAAAGCTTACCGAACACGCGACGGTCATGGCATGCACCTGCCGCTTCACGTTGGTCAGTTCATCAACCACCGGTTTAAGAGCGGCTTCTGCTTTTTCAGCCCTTTGCACCAAAGCGGATTTTTCAGTCTCCCAATCCGCCCACTCTTTGTTGAAGCCCTCTTTAAGTTTCTTCATAGCGCTCAAAGCGCTGGTCAATTCTTCCTTCGCCTTGGAGGTTTCAGCTTGTTGCGATTTAAGGTTCTCCTGCAGGTCAGCGGTTTGGCTCTCTTTCGTGCTCAACTCGGCCTGCATAGAGACAGTTATATGATGAGGTGAGAGTACATACTTGAAGTACCAAGCACATATCAAGTTATGCCCTCGGTACTTGGGGGTTAATGCATATTTGCTCTTCATCATAAATTTTCTACAAGTCCCAAGCATAATACAAGTATTCAACTTGGCACTTAGGGGCTAATGGATAAATGCTCAACGACTACTGATACAAGAGTTTCTTCTACAAAGTCGCGGTTCATCTTTATAAAAGTTAAACCGGCACTTGGGGGCTACTTCAGTGAAGTTCAGATGCATTGTTGCAAAGTATAAAGTTTTTACTAAGTCCCGGTTTAGATTGGTATCTTAAACCATCACTTGGGGGCTACTGGAGTTGATAAGCTACAAGTCAATACAAGAAGAGAAGCATGTATGAAGTTACCTCATATTTTTTCTTCATCATATTCACCAAGCCGACTTCATAGTCACGACTGGTATATAGACGGTTCAGATAGCCGGAATGAAGGTCTTGAGCACTCAGATGGGCGTAAGTGGACATATCAGTATTCCATTTGCCTTTGCCAATTGCAGAGAATTCCTCTTTGGTGGTATGCTTTGACAAAGCGACAGGATTTCCTGGATCAGTATGGCCAATGCCAGTAATCAGAACATCATCATTCTTCTCCTCAGCAGTTCGTACTGGAGTTGCCGATTTGTTAGTATCTTTTCTTGGACTGTCCGGTTTATTAGTCCGGATAGGGCTTGTTGGCTGGTTGGCATGGCTGGTGGTGTCAATTTCGGCCTGCTCAGCAATGAAGTCATGATCTTGAGGCCGTGGGTCATTCAGAATATCATCAATGTTGGCCTATTCAGGATCTGAAGTCTTCTCCGGATTAACAGCCACGTTTTCATCAGCCGGGGTGTTCAACTGAGCCTTCTTGCTTGGTCTGGGCTTAGCACTGAGAAAAGTAAGAAGGCTGGAGGTCAGTATAATATATAAAATGCATGTTAAGGGTAAAAACAAGTATATAACTCACCCAAGAACCATTTTGAGGGGTGGAAGTTTGGTGGCCGACGACTCGCTAGAGGATGAATGAGAAGTGCCCTGATAATTTGAGTCAGACGGATTAAGAGGTTGACGAAAAAACCCCGCTTTGGGGCGCGAAGTATCAAGGGAATAAGAGACCTCTGATCAGCGTTTCCGAACCAGACTAGTCGGTAAACCAGCGGAGGTAACTACCTGGCCGCTATGCCGGGTTGTGCGGCGAGCCTCGTGTGGTTGTGTCTTCACAAGAAAGTTTGGATCCAAATAAGCAAGAGGATGAGAAAATTTAACTTTTCGGGTTGCTCGATGGATTTTTAGTGATGGCAAAGGGTTTGAATCGGAGGAAAGAACGATTACCTCTACAGCATCAGCGTGACTGGCTTCAGCGTCGTCCTGACAATAATCATCATCAATAAGGCGTATGAAAAATGAACCAAGTGAGTCAAGTTCTACCTCTAAATCCGGGTTACCCACATCATGTTCAGCTGGTGGATCGGAGGATGCAGTGGTCCTCTTCCTGTTGGCAGGTTTTTTCACAGTCTTGGTCTTTTGACGGGTTGGCTTCACCGGTTTGTCTTGCGGGGGTTTCTTGTTCCAGAACGGGTCATCACCTGAAAGGATCGAGAAGAGGTGTCTAGAGGGGGGGGGGAGGGGTGGTGATTAGACACTAAGTGCCAAAAGTGGCAGTTTTAACTCTTTAGGTTCAAGTGGAGTTTTGGCATAAGTTTATCAATCACAATACATAATTCAAGCAAGCATGCAAAGAGTATATGAGCAGCAGAAAGTAAAGCATGCAACTTGCAAGAATGTAAAGGGAAGGGTTTGGATGATTCAAACGCAATTGGAGACACAGATGTTTTTGTCGTGGTTCCGATAGGTGGTGCTATCGTACATCCACGTTGATGGAGACTTCAACCAATGAAGGGTAACGGTTGCGCGAGTCCACGGAGGGCTCCACCCACGAAGGGTCCACGAAGAAGCAACCTTGCCTATCCCACCATGGTCATCGCCCACAAAGGACTTGCCTCACTAGCGGTAGATCTTCATGAAGTAGGCGATCTCCTTGCCCTTACAAACTCCTTGGTTCAACTCCACAATCTTGTCGGAGGCTCCAAAGTGACACCTATCCAATCTAGGAGACACCACTCTCCAAGAAGTAACAAATGGTGTGTTGATGATGAACTCCTTGCTCTTGTGCTTCAAATGATAGTCTCCCAACACTCAACTCTCTCTCACAGGATTTGGATTTGGTGGAAAGAAGATTTGAGTGGAAAGCAACTTGGGGAAGGCTAGAGATCAAGATTCATATGGTAGGAATGGAATATCTTGGCCTCAACACAAGGGTAGGTGGTTCTCTCTCAGAAAATGTGTTTAGGAAGTGTAGGTTCGTTCTGATGGCTCTCTCCACGAATGAAGAGTGGTGGAGGGGTATATATAGCCTCCACACAAAATCTAACCGTTACACATAATTTACCAATCTCGGTGGGACCGAATTGAGAAACTCGGTCAGACCGACTTAGCAAATCTAGTGACCGTTAGGATTTTCGATGGGACTGACATGCAACTCGGTAGGACCGATATGGTTAGGGTTAGGGCATAACGTAATCTCGGTGAGACCGATTACACAAACTCGGTTGGACCGATTTTGGTAATAAGCTAACCAGAGAGTTGGTCAGGCTAACTTGGTGAGGCCGATTACACAAACTCGGTGGGACCGATTTTGGTAATAAGCTAACCAGAAAGTTTGCATTGTAATCTCGGTAGTACCGATTTCTCGAACTCAGTGAGACCGATTTTGGTAATGGACATACACAGAGAGATTACAATCCCATCTCGGTGAGACCGAGATCCCTATCGGTGAGACCGATTTGCCTAGGGTTTGTGGTAGTGGCTAAGACATCTGAACTCGGTGGCACCGGATAGAAAGAATCGGTGGGGCCGAGTTTGACTTTGGGTTTAGGACATATGTGGATGTGGGTAAGTAGTTGAGGGGTTTGGAGCATATCACTAAGCACTTTGAGCAAGCAAGCCATTAAGCAACAACTCATCCCCTCTTGATAGTATTGGCTTTTCCTATAGACTCAATGTGATCTTGGATCACTAAAATAGAAAATGTAGAGTCTTGATCTTGAAGCTTGAGCCAATCCTATGTCCTTAGCATCTTGAAAGGGTTCCACATCCTCTAGTCCATGCCACTCCATTGTTGAACTTGTCTGAAACATACTAGATAAAAGTGTTAGTCCAACAAGAGATATGTTGACATTAATTACCAAAACCACCCAGAGAGCACTTGTGCTTTCAATCTCCCCCTTTTTGGTAATTGATGACAACATACATCAAAGCTTTAGATAAAGATATAAAGAATAGCTAGTAAAGCTTTGGAAAGACATGTAACAAGCATAGGCTCCCCCTACATGTATGCAATCATGTGAATATGGAAATTAGAAGCATGTGAGAGCATAACCATGACAGAGAAGGCAATGTGTTACATGTATCTTGGCTATATGCATCAGAGCAAATGATGTGATTATGGGAATTGTACCTTCATGCTCATGAGTCCTTCTTGCAAACAATATATACATCAGCAAGAATTTCTCATACACATGATTGTGATGCATATACTTATCTTGTGGCCTTGAGTTGGCTTAGGATGGAATGAACCTGCGTAAACAAGGTTAGGTAACACAGATACACCTACTAGCCAGAGCAAACAAAAGAAACCACAAGAGTACCAAGACTGGGATGACATGTAGAGAGTGAGTACCAAGTACGACATTTAGCATAGACATGTCCCCAAAGGTAAAGATGTGCAATGAATTTAAAGAATTTCTTTCCCTTAGATGTCTTGCTCCCCACAGATCTAGCATGGGACACTTTGGAGAAGATAGGGAGCAGAAAATCAGAGCAAAATGCAAAATCAGAGCTCAAGGAAACAAATAAACAGAGATAATGCAAATAAGCACATATGAACATGTCTTTCCCCTCAAGAAGACATGTGGTATCTCTCCTATTTGAACACCAAGCATCTGGGATCCTTGAAGATTACTCTCTCCTTGATTATTCTCTCCCCCTAGAGATATCTTTCTCTCCCCCTGTTGAAGTGATAAGCTTTGATGTGATCTCTCTCTCCCCCCTTTGACATAAATTTCCAAGAAGGGCCTTCTGGAATTTTTTATGGATGGGTTTGGTCCTTGAGTCACAGCACAAAGCACTGGTAAAAATGTGATGCTTGTAGAGGACAAGATTTATTAAGTGGAGCTGGATCAAGAGTAGTGCAAGAAAAAATGGCAAAATGTTTTTCCTGTAGTGAAATCGGTGGCACCGAGTTGGATGCTTCGGTTGCACCGAACGGATTCGGTTGGACCGAAAGCAAGAAATCGGTGTGACCGAGTTCATCATAGAGAAAACACTTATCACCTCAGCTCACTAGGCACGTAAGATCTCACAAGGATTTGCAAGGAATTGACAGAAAGATTTGCAATGAATTGGATGCAGGGAATGCAGAACAAATAGAAAAGATAAGAAAAGAAAAGAAAGTAAATCTAGATGAAGTTTTTTTTGAAAGGGGAAACAAATATGCATGAGACAAATGCAAAAGGAAACACAAGATAACTTCATCTAGAATTGGGCGGTGACAAAGTCACCTATGTTAGAGTACATTGACTTAGGAATCAAGTGAGATCACTTGATCATAGGTCATACTCATCGTTTAAGCTCAAAATGGGGTTGCCATTTTTCGTTTAAGCATCTTGATGTATTCACATCTTGTCGAGTTGCTTTGACTCATGACTTGGAGTAAAGCTTCTCTAAGATGGAATAACATACCTTGGGTGGTGGTGTTGATCGTGATCATGTAGTTGAACTTGTGTGGGTTGCTCAAGGTTGATGTAGCTCATCAAGAGTTGGGAGCACCACTCGGAATTTGAGTTCATCTACCTACATGGATTAGTTCTTGCAAGGAAGAGCACTTGTGTATCCAAAATGAGAATCATGAAACTCCACATATATTTCGTCAAAGGATATGTTTGAACGGTTTCATGCTTCCTTGTCTTCAACCACCATTGTGTAGAGACTTGGTGATGTAGAGATTTCTCAAGATGAGAGTGAGTTGCAATCTCATAGATGTAGATTCACCCAAGTACCTACAAGGGTTAGACAACATGCAAGATGCAAATATATCCAAGACATAAGATTATCATCATAAGAGAAATATCAAGGATTAGCCATAAGCTCAGGTCTTGCATGTATCCCATGGAGTTCCTACTCCAAGTTTAAAGCATCAATGATGTTCAATTCTCCTCTTAACCTGCAAAACACTTTCTCATCAAGTGGTTTAGTGAATATATCCACTAATTGTTTGTCGGTGCGAACATGCTTAAGATTAATGTCACCCTTAGCAACATGATCTTGAATGAAATGATGACGAAATTCAATATGCTTAGTTCAAGAGTGTTGCATGGGATTGTGAGCAATCTTGATAGCACTTTCATTGTCACAAAGTAATGGAACATGTTTCACATATATCCCATAATCTTTAAGAGTTTGGATCATCAAAAGTAATTGAGCACAACATGAACCAGCGGCTATGTATTCCGCTTCGGCGGTGGATAAGGATACCGAGTTTTGTTTCTTGGAAGACCAAGACACAAGAGATCTACCAAGAAATTGACAAGTACCCGAAGTGGACTTTCTATCAACCTTGTGTCCAGCATAGTCCGAGTCGGAGTAGTCAACAAGATCGAAAGAAGACCTCTTAGGATACCAAATGCCAAAATTTGGTGTATGGATTAAGTATCTCATTATCCTTTTCACAGCCTTAAGATGACATTCCTTAGGAGCAGCTTGATAACGTGCACACATGCACACACTTAGCATTATATCGGGACGTGAAGCACATAGATATAACAATGAACCAATCATAGAGAGATAAACTTTTTGATCAACCGGTTCACCATCTTTGGTCAAATCAAGATGTCCACTAGTAGGCATGGGTGTAGTCATACCTTTGCATTCTTGCATATTGAACTTCTTGAATAAGTTATTTGTGTACTTCGTTTGAGAGATAAAGGTACCTTCCTTAGTTTGCTTGATTTGCAAACCAAGAAAGAATTTGAGTTCACTCATCATAGACATCTCAAACTTTTCCGACGTTAGCTTCCCAAACTTTTCACTAAAATGAGGGTTAGTAGAACCAAATATAATATCATCGACATAAATTTGGCATACAAATAGTTCCCCATTAACCCTTTTTGTAAAAAGAGTAGAATAAATTTTACCAATTTCAAACCTTTTTTTAATAAGGAACTTGGTCAAGCATTTATACCACGCTCTAGGAGCTTGCTTAAGACCATAAAGAGCTTTGTGAAGTTTGTAGACATGATTAGGTTTCTTAGGATTGAAAAATTCGGGAGGTTGCTTAACATAAACTTCCTACTCAATTTCACCATTTAGAAAAGCAATTTTAATGTCCATTTGGTACAAGGTGATATCATGGTGATTAGCATAGGCAAGTAAGATGCGAATGGACTCAAGTCTAGCAACGGGAGCATAAGTCTCACCATAGTCCATACCTTTGACTTGTGTGTAGCCTTGGGCGACGAGACGTGATTTGTTGCGAACTACTTGTCCATCTTCATCTTGCTTGTTGAGAAACACCCATTTGTTGCCAATGATGTTGTGGTTGTTGTCGGGCTTCTCAACCAATGTCCACACTTGATTTCTCTCAAAGTTGTGTAGCTCTTCGTGCATAGCGGTTATCCAATCCGGATCTTCCAATGCTTCTTCAACCTTCATAGGTTCAATGCTAGAGATGAATGAATAGTGTTCACAAAAGTTAGCTAAATGAGTTTTAGAGCGAGTGATTCTCCCGGTTTGGATATCTTTGTAGATTTGCTCGACGGGATGATCTTTAGCAATTCTCGCTCGAACTCGTGAAAGCTTTTGCTTGGGACTTGGTTGAATATCTTCTTCTTCTTCTTCTTATTCTTCTTGGCCTTCTTCATTGTTGGTGTTGTCATTCTCTTGTCGTGGTGGAGAAGGAGGTTGTCGGTGTCAAAACCGGCGGATCTCGGGTAGGGGGTCCCGAACTGTGCATCTAGGCGGATGGTAACAGGAGACAAGGGACACGATGTTTTTACCCAGGTTCGGGCCCTCTCGATGGAGGTAAAACCTACTCCTGCTTGATTAATATTGATGATATGGGTAGTACAAGAGTGGATCTACCACGAGATTAGAGAGGCTAAACCCTAGAAGCTAGCCTATGGTATGATTGTTGTTCGTCCCTACGGACTAAAACCCTCCGGTTTATATAGACACGGATAGGGTTAGGGTTACCACAGTCGGTTACAATGGTAGGAGATCTACATATCCGTATCGCCAAGCTTGCCTTCCACGCCCGAGAAAGTCCCATCCGGACACGGGACGAAGTCTTCAATCTTGTATCTTCATAGTCCAGAGTCCGCCAGCGGTGATAGTTCGGCTATCCGGACACCCCTAATCCAGGACTCCTCAAGAGCCCCTGAACCAGGCTTCAATGACGCATTTAATCCGGCGCGCATATTGTCTTCGGCATTGCAAGGCGGGTTCCTCCTCCGAATACTTCATAGAAGATTTTGAACACAAGGATAGTGTCCGATTCTGCAAAACAAGTTCCACATACCACCGTAGAGAGAATAACCTTTGCACAGATCTGCTGACGTATTCCGCGGTGTGACATCACACCACGGCCAAGCCTTTATACGAATCGTTTTACTGTTCCACCTCAGCACGTTTAGCGAGGTGTTTTCCTTGGCACGCCTTATTAGGGCGGAGATCGTGCCCCCTTATTCCGGGATTCCCATCAATACGGACGTGGGTAACCCAACCACGCCATTGATTACGGCACTTGGGAGATAAGCGAGTTTTACCAGGCTGGCGGGGGACGCATAGCTTCGTCCGTCCATATAAGGGGATAAGGATCCACCTTTTAACCTACGCCTTCTTCCTCCTTTGCTCATCCATTTCCGTGCACTCGAGCTCCAGCGCCCAAGTCCGCACACCCCTCCTCAACCTTCTCCAGCCATGTCCGGAGCGGGAGGCAAGTGGATGGCCTCCTCCGTCACGGAGGGGCACATCAAAAAGCTGCGGAAAGCTGGATACTTGTCCGGCGACATCGCGTGTCGGCTCCCCAACAAGGGGCAGCTTATCCCCACCCCCAGGCCCCATGAGAGGGTGGTGTTCCTCCCCACTTCCTCCATGGACTAGGGTTTCCACTTCACCCATTCGTCCGGGGGCTCATGTTCTACTACGGCCTAGATTTCCACGATCTAGCCCCGAATTTCATCCTCAACATCTCGGCGTTTACCATCATGTGCGAGGCCTTCCTCTGCATCCAGCCCCACTTCGGCTTATGGCTGAAGACCTTCAATGTCAAGCCGAAGGTAGTGGGCGACCGCCAAGCGGAGTGCTGAGGTGCCATGCTGGGCAGGATGGCCAACGTCCTATGGCTCGAGGGCTCCTTGGTGGAGACCATAAAGGGGTGGCAATCGGGGTGGTTCTACATCACCGAGCCGCGCGACTCTCAATGGGCGGCGACCCCCGAATTCCGGTCTGGCTTCCCCACATGGCTCACATCATGGAAAGAGATGGGCCTGGCATGGGGTGATTCGGAAGAGCTGTCCGGACTCCAAACCTGCGTCCGAAACCTGGTGGACAAGTATCTCAAGCTTGTCAACGTAATCCAGGTGATGCTCATCCGCCGGATTCTCCCATGCCAGCAACGGGCCTTCAATTTGTGGGAGTTTGATCTGGCACAGCACCGAACCTTAAGCCGGCTCTTCGACGCTACGTACGAAGATGCCTGAAAGGTGTTGTTCAAGGGCGCCGAAGCTCCCGCATCCGCTATCGAAGATCGCTGATTCAGCTCGCAGCGTCAAGCCAGCGAGGTAAGTTATTTTACCCTTTATGGACTCTTTTTCAGAGTTTGACTCTATGCAGGATCTAAAACTCCCAAACCTTTGTGACAGATCGGTGAAGACGTCCGGACAGATTAACTATCCGGCCCCTTGCCGGAAAGACCCAGGACGCCTCGATTGAGCCCAGGGCTCTTTGGCTCCGGACTCACGTGGTGCTTGAGAATAAGGCCAAGAAGAAGGCCACGGGAACTCGAAGGAGCTCCCAGCGCCAGGTGCTGTCGGACTCATCGTCCGACGACTCTGAGGCGGAATCCTCCCCTGAGGACGAGGAGGAGGAAAAATAAGCCTCTCCCCCAGCGGGGGGAGAGAAGAAATGTAAGGCCGTCCCGACTGGGGAGGCCGGAGGGTCGAAGAAAGGAAGGACCCTTCCTCCGGACTTCTCCACCAATGCCGACAACGACGAGGAGGAGTGGCCACCAAGGGCCAAGCCCCTGGCGAGATCGTAAGTGTCCGGGCTCCGGAAATAGCTCATGACTTTTTATTTGTCGCATAGTGTCTTCTAACGCCGCATATAACCATGTAGCCCGCCCAAGGACGAGCTCGCCGCTTCGTCGAGCGGCTCCCTAGATTCGCCGGATGTGAATAGCACTTCACTTCCGACCGCCTCCTCTCCTCGTGACGCAGACGACACCGCGGTGGAGTCCCAAAAGGGGCCCAACCAGGAGAAGGTGGTCTGGAGGCGCCGCAGGCGACCTCCCGGACTCCGGCGCAAAGGGGGCGAAACCCGGAGGATCTAAGTCCGCCCTGTCGGACTCCGTGCGTAACCTTCAGTGGTTCCGAAATCCGACAAGCGGCCCTTCGTAAGAAGGGCAAGACTGCGATGCCGGTGACCTCCGCCCATCCGGAGGCACCGGATAGCTTGGCTGGAGGCGCTTAACGGCGCCTCCATCGACGAGGAGCACCGCCTTTGTTATGAGTGTGGTGATCCGGAAAGTTCACTCCGCCAAGAGCGGGCTGATCAAGCTTGTACGGCCTTCTAACAAGCTTTGAGGTAAATTTAGAATATGTAAAAATATTACCGCATAGACGGTATCCCCGATGCTTAGTTCGGTGTTCGGAAAGAAAACCGGATCGAGGATCTAAAAGATATCTGTGAGGAGTCTAACATAAGTATGTCAATATGGGAATTCAGGCTGCGCTGCTGACCTCTGCCACACTTACTGCGGAGGTCAATGCATTGAAGTAGAGCCTCGAGCGGTCCGAGAAGGAGCTCGGCCTTGCCAAGAAGCAGCTCGAGGACAAGGAAGGTAAGTAATACCTTCTTAAAGTAATACCTTATAGAAAGGATTTGGTTGCAAAAATGACAGGAATAATGTGGGTATTGTAGGGGCCATGAACGAGGTGGCGACCCTGAAGGAAGCGGTGTCCATGGCCGAAAGCAAAGCGGCCGCGGAGCGCACCGAGCGAGAGAAGCAGGAGGCACAAGTGGCGGAGGTGCGGCAAGAGCTCCAGGCTCTCGTAGAAAAACACGAGAGTTTGGAGCGTGACTCGAAGACTCGAGAGTCCGAGCTCACCTCGGCTCTTGAGAGTGCCAAAGCCGCTAAGGCCGAAGCCCAAAACGCCCTCCAGGAAATTGAATCATTAAAGAAGATAGCGGCGGGTAAGGCATTCTTTATGCAAAGCAAGCATGTAAAATTGAATTATCTATTACTTACCCGAATCCGGAGCTCTCCAGGAGCATTCGCAGATTTGCCCGTGGTGTATACGATCTTTGCCGCGTTCTCTACCGCCGAGGAGGGAGCTCGACGGAAAAGGTGTTCTGGTCTCGATATCGAGGCGGACATCCGTGCCCTGAGCGACCAGCTGAAGCAGCTGGTCGAGGTCCACAAGGTTGCCGAACAGGCCATGAAGGGCCTCGTAATTCGGTTGTGGCCTACGGAGACCATGCCTGGGAGCTACTTCAGGCTAGTGCGGCGGCTGGTGGACGCCTGTCAATGGATTGAAGTCGTCAAGCGCTTCGTCTGCATTGAAGGTGCCCGTCGGGCCCTTGCACGTGCTAAAGTGCACTGGGGCAAGATGGATGCTGAGAAGCTTGTGACGGACGGGCCACCGCCGGGCAAGGAGCATCGCAAGCCCGAAATGTACTATGAGGGCGTCTGAAGGGTGCCCGCCAGATAGCGGATGATTGCTCCAAAGATGTAATTTTGAATAGACTCGCATTTGTTATCCTGTCGCTGAAAACTTGTTCATATGTGCTAAGCAACGCTTGTGAATTTAAAATATTACCTTCAGGCGGCCGTTTATCAAATTTGAGAGATGGCAAGTCGTTGGCTTCAGCCCCCATGCCACGAGTGCTTTGGGGTGTTCGGGATAAACTTGAGCGCTCTTGTTCCCATTCTTGGGTCCTTCGAGGGAGGCGCTCAACGCAACGAACAAGGCAACCGGACTATAGTGCTTGAACACTCTCACTTCGCCATAGAATTCTATAATTTTAAATGTCGGCGAAGCCCCTAGTATTCGGAAGACCGAGTTCGGGGCGCTATCCACGCCTTGGCGGACAATGCCGACTCCTCGCTCTAAGCGGCATAAGTCTTTAGGGATCCGAAAAAACCTCTCGAACAGCGACCGGCTCTCGCCCTATCATGACGGTCAGTTTTAGCTTTCTCCACTGAGGTGCTCAACCCAGCTCAATTGGGGCACAATCGCAGTGGTTCTCCCAGCGCTACCTTAGCCGATATAACAGAACGTAAGGTACCAAAACATGGGAGCCGGGCAAACCCAACTATTGACCCAAGACATGATTCGGAGCCGATGCATATAATGCTATAAGTTCGGGGTGCCGCACTTGTGAAAGTGTTCGGACTTATCACACCATATTTTTGGGGTACTTAAGCCATTGGTGTATTGGCCGTACCAAAGTGTACGGGTGCAACATGTCATAAATGAACACACACACACACACACACACACATATATATATATATATAGATAAAGAAAGGAGTGCAATAATAGGCAAAAGCTATGTATTGTTTATTCAAGAAGGTACTGCAATGAAAGCAGAACGATACAAATAGTGCGATAAGCAAGGGATGGGACTATTTGAAATGTCCCCCTCCAGGGGTAAGCTGCCGGATGGTATATAAAAAAGCTATAATGATCGTAGTAGAGACCACCTGGACACTCGACGTGGCTTTCTGCTTCTCTGGCTGTTGCATCGTGAGTTCGGCAATTCTAGTGCCGGACAGGGCTTCTGGAAAACGGAGTCCTGAAAGTAAGAGAAAAGAAGAAATAAAAAGAATGACACAATCGGGAGCCCCTGGTGCGGTTGAGCCGCATTCTGGGCGTGCCGTGATCGTGCCCCTCCCCTTATGCCCATGGTATCTCCAGAGCGTAGTTATGTACACGTAGTACTGGCTTCGCAATTTTGCGAGGGCTGGGGTTGGGGCCGGATTGCTACGCGTGCTCGGATCGTGCCAGACGGTCTTGTTGTAGGTTACTCCGGGCGCGCTTGATGGTGTCCGGACGTTTAGTAGCCGGACTCGAGAATTGCTGTGAGAGGCTACTTTGCACCTCCGCTGCGAGGGCCGCCGTATGCTCCTCCGTTCGGAGAGAGCATTTGGTGTTTCCATTGACCGTGATTACTCCTCGAGGGCCTGGCATCTTTAGCTTGAGGTATGCGTAGTGCAGCACCGCATTGAACTTTGCAAATGTGGTTCGTCCAAGCAGTGTGTTATAGCCGCTGCGGAACGGGACTATGTCAAAGATTAACTCTTCGCTTCGGAAGTTATCCGGGGATCCGAAGACCACTTCGAGTGTAACTGAGCCTGTACAATTGGCCTCTACACCTGGTATGACGCCTTTAAAGGTCGTCTTTGTGGGTTTGATCCTTGATGGGTATATGCCCATTTTGCGCACTGTATCCTGATAGAGCAGGTTCAGGCTGCTACCGCCGTCCATCAGGACTCTAGTGAGGTGAAATCCGTAGATGACTGGGTCAAGAACCAATGCGGCGAATCCGCCGTGGCGGATTCTAGTGGGGTGGTCCCTTCGATCAAAGGTGATCGGGCAGGAGGACCATGGGTTGAACTTTGGGGCGACTGGCTCCATCGCATATACGTCCCTTAGTGCACGCTTCCGCTCCCTTTTGGGTATGTGGGTTATGATATCATGTTCACCGTCCGCACTTGTGGGGAAGCCCATTCATCCTCCATTTTTCGGCGGGGCTCCTCCTCGCTGCCGCTATGCAGCCCTTGTCATTGAGTTCGCATTTAACTTGCCCGCTGTTTGAAGACCCAACAATCCTCGTTAGTGTGGTTGGCTGGTTTTCAGGTGCCATGTATTTGGCACGAGCGATCGAGTATTCGGTCCAGATTGGACGGGCCTGAGTATTTCTTTTGAACGGCTTTTTTCACGACCGGGTTTAGAGCCTCTGAATCCGGCATTGGCTCGTATCTTCAAAGCATTATCGCCGTTAATGCGGCGCTTGTGCTTGTTGCGACGCCGACGACATTGTTGTCCTTGGTATCCGAACTACCAGGGTTTTTGGTCAAGTTGTTACTACGAGCTAGCCAGCTGTCCTCTCCCGTGCAAAAGCGGGTCATGAGTGTTGTGAGGGCTGCCATGGATTTCGGCTTTTCCTGTCCTAGGTGCCTAGCAAGCCACTCGTCGCGGATGTTATGGTTGAAGGCTGCAAGGGCCTCTGCATCCGGACAGTCAACGATTTGATTTTTCTTGGTTAGGAACCGTGTCCAGAATTGTTTGGCCGATTCTTATGGCTGCTGAATTATGTGGCTGAGGTCATCGGCGTCTGGTGGTCGCACATATGTGCCCTGGAAGTTATCAAGGAATGCGGCTTCCAGGTCCTCCCAACAACCAATTGATTCTGATGGCAAGATGTTAAGCCAATGCCGAGCTGGTCCTTTAAGCTTGAGTGGGAGGTATTTGATGGCGTGTAGAACATCACCGCGGGCCATGTGGATATGGAGGAGGTAGTCCTTGATCCAAACCGCAGGATCTGTTGTGCCATCGTATGATTCGATGTCTATGGGTTTGAAACCCTCGGGGATTTGATGATCCATCACTGCCTGCGTGAAGCATAGTGGGTGTGTGGGCGCCTCATGTTGAGCTATATCACGACGCAGCTCAAATGAGCTTTGTCTCATCGTGTTCGCCCGGCGAATTGCTGTATCCGGCGTGACGGTTATCATCGCATGTCGTAGGCGCCCACGCCGATCCGTAGATCGATCTTGTTTGCCTTGCCTTGTCCTCCAATATGTCTCACATGTCCGGGCGCGTTTCCCGTGCCTTGGTACTTTTCGAGCGACGCCGGTGCGGCTTGAATGGAGGGTCTAGAGGCCTCTTCCGCCACAGACCACGGGTGGTGGCCGGCCGCATCATCTTGCGCTGGTGATGTAGGTTTGGGTGCTTGTTCCTCTAATTGGGGTAGCAGCCTGCGTTTTGGGTATCTCTTGGAGGCGTTCGTGTTCGTACTCTTCGCTGCAAGGACTTCACCCATCCGTCGCCTAGCAAGTCTTGGTCAGCTCTAAGCTGCTGCTGCTTTTTCTTGAGGCTGCTTGCCGTGGCCTTAAGCCTGCGTTTGAAACGCTCCTGTTCGGCGGGATCCTTAGGCACGAAAAATTTGCCGTCGTCGAGGCTTGCCTCATCTTCGGAGGGAGGCATATAATTATCGTCCTCCACCTCCCTGTCTGCCGCTCTATCATGAGGGCTGGCTTCTCCCTCCTCCTATGCTGAATCCTGCTGGAGGAGGTTGTTTTCGGCACTGTCCGGGGTGTTATTATCTCCCGTGCCGGAATCACCATTTTTGATGTGGCGGGATTTAGATCGGCGCCGCTCACGCCGGCGCTTGGGCCTACTGGAAACTGGGAATTTGCCATCAACCAGCCCTTTGCCATCTGCCAGCTGATGGCAAAGAACGTCTTTGCCATCTGCCAGCTGATGGCAAAGAACGTCTTTGCCATCTGCTTATAAAAAACAGATGGCAAAGAACTGACAGACCGCAAAGAACATGGTTGCCATCAGCCAATTCTTTGCCATCTGCTAGTGGATGGCAAATAATCTTTGCCATCTGCCGCCAGATGGCAAAGAGGTGGGTTAGGTCCAAGGTCAGAACGGCTGTCAACCCACCTCTTTGCCATCTGCCACAGATGGCAAAGAATCTTCCGTCTGTTGGCGGATGGCAAAGAAGTGGGTGGGGCCCAATAGATGATGGCGCTAGAACGGCCCAAGAGTTCACCTCTTTGCCATCTGCCAGCCGCTGGCTGATGGCAAAGATATGGGCTTTTGCCATCCGCTGGCTGATGGCAAAGAGGTTGGACTATCTCCGATCCCCTCTCTTCTTCTAAAAAAAATTCTCCTCCCCTCTCTCCCAGCCCGGCCCCACCCCTCTCTCTCTCTCCCCACCTCACCCACCCACCACCGTTGTCTAAAAAAACCCCACCCACCACCACCACAAGGCTTCACCACGGACGACGCCCAGACTGGCTGCCCGGCCCGCCACCGCAAAGACTGCCGCCCGCCCGCCCCTCCCGCCACCGCAGCCGCCCCTGGGTCCCTCCACTGTTCCACGCCATGGCGCCGCCTCCCATGCCCTCCGGCCACCATGGCGTGCCTCAAGGCCCTCCCACTGCAGCCCGCCCCTCCACCGAGCCAAGCCACGGCGCCGCCCCCTTCCCGCGGCCCTCCCCGCCACGGCACCATCGACAATTCAGATTCAGGTTATAACATCACCATGTTCAGCACTGACCATGTATAACAGTTGGCTAGAAATTGGAGATCAACATCAGAAGAAAATAGATTAGACTACCAGCGCTTGCTGATTTTGCAAACTGCAGTTCTTGCGCGTTTGCACGAGCTCGATGCTCTGCCGCCGCTGCCTGGGACTGCTTCGTTTGGTTTCCCCATCCGTGGATCTCGACCAGGTGCCTGGCCGCCGGCTGCCCGGCGAGGCGGAGCCCTATGGCGGCGAGCCAACGGCGGCTAGGTTACGCTCGCAGTCTTGCTGGCTGCCTGGCTCGATTGGGTTTTGGGGATTTTTCTGCGAGTGCCTGTACGTGGGTGTTGGGCTTGTGCAGTCGTGCTAACTAGTTTGGGGCTATAGTCTGAGCTTTGTGTGGCCGTTCTATCATCCAGTGCAAACCCCACATGTATTGGCCCATGTACAAGACGAACCGTATTTTTGGTATCGCTGATTTGGCTACCCGGCGGCCGACCATAGTCGCCCCTACCGTGGCGCCGCCAGCACTCGATGGGATGGCCGTATGTTAGCTAGCTGAGCATGTTGATCAGCTTGACCAGCGGTGCAGTGTGCTTACCTTTGCTAATGGCTAGGTTCAGGGTTCCTTTTTGATACAGAGATAATACCCTGGTTTTGCAAATAATGCAGTATTAAAAACATAGTTTCTAGTGGCAGCCAAACACCTCGTTGTAATTAAAACTATGGTAATCTGAAAAACTGCAGTATTCTCAGAATACTTTAAAAATACTAAGCTAACAAATGGGGCCTAAGGCTTAATTTGGCAACAAAGTTTCTAGAGAACCATGGTAATTGAAAACCACTATATTCAGATGTGTACACAATGAATACTACAGATTCTTTAACCCATGTTTTTTCTCGCTTTTACCAAAATTACCTAGGTGTTTGGTGGTGTTTCACTGGGTGGGTTTTTTTGGACATACAAGTGTCCTCTATTTATTTGTCAGGAAATGTGAATGATACCGAATTGGAAAACAATCAAGTACTAAATAGACACTCCCTATTTATTTGTGAATTATAAGTTAGGTCATATATTTTCCAATTTTGTTACAAAAAACATCATATATATTTGCGTTGATCGGGTGGATTTAAATGTGCAGTTGTTTCATCGCTGTGAGGGTCTGGTGTTCAACGACCTCCCCGTGCGTTCGACGAGCTCCGCCCCTGCGTTCGTGGGTGAGCACAAATGACATCTCCTCCTCTCCCCCTTCATTTGCTCTGTTCCGGTCTTCATGCCGATGAAACTTGCTAGCTATAGGTGTATTCAATCATCAGTATGTGTGACCACTACGCGTCTCCCGTTCGAAAGGGTTACATCTATAAATATGCATTCATTTGCATATTTATAACCGTAATTCTTTCGAATTGTCCAACGTTATCCATGGACAGCCCGAGTATGTGTAGATTGGGTTCGTTTTCCCATATGCTCTGCTCCGGATCCGATGCAGAATTTCGTCAGTGCCTCCCTGTTGTTCTCCGGGTACACATCCTCTCTGCTTATTGCCGAGACGTGTATCAGGAGAACAGCGGGGAGGTGCTGCCGAAATTTTGCGTCGGATCTGGAGTAGAGCATGGGAAAATGAACCCAATCTATACTGGTGGGATTAGGACCTATCTTTACCTATTAGCGTCTAGGTTGCATGGACGTAATAAAACTGAGAAACTATTAACTGATGAATATGGTTTGCTGAGTTATGTATGTATTTCTTGTGTGTCCAGTAGCTAGACAAGATGAGTGATCATGCGTGGATGTACACCGGTCACCCTAGTCAGAAAGACATGACCCCTGAATGGATGACAAAAACCAAGGGGTTTATCAGAGCCGCATTTGCAAATGGACAGAAAACAACCTGGTGCCCCTGTGTCGAGTGCGACAACAATCGTAAGATGTCAGAGTTTGAAATGATCAAACACCTGCAGAAGTGGGGTTTTACGCCCGGTTATACGATGTGGACATTTCATGGTGAGTCTGCCCAATGTTCCAGAGCTGAGGAGGGCCGTCGTCGCACCGACGAGCATGGTACCGGGATGGAAGACATGGTGCAAGACTTTGATGATGCTCGGGATTCGGACGATGAGATGGAGGAATATGCAAAGGCCTTCAATGATATGTTGGAGTCTTCGAAGCGTCCTCTCCACAAGCACACCGAGCTTTGTCAGCTGGATGCCATCGCACAAGTAATGGCTCTGAAGGCTCAATTCAACTTGGGCAGAGAATGCTATGACGCGATAGTGACACTATTTGGACGCTTTCTACCCAAAGGCCATATAATGCTCGCAAACTTGTACCAATCGGACAAAATCCTCCGTGTACTTAAGATGCCCTATGAGAAGATAGATCCTGTGAGAATGGATGTGCCTTATTTAGGCTCCAAAGATGCGGACTTGAACTATTGTCCCATTTGCAAGTCTTCCGTGTTGTTGAGGTAGACAACGGTATGGGTGAGAAGAGTCGCACCAAAATCCCCATTAACGTTCTTGGTATATGCCAATCATACCAAGACTTCAACGTCTACCCATGGTCGAAGAGACGGCCAGACAGATGACATGGCACAAATTGGGCAAAATAACCGAACGGGATGCAGATGGGAATCTGATGATGGTACACACATCGGATGGTGCTGCATGGAAACACTTCAATGCATTGCATGATGAAAAAGCGGCAGATCCGAGGAATCCTCGAGTAGCCATCAGCATGGATGGGTTCAATGTGTTTGGTATGATGGCAGCCCAATACAGTTGTTGGCCTGTATTTGTCATTCCACTCAATCTCCCCCCCGGACATATTATGCAAAGAAAGAACATTTTCCTGACGTTGATAATTCCGGGGCCCAACTATCAGGGGAAGAATATGAATGTGTACATGCAACCGCTTAAGGATGAACTGCAAGAAGCTTGGGATAATGGGATCAAGACATACGACGCCGCTACAAAAAAAACTTCCTAATGCGTGTGTGGTACATGTACTCGATGCATGACTTCTTTGGCGTATGCACTATTCGTTGGCTGGTGTGTGCATGGAAGGTTCCCGTGCCCCACATGCAAGGCAGCTCTTGAGTTTAAATCGGCTGCAGCGGGTGGCAAGTTTTCTTGCTTCGACATGCATAGACAGTTCTGGATCCTCACCATAAGTTCGTAAAAGACAAGAAGAACTTCATCAAAGGTAGAGATGTCAAAACTCTGCACCACCTGCATTGACAGAACATGAGACCCTGGATCGCTTAAACGCTCTCGAGCCAATCCAGAGGCGTCCGGTATTTCAAGGGTATAATATGGAACACGCTGGACCCACAAGATATGCTTGTGGGATCTGCCAGATTTCAAAGACCTCCTTTGCCCACACAACATCGACGTGATGCACACTGAAAAGAATGTCGGCGAGGCCCTCTTTGGTACATTGTTCGGCATAGAGGGGAAAACGAAGGATAATCCTAAGGCCAGAGTCAATCAGGAGGCTCTATGTGATAGACCGCTAGAAAACATGAAACAACCAAAAGGAAAGAAGAACTGCGCGATGCCAAAGGCATGGTTCAATCTTGGAAGGCCGGTTATGAGGGAAATACTCCTGTGGGTGAAAAAGGACTTGATTATCCCCGATGGGTATGCATCGAATCTAAAGAGGGGAGCGAGCCTTGAAAAATTGAAAATATTTGGTCTCAAGAGTCATGATTGGCACATATGGCTTGAGCGGGTAATGCCGGTGATGTTGCGTGGCTTTATCCCTGAGGATGAATGGCTAGTACTGGCAGAGCTGAGCTATTTCTTCCGTGTTCTATGTGCGAAAGAATTATCGCCTGGCTTGCTAGAAGAAATGGAAGAGTCAGCGTCGGAGTTGATCTGCAAGTTGGAGAAGATCTTTCCACCTGGCTTCTTTAATACAATGCAACATTTGATTTTGCATCTCCCGACCGAGCCACGATTGGGGGGGCCCGTCTTGAGAATCGTTGGTGCTCATAGGAGAGGATGCAAAAGACGCTTGAGCAAAATGTAAAAATAAACATCGAATTGAAGCATCGATGGCGAGGCATTCATTACTGAGGAGGCGGCAAACTTCGTGACAGCACACTACAAAGCCAAAAATCGTCATTTGCATAATCCGAAGCCTCGGTACAATGTTGGCGACCCTAAAAAGGGTGGATCCAACCTCAGCCTATTCAAAGGGAAGCTCGCACCAGCCGGTGCTTATCCTACCATATTGATGGATAACGATTTAATGGCGGACCACTACGTTGTATATCTTGAACAATCTAACAGAAGTGCGGCCGTACATCGAGTAAGTTCTCGGTACATTGTTTCGCAACCTCTACTTCATTTGAAATGCTCTTATTCCTGGATATTTGATACAGTCGATATGTCGCCAAATTCTCGTATGGAGCGGTTATCCAAAAGGATTCCATTGAAGAGTATGAGCTTCTGGCAATGCATGGAGGCGGCTATCCCGGTTTCATCTCTTGGTTCAAACAAACGGTAATTTCCATTAGACCATTTCATTTCTTCTTCTAATTTCTGGCTAATGCAACAATCCTTTCAGATTAAACTTGTAGGCTAGTTCAGAGTCTATGGACGCCTTTAATTGAGACAAGTCGCTAATGGTTTTGACTATAAGGTCCATTCATTTGACAAATCGACATCAACGGGTATCGCTTTCGTACCTATGGCAAAGAGCTATCTATGGTCAATCGAAAGTCTACAAATTGTTGTGTCTCGCTATCGGCGAAGGAGATACCGAGTATTATGGAAGAGTTGAAGCAATTTATGAACTTCTATTCTATGGTGCAAACCCACCGAACGTCGTAGTCTTCAAATGTCATTGGTTCCAGCCGAAAGAGACTAGAAGGACTCATGAACATCTAGGGCTAGTCGAAATAAAACAAAGCACCCATTTGGATGTTCCTGATGTCTATATTACGGCTCAACAGGCAACCCAAGTTTTCTATCTACCGTGGCCTGCCAAAGTGATCCAAATCTCGAAGGTTGGGATGTCGTTTATGAAGTGCCACCACGTGTTAGACCACCACCCCCCAATGAAGAGGATTATGAACCTCACGTTAATCCAGACACATATGAAGGAGAATTGTTCCAAGAAACACGTCTTTCCAAAAAACGTTTCAAGAACCGCTCACCTCATAACATTCAAGTAGACAGCGGCAGTGAACCCGAGCCTGAGCAGGAACAAGAAGAGCCGGAACAAGAAGAGGTTAATGCTGCGGATGACCTGTCAATGCTTGACCGATTACATGCAGGACGCCTTCCAGATGTTGATGAATTCATTGATGATGATGATGATGATGAGCACGTCATTACCGATAGTGATGAGGATGATGCATTTATTAACCCCGAAGCATATATAGACGATGATGATGCATTTATTAATGATGACGATGAAGATTAATATTATAGTTCATGTCAGGTATTCCATTATTATTATATACATATATATTATTAATTAGTTCAAATTTTAACCTAGCTAGCTCTAAAATGAGCTATACTTAGCATTTATTCCTCTAAAATGAATTTATATACATATTATTATTCATGTCAGGTATTCATTTTTTTATGTTGTACTAACTTCGTTTACTCTTTGTCATTCCAGGTGTTGACAGATGGTGGGCGCGGGTCGAGAGCGCTCCGGGGCTCCTACCTCGGCGCGTGGTGGGAGGGGTAGTTCCATTACCCCCCATAGCCTCCGGAGAGCGCTAGATCTCAGTTTGCAGAGTCCAGCGACGGTCGCTTCTTCTTCGGCCGGGAGAGGTCGGGGGGGGGGGGGTAAGAAGAAGGAGAAGGCTGCTAGAGGTGGACGTGGCGTCGGGAGAGGTAGGAAGGCTGCTACGCCTTCCATGTCGCCACCCCCAGCTGAGTCACCCGACCACAGGGCTGCTCCATCTGAGATCGAGCCATCTGAGGTGGACCCATCTCGGACTCCACTCCACGAACCTCCGGCCAACGAGCCTATGGCAGACGCACCTACGGCCGACGAGCCTCGGGCCGCCGAGTCTTCGCCCCAGGAGACTCCGGAGCTCGGACGGGGTCACGCTGAGTCGGAGCCGAGCCCATGGGAGGACTGGACGGAGTCGAGTGCACATGGTTGTGTTCAGGGTGGAGACTACAGTCCTGATAGCTATAGCGAGGGTGAGTGGGTTGAGGCGCAAAGTCTACCAACGTGGTCGCATAAAGCTCCACCACCCCGGCCAATTCCCAGAGGTGGTTGATTGCGCCTAACGGGAGAAGTAAGTGCATTTACTCTTTTTTTAACATTTTGCCTTGACGTTTCTTCGAATATCTAATGTGTTGGCCTTGTCATACTGCAGTTCTTGGACACACGAAGATGGTGTCCGCAGGCCCAACACTGTCCTTGGTGTGATTTGTCGCCAGTGCTTCCCGGGGTGGGTCAGTTGCCCGGTGAGGGCCGGGTTCCAGAGCTAGGAATGACCTGGGAGCACTACTTGGCTGCCCCGGCCCCACCGGAGCATAGGGTCGGCGATGTTGAGTGCGACACGGTGGCCGACATTGTGATCGCCATGTTTTGGGTAATTTCTCCTTTGCCATTTATGTTGTGTTTTCTTCTTTGATTGCATACCTTCTAAATGTGTTTTCTTGTTTGATTGCAGACCTTCTAATCCGTGTTTTCTTGTTTGATTGCAGACCTTCTACAGGTGTCTTTGAGGGACGAGGAGGCCACGGCTCGGGTTATCGGCCTTGAATGCAGGCGCCTACTTGGAAACTTTCGGCACGAGGCTCGGACGCAGGCTGTTCGAGACTACTTAGCAGAGATTGGTATTAGGAGGAGAAAAGAGAAGTGCCGGGACAAGTATCTGAGTAAAGAGAAGTACATGAAGGTAATTACCTATTCTTAAGGCCTTGTACTTAGTTTCCTTGATTTGATTCGTAGGCGTAGCGCTCAAATTTCTCTTGCTTAACTTAGGTGCCCCCGAGATGGTGTGCGGACAAGATGGACTACCGGGAGGTGTTGGTGGATGACTGGTGCTCTCCCCAATGGCGCGTCGCCCACAACATAGCAAAGGAGAAGCGTTTCAAAATGAAAGGTGTGCCACACCATCTAGGCAGCGTTGACCTACATGGGTACGGGAAAAACTGGGTATGTGTGGTTTGCTTCATGATTCATGCAAATTCATTCTTTGTGCTAGCTTGAGTCCTTAACTAATACTCTGTTCCTCTCTTTTAGTCAAAACACAACAAGGCTCCAGTGCCAGAGCTGTTCGACCTCTATGGCATGTCCAATATTGCATCGTACAAGAAGGCCAAGGCATTCTTTGAGTCTAACCTCGAAAATGCAAAGAACTTCAGCAAGGAGGCCTCCCACCACAAGATGGTGCAGTGCGTTAAGTAGGGGAAGGCGAGGAAAAGGCCGGACTTTAACCCGAGCAGGCCTCTTGATCCAGAGCTGGTGATGATATCTGGTGGCGGGAGGTCCCATGGCTCGTTAGCCATTGGTAATGGACTGATATGTTGTAGTAGCACTCTCCCGCAGATCAAGAAGCGCCGGACCAGCTCGATCCTGAGATACCGCCTCGTTCTGACCGGTGGAAATCGAATTCGTGTTTGTTATACGGACTCGAGAGCCTTTCCTCCATTACATTGTGTTTTGCGTCCGTTGATGATTACAATGCTAACGAGTGGTGTTGCAGGCTGCTATTGAGGCAGAGAGAGTGAAGACCTGTGCTGCTTTTGAGGAGAGGGACCGGCAGTTGGCGGAGAGGGACCGACAAAGGCGGAGAGGGACAGGAGAATGAGGAGAGGACGGCTAGGCTGTTGGAGGAGGAGAGGAACCGGAACGACTCGGCTAACGGGCCATGTACGAGCTCTTCGTGGTAAGTTTCTTACGCATATTAGCTAAATCATGCACGCAATGTTCCTTTCATTAGTAATGGCGATATGACCGACTCGTCAAAACCAAATGTGCAGTCCATGTGCGAGAAGAACGGCTGCACTCCATCCGTCGATGCGGTCATTGCTCCGGCGGGCACGGTGAGTTTCATTTGAACGGTCATTAGTTACTAGTCTTCACATTTGAGTTGCATCATGCTAACGATACATTGGAAATAATCTTTGGTGCAGCGTAACTCCCGACAAGCATCAACCGATCCTTCTCCGTCTGCCAGTGGCGCGACCGGTCCTACACCTACACCTACACCTACACCTCCGTGATGACGGTAAGTTTCCCAAGTATTTTGCTTAACAGAGTTTTGTTGTGATGCCATGTTGTATCTACACATATCATGCATAATGTGTGTATGTTTGAAATGCATTGTATGTGTGGGATTCGACACCTAGTCGTGTGCCTTTGGTAGCCTTCCATACAGGAAATGCCTCCTAGTGCTTCCATCGAGCCATGGTAGTTCGCTCTTGCTCCGGAACACATGGATTGACCGGCATGTGTCCTTCTTTGCTCTCGTGTCCGTCTCACGGGAAATGTCACGCTGTATCACCGAAGTCCTTGTAGCTTGCTATGACTTGGTTGCACTCGCCGATGACCGACACGTGCATTGCTGGAGTCATGTATGCACTGTCCTCGCACGTTTGTGCCACCTTGGTTCTATGACTAGTTATGTCGGCCCGGGTTCTCTCGCCATATGGATACTAGCGACATAATCATATACTTAGCATTTTTCCTCCAAAATGACTCAATATGCTTAGCTAGCTCAAAACTGACATAATAAGCTTAATTAGCTCCAAAATGACATATTTAACCTAGGATAGTTCTAAAATGACCTATACTTAGCATTTTTCCTCCAAAATGACTTAATATGCTTAGCTAGCTTAAAAATGTCATATTTAACCTAGGATAGCTCTAAAATGACATATACTTAGCATATTTTCCTCCAAAACTAGATGAATCCCCGCGCGTTGCTGCGGGGCATTTTTGATAAAATTTCTAATGTGGAGAGAAACGACGTGTAAAAAAATAGTTAATTCATGTGCGTCAAAGCATTTCTCTTTTTGTGGGGAAAACATATCTTTCAAATGAGTGCTTGCACCGAGTCGTAAATAAGAGTGTTAATACAAAGAATTTGAAATGAAGAGTTAATACAAAATATTCGAAACAAAGTCTTTAAGTGATGACACTTGCTGTTATATAAATGAAAAGTGTGAATGAGAATCAGCATATAGCTAAAAGTAATAAATTTGTATGTTGATCCATGTACGTGCGCTTATCATGTTACCTGATCTGAACAATTATTCTTATTCGTGGAGTAACATCAAAATGCAAGTAACTCATAACTATATTCCAGAACAAAATAACTATAGGAGAAAGAAAAATGTTGTCACATACACGAAAACTTGTACAGAAATGTCACCTAGTTTAACTGAACTTATAATCTACTACCGAATACCAATGCAGCAACGTCAAGAATCACTAACTCTGCAACTCTCAAAAACCAACAAAATGATATTTTGAGATGTGAACCAATGGATAATAGTATAGCAATAGAATAAATGAAAAGTCAAAAGAATGAAAATTTATTCCATCAGAACAATGATTGTGTCCACTTTACTTTCAATATAATGGCGGTCAAGACCCTCGACCTGAAAAAGATGATGATCATTAAGTAAGCATCGTAAATACTACATGGAGGTGCTAGGTAAGGAGTTGATGGCAAGATTCATATCGAGAATGGTATTCTAAAGCCCATTGTGTGTCTCCTCAGATGCCCATTAATTTATGAGTTTGTAATGGCTATTTCAAGCTGCGGCACTCACCTCAAATGTTATTGGAGAAGAAGAGATAAACCGGTTCAGTTTGGCCTGGCTGTTCAGGAGGGATTGAGCGCAGAATTACTGGATTAATTCATCTATTTAATGACATTGGTCAAGTATATTGCAACAAAAGGTCAAGAGGACCAGAATTCCAGAAACATTGTCGATGTCCCCACTCATAAGCTTACCACCGATGGAAAGGAGCATCCTAGATGGCTTCCACCGTAGTGCCAGAATCAGCTCGCCAGAAAAACGCTATCATTGCCATGCTAGAAGTTCGACCAAGAGGTTGTTGAATCCTAACCTCATAGAAGTCAAGTGAAAGCCAACCTACATACAGCTCAACAGAGATGGGGGTTAGATCTAGTACTTCTCCAATCTTTCCAGCATCTTGATGCCATTTGTTTGGCCCTAGAAAGATGGAACATATATAACCTGACCTGAAACCACAGTCAAGTGTAAATCGAAAGTTATTTATACTGGGTTGCAACTACCTACATAAAATATACTATGATGGAATTACAAAAGAAACGTTTGTTTTAAATTGTTAAGGAACAAAATAATTTAACATGGTCTGATTATGTGTTAATAAATAGTATAAGCAAATCCATGCATAGGTGCATGTACAAAACCAAAACACAATCAGATTCACACCTAGTAAGACATGTAGATGCAAATCCATAGGTGCGTGTACGAAACCAAAACAAAATCAGACTACTCTTTGATTCAACATGCCGGGAACCAACATCGTCGGCACACACATAAAACAAAGGATAATCTGAAAACATGACACGACATGTACGCATTACTGGGAGCAAGGAAACCATCTCACCATGGCACGGATGTACTCCTCGAAGAATTCACGCTACTTGTAGTAGAACTGCTGCAAGTAGTGCAGATGTTGTAAATCATGATGTGCGACAAATAAACAAAAACAGGGTGGCCGGAAACTCTAGATCAGAGCCGGATTAGAACAAATCGGCCCTAGTACATATAGAGAAAAATAGGGGTTCCCTAGATCAACATTTGATTAGAAGTTTAGAATGAATCGGCCTAGCCGAGGCATGTCCGGTGGGAGGAGGCGATGGAGTCGACTTACATGTCTTCCTCATTTAGTCCTCGAAGCTGAACTTCGGCTCCGGCTTTCCCTTGAGGATATCGATGAGATTATTGATGGCCCACCCAGCTTCTAGATCGATCTTCTTGAGCTCCGGACGTTGCTCCACCATCGCCATCATACTCATTGGTTCTGCTCCGGGACGGCCGCCATAAACCCTAGTGGAGGCTGGCTTCTTGCATCCGTCGCCTCGTGTGGGTTGAGATGGTGGGGATGGAGGACAGGGAGGCCAGCTTATGAGGGATTCAAGACGTTTGCCGAGAGATTTGCTTCCGCTTCCACCGGTCGAGGAACGGAGATCGAGCGGGAGGGCGTGGATTGTGGAGCACCGAGGGGTCATCTCGTAGTATTGCAGGCCTCTCGTGGGTTGTAATAGCGATGAATCAAGCCACGCTCATGTAAAAACCTTTAGGAAAAATATGACAAAGAAGCGGTGCTACGTGTGAACGTGGAAAAAAAACGAAGAGATGAAGTGACGTGGGTGGAAATTGCTGAGGTGGCTAGATGATGATGTGGACGGGCTACATGTGGAGAGAATTGTAGAAGTGGGGATCAACTTCTTAGAAATGTAAGATGACTTAATATGCTTAGCTAGCTCTAAAATGATATAATATGCTTAAGAAATGACATATTTTAGGTCCTAAATGACTTCATATGCTTAGCTAGCTCCAAAATGACATAATAACCTTACTTAGCTTCAAAATGACCTATTCAACCTAGGCTAGCTCTAAAATGACCTATACTTAGCATTTTTTCCTCCAAAATGACTTAATATGCTTAGCTAGCTCAAAAATGACATAATAAGCTTAATTAGCTCCAAAATGACCTATTTAACCTAGGATAGCTCTAAAATGACCTATACTTAGCATTTTTTTCCTCCAAAATGACTTAATATGCTTAGCTAGCTTCAAAATGACCTATACTTAGAATCTTTTCCTCCAAAATTAGTTAATATGCTTAACTTGCTCTAAAATGACATAATATGCTTAAGAAATGACATAGTTTAGCTCCTAAATGACTTCACATGCTTAGCTAGCTCCAAAATGACATAATAAGCTTAATTAGCTCCAAAATTACATATTTAACCTAGGATAGCTCTAAAATGACCTATACTTAGCATTTTTCCTCCAAAATGACTTAATATGCTTAGCTAGCTTAAAAATGACCTATTTAACCTAGGATAGCTCTAAAATGACCTATACTTAGCATCTTTTCCTCCAAAATGACTTAATATGCTTAGCTAGCTCTAAAATGATATAGTATGCTTAAGAAATGACATATTTGAGGTCCTAAATGACTTCATATGCTTAGCTAGCTCCAAAATGACATAATAACCTTACTTAGCTTCAGAATGACCTATTCAACCTAGGCTAGCTCTAAAATGACCTATACTTAGCATTTTTTCCTCCAAAATGACTTAATATGCTTAGCTAGCTCAAAAATTACATAATAAGCTTAATTAGCTCCAAAATGACCTATTTAACCTAGGATAGCTCTAAAATGACCTATACTTGGCATTTTTTCCTCCAAAATGACTTAATATGCTTAGCTAGCTTCAAAATGACCTATAATTAGAATCTTTTCCTCCAAAATTAGTTAATATGCTTAACTAGCTCTAAAATGACATAATATGCTTAAGAAATGACATAGTTTAGCTCCAAAATGACTTAACATGCTTAGCTAGCTCCAAAATGACATAATAAGCTTAACTAGCTCCAAAATGACATATTTACCTAGGATAGCTCTAAAATAACCTATACTTAGCATTTTTCCTCCAAAATGACTTAATATGCTTAGCTAGCTTCAAAATGACCTATAATTAGAATCTTTTCCTCCAAAATTAGTTAATATGCTTAACTAGCTCTAAAATGACATAATATGCTTAAGAAATGACATAGTTTAGCTCCTAAATGACTTCACATGCTTAGCTAGCTCCGAAATGACATAATAAGCTTAACTAGCTCCAAAATGACATATTTACCTAGGATAGCTCTAAAATAACCTATACTTAGCATTTTTCCTCCAAAATGACTTAATATGCTTAGCTAGCTTAAAAACGACCTATTTAACCTAGGATAGCTCTAAAATGACCTATACTTAGCATCTTTTCCTCCAAAATCACTTAATATGCTTAGCTAACTCTAAAATGACATAATATGCTTAAGAAATGACATATTTTAGCTCCTAAATGACTTCACATGCTTAACTAGCTCCAAAATGACATAATAAACTTACTTAGCTCTAGAATGACCTTAGCATGTTTTACACCAAAATGACTTAGTATGCTTAGCTCGCTCCTCCCGCGCCGACGGACGTGTCCGACCGCACCGGACACAATCGTGTCGCCGCCCCATGCCAATCGGGTCGTGACACCTGTCCCAGAACCTCCCCCGCCCGCCGCCAGGGCAGCGAACTGCCCTCTGGCCAGCCCGCCGTCAGCCGCGCCCGTCCGCGCCGATCGCCCGTGTGCCTTGCCGCCGTCCGCCACCGGTGCTGACTGCCACCTCCGCCGTGGCGCGTCTTGCCGCCGACCACCGCCGCACCGCGCCTCCCCGCCGCCCGAAGGTTGCCGCCTCGCTGTCCCGCGCCACCTCTCCGCCACCGTCGCTCGGATCCAGCGCCGGCCGGCCAGATCAGGTCAGCCCCGACCTCGTCGGACCAGCTCCTCCACCTTCGGCCGCCGTCTCCTCCAAGTATGGCCACATCCCCGATGAACCTCGTTTTCCCTGCGAAACCCTAGATCTGAGGGTATATATTTCGGCCAAGTCCCTGGAATTTCACATTATGTCCACCTTTTCGACTGGTCATATCTCCATGCATATGGGTCTGATTTGCGCATATGGTATATCGAAACGTTCGCCTCGTGATGGTCTTCATGTTAGTATTATTTGAATGCATGCTACCATCCATATTGCTGCCCTAACCGTCGTTGCAAAAGTGCTATATGATGTTGTTTGCTGGAATTTATCATAACTTGCTGAATTGTCATTTTTATTGCGTTTTGTGTGTGCATCTTTTGTGCATCATGTCTACATGTTTTAGGAGAATCTTCATGCCATCTTTATAGTGGTGTAATCCATGTATTTTTATGTGCCTTGTGTTTAGTGCATCAATCTTGCAAAGTGTGCTACTTGATATTGCTGATTTCTGAGACTTAGCAAAATAACTGTTACAGATGTTGCTATGTTAGTTTGAAACTATCATCTATTCCATGCATAATCTGGATATGCCTAGTTGACATGTTTTGATGTCCATGTTATGATCTATCAGGCCATGCCTTTTGATGCCTCATATATGTCCTGTAGCATATGTTTTCACTGCCATGAACTTGCCTAAATGATGTTCTAGTTTCCTGTTATCTTCATGATGCCATGTTGTGAGTTTGTTATTGATTGATCTATGCATCTTTTGGAGTTGCTCCAATTACATGAATTGAAGTATGCTATGAGTTCATTGTCTAGATGCTATTTTTTGTTAATTTTGTTCTTCATATGACCTCTATTCCAAGCTGTAAAACATGCTATGTTGATGTTGCTGTTTTGCATTCCCAAATTTTCTCTAAGTCTAAGAATCAGCTTATATCATGTTTGCATCTCGTATTGATGATTGCTTTTGATCTGGATGTTATATGGAGATGCTTATTAATCATGTTTTGCCATGTTCAACCTGTAATTAATGCCATGGTTTTGTTTGCCATGATCTTGCATTATATCATCATTGTTTCATGCCTTCAACATGTCAATATGTTATTCCTGCTCATGTATGCCCTGTTTTTCACTAAGTCATAACCTGTGTTATTAAGTTGCTTTTTGCATTGATCATCTTGGTTTAATCCTGATGCCTATGGACCTGAACGTTGAATGTTATTTGAAGCTTGTAATCTGTACTTTGAGTGCATGTCAAGTCTGTCTCCATATGTTTCCTGTAGCATGTTGTTTCCTTGGTTGCAAAGTGCTTAGTTGTTGTTTTCGACAGATTGTGTTTGAAACTTGTATTAAGTGTATGTGTTGAACCGTTGCTTCGTTTTGAGTGTGATCCATATGAAACTTGCTTAGTTTTGCATGTAGTTTCTTATTACCTTGTTGCATCCTTGTTTTGGGGTGTTTGTGATGTTGTTTTGCTTGCTTTTTCATCAATGCCATGTTGAACTTGTTTTGCTCATACCTTCTAGGCCGTAGCTCCGAATTAAACGAACTTTATATGTAACTCGACTAGAAAGACGCGTAGATCATATTGATGCACTTTAACTTGTTGTTAAAAACTTTAACTAAATATTTTGTTCAGATCAGTACCAACTTCGGAATTTGCATATCGGGACTTACCGGAATTGTTTTATTTTGATTCAGGTCTCATTTAAACTTGCCTTGATGTGTTGTTCTTGTATGCATCATCTCTTGCCATGAGTAGCATCATGTAGCATTGTCATGCATCATACTTGGTTGAGCATCATGCCATGTTATGTGTTGTGTGTTTACCATGTTGTTTGCTTCTTTCCGGTTGTGCTCCTTCTCGATAGTTCCTGTTTCGTTACGATTGTGAGGATTCGTTTGACTACGTGGCTTCATCTTCTTCATGGACTCGTTATTCTTCCTAGCAGGATTTCAGGCAAGATGACCGTCACCTTGGATATCACTACTATCATTGCTATGCTAATTGTCTCGGTGCTATCGCTATGTCACGCTACCTATCACTTGTTTATCTAGCCTCACAAATTGCCATTATAGCGTCTAACCTTTTACCCGTCCTAGCAAACCGTTGTTTGGCTATGTTACCGCTTTGCTCAGCCCCTCTTATAGCGTTGCTAGTTGCAGCTGCAGGTTGTTCCATGTTGGGACATGGATATCATGGGATATCACAATATCTCTTATTTAATTAATGCACATATATACTTGGTAAAGGGTGGAAGGCTTGGCCTTATGCCTGGTGTTTTGTTCCACTCTTGCCACCCTAGTTTCCGTCATACCGGTGTTATGTTCCTTGATTTTGCGTCCCTAACAGGGTGAGGGGTATGGGGCAGTCTTGACAGTTAGCTTTCAATAAAACTCTTCCAGCAAGGCCCAACATTGGTTTTAACATTTGCCATAATAATACTTGAACCTAATAATTAATTGGCATAGGGCGTCGCGAACCCGAGGATTTTTTTCTACATAGCAGGGGGGCCAGTGCTGATGGTGTTGATCCCAAACGGGTAGACTACGGGGCCACCTCGAGGAAACTCGAGGGCTGGTTTTACTCGTAGGATGTCCCATCCGGACATGGCCTGAGCCGAGATACGCGCGGCTACTATCAGGGTGTCGGCACGCCGGGAGGTCTTGCTGGATTAGTTTTACCATTGTCGAAATGTCTTGTGCACCGGGATTCCAAGTCTGATCGAAGGGTCCCGTGATGGAGGATTGTCTCCGCGGATCGTGATCTTGTCATGGGCTAAGTTGGGACACCCCTGGAGGGTTTAAACTTTTGAAAGTCGTCCCCGCGGTTATGTGGCAGATGGGAATTTGTAAATATCCGGTTGTAGAGGACTTGAAGTATAATCTTTTAAAATACACCAATCGCGTTGCGTAACCGTGATTGTCTCTTTTTAGGGAAGTTCGAGAGGAGAACACGGTTGGGTTATGTTTGAACGTAAGTAGTTCAGGATCACTTCTTAATCATTACTAGTTTGTGACCATTTGCGTAGATTCTCATCTTACTCTTGTATTCATAAGTCAGCCATTATACATTGCTTAGTCGCTGCTGCAACCTCACCACTTATCCTTTCAATACCCATTAAGCTTTGCTAGCCTTGATACTCATGGTAATGGGATTGCTGAGTCCTCGTGGCTCATAGTTTACTACAACACCAGTTGCAGGTACAGGTAAGTCGATTCTCATGACGTGATGGCGATGTTTACCTGTTTGTGAGTTCTTCTTCTTCGTCGATCTTGGGTTAGGTTCCTGGTGGGCAGCCTGGGCTAGCAGGGTGGGTGTCGTTTGAGTTTCTGTTTGTGATTCATCCGTAGTTGGATGTTGTTCTCATGTATGATGTTTGTTGTATTCATGTGATATTTGTATGCCTTGTATGTATCCCCAACTATTATGTAATGGTACGATGTAATGATATCCACCTTGCAAAAGCATGTCAACATGTGGTTTCTATCCTTGGTGGGACCTTCAAGCTCCTTTATGATAGAGTCGCGTATTGGGCGTGACAGCGTTCCACCCCCCCCCCCCCACACCTCCCCTCCTTCCAACCTCGTGGATTCAGACAAAGATGACAAGAATGGTGGTGGTTCAATGGGTGGGCAGAACACTAGTGGAGGCTCTGAGCCGCATTTCACTCAGTCGAATTGGGATGGGCTGGAAGAACCTGAGCGTGAATTATTAAAATCCAATGCTCTTGTCAACAAGGCTCCTAGAGAGGAGATGGCTGCTCCTGCTCATGTTTCCCTAGCTCCATCCTCGGAGAGGCTTCTACACAAGGGCCCCATGGCCACGGGCACTCCCATCTCGGGAGTCTGCTCCAACCTCCCGGCCCGTCCGCTCTCTCCCACCCATTCTGGCACTAAGGATCTGCCTCCTTCACCCCTGCGGTCAGCTGACCTATCCCAGTCTAAGAGAAAGAAGAAATGGACGATGCGGAAATACTCAGCGAAAAGCAGGGCCTCCCCGGGTTCCAAACAGTCAATGACGGGCATCTGCCGGCGCCTGGACAACGATTTGGGGTTGGCTTCGCGTTCGGGCCCTGCTATGGCCTCTCTTCTGGCCCGTTCGCCTTCGATCCGGTCGCCTACCTCCACGGCTCGCAAGGGCAGGAGGGTGCGGGACTCTGGTGAGTCGGTGGTCTTGCGGGCGGAGCGTTGCGCAGCGGCTAAGGATCGCCCCCCAGGTACAACAGCTAGCCCGATCCCCCCTCCTTCACTGATTTGGCTTGTTTTACCTTCCTTGTCTGATGATCACATGTTAAATATCATGTCCGATGTGGGAGTGTCTATTGATGCCGAGAAGGTGCCACCTTCTCTCCTCCTCTCTACTATTAGGGCCAATGAGATGGCTCGGGCAGCCATAGCTAAGGCCAAAGAGGCTGTTGCCTCTGCGGCTACAGTCCTGCTGCGTCCAGGGCATAGGGCGAGTGGCTTGGAGGTTGGTAGTGGCCAGCCCCAGCCTAACACATATAGAAGGGGCAAATCCAAGCGATCTAAATCCTATGCGGCCCCTAGCAGGTCGAGTCTTCGCATCAAAAACCTCTCTTACAATTGAAAGCTCTATTCTGGAACATTAGAGGTTTTGGCGCTAGGGGGCGCCGAGACCAAATTAGAGATGTTGTTCGTGGTGATAATATTGACATAGTAGGGTTGTTTGAAACTTTCAAAGACTCTTTCTCTCCTAATTAACTTTCTGCAATTGCGGGTATGGATAGGTTTGATTGGCATGCCTTGCCATATTCTGGTCACTCGGGAGGGATTCTGATTGGTTCTAAACGGGATGTGTTTGATTTTGTGGCTTTCGATCATGGAATTTTCTGGGCAAGTACTGTCGTGTATCACAAATCTGTTAAGACTCTGTGGGAATTCATGGTTGTATATGGCCCAGCAGATCACTCGCTTACCTCCCTTTTTCTGGATGAACTCTCTGCTAAGATTGAGGCTTGCACTATTCTCATCGTTATCAGAGGTGATTTTAACCTTCTTCGCACCCCTCAGATAAGAGTAACTTAAACTTCTCCTGGCCTTTGGCAAACGCTTTCAATGATTTCATTAGAAACTGTGCAATTCGCGAGCTACCCAGGGTAGGGGCCCGATTCACCTGGTTTAATCACCAGGCTATCTGTCGTGGAATTGTCACGGCAGATGTCCTCATGAAAGGACTTAGTCGCGGGGCCATCGTACGGGTTAACTTAGAGGGGTTAAAGCGGACGCAAAGACACGAGAGTTTATACTAGTTCGGCCCCTTCGATGAAGGTAAAAGCCTACGTCTAGTTTGTGATGGGATTGATGTGATTTCGCGACTAGGGAGCAATAGCTTCGCCTAAGCCTTGAATTGTTGTTCTTCGTCCCCAAACCGCCACGGGTCGTCCCCTTATATACACGGGTTGACGTCCGGCCGGTCTCTGAGTCCCGAGGCCGGCTCATACAAGTGTCCGCTCGGTCTCTTCTTTCTCTTGTCTTACAACACAAGTTACATGGTTATGGTGGTTTTACCATTATGGGCCCTAACTCGCCTGGCTCCGGCCTCTAAGCTCTCTGACAATCGCCACCTTACGAGTCTTCGTGGGCCCCAATTATGGCGAGGTAAACCGCCCCTTCAGGCGGTTTATATTCAAGAGTTACATCCCCAACATTAGGCCCCAGTTGACTTGAACCTGTTCATGTTAATCTTCAACATCTTAGGAAACTCAATCTCTTCCTTCATATTTCGTAAACCGCCATCTGCTTAAACCGCCGTGACGTCATCCTCCGACCACAGGAACAGAGCATCTTGACGTCATCTTTATTAAAGAAGCCCAAACGGTAAGATTCCCTTCATTTAATACTATCCCGGAAATCGAGGCGACATTGCGCCCGTCCGCTTTCAACTCCTCTATTCTCGCGCCTGTTAATTACTCCGTCTCCTTACAAATAGACCGGAAGGCCCTTTCTCTTCTTCCTCCTTCTGCACTTCTTCTTCCTCGCGACGCTCCACCTCTGAAGCTCCGCCGTCGCCTCCGACCTCCGAACGCCGCGTCAGTGCAAGGCCGCTGCATCAACCTGGTTGTACCAGAGACTCTCGGCGCTCCTCCGCTGTTACATGCATCGGGTAAGGGTCCTCCTCATGCCCTAGATCTGCATCTTGAGGCTCCTGTTCATATCGTCGTTCATAGGTGTTCATCCCTAGTCTCTTCATACCTGCTCTGCCATGGCTTTTTAATCCAACCATAGCATATATCCTGTGTAGTAACTGCTCCGCCTTCAGTTTAGCACTTTGCACATCTTTCTTTTTGTTCGCACCCTCTTGTTAGAACGCATACGAACTTCCCCGCCTTTATAAAGGCTTGCATGGGTCGCAGAAATTTTTCTTACTGAATCTTTGGTAGATCCAAATTAACTCCATTCATATGTGAAACCTGTTTACATTCACACTTAGCAGATTTTCCAGTTCTGTCTCTTTCTCCTAAGGGCGGTTTAATTTTTTGATAGCTAATCCGCCATACTCCATTAGTCCTCAGTTAAACCGGAAATTGGAACTTACTGCCAAATTGCCGGTTTAGCATTGTATATTATGTCTGAACCGTTAACGGTGAACCGTTTTTTACTTTTCCTTTCGCAGTTTCTTCTTCCGGAATGGCCAAGCAATTCTCAGCTTGCAATTGGGCCCGGTCCAAGATCACTGAGACGCAACTCAATGGATATGTCACCACCGGCGCTTTAGCCTCCAAAAATGTCCTCCATTGGCGTGTTTCGGATGCCGAATGCCCTCCTGAACCTCAAGAAGGAGAAGTAATTGTATATATGCAACACATAGACAGGGGATTCAGCCCGACCGGATCAAAATTCTTCCGGGATGTCCTCACAAGTTTCCAACTCCATCCACAAGATATTGGTCCGAACTCTGTGTCCAATATATGCAATTTCCAAGTTCTCTGTGAAGTCTATCTTCAAGAAGAACCATCTGTGGAGCTGTTCCGGGATTTCTTTCATTTGAACCACCGTGGAGTTTTCTCGATGGTCCTAACACGGAACCGGGTGGCGTTTCAATCCGTAAAAGGAAGGAAGTAGACTTTCCTCACGCAAAACACCACAGCCATCCGAAAGATTGGAACCAAACCTGGTTCTATTGCCGGAATACCGCTCCTAACAGCGAGAACCCCTTGCCGGGCTACCGCCCTCACCGGCTTAGCAACATCACCCATTGCCTTTACGCTTGACCGTCGCAGAACGGAAGAATTTTGCGCCTCAAATTATCAAACTCCGGGCTCTAATGGCCAATGGCTTAACTGGTATTGACCTTGTTCGATGTTGGGTTTCTTGGGGCATCTTTCCATTAAGCCGCCGCCCCGGATTGATGCACGAATACACTGGTCGCGTCCAAGACCCTCAAAGACGTCACGAGCTATCAATAACTGAGCTTGAAGTCATTGAGACAGTGAAAAAGATGCTCGATGAGCCGATCTCCGTCTGCAGCCAAACCGGGTTGGCCCCATTCTGTGTTTCCAACAAACCGCGTGCGGTAAGGCTCCGCTCATCGCTCTTCTGATATTAATGCCTTATTGATATATATTAATCCTTGTTACTTCTCGTGCTAACAGCTCATACGGAAACGAACCAAACCGCCCGGGTTCCTCGTGTAAAGTCCAAGACCACCAAGAAAGCTGGTAAGAGGAAAACCACCGAGTCTTCTCGATCCGGAAGAAGAAGATTCGGCGAGGTAAAGCTTGATTTACTTTGTCCCTTTTATCCTTCATCCTATTGACAGTTTCAATTCCTGTGATGATCTTTGAAGCCGATCATGCCGATCCTGTTGAGGTAATCCTTCTTTCTTCCGAATCTGATCTTGTGCGGTTAAAAGAATTCGCCGCACAGTCCGGAAAGTGAAAAATCTCACTCCCATGCTCATTTGAATCCGAACCTTTCTTTGAAGACACAAGCAGTCAAGAGCGCCAGACGACCCGGCAATGGTCAACAAATTACATCGTCCGGTTTACGACACCCCAACCCTAAGCGTCGCCAGAGGTGATTTGTTCTCCTGGCGTTATCCTTTGAAAGGTTTCTTCCGATGTCCTCTCAATCCGTCTGATCCGAATTATCGTGCCTCTTCCAACTCATCCGCGGTTCACCAACCACTCAACCGCCTCCTCTTAAAGTTGCTTTGCGGGTAAGCATAATGCTCTTTTTGTTTTCTTCGCATTTGTCGGTTCATCACACTCTAACTCTGAATATTGCAGCACCAAGGCTCGCTTAAGTAAGAAGGCGAAAACCCTTGACCCTCATCAGGATGCTGATCCGGAGAAGACTCCCGAGCACCATGGCGAAAAGCCTGAAGTTGCTAAAAACAGTTCTGCCGGGTTGAACCAAGACGACAATGCTAATCCGCCAGAGGTTGAACCGGATGCCCAAGTGGAAACCTCACATCCTGCTCCACCGAGTCCTGCAGTGGAACAGGTTGCGATTCTTTGAAACGCCGAGCCTGGGTATGAAAACACCAAGCCCAAGGAAGAATGCCAATCCGCCAGCCCGCCAAAGATGATGATGTCGTAGTGACGGGCACCGCCTATACCGCCTCGCAATCCGGTCGCTTTATCAAAACACAGCGCCAAGGAAGAGTCTATCGCCATGAGTAAAGAGAAGGGAAAAGCTGATCTGCCGACATGATAACTTCTTCCGCCCAAGAACTTCACTCCGGCTTCCTGAACCGACTCTACACAAGTCGTGACTTCGAAGTCGGTCTGGTGAATCGTATGAAGGAACGCTATGAGGTAAGGAGTTATGCCTCTCTTGTACTTTTGTTGTGTAGTATCCCCCAAGGGCCGGTTCAATCGAGCATAGTTAAACCGGACGTAATATAAAACTCATACGTCTCAAACTTCAAAGGTCTTTGTAGTTCCCCCAAGGGCCGGTTCAACTTAGCATAGTTAAACCGGACTTAACATGTATCACCATAGCAAGATGAGATCAATTAGCCATTAGCCCCAAGTGCCAAGTTGAATACCAGTATTGAGCTTGGGACTTCATAATGAAATAACTAACGTGATCCATTTTTATCGAGTGAGATATACCAAAGCAAACCGTACAACTCAAGGACCTTCGTGCCAATCAAGACTCAACAAGAAGAAGCCACCAAGGCCAAGGATGACTGGAAAACTGCCTGGACCAATATGGAGCAGCTCAAGGGGTGGTATACATCCGAGCAGGACAACTGGGACACCGAGACGGATGGTTTGCTCAAACGGGCGGACGATTCGGAAGCGGCTCTTAAACCGGTGATGTAAGAGCTCACCGGACTAAAGCGCCAAATTAATGCCATGACCTCTGCGATCTTTGGTAAGAAATCTTTCATCGATGACTATTCCGTTTGATATTTCCGCCAGCTTTAACTCGAGCTGTCTTAAACCGGTATAGGGAAGCGTATTGCTCATCCGGGCTCGATATGCGGAAGAAGCTCAAGGCTGTATACACGCTGATTGAGCAGCTGTATACCGCACCCAATGAGTCATATGCGCTACGTCGTATGATAACACAGCTCCGTCCCTGATCAAGATACGCTGGACCGGCTATCCATGATTCTGGCACAACTTGAAGAGTTGAAACGATCCGCGGCCTGGGCAGGCACTTTATTGGCTCTAACTCGTGCCAAGGCGTGGATAGCGGACCTTGATCCGGCTGACATAGCCAAGGGCTTCCCCAGCGCTCAAGAAAACGGCGAAGCCTTTGATAATGACGCCCTTAAACGAATAACAAAGGAGATGCGTCCTTTGGCGAGTCACCGGCAGCGAAGCCAACTGGCGGTTTACCGCTCTTTCTATGATGCAAACAACAAGCGGGTGGAATTTGTCATTCCGTAAGTGCGTAACCTTGTTCCTCCAATCCGTAAGCACACTTATGCCCCTGGCGTTGATCCGGCTGAGCTTATAAGTGAAGAGGCTGTCTTTCAGGCTTTAAACCGGATTGACTGGTCTACCAATGACTTCCGGCCATTGGGTGATGAGGAGGAAGAAGCTGAACCGACGCCAGACGCCCCATCTTCTTCACGTCAACCCGGCGAGGAAGCTTAATCCGTCAAGCCGGTTGATGCCTCATAAGCTGCTAGTCATAACGCCATTCGAAATGTTGGGCCTCGGAAGGCCTTGTAATAGAATAGCCAGCACTTTTGTTTTTGAATATGCCTTTATGCCTTCAGTCTGCAACCTTTGAGGTGCTGATACTTTTGATTGAATAATCGAAACCTTCAATCTATTTTGCCTGCAATCACAAATTCTTAAACTGCCACGGCGGCTTGTGTCGCCAGCCGGCTTGTGACGCTCATATGTATATGTAAGGAAATATTGAGGTATATGATCAAAATTTTGTGATACAAAAATACACCTTGTTGTCGGGCATGCAGTTGGCTGAGCCAACCTTGAAGCGGAGGTTGTATAAACCATTACCTTCAAAGGAGAAAACAGCTCCTGTGTTTATAATGCCGGTTTACCATGTAAACCATGCCGGGTCATGTTAAGCCCCCTGTTACTCCATAATGGGATTTTAACAGGAAAAGTTAAACCGGAAAAGTTATTGCCGGGTTAAAATAAACCGAAAGCCGTCAATTGGCTGGTTGAACCGGTTTGAAAAAAATTTATCGGTTTAAAAACGCAATAAAGAATCAAATAACAATTTGCAGAAAGAGGCTTTACTGAGCCGATCAGATGGTATTACCATGGTCGGACACGACCAAGCTCCCCATAAGGTGTAGCTACGGTTCAAGTCAGCCAGGTCCCCAACTGAAACCGTGGCATTATGCCGATCAAGTGGCGTGGCAATGGTTCGGGTTCGACCAAGCCCCCGAGTGACTCTATGGCCTTAGGCCGATCAAGAGGCGTGACTGGTTCAGACTTGACCATGTCCTCAAGTGATCTGGTGGCTTTCGCCCATCAAGAGGTGTGGCATTGGTTCGGATACGACCAAGCCCCCAGGTGACATCTAAAAGCTTCTGACGAGCAAGCTCAAGGGATAAACCGGAGGCCGTTTTAAGACAAGAACTCCATGTACCCAAGCCGGATTTTTACAGAACGGATACCCCGCTTTAGCTGAGGCTCTGGTTTATTGCTTTTATTCATAGTATATACATTGTCATAATATGTACATAAGGAGAGCCGATGGCTCAGGTATAATAAGGCCGAAGATGAGCTATGTTCCACGGCCTGTTGGTCTCCTCTTCTGACGTGCGTGAGTCTTTATGCTCTCGAACATCAATCGTATAGTATGACCCGTTGTGCAGATTCTTGCTGACCACAAAAGGCCCTTCCCAAGGTGGGGATAGGTTGTGCATATCTGTCTGGTCTTGAATGAGCCGAAGCACCAAGTCTCCTACTTGAAAGGTTCTGGTTCTGACCCGTCGACACTGGTACCGACGAAGATCCTGCTGGTAAATCACCGAGCGAGCAGCCGCCATATCTCGTTCTTCATCCAATCGATCCAAAGCGACCTGCCGTGCTGCCTCGTTATCTGCCTCAACATAGGCTGCCACACGAGGCGAGTCATGACGGATATCGCTGGGGAGAACCGCCTCCGCTCCATAGACCATAAAGAACGGTGTGTATCCAGTGGATCTGTTAGGGGTTGTATTTATACTCCATAACACAGACGGTAGCTCTTCTACCCAACAACCCGGTGTCCTTTGCAGAGGGACCATAAGTCGGGGCTTGATGCCTCTTAAGATCTCTTGATTGGCTCTTTCCGCTTGACCCTTGGACTGTGGGTGAGCTACTGAAGAAATGTCAAGCCGGATGTGCTCACGTTCGCAGAACTCCTTCATGGCACCTTTGGACAAATTAGTACCATTATCTGTAATGATACTGTGTGGAAAACCAAACCGGAAAATCACCTTTTTGATGAATCGAACCGCCGTGGCGCATCACACTTGCTAATGTGTTACGCCTCTACCCACTTTGTAAATTTGTCAACCGCCACCAACAGTGGGTCTTCTTGTCCTTGGACCTTTTGAAAGGTCCAACCATATCCAGCCCCAAGTCGCAAATGGCCAAGTAATTGGAATCATCCTCAATTCTTGGGCCGGTATATGAGCACGTCTAGAAAACTTCTGGCAACCATCACATCGCCTGACCAGATCTTCCGCATCAACATGGGCAGTCAACCAATAAAAACCATGGCGGAACGCCTTAGCCACCAAGGATTTTGAACCGGCGTGGTGACCACAGTCCCCTTCGTGGATCTCACGCAATATTTCACAGCCTTCCTCAGGGGACACACAGCGTTGAAACGCCCCTGACACACTGCAATGACGCAACTCACCATTAACAATGGTCATAGACTTAGACCGCCGAACTATCTGTCGGGCTAATATCTCATCTTCTGGTAACTCGCCCCGGCTCATGTATGCCAAATAAGGGAGCATCCAATCCGGAATGACATGCAGGGCTGCCACCAACAGAGCCTCCGGATCAGGAATAGCCAAATCTGCTTCATCGGGGAGCTTGACTGACGGGTTGTGCAGTACGTCAAGGAAGACATTGGGCGGGACCGGTTTGCGTTGAGAGCCCAACCGGCTTAAAGCGTCCGCCGCTTCGTTCTTCCGTCGATCCACATGGTCCACCTGATAGCCTTTGAAATGACCTGCAACAACATCCACCTCCCGACGATATGCGGCCATGAGTGGGTCTTTGGAATCCCAAGTGCCAGACACCTGCTGGGCCACCAAGTCCGAGTCACCGAAGCACTTAACCCGGCTTAGATTCATCTCCTTAGCCATCCGAAGACCATGGAGCAAGGCCTCATACTCAGCTGCATTGTTAGTACAAGGGAACAGTAAGCGGAGGACGTAACAAAACTTGTCACCTCGTGGGGAAGTTAACACGACTCCAGCCCCCGAGCCTTCCAAATTGCTGGACCCGTCAAAGTGGATGGTCCAATAAGTATGATCCAGCTTTTCTTCAGGCGCTTGTAACTCCGTCCAATCATTAATGAAATCCACAAGTGCCTGGGATTTTATTGCCGTCCGAGGCATATACTTTAAACCGTGCGGCCCAAGCTCGATCGCCCACTTAGCAATCCGGCCAGTCGCCTCCCGGTTATGTATGATATCACCTAAGGGAGCTGAACTGACCACCGTGATGGGATGCCCTTGAAAATACTGCTTCAGCTTCCGGCTTGCCATAAAAACTCCATATACCAGCTTCTGCCAGTGCGGATACCTCTGCTTGGACTCAATAAGCACCTCGTTGATATAATAAACCGGACGTTGAACCGGATGCTCCTTCCCTGCCTCTTTCCGCTCTACCACAATGGCTACGCTAACTGCCCTGGCATTAGCAGCAACATATAGCAGAAGCGGCTCTTTGTCAATGGGAGCGGCGAGTAGAGGCGGGTTGGCCAATTGCCGCTTCAAGTCCTCCAACGCTTCATCGCTCGGCCTGCATAAACCGATCTGTCTTCTTCAAAGATCTGGTACAAAGGAATGGCCTTCTCTCCGAGGTGGTCGATAAACCGCTCAATAGCGGCAATCCGGCCCGCCAATCGCTGGATATCATTGATACACTTTGGCTTAGCCAGGGAGGTGATAGCTGTAATCTTCTCCGGATCAGCTTCAATCCCCCTGTTGGACACAAGAAAGCCCAATAACTTGCCTGCCAGAACACCGAAAACACATTTTGCCGGGTTAAGCATCATCTTGTATACCCGCAAGTTGTCAAAGGTTTCTTTCAAATCCTCAATCAGTGTTTCCTTCTTCCTTGACTTAACCACAATATCATCCACATAAGCATGTACGTTACGGCCGATCTGCTCATGCAAGCAATTTCAGACGCAACGCCGATAAGTTGCTTGGGCGCTCTTGAGCCCAAAAGGCATAGACACATAGCGTATAGGCTCCAAAGGGAGTGATAAACGCTGTCTTCTCCTGGTCCTTAACCGCCATTTTGATCTGATGATATCCAGAATATGCATCCAAAAAGCTCAAACGCTCACAACCCGCCGTAGCATCAATAATTTGGTCAATGCAGGGGAGGGCAAAAGGATCTGCTGGACAAGCCTTGTTAAGATCTGTGCAATCCACACACATGCGCCAAGTGCCGTTTTTCTTAAGGACCAGCACCGGATTAGCAAGCCACTCTGGATGGAAAACTTCAACGATAAAACCTGCTGCTAAGAGCCTGGCAACCTCCTCTCCAATGGACTTACGCCTTTCTTCGTTAAACCGGCGAAGGAACTGCTTTACCGGTTTGTACTTGGGATCAACATTAAGAGTGTGCTCAGCGAGTTCCCTCGGTACACCTGGCATGTCAGAAGGCTTCCATGCAAAAATGTCCCGATTCTCACGGATGAACTCGATGAGCGCTTTCCTATTTAGGATCCAAGTTAGCACCGATGATGAACTGCTTGGACGAATCACCGGGCACAAAGTTAACAAGTTTAGTCTCGATCGCCGATTTAAACTTCAGATCCGGATCGTGCTCAGTAGTTGGCTTCTTCAACGGGTCATATCCGCCGGATCAACATTGTCTTTATAGTACTTTAGCTCTTCGGTGGCACAAACCGACTCTGCGTAAGCCGCATCACCTTCCTCACACTCTAAAGCGATCTTGCGGCTCCCATGAACCGTTATCGTCCCTTTGTGACCCAGCATTTTTAGCTACAAATAGACATAATAAGGTCGCACCATAAACTTGGCATAAGCCGGCCGCCCAAACAGGGCGTGGTAAGGGCTTTGAATTTTCACCACTTCAAATGTCAATGTTTCCGATCTGGAGTCATGTTCATCCCCAAAGGCCACCTCCAGAGCTATTTTACCAACCGGATATGCTGACTTGCCAGGCACCACACCATGAAACACTGTATTGGACGGCTTGAGATGTTTATCCGTTAACCCCATACGACGGAATGTCTCATAATACAAGATGTTGATGCTGCTCCCTCCGTCCATAAGCACCTTGGTGAACTTGTATCCTCCCACTTGAGGCGCCACCACTAGGGCTAGCTGACCCGGATTGTCAACCCGGGGAGGATGATCCTCTCTACTCCACACAATAGGCTGCTCTGACCAGCGTAGGTAATGCGGCACGGCCGGTTCAACAACGTTGACCGCCCGCTTCAAGTTTCCAGTCTCGCTTGTCCAAGCTAGTGGTGAAGACGTGATACTGTCCACCATTCAACTGCTTCGGATTGCTTTGATAACCCGACTGCTGCTGCTGCTGATTGTAACCACCTTGGTTGTTCTGATTGTGCTGATTGTTCTGATTGTTCTGCCCGCCCGGATTACCATTAAACTCTGGACCGGAATTTCCTCCACCGTAACCCGGGCCGGACCCTGAACCGCCGCCGGGGCCTTGATCATATCGGAAAGCATTGGAACTTTTGAAATCCTGCATAATGTAACAATCCTTCCAGAGGTGGTTTGCTGGCGCCTCCTTCGTCACATGCTTCGGACAGGGTTGATTCAACAGATAATTCAACCGGTCCGGATTGTGATTAGGCGCACCATCTCGGTTCGGATGTTTACCCTTGCGCCGTTGGCCCTTGTCCTGCGCGTTGGTGTTGGCCACAAAGCCCTGTTACCATTCGCCTTACGCTTGTTTCCTCCGTTACCTGCCGAGTGATGCTGCTGGCATCTGGAGTTGCTGTTCTGTTTTCCCTTCCCTGTTCCATCCTCCTCCTCGGACTCGGGATCCTTGGTACTATCGTAATCAGCGTACTTCACTAAAATGCCCATGAGAGTGCCCATGTCATTGCAAAACGCTTCATGCGACCCAGCTTCAATTTTAAAGGTTCGAACCGCAGCTGCTCTCTAGGGTTAAGATTGCGTAATCGGTGTTGATCCGGTCTGAAGAATGTAGAACTTCAAACGCAGCGCACCCAATGGGTCGTGGATTCTCCCTCACCGACACAAGCCGCCAAGTCCACCATGCATATGGGCTGCTTACAGTGTCTTTGAAATTCTGAATGAACCGGGTCCGCAACTGGGTCCATGAGCTGATGGAATTAGGTGGAAAGTTTTTCAACCAAGTACGGGCCGTGCCTTCAAGCATCATGGTAAAATACTTTGCACATGCAGCTTCATCCACATCCAGCATCTCCATGGCCATCTCATAGCTTTCTATCCACGCTTCTGGAGCCAGATCGGCGGTATAATTCGGCACCTTGCGTGGCCCCTTGAATTCTTTGGGCAAGCGTACATTGCGTAAAGCGGGGACGAGGCAAGGCACCCCCAAAGAGCCAGATGTAACCCCGGGCTCGAAGATGGTCGGTCGAACCGGCGCGAGCTGAAGATCCTCATGTTGTGCTGCTAACTCGGCCTCCCTACGTGCCCTGGCCCGGTCCACCACCTCTTGAGCGTTTTCGAAGCCACCCGCTGGGTTGTTGCTGCGAGGTGCACCGCGCTGCGCATTACTTGACACGGCCGGTTCATCTGCGTGCCGGCTATAACTCCGGCTTGGGCGGGGGGTGGAGCGGATCCGATCACGGCTGGATGAGTACGCTTCCTGTTGGGCCAGGGCCGTCCTCAGGAGCTCTTTGACCCTGCGTGTTTCTACCGCCTGTGGTGAATCGCCTTCGATTGGAATCGCCTCCAACCGTGCCACAGCCGCAACAAGGTTATCCATCGGGTTGGAGTAGTGACCTGGAGGTGTTTGCACAGGCTGAGGCGCGCCGGCATGATGGCGAGGCAGATCTATCACACGGGGCTGAATCGGCGCGCCCGTCCCAGGTGCTTCCGCCCGGCTCACCACTGGCGGCGGATTACTTGTCCCTGCTCCTGGGGTGTTGAAGAGGCCTCTTCCCTCGAAAACCAAGGGCAAACGAGATCTGTACTTTCTTTTCATGACTTCATACGACGCGTTCTGATCCAGCATGAGCCTATAAGCCTGCGCATCCAAAGCGGCCCGCTCTGCCATCATCCTAACGTCTGCGGCTGCCAGATCCGCTTTAGCCTGAGTGATCTGCTCCTTCAGCTTTGCAATCTCTGCATTATGCAGGTCTTGATCTGCCGGGTTAGCCTCTGCCATGAGCACAGCCAATGCATCAAATAGTTCTGATAAAACTTGAGCCGGTGGGCGCACAGGGCCTCCTGCCCCGGCTGCCATCGCCGCTGTTGAACCTACGACCATTGGCGCGGCGGTCGAAGAGTGAAGCGTCGCTTGTGTACCGGCCATGAAAATTCCAACCCGGTTGGGCAGATCAAAGGGGTCCGGAATACTCTCATCGTCGGAACAGCCCCCGATCCGCCATCTTGGTACCGGTACAGACTCGCTTCCCGATCGACGACTCGTCATCGAGTAGACAACGATCTCGCCACCAGATGTCGATCCGCCCTCACGGTCTCCTCCGTGGATGACTCCCACAGCACGCTCGATAACCGGTTTAGCTGGGCAGGATTCTTCTTCGCCCACCGGGCCGTCTCGACGAGGTCGGTGCAGATGTCCGCCCAGCCCTGGCTCACCGATCTTGCCGATGAACACGTGTATGCCACCAAAGGGGACCCGGTACTCATACTCAATCGAGCCGCCTCGGGCCCCAAACTGCATCGTCGATGTAGAGCTTGCCGCGATGACTCTTGGTCATCCGCCCACAAGATAGCCTTCGAGTCCTTGAACTTGCCCTCTAAGATCATCAAACCATCGTGCGATAGCCCCACGGTGGGCGCCAACTGTCGTGGAATTGTCACGGCAGATGTCCTCATGAAAGGACTTAGTCGCGGGGCCATCGTACGGGTTAAATTAGAGGGGTTAAAGCGGACACAAAGACACGAGAGTTTATACTAGTTCGGCCCCTTCGATGAAGGTAAAAGCCTATGTCTAGTTTTTGATGGGATTGATGTGATTTCGGCGACTAGGGAGCAAAAGCTTCGCCTAAGCCTTGAATTGTTGTTCTCTGTCCCCAAACCGCCGCCGGGTCGTCCCCTTATATACACGGGTTGATGTCCAGCCGGTCTACAGAGTCCTGAGGCCGGCTCATACAAGTGTCCGGCTCGGTCTCTTCTTTCTCTTGTCTTACAATGCAAGTTACATGGTTATGGCGGTTTTACCATTATGGGCCCTAACTCGCCCCTGGGCTCCGGGCCTCTAAGCTCTACAGCAATCGCCACCTTCTGAGTCTTCGTGGGCCCCAATTATGGCCGAGGGTAAACCGGCCCCTTCAGGGCGGTTTATATTCAGTAGTTACATCCCCAACACTATCCTGATCCGGTCGGTGCTGGACCGGGTGTTCATCTGCTCCAGGTGGGATTCCCTATTTCCTCATGCCTCCCTTTTTGGTAAAGTCAATGTGGGCTCCGATCATACCCCACTCCTTCTTGATGCTGGGTTGCAGCAATCTAGGCCCTCCTCCCATTTCCAGTTTGATGCTTCTTGGCTTCTTGTGGAGGGCTTCACAGATATGATGGCTACTAAGATCGCTAACCTCTTAGCCTCCAGACTCGCTCCTTTGGTCTTATGGATGATTGGCATAGATGCTCTTACGAGTTGCATAAATTCCTTAGGGGTTGGTCATGTAATCATGTTGCGGAGGAATGTAGGCCGAAGAATGCGTTAGACTCTCAGATTGTGGATCTTGAGCATGCGACTAACACCTTGGGCCTCTCGGAAGCAGGTTGGTCCTTGCGTTATAACCTTGAAGCTGCCTTGATGCAGTTGCATCAGCAGGCGAAAACTTATTGGCACCAACGAGACACTCTTACCTGGACTTTCAAAGGGGACTCTCCTACTGTCAACTTCTTTGGCATTGCCAATGGACGCATAAGGCGTTGTTACATTAACAGCCTTCTCATCAATGGTGTCCGGTTTTCGGAGCACTCCCTAATCCTCTCTCATGTGGTGGAATTCTTCTCTTCTCTAGTGGGGGCCAAACCTGATAGTGGCTTTTCTATCTCTCCCTCCCTGTGGGAGGATGCTATGAAAGTTTGGAACGAGGAGAATGAGGCCTTAATGATTCCCCTGTCAAATCAAGAAATATGGGACGTGGTTAATTCTGCCAATCCCAATGCTACCTCCAGCCCTGATGGGTTCTCTATCCCCTTCTTCAAGAAATTTTGGCCGCAGCTGCGGCAACTAGTGTGTCAAATCATCCAGGGTTTTTGTTTGGGCACTATTGACATCTCTCGTCTCAACTATGTGGTGATCACCCTGATCCCTAAAATTAAAGGTGTTGAGCTGATTTCCCAGTTTAGGCCTGTTGTGTTGATTAACAATTTTGCAAAGTTCCCGGCAAAAGGCTTTGCGGCTCACCTTTCCCCTGTCGCTCATGGAACTATCACCCCTTTCCAATCTGCTTCCATTAAAGGGCGCATTATTCTGGATGGGATCATGTGCCTTCACGAAATAGTGCATGACCTCAAATCTCGTAAATCTAAAGTTGCTATCCTCAAACCAGATTTTGAGAAGGCCTACGACTCGCACAGTTGGCCTTTCTTGAGGAAGGTTCTCTTGGCGAAAGGCTTCGACGGTGCCTATGTTCATCGAATCATGCAGCTGGTCTCGGGGGGCCACACTGCGATCTCTGTTAATGTTCATGTCAGTAACTTTTTTGCCGACGGCAGGGGCCTGCGGCAGGGTGACCCTACGTCTCCCGTTCTGTTTCACTTCGTTGCCAACGCCTTCTACCGCATCTTATATAGGGCTGCCTGTCGGTGTCAAAACCGGCGGATCTCGGGTAGGGGGTCCCGAACTGTGCGTCTAGGCGGATGGTAACAGGAGACAAGGGACACGATGTTTTTACCCAGGTTCGGGCCCTCTCGATGGAGGTAATACCCTACTCCCGCTTGATTAATATTGATGATATGGGTAGTACAAGAGTAGATCTACCACGAGATCAAGGAGGCTAAACCCTAGAAGCTAGCCTATGGTATGATTGTTGTTCGTCCCCTACGGACTAAAACCCTCCGGTTTATATAGACACCGGATAGGGTTAGGGTTACACAGAGTCGGTTACAATGGTAGGAGATCTACATATCCGTATCGCCAAGCTTGCCTTCCATGCCAAGGAAAGTCCCATCCGGACACGGGACGAATTCTTCAATCTTGTATCTTCATAGTCTTGGAGTCCGGCCGTAACGATAGTCCGGCTATCCGGACACCCCCTAGTCCGGGACTCCCTCACTGCCCATCATGGTCATATATCTCCAGTTGTGTTTCATCTGATTCCGGATGGTGTTACCCACCTACAATATGCTGACGACACTATCACTATGGTGGAATTGAATGATTCTTGCATCGCCCACCTTAATTTCATTCTCCTCTGCTTCAAGGCCTTGTCGGGGCTGAAAATTAATTTCTCTAAGAGCGAGGTCATTGTCACTGGCATGGATGACAATGAGGCATTCAGGGTGGAGTGCCTCCTCAATTGCAAGCTTGGTTCCCTTTAAATATCTGGGCCTCCCTATCTCGTCGGATATGCTTCATTCGAAAGACTTTGCCCCTGCTATCTCTAAGGTGGGTAATAGGGTGCTCCCCTGGCGTGGCAGGTACAATTCTAATGCTGGGAAAGTGGATTTGACCAATGTCTGCTTATCTTCCCTTCCTATGTTCCTAATGGGCTTTTACCTCCTCTCGGCTGGGAACCATGCGGGCTTTGATAAGCATAGACGTGCTTTCTATTGGAATGCGGCAGATAATAGGCCCAAATATAGGCTCGTTAAGTGCATCTTATGTGTAGGCCAAAAAAACCTTGGGGGGTTGGGCATCATTAAAACTTCCGTCATAAACAGTTGCCTGTTGATCAAATGGTGGTGGAAGATCATGTCTAGTGGGGCCGATTCTTCATGGTATTATATCATTAAAGCCAAGTACTTCCCTCACTCTAGCCCGATGTTTGCATTGGCTCAGTGTGGATCACAATTCTGGAAGGATCTTATTCGGGTCCGCCCGCTTTTCCTCGAGCATGTTAAATTCATTGTAGGAGATGGTTCCCCGGTTCGTTTTTGGGTTGATTGGTGGTGTAGAGATTCACCTCTCTCTGTGAGCTTCCCTACTCTTTTTTCTTGTTGTTCTAACACGAATATCTCCATCACGGAGCTGTCGGCTAATAATTGGGACCTGGCCTTCCGTCGTTCCCTTTCTCCTGAAGAGTTGGAAGACTTGGAAAGACTCTCTGCCTTATTCCTCACGCTCTCGGAGGTTCCGGATTCGGTGGTTTGGCCTCTCACTACCTCTGGCCGCTTCTCGGTCAAGTCTCTATACTCAAAGCTTATTGGTGGCTCCCCTAGAAATAGATTCTCTAATATCTGGCAGGCCCGTGTGCCACCAAAGATCAAAATTTTACCTCTGGCAAGCTTTCAGAGGGCGCCTCCCTGCTGCCGATCAAATATGCAAGAGTAATAGCCCGGGCTCGGAGTTTTGCTCTCGTTGTGGTGCTTTGGACAACACGAACCATATAACTTTCATTGTGTGCTTGCTAAGCTTGTTTGGAGCTGCGTTAGATCCTGGCTCCAGGTCACTTGGGACCCGTCCTCCTTTACTGATCTGAGAGGTCTTGCCAATTCCTTGGCTGGCGGTACAAAGAGGGTTTTCTGGGTTGGTCTGGGTGCCATCTGTGGGGTTGTTATGGACTACTAGGAACAAGTTTATGATCGAACATGTTTTTCCTGCTAAACCTGCTGACTATTTATTTAAATCTTGTATCTTCTTGCAGCAGTGGAGATCATTGACTAAGACGGAGGACCGGGATGCTCTTGATATTCTCATATCTAAAGTTTGGGCCTCGGCGTCGCCTCTACTTAGGCAGGATCATGGTGTCTAGTGTTAGGCGAATAAGCCGCGGCGGCCGGGGCACGTCGTGCGTGTGCTAGACATGGCGTGCATGGTCCGGTCCGTCGTTAGGCTAGTAGCGGGGTGTGTATGTGTACCAGCACGTGTATGTGCGCATGCGAGGGTGTGCTGGCGATGGAGCCAGAGGTGTGACCGCGTTGGTCGGGCAGTTAGTGGCTGCGTCGTCCATGTACGTGCGCGACGGGAGCGCGATCCAGGTAGGCCGTGGGACACGGGGCGTGGGCGAGTGGGAGCGCCGTGGGTGCAACGTGCGTGTGTGCATGTGTGTAAATAGCTCGCTGACCCTCTGTGTATCGCTGGGGGTTGTGTTTTGAGTTCGTGCTCAGGAAATACATAACGAGGCCGTACGTGCGGCGGCGGGTGTTTGAGCGCCCGATAAAACTACCTGTGCCTTCTATTTCCTCCTTCTTCCTTTTTCTTCTTTGCTAGTTTGAGCCATAGAGAGAGAGAGAGAGAGAGAGAGAGAGAGAGGTAGCAGCTAGGGCAGTCTAGTGCTAGGGTTAGACAACAACAACATCTAGGCGTTTTGGAGCTCCATCGACTAGTTGATGGCTGTCGTTTAGCTTTTCTCCGGCCTACGTGCCGTGTGTTGACAGGGTGCCATGTATCCCTCGTACTTTCGGGTTCTTTTGTGCCTACCTGCGTGTGGGTGTACTTGAGGTTGCTTCGTTTCATTCTCGGTGGTGTTGTCCTTTGACTCTGCCTTGTGGCTTTATTTATAAAGTCGGGCGTAGGCCTTTTCTCTAAAAAGCAGCAGCGAGTCAACGACGCATCCACCTACGAACGCGACCAGCTTGGAGCGGCGGTCAAGGCGGATTCAAGGGCAGCAACAACGGATTAGGACGGGGAGGTCGAGGCTTGCGGCGAAGAGCTTCACGGGGAGCCATGGCTTGGCGGCGGAGGCCTTGGGGTTCCTGGCCAGAGAAGCAAGAGAGAGATGAGACGAGGAAGGGGTCAGAGAAGGGGAGAAACGAGAAGAAGAGGAGAACAAGGAGAAGGAGCGAGCGGCCTGGCCTGCTGCTGGCCTGCGACGAGGTTGCAGCGAGGCTGCTCGGGCACGAAGCCCCTTGCTTGCTGGGCACTGCAGGCCCGGAAGGGATCGGGCGCTGCTGGGGGCATGGGCATTGGGCAGAAGACGAGCGAGGACAGCACGGAGGCGACCGGTGACGCTGCAGATCGGCGGTAGCCATTGGGTGGTGGATGAGGGGGAGGTGTTGGTTGGCAGGGTGTGGATCTGGAGGTAGGTGGCTAGCGACTATACGGGAGGATCGGGGGTGGGGGGTCCCAAGAGGAGCAAGACGCTAGCGGCGATGGGACAAGCTCCCGAGGAACAAGGGAATGTGGGTGGCGGCTTTGATGTGACTGGTGGAGGATTTATAGGGTTGCACTGGTATTTATTGTAGGTAGGGGATGATTGGACAGTTCGCACATATCTGATCGAGATCGGACGGTCGGGATTAAAAGGCTAGGAGAGTCCAAACAAAGAACCGAAGATATCTTAGGGATGTTTGGGGATGATCTGGACCCCTCGGTCATGACTGCCTGGGTCAGGTTCTGGGAAGTTTTTGGATGCGCACGAGGGGTCTGACAAAGGCCACGAAGACAAGGGGGTTTAATGGGCTCAGAGAAGAGAGAGAAGAGAGCGGTTCGATTGATCTGAGAGGAGGTCAACAGGGACAATGAGGAAGCGGCACTAAGAACGACTACGAGTTTTATGAAAACATGCGGATGCAATGCACATGATGACATGATGAAATGCAACAAGTAAAAATAATTAAAGTGGCTACAATTAAAACATGGAAGGCGTTGGAGCATCGGTCTCGGGCTGTTACAACACTCCCCCACTTACAAGAGATCTAGCCCCGAGATCTAGTGATGAAAAAGGAAGGGAAGAGGAAGAGGTAAAACAAAGTTGCTTCCTTGAAAAATGATTGAAACCACGAACCTTGACAGACGAACAACTTGAAAGAAAGAATACAACAGAGACGAACAAGATTGCAAACAGTCTGTTGGACAAGAACAACAAGGAATACGACAAGAACCAAGAGCTTAAGGGACAAGATAGACTTTGAAACCACTCTGGTTAAAACGAGATAGAGAAGGAATAAGAAAGAAAGAATTTGGACAGGACACCGGTTGAAACTAGAAGGAATAGAACATGAACTTAACAAGATGGGATGATACTTGACGAGAGCAAAACACAATGCCTCCGGAACAAAAGAAAGAACGGTATGAAGATAATGGAGAAGAGAACAACAACTTCTACCCTCAAATGAATTTGAAAGAGCATCCTTACACAGAAGGATTGGATGGAGTTGTTGGAAAATTAACAACGAAAAGAATAAGCTTGTTGTGGGCTTATGGAAAACATCTCAAAACTTGAGGTGAAATTCGGCCACTACCAAATTCGGCCACATCCTTACATTGAACGGACGGCTGCCCATGGATGATTCCGGGTGGTTGCAGCCGTGCTTCATCTTTGGCTCAGCCGCGAGCACAGCCGCTCCCTTGCGCTTCACATCCTTGGTCTTGGCCTTCTTGTCTTCTGGGTCGGTAGCTGGAAGCTCGAGGAGGGAGAGGCGTCCCTCCTCAGCTCTCGCGCACTTGGTCGCCATGTTGAACATCTCCAGAGCCGTGCATAGGTCCTCGTGGATGGCGAGCTCCTCCTTCATCTTGACATCACGGACGCCATCGGAGAACGCTGAGATGATGGCCTCGTCCGTTACCTTGGGGATCTTGAGGCGAACGTTGTTGAAACGCTTGATGTACTTTTGCAGGGTCTCCCCTGGCTGCTGCTTGATGCGCCTCAGGTCACCAGCGGTAGGCGGGCGGTCACATGTGCCCTAGAAGTTGGCAATAAAATGCTCGCACATCTCGCCCCAAGAGGATATCGATCTCGCGGGAAAGTTCAGGAGCCACGAGCGCGCACCATCTTTGAGGGTCATCGGAAACCAGTTTGCCATGACTTTCACGTTGCCGATGGCTGCCTCAATGCTCAGCTCATAGAGCTATAGGAACTCAGTGGGGTCGGGGGTGCCGTCGTAGCACGGAGGCAGGTCGGGCTTGAACTTGTCGGGCAAGACGATGTTGCGTAGCTCGGGAGTGAAGGCAGAGCAGCCTACTGTACTCACTGGAGCCCGTCGCAGAGGTGGAGCCTGGTCTTGGTACCCACACACCGCCACCGCGGGCAGCGCACGGTCTTGACGTGGTGGTGCTGGGATTACTGGAGCGTCTTCTTGCGACCGCGAGATTTCTTGGCAGCTTCCTTCTTCATGCACGGGCGCCCTGCGTGGTGGGTTGCACCGCGGGGCCGCGCGTCTTGGTGCGAGGGTGACGTCTTGATGCAGAGGTGGTGGATGCGCTCCATGGGCCACGTCGGCCGCAGTAGGAGGCGGACGAGGCAGCGAGAGAGACGGTGCGGGAGAGCCCCCAACGGCGCTAATGAGCTCGGCGATGCGGTCCAGCCAGTCTTCGTAGAGGTCATCGACGGGGCGATAAAGCAGGAGCTCATGCGCCATGAGCAGCGCGTGCGTGGGTGAGCGACGAGTGTGGGATGACAAGCCAGCCAAAGTCAGCGACGGTGTGGTGGTGGGTCCGTCCCGCCGCACGGAGGGGTGCAGCAACGAAGCCTGCTGCTCATTTCCCGCTGGGCCAGTGGCGGCGTTGGTAGCAGGTGATGGAGATTGACGGGGAGGCCCACCGATGGGCGCCTTCTGGGCGATGCGAGCATTGTGAGCGGCCCGACGCTTAGCATGGGCCCGACGAGCATCAGCCATGAAACTGGTGGAGCGGTGGAGTGTGGATCAACGGAGGAAAAGCCTCGGCGCACCCCTACCTGCCGCCCCAAATGTCGGATCACGGGTTCCGTCAAACCCTTGTGAGGTTTGAACTTTGCGGTGCGCACAAAGAACTCTCTCTCCCTAGCTCGCTTGCTCAGCGATCCCACGGCCTAGCTCGATGAACCCAAAGAACAAGAGACACAGAGGTTTATACTGGTTCGGGCCACCGCGTGGTGTAATACCCTACTCCAGTGTGGTGGTGGATTGCCTCGAGGGCTGAGGATGAACTAGTAAAGTGGATGAACATCCTCAGGAGAAGAGGTGTTCTTGAGCTTGATGAGCTGGTGGATGTGAGGATGGAATGTATTCAATCCCAGATGAGTTGTTTCCTATGGTGGTGGCTAGTATTATTTATAGAGGCCCTGGTCCTCTTCCCAAATGTTAGGCGGGAAGGGATCCCACAACAGCCAAGTTTGAAGGGGGACAACTAGTACAAGCTATCCTCACAAAAGGTGGTCTTCGCCTGCCAAAGGCTCTGGTGGTGATGCTGCTGCGGGCTCCGCAATGTCCTCCCTCCTTCTTGGTCTTGTTGCACCGATATGGAACCCTTTGCCTGATCTCTCGGGACTCCTCGCCTGTGCTTGCCTATTTAGCACCAAAGAGGAAACTGGTATCCTGCGGCCGTTGGCACCCGCCTGGCCTTGGTCATCACGGCTCACGTCACGTGAACCTCGCGAGGTGCCCCTTGCATAGATATCTCCGCTCCTCGGGAGCCAGCCTAGTGAGGATGCCCCCAGGGAGGTCTTGGTGTCGTCCGCCTCGCGAAGCTTGGCCCCTCGCGAGGGTCTTGAGCTGCTGCTGTCGAAGCTGGGCCGTACCAGGCCGTTGGTGGAGCCACGCTGTGGGCCGCAGGCAGGCAAGTCTGGGCACCCCCGGTCCTAGAGCGCCGACGGTAGGGAATAGTACTCCTATAGTGTAACAAATTTTCAGGTGGGCACAAAATCTTCCGCTTCCATCAAGATCTCCCACGACTCAGATTCAAGCAATGCAAAGTTACCATCATACCCTTAGTCGAACAGGTTGATGGTTGATGGTGTGTCAGCGGCTGTTTTGGTAACTTCACGTTCACCACACCCAGCCAAACCCACCCCGGCACCCAGAGTACACCTCGTTGCTCCCCATTTTATATCCCTACCACAAAATAGACTTATCCATGGCACCGCAACACCTTTGTGCCCCTCCCCTTATTCATCGGCACACTCGTCCACCACAGCGCATCTGCATCATTGACGATGTCGTACGCCGCACTGGAGCTGGTCCGCCATCACCATCGTACACGGAGCCTCTTCCCCGGCGCTGTCTTCCACAGCCTCGGATCTGCTTACCGGAAGCCGACGCCAAGAGCCGCAGCACCACCATATTTGACAATGAACTGACTACCATTGCCAACCATGATGCACAAATGCCGCCATGACCTTCGTATTCCTCCTTGATTGGGAATATGTATATTGATTCTCTTAGCAGTACATGTGTAGTTCCGATTTTGTTAACTAGCCGTCCACCCGTGCACCTGCACGGCCTAGGTACTACCGAGATAAATAATTATTAACAAAAGTCTATTATCATGTAAAATGTTGGAGGTTAAATTCCAGATCTCATGCAGTTGAACAAATGCTAAGTTATTCAAACAATCAGAAATAACACATGTATTATAAGCTTTATTTTTGGATGCAGTGTGTCCAATTTCCCTGTTATGCAAACTTCTATCATTGGTCTAAATGAACCTCTGCTATAATTATCAAAAATAGAACTCTTCCTGAATTATATGTTATCTTTTGATCCATATGGCAAGGTACATATCTTCGCAAAATACAAAATTAAATACATATTTTTTATCCACATTGTAGAATATATCACATCTTTGTAAAAGTTTCGAGAAGGTACACTACATACAATCTGCACTCGTTAATACTTGAACTGAGAGGCATGAACTACATGCAAGTTTAAAAAAATTGATGTATATATAAAAAGAGTTTGATGATTTTTTATTAGAAGTGGTATTGAGTGTTTTCTAAAGATAATTCTAGTGACAGATATGTGTTCCATTCAGTGATGGATTTTTCCACTATCTATGCGTCACAGTCCGTATATATATGTACCATAATAATAATTGTACTCTTATTATTTAAATATGGTTCTTCCTAATGCATTGGGCAGTTCTTCTGCCTCAACTTCCGACATAAAGATTTTTAAAATTAATTGAGAATATATATATATATATATATATATAATCAAATTAGATAGTACAATTATGAAATATCTCTATGTGAAAAACTAACGGCTTGCCTTGCCAAACCCTATCACAAAAAGCAGTGATGTTCCTTCAACTAATATTTTGACTGCTTCATATTTAAATATGATTTTTCAATGTGTGAAAATTTACGCATGACTTTTACTTGTCTTATAATTAGTTGATTTCACATATAAATTAATGACCTTGCTAACGGTGATCTATGTGATCCATTTGGGTGAGATTTATGTAAGACACATTTATTTTTTATCTCGAGCTTTTCCATCCCTTAGTACAAAATCAACGATATGCCAACACAAATATACAAAAGCAACGCTATTCGTCTAATTATATTTTCTAATGCTATAAGTTCTTTTTTTCAGAATACTAACGCATTAAGTTCTATTTTTGGATGTGCGACAATTTATGCATATTTTCCTTCTTGTTATAGATTAGGTTTTTTTACATATGAAATTAATGACCTAGGTTGTGATAATATCTAGGTTATATTAGGGAAAGATTTATTTACATTCGCGTATTCTTACAAAGACTTCTTTTTGTACGTGGGGATTGAGATATCCTTTTTGATTTTTGATTACGTGAGAAGTGGGATGTGGGCACTTTCTTTTAACGTGAGAAGATGCTTTTTGTACGTATCCTTTTTCCTTTTATTCAAAAGTCAGAAGCACGACTTCTTTTTAGAACTTGGTGTGGTTTTTTTTATTAGTAATACAATTTTTTTACGTGATGTCTTTCTATAATAATAAGCTGCTGTCTCATTTTTGTATGCATTCGTATAATTCTTTACATACATTGTATTTTTTTATATGGCATAGTCTTCTAATAAATCTTGACTACTAATTTTTAATATAATGGCTGAATTAATCTCTTTTTTTTACGCGAGGAGATGTTATTTTGTTTGTACGTATTCTTTTTTATTTTTATCAAAAGGGAGAAGGCACCTGATTTTTTTGAACTTGGACATGGTGGATGTTTTGTTTCTTTCTAAATCATTATGGCTCCTTTTGTTTAGCGTCAGGACTATTTAATTTTCTTTTTTGCATGGTGGACTCTTTGCAACGTGACGGCTTCTTTCTAATAATGGGCAAATCTCTCTTTTTTGTACGTAACATACAAAATGTTTTTTGTAAGGTCGACTCTTCTAATAAATCTTGACCAATAAATTTTAAATCTAATGGCTGCATTAATCTTGATAATGTGGATAAATGTAGAGGCTCAAAAGGTGTCTCTAATTAGTAAATATAAGATACCTACCCTTCAAATATCCTAGCAGCTATTGTTCCGGTAAGAGTAATTGGTTATAGCTTGCATTGTCCAACAGAATATCATCTTGCAATTGTTTGTTGCTCATGTATTGCGCTGTGCTTAGGTAGGTTCATCTATAACCAGTAGTATGGCAAATGATGCAAAGTTTCTTAGAATAGCAGGGAGGTGATCCCCCTGTTCTATTAACTCAGACTAAAACCAGAAGGTAGTTCTAGAAAAGTTGGAATAGCCACATAGTAGGACATTAAAATCACTCGTGCTAACATGGCAGATGAGTGCTTTAATGTTGACCACAAGATGTGTGAGTATTACTATATTTCTCTTGCCATGTTGAGATTTTAAAACTATGAATGCGAACATGCATGGGAGCAATGAAGACCAAATACAGGATGTTGGGGACAACTTCAAGTAACATCGCAAGTTAAAGAGGAGCTGCACCAAACCTGTAAAACTAGCTTTGGTAAGTAACAACCTTTCAACTACTTTGACGTTGAGAACCCGACTAGCAGTGGTGGATGTTTTTTATGTCCTTGATGGTTTCGTTAATGAAATCGAAGGGAGCCCCCTCTTTTGATCATTTTTTTTACTTTGACATGGTATGTGTCTGGCAAGAGTAGTGAACACAGGACCAGGCCAGGCCATGGGCAAGACCCGAGCATAAAATAGCGTCAAACCATGTCTGCTTGGCTAGGGTTCTTGCCATGCAATCCAGTAGTGCAGCAAATTATTAATCAATAATAGATGAGACAAACAATTTCTTGTACACTTGATTAGGCTCTCAATCATTTGTTAGATCTCAATTTACTCACTAGACCCACCATGCCGTAGGATGAATACATTGTAATTTAGTGTCAAATCTAGTCATTCAAACACGGCTACACACCACCTGGAGATCATCTGGTTGCCAACTATTTTGCTGCAGCAACCCTTTGCTTAGTGCACCCCTTTTATGGGTTTTCTATTTCTCTTAGCCTTGTGTTCTTTGATGTATATGTTGTAGTTTCTATAAGCTGGCTCTGCTTGATATATAATAAGCAGTCTTAATCGTCCTAATGCTTTCCTTTTTATATTGATGTAGGAAGTGGGTGTTCTGACCTTGGAGTTTATTTTTATATTTCTCCTTTTGAATTCACTTCTCCTGGTCCTGTTTATCGGGCTTCTACTTAATGGATTTGGGGAGCTCTGAATATTCCAAGTCCGCTCTGGCACCGTGTTAGACCAATTACTCCCTCCGGTCCTTTCTGTTTGGGTATAAAAAAATCTCATTTTTCATTCACATTTTACAAGTTAAATTCATGGGAAAATTTTGACCCAAAATATGATGGGGACTAGTACTAAACTAAGATGGAGGCAGTAGTGATGAATTCCATTTTCGCTCCATACCAATCATTTTAAGAAATAGTGACACGCTATTTTAAATCGGAACTCTTACCCTGCTAAAAAATCATTTTTTAAATGTGGCAACTCGATAAATGGCGACTAGCGAGCCACTGCCCCCAAGTCCTTCACATGTGGTCCCCGACCATCAACTCCTACGGATCAAATTATCACGTGAACCGACTATTCCTCCAAAGATGCGCTCCACCACGTACTCAGTACCCACGCATGCAGCAATTGTGCAACTATAGGTTTATTTGTTTACCGTGCCTTATGTGACCCTCATGTGTGCGAGACAGTGAGAGACCGACTATGTGTGTGCGCTTCTTCTCTTCGTATATGTACTCCAGCGTTTGTGTGGTGTCCAAAAAATAATACATTAATAACTAGCATTGTGCCAATGTGTTGCAACACATCCAAAGTAGAGTAATACGTATTCACCAATCTAGAAAGCGAGAGATACGAGTTGAGGGTGACTGATCGATCAATGTTTGTGGGAGAGACACGAGTTGAGGGTGCGAAAGAGAGAGTTTTGTTTGTGTGTGTGTGTGTGAGAGAGAGAGAGAGAGAGAGACGATAGTCGTTAGGGGATTGAAAGTAGGAGTCGTGGCGTGTGAGAGAGTGAGAGAGAGGGGCAGAAAGAGAGTTTGTCTGGTCAGTAAACAAATGAATATTGTCAGTTTTGGAATGAAGATGAAGAATGAAAGGAGAACCCAACAAACAGTGTGTGTGTGGGAGAGAGTAATTTTAGTGGTAGGAGTCAGATCTAGTAAGATATAGGGTCTGGTGAGAGAACCCTAGAGAAAAAGACAATGTGAAATACGAGTGAAAGTGTGTGTGTGGCAGTGAAAACGAAAGCTTAGGTAGATATAGTGATACTAGAGAACGATAGAGACGTGAGAGATAATGAAAACTGTGTAATCTATAAACATAGAGGAAGTGTGGCACCTATCAAGGGAGACGGCGAGAGACCGTGTTTGCGAAAAAGGGAGAAACATGTAGTGAGCGTGCGGGTGAGATGGAGAAAAGAGAGTGAGATCTACATGAAGGAGCATGCGAGAGAGACGTAGAGAGAGATGGGCGTGAAAGGAGATTCAAATGTGTATAGAAGATGTCAACATAAAAGGGATTCAAATATTTGAATTTGAAATAATGATACATATAATTCAGACTCGAACCAAAATTGATCTATCAAACATGCACACTAATTTGAACTTGCGTGCGTGTATGTTATTCAATATATTGACATTACCAATCCATACTTTTGAGTTGAACATAATTTGCTTTGAAAATTTTGAATTCAAAGTTGAAGATAATTTGGTTACAAAAATTTGAATCTAACGTTATGATTTTAAGATTGTTGCATTTGTAAATCATATTTTATATATAAAGGAGCCAAATTATTTGTTGTGCTTTTGAAAGTATATATTAAAACATGATGTATATAGATTTGTATTCGAATTGAGTTGGCAGATAAAGGTGTAACCTTTTTCCCCAAAAATTTGAACGAAGCGGCGAAACTCGCAGTAATCGCCCGAAACCAAAATCTGTGAGATGGAAATTACTGCCTATCCCTGACACGCACAGCCTATCGGCTCGATTTCTATAGGTTTCGATAGGGATAGGATTTTAATTTCACTCAAACCTGACATAACTGCGTCTTCCTCTCCTCCCTATTCATACATGGTGGGCGCCAAAACACGATTTCTCCTCGGCTGAAATTGCCTCACACCTTGATTCATACACGGTGGGCACCAAAACAAACTCTCCTCGACTGAAATCTCCATTAGCAAATATTCGGTGTATGCAAGATTACCGTCCTATCCCCAACCGACCAATATTGTTGTGATGTTGGAAATTTTAAATGGGGGCTAAGTTTGTAAATATCCTAGCATTTGAGACAAGCGCATCTTGAAAACATGGTTCCCCCTACCTCTTTCCCTCCATTTCCCCATTCATACTCCTTTGGTGCCAAAACACCCTCTCCATCCCAGTCTCCTCCGTCCACCACCCCATCCACTGCCGCCCTCCTCCACCATGTCGGAGCTGATACCCCAACACCGTCTTCCATTACAAGATATCAACCTCTCTCATCCACAGCTTCAGAGCAGGATCCTTGCATCACGTCCTCTCGCTTCATCCGCATCATTGTCCACCTTGCCGAGGCCTCTCGTATGACCATCTCGTTCATTTTGGGATATTTCCCTCGCCGCCACTGTCGGCCCTCCTAGATCTGCTTCCACGCCGCCGACAGCCATTGCTATCGCAACACCCTCAACGTCTCAGAAGATGCTTACACTACGCCACACCAGAGGTGGTACTCTTTCGTATCTACTGAAGTTATTTATCTCAGTAAAAAAATAGATCGCCACTACTTTACTGTGATTTCTTGTCCATCACTTAGAATCTTACTTGTTAGTTGAGAGCAAACATTGGTTGCAAAGTTGCCTTTCTCCGGTTTGCACCTTCAGATCCTCCATGGAACGCTCACCACTATACTTGCAATGCTTACGGCTTTCCCCTTTTATATTCCACACTAGCTTAAATGATAGCCGACTGAATTTCAATTTGGGGTCAGTACATTTTTGATAGTTCGTCGGAGGGAAGGAAGGGGCTCTCCCGAGGGCTGCCCCATTATCTATCTTAGGGTTTTAGGTGGGGACAGTGGTTCTGGGGTGTCGGTGTAAGAATCGATGGATCTCGGGATGGGGGTCCCGAGTTGTGGATGTAGGATCAATGGGGAACGGGGGACAAAGAACACAGTATTTACCCAGGTTCGGGCCCTCTCTAGGAGGTAAAACCCTACGCACTACTTGATTGTATTTGATGTGTATGGTATGATTACATAGTCGATCTACCTCAAGATCAGGCGAGCTAAACCCTAGGTTGATGGTGTAATGGATGTTGCTCTCACCCTAAAGACTAAAACCCTCCATCTTATATAGACACCAGTAGGGTTAGGGTTATGTACGGTCGGTTACAATAAAAGAAAGATCATGCTAAATCTTGACCTAGAGGGCACTCCACGGCTCCGAAGATCTTCTATCCGGTCACGGGTCCACGCCCTAGCTTGGCTCCATAGTAGCCCATCAGTCCGGCCCATAAGAAATGGGACGGCGGCCCGAGGACCCCTTAATCCAGGAATCCCTCAGTAACCCCTGAACTAGCCTCCAATGCCAGGCTTTGTGATCGGCATCCGCATATCCCGTAGTCTTCGGCTTGTGAGGCGAGTTCTCCATTCCGTCATGTGAGTGCTAGGAGTTGAGTACTATCCGGAGTCCGGAGCATTAACTTAGCTTAGCCCTGAAGGTCAAGGCACTCCAATGTGAACAATGCCCTCATTTGACAATTTTTTGGCGAAGGGTCACGTCCGGTCATAAAACAGAACGACTGGAAGTTCTCGATGTGCGGTTCAAGGCTGACCCTCCATTGGCATGTCTCATCAAGGTGGATATCAAGCCCCGCTTTTAAGGGGATATTATCAATGATCTCGATCATCTCACCCACGCATAACGTCGCGAGTATATCAGTAAGTGGAGAGGCCCGCGGCATGGATAAAGGAACCCTTGGCCTTTCCGTGGCCCATATAAAGGGAATAGCTACAGTTACCAGCACTACAATAAAAGACACATCCGTGACATTTTGGGCCAAACGATTTTTTTTCCTGTCATGCTTATGACACTTCTATGATGATAACTCTGACAAAACCCGGTATCATCATAGATGTGGTGGGCTCCTACTTCTATGACAAAAAATCATGACAGAAAATGGCCTTTTCGTCCTAGGCGGGCCGGAGATGCAGCTGCCTGACATTCTTTCTGCCGTCCATGACGAAAAAAACCGTTGTAGAAGCGAGGGCGAGGAAAATATCGGGGAGTTCCCAGTTACAATGGGTGGTCGGGGTCGAGTGATGCACGGAGATTTGCGCGTTTCTCTCGTACACATACGCGCGTGTGTGTGAGGCGTTGCGGTCTAAATGAACCTGGTGCGAGGCGTTGGGCTCTAACTGAACCCGAGCAAATGCACTAGCTACGTTACTGAACCCCGATAGATCCCTTGCTGTTAACTGAACCTGAGTGATTCCTTCGCTACTGCTGCTAACTGAAGCCGATCGAAGGTGTCTCTTGATGAACAGTTCCTGGTGGGGATTGGATGAACAATTCCCGGTGGGGGTTGGATGAACATGATCTCGTGGTAGTAGAGGCCGTTGCCGCTGGATGAACAGGACCCCGATCAATTGAGCCGGTTGGGGTGGATGAACAGGACCCCGTGGAGGGCTGGATGAACAGGACGACCTCGTGGAGGGCTGGTTGAACAGTAGTCGGTGGAGGGCTGGATGAACATTATCATGTGGAGGGGTGGTTGAATAGGACCCCGTGGAGAGGGCTGGTTGAACAGTAGCCGGTGGAGGCTGGATGAACAGGAGCCCGTGGATGAACAGTCGTAGGTGGAGGCAGGAGGAGGACGACAGTGGATGAACAGTAGCCCGTGGAGGCTGGAGGAGGTCGATGGTGGAGATGAATAGTAGCCCGTGGAGTCCCGTTTTGCGGTACGCCACACCCTCCCCATGAACAGGATCACCGTTTCGACTGTAGCACTCCAACACAAGTCCGTTTCCTCTATTTTGCGGTACGCCACACCCCTCCCGATCAACATGACCCTGTTTCGACCGTAGGCACTCAAACACAAGTATGTTCCCTCCGTTTGGCGGTACGCCAGACCCCTCCTGATGAACATGGTCCCGTTTTGACTGTGGTCGGTCGAACAGAAAGCCGTTTCCTCCATTCTATGGTACGCCAGGCCTTGGTTCGATGGCTGTTCCGTCTAAGCCGGTTGGCTCCCGATGAACATGACGACGCAGTTTCTCCGTTCCGACCCAGCCGGTTGGCTGCCGATGAACAAGACGTCGTCGCTGCCTCTCCATGTACATGAGCCCTAGCCGTACGTATGCGCGAGTAGGCATTCAAGACCTTGCCCGTATGTACGTACATGGCCGTATTTACTTTCTTGCACCCTGGCTGTACGTATGTGTACATGCAACATGCGCGCCTCTACTACGACATGTGTCCTTCCTTGGCCATGGTTCATCGCTGCAACCTGCAGACAGACCGATCGACCAGTATGTACGTACACATTCGCGACCAAAATGACAACGCTACGTATGCTTCGACCAGGTGGGCCCCGACTGTCGTGCACTTCCTTGGTGCGAAGATGTAGATGATGGGTCCCAGCAGTCAGGGGGAAACATTTTTTTGCGAAATACGGTGGCCTGTGGGTCCCTGCTTTCAGGTGGAGGAATCATCATTTTGCGCGCAATAAGGTTGCACTTCCTTGCTGCGGCCGTGAACCCAGTTGTCAGCCTCTCCACATACAATACTCTTCCGATGGAAGTCGTTCGTTGACCACATTGACCACACCGTGCCGAGAGCACCAAGGCGGTGGACGACGGCGAGGCCTAGGAAGGGGACGATGCGGAGCCGGGGAAGACGTGGCAGTGAATGCCCATGCGGAGAGGAGTACGAGGGTTCACTGGATCGGCTGCGGTGTGAGTCTGCCATCGCCGCAGAATAACAGGGGGTGTGGGTGAGTAGAGGGATGGCCTGGCCAGCGGTGGGAGTAGTAAGGCGGTGAGGCCTCCATGGCAAAAAGCCGCCACGGAGGCGGGAGCAAAGCGGCACGACCCAAGACCGGTTTGGGTGGCTGGAGCAAGAAGACCAGAGGTTGAAGAAGCACTACGGCCGTTAGATGGACATCGTACGGTTACTGGAGCTAGAATCGTTCATATTGACTAAGTTGACTAAGCCCTCCGTCCACGTCAACTTAGTAGGCCCACAAGTCAGCCTCCCATTATGGTGGGTCCCAGCTAGCAGGGGGAGTATTCATTTTTTGTGCCTAATAAGGAGGCACTTCCTTGCGTGCGAAGATATAGCTGGTGGGTCCGAGCTGTCAATGGGGGGAACATTTTTTTTTTGCGAAATACAGAGGCCCTTCCGGTGGGTCCCATCTGTCAGGTGGAGGAATTATTATTTTACGCATAATAAGGAGGCATTTCCTTGTGTGCGGCCGTGGACCCAGCTGTCAGCCTCTCCACGTATAGTCCACTTTTGATGGATGTCATTCTTTGACCACGTTGACCGCGCCGCGCCGAGAGCACCAGGGCGGTGGACGACGGCGAGGCCTGGGAAGGGAACGACACGGAGCTGGGGAAGACTCGGTAGTGGTTTCCCACGCGGTGGGGAGTACGAGGGTTTACTAGTTCGGCTGCTGTCGCCGGAAAATAACAGGAGGTGTGGGTGAGTAGAGGAATGGCCTGTCCAGCGATGGAGTAGGGTGGGGCGATGCGGCCTGTGCAGCAGAACAGCCGGCCACGGGAGGAGGGAGCAGGTAGTCCCACAAGCGCTGGTTTGGGCGGCTAGAGCAAGAAGATCAGATATTGAAGAAGCAGCACCGCCGTTGGATTAACATCCAACGGTCACTGTTGCTAGAATTGTTTGTGGACTAAGTTGACAAAGCCTTTCGTACACGTCAACCTAGTAGACCCACAAGCCAGCCTCCAAATCTGTCCCAAACAACATACAGCCCGAAATATGTAGCTAGATTCAAATTAATTTAAAAACTAAACATACCTTAATTTAAATCCCATGAAATTTTACCCACACAAAAACAATAAAATTTAAAATATCAAAATCCAAAAGAAAGAAGTATTTGGAACTAATAGCCTATTTGTTGTATTTTAACATTTTACAAGCCATTTATTATTACTTATAGCCCATTTCTTATTACTTATAGCCCATTTTCTAGCAAGCCCGAATGCATCCCTCCTCGTCTTGAAAGACTTCTGGCCCAGCAAGGCGTAGAAAAGAAAGTAGGCCTACGTTAGTTATTCTACAAAAAAAATATGGGCTAGCCATTTTCAGAAATGAAAAAAAACAAACTGGGCTCGTCATGTGGTAAACATATGAAATAAAAGCCTGGGCTAGACGGGCCACAGCTCCCGCACAACCCAGTTGATACCCTTCTCCATACCGAAAAAAACTACGCGCGCTGTTGGGTCACTACTGTCATCCTCACCATGTACAGTCATCTCCTTATTCCTCTTCGTTGTTGGCCATGTTGACAACACCGGAGAGCGGCGCCACGGCGAGCGAACCAAGGCAGATGACGATGGTGAGGCCTCGGACGGGAACGAACAGGAGCCAAGGAAGATGTGCAGAGTTTTAGGGTGCGGTGTGGCCACGATGCGTGCACCGCAACACAGCCAGCCGTGGAAGGCGGGAGCAGGCAGTCCCGCCGGCACTGGTTTGGATTTGGCGGCTAGAGGAAGAAGAGACTAAAGAAACATGATAGACGCTGAATGTCAATCCAACGGTCAAGGTTGGCACAATCGTTTGTTGACTAAGCCGACACCAAGTAGCATACTTTTTTATATATATGAAGAAAATAAAAACTGTGCTTGTTTGCCTGATAACATTCTCGAAACTGCGACTGTTCGATCTTGCGTCGCAACAAAAACTGCGAGGAAAATGTGTTTGTCTGTCGTCCTCCTCCCAGGGAACGTTCGCCACAAAACTGACTAGCGCCCTTTGTTTTCAATCGAGAGATCTTGGGTTTGAGTCCCAGGAACTCTCAATTTTGTCCTCCTTCCTTCCTTGCAAAAGAAAAGAAAATCAAAGACTTGAGAACGCGTATAGAACAAGCTAGTGTACCAGTAAAGAAACGTTGCAGAGTTTTAGAAAAAAGAGAGACATGCTCCTGTAGCTGGTTCGAATCCAAACCTAGACTATGACTATATATGGTGCTATGTTACTCTGCAAGTAATGAAACTGACATATCCAACGTTCACTTCTCCTCTTATGTACTTACTCTGCCTAGCATCAGAAGCTCTGGCCGCAACAACCATGTCCGCTGGCTACTCGTCCACCTTCTCTTCAGCAGGCAACAACCAGATATGTGCCAAGTCGCCACATGTACCATCGCCTGTGGGTCTCATGACACCCCCACCGGCACACGCACCGCACTGCAGCGGGTTGGTGTGGTGCCACTGCTGCAAATCACGTAGAGTCATCCGTCGCGTCTCAACCACAATCGTCAGCCTTGGCCGAGTCTTCTACAAATGCCCAAATCATGGTGTAATAATATGTTTAAGTGCTGTTCTGCTGCTTTCAGTTGCTGATTTTTTAATAGTTTGGTTGATGATCTTCCAATTTTATTCATGCAGAAAAGGGAAGATTTGTGTGATTTGTATTTCTAGGAAATTGCGGATGTGGGGGAATGCAACTACACTGATTATTTGGTTAGACGAGGAATCCCAATAATAGCAGGTTGGGGTGTTAGACAAGTAACTGAAGGAACGACAGAAGAGGAAGATGCAGAGCAGAAGGTTAAAGATGCAGATTCCTCCGATCATGGCCAAGTAACAATGCCGAACGGCCTTGACAAAGAATGAGGAGATGAAAGAGCTTGTGAAGATAATGGGCAAAATCGATATGCTCTGTAGGATGATTGTCTCTTTATTTGAAATGTATGTAGCACTCGTGATGTATTCAGTGGCTATGATATGAGCACTTTGCTGAGACTAGTAATGAATGAAAGCTATTTAGTAGGCTGGACGTAGTGTTGTGAACATCTAATGATTTCTATTGACGGAAATCGGGGGGTATCCCCTTTTGCTCATAAATAAATAAATAGCAGAGGCCCTTTTGCTAATAATTAAATAAATTAGCAGAGGCCCTGTCGGGTCAGCTTTGTTCGCATTCGAAGACGTCGAGCAAATTGCAGTCCAACAACAAACTATGTCATCAAGTACAACTAAACAAGAATGTCATCATGTTTTAGTCATCATACAATCACCAAACACAAATCAACATACATAATAAGTGATGTTCTCACAGCAAAATACTAAACAACAAGTTCATGAGGTTTTAGTTGTCATAGAAAACACAATTTCACATAGTAGATAAAAAAACGTCTTCTGACAGGAAAGTACGACAAAAGTAATCTAATCGTCATCCGCAGCAGCAGCTTCAACATCTTCACAATGTGTATCAGTCTGAATCGTAATTCCCCATAGTGTCATCTTCTTCTTCATCCTCAATGTCCTCGAACGTAGGCTTCTTCTTGATCAACTCTTGTATGTCCATAGCCCAACAGGCAATCTTTTCGCCAGCATCATTGACGTGATGGTTCTCAAAGATATTAGGAACATCTGTGGAATCTTGTACATCAGGAGCAGTGTAAGCATCATCTTGTTTTGCAACTTCATTAAACAAATTCCTCTACCCAAACCTTTGCAATACTCTCCAGTCATCGCTACATGCAAATGTGTCTTCCAAGAAAACTATCCGTGTTGCTTGATTTTCCAAAATAAAAGGCTCCTTGGTCTGGTATGCCGCCTTGACATTGATGGATTTGAAATAATCATCAGCTCTGGGTTTTGCGATCCTGGAAAACAAGTTATACCAACGACATCACAACAGAACCACACACCAATGAACCTCGAAACTGGAGATATACTGCAACTAAACAATGTTTGTTATGTTAGCATACATTTCAGTTGTCTCTCTGCCGTACGTATCCGTGCTCATGATGGCACTGTTTTGTGTCTTCATGCCTTTGTCGCGTGCAAGGGTGTTGTGCTGCAAGTTTAGTAGATTACGATGTATAAGTTGATGTGTCGTAATCTACTATGGTTTGGCTCATGATGGCACACAAGATTCATAATGTCTTACCCAAGTATCAGGACCCATCGCTAGTGCGTAAAGGGCATCATCAACTGCCTGCCCATCCTCCCGCATCTTCTTAACCTATGGTTAGAAAATAGACAAGATGATCATCTTATGTACTCAATATATTAAAAAAAACTGATAGTGCAATTCAAAAGCATACATGGCTCTTGAACCATTTCGCAAATCCTGCCATAACCAGTTTGTCGATGTTTCTTGGATTTTGTGGTAGTAACTCCTTTTTGTAGATGTTGCACAACATAGTGATCGCGTAAAACATCTAAATATATAAGAATGTGCTGCAAGTTTAGTAGATTACGATGTATAAGCTGCCGTACTTAGCACTTACTTGATATAAGGTAGTATCTCAGGACAGTTATTCAACACATACCAAACTATTTTGTCCAAATCTTTAGGTTTGTCATCTTGTTGACTCTTCCCTGTAACTCGAATAGAACAATCGAAAACATTGAGCCTGGGATTGTCTTCACCCACCTCTTTGCTAAGCTGACCATCTGTTTCAACGTATTTTGAGTAGAATCTCAATGCTTCTGTAGCAATGTAGGCCTCTGCAATGGAACCCTCGGGTCTAGCTATGTTCCTAACATAGCCCTTGAAAGTGCCTAGCCGCCTTTCAATAGGGTACATCCAGTCATACTGTATTGGACCTCTAAGTAGTGCCTCATCAGGTAGATGAACAGCCAAATGCACCATCACATCAAAGAAGGCTGGAGGATATAACTTCTCAAGGTTGCATAGGATAGTTGGTATCTTGTCTCTAAGACACTCCGAAGCATCTATCCTGATATTTCTACTGCAGAGTTCACTGAAGAATTGTCCCAACTCTGCAACTGCTCTGCATAAGGCAGGGCGGCCCAATCCTCTAAGGATAACTGGTAAAACCCTTTAAAGTAGGACGTGGCAGTCATGAGTTTTCAACCCTTGTACCTCATTTCCATCTGCACTGACTCTCCTTTCATGGTTGGAAGCAAATCCATGTCGGAATCTCACACGTGACAGGACCTCGCAGAATTCTTTTATTTTTACCTTGTCCAAGACATACACAGCTGGTGCCATATCCCGTGGTTTACCTTCATCTTGCACCTGTAAATCCTTTCTGATACCTAGGTGTGTCAAATCAGTCCTAGATTTTAAGGTATCTTTTGTATTGCCTTCAATATTAGGAAGTGTACCGATAATGCTGTCACATATATTTTTCTCGATGTGCATCACATCAAGATTATGCCGCAGATCCAAATCTTTCCAATACGCCAAGTCCCACAAAGTGGACCTGCGGGTAAACAATAATATCTCTTCTGCCCTTCCATGCTTCCTTTTCCCGCTACCATTATCATGATGGTTTCCTGGTGTAATATGCCTGACCTTCTCTAATTCCACTTGCAACTCATCGGCGGTGAGCCTCTTTGGCGCCTCACAGTTTTCATGCTTTGCATTAAACACATGTCTTTGGTATTTTCTAGGACGCAGCTTGTTCTTGACAAGGAAACGCCAGTGTCCAATGTAACAGATCTTGCTAAGTATTGCGTATGACAGCAGATTCCTGTCACAGCGAACACATGCATTGTAACCATGTGTTGTTCGCCCTGACATAGTGCCCAAAGCCGGATAATCATGAATGCACCAAATTATAATAGCATGCAAAAATAAATCAGCCGGTGGGCTGCTATATAGGTCCCGAGTGAGAACACCCCTCCATAGTTGTTGAAGTTCCTCCACAAGAGGCGCCATGAATAAATCAAAATCCTTTCCAGGACTTTTGGACCTTGGATGAGCAAGGCCATCACATACTTTTATTCTTTGGTGCAGACATTTGGAGGCATGGTGTAAGGGATAACAAGCACTGGCCACATGCTATATGTGGCGCTCTGGTGGCCAAATGGGTTAAATCCATCTGAAGCTAAGCCAAGTCTAATGTTTCTCGGGCCAGCAGCAAACTCTTTGTGTTTCTGCTTGAAATTTTTCTGGTCACTACCATGAGATGGATGTCTCATTAGATTCTTATCTATGTACTCCTGGTTTCTAGAATGCCACAATACATCCTCTCTTGTTTCAGCATCATGAAACAACCTCTGCAATCTTGGTATAATTGGAAAATGTCTCAGAACATTATGAGCAATCCTCTTCACAACATCACCAACTTTCCATCTTGATGATTTGCATTTTGGGCATTCACTAAAGTTGGCATAATCGTTCCGGAACAGAACAAAATTATTCTTACAAACATGGATCATATCATATCCAATTCCAACTGCACAAAAAAAATTCTTCATTTTACTGTAGGTGTGTGTCAACTCAGACGCATCTAGGAAAGATTTGCAGAAAGCAGCCAACATTGCATCGAATGATTTGTTGGTCATCCGCTCAGATGCCTTCACCTGAAGAAAGGTGACCATAGCTGAGAATACTGACAGCTTATTTCCTGGGGTGACGACCATGTTGCATTGTTCCAACATGCGGGCCCACTGTTTTTCTTCTGCAGGTGAAAGTTCACGAAATGCACGAGCATTTCGTAGCATTGTTTCAATGTTGGTCAAACTCACTGGCTCCGCCACCACCACCACCACCTCCTCCTCTTCCACCTGAGCATCAAGCAGATCAAGATGGTGATCTGCTGCTTCCACATAGTCAGTAACATTGACGTTCACAACGTCACCATGATGAACCCACCTAGTATATGTGACCGACATCCGATACAAGTGTAAATGATTTTGCACAGTTGATTGGGGTCTTTTAATTGAATTCATACAACTTCTACACGGGCAGAGCACATCTGATTTCGGACCAACGTACTCAGCTCTGATAAAGTTGATGAACTTTTCAACCCCCTCGACATATGCAGCGGAGAATCTTCGAGCAGAAGTTATCCAAGTCCTGTCCATCTATTAGACATACAAATTAGTTCTTCTACTAGATATTACAAGAAAAACATATATGATTTTTTATGAAGTCCAGAAAAATACCTAGGTCGATGTCTAAAGCTATGACAAGATATTTGGACAAGCAAATCTAAGTAACTAAATATATGTAAAGCTAATTCAGCAAACATATTTGAGTGCTAAATCATGGCAGGCTGTTTTAGCTGTCAATGAGGCGGAGCACACAGCCACTAAAGGCCATCTCAGCAAGAACGATCGAGTATAAAACAGTGTAGAGCTATTTCACCTAACAGATTGGATACTAGACCATGGAAATCTACGTCACAATAAATATATGGTAGGATATTTTAGCAACTAATCGGGCTTGGCATGCCATCTCAGCTAACCAGATTGAGTGCAGAACAGGGCAAGGAAGCTTCTTAAGCAGAGCATATTGACTGTAAACTACTTCAGCAAATAGTGAGATTAACAACGTCTATCAGCTAACATTCAGCGCTACACCGACATGCACAGGGCCTCAGTCTAGAATGCGCGTACCACGGGAGAAGCTGACTGCCGTGCGTCTCCATAGGAACGTTGCCAGCGGTGGCGGCGCTGACCGCCGTGCATCTCCAGAAGAACGTCACCAGCGGTGGCGGCGCGGCTAGAGGATGGTAGTCCACGAGAGCGTACTATGGGAGCAAGAATATCGTTGTGCGTCCCCTCGACGAACCGCAATGCCGACGTATCGGAGCGGCGGGGAGTGTGGCTTTGGCGGAGCGAATGGAGTGGAGGGGGCCGGGGCGAGGGGGGTTTGGGGAATATTATTGGCTAGTTGACTGAAGGGCGGTTGAATTTGGGATTTGGGGGGATTTCTGCATGGTGGGCGGGGGGAGTTTGGTGCATGGTCGGTTTCTCCAAGTGCAGTCCCACGAGTCACTGAAGAGGCAAGCCGAAGCACGTTCCGTTTGCGTGAGCCATGTGTAGGACCAAATGTGTGTGGGGTGCAATGCTACCGCGACAGGGGTGCTGTGAGTGTACCGCCTTTTTTCCTTTTAAACTTTGTGCTTCAGCCCCTCAAAAACAACTTGGTGCTTCATGTGATCCATTGATACTACTACTAGTAATCCGGTAATCCCGACTAAAACGGCGCGGCCGAGTCTTTTCCCACGCGATATGCTGGGAGGTTAGCTTAGTTGTGTTTTTAGGACGTATTGATACACCTATGTAATCCAGATTGGGGGGAGGGAGGGGCCACCACCATGAAAATCAGGGAGGAGAGATAGAGTCAATTTACATTAAACCTTTCGTAGGTTCCCCGTAGATGTAGAAAGATGTGAAATGTGTGAATGTGTAGAGAACGTACTTTGGAGTGCCTACGATACATTGTGTATGTAGACCCTATCTGTTTGTTTACTTCGCATGTTAGCTTTGTGTTGGGTCAAACCTTCTAAGTTTATACACACAAAAACGAATCATCATTCCATATACTCCTACAATATATATTACTATTATTGTGAAAGTTCATATACACCGGACGAGATTAATGCAAACACGGCAGATTTTCATTACATTTCGAACTTATATAGGACATAAAAATAAAAGAAACCCGACCCTAAACCTATTCTACGGCAGCGACCACGTCCTCCATCTACGATCTCCATGTACGGGGGCGGGGTTCAAGACCCGTGAAGTGAAGGTGCGGTCTCTGGCAAGGAAGAATAGAACACGGGAGACAGACTGGCCAGTTGGCACACCATGCCTTGCCGCCTGCCATTCCCTACTCATCAGCGGAGGAGTCCCCGACCTCAGCATGCCGGACGTTGGACGGCGGCAAGTAGGACTCGTGGATGATGGTGCTCCCATCGTCGGCCGCGAGCGTGGCCACCTCTTGTGCGGTCGCGTCCGCGTCCGGCTACACCGCTATTTCGTCGCGAGCGGCGACTTGAGAGATGGATGCGACCTTGAGCTTTATCCCCGAAGACAAGCTCTCCCGCAGAGCGTTCGCGCTCGCAGTCATGGCCAATGTGGTGCCAGGTAGCAGGACGATGCGCTATGGTGTGGAGTTTAGCTGGGCGTTGCCGCTTTAAGTAGCACATTCCGGTGATGCCAACCGTCCGGGTGCGTCATTAAGTCGTCGGAGTTGGTTCCTCGGGCACCGTGCCTCTTAACGACGACATACGGACGGACGACATGAATGCGGGCAGCTGGCGCCGGCTAGGAACGCACCGCGCGACGGTGTGAGGACGAGGGTTTTTGGCGTACCAGGGTAGTCAGCTGCGGTCGTGGCAATGTTGGAGATGCCCTTTGCTCACATGCGATCCCCACATGTCACTGAAAAAGCAAGACGACCCAGCATGGTCTCAGGTCCTGGGGATGCAGTTGGCCCCGCTACACTACTCCGCGGACGCGTCGCGCCGCGCGCGCACTTCGGTGCCCCGTGCATCCTCGACGAGCCTGGTGTTGATCTGCTGGTCGTGCCACAGCGCTAACGCCACCCTCGGCACACTGAAGCCAACCGTGTCTAGCGACGATGAGCGTGTCGCTCACCGAGGTCGCCATGTCCAGAGGCGGTGCGGGAGCTGTGCCATGTTCCTTTCCACCACGACCCACATGAACGGTTGCCGGTGGCAAGGAGGTCGTGGGCCAGCTCCTCCATTGGACTAGTCTGCGCCACGTCGTCCTGACAGGTGTTCCCCACATGTCGGTTTCCCTGTTTTCTCGGCCAAATTCGAGTGTTAGTGCTCCGCGTTGCGCATTAGGCGTAGAACAGGTGGTTTTTGTGACCTAGTTGAAATGTGGTACAGTACCAAGTTGTTACCCTAGCCCCAAGTGTGGTGGCTTTGGGTACGGTGCCACCCTTTTCCTTTTCAACTAGTGAAGCGTAACACTTGATTAAGTAGCTGGATGGTGTGCTAATGTAGGTGTCTGACTGTTTGAGGGAATAATTGAGGTGTGCCCGGTCCGTGCTCACATTTAGTGGTCCAACTTACCATGTTTCGGCAGTAGTAACTATACAACTCCCTCGGTTTTTATTTACTCCGCATTTTAGCGTTGCTCAAATCAATACCATTAGATTCATTATTGAATATACTTTCACATCATATAGATTTGCTATTGTAAATGTTCATATTTTTCTATAAATTTGGTCAAATTTTATGAAGTTTGACTTCAGTCAAACCTAATTTGCAGAGTAAATAAAAACGGAGGGAGTATCTTACTCCGTGACCAAAACAGAAAACGAGACAACTTATTGCTTATTTGAGCCGTTCAAGTATAATCATGTGGCGTTGCTTATTTCTAATTCCTCTCCAACCCTCTTCTCCATCAATCATGCTGCCCTCCGGTCGAGTCCATCTTCCCGCATGCCTCATTTGAACATTCCATCGAGTATCATTCGCATGTGGGCCTAGACCATGCTTGTATTTCCAATGTTGTAATATATCCGACATGCATACAAACAAACGGTTTGTTTAAAGTTTTAGTTTGCCTCCACTACGTGTCGCTTCCCGTCTTAGTTTTGACATCCCATTCGGTTCATGCCCCAACACATCTTGGTGAGATCGATTGATGTTGAGAGATCAATTGCGTGTCGTGCAAGGAGATAATGGTTTGGTCTATTTCTATGATAGAGATGACCCGTGGGGGGGGGGGTCTTTGGGGATCAGAGGGAGTATATTGTATGTTCATAAGAGAAACGAACATATTGTACCAACCCTAATCCTCATTCAATCAATCTCCGGACCCCGTGATGAAATCGAGAGAGAACGAGTGGGTGCATGTGTGATACCTAAGGCGGATTCAAAATGTTGAACTGATGATCATAGCATCTCATATATAACGGGTGAGGGAGTCCCGGACTAGGGGGTGTCTGGATAGCCGGACTATCGTCACGGCCGGACTCCAAGACTATGAAGATACAAGATTGAAGACTTCGTCCCGTGTCCGGATTGGACTTTCCTTGGCGTGGAAGGCAAGCTTGGCGATACGGATATGTAGATCTCCTAACATTGTAACCGACTACTGGGTAACCCTAACCTATCCGGTGTCTATATAAACCGGAGGGTTTTAGTCCGTGGATCTAACAACAATCATACCATAGGCTAGCTTCTAGTGTTTAGCCTCCTTGATCTCGTGGTAGATCTACTCTTGTACTACCCATATCATCAATATTAATCAAGCAGGAGTAGGGTATTACCTCCATCGAGAGGGCCCGAACCTGGGTAAAAACATTGTGTCCCTTGTCTCCTGTTACCATCCGCCTAGACGCACATTTCGGGACCCCCTACCCGAGATCCGCCGGTTTTGACACCGACATTGGTGCTTTCATTGAGAGTTCCTACGTATGCGTCACCGATAGGCCCGATGGCTCCTTCGATCATCAACAACACGCGGTCCGTGGTGAGACTTTTCTCCCGGACAGATCTTCGTGTTCGGCGGCTTTTGCGCTGCGGGCCAATTAAGCAGCCATCCGAACAGATCGAAAGCTACGCCCCTGGCCATCAGGTCAGATTTGGAAGTTTGAACTATACGACCGATATCCGCGGAGACTTGATCTTCGACGGATTCGGAGTCACAGCCAAGCGTGTCGCACTGTCTCGATGGGCATGATCTAGCTCTGCAGCCGAACAGTGCCCTGGAGGCCGCACCAGCATCCGCTCCGACCCTTAATCCAGAGCCGGATTCCCCGATCGAGGACAAGTGGTTGGACACCGCCTCGGGGCTACAATCTCTACTGGCGATCGAGGCGAACTCCATCCCTGTCGCTTTGCGAAGACCTCGACTCGGTGCGGACTCCTCTCCGGACTCGAACCCTCCGCGCCCCTTGCCAATCGAATCCGATTGGGCGCCGGTCATGGAGTTCACTGCTGCGGACATGTTCCAAAGACTCGCCCTTTGGCGACATCCTGAATTCACTAAAGTCTCTCTCTTTATCCGGAGAGCCCTGGCCGGACTACGGACAGGAAGGTTGGGATGCGGACGACGAAGAAAATCAACGCCCAGCCACCACCCACTTGGTAGCCACTGTCGATGATTTAACCGACATGCTAGACTACGACTCTGAAGACATCGACAGTATGGACGACGATGCCGGAGACGACCAAGACCCAGCGCCTACAGGGCACTGGAAGGCCACCTCGTCATATGACATATACATGGTGGACATCCCAAAAGATGGTAACGGCGATGGAACAACGGAGGATGACCCCTCCAAGAAACAGCCGAAGCGCCGGCGTCGTGGCGCGCTCTAAATCCCGCCACAATAAAAATGGTGATTCCGCACGGAGATAATAACACCGGACGGTGCAAGAGAACCCCTCGAGCGGGACTTCGGTCACGGAGGAGGAGGAGAAGCAAGTCCGCCTGACGGTCTGGCAGAAAGAGAGGTCGAGGGCGATAATTATGCGCCTCCCTCGGAAGATGAGGCAAGCCTCGGCATTTACGGCAATTTAATTTGTCGTGCCTAAGGATCCCGGCTGAACAGGAGTTGCGTTTCAAACGCGGGCTTATAGCCACGGCAAGCAGCCTCAAGAAAAGCAGCAACAGCTTAGACCTGATCAAGACCTGCTAGGCGACGGATGGATGAAGTCCTTGCGTAGAAGAGTATGAACTCGAACGCCCTCTAAAAGCTACCCCAAACGCAGGTAGTTGCCTCGACTAGAGGAGGAAGCACCCAAGTCACCGGCGCCGCGACATGGCGGACCGGCCACCCTGCGGGCCTGACGGAGAAGCCTCTCGGCCCTCCGCTCAAGCCACACCCCGACGCTCAAAAAGTAGCAAGGCACGGGAAAACGCGCCAGACTTGCGAGATATATTGGAGGATAAGGCAAAACATATAAGATCGATCTCTACGGATCGCGTGGGCGTAGCGACACGGGATGATTACCGTCGCGCCGGATACAAGAAACACGGCCGGGCGAACACGATGAGACAAAGCTCATACGAGCTACGTCGTGATATAGCCCAATCTGGGCGCCGACACCCACTATGCTTCACGGATGAAGTAATGGATCATCAAATCCCCGAGGGCTTCAAGCCCGTAAACATCGATTCATACGATGGCACCACAGATCCTGCCGGTGCGGATCGAGGACTATCTCCTCCATATCCACATGGCCCGCGGTGATGATCTACATGCCATCAAATACCTCCCACTCGAGCTTAAAGGACCAACTCGGCATTGGCTCAACAACTTGCCGGCCAGAATCAATTGGTTGTTGGGAGGACACGGAAGCCGCATTCCTTGATAACTTCCGGGGCACATATGTGCGACCACCAGACGCATATGACCTTAGCCACATAATTCAGCAGCCGGAAGAATCGGCCGGACAATTACAGACACGGTTCCTAACAAAGAAAAATCAAATCGTTGACTGTCCGGATGCAGAGGCCCTTGCAGCCTTCAAACATAACATCCGCGACGAGTGGCTTGCCCAACACCTAGGACAGGAAAAGCCAAAATCCATGGCAGCCCTCACAACACTCATGACCCGCTTTTGTGCGGGAGAGGACAGCTGGCTAGCTCGAAGCAACAACTTGGCCAAACATTCTGATAGTTCGGATACCAAGGACAGCAATGGCAGGTCGCGTCGCAACAAAAGCAAGCGCCGCATTAACGGCGACAACACTGAAGATACGGCCGTCAATGCCGGATTCAGAGGCTCTAAACACGGTCAGCGGAAGAAGCCATTCAAAAGAAATACCCAGGGCCCATCCAACTTGGACCGAATACTCGATCGCTTGTGCCAAATACATGGCACCCCCGAAAAACCAGCCAATCACACCAACAGAGACTGTTGGGTATTCAAGCAAGCAGGCAAGTTAAGCGTCGAACTCAATCACAAGGGGCTGCATAGCGATGATGAGGAAGAGCCCCGGCCGCCGAAATAGAGGACATAAGGGTTTTCCCACGCAAGTGCGGACGGTGAACATGATATACGCAACCCACATACCCAAAAGGGAGCGGAAGCGTGCACTAAGGGACGTATATGCGATGGAGTCGGTCGCCTCGAAGTTCAACCCATGGTCTTCCTGCCCGATCACCTTCGATCGAAGGAACCACCCGACTAGCATCCGTCACGGCGGCTTCGCCACATTGGTTCTTGACCCAATTATCGACGGATTTCACCTCATCAGAGTCCTGATGGGCCGGCGGTAGCAACTGAACCTGCTTTATCGGACCACAGTCGCATAAAATGGGCATAGACCTCTCAAGGATTATACCTACAAAGACTGACCTTTAAAGGCGTCATACCGGTGTAGAGGCGGTTGTACGGGCTCAGTTACTCTCGAAGTTGTCTTCGGATCCCCGGATAACTTCCGAAGCAAAGAGTTAATCTTCGACATCGTCCCATTCCGCAGCGGCTATCATGCACTGCTCGGACGAACCACATTTGCAAAGTTCAATGCGGTGCCGCACTACGCATACCTCAAGCTCAAGATGCCAGGCCCTCGAGGAGTAATCACGGTCAATGGAAACACCGAACGCTCTCTCCGAACGGAGGAGCACACGGCGGCCCTCGCGGCGGAGGTACAAAGTAGCCTCTCACAGCAATTCTTGAGTCCGGCCACTAAGCGTCCGGACACTGTCAAGCGCGCCCGGAGTAACCTACAACAAGACCGCCTGGCACGTTTCAAGCGCGCGTAGCAATCCGGCCCCAACCCCCGCCCTCGCAAAATTGCGAAGCTAGTATTACGCGTACATAATTACGCTCTGGAGATACCATGGGCATATGGGGAGGGGCAAGACCACGGCACGCCAAGAATGCGGCTTGACCGCACCAGGGGCTCCCGATTGTGTCATTCTTTTCCTTTTTCCTTTTTTCTTCCTTTTTTCTTTCAGGACTCCGTCTTTGAGAAGTCCTGTCCGGCACTAGAATCGCCGAACTCACGATGCAACATCCAGGGAAGTAGTAAGCCACGTCGAAGTGTTCAGGTGGTCTCTATTATGAGCATTATACCTGTTTTACATACCATCCCACAGCTTACCCCTGGATGGGGACATGTTAGACAGTCCTATCCCTTGCTTATCGCACTATTTGTATCGTTCTGCTCTCATTGCAGTACCTTTTTGAATAAACAATACATAGCTTTTTGCTTATTATTGCTCTACTTCCCTTATTTATACATATGTCCATTTCATGACATGTTGCAACCGTACACTTTGGTACGGCCAATACACCAGGGGCTTAAGTATCCCAAAATTATGGTGTGATAAGTCCGAACACTTTCACAAGTGCGGCACCCCGAACTTATAGCATTATATGAATCGGCTCCGAATCATGTCTTGGGTCAATAGTTGGGTTTGCCCGGCTCCCGTGTTTTGGTACCTTACGTTCCGTTATATCGGCTAAGGTAGCACTGGAGAACCATCGCGATTGTGCCCCGGTTGAGCTGGGTCGAGCACCTCAGTGGAGAAAGCTAAAACTGACCGTCATGATAGGGCGAGAGCCGGTCGCTGTTCGAGAGGTTTTTTTCGGGTCCCTAAAGACTTATGCCGCTTAGAGCGAGGAACCGGAATTGTCCGGCCAAGGCGTGGATAGCGCCCCGAACTCGGTCTTCTGAATACTAGGGGCTTCACCGAAATTTAAAATTATAGAATTCTATGGCTAAGTGAGAGTGTTCAAGCATTATAAGTTCGGTTGCCTTGTTCGTTGTGTTGAGCGCCTCCCTAGACGGACCCAAGAATGGGAAAAAGAGTGCTCAAGTTTATCACGAACACCCCAAAGACTGTGGCATGAAATTTGAAGCCAACGACTTGCCATCTCTCAAATTTGATAAACGGCCGCCTGAAGGTAATATTTTAAATTAATAAGCGTTTCTTAAGCGCATATGAACAAGTTTTCAGTGTACAGGATAAAAATGCGAGTTTATTCAAAATTACATCTTTGGAGCACTCATCCGCTATTCGGCGGGCACCCTTCAGAGGCCCTCATAGTACATTTCGGGCGTCACGATGCTCATGGCCCTTCGGTGGCCCGTCCGTCACAAGCCTCTCCGCATCCAGCTTGCCCCAGTGCACTTTAGCACGGGAAAGGGCCCGACGGACACCTTCAATACAGACGGAGCGCTTGATGACTTCAAACCGCAGACAGGCATCCACCAGCCGCTGCACCAAGCCGAAGTAGCTCCCAGGCATGGCCTCCAATGGCCACAACCGCGCTATAAGGCCCTTCATGGCCTGTTCGGCGACCTTATGGAGCTCGACCAGCTGCTTCAGCTGGTCCCTCAAGGGCACCGGATGGTCGGCCTCAGCATACTGAGACCAGAACACCTTTTCCGTCGAGCTCCCCTCCTTGGTGCGGTAGAATGCGGCAGCATCAGACACACTACGGGGCAAATCTGCGGATGCTCCTGGAGAGCTCCGAAACCGGGAAAGTAATAGGTAATTCACTTTCACATGCTTGCTTTGCATAAAGAATGCCTTACCCACCGCTATCTTCTTTAAAGACTCAATTTCTTGGAGGGCTTTTTGGGCCTCGGCCTTAGCAGCTTTGGCACTGTCAAGAGCCGAGGCGAGCTCGGACTCTCGAGTCTTCGAGTCACGCTCCAAACTCTCGTGTTTTTCCACGAGAGCTTGGAGCTCTTGCCGCACTCTGGCCAGCTGCGCCTCCCCTTCTCTCGCTTTCGGTGCGTTCCACTGCAGCCGCCTGTTTCTGCCACGGACACCGCTTCCTTGGTCGCCACCTCGTTCGTGGGCCCCTACAGCACTCCAAGTTATTCTTGTTATTTTTTCCAACCAAAACCTTTTCTATAAGGTATTTCTTTAATAAGGTATTACTTACCTTCTTTGTCCTCGAAGCTGCTTCTTGGCTTGTCCGAGCTCGTTCTCGGACCGCCGAGGTTCTGCTTCAATGCATTGACCTCCGCAATCGGTCTTGGCAGAGGTCGGCGCAGCCCTGCATTCCCATATTGACATACTTATGTTAGACTCCTGCGTATATCTTTTTAGATCCTTAGTTCGGCTTTTCTTTTCGAACACCGAACTAAGCATCAGGGGCTACTGTCTATGCGGTTATATTTTTACATATTCTAAAACTTACCTCAAAGCCTGTTAGAAGGCTAGTACATGCTTCGGTCAGTCCGCTCTTGGCAGGCTGAACTGTCCGGATCACCACACTCATAACAGTGTGGTGCTCCTCCGGAAGCGCCGTTAAGCGCCTCTAGTAAGCTATTCGGTGCCCTCGGTTGGACGGAGGACAACGGCATCTTACCCTTCTTCCGAAGGGTCCGCTTGCCGGACTCCGGAACCACTGAAGGTTCCGGCATGGAGACCGGACAAGGGTCGGGCCTAGAGCCCCTGGGGGTCTTGCCCCCCGCGCGCCTGGAGTCCGGGAGGTTGCCTTGTGGCACCTCCTGTGCTACCTCCTCTTGACCAAGCCCCTCTTGGGGCCCCGCTGTGGCGACATCCGCAGCGTGAGGCGAGGAGGCGGTCGGAAGTGAGGTACTCTCCATTTCCGACGAGCCCAGGGACCCGCTCGATGAATCGGTGAACTCGCCTTTGGGTGGGCTGCACGGTTGTTCGACATTAGAGAACACTCTGCAATAATAACAAGCCATGGGCATCCGGACACTTACGATCTCGCCAGGGGCTTGGCCCTCGTAGGCCAATCCTCCTCGTCGTCGTCGACGTTGGTGGAGAAATCCGGAGGAAGGGTTCTTCCCTTCTTGGACCCTCCGGCCTCCCCAGTCGGGGCGGCCTTCCTTGTCTTCTCCTCCCCCGCTGGGGGAGGAGCTTCTTCTTCTTCCTCCTCGTCTTCAGGAGAAGATCCCGCTTGAATCGGACGCGTCGGGAGCTCCTTGAGTTCCCGTGGCCTCCTTCTTAGCCTTCTTCTCCGGCACCACATGGGTGCGGAGCCAGCAGCCCCGTCAATCGAAAGCGTCCACTGGTCTTCCGCAAAGGAGCCGGATAGTTAATCTGTCCGGACGTCTTCACCAGTCTGTCAAAAATAGGGAGTTTTAGATCCCACATAGAGTCAATCTATGAAAAAAGAGTCCCGTAAAGGGTAAAATAACTTACCTCGCCGGCTGGGCGCGCGAAATGTATCCGCGATCTTTGTTAGCGGATGTTGGGGCTTCAGCGCCCTTGAACAGCACCTTCCAGGCATCTTCATACGTAGTGTCGAAGAGCCGGTTCAAGGTTCGGTGTTGTACCGGATCGAACTCCCACAAGTTAAAGGCCCGTTGTTGGCAGGGGAGAATCCGGCGGATGAGCATCACCTGGATTACGTCGACAAGCCCGAGATTCTTGTCCATCGTGTTTGGACGCATGTTTGGAGTCCGGATAGCTCTTCCGAATTCCCCCACGTCAGGCCCGTCTCTTTCCATGACGAGAGCCGTGTGGGGAAGCAAGATCTAAATTCGGGGGCCGCCACCCATTCGGGGTCGCGTGGCTCGGTGATGTAGAACCACCCCGATTGCCACCCTTTATTTTCTCCACGAAGGCGCCCTCGAGCCATGGGACTTTGGCCATCTTGCCAACCATGGCGCCTCCACACTCCGCTTGACGGCCGCCCACTACCTTCGGCCAGACGTTGAAGATCTTCAGCCATAAGCCGAAGTGGGGCTGGATGCAGAGGAAAGCCTCGCAAACGACGGTAAACGCCGAGATATTGAGGATGAAATTCGGGGCCAGGTCGTGGAAGTCCAGGCCGTAGTAGAACATGAGCCCCCGGACAAATGGGTGAAGTGGAAAACCTAGTCCGCGGAGGAAGTGGGGGAGAAACACCACCCTCTCATGGGGTCCGGGGGTTGGAATGAGCTGCCCCGCATCGGGCAGCCTGTGCGCAATATCGCCGGACAAGTATCCGACCTCCCGCAGTCTTTTGATGTGCCCCTCCATGACGGAGGAGGCCATCCACCTGCCTCCCGCTCCTGACATGGTTGGAGAAGGTTGAGGTGGGATGTGCAAACTTGGGCGCTGGAGCTCGAGTGCGCGGAAATGGATAAGCAAAGGAGGAAGAAGGCGTGGGTGAAAAGGTGGATCCTTATCCCCTTATATAGACGGACAAAGCTATGCGTCCCCCACCAACCTGGTAAAACTCGCTTATTTCCCAAGCGCCATAATCAATCGCGCGGATGGGTTACCCACGTTCGTATTGATGAGAATCCCGGAATAAGGGGGCATGATCTATGCTTTGATAAGACGTGCCAAGGAAACCGCCTCGCTAAACACGCTGAGGTGGAACAGTAAAAACGATCCGTATGAAGGCCTGGCCGTGGTGTGATGTCACGCCGCGGAATACGTCAGCAGATCTGTGCAAAAATTATTCTCTCTACGGTGTTATGTGGAACTTGTTTTGCAGAGCCGGACACTATCCTTGTGTTCAAAACCTTCTATGAAGTATTTGGAGGAGGAACCCGCCTCGCAATGTCAAGACAATCAACGCGTCGGACTCGTGCGTCATTGAAGCCTGGTTCAGGCTACCGAGGAGTCCCGGACTAGGGGGTGTCCGGATAGCCGGACTATCGTCATGGCCGGACTCCAAGACTATGAAGATACAAGATTGAAGACTTCGTCCCGTGTCCGGATGGGACTTTCCTTGGCGTGGAAGGCAAGCTTGGTGATACGGATATGTAGATCTCGTACCATTGTAACCGACTCTGTGTAACCCTAACCTATCCGGTGTCTATATAAACCGGAGGGTTTTAGTCCGTAGGACAACAATCATACCATAGGCTAGCTTCTAGGGTTTAGCCTCCTTGATCTCGTGGTAGATCTACTCTTGTACTACCCATATCATCAATATTAATCAAGCAGGAGTAGGGTATTACCTCCATCGAGAGGGCCCGAACCTGGGTAAAAACATCGTGTCCTTTGTTTCCTGTTACCATCCGCCTAGACGCACAGTTCGGGACCCCCTACCTGAGATCCGCCGGTTTTGACACCGACAACGGGTATTCAATGTTCGTTTCGCTTTTGAATGTACAATATACTCCCTCTGATCCTTTCTAGTTTACATATAAGTTTTATGTGTAGTCAAAGTATCTCTACTTTGATCAAACTTATAGAAAAAAGCATCAACATTCAACAACGCCCAATCAATATTGTTAGATTTGTGTGTACTCCTAGATTTGTATTCAAACAGAGATGGTTTCCAATTTGTTTTCAACCACGTGAATGTGCTTGTTCTCGCGCTTGCTCTTCCTACTAGGATTTCGCCATGTATAGTTAGTTCAATAGTAACTTTTTCTAAGCTCCCTGTCCAATAGTACTAGTGGAGTACTGACAACATCTATAGTAGAGTATGCAGTGCTCATAGTACTCCCTCCTTCCATTTATATAGGGCCTAAGAGCAAGTCTAATAAGGCCTAGTCAGCAGGCTATAAGACTTGCCATGTAATTAAAATCCTACTTGGAGGAGTGAGAAGAGAGGGGAGAGAGAGAGTGAAGCGGCCTCTTATTCTACAGCATGATTATAACACATAGATCAAGAAAAAATAGTATGCATGCAACCCTCTTCGAATCATATACCTTGCTCATTCAAATATTAAATGCTTACAACCAACATAATAGCCATTCTAAGAGCCAGCCTATTACATAACCATGCAAAGATTAAATGCTTATATGAGTATTTTTTTTATGAGGTGGCATCTCTTTATAGCCAACAGCCGGCTACATTATTAACCATGCTCTAATGTGTTTTTCAAAACCGCCTTTGACTATTGACAAGATTAATAGTACACGAGATGTATAATGTGAAAATTATATCATTGGAAGCTCCTTTCACATACGAATTTGACTGTATGCTTTGTGTAAGTTGCATGTCATATATTATTACTCTAACATTTGGTCAAAGTTAGCCTCAAAAAACGCATTAGGCCCTGTATAGATGGAAGGAGGGAGTAGTAGTGGAAGTGGATCCTCAGACGTAGGTATCCCTGCCTTACCCTCCCTTTCGGTCAATTATTGGCGGGACCCATGCTTGCTAGGCCCCGCATGTCCTTGGTTGCTAGTACGAGACAAACCCCATCAATTTTGCCTCGATTAGTGTTAGTGGCCTTCTGCAAATTGTAATTTTGATATACTGGCCTTGTGTACAAAAAAATGGAGGTAGTAACTATTTGACTTCCTTCCCCATTGCGGTGACATAGACGATATCTCAAACGTTGTGGTTTGGCGAATGCGTTTGACGGAGAATACCATTGAGGGAGACCACGGTAAGACATTTGCAAGTGCCGCCTGCAAGCCAAGACAACCGCCTTATTTTCATACAGGAAGTCCGTTGAACCAAAGACGCGTAAATGTACTAGTACTAGTACACAATAGCGTCATCCATCTAGCTAAGTGTGGTGAGGTGGTTTGTCAAAGAAGACGATGGAGAAGCGGAGTCAACGAAGAGTGAAATGATGGTTGCTTCGTCTGTGCTTTGTGATTTGACGCCTGACTGCTTTGTGATTTTAATAGAAGGGAGAGGGAAGTAGACTCTATGCTCTATAGTATACCTGCGTCCAAGCACATGAGAAAGAGGAGAGATGTTGCATTTTTCTATTCCTTCAATCAATCAATCAATCAATCAATCAATCAATCAATCAATCAGGGAGCTTCAGTTCCATCTTTTTGGCTTTGGCAGCACTGCCCACAATGGTTCCCATCGATGCCAAAACTAATTTTAAATTTGGCTACACATTGTGGATGCCCTTAACCGCACCACTTAGTTTTGCTCCTATGTGCTATCTATAAAAATCTCAATTATATTGATCTAAAAGATTATAGAATCAAGATTAGTAAAAAGGAGGTGATTTTGCCGCGCGGATGGCGGAAGGGGGGTTCTTATTTTTAGAGGATGTTTGCCTGGCGGTTTGCTAACATGCGGTCCCACGTGTCAATGCTTTACCAAGCCAATCCGCATCCCACATGAGGCAGAACAACGGCAGAAGCAACACATGGTTAACTTGAAGAAGCTGAGGGAGAAGCGGATTCAGCAACGAGTGAAATGATGGTTGCTTCGTCCCTACAACTTCTTTTTTTAGCATTATTACTTCATCCCTCCAACTTAACTGCGAGAATGGTGCAGCTTTGTGATTTGATGCCTCATTGCTCATTACTTCGCCGGCGCCATGACTGGGGTGCTTCATCCCTGCTGCTCTGCACTGTATTTCGGTATGGCACGTGGACCTGGTAGCTTGATGTCCCACATGTTGGCGAAAGGGACTAGAACATTTATGAAAGTGAGCGCTCCTCTCTTACGACGGAGGAGTACACGACACGACGGCCCAGTGAACTGTTACTTGTACTGTAGTACTATAGTACTATAGTTTTGCACGATCCATTGATACAAACTCGATTAAACAGGAAAGGGCAGGATTTTTCCCGCGCGGTAGATGATACTGGCCATACATTTCAAAGGCAATTTTAATGTATGCAAACTGAATAATTAACTAACAATATGATATCTAGTAAAACTAAAAACACATATGATTTATTGTGTTAGAGTGTAGTAGTAGTGCTGTATTGCATAGTTGTTAGATGTAACATGCGAGAACATGTAGAGATGTAGTTTTGGAGGGCCTACAGAGAGAAAAGCATAATGCGGTCACCGGACTTCAGAATACGCACATTACGGTAACTATATACCTTTTGTGGTGATTATACGGTCACTTGCTCACCGTTCAGCATCAGATCACACACTGTTGACCGGCCAAATAGTCTGCGTGGCACTATGTTGACTAGTTAAATTGACCATGTTCCTTGTGGGCCCCACATGTTAGTTTCTTCGACCGGACTCCGTTTGATATTCTGTTTCTTCGAAACACCGAAAAAGGCAAAAAACAGCAATTCTGGGCTGGGCCTCCGGTTAATAGGTTAGTCCCAAAAGTAATATAAAAGTGGAAAATAAAGCCCATTATAGTCCAAAACAGTAGATAAAGTAGCATGGATAATTAAAAAATTATAGATACGTTGGAGACGTATCAAAGGCCACCTTGTCCGTTGTGCCCGCGGTCATGACTTTGAACCACCGTCCAATACTTTTTGTCGTTTGTTTTCATTCTTACTAGGAAGATGCCCATGCGTTGCACATAACATCAAGATGCATTTGTGCCGGATCTGGGGTTCCGGCGAAACCCTTAAGGTTCGAACTCTAGGGTGCGCACGAAGTTCTTTCCCTCCTACCGATCCACGCCCTAGCTCGCTAAGATCTCGCGGACGAACTCGACGAACTCGCAACACAGAAAGACACGAGATTTATACTGGTTCGGGCCACCGTTGTGGTGTAATACCCTACTCCAGTGTGTGGTGGTGGATTCCCTCTTGGGCTAATGAAGAACAATACAAGGGGAAGAACAACCTCCTGAGGTTGAGGTGTTCTTGTGCTCTGCGGACTTGTGTGGGTGCGACGGCTCTGAATGAGTTCAACCTGCCTCTACTGTGGTTCAACCTTGCCCCTACTGTGGTCGCTAGCTCTACTTATATATGCCCTACGAACTCGCAACACAGAAAGACACGAGATTTATATTGGTTCGGGCCACCATTGTGGTGTAATACCCTACTCCAGTGTGTTGTGGTGGATTGCCTCTTGGGCTCATGAAGAACAGTACAAGGGGAAGAACAACCTCCTGAGGTTGAGGTGTTCTTGTGCTCTGCGGACTTGTGTGGGTGAGACGGCTCTGGATGAGTTCAACCTGTCTCTACTGTGGTTCAACCTTGCCCCTACTATGGTGGCTAGCTTTACTTATATAGGCCCTGGTCCTCTCCCCGGATATTGAGCGGGAAGGGAGCCAAAAACGATGGGCAAATTTGAAAGGGGACAACTAGTACAAGCTATCCTGACAAAAGTGGTCTTCGCCTGCAAAAGGCTCTGGTGATGACGCCGTCTTGGGCTCCATGGTGACCTCCGTCCTGCTGGCCTGCTGGTCTTGGTCTCGTTGCACCGATATGGAAACCTTTTCCTGATGCCTCAGTACTCCGCGCCGAAGAGGAAACAAGGACGCTGCGCCCGCTGGCGCCCGCCTGGTACCGATCGTCATGGCTCACGTCACGAGAGCCTTGCGAGGTTTGCCCCGCCTTGATATCTCCGCTCCTCGTGAGGCAGCCTGGTGAGGCCGCTCCCGAGGAAGTCTTGCATCGTCCGCCTCGCGAGGCTTGGCCCCTCGCGAGGGTCTTGTATGCCTTGTTGATGAAGATGGGTCATACAGGCCTGCTAGCAAAGCCACGCCCTGGGCCGCAGGCAGGAAAGTCTGGGGACCCCCGTTCCCAGAACACCGACGGTAGCCCCCGGGCCCAAGGTGCGCTCGGGCTTTGCTTCGAGGAGAAGCCAAAGGTCAAGCACGGAGCGCCGCGGGCCCCAAAGGCCTGCGGCTGGTTGACGCGTGGCAGTTGATTGGACGTGGGCGTCTCCACTTCCCACGCTGCCTCGGCAACTGCCCGACTTGACAAGTCCCTGCGACATGCAAGGAAAACCATCATTGCCTGTGATCGTGGGAGGCACCGGTTGGCCTTCTTTCCCTATAAATGGGGAGGGGCGGAGCCCCCGTCGCCCATCTCTCCCTTGCTCGCTTCCTTCTTCCTCCTTGCTCCTCTGCTTGCAACAATGGCGACCATCCGAAGGTTCTCCGCTGAAGAGAAAGGAAAGGCCCCCCGTGACGATCCGGGGCCGCTCCCACGGAAGAAGAGGTCGGTCCATCATCGCGACAAAGCGGCGATGCAGGTGGTGACGAGGCCTTGGTGCGAGCGGCCTCCTCCAGGGTACCCGCTTCCCTTGTACGCCCGAGCCGAGGGCTCAGGAGGGCGGAGCGTCGAGCGGCACCGCCCGCGCCGCTCCCATGGTCGCTGCACGACGGCGACTCATGCCGTTGCTCCTGGAATCCACGACGCGGACTCCTCGAGCAAGCTGGTGCTATGGGCGTCGATGCCCCCAAGCTCTTGGATCCGCTTCCTGCGGTTCTTCTCTGACATGATGCCGCCAAGGGGGCCTCTCGAGCTCTGGCTGCAGCACGCCTACTTCAACGCTCCGGTGACCGGAGCAGAGGTCGAAGCGGTCCCCACCGGCAAGATCTTCATGACCCGCGGCTGGGGCGGGGTTGCGCGCGTCTTCCATGCGAAAGGCGCCCTCGCGATCCACTTTGAGTATGACGGTGCCTCCACGCTCTTCTTCAAGGTCTTCGACATGGAGGGCCGCCGCCTGGAGTGTTGCCCTGGAGGGGAGCGCCAGGCTGACGCGCGCTCCGCTCGTGGCTAGTCCTGCAGCAGCAGCCCCTGGGACTCTAGCGACTCTCCTGAGCTTTACGAGACTTCGGAGACGAGCGATGATAGCTAGGTGCCCCCGAGTTCTCGCCGGGCTCGGAGCAGGGCCGCGGTGTCCAGCCGCCGCCGCCGCTGATCTGGATGGGGTTGGCGCCGGCCTCCCGTGGCCCACTATTGATGATGGCGTCCGCCATGGGAGGGTGTAGATAGAATTCCTCTTAGTTCTCGTTATCGTTTCCTGCGAAGAATCATGAAGTACCCCGTGGGGGTGTGTAAAGGGTCTGTAATGTCTTTTGCATATGTATTCCCTGTTATGAAAATTTGCGAACGCATGTCCTGCTCAGGCTCGGTCTCCCCTTTCCATCCTCCCGATAGCTTGTTTCTCTACGCTGACAGGTCCCGATCCCCAGGAAGGCTGCAGTCGTCGCTGGTATGCCAGATCGCGTGCCATGGTCAAGGCCAAGAGGTGAGCCGCCCGAGGTCCAGTAAGAGCCCCTGAGGCGCGATGCTCAGGAGGTCCCCCTTAGCGCCCAAGCAGCTATGGTAAGGCAGGAAAGGGATGCGACGTGGCCGCAACAGGGATGCGGCGAGCGTAACGCCTAGGTTCCAACAACTTAGTTGTTCCGAGCTCGTGACTTATCTTGGCAGTTCAGGGCTGATTCTTTGCGATGTGCCAGGCCTGTGCGCAAAAATCCGCAGCGTAGCTAGATTAGGCCCGTAGGGGTCCTCTCCCTTCCAATGCTTTCCTTTGTGCTCTACATCCTCAGGTCCCGGCCCTCGAGCGAGCTCAGCCGCCGCTGGTATGCCAGGTCGTGATGCCGTGGACAAGGCCAGGGGGTGAGGGCTGGAGAGCCAGAAAGAGCTCCTGAGTCGCGATGCTCAGGAGCCCCCCTTTTAACGTGCAAGCAGATTATTTGGAAGAGGTGGGAGCTCGCGGTGCCGCCTGGTGCTATCCTCACGACATTCCTGCGAGCCAGCACAAGGAGAAGCACGGTTTTGCCGTTATGGTTGCCAGCCTGCCACTGGTTGCTCCGTGAGGAGGTGAAGGCACTGAGGTCCTGGTGAGGTGACGCGGCGCTGGGCGTGCAGCGAGCCGAGCTCGACCGGCCAGTTTGTCGACGTGGCAGGGACGGACCCATGCACCAGCCCCGTGCCTGTGTGAGGAGGCCCCGTGGGAGGCGACGATCGACCAGGTGGTAATCGTGCAGGTGATAATCATAGGCAGATTAAGCATGGAAGGCAAATCAGCTTGGGTAAATGCAGAAAGATACATGCCACTAGGTCAGGCCCGAGCGGCTTGGGGATGATGCAGCCCGAGGGGCGCCCCCAGCAAGCTAAGCTAAAGACATAAGCAAAAGGGATACATGCCACAGGGACGGACCCTCACGGCCCGGGGATAATGCAGCTAAACGAACTTGGGAAATGTCACCTGGATTTGTTGACAAAGGAGAGTTGGAGCAGCTGAAGGTACGCGACGAAGGAATGGCTCCTCACGAGCCACCAAGGCCCTGAGCCTCGGGAGGCTCTGGGGGCTCAGGTGGTTCCCTGAAGACCGTCTCCATCTCTGCCAGGATGGCATGGTACCTTTTTTTTGAAATGGTCACTGGGGGGGGGGGGAAGGCTCCCCACCTGAATATATTTCAAAGTGGCCTTAATGCCAAGAGATTGATCCGGTTTATAAGGAAAATCGGATCGAAAACCTAGACAAGTAGACCCTGTTTATGAGGAAAAACCGGGTCGAAAACCGTACAAGAGAGGGTAAAAGAAGAGAAACCAAAACAAAAGACGCCCAAGACAAGGCACGCCTAGCTAGCAACCCAAAGAACAACACCACGAGAGGCACAAGTTGATGAGGGGAGTCGTCGAGGGGTCACAATACCAAGACTTGACAAGCGGCCTAACGCACCATACCGGCGTGCGTACCGAGCACCACGGCACAACAGAGGAGCATCCACATCAACGAGTGACTAGCACGAACCTTGACGGGGAACTCTGCCATGAAGAATCGGAAACGAATAGCAAGTTGGGGAGGAAACTTGCGGCATCATTGAGCAAAGATGAACCGGGACAATGCCAAGAGCACGAAGCTCGCCGCACCACAATGGCAGCCATGGAGGTCTTGAGAATGCACAGCAACAGGGGCGACACCGACGAACACCACCACAGACGACCACATACCACCGTCGACCCATCCGGTCGCACCACCACCACCAACATCCCTGTAGCAGCACCACACGTCCACCAAGCAGACCCCGAGATGATGCCTTCAATAAGGGCCGCGACGTCGGTTGCGCCGCCATCATCTGCACCAGGAGGACCTGGGCTAGGGGTTTCCCCCGAGGTCTCAACTTCCATCTTCATCTGACCAATCAAGGAGAGCCTTGAACGTTGGCCGTCTGGTCGCCACCCAACAACACCCCGTAGAGGGGAGAGGTGTCGTACAGGAACGAGGTGGTCCAGAGAGGATCCCACCCCGCTAACCCGGCTTCTGATGGAAGAATCGAACCACTCCAACGAATGGTCAAGCCTAGAAGACGTGGGCAAAGCAGCACCTCCTCACCGACACCGACAACACCACCACAACCCCAGCCAATGCACCACCACCACCATCCGACCCACGTAAAGCGACCACACAAATCCACCAAAACGATGCCTTCAAGAAGGATTATGACACAAAATGCGCCGCCATCGACCGTTCCGGAAGAACCAGGAACAAGGGTTTCCCCTAGAGCTTCGAAGGGAAAGTCACCTTGACAGCGACGCCTCCAAGGAGGTAAGCGACACCCGCGGGCGCCGCCATCAGCGGCTCCGGTCGGAGCAGAGGCTTTTGCCCAAGTGAGCAGACCACCTTCGAGGAGCACCGGTAGACCGCGCTACTCTGCTTCATGCACCACCACAGAGCAAGGTCCACTGCAGCCCGCCGCCACACATGAACAAATCCGGACCACCGCAGGCCAAATCGAGCCGAATCCAGCCTGCCCACGCCGCCCCCACCAGGAACATGCCGGCAGGCACGCCGAGCGCCTGCAGATCACGCAGAGAGGGGGAGGGCGAGCACCACTACGCGTGCCTCACAGAGAACACCTCCGCCGGATCGCATCTCATCGACCCACAGCATCACCCTGATGCCCACCGGCAGGGGGACGCCGCCGATTCAGAGCAGGCCACCAGGAGGGAGCAGCGAGCGCCTCCACACCACCGTCCCCAGCCTCCACCGGATGAACCGCCGCACGCCGGAGTCACGCCACGCCGGTCGCCGCCACACAGGGCTCCCCCAGCCCGTGAGCGTACCACATGGGGAACGGCAGCCCGCCGCCGCCAGATCCGCGCGGACTTTGCCCGGCGGGGGCTATTGGCGGCGGCGGGGAGGGGGGAAGAGAGGGAGGGTGGGTTGCCGGGGGAGGGGGCGCCGCCGCCCGAGCCGCCCTGGGGAGAGACGGCGCGGGGGGGGGGGGGGGGATTCATACGCAGCCCGTATCTCCACCCATGGCATGGTACCTGGCTCCTGAGCCGCCAGGACATGCCGCATGTTGCGCTAATAGGCTGACGCCACGCTCGGCAAGCCAAAGGGCATGCGAACGTAGCTTTGTGGTGGACCCTCGCAACGGCCCACACTCGATGTAGACGTGCAGCCCGACATCCTCACCTAGATGGGGAGCTGCGCCTGGTGAGCGGCGGTCGCCGCGCATGGCCCTTGCGTCTTGCAGTTCCTGAGTGGTCTTGGTGATGAACTCCTGAGTGGTGGGCACTCCTTGCCATGTGTTCTCCTGAGGGAAACGTGCCGTGAAGCACGCCTCCAAGTGGTGCCCAAGCGCCTCCCTCGTGAGGTCGGTAAGGTCTGAGGCTCTCCAGAAGAGAGCCCCGAGCCCTGCCCGAGGAGGGCGCCGGGCGCGCCTTCCTATGCGATGGAGGGAGGCGCCCCTAGAGCGGGCGCTGATCTTGTCGAGGCTCCAGCTGCGACGCCATCCTCCTGAGATCCAACACGGCGCAGCTGCTTCTTCTTCTTCTTGGGGAGGGCCTCAGGAGGGCCCTCGCCTTTGCTGTCGGGGTCATCGATTGCTGCAGCTTGGAAGGCGCACTCGAGGGAGCACACTGCATCTCTCTCTTCACATGGGACCGTGATGATTCCGCCGCTTCCCGGCATCTTGAGGACGTTGTAGCCGTGGTGGGTCACTGCCATGAACTTGGCCAGGGCTGGATACCCGAGGATGGTGTTGTATGGTAGGCGGATGTGCGCGACGTCGAAGTCAATAAGCTCGGTGCGGTAGTTCTTGCGTTCCCCGAAGGTGATAGGCAGGCGGACCTGCCCTATCAGTGTGGTGGAACCGTCGGTCACTCCTGAGAAAGGCTTGGTAGGCTGAAGCTGCTCATACGGGACTTGGAGGTTGTCGAACGTGTTGACAGACAAGACGTTGAGCCCTGCGCATCCATCGATGAGGGTCTTGGTAACTTGCACATTGCTGATGACTGGTGAACAAAGCATCGGGAGGGTGCCAGCGGTTGCTACGCGCTTGAGCTGATCTGCCGAGTTGAAGGTGATGGCGCACTGGGACCACCTGAGCGGGCGTGTGGCCTCGAGCTTGGGGAGGACAGCAATCACTTCATGAGCGAACTGTTTGAAGATACGCTGCGAGGCTGGGGCCTGAGCGCCGCCCAAGATGTAGGCAATTGTGCGCGGCTCCTGGAAGCACCCAGCCCCCTCATCTTGATGGTGGTCGTCGTTCCTTCTTGGTGGTGGCGGCAGCAGGGGAAGACCGGCGTTGTCCTGAGGATGATCCTCACGAGGCTGGTCCCTCCAGGTGCCCTCGCAAGGATGATCTAGCCAACGGTCCTCACAAGGCCTGTCGCGCCATCCTTGGCGCGGGCCACGGTCGTCCCAGCATCCGCCTCCATGTCCTCCTCCTCGGCCGTAGCCCCGGTCGCTGCGCTCGGGGCGTCGACCAAAGCGTCCTTCGCGAATGGCTCTGAGCTCTTAACAGTCGCTGGTGTTGTGGTTGTTCAGGTTGTGGAAGGCGCAAAACGGTCGGCTGTCCTTGGATGGCTCAGGCTGGTCCCTGCTTCGCTTTGTGTCCAGCTCCGCGGCGAGCACGGCTGCTTCCTTGTGCTTCACGTCTTGGCCTTGGCCTTCTTCTCCTCTGCGCCGCAGCTGGCAGCTAGAGGAGGGAGAGGCGCCCCTCCTAAGCTCTCGCGCACTTGGTCGCTAGGTTGAACAGCTCCTGAGCACATCTCCTCGTGGATAGCGAGCTCCTCCTTCATCTTGATTTCGCGGATGCCGTCAGAGAACGCGGAGATGATGGCCTCGTCCGTGACCTTGGGGATCTTGAGGCGAGTGTTGTTGAAGCGCTCTATGTACTTCTGGAGGGTCTCTCCTAGTTGTTGCTTGATGCGGCGCAGGTCACACGCGGCCGGCGGGCGGTCGCGAGTGCCCTGGAAGTTGGCGACGAAGCGGTCGCGCATCTCGCCCCAGGAGGAGACCGAGCCCTGAAGAAGGTTCAGGAGCCACGAACGGGCGCCGTCCTTGAGCGCCATTGGGAACTAGTTCACCATGATTTTCTCGTCGCCGTTGGCCGCCTCGATGCTCAGCTCGTAGAGCTGCAAGAACTCCGCGGGGTCGGCGGTGCCGTCGTAGCGAGGAGGCAGATCCGGCTTGAACTTGCCCGGACAGGCAATGCTACGCAGCTCGGGGGTGAAGGCGTGGCAGCCGGCCGTGGTCGCCGGGGCCCGTCTCGGAGGTGGAGCTTCGTCTTGGTGAGGCCCGCGTGCTGCCACCGCAAGTAGCGCGCGGTCTTGGCGAGGTGGCGGGGAGCGCAGGTGCAGCTTCTCGCGGCCGAGGAATTTCTTGGCAGCTTCTTTCTTCGCGTGCGGGCGCCGGGCGTGGTGGATCGCACCGTGGGGCCGCGCGCCTTGGCGCCAAGGCATAGTCTTGGGGAAGATGTGGTGGAGGCGCCCCATGAGCCACATCGCCCGTGGCTGGCGGAGGGCGAGGCAGAGAGTGGGGTGGTGCCGGGGAGCCCCCTGCGGCACGGACCAGCTCGGCGACGCGATCGAGCCAGTCCTTGTAGAGGTTGTCGACCGGACGATAGCGCAGGAGCTCGTTTGCCATGAGGAGCGCGGCCTGCGCATCCATGGGAGCGCGACGTGTGTGGGACGAGGAACCGGCCGGGGTCACCGATGGAGTGGCGGTGCGGCCGTCCTGCCGCACCTATGGGTGCAACGAGGACGCTAGATGCTCGTTCCCCGCCGGGCCGGTGGCGGCGTTGGCGGCAGGCGACGGGGAACGACGAGGTGGGCCGCCGACGGGATCTGTCTGAGCAACACGGGTGGTGAGGGCAGCCCGACGCTCAACTCGAGCGTGGCGAGCATCCTCCATGGAGGCGGCGGAGTGACGGAGTGACGGATCAACCGAAGGGAAGCTACGACGCACCCCTACCTGGCGCGCCAAATGTCGGATCTGGGGTTCCGGCAAAACCCTTAAGGTTCAAACTCTGGGGTGCGCGCGAAGTTCTTTCCCTCCTACCGATCCACGCCCTAGCTCGCTATGATCTCGCGGACGAACTCGACGAACTCGCAACACAGAAAGACATGAGATTTACACTCGTTCGGGACACCGTTGTGGTGTAATACCCTACTCCAGTGTGTGGTGGTGGATTGCCTCTTGGGCTGATGAAGAACAGTACAAGGGGAAGAACAGGCTCCTGAGGTTGAGGTGTTCTTGTGCTCTGCGGACTTGTGTGGGTGAGGCGGCTCTGAATGAGTTCAACCAGCCTCTACTGTGGTTCAACCTTGCCCCTACTATGAGGGCTAGCTCTACTTATATTGGCCCTGGTCCTCTCCCCAAATATTGAGCGGGAAGGGAGCCAACAACGGCGGGCAAATTTGAAAGGGGACAGCTAGTACAAGCTATCCTGTCAAAAGTGGTCTTCGCCTGCAAAAGGCTCTGGTGATGACGCCGTCTTGGGCTCCATGGTGACCTCCATCCTGCTGGCCTGCTGGTCTTGGTCTTGTTGCATCGATATGGAAACCTTTGCCTGATGCCTTGGTACTCCGCGCCTGCGCTTGCTTCCTTAGCACCAAAAAGGAAACAAGGACGCTGCACGCACTGGCGCCTGCCTGGTGCCGATCGTCATGGCTCACGTCATGAGAGCCTCGCGAGGTTTGCCCCGCCTTGATATCTCCGCTCCTCGCGAGGCAGCCTGGTGAGGCCCCTCCCGAGGAAGTCTTGCGTCATCCGCCTCGCAATGCTTGGCCACTCGCGAGGGTCATGTATGCCTTGTTGATGAAGATGGGTCGTACAGGCCTGCTAGCAAAGCCACACCGTGGGCCGCAGGCAGGCAAGTCTGGGGACCCCCGTTCCCAGAACACCGACAATTCGTATGAGTAGTTTATCTTGTGAGAGAAAAGGATGAACGATGGAAGGCCTTATTTGCAAATGTGGAGAGGTGTGTGGGGACCTTTTTGCAAAATTGCCATAGTTTCGTTCCTATCCGTCAGATATAAATTCGACGACCTATATTGCAGGATGGCAGGCACACCATCATCACCAACTCTGTTTTTTATAAGAGTGTAGAGTAGATACACGCCAACAGGTGGGCCCAATGGTAGTGAGATAATGTGATGCAACACTAGAGGTGCCACGTGGAGTGTTTAACTGGTCAACTAGTCGTGTGTTGAGCAAATACAGAGCTGTACACCCGTGACTGTATAATAACCACAAAATGTAAATGGTGACCGTAATGAGTGGATTCTGAAGTCCAATGTACGTATCATGCTTTTGCTTAGAATACAATGATCATCACTATATATATCGCGAGAGAAAGATGAAACATGCGTGAATGTGCTGGGGGCGAACTTTTAGAGGGACCTAGAGATAGTTTGTGTGTGTACGTGAAAGGGGCGTAGAGGGGGTGTATGCGATGGAGAGAGAGATGCTCTTCGTTTCTCTTTATTATGACTAACTTTATATATCGTATAAAAATTTAAAAATTCACAGTGCAGAATAAATATCATTGTGGGCACCATGCAATGCAAATTAACGTTCATACTCCACCATATAACTTTGTAATGTTGTATATATGTACAAATTCTAAATTAATTTGTTAGCCACACTTTATTCGAAAGGAATGTTGTATGCGAAATAAACGTGAAGAGAGGGCTTTTTAGATCAATGGGGTACGTGATGTAACATGTGTGAATTTGTAGTTGATGTATTTGGTAGGGCCTAGAGAGGTATGTGTGTGTATTACATATTCGAGAGAGGCATGGATAGAGGGGCCAGTGGGGGGCGTGGGAGAGATAGCATGAGAAATGAGAGAGGTCTAGAGAGAGAGTGACGAATATGATGTCACGGCGAGAGATGCCCTAGAGTTTGTATATGCAAGGGGGAGGGGAGAGAGGAACGAGGAGAATTTTTTTGTGTGTGGTGTCTGTGTTGGTATGTGTGGGTGTGAGAAGATAATGAGACCTGGAGGCAGAGAGTGTGTCACCGCGTGAGGTCCGGTGGGCCGAGGTGAGGCCCTTGGTTCGGTTCCGTCCTGCGCCACATTGGTCAGCCGGTGACGCATTTAGGGAGACCCATGGATGACTAGTCGTACAAGACAAAGATAGCAGAATCGTGAAGGACTCTGTGTCCATTGACAAAGCCGGCTAGGAATTGTAACCCTAGGTCCTCGGACTAAGGTAACCCCTTATCTCTGATATTACTATTCATCCAATCTAACTTTAAGGGGCATCCTATAGAATTCTCTACTAGAATCATACTTGTTGATTAGGAAGAGAGGTGCGAGACAATGCATGAGAGATAGGCCTAAATATAATGTGCATACAGGAGACACGTAGGCAGGTCTATGTATATAGAAAGGGTCGATGGGGATTGTGCGTGTGTATGCTTGTGAGAGGAAGAGTGCTTGTGATAAAGGTTAGTGAAAACAGTCATAAATGGTTAGGAGAGGGAGGGAGGGTTATATCGAGAGCATGTTTGCGAGAAAGACACCTCGGGAGAGAGTGTGTGAGAATGTGTGAGATACCAAAAGACTGATGTACACATTGATTAAAAATATAAATTGTATCCAAATATTAGGATGGGATCATGACATTTGCAATTTGCGTAAGGAACAGTCACTGTTCCATAAAACATCTAGATTTTATCGAATTTGAGCATGTCTGTGTTATTATTCGACATAATTGATCCACATAGTTAGTATTTTGAACTCCGGACAATGCATCGCTTTAGCAATCGAATATAAATGTCAGTATAGTTCATGTTGTGTGTGTAAAGCATATTATACATATGAAAGTTACACAATGAACATTATAAATAGCTAGCTATGAGCTTGCATACATTTGAATTCAACTTAAGGTGGTTTAAAAATATTGAATTCAACATGAAGTCCATTCAATTATTTGAATTCGTTATCATTGCATTTATAAATCATACCTAAATTATGGGGGCACCAATCTTTGCTCTGCTTTTGTACATAATAGCATATATAGTCCTGTACAAAATAGATTCAAATTTACCTCCTCCATTCCAAAATAATCATAGTTATAGGATTTTCAAGTGTCAAAATTTCAAAAAGAAGCGCATAATTTAATGAGGTTTTCAAACATACAATGTCAAATTTAACATTGTCTATTTTGGTGAATCCTCAAAGTTCAAGAGTACTCTAAACGTGAATGCTTCTGTTTCAAAATTTCGAACGAAGCGCCAAAAGAGCCTCTACTCGCCGGAAACTGCGTGAGACCAATGTTTGTTACAAGGAAATTACTTTTCTAACTCCGACCCGTGAAACCTACCAGCCCGACGTCCAAAGGTCTAAACCGGGGTAGGTTTGTAGCTTCATCTTAGACGCCACGCAACCGCCTCCGAAAAACATTCATACACAATGGCCGCCTAAGCACACATGCGCGCGGCCGAAGTCGCTCCCGCCCACTATTTGGGACACATGGGATTATAATCCTTCCCCCGACCCGCAGTAGGTCCGAAATTTAAGAGGGGCGCAAAGTTTGTACTTTCCCCAAATTTCAAACAAGCGTGTCCTATCTATTAAAAAAAACAAAAACAAGCGCGTCCTAGACTGAAACATGGTTCTCACTTAGCTCCCCCAGCCTCCCGCCCCCCCCATCCGATTCTCCATTCGTACTCCATGGGCGCCAAAACTACCACTCCACCGGCCCTTGAAACCTGCACGTCCTCCGTCCGCCACCCCATCCCACCCATCAATCGCCGCCCTCCTCCATCACGCAGAGCCGATACCCCGACGTCAGTGCCCCTCGCAACCTCAACATAGCGCCCTCCATGGCTAGAAGTTGAAGCCAAGGCCGAGATGTTCGTACCCGAGCCAGTTCAACCACGTCGTCCTGCGCCTCACTTTTGCCGCTCCAACTTCGCCACCGTCCACCGCACCGGAGCTGTTCCTGCTATGGTGTTCTTCGTCGCCTCGGATCTGCTTCCCCTCCACTGACATATGGCCACGGCAACACAGTCAACAATTTTGCCATGGGTTCGTTCAAGGCTACACCCTACTCCAAAACATCGGTTCCCCCGGTAAAAAGAAGAAAATCGCCGCTACATCTAGAGGACACAACACTGGCAACGGGAAATGGTACTCCTCTTCCCTTATTCGTGCAAATCTTATGTGTCTGCTTGCATGGTATTCATGCCACAGAAGACATTAGTTGACCGCTTCTTCTTGATACTAGATGTTCCTAGTAACTCGCGATGCACAAGGTTTCTCCTAATGTACTATTTCACCTTAGCTAGAGGTTCGTCACTCCCCTGGATTTCAATTCCTGGTCAGTGGATTCCCAATTAAGGGAAGCATTCCCCAGCGTAACAGGCGCTAGTCCACCTATTACGCCAGGTAAGTAGTGCCTCGGTGTTTATCTTAGGGGTGTGTGGGGCCTTGAGCTGCTGGCACCCGATCTGGAGGTCGATCGAGATTAAAGGGATGGCCGGGGGTTGCTGCCAAGCATGGCGGTGATGTGAGGTTGAGGGGAGGGCGTGGCGGCGGAGGCAGGGGTCTGGGCCAGTGGTCGCTGGCAGTTCGAGAAAGATCATCAACAGTGATTGGCGGGAGGTAGACGAAGGCCATTTGCCCGTTCCTTTGTGACGCCCCCGATTCAATCGTACACTAATCATACATGCAAACGTGTACGATCAAGATCAGGGACTCACGGGAAGATATCACAACACAACTCTAAAACATAAATAAGCCATACAAGCATCATATTACAAGCCAGGGGCCTCGAGGGCTTGAATATAAGAGCTCGATCATAGACGAGTCAGCGGAAGCAACAATATCTGAGTACAGACATAAGTTAAACAAGTTGCCATAAGATGGCTAGCACAAACTGGGATACAGATCGAAAGAGGCGCAGGCCTCCTGCCTGGGATCCTCCTAAACTACTCATGGTCGTCGTCAGCGGCGTGCACATAGTAGTAGGCACCTCCAGTGTAGTAGGAGTCGTCGTCGACGATGGCGTCTAGCTCCTGGGCTCCAGCCTCTGGTTGCGACAACCAGAAAGAAAGGAAAGAGGGAAAAGGGGGAGCAAAGCAACCGTGAGTACTCATCCAAAGTACTCGCAAGCAAGGATCTACACTACATATGCATGGGTATATGTGTAAAGAGGCAAGATCGGAGGACTGAACTACAAAATGCTAGAATAAGAGGGGAATAGCTAGTCCTGTCGAAGACTACGCTTCTGGCAGCCTCCATCTTGCAGCATGTAGAAGAGAGTAGATGGTAAGTTCACCAAGTATCATCGCATAGCATAATCCTACCCAGCGATCCTCTCCTCGCCGCCCTGTTAGAGAGTGATCACCGGGTTGTATCTCGCACTTGAAAGGGTGTGTTTTATTAAGTATCCGATTCTAGTTGACATAAAGTCAAGGTACAACTCCGGGTCGTCCTTTTACCGAGGGACATGGCTATTCGAATAGATAAACTTCCCTGCAGGGTGCACCACATAACCGAACACGCTCGATCCCTCTGGCCGGACACACTTTCCTGGGTCATGCCCGGCCTCGGAAGATCAACACGTCGCAGCCCCACCTAGGCACAACAGAGAGGTCAGCACGCCGGTCTAACTCCTATGGCGCAGGGGTCTGGGCCCATCGCCCATTGCACACCTGCATGTTGCGAGGGAGGCCGGAAGCAGACCTAGCCTCCCTAATACAAGAGCAGGCATTCCAGTCCAATCCGGCACGCGCCGCTCAGTCGCTGACGTCAAGAAGGCTTCGGCTGATACCACGACATCGAGAGTGCCCATAATTGTTCCTGCGTAGTTGGTTAGTGCGTATAGGCCAGTGGCCAGACTCAGATCAAATACCAAGATCTTGTTAAGCGTGTTAATTAAAGCATCCGCGAACGCCGACCGGAGCCAGGCCCAGCTCTCTCCTAGGTGGTCTCAACCTGCCCTGTCGCTCCGCCACAAAGTAACAGTCGGGGGCCGTCGGGAACCCAGGCCCACCTCTACCGGGATGGAGCCACCTGCCCCTTCAGCCCCCATCTCCGAATAGTATCATAAGTAATGTAACAAAGATAAAGTATATAGCATATGCCCATGATCACCTCCCGAAGTGATCACGGCCCAGTAGTATAGCATGGCAGACGAACAAGAGTGTAGGGCCAATGATGGAACACTAGCATCCTATACTAAGCATTAGGATAGCATGTAAAGGTAACAACTGTAGGAACAATGACAGGCTATGCAGCATAATAGGATTAACCAAAAGCAGTAACATGCTACACTACTCTAATGCAAGCAATAGAGAGAAGGAATAGGCGATATCTAGTGATCAAGGGGGGGTGGGGGCTTGCCTGGTTGCTCTGGCAAGAAGGAGGGGTCGTCAAAACCGTAGTCATACTGGGTAGCAGCGGTGTCGGTCTCGGTGTCTAGCAAGAGAAGAGGGGAAGAAACAATGAATACAATGCAAACAGATGCATGTCGATGCATGACACGGCAAGTAACGGTGCTAGGAGTGCCCTAACGAAGTAGGAGGTGATACGGGCGAAGAGGGGAAACATCCGGGAAAGTATTCCTGGTGTTTCGCGTTTTCAGACAGATGAAACGGAGGGGGAAAGTTGCGAGTTTGCTATGGTAGGGATGTGTGGCGGATGAACAGGCTACGTAAACGGATTCGTCTCGTCATTCTCAGCAACTTTCATGTACAAAGTTTTTCCATCTGAGCTACGGTTTATTTTATATTAATTTTTAAAGTTTTAAATCATTTTCCAAGTTATTATTATTAAATTAATTCGGAATTAGTATTATTGTATCAGCATGACGTCAGCAGTGAACAAAGGTGTTGACTGGTCAAACTAACGTGTGGGGTCCGCATGTCATAGGCTGTTTAATTAGCTGGTTAATTAAACAGAGTTAATTAGTTTACCTAATGATTCGGTTAATCTAAACAGAATTAATTAAGTTAATTAATTAATTAATTATTTTAATATTATTTTTTAATCTTTTTTTATAGAACGTTCTGGGACGTGGGCCCCCCTAGTTAGTGGCTCTAGGGGAGCCTAGCGGGCACTGGGCTAGCGGGTGCGGGCACGCGCCCGTTAGGGCGAACCCGGGTGAGCGGGCGACGACCGCCGAGGCGCGGCGGGGCGCCGGAGTTGGTCGCGGGGGCGGCGACAGCCAGCGCTGGGACGGCGATCATGGGCCGGGCAGCAGCGCGGCGGAGTCAGAGCAAGGCTGCGGGACGTAACCGGCGTGGAGGGGCGGTAGGAGCGCCGCGGCTACGAGCGTGCGCGGAAGACACGGGAGAGGAGAGGTGCGGCCAGCAGCGACGGACCGAGGCGGTAGCTGCGAGGCGATGGGAGGCCGGAGGCGGGTGCGGGTGGAGACGGGCAAGGCCTTGGGCGCAGCCGGCAGTGGTGACGCAAGGCGGGCGAAGGGACGAGGCCACGCCATGAAGCGTGGCTGGCCACTGTGGGCGCGCTAGGTCACAAAGTGGGCGCGGACAAGCAAGGGGGAGGGCGCGAGCAGGGGAGGTAGGGGCATGCGCGCATCAGGCGCGTGGGCGAGGCTGTGCCCGAGCATGGGCATGCGCGGGCGGAAGAGCTCGCGCGAGCGGTGAGGCGCGGAGCAGGGGACCGCATGCGCGTGCATATGGGGACAGGGGGAGAGAAGAGAGGTCTGGGCCTCACTGCGAGGCGGAGGGTCAAGGGCAGCGGGGCTCGGGGAGGTAGACGGGGACGAGGTCAACGACGGAGAGGAGGAGGTCCGGCGAGGAAGCGGTCCGGCGAGTCGGTTTCGGGTGACGGGGAGGTCCAGCGTGGTCGGGGGCATCGGGTCCATGCCCCCGATCTTGATCCAGGTCGAGGGAAGAGAGGAGCGGCCGATGTCCTGGACGGGGGGTTCGTTCCCCGATCCAGATCTGGATCAGGGAGGGGGGAAACGTGGGGAGCGAGTGGGGAGGGGGAATGGGTGCGGTAGTGGCTATGGTTCGGTTTCTCGGGGGGATAAGGTGGGATGGGGTGGGCCTCCTGGTGGCCTGGATGGCCAGTTGGGCCGTTCGGCCCAGGGATAGGGGGGCTTTGCTCTCTTTTTTTCTTTGTTTATTGTTTTGTCTTTTTTCCTTTTATTTATTCTTTCTTTACTGTTTTCTCTATTTTTTCAATATACTTCAATTTTAGTAAAATACCAAAGCTGTACCTAATTTAGTATATGTAATAATGCCACATTCCAAACATTTTAGTTTTAATGTTTGAAAACTTTGGTTGTTTGTCATTAATTCAATTTGAACTTGAAACGTTTTGAACTAACACGTCATTAGCAATAGTAAACAAGGTGATGTGGCATCTTTAGCAGAGTTTCACTGTAGCTTGATTATCCGGGCGTCACAAATCTCCTCCGCTACAAGAAATCTCGTCCCGAGATTTAGGAGGTAGAGAAAGGGGGCAAGATTTGGTTACGAAATTCTAACGGATCTTCTCGATCTTGGTTGCTCTTCTCGAAGAGGTTGATCTATTACATTAATGTTTTCATTTCTCTGCTTCTGGTCATCATGATAAAGTCGTCACCCTTTCTTCAGGATCTCCATCGCACTTAGGGAGAGTTAAGTGGAAAAACTCGAGAAGGACGAAGTTCCACACATGTTAGGTACCTAGGGGCTATCTCGGTGAATGAGGTATAGAGGCATCTCTCGAGTTGACATTCAAGAAAGTCATCGAGAGTAGAGTAAGCAGCTATAATAAGAAGTTCCAAGCAGATAGGCAATCTTTCTTTGCCTGATACGAAATGTGAAAGGGGTTTAGAGCAATGTGAATAATTATTGCGTCTGATACCAGAATATATTACTAGGCAGGTGGCCCGTGAATTACATACGAAGTCAAGTTCAAGGAGTATCTTTGGCAATAGGGTCTACAAGAGGGTCAGGTTTCGATCCTGTGGAATTGTGGGTTATGGGCCCACCATGTGGGTTAAAATTAGGAAGGGCGGTGACATCTTGCACAATCATGTAAGAAAGGCATGTCAGAGGATAACCTGTCAGCTATGTTGGCAACAACATCGGTACCAAGGGTGAGGGACGAAGAGAACCATTTTTCTGCTCATTGAAATGAGGCGGACCAATAGGCAGAGTTCTCGTTCATCGATGGTTACTAGAATGTTGTCAACAATAGTAATAGGGTCTTACTGGCAAGGTTGTACACCGAGGTGTTTACATAAGCAGAGAAATATTACTACTTATATCATATAGATCACCAGAAAGGTTAACAAAACAATGGAAAGGAAAAATGTGTCTAAACACATAATTCAGGGGGTATATCCTTCCCAAGGACAAGCAAAGCATGATATCCATGATAGGATAGGTAGTAGAATACCATTTAGGTAATGGGAGAGGAATTTCATGACATTACCCATACAACGGTGTTAGGATAATTGATAAAGAAAATTTAGCATTGTGCTTCAAATGTTCATTGAAGATCGGAGTACCATACTCATGTTTTGAGATATCATTGACATAGTCATTGGGTAAACATCAGACTTTGGATTCGCAACGGATCCATCAGGAACAACTTATAGAATAAGTCTTAAAATTTCTTCATGGAAGAATGGCTAAACTTCCTAAAAAGGATACCATAACAATAGGTCCCCTGCCCAGGTGTGCTAGGCATGACATCACCTTACCGGGGTCTTATAAAGACCAAAGTTATAACTCTTGGAAATATGTCCCAACCATCATATCTGACCGAGATCCAGATCTGATTGGTGTCAGGATACCTCAGACTCAGGATGCCTGAGAAGAAAAAGTGCAACACAAATTGTCGAGATGTCATTGTAAGATTCTCGGGAAATGAACTATGGAAGCAAGTTCCAAAACAAGAGTTAATCAGTAAACCAACGGGAGGATGAGGAGGTGGCTGATGGAATCAGCGACAATTCATCGAGGTTTCCAAAAAGACAGATTTCCACAATTATGTGAACAAGGAGAAACCATTTGTCAGATCGAACTGTACAATATAATGATGTATGTTCGAGGAAAACATCCACAGTTAAACATTGGTTGAATGGTGCACTCGAAATATGGGCTGGGTTGCACGACCAACGTTCGGATGGCGATTTAGCAACTAGCACACTAAATTGGAATGGTTGTCCATTAACTCAGAAGCAATACGGTTGCTAGGAATATTAAATTCTCACAACAGAGTTCACTTATTGGTATTCCAATTGGAACACGGGGACCAAGAAAGGATGGTGATGACGAGAAGCATCACAATACCAAGAATATTAAGAGGTGGAGCAATTCTCTCAGCATCCTCGACATAACAGATGGTAATACTCCAAGGTAGAACATATCATAAGCTAGATAGTAAGGAAATCAAGATACAACACAAAACATGAACACGTTTGTGTTGGGGGAAGGCAAGAATGTGGTCGATGATAACACAATTCATCGAGGGGCAAGGATGGTATTTATCATCATGAATTTGATTGATATTCTAGAAGAGCTCAGAATGTTGATGATGGTCTCGACATATTTGTCGAGAGATCACCTGAAGATGTAATCGATTAGCGATGACATCAAGTCAAAGGAATGATGAAGCGAAAGGTTATTGGAACCACGGATACGACACAAACTCGAAACCAAGCTTGCGGTTGAAGGCGAAATGATATGATGAGGAAGATTGACGTAAGCTTAGCTCATCATCAAAAATTGTGCTCCGGGAAGGACCAGGTAGCGCAGTTAAAATTTAGCACGATAAGGATATAGCCAATCAGGCTAGGAATGACTTGAAGGATTATTAAACTCATAAGCAACGAAAATTACTTAGAGTTATCTTATCGAAGGTCGGAGCGCGGAATCGATTCACTTATCGATGTTCTCGGTTAACGACAACCCAAAACCCGTGGAGTCACTATGACAGGGAAGATACTACTTCCATCGGAAATTCATAAGATATATCCTCAAGATACCATCAGGGTAATACAAGAAGGCATATCAAAATAGAGATTGGGCAGGCGTATTGATCTGCAGAAGGCAAGTACTCTAACTGGTCTGAGAAATGGAAGCAAGAAGAAAATATGGTCGGAACCACGGTTGCAAAAGACCAATTCCCATATATAAGATGAACTTATACCAAAGAGGGTTTAAGAGAAGCATCAATGATAAGATCAGCATCGTGTCCATGAGCATGAACGCAAGGTTCAAGGTCGACTCCCACTTTTCCAATACACAACTTCTCATTTACTGCTCTTAGTTAAGAATGTTTAGAGTTTGAAAGTTTAACTGGCGGAATACCAGAAGGTTATGACCCATGAAGAATTTTGGGTTCACACAAATTAAGGAAGGTATATGTTCAACCCATCAGGGCATCTTAGAAACATATACCACAACTTTCAAGAGTAAATATCACCAGCTCCAAAGTAGAGAATGGTTGACAGAACAGTGATACAAGTTACCAAAGGCATTATATAACAGAGAAATAACTTCCAATGTGATTGATTATGAAGGACGTTGTCGAATAAAATCCAACAAAGGATCCGGTGGTCCTCAAGGTATCTGATGTGAGCATCGGTACTCAACCAGAGGAGGAAAGAATGCAAGGAGATCAGATTATAGAAACAACTGACTGATTCAATGCTCAAAAGAAAAGGAATAAAGATTCCCAAATCAAGGGATCAGAAGCAAATGCTCTGATTAAGGATGGATAAGATGAGTAAGCTTAGGGGTACAATCGACGACAATTTGATTGGTCGAGATCCAACTCATGTTTAAAAGGACGTCTGAGCCGGAAGGATAAATCCTGAGGATTGCGAGCATCCGCAGCATATTGAATCAACAGACTCAAAATGATAGTGGCAAAGGATGACAATAAGATTTCTAGAATTATGGGATTAACCATAATGTAAGCAAGCAAGAATTTCAAGAGCAATAGGCTCCTGAGGATTTTCGGAAGATCGAATTGTATTTCGAAGATTGTTGACATACATGAATCAACTGGGGATGAGTGGATACTCGGTAAGTGCGAGAAATTATCCGTAGGGATATTCATGTGGCAAGGAACTGCAAGGCAGTAGGCACAAAGTATTATCGGGACAATACACAGAATTACGGGATATCATGTAATAACGAGAGCAACAAGGAATGATTGTATGAATGGCAAGTGTCCATGGTTATCCATAGAGGTTTATCGATGGATGGGAATTGCAAAAGCGATGGCACAAAGTCTCGAGAGAAAATCATAGAGTATCTTTAGAATCTTTTTGTGCAACAAGCGATCATCTGGAGTAAGGGCCTCTCCGGGAGAAAGTATCTTCAAGATCCTAAAGTTAGTTTTTTTAGCAAAATGATTTAACCCGAATAGAAGAGAGATCAGAGTCCCAGAGTATAGACGAGGAATAGAAGATCCTAATACCACCCAATGGCGACGTGGGCCCATAAGGCACATAGCCATGTTAGTTAAAGTTTATCAATATCTAGACTCGACTTCGGCCAAGGAGTCTGTAAGGGGGATTCCTATAGGCAGTCGGCACTGATACCAACTTGTGACGCCCCCGATTCAATCATACACTAATCATACATGCAAACGTGTACGATCAAGATCAGGGACTCACGGGAAGATATCACAACACAACTCTAAAAACATAAATAAGTCATACAAAGCATCATATTACAAGCCAGGGGCCTCAAGGGCTCGAATATAAGAGCTCGATCATAGACGAGTCAGCGGAAGCAACAATATCTGAGTACAGACATAAGTTAAACAAGTTGCCATAAGATGGCTCGCACAAACTGGGATACAGATCGAAAGAGGCGCGGGCCTCCTGCCTGGGATCCTCCTAAACGACTCATGGTCGTTGTTAGCGGACTGCACATAGTAGTAGGAGTCATCAATGACGATGGCGTCTGGCTCCTGGGCTCCAGCATCTGGTTGCGACAACCAGAAAGAAAGGAAAGAGGGAAAAGGGGGAGCAAAGCAACCGTGAGTACTCATCCAAAGTACTCGCAAGCAAGGATCTACACTACATATGTATGGGTATATGTGTAAAGAGGCAATATCGGAGGATTGAACTGCAAAATGCCAGAATAAGAGGGGGATAGCTAGTCCTGTCGAAGACTACGCTTCTGGCAGCCTCCATCATGTAGCATGTAGAAGAGAGTAGATGGTAAGTTCACCAAGTATCATCGCATAGCATAATCCTACCCGACGATCCTCTCCTCGTCGCCCTGTTAGAGAGCGATCACCGGGTTTTCTGGCACTTGAAAGGGTGTGTTTTATTAAGTATTCGGTTTTAGTTGTGATAAGGTCAAGGTACAACTCCGGGTCATCCTTTTACCGAGGGACACGGCTATTCGAATAAATAAACTTCCCTGCAGGGGTGCACCACTGTCACGACCGGATTTTCAATAAAAATATTTATTGAACAACCGACCCATGAAATCCAATATGAGGATAAATCCTCCATATCTGTAGACAAAACTTTGATACAAGAAGCCAGTAGCATTACAATATTACAAGGGTCGGACTAAAGATGCCCAACCAATTATTACAACACGCCAATAATCATACATGATGGCGGATATGGCACAAGGTGTAGGGTGGAAATACTACTGACTTGGAGTATGCGTGGTTGGTGGAATAACACAGTGGGGTGGTTAATAAGTCTACTGCACTGGTGGCTCATCGAGCGTCGAGGTGAGGCTCGATGAATTTATTTGGGTAGCGGAAGCGGATATTTTACAAGGACTAATCCAGGGGTCGCACGAGACTGACTGGGATTCCTCTAGGCGTCGGACTCGCTATCGAACTCTTCATCCATGAGATCGCCTTTCGTCAAAGATTCCGCCAAATCAACAAGCCAGGTGAGTACTATGAAAGTACTCGCAAGACAGTTCGGACAAAAGATATAACAAATGGAAGCATGAATGTGACATAGTTAATCTTAACAATGCTCAATTAAAGCAGTATAGAAAAATAATTAAAATGGGAGTCGGCGGTAGTCCGCTCGAAAACCCAAGGAGGCAAACTTAAAACCGAACGGGTGTCTGAAGCGACGCCTCGAAAGGTGAATAAATAAGAAAAATATTGCCACAGTCGGGCGTCTGAGCGACACCTCATAAAGGGCTTATATTGAAATAAAAATGCATGCGTGCCGCAGTCTGACATCTGAGCGACATCACAGAAAGGGCTTATAATAAAAATGAGTAACAGCAATACCGTAGTCGGACGTCTGAGCGACATCATAGAAAGGGCTTATAATAAAAATAAGTAACGGCAATGCCGCAGTCGGACGTCTGAGAGACATCATAGAAAGGGCTTATAATAAAAATAAGTAACAACAATGCCGCAGTCGGACGTCTGAGCGACATCACAGAAAGGGCTTATAATAAAACTAAGTAACAGCAATGCCGTAGTCGGATGTCTGAGCGACATCACAGAAAGGGCTTATAATAAAAATAAGTAACAGCAATGCCGCAGTCGGACGTCTGAGCGACATCACAGAAAGGGCTTTCATCACAAAAATATAGCACTCATAATATCAACACATGAATATAAACGGGTTAGTCCATCCACAGGAATAAACATTTAACCGGACTTAGTACTCATGTGATTTACCGGAGTATCTGTCACCAAAACTGACACTTGTCAGGATAAGATAATCTGAGAACTTGGACATGGATAAGATGATTCGAGGATTTATGATTCTCGCAGAGTTTGTACTAACATTACCCACAGCCAACGGATTTCCGTAGTCCTGAAGGACTAGTTCCGTTTATGGTATTTCGGAAGAAACACAGCTAACCAAGACACACCATCCTACCTCACGATGCCGGGAATCACCCTAGACATCGTCCAAGAAAAACTTTTGAGACGGGAGATCACAATCTCGAATAGCATGGGATCAAATTTATATTCACGTGCTCTAAGGGTGCCCCCTCTCGGTCCCAACCGAAACACCCATGCCCCTGACCGGATGACTGGCTTTAATCCAGGGCAATGGAACCATCATCACGGCCTCTCCATTTGGTGTGTACCAGGAAAGCGGTTTGCTACTTACTAAGCCATATCCCTTGCGGAAAACATGTGGTAGTATGGGAAGGGAAATGGATGGGAACCGAATCGATCTGAGTTGACACTGAAGTCAAATAGTATGGTATAAGACCGGCATGCTACAACACCGCCATCTTACCCATCCTCATGCCAACACATGGCCGTGCACATTCACATCCAAAGACGTATGGATTATCGAACTCACTTGCCTCAATTTTGCATGAAAGATAACATTCATCGGTATGCTCACAAACATGCCATGAAAACTACTTAATGCAAACCTGCCGAACACTCATCATATCAAAAGTTCAAACATGCTTGCCTGGTTCGAGTAGTCGGAGCCTAGCTCGGTGAAGTTTATGGTCCGTCACCTCCTTCGGTATCTACGGTATAAAGAAAACATACGCGCTAACGTAAATACCGTGAGGTGCACACAAATTACTCCAAATATTTTTCAAATAAATCTGATAAAAACTAGACAAAATTTTAAAGAGGACAGAGAAAGAATCAATCAAAAATACTCTTCTGTTCAAAAGTTATTAGCGTTTTAGTCCGTGGACCTTTCTCAGAATGAAACGAAACTTCCTGTGGTTTCTTTATAAAATGTAAAACGCTTCAGTCTCGAATACGTCAGTCCAGTGGGGAAGACGTATTTTGCCCGAAGGCGTTTCCAGAAAACGATTCATAAAGATGAAAAAGCTGACGGGGAGGACCCACCCGTCGGGTTTGAAAATGAAAGCAGAGATTTGACGCCCGAGGGCCGCTGTGATCGCCGGCGGCGATCTACGACGAGGCAGGAGGATCGGAGGTTACCAACGTGCTCACCGTGTCCTTCCGCACCGGTGGGTGGTGGAGTTGGTCGCCGATGAGCACCACGTTGACGGTGGTCTCAACTCCCGTGAGACGGTGGTTCGGGCGTTGATGGATCTCGCCGAGGAGGGCTGCAAGGATCGAATTGAGGTGGGGGTTAGAGCACTAGGTGTAAAAGAAGGCTACGGACGAGGTTTGGGCGGCGGAGATGGCATCACCGCAGGAATCAAGGTGGAGGCCGAGGCAGAACGAAGCGGCCGGAGTCGGGAAGGAGAGCTCCCGTGGCCCTTCCAGGGGACTTGGCGAGTCCTGGAGGGGTAGAGGAGGTGTCTTGGCGAGAGCAAGCTCGGGGTGCTATATATAGCCGCCCCGAGGCGGTTGCCGAGAACAGGGTTCTTCGGCGAGGTGATTACGGCGGCGCTGTGGTTGCACGGGAGGGTTCAGAGGTTGAGCATCGTCGTGGGTGTTCCCTAGTTCCGTTTAGGTGCTAACTGCGTCGGGATTTGGTTGCTTAGGGGAGCTCGGCCAGAACAGGCGGCACGGGCCCGTCGGCGGCGGAGCGCGCTGTGCGTGCAGCGCCACGCAGCGACAGTGCTGCATGCGTCTTGTTGGCGAGGAAAATGGCCACGCGGAGCCACCAGGGGGTTTGGGCGGCGCCGAACGGCGTTATGCCCCCGTTCTGCTCCCGGTCGGCCGCTACGGTGGTTCGGCCGCCGTGAGACAGGCCGGCGCAGGCGGGCCAGGGCGCCACCGATGCCAGGAACGCGCCAAGCACGCGTGTGAGGCTCCGGACAAGCAAGCTAGGCCATGAGCAACGTGCCAAGTGCACTGTGATCATGTGACTGAATTTACTGACGAAGATCGACACCAAACTCGAACTTAACTGAAAATGAATGTAAACAAAGGTGCATGCAAGGTGTTCGAGAATGATCTAGGCATGTAGGGATTTTTCCTTGAGCTGGTTTTTGGTGGAGGGGCCTCTCATTGCATCTAGAGGCTGCCTGAATATTTGTGGAATTTTTGGAGTAATGTAGATATGAATTTCACCAAATTTGGCAAATCTGGTCCAAACTTGCAGGACTATAATTTGAAATTTTTGAACAGAAGAGGAGTGGATCTTGATAGTTCTAGGTTGTGGGTACCAAGGACTATCCAAGGGAGTTGGTTTGAGGTCAAAATTCAAATGCATTAAGGTACTTGCTTTGCAAATTACCTAGGCTCAAAATAATAGATGTAAAAGATTTGGGAGAGAATTAATTGAAATAAAAATTCAGAAGAGGGTTGAACTAGTAGAGATAGAGTGTTTGGATTGCCCAAAGTGGAAGGAGATATATTTGGGAAGATTTTACCATGTGGTGTATGGCCAAATCATGAATGATTTCAAATATGGGAGAGAATGAAAACTCCTAGAGTTTCTTTTTGAAAGAAAAAAATAAACTTCAAAGATTTTTCTTGAATCCTTGAGAAGAGAGCAATTAGAGGAAAAATTTAAAAACTAAACACCAGAGTTGAAGGAGATGCAAAAGTAAAATATTTGCCAGAGGGAAAAAGCTTTTGATAGAGATTTTTTTTTGGAAGGGTTTTGGTGACCTCCTTCAAATCCAACAAAGTTTTGAAGAAAACCAAAGAAAATTTTTTGGAGTGTCACAACACCTACCCCCTTAGGAAAAATCTCGTCCCCGAGATTCCAGTTGATCCTCAAATAATTGTGGGTGCTCCGCTCAAAGGAAATCCTCTCTTTCCCAAGTGGCTTCACTCTCGGTGTGGTTGCTCCACTGAACTTTGAAGAACTTGATGGTTTTCTATCGGGTTCTCCTTTCTGATTCTTCCAAGATTTTTATCGGATGCTCCCGATACGTAAGGTCTGGTTGCACGTCAATGTATTTATGGGGTACTTGTTTCTCTGGGTTGCTTACGCACTTCCTTAATTGGGAGACGTGGAACACGTCGTGGATGTCGGATAATTCTTCGGGTAAGTCCAGCTGGTAGGCCACCGTGCCTCTTCGTGCTACTATGCAGAAAGGTCCGATGAATCTTGGTGCTAGCTTCCCTTTAATCTTGAATCGGTGCAGGCCTCTCATGCGTGATACTCGTAGGTACACAAGTTCACCGGGTTCAAAATGGACTCCACGATGCTTCTGATCGTAATAACTCTTTTGTCGACTTTGGGCTGTCTTGATCGGTCCTTAATTACCTTGACTTTATCTTCACCTCTTTGAGCAAGTCTGGGCGAAGATATGACTGTCTCCGGTTTCCGACCAATTTAGCGGGTACGACATCTTCGTCCGTCTGAGCTTCAAATGGTGCCATTTGCAGGCTGGACCGATAGCCGTTGTTATATGCGAATTCTGCGTATGGTAAGCTCTCCTCCCAACTGGTCCCGTGGGTGAGGACACATGCTCTCAAAGATATCTTCTAGAATCTGGTTTACTCACTCGATCTGCCCATCCGTGCTGGGTGGTATGCGGTCTTGAATGCCACCTGAGTTCCCGAGCTTGTTGTAAGTGATCCCAAAACCGGAGGCAATTGAGTGCCTCTGTCCGAGATTATTTTCTTTGGGACTCCATGTAGGCAAACGACACGGGAGAGGTAGAGCCTAGCAAGCTTCCGAGTGGTGTGTGTTGTCTTCACGGGATGAAGTGAGCTACTTTAGTCGATCTATCGGTGATTACCCATATGGCATCATGTCCGTGTCGCGACCGAGGTAGTCCAACAATAAAATCCATTCCAATCTCGTCCCATTTCCACTCGGGTATCTTATTTGGTTGCAATAGCCGGGCCGATTTCTGGTGCTCGGCCTAGATGCGTTGACAAGAGTCACAACATGCAATAAACGTGGCTATGTCTCTTTTTATACCATGCCACCAAAATGTTTCCTGAAGATCTTTGTACATTTTTGTTCCTCCAGTATGGATTGAATATGGAGCGGTGTGGCTTTCAGCCAGGATTTGCTGTTTAAGGTCATGGATATTTGGTACGCAAAGCCTATTCCCGCATTCACAATATTCCTTGCTCATCAATAATGAATTCCGAGGCCTTGCCCAACTTCATCTTCCGTTTTATGCCTTCAATGCTGGGGTGTCCATGCTGAGCCTCTTTAACCTTCTCTATCAGGGTAGGCTGTACTTCTAAGTTTGACACACTGCCTTCGCTGACCACAATCAGGTTGAGCTTTGCGAATTCCTGCTGGAATTCAGGTCTTAAGTCTGGCATGCCGTCATTGTCCGGACTGGGGTTCCGACTCAGAGCATCTGCTACAACATTTGCCTTGCCCGGGTGGTAGTGGATCCCAACATCATAATCCTTTACTAATTCCAACCAGCGTCGCTGCCGTAAATTTAGTTCTGGTTGTGTGAAAATATACTTGAGGCTTTTGTGGTCCGTGTATATTTCTAGCGATTACCAAGTAAAAATTGTCTCCATTCCTTGAGTGCATGAATAACTGCTGCTAATCCTGTGTCATGAGTAGGGTAATTTTCCTCATGCTTGCGAAGTTGTCCGAAACATATGCGACAACCTTGCCCTCTTGCATCAATACGCACCCGAGGCCCTTTCGAGATGCGTCACAAAATACCTCAAAATTTTTGTGTATATCCGGCACAATTAATCTTTGGTGTTGTCGCCGGTTTCCTCTTCAGTTCTTGGAAACTTTTCTGCATAGCTTCCGTCCATTCAAACTTCCTGTCTTTCTTGAGTAGTTGTGTCATTGGCTTTGCTATGGTGGAGAATTCTTCAATAAATCTTGGTAGTATCCTGCCATACCCAAGAAACTTCGTACATCCGTCACGCTTGTTGGTGGCGGCTTCCATCAAATCTGGCCTTGACTTTTTTCCGGGTCTCTGGCGATACCTTGTTGAGTCGATGCGTGGCCCGTAAAACCTACTTGATTTAGCCAAAATTCACACTTGCTGAATTTAGCGTACAACCGATGTTTCTGAGTTCTCCTAGTAAAATCCGGAGATGTTCAACGTGTTCTTCCGGTGTTTTGGAGTATACCGAATATCATCGACAAATACCACAATGCACTTATCCATAAACTTCATGAATACTTTGTTCATGAGGTGAACAAAATATCTTGAGGCGTTTGTTAGTCCGAATGGCATCACGGTGAACTCGTACAATCCGTGTCACGAGGTGAAAGCGGTCTTGGGAATATCCTCGGTTCGTACTTTCAGTTGATGATATCCCGATCTGAAGTCAATCTTTGAGAACACCTTGGCCTTAGCGAGTTGATCGAATAAATCATTTATTCGCGGCATCGGATATTTGTTCTTGATTGTGACCATGTTTAGCGCTCGATAGTCTATGCACAATCTCAGTGTTCCATCCTTCTTTTTGGCGAATAAAATTGGTGAACCCCAAGGTGAGGAACTGGCTCGTATGTACCCTTTTTCCAACAGTTCCTTTATTTGCTTCTTTAGTTCCACCAATTCGGATGGTGCCATTCTCAGATGGTTTCTTGTATATGGGAGCGGTTCCGGGTGCTAGCTCTATGCTGAATTCAATCTCTCTATCTGGTGGCATGCCTGGTAGTTCTTCGGGGAATACATCTGGAAATTCACACACTACTGGCACTTTGCTCAATTCAGAAATATCTACCTTGTTCAATCTCGGTTGCCGGCATATTTTTCTTTCCTTGGCTGAAACCTTTATGGTCTTCCCGTGGTGATGGGTGAGAATTACGGTCCTGTTGAAGCGGTCAATAAAACCTTTGTTGGTGGTTAACCAATCCATCCCTAAGATGACATCCAGCCCTTTATTTTCCAATACGATAAGATTTGCATGGAACTTCAACCCTTCAAACTCGATAACCACATCACCGCAATAATTACGGGTAACTTGCTTGATTCCGTGGGACTTGACGATCATAGATTTTGCCAAGGGAAGCATCGAAAAATTATTTTGCAAAGCAAAACTTTTCAAAACGAACGAGTGAGAAGCTCCGTAATCAAACAAAACCATGGCAGGTATTGTGTTGTGAGAAGCGTGCAGTAATGATATCTGGGGCATTTTGTGCTTCCTCTTTGGTCACATGGTTCGGATGACCCTTCCTGTGGTTGTTATTTGGGTTGAGATTGTTGCGCTTTGGTGCGAATTATTGCCTCCGTTGTTCGGCTTTGGGGCCGAGTTCCTTGGCTTGGGGCACTGCTTGGCATAGTGCCCTTCTTCTCCTAAGCGTAACAGTAACACCGGGCGGTATGTGAACTCCTTGTCCCTTGCGTGGAAATTCTTGCTTGGGCGTGAGACGTTTGTCGTGGGTTTGGGTGTCCGAGTTTTTACGAACGTCTGTCTTCTTTGCGGTGGTTGCGGTGTGTTTAGACTGGTCCCTCTTCCGCTTATGGAAATCTTTTAAGTTCGTCTCTCATTTTCCAAGGTAATGGCCTTATCTACCAGCGTCTTAAAATCTGGAAATGTGTGTACGACCAACCGACATTTAAGTGCGGGTGTCGATCCGTCTAGGAACTTCTCCATCTTTTTGTTTTCTTACATTCGTTCCTCGTTGGCGTGGCGAGACAGCGAGTAAACTGACTGTTATATTCGGACACTGTCATTGTTCTTTGCTTGAGGTCATCAAATTCTCTCTTTTTGATCATCATCAGACTCTTAGGAATATGTGCCCCATGAAAACCTTCTTTAAATTCCTCCCATGATATATTATTTTCGTTGGGGTGCATGTGTAGGAAATTTTCCCACCACGATGCGGCTGCTCCAAAGGAGATAGTGCGGAGCATAAAGCACTTTCTCAAGGTCTGAACATCGGGCGATAATTAATTTTCTCTCCATGTCTCAAGCCGGTCCTCGGATTCCGTGAGGTTTGTCGATGTGAGAAAATGTTTGGGGACGCGTCTTCTGTAGCTCGGATAACTTGGATTGCTGCGATATCGTCATGGTGATTCCCCATATTGATGACTTGGTTCAAGATTTCCTGATGTTGTTGCTGACTTTGTTAAGAAGACGGCACATCTGGGAAAGTGCCGCTTCAACATTCTTTTGACTTGTCTGTCCCTGTGTGAAATTGTTGCCTGGGGGTGTGCCATAATTTTCCTCTGTCGGAGTTGGCATGGAGCGTGTCCAAGGACGAGACATAATTTACTCTGGGGATATATTTTGAAACACTCATAAGAAAGTGGAAGAAGTCGCAAAAATTAAGTCCATAAATGCATAAGGATGGCAAATAAATTAAAAGCCCAAGATTTTTTTTCAAGAAAACAAGTCGATTGCGCACGGAGAAGGACTGCTCATTACATATCTTACACGCAAGCAGTAATTATACAATACATCACTCAGGATATACATACATAAATCCTGACATGTTATTTAGTCTAGTGCACTCCTCCAGATCCTACATGATGGGCAAACAAACTACTTCTCACAGCCTATTTACATATAAACATATCGTACAAGTCGGTACATCGCATGGCGGCTAAGCGTGCATTTAGTCGGAGATGGTAAGGATTTCCTTGGCCTGCCAAGGGTGAGGCGAGAGAGGTGGGGACTCAACCTCCTCTTCCGAGATAGACTCAGACGAGAGGTGCTGCACGGAGTTGGTGGAGCAGGTGCCCTGTGTGGGACAACTCGAATCTGAGCGGGCACGAGGGGTGGTGCAGAACGAACCGGAGTAGGTGCAATGACATGGTTGAATTCCTCCGTGGTAGGCAGGCGACGAGTAGCGGTGCGAGCAGTAGGAGCGAACGATGTTGATGACGAGACGAAAGTCAGTGGCGGTGCAGCACGCAGGAGCTCCTCCTCAGTGGTGGCACAGCCATGGACTGAGTCCATGCGGGCAGCTACAAAGTCGTCCACCAGGTTGTCGAAGGCTGCCTCCAAAGCCCGGAGATACTCGATGGGCATCTCAAAAGCTTCGTCCCATTCTCCTCTGGGGCAAGAGAATGCGTAGTGGCAGGTGTATGGCACGTGACATGGCAGGTAGCGGTAGCGACGAGTCTTCATTGAAGGCAGGATATCCCTGAGACGGGCTATCGCCTCACGGGCTGCCATCTGTAGCGCGTGCTTCTCTGTGGGCATGGCTCTCCCCACGAACCAGTAACGCTCAACTCGTCCTCTCTTGAATTCCACCGCGGCTTGGTGCATGGTTAGACGGTCATTGACCTTGTGCTGAGAGAGAGAGAAGACTGGGCGCACATCTGGCCCCATCGCGACTTGGACGATGAAGGAGAGAATTTTGACAAACCCATCGGGCATGTTGGTGAACATCTGCGACTCGCAGTCGTTGCTGACCATCTACAAAAGTAGGCAAAAATCCTGAGTAGTCAAATCATAAATTTATGCTGACTGTCAGAAATTGACTACATTTGTAAAAATAATAAATAGCTCTATTATGCTAATAACCGATTAGCGATCGTACCTAGTGGCTTCCTACAGTCAGCCTGGCTCTGGTACCAAGCTTGTCACGACCGAATTTTCAATAAAAATATTTATTGAACAACCGACCCATGAAATCCAATATGAGGATAAATCCTCCATATCGGTAGACAAAACTTTGATACAAGAAGCCAGTAGCATTACAATATTACAAGGGTCGGACTAAAGATGCCCAACCAATTATTACAACACGCCAATAATCATAATGATGGCGGATATGGCACAAGGTGTAGGGTGGAAATACTACTGACTTGGAGTATGCGTGGTTGGCGGAATAACACAGTGGGGTGGTTAATAAGTCTACTGCACTGGCGGCTCATCGAGTGTCGAGGTGAGGCTCAATGAATTTATTTGGGTAGCGGAAGCGGATATTTTACAAGGACTAATCCAGGGTCGACGAGACCGACCGGGATTCCTCTAGGCGTCGGACTCGCTATCGAACTCTTCATCCATGAGATCGCCTTCGTCAACATCTGACCAAATCAACAAGCCAGGTGAGTACTATGAAAGTACTCGCAAGACAGTTCGGACAAAAGATATAACAAATGGAAGCATGAATGCGACATAGTTAATCTTAACAATGCTCAATTAAAGCAGTATAGAAAAATAATTAAAATGGGAGTCGGCGGTAGTCCGCTCGAAAACCCAAGGAGGCAAACTTAAAACCGAGCAGGTGTCCAAGCGGCGCCTCGAAGGTGAATAAATAAGCAAAATATTGCCACGATCGAGGCGTCGAGCGAAACCTCATAAAGGGCTTATATTGAAATAAAAATGCATGCGTGCCGCAGTCGGACGTCTGAGCGACATCACAGAAAGGGCTTATAATAAAAATAAGTAACAGCAATACCGCAGTCGGACGTCTGAGCGACATCACAGAAAGGGCTTATAATAAAAATAAGTAACGGCAATGCCGCAGTCGGACGTCTGAGCGACATCACAGAAAGGTCTTATAATAAAAATAAGTAACAACAATGTCATGATGGACGTCTGAGCGACATCACGTAAAGGGCTTATAATAAAAATAAGTAACAATGTCAATGCATGATCGGACGTCTGAGCGACATCACGTAAAGGGCTTATAATAAAATAAGTAACAAAGAATGTCATGATCGGACGTCTGAGCGACATCAAAGAAAGGGCTTTCATCACAAAGATGTAGCACTCATAATAAATATTCAACACATGAATATAAACGGGTTAGTCCATCCACAATGATAAACATTTAATCGGACTTAGTACTCATGTGATTTACCGGAGTATCTGTCACCAAAACTGACACTTGTCGGGATAAGATAATACAGAACTTGGACATGGATAAGATGATTCGAGGATTTATAACTCTGCAGAGTTTGTACTAACATTACCCACAGCCAAAGGATTTCCGTAGTCCTGAAGGACTAGTTCCGTTTATGGTATTTCGAAAGAAACACAGCTAACCAGTACACACCCATCCTACCTCACGATGCCAGGAATCACCCTAGACATCGTCCAAGAAAAACTTTTGAGACGGGGAGATCACAATCTCGAATAGCATGGGATCAAATTTAGATTCGCGCACTCTAAGGGGTGCCCCCCTCTCGGTCCCAACCGAAAACACCCATGCCCCCTGACCGGATGACTGTCTTTAATCCAGGGCCATGGAACCATCATCACGGCCTCTCCATTTGGTGTGTACCAGGAAAGCGGTTTGCTACTTACTAAGCCATATCCCTATGGAAAACATGTGGTAGTACGGGAAGGGAAATGGATGGGAACCGAATCGATACGGGTTGACACTAAAGTCAAATAGTATGGCATAAGACCGCATGCTACAACACTGCCATCTTACCCATCCTCATGCCAACACATGGCCGTGCACATTCACATCCAACACGTATGGATTATCGAACTCACTTGCCTCAATTTTGCATGAAAGATAACAATCATCGGTATGCTCACAAACATGCCATGAAAACTACTTAATGCAAACCTGCCAGAACACTCATCATATCAAAAGTTCAAACATGCTTGCCTGGTTCAAAGTAGTCGGAGCCTAGCTCGGTGAAGTTTATGTCCCGTCACCTCCTTCGGTATCTACGGTATAAAGAAAACATACGCGCTAACGTAAATACCGTGAGGTGCACAAAAGTTACTCCAAATATTTTTCAAATAAATCTGATAAAAAACTAGACAAAATTTTAAAGAGGACAGAAAAAGAATCAATCAAAAATACTCTTCTGTTTAAAAGTTATTAGCGTTTTAGTCCAGGGACCTTTCTGTAATGAAACAGAAACTTCCTAGGGTTTTCTTTATAAAAACAGAAAACGCTTCAGTCTCGAATACATCAGTCCAGTGGGGAAGACGTATTTTGCCCGAAGGTGTTTCCAGAAAACGATTCAAAAAGAGGAAAAAGCTGACGGGGAGGACCCACCCGTCGGGTTTGAAAACGAAAGCAGAGATTTGGCGCCCGAGGGCCGCAGTGATCGCCGGGCGGCGATCTACGCGAAAGGCAGGAGGAACGGAGGTTACCAACGTGCTCACCGTGTCCTTCCGCACCGGTGGGTGGTGGAGTTGGTCGCCGATGAGCACCACGTTGACGGTGGTCTCAACTCCGGCGGATGGTGGTTCGGGCGTTGATGGATCTCATCGAGGAGGGCTGCAAGGATCGAATTAACGTGGGGGTTAGAGCACTAGGTGTAAGAGAAGGCTACGGACGAGGTTTGGGCGCCGGAGATGGCATCACCGCAGTGAATCAAGGTGGAGGCCGAGGCGGAACGAAGTGGCCGGAGTCGGGGAAGGAGAGCTCCCCATGGCCCTTCCAGGGACTTGGCGGGGTCTGGAGGGGTAGAGGAGGTTCGCGGGGGCGAGAGCAAGCTCGGGGTGCTATATAGAGCCGCCCCGAGGCAGTTGCCGAGAACGGGGTTCTCCGGCGAGGAGATTACGGCAGCTGTGGTTGCACGGGAGGGTTCAGAGGTTGAGCATCGTCGTGGGTGTTCCCTAGTTCCGTTTAGGTGCTAACTGTGTCGGGATTTGGTTGCTTAGGGGGAGCTCGACGGAACGGGGCGGCGCGGGCCCGTCGGCGGCAAGGAGCGTGCTACAGGCGTGCCGCGCCACGGGCGACGGTGCTGCATGCGTCTTGTTGGCGAGGAAAGTGGCCACGCGGAGCCACCAGGGGGTTTGGGCGGCGCCGAACGGCGTTATGCCGCCGTTCTGCTCCCGGTCGGCCGCTACGGTGGTTTGGCCGCCACAAGACACGCCGGCGCAAGCGGGCCAGGGCGCCACCGACGCCAGAACGCGCCAAGCATCGCTGCAGTGAGGCTCCGGACAAGCAAGCTAGGCCGTGAGCAACGTGCCAAGTGCACTGTGATCATGTGACTGAATTTCTTGGCGAAGATCGACATCAAACTCTGAACTTAACCGAAAATGAATGCGAAGCTTGATTGCATGCAAGGTGTTCACGTAATGATCTAGGCATGTAGGGATTTTTCCTTGAGCTGGTTTTTGGTGGAGGGGCCTCTCATTGCATCTAGAGGCTGCCTGAATATTTGTGGAATTTTTGGAGTAATGTAGATATGAATTTCATCAAATTTGGCAAGTCTGGTCCAAACTTGTAGGGACTATAATTTGAAATTTTTGAACAGAAGAGGAGTGGATCTTGATAGTTCTAGGTTGTGGGTACGAAGGACTATCGAAGGGAATTGGTTTGAGGTCAAAATTCAAATGCATTAAGGTTCTTGCTTTGCAAATTACCTAGGCTCAAAATAATAGACAGAAAAGATTTGGGAGAGAATTAATTGAAATAAAAAATTCAGAAGAGGGTTGAACTAGTAGAGATAGAGTGTTTGGATTGCCCAAAGTGGAAGGAGATATATTTGGGAAGATTTTACCATGTGGTGTATGGCCAAATCATGAATGATTTCAAATATGGGAGAGAATGAAAACTCCTAGAGTTTCTTTTTGAAAGAAAAAAAATAAGCTTCAAAGATTTTTCTTGAATCCTTGAGAAGAGAGCAATTAGAGGAAAAATTTAAAAACTAAACACCAGAGTTGAAGGAGATGCAAAAGTAAAATATTGCCAGAGGGAAAAAGCTTTTGATATAGATTTTTTTGGAAGGGTTTTGGTGACCTCCTTCAAATCCAACAAAGTTTTGAAGAAAACCAAAGAAAAATTTTTGGAGTGCCACAACCACATAACCCAACATGCTCGATCCCTCTGGCTGGACACACTTTCCTGGGTCATGCCCGGCCTCGAAATACCAACACGTCGCAGCCCCACCTAGGCACAACAGAGAGGTCAGCACGCCGGTCTAACTCCTATGGCGCAGAGGTTTGGGCCCATCGCCCATTGCACACCTGCATGTTGCGAGGGCGGCCGGAAGCATAGCTAGCCTCCCTAATACAAGAGCAGGCGTTCCAGTCCAATCTGGCGCGCGCCGCTCAGTCGCTGACGTCACGAAGGCTTCGGCTGATACCACGACGTCGAGTGCCCATAACTGTTCCCGCATAGTTGGTTAGTGCGTATAGGCCAATGGCCAGACTCAGATCAAATACCAAGATCTCGTTAAGCGTGTTAATTGAAGCATCCGCGAACGCCGACCAGGGCCAGGCCCACCTCTCTCCTAGGTGGTCTCAACTTGCCCTGTCGCTCCGCCACAAAGTAACAGTCGGGGGCCGTCGGGAACCCAGGCCCACCTCTACCGGGATGGAGCCACCTGCCCCTTCAGCCCCCATCTCCAAACAATATCATAAGTAATGTAACAGTATAAAGTATATAGCATATGCCCGTGATCACGCCCGAAGTGATCACGGCCCAGTAATATAGCATGGCAGACGGACAAGAGTGTAGGGCCACTGATGGAACACTAGCATCCTATACTAAGCATTAGGATAGCTGGTAAAGGTAACAACTGTAGCAACAATGACAGGCTATGCAGCAGAATAGGATTAACCAAAAGCAGTAACATGCTACACTACTCTAATGCAAGCAATAGAGAGAAGGAATAGGCGATATCTGGTAATCAAGGGGGGGGGGCTTGCCTGGTTTCTCTGGCAAGAAGGAGGGGTCGTCAACACCGTTGTCGTACTGGGTAGCAGCGGCGTCAGTCTCGCTGTCTAGCGAGAGAAGTGGGGGAAGAAACATGACACGACAAGTAACGGTGCTAGGAGTGCCCTAACGCAGTAGGAGGTGATACCGGCGCAGAGGGGAAACATCCGGGAAAGTATTCCCGGTGTTTCGCGTTTTTGGACAGATGAACCGGAGGGGGAAAGTTGCGAGTTTCCTATGCTAGTGATGTGTGGCGGACGAACGGGATGTGTAACCGGATTCGTCTCGTCGTTCTGAGCAACTTTCATGTACAAAGTTTTTCCATCTCAGCTACGATTTATTTTATATCAATTTTTAAAGTTTTAAATCATTTTCTAAATTATTATTATTAAATTAATTCAAAATTAGTATTATTGCATCAGCATGACACCATCATGACGTCAGCAGTCAACAGAGGTGTTGACTGGTCAAACTAACGTTTGGGGTCTGCATGTCATAGGCTGTTTAATTAGCACGTTAATTAAACAGAGTTATTTAGTTTACCTAATGATTAGGTTAATCTAAACAGAATTAGTTAAGTTAATTAATTAATTAGTTTTTTAATATTTATTTTTAATTTTTTTTATAAAACGTTCTGGTGCGTGGGGCCCCCTAGTCAGTGGCTCTGGGGGAGCCTAGCGGCACTCGGCTAGCGGGTGCGGGCACACGCACGTTAGGGCGAACCCGGGTGAGGGGGCGACAACCGTCGAGGCGCGGCGGGGCGCTGGAGTTCGCCGCGGGGGCGGCGCTAGTCGCGCGAGCTGGGACGGTGACCGTGGTGCCGCGGTGAGCGGCGCGGTGGAGCCAGGCTGCAAGGGACGAGCCAGCTGGGAGGGCGGTAGCAGCGCCGCGGCCGGCGCTAGCGGCGGGCGGAGGCGGCGATGAGCGTGTGCGGCGTACAGGGGAGAGGAAAGGCAAGGCCATGGGAGGCCGGAGGCGGGTGCGGGCGGAGACGGCCACGGCCTTGGGCGCGGCCGGCAGTGGTGACGGCAGGCGGGCGAAGGGCGAGGCCACGCGCGAGGCTGCCGGGCGTTGTGGGCGCGATTAGGTCGCAGGTGGGGCGCGGGACAAGCAAGGGGGAGGGCGCGAGAAGGGGAGGTAGGGGCATGGGCGCATCAGGCGCGCGGGCGAGGCTGTGCGCGAGCGAGGCATCTTGTGAGCGTAAGAGCTCAGCCGAAGCGGGAGGCGCGGAGTAGGGGGCGCGTGCGCGTGCATATGGGGACAGGGGGAGAGAAGAGAGGCCCGGGCCTCACCGCGAGGCGCAGGGTCAAGGGCAGCGGGGCTCGGGGAGGTAGATGGCGACGAGGTTGACGACGGAGAGGAGGAGGTCCGGCGAGGAAGTCGTCCTACGAGTCAGCTTCGGGTGACGGGGAGGTCCAGCGTCGTCGGGGGCATCGGGTCCTTGCCCCGATCTTGACCCAGATCGAGGGAAGAGAGGACCGGGCGATGTCCTGGACACCGGGGGGGGGGGGGGGTTCCTTCCCCCGATCCAGATCTGGATCAGGGGGGGGGAAAACGTGGGGAGCGGGTGGGGGGGGGGATGGGTGGGGTAGTGGCTAGGGTTCGGTTGCTCAGGGGGATAAGGTGGGATGGGGTGGGCCTCCTGGTGGCCTGGATGGCCAGTTGGGCCGTTCGGCCCAGGGAGAGGGGGGGCTTTGCTCTTTTTTTTCTTTGTTTACTATTTTGTCTTTTTCCTTTTATTTATTCTTTCTTTACTGTTTTCTCTATTTTTTCCAATATACTTCAATTTTAGTAAAATACCAAAGTTGTACCTAATTTAGTATATGTAATAATTCCACATTTCGAACATTTTAGTTTTAATGTTTGAAAACTTTGGTTGTTTGTCATTAATTCAATTTGAACTTGGAACGTTTTGAACTAACACGTGATTAGCAATAGAAAACGAGGGGACGTGGCATCGTTAGCAGAGTTTCACTGTAGCTTGATTATCCGAGCGTCACATCCTTATAGATCAGACGGTTCATAAAAAAATCGACTGACCTATTTATTTTCAGTCGACTGTTATTTTGATAGGACCATATGTGGTGGTGTGCTGGAGGAGTACTTGCATTTCCCAGCCGTCCCTATGCTCATATATTACAAAATCATACGGAGTAGAATCTAATTTTGTTTGCCATGCAATGTTTTAGAGCTATCATATGTCTCCTGTCATTTATTTTTCAGCCACCTGCTATCTACTACTTTTATTGTGCACTTGTTCTGCACACACTTCACCCATACTCTCACTATTGTGTTTTTATGGAAGGGTATTTCATACTCTGCCTTGACAGAAGCAGAAAAGAAAAAGAGAGAAGTCGCTCCAGCTTTGTACGCGGGTAGGCCAGACACGTTTCAGCACTTCAAAGGGTGTAGTGTCACCAGATGGAGACGGTAAACGTAGCTGTGGAGTTGATGATCTCGCTCGCCATGAACCACCATCCCAAGTGCCTGCTTTAACTTCGCGGTATCATATGTCGTTGCATGTTGCATATGGTGTCTAGCTTGTATTCGAAAGGCCGAAGTTGGTCTTTATTAAGAAAAGGAAAGATATTTTTTACATGAACCACCATCCCGGGAGCACCAGAAAACAAATAGCTAGTTAGGGCACTGGCCGAGCCAGTGACAAGCCCAGCACGTTTAGGCATCACATGGAAGCCAACTAAAAAGCCACAATGGTGGCGAAGCAGCCCGCCTCCCACCAGGCTCTCAGGTCCTAGATGATCATGCTCGCCCCTCCAGCCGGATGTCTAGCTTGTATTGCTTCCAATTTGGTTAAATTGCATCTGCTTAGCTAGTTAGCTTACACATTATACCTTTGAATATGACATGCCTTCCTATTTTTGGTACATACTAGTACATCTGTCTATTAACCATGTTCTTACATCAAACTAATGTTCTTGTGTATCCATCATCAATCAATTGTGATGAGGCAGTCAGGCCAGTGGACTACTGTGAGTAAAGACCCTCATTTAAAGAATGTAGCGTCAGCCTCCCCACATGATTCTCAAGAAACAGCAAGGCTAGATGAAGATAGTGAACGTAGCTCTGTAGTTGATTACCGCATTTCCCCTACACGAGCATCGCAGGTGCTTGCTCTAACTTGGCAGCGTGATATGTGGTTGCATGTTGCATATGGTGTCTAGATTGTAATTCTTCCAATCTGGTTAAATTGCATGTGCTATTCTGCTTAGTTTATAAATTGTACCTGTTAATGTGACATGCCTTCCTGTTTTTAGTACATAGTACATCTGTCTATTAAGCATGTTCTTACATAAAACTATTGTCTTTTTTGTATCCTGCATCAATCAATATGACGAGACACCTTTAGTATATGAAGTCCGATATTAGTTGCATCTTTCATATGATTTATAGCATGCACTGCTTCTAATTTGTTGAAATGCCATTTATGATGGGACGCTTTTAACTTGGCAGAGTCATATTGGTTGCATCTTTCATGTGGTGTCTAGCTTGCATTGCTTCTTATTTGTTGAAATGGCTTCTGCTTTGTTTACACAAACAGTTGTGAATATGCCATGTTGTCCTGTTTTTCGTACATATTCCATCCTGGTATCATTTGTTTGCCTTACATCAAAGTAGTGATTGTTAGTATCATGCACGAATGAGTTCTGAAGAGTGAATTTTATTGCTTTTTCTTGTCGGTTTTACTTGATAATTCAAAATCAATAAAGTGGAAGGAAGTTAGCAAGGCAGCGGATAAAGGTGCTCCTTCTAAATGGAGGGCCTCTACAGATCTACTCCTCCAACCCCCAAGATGTTTTGCAAAACAACACATGCATAGACACTCAACGTAGCTGTGTTGATGATGAGCACGTCTCCCCTAGTGCACCATCACAGATGCTCCCTCTAACTTGGCACTGTTATGTGTGGTTGCATGTTATGTATGATGTCAAGCTTGTATTGCTTCTAAATTTGTTGAATCCCATCTGCTTACTTTACACATTATACTTGTGAATAAGACACGTGTTCCTATTTCTAGAACATACAAAATCCATCTATCACACCATGTTCTTACATCAAAGTACTACTGTTGTGTAACTACAACAATCACTTATCATAAGACATGTGTTGACTTGGGAGTGTGATATAGGTTACATCTCGTATTCTTTTCTAGCTTGTACTACTTCTAATTTGTTGAAATGGCACTTATGACGAGACAGTTTTAACTTGGTAGAGTGATATTCATTGAATCTTTCATATGGTGTCTAGCTTACATTGCTTCTAATTTGTTGAAATGCCTTCTGCTTAGTTTACACATCATAAACTATGAATATGCAATGGCACTAATGATGGGAGACCTTTAACTTGGTAGTGTGATGTTGTTTGCATCTTGCATATGATTTATTTCTTGTACTCCTTCACATTTTTTTAAACGCCAGTTATGACGAGACACTTTTAACTTGGCAGAGTGATATTTGTAGCATCTTTCATATGGTGTCTACCTTCCATTGCATTGCTTCTAATTTAGTGAAATGTCTTCTGCTTAGTTTACACAACATAGTTCTGATTATCTCATGTCGTCCTGTTTTTCATACATATTACATCCTCCCATCATGTGGTTGTCCAACATCAAAGTTTAGTTCGTCTGTATCACGCATCAATTTGTTATGAAGAAATAAATTGTTATTCATTTTTCTTGGAAGCTTGACTTAACATGGCACATAGAAATAGGAAGTAACACAAAATAACAGGGGATGGTGTTAGTACTAAGGACACACGGAAACGGAAGCTGAATAATCCTGCAGATTCTGCTGGTACTGATGGTGCAATAGAAGGTCAAAGTCCAGTGGAAAATTGTGCAAACGGGGTATCACGTGCTACACGAGCTGCAGAACAAGCCAAACATAAACCAATAGCTGCCACCAAACAAGCAGAGACAACCCTAGTTGTTGCAACACCTTCAACAATACCACCAGTTGCACGAGTTACTCGTTCGCAACTCAGCTAGCAGCACGTTCCCAAGCTCCCTTGCCACCTGACACTACTTTTGAAGCACTCTTGACACAAGACGAGTTGGCAAGATCAGATGAACTTTGTGAGCTTCAACAACAAGAAGGTAGTGTCGGGGAGGCTGATCGTACCCGCGAACACCTATGGGGCCGGCGGACCAGGCCCCTTTGTGGTTCGGACGGGGGCGGAGATCGCACGAAGAGCGGATCTAGGCGAGGCACACGAGCAGTTTACCCAGCTTCGGATCTCTCCGGAGAGATAAAACTCCTATAGCTGCTTGTTTGATGTATTGTGTTCTTGCTAGGGAAGCGTCGAGCTACAAAACCCTAGCATGAGCGTATCTGGTCTCTAGTGAGTCGAATGAACCGAAACTCGAACCCCTCTACGCTATGCATGGGCCTCCTTTTATATGCTCAAGGGGTCTCCGACAGGTGGCAACATAAGCGAGGGTACAAATGTAAAAACAGGAGTTGGTACACCTACTCGAACAGTGTAAGTGCAAAATACCTAACTCTGACGGCAAGGGACAAAAGCAATAAATGCACGTCAGTGTCGCCAAACAGTGCAACAGAGACCGTCAGGTGCGCCACCGCTCGCCACGATGGCAAACTTGTCAGCGCCGCTTATCGCTGCTCTCCGCTGGCTGCACAGCCTCTCGACACGCGCGCATGGAATGGTCCCAAGGCGAGCGCTGTCGGGCCAGGCCCAAAACAGTGCACGGTCACACGCGGCCTCGACCACGTCGCAACTCGCCCCGGACCCACCACGACCCCCACTAACGGCACGCACCGGACGTGGCGCCGTGCGAGAGATCGTGGGCGTGGTCGTGGGGGTTTCTTTATTAGGAAAAGCGGAACGTCCGCCCCCTCCCCCTCTTTATAAGCGGAGGAAACAGGGGCAGGCCGTCCACTCCGCCATTGTTGTCTTGTCAAGAAAACCACCGCCGCTCCCCCCTTCTTCTCCAGTGCGAAGAGAGCAGCGCCCCGCCCCCTTTCGCCACAAGCGCGCTCACCGCCGTCGGCCTCCTCCGCCGCCCTCGCCCTGGCTCCGAAAGCCGACAAGGAGAAGGGCGTCAAGTCGGCCGAGGCGCAGCGGCTCGCGGCGCTGCGCAAGGAGCGGGCCATCTTCCCCCCCAGCTCGGCCAAGGGAGCTGCGGGATGTCTTCTATCTCTTTTGGTTGATGGAGACGCGTGCGCATCCGCGCACGAAGGTACTCCCCGCCTCCGCTTCTGATTTGGCCCCAACTGGGTACCCCATCATTTCCCTTTTCTTCTATTGCGGGCTTTGCCGCCTTTTCCGAGTTCTTCTGCGATATCATGAACACATTTGGCCTCCGCCTCCTTGATTTCACCCCCAACGCCGTCTTGACCATGGCAGTTTTCGCGCATCTTTGCGAAAACTTTATCGGAGTCCACCCAAATGTGGCACTCTTCTGCCATTTCTTCGTGCCCCGCGTCGAGAGAGGAGAGCCACTTGCCGGAGGGATAGCTTGGGTCTCCAGGATCGGCAAGAAAGAAGCCTATCTGGAAGGAGAGTTCCGCAACAAGTGGGAGGAGTGGAGAGCCAATTGGTGTTGGGTTGTAGAGGAGAACCCGCAGCCCTTCACTGCCGTGCGCCAAACCCCAATAGTGCGCGGCAGAGATTGGAGTAACTTTGGCGCCGGAGGATGCGAGGTTGAAGATAGTCTGTGACCGGATTTTGCGCCTCGGGCTTGCCGGATTAACCGTAAGGCGCGGTTGGCGCAGACTTCCTTCGCCGCGCCGCTTCCCTTGCAGGAGAGGAGGAGGCCTGCTTGGGAGTTCCAAAATGCGGCAGACATCATGAGGCTGCGCCGGGCCTGAATCGGAATTTCACCGTCTTGGAGTTGGATGCGATGCTGCTCGAGCTGTTCAAGAACGACCCGATCACCCTGAGTGGTTTAGGTTGCCGAGGGGTCGTCCCATTGTGCAACAACTCGGCGCTCGGCGCATCCGCGCCATGATGCCGTTGTCGCGATTCCCATGGGATCGTTCAACCTGGAAGGAGCCCCCGACGAGGTCGTGCAGCAGTTCTTGACGACTTGGAAGAAGTGCCGATCCGCTCCGGCGAGCGAAAAAGGCTCACTCGCGACACCACCGGCGAGGAGATGGCGCGTATTGCCACCAGGGTGGAGGAGGCGGCAGCAGCCGCTTCACCGGAGCCTTCTGGTATACCGTGGAGGAGGCGGACGCCGCTGGCGGCAAGCCTTGCCGAAGCGAAGGGAGATCGGGCGAGGACGAGCTTGTCGAGCCCGAGGCCGGGTCGAGTGGACCCGCCGAGGGCGCTTCTTCTCCACCACCCAGCGACTTGCCGCCACGGAGCCCCGGTTCCACCGAAGAGGCGTCTCCGCAAGGCCGGAGATGAGTCAGGCGGCAGATCGCCTGGCGAATTGCGCCACGCAGCTCTACCGCGGCAAGCGAGGTTGCCGCAGGGCGCCTCACTGCTTCTGCGACAAGCTGGGCGGGATCTTCTCGAGGCCACCGCCGACGCCTCCGCCAAGCGGCCAAGAGAGCCCACTCCCGCCTCGTCGCACCGGAGGCGGCCGAGTTTGACTTCTCCGCTCAGCTCGAGGAGGAAGGCGAAGAGTAAGCTCTTGAGATTGTGCTTGTATTTCTTCAATTTTATTGCTTCATCTTGAATCTGATTTGCTTCGTTCTGGACTCTTTCCTTTTCGGGACGCCGCCCGAAGAGCATCGAAGAGGGCCAAGATCCCGGCAGTCGTCGTTGAGGACGATTCTCCCGTGCTTGCAACAGGGGGCCGTCAAGACCCCTTGCCGGACCCGGCAACCCTTCCTCAGAGCAGCCCCCAGCACAGCCCCCAGAGTAAGTGTGCAGTTTTCTCCTTACTATTAGGTGTGCAGGGGTGCTCCTTCTTCGTTGATACTTGATTGTTTGCTTGTGTAGGAGCAGAGCAGCCTCATCAGGAGGGCTCGGAAGCCGCCCCCGAAATCCTGTCTGCTGCCACTACGCCGCCAAGAGAGGAATCTCCGGCAAGGGAGCGCCCTCCGACAAGGGAGGCCACTCCGGCAAGGAGGCTACCCGGCAAGGGATGCGCCAATGACCCTCCAAAGTGGTCGAGGCCATGGCTGCGGATCCCGTTGCAGGTAATTTCCTTATACGAAAATCTCCCTTGGGCTTGTTTTCTTTTGTTTCTCTTTTTGAACATTTGTTTGACTGCTCTTTCTTCGTCTGACGCAGAGCCGATGGAGGTCGAGGCCGCCGGCGAGGAGGAAGCGCGCGGCAACACCGACGAGGCCTGTTGGCGAGAAGGCCACCGAGGCTGCTGACGCAGAAGCTGACGAGGGGTCGGGCGATCGCACTGACGGCCCTGAGGCCGCAGGAGCGCCAGGCGCTACACCGACAGCCGACTTCGGCCACTGCGGCGCGCCAGCTCGAGGAGCCCCAGCCCGGCGCCTACCTGAAGGCCGGCGAGGGTGTCTTCGTCAAGCTCCCCTGGGAACCGAGCTCCAGGGCGCCGGTCGAGGGAGAGTCCCTCGACGGCGAGCTACTCGCCTCTGCTGGGCTGACACTGGTGGACGCGCCAAGCAGCAGCAGCGGCGAGTCTGAGGAGGAGCAGCAACAGAAGCTGTTGTCGCTCTACCGCCCGGCAAGCCAAGTTGGAGTCCCGGAAGCACTTGTCGCGAGGGCAGGAGCGGACATGGAGAAAGCGTCTTGCAGAAGAGCTCCGGGCGCCAACCAAGAAGGTCTCCGCGACGTGGCGAAGCGTGGGGCAACTTGCGTAAGAGCGCACGGCCTTTATCCTTGAGAAGGCCGCGGTGAGGAGGAGCGGTGGCTGCCGAGAGGATCTCTCTCGCAGGAAAGCGAAATGGCGCGTGAAGGTCAACCTAGACAGCCACGAAGAAGACCTTGCCGTCTTGAGAGTCACTTGGCGGGCGCTTAAGGAAGCGAAGGATGCTGCCGCGGCAGCCGAGGCCGCCAAGGTAGAGTTGAAGGCGAAGGTGGCACACGGAGGCCAGCCTCAAGAAGAGCGGCGAAGAGCTCGCCGCGCTTAAGCATGAGCGCGAGAAGGACGCCTACACTCTTGGCGAGCTGCAGAGTCGTCTCGCTGATAGGGGCAAGGAGCTCGACGCCGCCAAGGATTCCAAGGCGAATCTTGAGCTGAAGCTGACCACTCTGACGCAGACGTTGGGCCGGGCGCCAGGAGGCGGGAGGTGGGCTTGTTGGAGACGATCAAGGCCAAGGAGGAGCTGCTAGCGAATGCTGCCTCCATCGAGCACCTTGAGGGAGAGCGTGGAGCACTGGATCAAGGTCTTGTGGACACCGCCGCCGACATCCTAACGACTGATGGAGCTGGGGTTGGCGGACCTTGCATACTCCTCCGACGAGCATCTCCAACCCAGCGCCAAACTCAGTTTATTCTTCAAAGGCGTGGTGGCGGGTCTCCAGCGACTCGGGAAGAGGTCCCAGCAGCTGGCCGAGGAATCACGCCAGATCTGTGCAGGAGCCCTCGAGAAGGTGTTGATAAAGGTGGCCTTCCGCAATCCGGGCCTCAACCTTAACGGCGACCTCAGATCCTTGCCGCCAAATGCCAACGTGGAGGAGCTCAAAGCCCTTGTCGCACCCATTGTGGACAAGGTGAACAAGATCAAGCGGATTGACGACCGCATAGACTAGGCCGCCAATTTTATCTTTCCCTTGTCGCTGCTGATCATGTTTAGAACACTTTGTTAGATCAGCGACAAGTTATTTTGTAATATACTCTATCTTAGGTGATCAATGCAACGTTATTTCCTCTACTTGATTCCTTCCTTTGTACGTTTCTGCCTTACGCATTTGGGGGACTTGTCGGTGCGGGCACCTTTGCATGGCGCTGAGTGCGAACGTCAAGCTTCTTTGGCAAGGCCGCCTCCGACAAAGCAACCTTGTCGCTGACTAACCGCAGCTCATTTAAGTTGTTGAGCGGACTCGAAACAAAGTAAGGCGCGACTAGCTGCGAGTTGGTTCCTCTGCGCATGAGTTTTCCATACAAAGTACTATCGTTCGAGGAAGATAACTTAAAAATTTAAAAATTGATTGCTCAAACTTTGGCAACTTAGCTTTTCTGTCTCTTGCTTCCCGATGAGGCGAAACTTCCTCGAGCGGTGCCTGGTCCATAATATTATCTCCTCCTTCCCCCCTGGTTAACTTGTGCGCGAGGGAGCCTTCCTTTCTTTGAGAAAAGAAAAAGATGAGGAAATAAAGTTATGGAGCCTAGCGGCTCGATTTTGCTTACCGGGTGTGGTTGCTGCACAAAGTGTTAGCCAAAACATGCAATAAAACGATGAAAGCATGAATTTGACAAGTTGTGCGCAACACATGAGCTTTACTGATGCACGGGGTCAGCGCCCGGCTTTGTATAAAGGATTACATGCAACAGCGGCAAGACTTGTACAAAAGGTGGTTGCGGAGCAGGTTCGGCAACGCGCCCTATATGGGTAAAACTTACGAAGATGCTCAATGTTCCAGAGTTGCTCACGGGATGCCATCTTCGGTCTCAAAGCGGACAGCGCCGGGCCTAGTGACTCGTTTCACCCGATAAGGGCCTTCCCACTTCAAGCGTCAACTTGTTTGAATTCTTGGTGGACTGAGCGGCGAAGAACAAGGTCGCCTTCCTCGAGACTTCGGCACTAACCCTGCGGCTATGGTAGCGGCCAAAGCTTCTTTGGTAGCGAGCAGCTCGCCGCAATGACTTTGAAGACGATCCTCCTCAAGGAGAAGCGTGTCATCTTGTCGCAGCTGCTCTTTCTCAAGCTCATCATAAGCGAGTACTCGAGGCGATCCGTATACGAGTTCCGTGGGGAGAACTGCCTCTGCTCCATAGACTAGAGCAAAAGGTGCCTGGCCGGTGGCTCGATTTGGCGTCGTCCTGATCGACCAAAGAACCACCGGCAGCTCCTCGATCCGATTTCTTCCGCACTTGTGCAGCATGTCGAAAGTTACGGTCTTGAGCCCGCGCAGACGCCCAGCATTGCCCTCTACGCTTGACCGTTGCTTCTCGGGTGAGCAACGGAAGCTCGCAGACCTTAGCGTAAGATCTTGGACGTCGCATGAAGGTGCGACTTCGTAAATTGTGTGCCGTTGTCGGTGATGATCCTGTTAGGGATTCGAAATGGCAAACAATCGACTGAAGAACTTGATCGCCGACCGTGCCGTCACCTTCCTCATCGCTTCCACTTCCGGCCACTTTGTGAACTTGTCGATGGCGACGTACAAATACTCAAAGCCCCGACAGCTCGGGGAAAGGGCCGAGGATGTCGAGCCCCGGACCGAAAATGGCGGGATAAAGGGATCGTCTGGAGAGCTTGAGCTGGCTGGTGTATCTGTTTGGAATGGGCCGCACGCTTCACACTTGGTTACTTGTGCAGTTGCATCACGGAGGGCTGTCGGCGGAAGAAACCTTGCTGGAAAGCTTTGCGGCAAGTGCTCTTGGCGCCAATGTGGTGACCACATATGCCTCCGTGTATCTCTGCCAATAGCTTCATCCATCTTCCACAGGAATACACTTCAATTTCACACCGTTGAGTCTTCTTACATGCAGTATCTTTGTCGACAAACTGGTACATACTTTCATTGCCGGGCTACTCTTTCCGCTTCTTCTTGCTCTTCGGGAAGTTCTCCTGTCTAAAGGAAATGGACAATCTACTGCGCCCATGCTGGAGCTTGTGGCTCGACAACAAGGACTAAAGGCACATCTGCTGCTGCGGGAACATCGACTTAACGGCAAGGACACCGGCCTGCCGAGCTTGATGTTCCCTGGCAAGCTTGCCGGAGCAAGACTTGTCGGGGGCGTCTGCTTCAACGAAACAAACCGTGGGACTTGTCGGAGCAGACTGCCCCTCAGCACTGTTGGTGTTGATCTTGGGGACCTTCGCAACGACGGCTTCGGGAAGCTCTGCCGGAAAGTAGTCACCAGAGATCAACTTCCTCTTCTTGCTTTGTCCAGTTGATGGTGTTACGGTTGGTTGAGTCGACTTGAGCACGAAAATCCCTGGTTCCACAGCAACTTAAGTGCAGCGCACTTTGTGACAGCCGTCAACAATATCATTCTCGAGCTCTTGGAACATGTTCCATTTGCAGGCCGTCAAAGTGCTCTTCTTGCTTCCTCACTTCATCAACGTAGGCTTCCATCAACGGACTCGGTAATCTTTGTTCACTTGGTGGGCGACAAGTTCTTAGTCACCCCGACAATAAGCTTTTTGATCCCAAGGTCCACTGCAATCCTGAGACCGGCAAGCAAACCTTCATACTCTGCAGTATTGTTTGTTGCTTGCTCCTTGGGAAAGTGCATCTGGACTACGTACTTGAGGTGCTCTCTGGTGGGTGCGATAAGCAGCACGCCGGCACCGGCGCCTTGCAGCGAGAAGGCACCACCAACGTACATCAGCCATTCTTTGCTTGCTTCCTTGACGGGAATGCTCGTCTCCGGAATCTCTTCATCTGGCGTTGGCGTCCATTCTGCTATGAATTCTGCCAACGCTCTGCTTTGGATAGTTGATGTGCTTTCAAACTTGAGACCAAAGCTTGACAGTTCTAATGCCCACTCGACAATCCTGCCCGTTGCTTCTGGATTCTGCAGTATCCTCTTCAGCGGAAAGCGAGTGACAACTGTGATCTCATGTGCTTGGACGTAATGGCGCAGCTTTCTCGAGGCCATGAGGAGGCCGAAAAGCAATTTCTGCACACCAAAGTACCTCGACCTAGCCCCCTGCGGGGAGGGAACCGACAAAGTAGACTAGGCTGCACCATCCTTTTACGCATCTGGTCATGCTGCGTGGATTCGTCCTTCTCGGGACCAGAGCTTGTCGGCGAAGCCCCACCTTGTCGCTGGATGTGCTTGCCGTGGTTGCTTTGGCTCGTCATCCGCCTCCCTTTCGCTACTAACGCAGCACTAACCACTTGATTGGTTGCTGCTATATATAGCAACAACTTCTCTTGTGGTTTAGGTGCGACAAGTGTTGGAGTGGAGGACAGGTATCTCTTCAAGTCTCTGCGGCGCAGCCTCCGCTTCGGAGTCCATTTCATTGGACCTGCCTTTTTCAAAATCTTGAAAAAGCGGTAGGCGCGCTCGGCAGAACCTAGAGATAAACCTCTTTGAGAGTAGCTACGCAACCGCAAGTCTTCGTACATCCTTGACGCGCTTTGGTGCTTCAATCTGCTCAATGGCCTTGATCTTGTCGGGATTAGCTTCAATCCCTCGTTGAGACACGAAGAACCCGAGAAGCTTGCCGGAAGGGACTCCAAACACGCACTTCTCGGGGTTGAGCTTGAGGTTGATCTTGCACAGATTTGCGAAGGTCTCGTCCAAATCTTGAACTGGAGTTGCTTTGTCCTTGATTTTGACCACTATGTCATCCATGTAGGCTTCTACATTTCTGTGCATTTGCGGCTCAAAAGCGTCATGGACTACCCTTGCAAATGTTGAACCAGCATTCTTCAAACCGAAAGGCATCCGTATGAAGCGATATGTGCCACATGGTGTAATGAATGCGGTCTTCTCCTCATCTTCTTCAGCCATGAAGATCTGATGGTATCTGAGTATGCATCAAGAAAGCGAAAGCAAATCACATCCAGCCGTGGAGTCAACAATCTGGTCAATGCGCGCGGCAAGGAAATGGATCTTTGGGACAAGCTTTATTAACATCCGTGAAGTCAATACAAAGTCTCCATTTTCCATTTGCCTTCGCACGACTACGAGGATTGGCCAACCACGTGGGATGGAGCACTCCTCGACAAGGCCTGCTGCTTCCAGTTTCTTGATCTCTTCTGCTATGAATTCTTGGCGCTCCACCGCTTGCTTCACGACTTTTTGCTTGTGGGCCATGCATGAGGACAAACGGCCAGCGGTGCTCAATCACTTTCACAGGAACACCGGGGATGTCGACGGTTGCCATGCAAACACGTCGACATTCGCCAGCAGAGAAAACAACGAGCGCCTTCCTATTTAGGGTCGAGAGAGGCAGCGATGGTAAAGGTACCACCAGTGCCGTCCTCCTGGCGGGCACCTTCTTGGTCTTTGGCGGAGCTACCATCTTCTTGCACTTGCGGTGGAGCTCGATGGTGCGTCCTCGATGGCAGCGCAGCACTCCGAAGAGGTGCGCTTGCCGAGTAAGCATCGTGAGCTCTTGCGGACTTGGACTTTGTCTTCTTCCCCGGAGCTTCAGCGGCAAGTGTTTGGCAATCTGTCGCGGCTGTTGCATCGGTAGATCTTGTCGGCACAGATAAGGGCATCCTTCTTGTCGCCACGGACAGAGATGACGCTTATCGGGCCTGGCATCTTGAGTAAGTTGTAGGCGTGGTGAGAGGCTGCCATGAACTTGGCGAGTCTTTGGGCGGCCAAGTATCCCATTGTAAGGCAATGGGAAATCGGCAACGTCGAATGTGACCCTCTCGGTCCTAAAGTTCAGCTCGCTGCCAAATGTTACCGGCAACGTAATCTTCCCCTTGACTTGCTCCTTCCGGATTGATACCTTGGAAGGTGCCGGTCTCTTCGAGCTCGCCGTCGAGGATTTGAAGCTTCTGGAGCACCGCGGAGGAGATCAGATTCAAGCCGTCCCCGCCGTCAACTAGCATCTTGGTGACCTTGAGGTTGCGGATAGTTAGTGAGACCAACATCGGCAAGCACCCGACCGCAGATATGCGATCAGGGTGGTCCTCAATATCAAAGACGATAGGCATGCTGGACCACTTCAGAGGCTTGCGTGACTCTACGGATGGTTCCGCTTCATTGACCTCCCGCATCCATTGCTTGAGTTGGCGGTGGGAGGTATGCAGGGAAGCACCTCTGTCAATGCAGAAGGACCTCCGTGGCTTTCTGAAACTCCTGCTCATCGGTGTAAATGCGTCTTCCATATCTTCGTCGTCGTCATCATCTTCATCCTTGTCGCAGCAGCGAGGTCTATCTCCTTGCCGCTGCTTGGCCTTGCCTTGGCGCCCTCCCGGCCGGGGCGTTTCTTGCTTGCTCCCCGGCACCTTCTGGGCCTTCTCCTTGTCGCGCGCTCGTACTCAGCCTTCGCTGCTCAACAAGCTGCTTTCGACCTTCTTGCAGCTCTGGAGATCGTGGCCCTTGGTGCGGTGGATCTTGCGATCTTGCTTGCCGGAGCCGTCACCTTGTCGGCGGCCGCCACCGACCGGTGGTTGGCGTCGTGCAACCTCCTTGCGGAGCCTCCAGCCTTGGCGTTCTTGTCGCCACCTCCGTTGCGGACTGCTCAACAGCTAGCACTTCTCTACCTTTGTTCTTCCTGTTGCCTCGCCGCGGCCCTTCTTTCTTTGGCGGCCTCCTCCTTGTCGAGATCCTGCTTCCGCATTCTCTCTGAGTCTCCTCCCTTCCTCGTAGCGTGCACACTTGTCGGCCAAGGCGTACAGCTCACTGACGTCCTTGACTTTGCACATCGCCATCTCCTCCCTCATCCTGCAGTTCCGCACATTCTGATGAAACGCGCTGATCACCGCGGCAGGGTGGACATCTGGGATGTTGTAGTGCACACGCTTGAATCTCCTTCCTTCTGGGCGAGCAGATGAAGGTCACTCTCTTGGCCATGAGGCTTGTGGCCACCTGTGAAGGCGCCAACAAACTGATGGCACAGATCTGCCCAAGAGGATATGGAGCTGTCCGGCAAGTGCATGAGCCAAGATCGGCGTTGGGCTTGAGCACGGCGGGAAGTAGTTGGCGAGGATATTGTCGTCCCGTCCCCTCGCAGCCTGCACCACGATGGTGTAGATGCTGAGGAACTCCGACGGATGCGTCCTGCCATCATACTTCTCCGGCACGTCTGGTTTGAAGTTTTTATGGCTGGGCCACTGGACTTGCCGCAGCTCACGAGTGAACGCAGGGCAACCTACGCGTATGGCAAGTCGCTGGCTCCTCCGGCGTCGCCGCGTCAACAGAAGGCCCAGCGCGCTTTTCGGACTGACGTCGCGCTTCTCTCCGGCGCTCGATGCGAGTTCGAGTGTCTTCTTGTTGTCGCTCATGAAGAATTTGGCGCTGATCGCGGCGAGCTCGCGGATCCGATGACGCGGTGGAGTCGCTGTCGAGGTGGATCCGGTGAGCCGGCGATCTTGGCCTTCGTGGCGGAGAGTGCACGGTGGTTGCACCTCCGACAGTCTCGTCGCCACCGGCTCGTGCCTTGTCGTCTTGCCGCGGCAATGATGGCGTTGGTTGCCGCGGAGCGTCGCCGTTGGCAAAGCCGATGAGAGCTCACGGATAGTGGCCCTCCACTGCGTCGACCTTGTTGGCCATTGGAGGGTAATCGAGGAGCGGTGAGCTCTCGCCGTAGCTTCGCTGGAGTAGTGGGTGGCATTGGCGAGCGGTGCGAGGCGGGATATGCTCGGTCTTCTAACTACGTTAGAAGGTGCTGCACCCCGTCCAGGCGACCGTTTCTCAGTCGGGCCTGCATGTTGGCGCGCTTGCTGGTCTTGAGGGTCTCGATCCTACGATCGTATGGCATTGTGTACGCCATGGCGTTGTTGGTCCCGCATCTCTGAGATGGGCGCGGGGATGCTTGGACGCCGAGGTTTGCGGGGCCTTGTCCTTGGACTTGGCAGCGCCGCGAACACCTTCGTCGGCGCCCGTTCCTCCGCCGGCGTCGCCCCACCACCCGTTTGCTGCGGTGAGGGTGGGTATGCAGCGCGGACGGCTCTGCTGCCCGAAGCCTTCTTCTTCGGTGGCATGTTGAGGAAGATGTTGAGGACGCTGCTCGTGTGAGCGTCGGATCAGATTCACACGGCCTCGACGCTTCTCTGGCGCGCCAAAGATGTCGGGAGGCTGATCGTACCGCGAACACCTATGGGGCGGCGGACCAGGCCCCTTTGTGGTTCGGAGGGGGCGGAGATCGCATCGAAGAGCGGATCGAGGCGAGGCACACGAGCAGTTTACCCAGCTTCGAGCTCTCCGGAGAGATAAAACTCCTCGCTGCTTGTTTGATGTATTGTGTTCTTGCTAGGGAGCGTCTGAGCTACAAAACCTAACATGGCGTATCTGGTCTCTAGTGAGTCGAATGAACCGAAACTCGAACCCCCTCTACGTTGCGCATGGGCCTCCTTTTATATGCTCAAGGGGTCTCCGGCAGGTGGCAACACAGGCGAGGGTACAAATGTAAAAACAGGAGTTGGTACACCTACTCGAACAATGTACAGTGCAAAATACCTAACTCGGCGGCAAGGGACAAAAGCGGTAAATGCCGTCGGTGTCGCCAAACAGTGCAACAGACCGTCAGTGCGCCACCGCTTCGCCACGATGGCAAGCTTGTCGGCGCCCGCTTATCGCTGCTCTCCGCTGGCTGCACAGACCTCTCGACACGCAGCGCATGGAATGGTCCCAAAGGCGACACGTTGCTTGATGAGCTGGAGCGGAGATGGAGAGAGGTTGCTTGCAGCGGCAAAGCGCCTTTTGCCGCGGCGAATCCTTGTCGGCGTCCGGAGGCTTGTCGGCGCTCGAGCCTTCCCGGCAAGCTCCTCTTGCGGGGCCTTGTCTTCTGCATGCCTTGAGTGGCCTTCCCGGCAAGCTCCTCTTGCCGGGGCCTTGTCTTCTTAATCAAATACTTTGTTCTTGAATGGCTCAAAAGGAACCACGGAGGATCTTGGCGGTGACGAGGCAAACCCTGCCGCGGGGTGCTGCAACTGTCCGTGCACGAGTACAAGATACTAGGGTACCCCTACTCTAGTACACCGACAGGTAGTTGCTGGAGTCAAGTTATAGTTGCATGCTTCTTTATATGTATTCTCATAGTTTGGTGTACATTCACACTTCCTATGTTCGTTGTTGGACTAGCACCTAGGTGCAAGAGGAAACAAACATCAGGGATAATGCTCGATATGTTAACTAAATATAGAGGAGGAAGAATGGAGATCCGTTTTGAGGCAGGTTTAAACAGGCCACGTGATGCTACAGAGTCAGCCAAGTTAGTATCAGAGGCAACGGTTGCCGTTAGGTGTCATGTATGTATCCTCCCAACATGGATTCAATATAGGAATGACAAAGATGAAACCCGGTTCAACACCTTCCTCGACCATTTATCTGCAAGTATGGTTATGTATGGAAACTAGTAATATCGTCTTGCTCTGTCCCATACTTTCTAGGTAGCTGATAATGAGACTCTCATAATTTCCAACAGTTGAGGTTCAAGTTGGATAGCCAAGGTGACGCAACCAGACAAGCTTGCAACCATGTTTTCAAGTCTACTCTGCGACAGTATCAGTATAACTTGAGGAAAGGTCACTTTGAAGGGAAGGCTAATAGTGAACTTGCCCAACCATCTCCAGAGGAAAATATATCGGATGAAGACTGGAGAGGCCTCGTTAAACACTGGTCTGATCCAAAGTATGAGGTACATTATATATATGTGATCAAATCACATGTTGAACTCCTATTTACGCATGTGCCTCAAAAATCTATCATCTTGTAGGTGAACTATTCAAAGAACAAGGCCAACCGTAGGAAAGTGAAATTCCAACAGATGACAGGATCTCGTAGCTATATTGCACAGTACGAGGCTCTTGTAATTAGCTGCTATTTCACTCTTTTCGCTATACCATATTCTCATATCTATATTAACGGGGGTGACATGAGGTCACTTTCGGGACGGGGTCATGCTCGGATAGGTGGCCATGACAGTTTTCACAGGGCACCAGACACACCGTTGGTCCCTTCGTGTATGCGTGATAATGTGAAAGGGCAGATTCCCACGATCTTTTGTTTATACACGAGGGCCATGTACCTAAAAAGTAGACCCTATGTTAGTGTCGTCTAGGGAAAGATAATGATCGGCTGCTTCTCTCGAGTACTTGAGGTACCACGGGCTCGGACATGAAAGCTCCCCGGATCTTGTGGGTAAAGTGCGCAACCTCTGCAGAGTGTCAAACTATTCGAATAGCCATGTCCATGGTCATGGACAGTTGGGTGGTGCTACTTAAACTATGTCCAGAAATTTTACAAACTTGGTACATGTGAGTGTGGTCGAGAACCAATTGAGTCAAGGCAATTGACTTGACACGTGGAATGAGTTAGCATTGAACCAAAGTTCTATTATGTTGATATCTGTAACCTGTTCTAATGGTCACTAGAGTTTATTGATGCATAAGTTACAAGATGATAGGTCATTCCTACTAGCTCGATGCTATGTTGCCTACTTTTTAATACACCATGCATTATTACTTTGATCCAAAACATGGGTTTCTTATGAGTACATTCAAAGTACTCATTGGCTTGCCACTAGCTATTTGATTGGCCAAGCAAGGAAGAACAGGAGTTCAAAGAAGAATTCTTTGGAGACGAACATGTGAACTAGGACGCTTTCCCAGTCAGAATGCCTGTAGGGTTAAGGCAGATGGCATGGGTTCTACTTATCTATGAAGATTTCCGCTGCTTAAGTTTATTTGGTATTCAGCCCTCGAGGCCTTATCTTTGTAAGACTTGGCCATAATGGTCATAATTTGTGTAGGACGGTATGTATGAATGTAAGACTCTTCTTATTCAGCTTTTGTGTGTTCAGTGAGCATTGATCTCTGGGATCACTGTACAGGTGCATTCGGTGATCATGACTTATGAGTCGGGGTCCCCACAGAGTTGGTATCAGAGCCATCCTGACTGCAGGAAGCCGTAGTTAGCATGGACGTTAGTTAGAATGAGATTATTTACAAAATTACCCATATACCTCCTTTTTCTAAAAATATCCCAAACATGGGTCACATTTCCTTTATTGACCCTTCCCCTTCCACTTTTGTAGATCGCCGTCGTACCCGAGGACTTCCTGACCACTGGATTTCCCGTGCTTCTTTAGGACAGCCTCAAGAAGTGCAAGTTCACTCGAGGCCCCACCTTCTCCTATCACGAGCACTGGATCAACAACACCAAGAAGGAGTATCACGTGGAGGTAGTCGTGAGGGAGAACGACTCCCCAACGAGCTGGTTCTTTGAGGGACCCCAAATGGCGACCCTGCTCCTCGCCGTTGAGACTGCTGCACTCAAGGCGCTGACTCGCCTTCGGGATCTTATGCCAGAGATTGCAAGCGAGCCAGCCAGTCGTTACTTGCCTTATCGTAAGGAGGGTGATGACGAGAGCAGCACACCAGCCCCACCCATGGACGAAGGACTTCCCCTCCGTTTCCAGACCTACTTTAGCTTGTGTGCTGACAGCCTGGCACAACATCTGGCCTCGGAGTCGATGGAGCTTCGGAAGGAACTCCGCAAGACCAAGGAACTCCTCCGCCTAGCTCAGACAAAGGCGAACAGGATCAAGAAGGATGGTGCACCCTCTGGACAACCCGTGGTTTCCTATCGGGGCGGGCGACCCCCACAGGTTACGGATGCCAAAGGATCATCTCAGCCACGCCGTATGATGGCAAAGGACTATTGCCTCTTCACAGCGCCACTGGCGAAGCAGCGCCGTGTTCAGCTCCTCCACTCCCCCACTCCCTCAAGTGACGAAGAAACTGAGACGGATGAAGATGACGAGGAAGACCCAGAGGAGCCGGAATACGCGACCGAGCATTCCACCACTTAGACACTGTTCAGGACTAGGATAGGCCAGTCCGTAAACCTTAAGGTAGGATAGGTCGTGTACCCCTTATGCGAAGTCGAGTCCATGTAATGGTTCAAATGAAACCATGTTGTGTTGTGTTTGCTTTCAACTTGTGTTGATGGAAGTCGTACTTTCTCTTTCGGGAACTTGTAAACGACTACATGACCCATTTGGTTTTAATGCATGAGTTTGGCCCATTTGGCCTTTGCTTAACTTAAAATTGTGTCACACCCACCCCCTTACTAGGCACCCCATCTACATTGTCTTCCCTCATTTTATCCCAATCATGAGATCTTGACCGCTCCAACGGGATGCCCGTTGTAACCCGTACTGGTACCTCTACCCACCATCAAGAAGCCAGAGGATCCACCCAAGGAGGAGCGAGCCAGAACCAAACCCAAGGACAAGCTCCACCACCACCACCTCCCCCGAACATGGACATGGCTCAGCTTCTCCAAGCCTTCCGAGAAGAATGCCAAGCCAACACTGCATCCCTCTAGATGATTGCTCAAGTAGTCAGCAACAACCACCAGCCGGCAGGGAACGGCAATGAACGTTCCACGTTGGCAGAGTTCAAGAAGCATGCACCACCCACCTTCATCGAGACTGCTGAACTCCTGGATGCAGACGACTGGGTCTGCACCATTGAGGATCTGCTGGAACTAGTCGGCTGCACTGAAGACCATGAGAAGGTGGCATATGCTGCCCACTATCTCGGGGGAACTGCCAGAACTTGGTGGGATGGATTCAAGGTCATGCATGCTGGGCAAAACATCACTTGGAATGACTTCAAGATAGAATTCCGCAAGGCCCATATTCCTTCCGGAATCATGGCCATCAAGAAGCGTGTGTTCCGAGCCCTGAAGCAAGGAAGTGGCACTGTCAAGGAGTACATGCAGAAGTTTAGTGTTCTGTCAAGGTATGCTCCTGAGGATGCCAGCACTGATGCTACCAAAAGAGAGCGCTTCATGGAAGGCCTTAACCAGACTCTGCAATACTCGCTTGTTGTGTGTGACTGCCCAACCTTTCCTGATCTAGTGAACAAGGCACTCATGCTTGAACACAAGAGACTGCTTTGGATGATACCCGTAAGCGCAAGATGATCAGCAAAGGTAGCTCCAGCAACCAAAAGCCTCACCCATGGCAGCCAGCCCCGGTCAAGCGAACCTATCAGCAGCCAAGAGCCCCTGCACCTTGCACCAACTATCAGCCTCAGCAGTACGCCAACCCAAGGCCAGCTTACAGCAACCCCAATAATAGTGGTGGCAACAAGACCATCAAATCGAACAAAGTCACTTGCTTTGGATGTGGTCAGTCCGGACACATCTCAAGGGTCTTCCCCAACATGAAGCCCGATGCTCCACGCCCCAATGCGTAGAACCTAAGACAAAGCCGCAGACTGTCACCCAGGAACCAAGCTCCCCGCAACCCGCCCAACAATGGCAAGGGGTGTGTGAATCACGTCACTGCAGAAGAAGCTCAGGAAGACCCGGACATCGTGTTGGGTACGTTCCTTTTCAATTCAGCACCTGCAATTGTCTTGTTTGATTCTGGAGCCACACATCCATTCGTCACCCAAAAGATTGCATCAAAAAGTGGCATGACCCCTACACCCTTGAATAATACCATGGTGGAACAAACCCCCAGAGCAGAGATGTGAGCCAAGATAGGTTGTAAGGGAGTCGGGATCATTATTAATGGGGTAGATTTCCTAGCAGACCTTATCATCTTATGATCACAAGGATTGGATGTGATCTTAGGAATGGATTGGCTCATCAAGCACCAAGGCTTGTTAGATTGTGCCAACCAGACTGTCACAGTGACCAATGACCAAGGAGTCGAAGTTAAATTTGCCTGCAACTCCTCTTCTGCCCAAGTCACCCAATTCAACTGTCTGAGTGAAGTTGGATTGGAGCAAGTGCCAGTAGTATGAGAGTACCACGATGTCTTTCCTGATGAGGTACCAGGAATGCCTCCTGACCGTGGCATTGAGTTCATCATCGAGCTCATGCCCGGAGCAGGATCCATATATAAGAAGCCTTATAGAATGGGATCGGAAGAGTTAGCAGAATTGAAGAAGCAACTGGCCGAGCAATTGAGTAAAGGATTCATCCGTGCTAGTGCCTCACCTTGGGGATCACCTGTTCTGTTTGTGGAAAAGAGGGACGGTACCATCCGATTATTTGTTGACTATCGTACCCTTAATGAAGTCACAATCAAGAACAAGTATCCACTCCCCAAGATTGAAGACTTGTTCGATCAGCTGAATAGTGCCAAGGTGTTTTCCAAGATCGATCTTAGGTCTGTATACTATCAGCTGAAGATCAGACCCTAAAATATTCCAAAGACGGCATTTGTAACCCGATATTGTCTTTATGAGTACACGGTCATGTTATTTGGTTTAACCAATGCCCCTGCCTACTTCATGTACCTCATGAACAAGGTTTTCATGGAGTACCTGGAAAAGTTTGTTGTCGTCTTCATTGATGACATACTCATCTTTTCCAACTCTAAAGAAGAGCATGAGCAACACCTGAGGATGGTCCTAGACAAGCTTCGAGAGCACCAACTGTATGCCAAGTTCAGCAAGTGCGAATTTTGGCTGCATGAAGTTGGATTCTTGGGTCACAAATTGACTGTCGAAGGATTGTCAGTGGATCCCACCAAGATTCAAACCGTCACTGAATGGCAAACCCCGAGCAATGTGAAGGAAGTCAGAAGCTTCCTCGGACTCGCAGGATATTACCGCAAGTTTGTTGTAGGATTCTCAAGCATTTCCTGACCCATGACGCAGCTCTTGAAGAAGGACAAGAAGTTCGAATGGACGTCGAAGTGCGAAGAAAGTTTCCAGGAGCTAAAGAAGAGATTGACCACCGCCCCAGTTCTTGCTACACCTGATATTCACAAGGATTTTGTGATATATTGTGATGCCTCGTGAACTGGACTGGGAAGTGTTCTGATGCAAGAATGTAGAGTCATAGCATATCTATCCAGACAGCTACGTCCCCAAGAAGAGAACTATGCTACTCATGACCTTGAGTTAGCAGTAGCGGTTCATGCCCTGAAGACGTGGCGGCATTACCTCCTAGGGAAGTGGTGTGAGATATACACCGACCACAAAAGTCTGAAGTATATTTTCACTCAACAGGAACTGAACATGAGGCAGAGAACATGGCTAGAATTGATCAAAGATTATGACCTCAGTGTTCAATACCACCCTGGAAAGGCTAATCTGGTAGCAGTTGCATTAAGCAGAAAGGCTTGTTCCTTGAACGCTCTGATTAAGGAAAGGCTATCCGCCTTGTATGAGGAACTTGAAAGATTCGGATTGGAACTGGTTGCACCCGGATTCTTGGCCAACATCGAAGTCAGGACTACCTTGATGGATGATGTTAAGGAAGCTCGGAAGGGACATGAGAGTATTGAAGGCATCAAGAGGAAGATCAAGGAAGGAAAGGCCCCAGGATTCTCAGAGGATACGCAAGGAGTTGTGTGGTTCAGGAATCGCATTTGTGTACCCAACAAGGTTGAGCTCAAGAACTTGATCTTGCAAGAAGCTCATGACACCCTGTATTCCATCCATCCCAGAGGAACCAAGATGTATCAAGACTTGAAGGAAAGATTCTGGTGGCATGGGATGAAGAGAGAGATTGCCACCTACGTTGCTAAGTGTGATGTTTGCCAAAGGGTCAAGGTTGAATATCAGCGACCTGCTGGATTGCTCCAGCCACTCAAGGTTCCCGAGTGGAAATGGGATAAAGTCGGAATGGATTTCATCACTGGAATCCCTAGGTCAAACAAGGGACATGACTCCATCTAGGTCATAGTCGACCATTTAACCAAAGTAGCCCATTTCATTCCTGTCAATACTACCTATGATGGCAACCAGCTGGCAACTCTATACATCAACAGAATCGTAAGCATTCATGGTGTCCCTAAGGAGATTGTCTCAGACCGAGGAACCCAGTTTACCTCGAGGTTCTGGAAGAATTTCCAAGAGGCCATGGGAACCAAGTTTTCCTTCAGCACTTCTTTCCACCCACAGACCGGAGGTCAGACAGAATGAGTGAATCAGATATTCGAAGATATTCTCCGATCTTGTGTCTTAGCATATGGAGCTAAGTGGCAAGATTGCCTCCCTTTTGCCGAGTTCTCCTACAACAACAATTATCAGTCAAGCCTCCAGATGGCACCATTTGAGGTGTTGTACGGACGCAAGTGTCGCACACCCCTCAATTGGTCAGAAACCGGAGAAGGCCTAGTCTTTGGGCCAGATGTTCTCCATGGAGCGGAAGAGCAAGTTCAACTAGTCAGAGAGCGACTGAAAACCGCCAAGTCAAGACAGAAGAGCTATGCCGACACTCGTCGCCGACAAGTGAACTCTGAAGTCGGAGACCATGTGTACCTGCGAGTAACTCCTCTTAAAGGAACCAAGCGTTTCCACGTCAAGGGAAAGCTGGCACCAAGATTTATCGGCCCCTTCAAGATCACCACACGACGAGGAGAAGTGGCCTACCAGTTGGAACTACCACCTGAACTATCTGATGTGCACAACGTGTTCCACGTGTCACAACTCCGGAAGTGTCTCCAAGTTCCAGACAAGCCTGGTCTCTACAAGGAGGTCGATCACCAAGCCATTGACCTTCAGCCTGATTTGACCTACCGTGAGAGGCCCATCTGCATATTGGACGAAGCAGAGTGACACACTCTAAGTCGCACCATCAAGTACTTCAAGGTCCAGTGGAGCAACCACACTGAAGCAGAAGCAACCTGGGAACGTGAAGACTACCTTAGATCCGAGTTTCCCGATCTCTTTTAAAGCCTAGTTTAGGAATCTCGGGGACGAGATTCTTGTAAGGGGGGTAGGTCTATCACACCCTGCATTTTGTAACATGTCATTTGCATTAATAAGGCATGAAAGTTTGGACCAACACAAACCTTTTAGAATATTTGGCTTTATATTTGAGTTAGTTTTCTCTCTGTGATTTTCAAGTGCTCTTTAAAGTCAACACACCTCCACCTTATATACTTCATCTCCTTGCCCAAAAATTCTTCCCACTGATCATGCCATGTGTATAGTGCTATATGGTATTTTCCTACAAAAATAATTTGGCCAAATAGTATTTTCTAAATTTAGTTTTCCAAAAACCCCTGAATTGAGGTTTGGACTACAAGCACTAGATTTGGGGGATGAGAAATCTTTCAAAAAATGTATTTGACTCCTATTAGATATAGGACCCCCAAAACACACAAAAATATAATTTTAAAAGTTATTTTCCTATTTATTTAAAGGCTTTTTCTTAGGGCCAGAAATGGTCTTCAATAGGTTAAAATTATTTAAATGTTTCAAAAACATTTGTGAAAATTTAGGGAAACTCAGTGGACATATATCTTCCATATATAAGAGTTTCAACACATGGTCATGTTCAAAATATTGGTCAAACCCCTCAAAAACCCTTTCTGGATATTTCAAGCTTTTGAAATATTTACAAAGGAAATACTCTAAAATATTTCCAGGAAAATTCTAGCTAGTCACATATTGATAATATGGTGACCTTGCAAAGTTTCAAATCAATCCAAACTGTTTTGGTTCACAAAAGTGCCCCAAAACCATCTCTGTCCAGATCCAAGTTTGAACAACTCTACATTACCAACTTTGTCCATTTCCCCTGAAACTTTGTGGACCTGTTTTAACCTATAAATTATGACACTACACCAAGTGGTGCATCAAGGACAAAATGTTAACTTAGCTAGATATAAGCAAATCCATTTCTGATGATAACTAGGGTTTACAAAAGTTGCATTGGACACTTTCTTCATTTGACCTCAAAATTGGTGGACAGTGCTATTTTTTCATGCCACTCACTCCTGTTAAGTCTCAAAGCAATTTGAGAAAATTAGCTAGCCCAAACCACCATCAAATACCTTCTGGCAGAATTTCCAAATGCTTGTTTCAACCCCTTCCACTAATCTACATGAGCTGATATCTTTACCACAACCCCTCCTAGTACCCCTCCAGCACCTGTATGCTTTTCTTCCCGAGGAAGCAATGATGAGGGGGGAGAAACCCATTTTTCTTCTCTAGACAGTGGATTCCTCCCTCTCTCTCAGCATCCTTCTCTCCCCTCAGCTTTCTAGAGCATACAAGGCTCCCTAGGACTTCTACCCACACCTCCTGCAGCTCCAGACACAAGTGTACGCATGAGGACGCGGGAAAGCCGCGGATGCCGGCCAAAGTCGTGCTCTGGAGCACCTGGCAGGGCACCCAACTGTTGACGCCGCGTCCCCCGACCTCCTCGAGCCTCCCCCATGCGCCAGTCGATGCCCCTCGACGTCCGCTCCACGCCAGCAGGCCACCCACTTGCTCCCGTGCCCTCCTCTCTCTCCTGCAGCTCGCGCCAGAGCACCGCCCCTCTCCGCCAATGGTTGCACCGCTCCTGTGGCCTGCCCGTAGCTCATCCCGCTCCTTCTCTCTTTCCCTAGCACCCTAGACCAATCCCACGAACACCTCGGAGCCCTCCTTTCCCTCTCTAAGGCCACCAGAGCCGATCCCGCGGGCACCCGTAGGCCACGCCTACGGTGGACCTCGGCTAGCCCATGTAAGGCAGCCCCGAGCCTCTCTCACACAACCTGTCGCTCCCCCACACTCCTAATCAACCTCCCGCACCACCCATTTGTCTCCAGAGCCGCCCGAGCTCGAGATCGAGCTCGAGCTCCGTCGCCTCGACTCATTGGTGTTCGCGCGGTACAGGTCTCCTCCACCCCCGTTCCCTCTCAATCTGGAACCGCGTGACATCACTGACCCTTTCCCCTCTCTTGGCCCCTCTTTTTGCAGCCAGGAACGGCCGGAACCACCAACGCCCGAAGCACCTCCACCGCGTGACCTCGTCGCCAACAAACCAGGCTGCTCCGGCGACCACCTCCACCACCACCCGAACGGCGCTATCCCCCTGAGTCCAACGGTGCCACCCGCTCGACCTGCCGTGCCCTATAGCGTCGCCGGTGAGCTCGCCGACCTCTCTGCCGCGAGGTTAGAGATGACAGGTGGAGCCCACGTGTCATCCTCACCTCTCCCTCGCCCCTCTCTCTCTCTTGCTAACGCCCAGGCCTGCCCGTCAGGTTTGAAAACCTGGCGCGCGTGCTAGTTCACCTGGGCCTCCTCTCCCTCTAGGCCTACTGCACTGCGGTTGTTCTGGCCAGCAAGCACAGTGCCCTTTTTCTTTTCCTTTTCTGTGCAAACTTGCAAAAATTCCACAGAATTAAATAAATATTCAAATGCAACAGTTCCAACTCCTTAATTCTTGTAAAAATCTCACTTATTTAATGGTGTAACTTTCATACATATCCAACCAACTTTTCTGTACTGTTCAAATTCAAATTCAAATTTGAGCAATTAAATCCCTGTTTGAAAAGCTATTACTCTGTCCCTTTAGCTCCAAACCCAAAACTAATAATTTTCCCCTTCATAGTTATCCCCCTAGTATTTAACAAAAATGAGTTGCATTTTTCTGAGCACTTTGTTTTTTTTTGTTTTGCTATTGTCTTAATTTTCCCGTTGTTTCTTAGCGACGACTAGATCCCATATTTGACGAAGTGGTTGGAGAAGATGAAGGAGAAGGATTTGAATACTTTGAAGACCAAGCCAACCACGGCAAGAAGCCCTTTGACCATTATTCACCCCTCTTGTTCATCGATAAATTTTCCGTATGCATGATGACGTTGTTGAAGATGAAGTTGATATAATTGTTGCATTGATGGATGCCGATTGGTACTTGCCTGTTCCTAGCTCTACCTTGTGCTAGAGATGTGATGAAAAATACTTGATATTCACGCATGATGTTGCATCTATGCCAAGATCAGCTCTTGGTTACAATCCTCTGAAAACCCCATCGGGTGCCCCTAATGCCCGTGGGTGATGTTGAACTAAGGTCACCACTTCAGGAAGAAGTGGTGTACTATGGAAAGCCTTTTCCTGTGAGAGTAAAATGATGGATTACATTTAGGTGTGATTACCGTCCCAACCAAACATGCGCAACCACTCTACCCCTTATGGGAAGGGGCATTATTCATTACCTAGGCCGATACTAGCATGGTGGCCACATTACTAGTGACAGGGGTGACATGAGGTCACTTTTGGGATGGTGTCGTGCTCGGATAGGCGGCCATGACTGTTTTCATAGGGCACCATACACACCATTGGTCCCTTCTTGTATGCATGATAATGTGAAAGGGCAGAGTCCCACGATCTTTTGTTTATACACGAGGGCCGTGTACCTAAGATTAAACCCTATGTTAGTGTCGTCTACGGAAAGATAATGATCGGGTGCTTCTCCCTAGTACTTGAGGTACCGCGGGCTCGTGGATGACACGAAAGCTTCCCGGATCTTGTGGGTAAAGTGTGCAAACTCTGCAGAGTGGCAAACTATTCGAATAGCCTTGTCCACGGTCATGGATAGTTGGGTGGTGCTACTTAAACTATGTCCAAATTTTTTACAAACTTGGTACATGTGAGTGTGGTCGAGATCCAATTGAGTCAAGGCAATTGACTTGACACGTGGAATGAGTTAGCATTGATACAAAATTCTATTATGTTGATATTTGTAACCTTTTCTCATGGTCACTAGAGTTCATTGATGCATAAGTTACAAGATGATAGGTCATTCCAACTAGCTCGATGCTATGTTGCCTACTTGTTGTTACACCATGCATCATTACATTGATCCAAAACATGGGTTGCTTGCGAGTACATTCAAAGTACTCATTGGCTTGCCACTGGTTATTTAATTGGCTAGGCATGGAAGAACAGGAGTTCGAAGAAGAATTCTTTGGAGACGAACATGCAAAGTAGGACACTTTCCCAGTCAGAATGCCTGTAGGGTTAAGGCAGAAGGCATGGGTTCTACTTATCTATGAAGATTACTGCTGCTTAAGTTTATTTGGTATTCAGCCCTCGAGGCCTTATCTATGTAAGACTTGGCCATAATGGTTATAATTTGTGTAAGACGATATGTATGGATGTAAGACTCTTGTTAATCAGCTTCTGTATGTTTACTGAGCATTGATCTCTGGGATCACTGTACACGTGCATTCGCTGATCACGACTTATGAGTCGGGGTCCCCACAGAGCTGGTATCAAAGCCATCCTTGCTGTAGGAAGCCTTAGTTAGCATGGACGTTAGTTAGAATGAGACCATTTACAAAATCACCTATATACCTACTTTTTCTAAAAATATCCCAAACATGGGTCGCATTTCCTCTATTGACCCTTCCCCTTCCACTTTTGTAGATGGCCATCATACCCGAGGACTTCCTAACCACTGGATTTCTCGTGCTTCTTGAGGACAGCCTCAAGAAGTGCAAGTTCACTCGAGCCCCCACCTTCTCCTATCACGAACACTGGATCAACATCACAAAGAAGGAGTATCACGTGGAGGTAGTTGTGAGGGCGAACCACTCCCCGACGAGCTGGTTGTTTGAGGGACCCCAGATGGTGACCCTGCTCCTCGCCGTTGAGACTGCTGCAGCCAAGGTACCGACTCGCCTTCGGGATCTTCTTCCAGAGATGGCAAGCGAGCCAGCCACTCGTTACCTGCCTTATCGTAAGGAGGGTGATGACGAGAGCAGCGCACCAGCCCCACCCATGGACGAAGGACTTCCCCTCCGTTTCCAGACCTACTTCAGCTTGTGTGCTGATAGCCTGGCACAACATCTGGCCTCGGAGTCGATGGAGCTTCGGAAGGAACTCCGCGAGACCAAGGAACTCCTACGCCTAGCTCAGACAAAGGCGGACAGGATCAAGAAGGATGGTGCACCCCTGGACAACCCGTGGCTGCCAATCGGGGCGGGCGCCCCCACATGTTACGCATGCTAAAGGATCATCTCAGCCACGCCGTATGACGGCAAAGGACTATTGCAACCTCTTCACGGCGTGTAACGCCCCGGATTCGATGCGCCAGGTGTCTGCCAGTTAGTCGCCGTAGTTGCCATGTCATGTGCTTGCGTGTTGCACTTTGCCATGTCATCATCTGCATTTCATATCATGTCGTCATGTGCATTTCATTTTGCATATGTGTTCGTCTCATGCATCCGAGCATTTTCCCCGTTGTCCGTTTTGCAATCCGGCACTCCTATGTCTCCCGGCGCCCCCTTTTACCTCTTTTAGGTATGCGGGTGTTAAGCGTTCTCGGAATGGACGAGGTTTGCCAAGCGGCCTTGGTATACCACCGGCAGAACCGCTGTCAAGTTTCGTGTCATTGAGGTCGTTTGATACTCCAACGGTTAACCGGTAACCGCAAAAGCCCCTTCTCTTTGCAGCCCAACACCCCTTTCAAAGTGGCCCAAAACCCAGCAAACTCCCCTCCATGCTCTCGGTCGTTCGATCACGATTGCGTGGCCGAAAACCGCTCCTCATTTGGACACTCCTAGCTCCCTCTACCTATAAATATGTGCATCTCCCCCGAAATCCCGGTCTAACCCTAGCCTTCTTCATCCTCGCGCCGCCGGACACGTCCGCCCGTGCCGGACATGTCGCTCCGTCCAATCAGCGCCCGCCACGTCATCGCCACCGCCCCCACGCCCAATCCCGCATCGCCATGTGTCGCCGCCGCTGAATCCCACCGCGCGCCGCCCGGGCCAGATCTGCCCGCCCGAGGCGAACCGAACCTCGCCGAACCTGCTCGCCGCCGCCTCGCCCGCCCGCTTCCCGTCGCCGGCGTGCTGCACCGCCGCCCGGTAGCCCTCCGCCCGCCGCCGCCATCACGCGCCTCGCCGCGCCGCCCTCGCCGGCCAGCGCCCGCCTTGCCCGCCACGGAGGCCGGCGCCCGCCTCAGCGCGCCTCCCGCGCCTTGCGCCCGCCTCCGGCCTCCCCATCGTAGCCGACCGTCGTCTGGCCGGGTCCGCCGCGGTCGCCGCCCGGTCACCGCCAGCGTCCGGCCCAGCGTCGCTTCGCGAGCTTCGGCGGATCCGGCGAGATCCGGCGGATCCGCCTCGTCCCGCCCCTGCAAGACCTCGACGGCCCCATCTCCCTCCTCTTCTCCGGCGAGCTCTCCGGCGAGATCCGCCTCGCCTTGAAAACCGTGCAGACCTAAGGTTGACCCCGAAAATTCCAGTCCCCGAATATTTGCATATTTTAGCCCCTGTTCATCATGCCATAACTCTGTCATCGCTGCTCCGTTTTGTGTGTTTAATATTTCAAATTGTTCGCCTCGACGAGTAAGTTCCATTGCATCATATTCATTTGAGTTCATCTTGATGCATGAATCATCGTTGCAAGAGTGCTATATGATGTTAACATGCTGAAACTGTTATAACTTGATGATTTGTCATTTTTTCCATGATTGATGTGTGCATCCTATGAGGTTGATGTCTACATGTATTTTGATCTATGCCATTCCATCTTCACAGTGGTGCTATCCATGTATTTTTGTGATTCCTGTTGTGAGTGCATCAAGCTTGTTAAGTAGGGTACTTGCTGTTGCTGTTTTGCATGTCTGAATCTGCTATTTCGTGATGCTATGTAAACCTGCTGCTACAAGTCATTCTATGCATAATATGGAGATGTTCGATGTTTTGTTATACATGTCATTCTCTATCCATCCATGCCCATGGTTGCATTTATATCCTACTGTAACTTGTTTTAATCGTGCTCCGAAGTTGCTAAATAATGTTGCTGTCAACCTGTTAACATTAAGTTCAGTTTTGCAATGTGATTTCCTAGTGATCCATGCACCCTATGAACTTTCTCTTGCCATGCTTAGTTTCATAAACATGTCTTCTTACTGTTGGTTGCCTTTCCATGCCATGTATTGCTCTTTGGTGAGTGTTTCAAGCTCACCAACATGCCTACTTATCGTTGTTCCTGCCATGTATGAATCTGTAATATAACTTGCCATGTTTACATGGGTGCCATCATATTTTATGATCCTTTGTGGCTCATGGTCAGTAAGGGACTCTTGTTCTATGAATTTATTAGTATCATGCCATGCCTTTGTTTGACATGATAAGTTCCTGTAACATGTTGTTTGATAGCTCTAAACATTGCAACCTGATGTTATTTCTGCTAAAGTCTGAAACTGTTATTATTTGCAATCTTTCCATGTGTGTTTGAGCATGTTCTATTGATTTCTGGAGATAGCTCAGTGTTCATGTTTTGTTATGCTTTACCTGTACGTCATGCCCATGCCTTTTTTTCACATTGAGATGTTGTAGCTTAATGTTTTGGTGCTTGCAAAATGCCTATTTGCTGTTTTGGACAGCTTGTCCTTTAAACTTGTATAGTGCGTGTGTGTTGAACCGTTGCTCCGTTTTGAGTGTGCTCTATATGAAACTTGCTTGATTTTGCATGTAGTTTCATATTATCATGTTGCATCCTTGATTTGAGGTGTTTGCTTGATGTTTGTATGCATTTTGCATCAATGCCATGTTCAACTTGTTTTGCTCATATCTTCTAGGCCGTAGCTCCGAATTAAATGAACTTTATATTTAACTTGACTAGAATTTCATGTAGATCACCGTGGTGCATCTTAACTTGCTGTTTAAAAACTTGAACATAAGGTTTATTCATATCTGAAACTATTTCAAAATTTGCATGAGGACATACCAGAATTGTTATATGTTGTTCCCGGCCTCATTTAAACTTGCTTTGACGTGTTGTTCTTGTTTGCAACATCTCTTGCCATGAGTAGCTTCATGTAGCTTTGTCATGCATCATGCTTGGTTGAGCATCATGTCTTGTCTATGTGTGGTGTGTTTACTATGTTGTGTGCTTCTTCTTGATAGTTCCCGTTTCGTTGCGATCGTGAGGATTTGTTCGTCTACGCTTGGTTCGTCTTCATGACTTCATCTTCTTCATGGACTCGTTCTTCTTCCTAGCGGGATTTCAGGCAAGATGACCGTCACCTTGGATCTCATTACTATCATTGCTATGCTAGTTGCTTCGTTCTTTCGCTATGCTGCGCTACCTATCGTTTGCTCTTCAAGCCTCCCAATTGCCATGAACCTATAACCTTTGTCACCCTTCCTAGCAAACCGTTGTTTGGCTATGTTACCGCTTTGCTCAGCCCTCTTATAGCGTTGCTAGTTGCAGGTGAAGTTGAAGATTGCTCCATGGTGGACAGGATTTTGGTTGGGATATCACAATATCTCTTATATTATTAATGCATCTATATACTTGGTAAAGGGTGGAAGGCTCGGCCTTATGCCTGGTGTTTTGTTCCACTCTTGCCGCCATAGTTTCCTTCATATCGGTATTATGTTCCCAGATTTTGCGTCCCTAACGCGGTTGGGTGGTTTATGGGACCCCCTTGACAGTTCGCTTTGAATAAGACTCCTCCAGCAAGGCCCAACCTTGGTTTTACCATTTGCCTCACCACCACATACTTTTCCCTTGGGAGTCGCTCTCTCGAGGGTCATCGTTATTTAGCCCCCGGGCGGTGCTTCTCTAAGTGCTGGTCCGAACCCAGCTGCTTGGGGCCACCTTGAGGCAACACGAGGGCTGGTTTTACTCGTAGCTAGTCTCATCCGGTGTTGCCACGAGAACGAGATATGTGCAGCTCCTATCGGGATTGTTTCACAAGACGGGCGGTCTTGCTGGTCTTGTTTTATTGTTGTCGAAATGTCTTGTAGCCGGATTCCGAGACCGATCGGGTCTTCCCGGGAGAAGGAATATCCTTCGTTGATCACGAGAGCTTATCATGGGCTAAGTTGGGACACCCCTGCAGGTTTGAACTTTCGTAAGCCGTGCCCGGTTATGTGGCGGATGGGAATTTGTTAATATCCGGTTGTAGTAAACTTGTAGCAAACTCTTCTAAAATACACCAACCGTAGCGTAATCGTGAGTGTCTCTTTTCGGGTTGATCGAGAGGAGAACACGGTTTTACGGGTTATGTCCGGCGTAAGTAGGAGTTCAGGACCACTTCTTGATCATTACTAGTTGGCGACCGTTCCTTTGTTTCTCTTCTCGCTCTCATTTGCGTATGTTAGCCACCATATATGCTTAGTCATTCTTTGCAACCTCACCACTTTACCTCTTCCTTTCCCAGTAAGCTTTGCTAGTCTTGATACCCATGGTAATGGGATTGCTGAGTCCTCGTGGCTCACAGATTACTACACCACCAGTTGCAGGTAAAGGGTATGCGATGGTCATGACGCGAGCGCGATGTTGCTTGTTTTGGAGTTCTTCTTCGATCAGGGGATAGGTTCCAGGTCGGCAGCCTGGGCTAGCAGGGTGGATATTGTTTGAGTTTCTGTTTATGATTCATCCGTAGTCGGATGTTGATCTTGTATGTTTTATTGTTGTATTCATGTGGCATTGTATGCCTTATGTATGTATCCCCTTCTATTATGTAATGTTGATGTAATGACATCCACCTTGCAAAAGCGTTTCAATATGCGGGTCTATCCTTGGTGGGACCGTCGAGTTCCTTTTGGATAGGGTCGCATATTGGGCGTGACACGGCGCCACCGGCGAAGCAACGCCGTGTTCAGCTCCTCCACTCCCCCACTCCCTGAAGTGATGAAGAAACTAAGACGGATGAAGATGAGGAGGAAGACCCAGAGGAGTCAGAATATGCGACCGAGCAATCCACCACTTAGACACCGTTCAGGACTAGGATAGGCTAGTCCGTAAACCATAAGGTAGGATAGGTCGTGTACCCCTTATGCAAAGTAGAGTCCATGTAATGGTTCAAATGAAACAATGTTGTGTTTTGTTTGCTTTCAACTTGTTTTGATGGAAGTCGTACTTTCCCTTTCGGGAACTTGTAAACGACTACATCACCCATTTGGTTTTAATGCATGAGTTTGGCCCTTCTAGCCTTGCTTAACTTAAAATTGTCTCACCCCCACCCCCTTACTAGGCACCCCATCTACATTGTCTTCCCTCATTTTATCCCAATCATGAAATCTTAACCACTCCAATAGGATGCCCGTTGTAACCCATACTGGTACCTCTACCCAGCATCAAGAAGCCGGAGGATCCACCCAAGGAGGAGCTAGCCAGAACCAAACCCAAGGACAAGCTCCACCACCACCACCTCCCCCGAACATGGACATGGCTCAGCTTCTCCAAGCCTTCCGAGAAGAACACCAAGCCAACACTGCAGCCCTCCAGATGATTGCTCAAGCAGTCACCAACAACCGCCAGCCGGCAGGGAACGGCAATGAACGTTCCACGTTGATAGAGTCCAAGAAGCATGCACCATGCACCTTCATCGAGACTGCTGAACTCCTGGATGCAGACGACTGGGTCTGCACCATTGAGGATCTGCTGGAACTAGTCGGCTGCACTGAAGACCATGAGAAGGTGGCATATGCTGCCCACTATCTCGGGGGAACTGCCAGAGCTTGGTGGGATGGATTCAAGGTCATGCATGCTGGGCAAAACATCACTTGGAATGACTTCAAGACAGAATTTCGCAAGGCCCATATTCCTTCCGTAATCATGGCCATCAAGAAGCGTGAGTTCCGAGCCCTGTAGCAAGGAAGTGGCACTGTTAAGGAGTACATGCAGAAATTTAGTGTTCTATCAAGGTATGCTCCTGAGGATGTCAAAACTGATGCTGCCAAAAGAGAGCGCTTCATGGAAGGCCTTAACTAGACTCTGCAATACTCGCTTGTTGTGTGTGACTGCCCAACCTTTCCTGATCTGGTGAACAAGGCACTCATGCTTGAACACAAGCGACTGCTTTCGATGATACCCGTAAGCGCAAGATGATCAGTAAGGGTAGCTCCAGCAACCAAAAGCCTCGCCCATGGCAGCCAGCCCCGGTCAAACCAACCTATCAGCAGCCAAGAGCCCCTACACCTTGCACCAACTATCAGCCTCAGCAGTACGCCAACCCCAGGCCAGCTTAAAGCAACCCCAATAACAGTGGTGGCAACAAGACCATCAACTCGAACCAAGTCACTTGCTTTGGATGCAGTCAGTCCGGACACATCTCAAGGGTGTTCCCCAACAGGAAACCCGATGCTCCGCGCCCCAATGCGTAGAAACTAGGACAAGGCCGCGGACTGCCACCAAGGAACTAAGCTCCCCACAACCCGCCCAACAATGGCAAGAGGCGTGTGAATCATGTCACTGCCGAAGAAGCTCAGGAAGACCCGGACATCGTGCTGGGTACGTTCCTTGTCAATTCAGCACCTGCAACTGTCTTGTTTGATTCTGGAGCCACACATTCATTCGTCACCCAAAAGTTGGCATTAAAAAGTGGCATGGCCCCTACACCCATGGTGGTACAAGCCCTCGGAGTAGAAATGAGAGCCAAGATAGGTTGTAAGGGAGTCGGGATCATTATTAACAGGGTTGATTTCCTAGCAGACCTTATCATCTTAAGATCACAAGGCTTGGATGTGATCTTAGGAATGGATTGGCTCATCAAGCACCAAGGCTTGTTAGATTGTGCCAACCGGACTGTCACAGTGACCAATGACCAAGGAGTTGAAGTTAAATTTTCCTCCAACTCCTCTTCTGCCCAAGTCACCCAATTCAACTGTCTGACTGAAGTTGGATTGGAGCAAGTGCCAGTAGTATGCGAGTACCCCGATGTCTTTCTTGATGAGGTACCGAGAATGCCTCCTAACCGTGACATTGAGTTCATCATCAAGCTCATGCCCGGAGTAGGACCCTTCTATAAGAAGCCTTATAGAATGGGATCGGAAGAGTTAGCAGAATTGAAGAAGCAACTGGCTGAGTAATTGAGGAAAGGATTCATCCGTCCTAGTGCCTCACCTTGGGGATCACCTCTTTTGTTTGTGGAAAAGAGGGATGGTACCATCCGATTATGTGTTGACTATCGTTCCCTTAATGAAGTCACAATCAAGAATAACTATCCACTCCCCAAGATTGAATACTTGCTCGATCAGCTAAATGGTGCAAAGGTGTTTTCCAAGATCGATCTCAGGTCTGGGTACTATCAACTGAAGATCAGACCCCAAGATATTCCAAAGACGGCATTTGTAACCCGATATGGCTTGTATGCGTACAGGTTCATGTCATTTGGTTTAACCAATGCCCTTGCCTACTTCATGTACCTCATGAAAAAGGTTTTCATTTAGTACTTGGACAAGTTTGTTGTCGTCTTCATTGATGACATACTCATCTTTTCGAAGTCTGAAGAAGAGCATGAGCAACACCTAAGGATGGTCCTAGACAAGCTTGGAGAGCACCAACTATACACCAAGTTCAGCAAGTGCTAATTTTGGCTGCATGAAGTTGGATTCTTGGGTCACAAATTGACTACCGAAGGATTGTCAGTGGATCTCACCAAGATTCAAGCCGTGACTGAATGGCAAACCCCAAGCAATGTGAAGGAAGTCAGAAGCTTTCTCAGACTCGCAAGATATTACCGCAAGTTTGTTGAAGGATTCTCAAGCATTGCCTGACCCATGACCCAGCTCTTGAAGAACGACAAGAAGTTCGAATGGACGCCAAAGTGCGAAGAAAGTTTCCAGGAGCTAAAGAAGAGATTGACCACCGCCCCAGTTTTTGCTACACTTGATATTCACAAGGAATTTCTGATATATTGTGATGCCTCACGAACTGGACTGGGAAGTGTTCTGATGCAAGAAGGAACAGTCATAGCATATCTATCCAGACAGCTACGTCCCCATGAAGAGAACTATGCTACCCATGACCTTTAGTTAGCAGCAGTGGTTCATGCCCTGAAGACATGGTGGCATCACCTTCTAGGGAAGCGGTGCGAGATATACACCAACCACAAAAGTCTGAAGTATATTTTCACTCAAAAGGAAGTAAACATGAGGCAGAGAAGATGGCTAGAATTGGTCAAAGATTATGACCTCAGTGTTCAATACCACCCTGGAAAGGCTAATGTGGTAGTAGATGCATTAAGCAGAAATGCTTGTTCCTTGAACGCTATGATTAAGGAAAGGCTACCCGCCTTGTATGAGGAACTTAGAAGCTTTGGATTGGAACTGGTTGCACCAGGATTCTTGGCCAACCTCGAAGTCAGGCCTACCTTGATGGATGATGTTAAGGAAGCTCAGAAGGGACATGAGAGTATTGAAGGCATCAAGAGGGAGATCAAGGCAGACAAGGCCCTAGGATTCTCAGACGATACGCAAGGAGTTGTGTGGTTCATGAATCGCATTCGTGTACCCAACAAGATTGAGCTCAAGAACTTGATCTTGCAAGAAGCTCATCACACCCCGTATTCCATCCATCCCAGAGGAACCAAGATGTATCAAGACTTGAAGGAAAGATTCTGGTGGCATGGGATGAAGAGAGAGAGAGAGATTGCCACCTACGTTGCTAAGTGTGATGTTTGCCAAAGGGTCAAGGCTGAATATCAGCGACCTGCTGGATTGTTCCAGCCACTCAAGGTTCCCGAGTGGAAATGGGATAAAGTCGGAATGGATTTCATCACTGGACTCCCTAGGTCAAACAAGGGACATGACTCCATCTGGGTCTTAGTCGACCATTTGACCAAAGTATCCCATTTCTTTCCTGTCAAGGCTACCTATGATGGCAACTGGCTGGCAACTCTATACATCAACAGAATCGTAAGCCTTCATGGTATCCCTAAGGAGATTGTGTCAGACCGAGGAACCCAGTTTACCTCAAGGTTCTGGAAGAAGTTCCAAGAGGCCATGGGAACCAGGTTGTCCTTCACCACTGCTTTCCACCCACAGACCGGAGGTCAGACGGAACGAGTGAATCAGATACTCGAAGATATGCTCCGAGCCTGTGGCTTAGCATATGGAGCTAAGTGGGAAGATTGCCTTCCTTTTGCCAAGTTCTCCTACAAAAATAGTTATCAGTCAAGCCTCCAGATGGCACCATTTGAGGTGTTGTACGGACGCAAGTGTTGCACACCCCTCAATTGGTCAGAAACCGGAGAAGGACTAGTCTTTGCGCCAGATGTTCTCCGTGGAGCGGAAGAGCAAGTTCAGCTAGTCAGAGAGTGACTGAAAACCACCAAGTCAAGACAGAAGAGCTATACCGACATTTCACTACAAAAAAAAGACACATCCGTGACATTTTGGGCCGAACGAAATTTTTTTCTGTCATACATATGACACTTCTATGACGATAACTGTGACAAAACCCGGTATCATCATAGATGTGGTGGGCTCCTACTTCTATGACAAAAAATCATGACAGAAAATGGGCTTTTTGTCCTGGGCGGGCCGGAGACGCAGCTGCATGACATTCTTTGGGCCGTCCATGAAGAAAAAAACTGTGGTAGAAGCGAGGGCGAGGAAAATTTTGAGGGAGTTGACGGTTACAATGGGAGGTCGGGGCCGAGCGATGTGGGTTTCTCTCATACACGTACGCACGTGTGTGTGAGGCATTGGCTCTGACTGAACCTGAGCGAGGCGTTGGGCTCTAACTGAACCCGAGCGATTGCACTGCAGTTACGCTCTCGAACCCGAGCGATCGATCGATGGCTGTTAACTGAACCCAATCAAGTGATTCCTTCACTACTGCTGCTAACTGAAGCCGATCGATTAAATGAACAGTGAGCGCTGCCGGGGTTGGATGAACAAAGGAGCGGTGGTGTTGCCTCTGGATGAACAGGACCCGTGGTGTGGAGGGCTGGATGAACAGTGAAGCGGTGGGGTGGCCGTGGAGGGGTGGATGAACAGGACCCCGTGGTGTGGAGGGATGGATGAACAGTGAGCGGTGGAGGGTGCCCGTGGAGGGTGGTTGAGCGATGGCCGGTGGAGTAGCGCGGTGGAGGCTGGATGAACAGGAGCCCGTGGAGGCTGGAGGAGGTCGACGGTAGCCCGTGGAGGCCGGAGGGGTCAAAAGTGGAGATGAGCAGATCCCGTGGAGTCCCGTTTTGCGGTGCGCCACACCCTCCCGATGAACAGGACCCCGTTTGACCAGGCGCTCCAACACAAGTCCGTTCTGGCCTGCTTTGCGGTACGCCACACCCCTCCCGATCAACAGGACCCCCGTTTCAACCGTAGGAGGTCCGTTTCCTCCGTTTTATGGTACGCCACACCCCTCCCGATCAACATGACCCCCATTTTGACCGTAGGAGGTCCGTTTCCTCTGTTTTGCGGTACGCCACACCCCTCCCGATCAACAGGACCCTGTTCTGAACGTAGGAGGTCCGTTTCCTCCGTTGTGCAGTACGCCAGGCCTCGTTTCCGTCGCCTGTTCCGTCCAAGCCCTCCCGATGAACACGATCACACATTCTGTTCCGACCCAGCCGATTGGCTCCCATGCGTTCTGTTGCCTCCCGATGAACACGACGCATTCCGTTGCCTCCCCATGAACACGACGACGCTGTTTCTCTCGTTCGACCCAGCCATGTACACGAGCCCCCGCCGTCGCGTACACATACGCGTGGCCGTATTTTCTTTCTTGCACCACTGGCGCTGTATATGCGTGTACATGCTACGTCGCGCGCCTCTACTACGACTGCGTCGCGCGCCTCTACATCGACCGGTATATGCGTACCGTTTGCGACGAGAATGACAACGCTTCGTGCGCTTCGACCAGGTGGGGCCCGGTAGCCGAGCACTTCCTTGCGTGCGAAGATGTAGCTGGTGGGTCCCAGCAATGTCGGCGAATCATTTTTTGCGGACGCACTTCCTTGCGTAAAAATGTAGCCGGTGGGTCCCAGCAGTCGGGGCGAATCGTTTTTTGCGGACGCACTTCCTTGCATGCGAAGGTGTAGCTGGTGGGTCCCAACAATCGGGAAACGTTTTTTCGCGAAATCGGTGGCCGTCCGGTGGGTCCCGCTGTCGGTGGAGGAATAATTATTTTCCGGCGTAATAAGGAGGCACTTCCTTGCTGCGGCCGTGGACCAGTTGTCGGCCTCTCCACGTCTGATCCATGTCCGATGGAAGTCGTTCCTTGACCACGTTGACCACGCCAAGGCCGAGAGCACCGGGCGGTGGACGCACGGTGAGGCCTAGGAAGGGGACGACGGGAGTCGGGAAGACGCGGCGGGGAAGCCCGCGCGGAGAGGAGTACGAGGGTTCACTGGTTCGGCTACGGTGTGAGGCTGTCGTCGCCGCAGGGCCTGGCCAGCGGTAGGAATAGTAGGGGGCGGTGAGTTCTCTGCGGCAGCACATCCGGCCACGGGAGGTAGGAGCATGCGGCACGACCGGCGCTGCTTTGGGCGGCTGGAGCAAGAAGACCAGAGGTTGAAGAAGCACTACGGCCGTTGGATGGACATCGTACGGTCACTGGAGCTAGAATCGTTTATATTGACTAAGTTGACAAAGCCCTCCGTCCCCGTCAACTTAGTAGGCCCACAAGTCAGCCTCCCACCAAGGTGGGTCCCAGCTAGCAGGGGGTATTCATTTTTTTGTGCGTAATAAGGAGGCATTTCCGGTGGGTCCGAGCTGACAGCAGGGGGAATGTTTTTTTCGTGAAATACGGTGGCCCGTCGGGTGGGTCCCAGCAGTCAGGGGTAAACGTTTTTTCGTGAAATACTGGTGGCCTGTCCGGTGGGTCCCTGCTGTCAGGTGGAGGAATAATTATTTTCCGCGTAATAAGGAGGCACTTCCTTGCAGCTGCCGTGGACCCGGTGTCGACCTCTCCACGTCTGATATTCTTCCGATGGAATTCGATCGTTAACCACATTGACCACGCCGCGCCGAGAGCACCACGGCGGTGGACGACGGCGAGGCCTAGGAAGGGGATGACGCGGAGCCGGGAAAGACACGACAGTGGATGCCCACGCGGAGAGGAGTACGAGGGTTCACTGGTTCGGCTGCGCTGCCGTCACCGTAGAATAACAGGGGGTGTGTGTGAGTGGAGTGGAGGGATGGCCTGGCCAGCGGTGGGAGTAGTATGGGGGCGGTGAGGCTTCCGCGGCAGCACAGCCGGCCACGGGAGGCAAGAGCAGGCGGCACGAACGGCGCTGCTTTGGGCGGCTGGAGCAAGAAGACCAGAGGTTGAAGAAGCACTACGGCCGTTGGATGGACATCATATGGTCAGTCGAGCTAGAATTGTGCACATTGACTAAGTTGACAAAGACCTTCGTCCCCGTCAACTTAGTAGGCCCACTATACTGGGTCCCAGCTAGCAGGGGGAGTATTCTTTTTTTGGGCGTAATAAGGAGGCACTTCCTTGCGTGTGAAGATATAGCTGGTGGGTCCGAGCTGTCAGTGGCGGTAACGTTTTTTTGTGAAATACAGAGGCCCTTTCGGTGGGTCCCAGATGTCAGGTGGAGGAATCATTATTTTGTGCGTAATAAGGAGGCATTTCCTTGCATGCGGCCCACGCGGAGGGGAGTACGACTGTACGAGGGTTTACTGGTTCGTCTGCCGTCGCCGGAGCATAACAGCGGGTGTGGGACTGTGGGTGAGTAGAGGGATGGCTAGGCCATCTATGGGATTACGGTGGGGCGGTGAGGCCTGCACGGCAGCACAGCCGGCCGCGGGGAGGAGGGAGTAGGCAGTCCCGCCGGCGCTTGTTTGAGCGACTGGAGCAGGAAGAGCAGAGATTGAAGAAGCACGACGGCCGTTGGATGGACATCCAACAGTAAACAGGCCATCTGTGGAAAGCCTCAAATCTGTGGAAAACAGCATACATCCCATTTGCCATTATTTCAAATAGTTTACAACCCATTTGCTAATTCTTACGGATTTTTTTGGCGCCCATATTCTTTTTGTTAGCATTACAGCCCATATTGTGGCCACGGTTAAAAAATTATATGAAATTTTGCATATGTCGGCGCGGTCTGAACTGTTTTTAATCCCGAAATTTCGAGTCACATTCAGACTGATTTTAAAAATAAATGTATATCCATCTAAAATCCAATAAATTGTCTACGCATAAAAACCAATGCAATTGAAAATATCGAAAAGAAAAAAAAAGATATTTGAAACTAATTGCAGGTTTGATGTGTTTTAAAAATGTACAGCCCATTTCTCATTACTGATAGGCCATTTTCTCGGCCAGCCAAATGAAGCTCTCCTCATCTTGAAAGATTTGCAGCCCAACAGGCCTGATAAAGCGACTTACTTGACAAATCACAAAAAAACTGGGCTAGCCATTTTCGTAAAAAAAAAACTACTGGGCTGGTCTGTGGTAAACATAAAAGAAAAGGCTGTCTAGACAGGGCGAGTGTCCTGCATGACCAAGTTGACACCTCAAGGCCTAAAAACAAATTAGATAAATGCCACTCCAATTATGGCGATTCATAAAATGCCACTGCAATTTCCAAACTTTGAAAAATGCCACTGCAATTTTGCAAACTTTGAAAAACGCCATACTGCAGTTTGCAAACTTTGAAAAACGCATACGCCGGACTTGAAAAATGCCACTAGAAATGGCATGAAATGGCATTTTCAAAGTTTGGAAATTGCAGTGGCATTTCTGAGGCATTTATCAAATTTACCCAAAACAAAAATAACTGGGCGAACTCTTTGGGTCCCTGGTGTCGGCCGCTCGTTGTAATTCTCGCTTATTGACTACGTTGACAATGGCATGGGACCCAGATGTCAGAAATCCACTAGGAGGAGCCATTTTTTTATTGGCTTGAAATAAGGAGGCACTTGCTTGCGTACTGCCATGACCTTAGTGGGTCCCTGCTATCATCCTCTCCACGTACAATCATCTCCTGATTGTGTACGCATCAACTTGCTAGGCCCACAAGTCAGCCTCTAAACCCGTGGAGGACAAACACAACCCATTTAAAAAAATAACAGCCCATTCCATATGTTCAAATGGAAAGTTCAACATTCAGAGCAAAGTAACAGGTCTGATCCACATATAGAGTACTGAACTTCCACGTTGACAACCATCACAGCCAAGTTAAGTATCTACTCCCACTAATACTCTAGTAGCATACAAGTACTAACTTACTCTTAGCTAACTAGACGATGCCGGCCTCCATCTGTGGTACGCGCTAAACGCCGGCACCGGCGTCCTGCGCCTCGCCTCGGACTTGCTAGAGGTGCGATAGGGCATGTTGCTCGCGCGTGGTGGCCCTTTCCATGTCGGCGTGGTCCACCGAAGCTTCGGCTTCCAGGCGGGAAACCCACTTGACGAGCTGGTAGTAAAAATCAGCGTCGCGAACGCGTGCGTGCCCGACAGCCTCCAAAGCTATTTGCCGGGTGCCGGCCTCCACATAGTCGGCCCTGTTGCGGGCGCTCTTCTCGCGACTCAGAGCGTCGGTGCGCTGCTGCTCCATGTCCCGCTGGCGGCGCAAATCGGTGATACGCTGCTCCTCCGCCAGGCGGTCGCGCTCCAACAACTCCTGCTCCTCCGCCATGCGGTCGCGCTCCAACAACTCCTCGAACTGCGCATTGGCATCTAAAGACAGATAGAATGCCTCCTTCCTCCGTTTGCCTTCCAGTGAAAAACCGAACACTAGTTCCGGCGGTGACCGCCTCCGGCGTCGCCTACCGCGGACGGGCGGGGGCATGGCGGACGTGGCGAGCGACGTCGGGCCGGTGGGGGCTTATGAGGATATGGCGACGTCGGGCCGGTGGGGGCTTATAGGGGGAAGGTAGCGCGACGGTCAATGGAATTCAATGCATAATGGCTTAGCGCGCCAGCTTGCCGTGGAAAACTAGGGAAACTGAAATTATGACTGTGTCGTCCCGTCCCGTCTGGGTCGCACGCCGGCATGGCGGTCAAACGAGTGCACTCGAATCATCTCCCTCCTTGTCAATAATGATTCCACGAATTTAAAAAGCCCGCAACAATTAAAGCGTATCTTTTTTCGCATCAGTTAGCTGCCTTAATTACGGCGGTTGCATGCGAGCACTCGTAATCGCCGCAGGCGATGTGAAGCAGATGCAATGAGTCGCAGCCGTGGCACGCATGCAGCCACTTAAATCGCTGGAATTAATTAATTAGGCTTAAACTTCTGCATGCCGTTAATTATTGCCAAGCCTTGGTCTTGCTGCTTTGCTCACGGGACTAATAAACCCGGACGGAGGGAGTACCTTGGTTGGTGAGAGGTTTGAATTAAGCCCTGCAAACCGGAAAGAAGGTACTAGTATGTGCGTGATCCGCTATTTGTTCGTGTAGGATCGAGTAGGTCATTTCTTGAATTGAGCCCTGCAAACCTGAAAGGAGGTAGTACGTGCGTGATCCGCGATTTATTCGTGTAGGATCGATAGTGTAGCTTGTCAGTTTCTTCAGAGGTAGGCATTTTTATCCGTGTAGGATCGATAGTGTAGCTTGTCAGTTTCTTCAGAGGTAGGCATTTTTATTCAAAAAACTGCCACTTCGCATCTTGCATCGCAAATAAAACTGCCAGGAGCGCATTTGTAGGTTAGCTAGTGATCGATCAGTAACTTGTAAACACTGAGCAAACAGAAATAAGTAACTGTTAATGCATCTCAATGGTTCACAGATCATATACAAATATGTAGCTCCAAAAGCAAAGATCAGCCACTTCGGATCTTGCGTCGCAACTAAAACTAACTAGTACGATTCCCATACATAAGAGCAACATGTTAATGCATCTCAATGATTCACAGATCATATACAAATATGTAGCTCCAAAAGCAAAGATCTAGAAAAAACAACTGTTCTTCCCACGAACATGGATGCTTCTCTTGGCCAACATTCAAGATGCAGGTGAAAGACAAATTTGTTTGTGAAGTTTACAATTCCTCTTGCAAACGTAAGTGGTTTCACCAACAGATGGAACCATGAGAATGAACCACACATGATGGAGGAACATCCACTGCAATATGATTTGGTCTTCTCTCGATCACACCGCGAGACTATTTTCGGAATACGAACTTTAACTTAGGCAAAATGATGCCCATTGTATAATCAGACCAAAGCAATGAAGCACCTAGTGTTGGCCAGTAAATAGTACAATACTACTTTTCTGCAGTCCATGAAGTGACTATCCAATCTTTGTGTCTATTTTCAAATGGCACTGCATGCGATGAGTATACTATTCTCTTGTGCAGTTCAACCAAAATAGCAGGCGTACATCTCTTTCTGCACAAATATCAAGCAGCTAGTAAACATATACCACACCATGTTCGGAGTGATGGAAGAGGTGAAATCGATACAACCGAAATTGAGCATACAATCATTGAATCCTGTCCTGCACCTCCAATGTAGGTCCACCCTGCCAATAAATTCACATGCAAACCACTAGTTTTACTACCTAATGACAGTACAAAAAGAGTAGCAAGATAGTAGCAAACCATGTACCTTCGTAATGAACAGCTCATAGTGCCACCAATTGGATATAAAGGTTTGGAAAAAAACATGCTCCTAATGTTGAACCAGTTGGACTTTTGTGCAGTTCCACTAAAATCGAGCATCCCTGTTTGCATAGATATTGAAAGTGTGATTACTATAAAAGTGGCACTAGTTGAAGCATAGACTCACAAATATAAGCATTCCAATTTCTTAATGGGAAAAGGTAGCAAGACTATTTCTAACCACCTGTTTGAAGGAATAAATAAAGCAACAATGGCTGATGTCAGGAAGGCATACATAGTTTTTTCTGAAAAACTGAGCCATTCCTGACCTTTCCTCTTCTTTTAAGCAATTTGTGCAGTTCTACTAAAATAAAATGCCATCACCGCCATGACGATTCAGTGACACTGTACAAAAGGAAATGACTTAACATTACATCATGATGTCAGGTATGTAGTCGACAGGCATTAGAGACAAACATACAGACCTCCTCCGGTAACATAGTGAACATTAATTTTAACAAAGGTGTGGCTAGCTTTACCGGGATAATTTGAGTGAACTCTACACCCTCTGTTCCTTAATATAAGACATTTTCGCGGTTCAATTTAAAGTACCCAAACGTCTAGTATTTAGAAAAACAGGTAGTAGTTTTCTTGAGCACATATCTGGGGAAGCTTGCCACACTTTATTTATGTCCATATGCTAATGCAACACCATTCGAATACTACAAATCTACACTAATCCAGTGGCAAGTGCAACAGTAGAGTAGTTAGTTTATTATAGGGTACAAAGACAATGGTTTTCTTGAACATATTTCAATAAACTCTAGCACTGGAAGGTTCCTATAAGAATTAACAATACAAAATGTAAAGATAACAAGTTTCAGCATTGGTATACTAGATGTGCATGAGCATTAAACCAAATACGAAAGTCTGAAGGTAACTAGCATTATTAAATAATGACAGTATAAAAAATTGCAAACCATGTACCTCCAAGGTAAATATCATTTAGAACTCGGGGGGACCTTAAAAATTGCTATCCCAATCTTGATAATCGATCAAACATAAAAACTTGATCGAAAGAATCAAGAGAACAACGGAGGAGGAGGTGCCCACTCTTGACCTTTCCTCTTGTCTTCATAATTGTCTATGCAGTTTAACCAAAATAAAATGACATCGTAGCCTTGGCATTTTGGTGACATTGTACAAAAAATTAACTTATCTCATGAAAGTGAGGTATGTAATCTATAAGCATTAATGATTGCAAAAATCTGAAGGTAGTAACAAGTTTCATCGTTGGTATCTTGGCTGTGCAACAACATTAGAATGCCTTAGCTGAAAAATCTTTAATACATCCACTATCAACATTAACCACGAAATAATCCAGTGAAATTAAATGGCATTGCTTAAATTTATTGGTGGCATTAGACTGAGAGCGGCATTAGTTAAATGTGGCATCACTCTAGCAGTAGCATTGCTTGACTTGACTGCTGGCGTTATACTAACAAAAAAAAGTGGCAATAAGAGCATGGGAGGCCCATTCAGACAGTGGGCGCACCAGTACGATGTACCTCCACGGACGTAGAGTGGTGAGGGAGGTATGGTTGCCCAGAGCAACAAATTTCCAGGCAGCATATGTGGATTACGTCCCATTTTTGTTCTCTTTAGCCATATTTTTCCTATGTGAGGACAACAAACCGATCGACCTGGTCATTCTCTATTGCGTTGTCATGCCTTTCTACCCTTCTTCAACCAAGAGACACGATACTCGTTCCTTAGCTACTGATTTTCCCCTTTTCAACCTAGATGCGGGTTTGATTCCTACTCTCTTGGACAGTACAGTCTCCCTTCCTTTCCTTATTCAACCTAGTCATGGATTAGTCTGCATGAAGTAGGGTTTCCTTTAATAGTGCAAATTATGGTTTTCGTCTGGGTGGCCAGCAGAGCAGAGAATAGCAAATTGGGAAGATGGTGGAGTGGAAAAAGATCCACATGCAACGACGTGGCAGATAGGGCAATAGAACAAGGGTATGGTTCGAAAAGAGGTAGCATACCTGAGGGTCAGCGGGAAGTGGCTTCGCTCGTGGTCGTCGTCCTCCTCACACACTACGGCAACGAGCTTGGGGACGGAGGCCATCCCGCGCGGGCGCTAGGTCTGAGAGGACGGCCTTGTCGTTAGTGCGTGACCTCGCTCGCCGATGACGAGTGGATCAACGCTGCACGTCCTTTTCTTCCCCGGCGGATCTGTGACCACCGGTGAGGAGGGAGAGAGGGGCTGTCTTTTTTAGATCTGGAGAGAGGGTGGTAGTGTGATAAGCAAGTGGGCAGCCCTTGGCAAGAAAGCGCTGAAGCTCCAGCCTATATATCGTTTTTATACTATTAGTAATGGAGGTGGACTAGTGGTAGAGTAGTTTATATTTTCTCTTTGTATAGTACCAGTTAGTCCTGCTTCAAAACTGAACGGTACGCCACTAAAAAAATAAAGGTCGATAACTAATGCGGCACCTCGGGCCAATGCGGCTAGATTGCATTTTGCATGAGAAATTACACACCATGTTCGGTTGACATGTGGTCCCGTTCCACCATATCAGTGAGACGACGGCGAGTAGTAGGAGTATTTCCGAACGGACGTGTAGGCCGGGGCGCCTATTCGTGAACCGTGGCAAACTGGCAATCGTCCACCGACTCTTCGCCTTTCCCTCTCGATTTGGAACTGTTGTCGCACACTCTTCCTCTCCCTCCTCCATTTTCCTTCAGCCCTTCACCCTTTCTTCTGCCATTGTTCGATCGTCTTCTCCATGGAGGGAACAGGCTGGAAATGACCCCGTTATTCTTTCCCTGATCTGAAAGATGATGTGGTGGAGGAACTCACTGATCGGTGCGACATCATCACCTCGGCTAGCATGGCAGGTTCGTTCAAGCCCATTCTCGACTCAACTAATAACATCATTACAAGGAACCCAAGAGTCAAAGAGCGGTTTGATCTCCCCTATCTTCTTCAAGGTGACCACGATGATCAAGCGCCCGTCCACGACGGAGACCTCACCCTGTGCAAGTTGATGCCGCTTGATAATGATACATATGATGTTAAGATGCCATCGCTTGAGGCAAGGCTTGGGCAAAGCGCAAATGGAGATTGGGTTGTTTACATTGGGTCCAACTATGAGTGGGAACTTGTGAATGTGTACACTCGTGACCGGGTTCCACTTCCAAAAATCTCAGCAGACTGCCCAGAGGTTGAGCACACCGGTATTGTACGCACGTTCAAATACAATCATGGTGATTGTCTTCTACGGAAGATAGCAATTTGTCGAGTTCCCAACCGCTCTTGGAATTACAACAACTATGAAGTTGTTGCTATCTTCGACAAGCTTGTTGCCGTCATTGGTGGTTTGACTCGATGGATATTGCTCAAAAATCAGTTTATGTACACGGATGAGTACTGTGATGCAATTCAATACGAGGGCCTTGTGTTTGCTGCCACCACTCGTGGCACTGTTTTTGAATGGCATCCTCGTAGTTTCGGTACGTTTGTCTTCCACCGTAATTATAATTGTTTCATCCACATGCATGCGGGTTAGCAAGTTTCCGTTTACTAATTAACCTTCTTCTTGTGTTTCCAAGGTCCTGTGAACATTCCACAACCTATACTTGAAAATTTTTATAACCAAGGGGGAGATGACGATGGTGACGATCACGAGCATGAGGACGAGCAGCGCCCATATATTCTTTGGTGCCTGGCAACTAATTCCGATGGATCACCTCTTCTTGTGTGTATATAAAGCCCACTGATGATGTTACTGCTAAGAAAGCAGGTGTAGTCTCCCATGGTCGCACTCTCCGGACCTATTCCAACACCCGTTGCATGGTATTCGGGATGGATACTAGTGTGCTAGCTCCAACTCCTTCTCCCTGGTATAGAATTGATAGTCTTGGAGAAAACTCGCTCTTCCTTGGACAAAACTATCCAATGATGGTGAAAGGCGATCCAACTGCTGTTGACACAACATTACTACCATTTATGAGAAGCAATTGTGTCTATACCTCGGAAATTTGGGTAGTTCCCTACCCTGGTACTGATATAGTAGGCCGCTTCAGCTTGGATGATCAGTCCTGCGTTGGTCTCCAGATCGACAATGGATGGCCCGTCCCAAAGAATCACTTGTGGTTCAAAGCAAGCGTTTCCAACGCCGAGGAATGGTTGAGTTGAAGTTCATTTCATTGCTAGTTATTTGTTGTGTGGTGAAAACTTTAGTATTTATAATGTATCCTCGTTGTCGATGTGGGTTGATGACCGGTTGTATGTAATAAAATGATATGCATGTGATAAACTTACTAAATTTATGAATGGCTTTCGAGTCGCTTCTCTGAGTGAGTGGTGCGACGAGGCAGAAAAATATTTTCTGAATACATAATTGTACGTGCATTGCAACAGGCTATCGGATGAGGCCAATCAACAATAGTAGTACACTATTTGTACTAGCTTCACATGCTTCGCGCGTCGGGCGGGTGTTTTTACTGTAGCCATATGTTAATGTGTTCACTGTACGTAACCAGCACCTCGAATCCTCGATACTATATAGTAGGAGTAAGTAGTAGGAGTAGTAGTGTGGCATGGGCCAGAACAAGCATTCACGTCCAGGAGTATGGCACACGCAACTAGCACGACTTCCATCTGACACCATATTATTTCTTGGAGTCCGTGCTAGAGCAATCTCTTCAACCTCATCGTTTCACTAACTTCAGCCATCATGCGGCGGGCGAGGTGGGGGTTTGCCGATAGTCGGTTTCCTTAACTGCGGTCCCACTTGTAAGGCCAACTCCAACGCACGACCACAAACGGACCTCCGTTTTGCACGAACTCCAACGATAATTTTGACTAGAAAAGCAAGACCAAAGAAAACAAGAACGACAAGAATACATTTTACTACTCCTGTAAGTTGGATTAGTGCCTTCTCGATGCATTCATTGTTGATCTACGGAGGCTCGATCTTGCGTGCTTCTTTCTTCTTCGAGTGTAAAGAAGTAGACGTTGCTTCCTCACATCTAGTCTCATGTCTAGACTCTATTCTAGTAGGAGTATCAACAAGTGCACTAATCTCATCTCTAGCCTCTGTGCTAGCTAAAAGTGATAGAACATCTACTAAATTGCGCTCTATCAATATATGGATGTACTCTTCTTCGCAATACAAAAACTTGCATCCATTCTACTCCCTCCGTTGCACAATACATGCCTTCTATTTGTCAAAATATATATGTATCTAGACATGTTTTAGTATATAGGTACATCCATTTTTGGACAAATGGAAGTCAAGTATTTTGGAATGGAGGGAGTACACAATAATTTTTTTTAAGTTAGCACAACTAGTCTAATCTGAGAGCACAACCGAAGATTTGGTCGGGTTCTTCCTACTTTTGCCGACACGTGGGACATCCAAAGATCCAGGTCGTGTCATGAAAGAAAATAAAGTGGAAGTTGAAGCCACGAGATGTGCATCTTGGGTTAAACTGTAAATAGAATCTTACTACTCTTGAGTAACTCCAAAAGCGGCCACCGAAGATCTTTAGTGGATTTGTTTTTCATCACCAGCACGTCGAGGTGAAAGATGTGCAGGTTCAGTGGGTCCTCTTGCGTTTTCACTGACATGTGGGGCCGCATGTGAGGAAACAGACGATGGGCTCCGCGCCTACGCTGGCTGGCTGAGAAGAGAGATAGAGGAGGGCTGAGCATGGACTGTAGGAAATTTGTTCTACGTACCTCGATATAGGCTCGATATAGTTGGGTGGCATGGGCCATAACTAGCATTCACGTCTAGCAGTACGGCACATGCCACCCACACGAGTCCCATCCGACACCAATTTTCTTGGAGTCCGTGCTACATCCATCTCTTCTCCCTCCTGTTTTCTCAGCCATCACGCGGTGGGCGGGGTGGGGGTTTGCCGATAGTCGGTTTGCTCAACTGTGGTCCCACTTGTAAGTGAAAATGCAACACCGCACGCATTCCCGCTTGAGCGGCGTGCCGGACCAACTGTGTGGGGGGAGCGACGCGAACGCGGAAGGGTTTTCCTTTTGAACTCGTAACTTGTAAAATTTGGTTCTGCTCCATGGCGCGACCGATAGATAGAAAATAACGATTTTGCCTAGAGTAATGAGAAGTTTGGTTCTGGCGCCGTTCATGCATGTAGTACGTACGAAAATTATGAAGTTGATGCGAAACGTAAGATAATTACTTTAGTATCATATACTACTACATGGATTTGACGGAAAGATAAAAATACATACAGATCCATCAACGACATCCTCACACCCTAGTGCGCCGGGTCCCCAACCGACGTGTGAGGAGCAGCGGCGTTGGCGGCGAGCTCAACGTGCTTCTGAACAGTGCCGTCCAAGGTTGCCCTGCGGTCCAAGAAGGCCAGCGTCCAATCGTCCTCCTCTTGCATGTAGTAGTCCTTGTGGACGATTTGCGCGTAGACGTGGGTGATTATGTCGATGGTGTCTTGCTGCACCAGGCGCTGCGCAGCTATGGCGACCGATTCTCTGGGCACTAATTCCCAGAAAATGGCCCTTGTGCTCATCAGCCCCAGGATAACTGTTAGCTGATAGGCACCAACTTGATACAGAAATTCCAAGCAAATACAAAATATGTAGTACAAGACCATTCTGGTTTGTGAGTACAACAAATGGTTTCTAGTGGTTGATGGCGGAAGCGGGTTGAAAATCATCAGTGTCTATGGGACTCCATTTCCCACGGGAACAACTGACCAGGTTAACTCCTATCTTCGCGAGGCTACTATCACCATTGCTTAGGTTCCGGGGCTGTCATCACGGTCGCTCCTCTCCGCGCAAGAAATCTGGCCAAGACAATAGCCAGGGACAAGCCAGTGAGTACTTTGAATGTACTCACAAACATTATGAACACAGGGATAATATTGCAATGATGTGCTAAAAATATTTTATACTCATGATGTCAGTCAGAACAATATAAATATAACTCTGATGCGTGTAAGCATGGTATATATGAATATGTAATATCAAAGAAGTATTAAAAGATATAATGAAATAAATAACAAGCATACCACAGTCGGGCGTCTGAGCGACACCACATAAAGGGCTTTAAAAGAAATGCCACAGTCGGGCATCTGAGCGACACCACATAAAGGGCTTTAAAAGAAATGCCACAGTCGGGCGTCTGAGCGACACCACATAAAGGGCTTTAAAAGAAATGCCACAGTCGGGCGTCTGAGCGACACCACATAAAGGGCTTTAAAAGAAATGCCACAGTCGGGCATCTAAGCGACACCACAGGAAGGGCTTTAGAAGAAATGCCACAATCGGGCGTCTGAGCGACACCACATAAAGGGCTTTAAAAGAAATGCCACAGTCGGGCGTCTGAGCGACACCACATAAAGGGCTTTAAAAGAAATGCCACAGTCGGGCGTCTGAGCGACACCACATAAAGGGCTTTAAAAGAAATGCCAAAGTCGGGCGTCTGAGCGACACCACATAAAGGGCTTTAAAAGAAATGCCACAGTCGGGCGTCTGAGCGACACCACATAAAGGGCTTTAAAAGAAATTCCACAGTTGGGCGTCTGAGCGACACCACATAAAGGGCTTTATAAGAAATGCCACAGTCGGGCGTCTGAGCGACACCACATAAAGGGCTTTAAAAGAAACAATCATAGTGAATATCCCGGAGGTAGAACCATCCCAGAGATACTCGATGATAACAATAATATTCATGGGTTAGTCAACAACAATAATAATCATAACTATCACAAGTCACAAGTAGTAATTCCAATTCTGGTTTAACAGTTTCACCTCCGAAGACCGACACTAAGACCAACACTTGACCCATCCTGCATCAGTAATCCTTAACCAGGGACACGGCTATTCGAATAGGTTTAATCTCTGCAGAGGGTGTACTCTTTACCCACGAGTAATGGATTCCTTTAGTCCATCGGGACTAATTCCGTCTACGGTCTTTTTGTTGAAAACACACCTAACTTGCACACACCAGCTTAACTCACACGTGTCTGGAATCACCCACGACACATGTCAAGCAAACTCTAAGTGGGGAGGCTACAACCTCGCGTAGCATGGGATCAAATTTATATCGCGCGTTCTAAGGGGTGGCCTCCCCTCTCGGTCTCAACCGGAAATACCCATGCCCCCGGACCAGGTGGTCTGCCTACCAGCTACAACCGGTATCTTCCACCTCGCCTCTCTACATGCGGTGTGTCTTTGGAAAGGGGTTGACAACTTCCTGAACCGTACTCTACTTGTTGTAGAGAGGCAGTGGTAGTACTGAAACAAGTATGGGGAGTTCTTTGGAACAAGACTCGATCTACTGATTCGACTCGGGAGGTTTAAGTATTTCCTGCATGACATGTATAACAAATATATCTCAACCAACACGATCACCGCTCACCATACCTCACTATGCCATACCGGACATGACCGTCCCAGCGGGACCGGCGACAAACTCATGCCTACCCAAGGCGGAGGCTTTCCCAGATTCCTTCCCATGCAAGCAAGGCACATGAGGATGATTATTATCACAAGTGTGATCATTCCCAACAGCATGGAAATCACAAATATGCATCCATGCACATGATCATCTCACATGAAATAACAAGTCCTCCAAAAATGAGGTAGTGGTATAAGCGTGTCAACGAACACACAAAAGTATTATGCCGGGTTCGTAATGCTTGCCTTGAGGTCATGGGAAGGTAGGGTGCATTTCAAACTCTTGAAATATTTCTCCTCTTTTCAAAAATCCTATTTTAGAAATATAAATGAATTAACACACAAAAATAACAACAGCACAAAAAGTTGTTCTGAAATTTTTTTCAAATAAATCTTAAAATAAACTAGACAATATTTGAGAGAGGTAGAAAAAGAATTAATTCATTTGGAGTTATATTTAAAAAGATACAAAGAAAGTCAAAGTTTGGTCAAAATCATTATATAAAATAAAACAGAAAAGAAAAACGTTTCAAATAAAAGCATTACACGTCGAAAAGCGTGCTTGAAGTGCGCTTCCACTTAATCCTCGCGGACAGGCTGGTCATCGACGGTGGGCCCTTTGCCTGCCCATCGGGTCAGTTTGACCAGCCACGCTGCTGCCGTTCCTCTGACCGAATGGAGGCGGAGCTCCGGCGAGGTTTTGCCGGCGAACGGGGGTGCCTCTTGGCGATCTGAGGATATGGGTGTGCTCAGGGGGTCAAGACGAGTATGTGGGTACCCGCCATGGTCGCTGGCATGGACGGAGTTGCCGGCGATGAACTTCGCGGCGGAGCCGGCGTTCGGGTGGGTAGTGGGTTTGGGGCTACGGTGGTCTCCGACCAAAATTGAGCGTGGGGTTGTACTCACGAGAGGGAGGGGGAGTTCTTGGTGGAGAGAATGGAGAGGGAGGGGCACTGGTGGCGATGGAATCGGCCGGGGCTTGGCAGCGACCGAACCGGCCGGACTCGGGGAAGAAGGCCTTCCCCTCCTCGAATGCTGGCCAGGGTAGCTCTAGGAGGATCACTGGAGGTTGATCGAGGGCTAGATGGACCTCCGGGGCCCTTATATAGGCGGTGGAGGTCGGTTCAATGCGGCCGGCGATAAGGACGACGGCGAACCGCCTCCCTGTAGCGTCAGGGCGTCGTGGTGACGACGGTAGCTAGCCGACGGGCGAGGCGATAAGATTGCGCTGTTCACAGGGGCAGGTGGCGAGCCGGAGTGGATTTCGCGGCGTCGACCGTGGCAGAGGCGCGCTGCGGACGCCGGCATGCCACCAAAAGCTCTGTCGGCGGCGCTGGCTTGAGCAGGGTTGTCGGCCGGCCGTGGCGGCTAGTCCTTGGCTTGCCGGGGACGCGACGAGGCTCTGATTGGCGCGTTGCGGTGAGGGGGGAACATGCTGCGCTCAAGGGGACACGGCGTGCTGGCTGCGGTTGGTCACGGGCTGGGGTGAGTGCGGGGCATGACGCGGCGGCTCGGGCGCACGCGCGTGCAATATGCGTGCTCTGGGCGCGTCCAGTGCACGCACGGAAGGTGTTCGACACAATGCCGTGGCACGCTTCTGAGTCACAGTGAGGTTGGCGGTAATGTAAGTAGGTTAGTGATAGAGGGAAGCTCAAGGGACAAGGTGGTTTGGTCAGAGACAAAGTTCACTATGTCAACAACAATTCATGTCAAAACTGATCATGCCCTCCGGTGTTTGACAAAATGCCACGAGCACTTAGGCTTTTCTTGGAGTGGCCAAATCTTCCAGATTGAAGTCTCTTTGGATGCATAAGAGGGTGGTGAGGTTAGTTGGTGAAAAGCACAAACTTGCTAGTGCAAGTTTTGCAGAACTTCAAATCTGGACAGGATGTGAATGGCATCATTTCATGAACCAAAAATATGCCAAGGGTTGCATGCTCCTGGACATAGGGGTTTAGCATGGAGGATTACAAGTAGGAGAAGGAATCAAGGGCCAAAGAGCAAGCAATAATAGGGATGCTGTACAAACCATCTTGATGGACCAGAATGAAGATTAGGTTGATTTACTCAAAATCTTCAAAGAACATCATTGGATTATTGCATATAATGGAATCATATGCTGCTACTGACATCCCATAATTTTGGTGGAAGCTAGAAAGAAATATTTAAAAGGGTTGTAGTGTAAAATTGTCCCTTTGGACCGGAGAAGAAAAACATGTGTAGCACTCAAAATATGCAATGAATGAAATATATTATTGCACAAAAGTGATTTAGAGACATCACATGACATCTCCAAATTTTGGTTGGATTTTTAGTTAAATTTATCAAATGGTTGTAGTACAAAAAGGAGCTCCAAAACTTAAAACAAGTCATTATATTGAATAAAGCTCAGGGTGAAATAATTTAATAAATAAATCTACTGATTAGGAAATTGTTTTAATGAGAGGGCATAGAAGTCCAATATATTTTGGAGGGATCCACTTGGGATAAATTCCTTAATACTAAAGGAAAAGTTTTGAAATCAACAGGGCCACTAGTGCGTCGAGGAGGTTGTCACCATAGTGGCCGTTGAGGGTGGCGGGCATCGCAGAGCCTGGGCGCGTCGGCTGGAGGCTTATGTCAAAGTCGTCCGCGAGCTTCTTAACAACGGTGAACTTGTCGAGGAAACCGACGAGGACCTCGTCGAACAAGGAGACGAAGCTGACCTCCAAGCGGCCCCTCGCCCTGGCGGCCTCAAGCAATACTAACTGGAGACGTTCCTCGGTCTTGGGCCGCGGGCAGCGTCGTGGACCATCTGGCAGCACAATGACTAATGCTCGCGCTCATCGCCTCCATGGGTCTAGCTTAGCTTCTATTCAACTGATCTTGTGATTCGAGTGATCACTCTTGCCCTTGGTTAGCATGCATAGGTGCGTAGGATTTCGTACTACTCCTCGGCCCTCTACTACACCTGCCTTTGGTTGTATGATAGGTGGGCCAGCCACCCCCTGGGCCCATGTGTCATCCACCCAAAGGCAGTTGCCGTAAGTCAATGAAGCTGCGTCCCCCTCCGTGCCGGTGCAGTATAGTCATCTCACCGGACCTCTAGTTGGGGCCAAACGAGAAAAGTTTCATGTTTCTTTGGTTTATTGGTCCCCTTTGCATTTTGGCGCCAAGTTTTGACCTTTGATCTAACTAATAAAATGTTAATGCATGTAAACAAAAATGTTGTGTAAGTCACCTTACGAAAACCAAATAATCCCAAAACACTTAGGCACGGTGCATTAACTCCCTCCTTGTTTCTTATTTCGTGACATATCAACCAATGAGAGATGTGGGCCGTGCATGCTTTCAATGACTTGAGACTACCAAACATGACATGCAGTGTTTAGTTCATTGCATGTGATCCTATTAGTACTCTAGTTAGCAAAAAAACATTAAGTTCTCTCGCCGATAGGAATAAAACACCATATATTTATTTACAGAGGGAGTAGTACTAGATATTGCTAGTCAAATACTAAAATCCAGATGCACATGGTAGTACTCCTAAATCCAGACGGTGGTGCTACTAGTACTAGTAGTAGTACTACCAATGTAGTAGTAGGAGTACTAGCATTGTACTACCCGTTGGTCAAATTATTACGTGATGCTCCTCACAGTGAAGTGACAAGACCCTGTGCCGGAGATGACACCTGAGTATAGGCGCCGTGTTCGGCATACCATAGTTAGCCTCACCGCCTCACAAATACTATCATAATGGCTGTAGAGCTAGCCTGCTTACAACTAGCCCTGTTCGACATAATTTCCCGTGCGTAGGTGCCCGTGCATTGCACGGAACACCAAGATTGGGGGTGGAAGGCTCCGGCAGCGGCCATCGCGCCAAATTTTTCCACGGCCTTGGAACAAGTGCTGATTCTGAGAGACAAGGAGTTGTTTGTAAATAGGGAACAAGTGCGGCCATCTTAGATCCGACGGCTATTGGTGAAAGATGGGAGGCACAACATCATCACCAACTCAGGACCTGTTTGATTCGCAAGATTTTGAAAACGCAGGAATAGGACACGGAAATATTACAAGTTTCAAACTGATATTACAAATGTTAGGAGTAATGCTGCACCTACAAAGAGGGAATTACTAGGAAGTATACGTAAGAACTTTTGTTACTTTAGGTGGATGCGGCATTATCGTACAAAGTAAAATCCACCGCCCTGACAAGTCACTAATGGGCAAATAAGTTTTGAGTCTCCGCCACTTGATGTTTCAAAAACAAATTCAGCTTCATGGAGACTTTGTCATTTAGGCTTAAACGCTATGCGGTGATCAAGACGCCATTCATTGTTGCGCCAGAGAACGCCAAACCTCATTACCTTGAGCACACTTACCTCCAGAACAAAGAACCTGGCCAATTTAATCTCAGATGTGCTGCCTCGGTAGTCGATCAAATCAATTTCTGTAAAATGGAGATCAAGGCATTCGATGAGATTGTTATAGTGCAACACATTTTTCACTTTCTGGTCTTTTTTTATCTGCAAAAGAAGAGAACATATTAGAGCAGCTGGCTGCATAAGATTGCCGTGTCATCAAGAGGTACCAATATCATTCGCTCATACGATAGGGTTGGCTGGCTAGTGATATTTTCTCTCTCTCTCTCTCTCTCTCTCTCTCTCTCTCTCTCTCTCTCTTTCTATTTCCTCTCATTTAACTAGGAGCACGTGAAGAGCTTGGGCATTTGTTGCCTTCCACTATGTGGCCGATGCCATATTTCGCAGAAGTATGCCACATAATACGCATCAATGTCAAATCAAAAGATTTTGGCACCGCTCTCACGATGTGAGAGAGTTGGCACCACTGTGCACACGGACCCACATGTATAAACAAATCAATCAAACCAACTACACCAGCCTCTCACTCTCCCAAACAAGTGTTTTTATTGCCTCAGTCCTCTCTCTCTCTCCCACGCAGTGTTTTTTCATTGTGTGAGTTAATTTGGCACCGGAGCAAAGTAGGTGATCCAGATTGGGGCACCAGGTGAGCAATGGAGGGGCATCGATGCCAAATGCATCACAATTGAATTTGGCACATGTTTTGGCCTACATAGACCACTTTTGTACTCCCTCCGTCCCAAAATTCTTGTCTTAAATTTGTCTAAGTACGGATGTATCTAGTTACATTTTAGTGTTAGATACATTCATATCTAAACAAATGTCAGACAAGAATTTTGGGACGGAGGAATACCTCGTATTTAGTATAAAATTTTGACCATAGATTTACCTAAGAAAATGCCAATGCATGTCACTAAAAATTACACCATTTTAAATTATGTTCAAATACGAATCCAACGATATAGTACTTAGTGACATGCATTAACATTTTGTCAGTTAAATCTATGGTCAAATTTTGATACTACAAAATTGAAGAGTAAACCAGGATGGAGGTAGTACTTGCTCTTAGGGTAACCATAGAGTTACTGGAGTAGTCTAAGTTACTTTCCACTATGACTAGCCTAGGCTACTATAGTAGTAGAACATAAAAACGATGCAGGTGATCACGTGAGAAAAAATACTACAAACATTTCTTTCAGTGCAGTGCGTAGATGCAGTTCTGAACACTGCGCTTGTCATCGTAATTTGGGAAAATTACGAAAAAATTGAGCTACGTTGTGATTACTGTTTACTTATAGGAAAGAAGTTTCACCTCGATGAGTAGCTTCTCCGTGCACGGAAAGCATGTAAGGAATCCAACAACTTGATCCAGATTGGGGCAGATAGATTTTAGTACTAAGATCTTCACTGTGCACATGGACGGGTCAAGCTTGTGGGAATCATTTTCTGGAAGACGGTCGTAAATACATCAAGAAGAAATTAAAAAATGTGAATTTCAAGAAGATGGAGAAGAAGATGAGTGTTGTACCTGAACGATTACGGATCCAATAAAGAGTTCGGAGAATTTGGCAGACGAGTACACCAACGCTATCAATTTCGGTAGCGTCAATGACCCTGATTTTTGTTGGACCTTCTAGATCCGATACAAGCAATCTCTCAAGGAAAGGCGCATTCTCAATGACCATAACGTGGAACAGCTGGAGTGATCTCTTCCCAATTGATGTCTTATTGCGGGGCCAGCATAAATCCATCGGAGATTCGTCGAGGCGATGTGGAGGCTAATGAACCCGCGGATCTGCTCAAGACGAAGGTACTCGGCGCGATACAGTGCGGAGCAGGTGCTCCATAGCCTTCTTCGAGATGACAACGTCGAAGAGGTCGAGCTGCTTGAGTTGAGGGAGAAGAAGGGCGGGCGCGGCATTAATCTGGGGAAGATAGCAGGAGCTGAAGCTTGCGCGGCGCAGTGTTGGCATGAGGCGGAGCGCAGACGGCGGCAGAGAGCGACATCGTCCAGCTTCAAAGCTAAGCTCCTCGAGCTGATCTAGGGCGGGGGATAAGAACCACTCGTCGAACTTGGGTTGGACCTTGCAGTTGGTACTGAACATGCGGATGTCAAAGGCGTCTGGCTGGCCGAGTGCGATGAAAGGATCTTGGAGATCTATGACCATGCGTTTGCAATCCCCGTCGCAGGCAGCCGCTGTCGACGGTGAGGTTGAGGGGGACGCAGCGCGGAGGGGTGCCACCGCCGGGAGAGCAGGGCGGTCCGCACGGCAGATTTGGTGGGGAGGAGGCCGATGATGACGAGCAGCATGTCGTCGAGGAGGCTGCTGATGAAGTCCAGGCTCGCCATATGCGGTTTTGGCACGAGCCGCCTCCGCTTGATGGCTGCCTCGCCGTCCATCTCAACCGGCGGTGACGCCGGTGTACACGTGTGCTGGTGTGTGTTCTGTGCTGGGTGTGCGCGAGTGCGTCCTTCTGTGCATGCCGCCGCGCAGTGGTGAATTGTGCGTGAGTGCATCCTTCGCACGCAAGAAGCTTGTCCTCAATGCACCCTCAAATTACTAGCGTGCGGGGTGCTACCCCAAGTGGTTTCAACTTTGTTTACTTCACCGCGTGTCAGATGGGCCTCTAGCTTACTTATTTTCACCCACTGCCACATGGGCCAGCACACGAAGATACAGAACACGAGCTGACAAGGCAGCATGTGGATTGGTTGACCGGTCAACTAAACAATATACGGAGCTATACACTGACACAGTGAGCGTATAATCCGTCGGTATGGAGAGTTCGAGTGAGAGGGGAGGCCTGTGAGAGATAGCAGAGAGAGATAAAGAGCTACTCCCTCCGTTCGATAATGTAGTTCCAACATTTTTTTTAAGTCAAACTTTTGAAACTTTGACCAAGTTTATAAAGAAATTACTTATATCTACAATACCAAAGATAAATGATAGTATGAAGTAAGTACATGTTGTGATGAATCTAATGATCGTTCCAGATGTAAATGTTTTTCTCCACATATACCTGGTCAAACTTTTCTGAGGTTTGACTTTTCAAAACATCCATATGCTTATGGACGTGACAGAGTCCCTAACTAGAGAGAGAGAGAGTGAAAAAGTGTGTGTGCATGTGTGAAAGAGACATGGACAACACACGATAAAAGTAGAGAAAAGCGTGCGTGTCTTATGCAAACATATCACACATGCATCTTCAACAATGGAGGCAAGGTGAGGAGATAGTGTGTGGTTGTTTGGAACCGAGAGGGCAAGACCCCTAGCATGTGGCCAAGAGGGGTCTAACAAACAAGGGAGAAAGGCCGAGAGAGACGTACAGAGAAAATGCAGACATGGGGAGGAGAGAGTGTATGTTTGTCATAGAGAGATCCCCTGGAGATCGTGATGGGATTATATGGGTGGGAGATCGAGTGACAAGGTGTGTGCACGATAGAAGATGCCCCGAGATATTGAGATAGACGTATGGATGGAAGGAGACAATACGTGTGTTCCTGATGGCTAGTAAGAGATAATCATACTTAGGAGGGGGGAGTGCTTGCGCCTATGGCCCTGTTTGGATACTCTAACTCAGTTAGAGGTTAGAGTTAGATTCTAACCCTGAACTAACCCTGAAATAACTCTAAGTAATGAGGTGTTTGGATGGCAGGGTTAGATGGAGCGCGGATACGGCGAGGCACCTTCACGGGCGGTGCGAGAGGGAGGGAGGGAGAGGACGAGAAGCTTCGAGGAAGTGGGGAGGGATCTTTTATGGGAGAGCGAGAGAAAAAAGTGTTTATTAGTGGTCCCGAGAAGAACTAACCCAAATAAGCACCTCTTGGATGGGTTAGTTTTTTTGGATGGGTTAGATGCATCTAACCCAAACTAACTCTCCTATTTGGATCTTTTTGGGTTAGTTGACTCCAAACTAACCCAAACTAACTCTAACCCATGGATCCAAACAGAGCCTATGATAGAGTGAGGGATTATGGTACTTAGGGGGGTGCGTGTCACATGGAGAGAGAACAAGGGCGGAGAGTGTTGGATGGGTCTATATGTATAGCGCGAGCGAGACATGTGTATGTGTGAACCAGGGAGATATAAGGCAAGTTTGGCTTGCATCCTGAGCATCTTTTGCCTGGCCTGGGGTTGTGGCTCGATTTCATGCATGCTTGTTTGGTTGCTACCCTGTGAAAAAGAAAGCCCGCCTGCCTGGGTTCCTTGCACTTTAATTAGCTCGGCTGAACTCCGGACAACGCAAGTAGTCTGGCCCAGGCAGCTGATTTCGAACGCCTGGCCGTGCCTGGTCGTGCGGCCACGAGGCTAATAGCAACATGGATGGATATTAGCATTACATAATTGATGCATGGATTGATTGATGGGACATTGATGCTTTGCGTGACCCAGGCATGAACCAAACGCTTCAAAGACTGCATAAGCCCGCCAGCAGAAATATTTTACATTTCACGTCCACACCAGGCAGTACCGGCCATCAAGGCATGAGGGTTAGGTCACGAACCAAACTGACCAATAAAGTTTGAGAGAGATTGAGGAGCCCTGATAAGGCTGAGTGGTGCGTCAGATAGCTGAGAGGGGGAAAGAGATATTCCATCCGCTTGATAATGCAGTGCATGTAAATTTTTTAGAAGTCAAACTTTGGAAACTTTGATCAGGTTTACACAAATGTTATTTGTATCTACAATACCAAAGATACATCATACAAAACTACATCTCATGGTGAATCTAATGGTATATGTTTGCCGTACTAGATGTAATTCTATTTCTCCACGTACATGGTCAAACTTTGTGATGTTTGACTTTTCAATAAATCTATATGCTATGGACCGAGGAGAGTGCCTCGGTCGAGACAGATCAAGTGCGTGTGAAGGAGAATGAGTAAGTGTGCAAAAAGAGTATGTGTGTGAAAGAGAAAGTGACAACAAACGATAAATTAGAGAGAGAGCGTGTTTTTTCGTTTCTTATGCGAACATGTCACACATGCATCTCCGAGATGGAAAACCGAGGCGAGGAGATATACAAAGATAGCTAGTGTGTGATTGTTTGCAACGGAGAGAGACACCCCTGTAGCACATGTCCAATAGAGGTCTAGCCAACAAGGAAAAAAGGTCGAGAGGGACACATGGATGGCATGGACGCATGGGGAGGGAGAGAGGGTGTTTGTGATAGAGAGATCCCTCGAGATCGTGAGGGGACTATATGGGTGGGAGATCGAGGGAGTGCGTCTTGCGCGATAGAAAGATGCCCCGAGAGAAATCGGGATAGACCATGCACATGTTTGTGATGGAGACTAAGATTAGCTAGTCATATACATATAGGGGGACTCTTGTGCCTACAATTGAGTGAGAGACCATCATACTTGGCTAGCTGGGCATGAGATTGTGTGTGTGTGCGTGTGAGATGGAGAGAGAACGAGGGAGAGAGATAGAGTTTTAGATGGGCCTATCGAGTGCGAGTGAGATATGCATGTGTATGTGTGACCCAGGAGGGGGGGAAGAGCTTCGAGACGACATAGTGGTGTGTGAGAGAGTTACGGGCAAAGAGCCAAGGAATTTGTGTGCGTACAATGAGTGCACCCAAGATATCTAGCTTGGACTAGCTAGAGTATCATACATAGTGTGCGAGAGAGACCTATAGATGGTGTATATATGCATGCAAACTAGAAATACCCCCCCCCCACACACACAGACACACAAAGAGAGAGAGAGAGAGAGAGAGAGAGAGAGAGAGAGAGATGGAGAGAAAGGGAGAGGGACCAACAAGGTTTTTGTGGCATATGCGTGCGACAGAATTGAAGATTGTCGGTGAGAGAGAGAGAGAGAGAGAGAGAGAGAGAGAGAGAGAGAGAGAGAACGGGAGTGCGGGAGAGGGGGAGGTCGCATTTTATGCATCAAAGACTGATATAAACCATGTTTCGATATAAACTTGCATTCAAATATTTAAATTGGAGAACATGTTGTCTGCAATCCACACATGAACGGATATTTGCGTATATCAAACAAGTTCATTAATTTGACTTTCAACATGTTCATGGAGTACTATAATACTGTACAACATGCTACTCGATTGAGGTGTTCAATTTTGGATTTAGTTCACTATTTTGACCTACTGAACGAGCTATTTCATTGATCAAGATATTTCATTTTGGGTTTGATTCGTGTTTTTGAGTGGGTCAACTATTTGTCATATAGTAAATAGCTAGCAACGAGCATGTAAAAACACATTACTCTCGAGCATCATCTCTCCATCTAAAAAAGAAGTGGCAAGCTAATATTTGAAATTTGATTCGAATCGACTTGGTAAGGTAGACGCGGATGCTCGTTCTCCCAAAATTTGAATTAACCGTCAAACATCCTCTCTGCTCAATGGAATTCGCCCGAGCAAATAAATGGGAGACGCGAAATTACCGTCCTATGTGGGACACGCATCAATTGGCCCGTTGTACATCGAGGGTAGGTTCGTAACTTCATCCAAGCGCGCTTTCTCCTCGGCCGAAATGACATGTGCCGAATAATTCATAAACCATGGTCGGAAAAACACACTCTCCTCACCCGAAATAGCTCGCGCCCACTATTTGAGAACACTCTCTTCTCGCCTGAAATCGTTCGCGCCCACTATAGTTCAAAACACGCCCTCCTCGCCCGAAATCGCTCCCGCCCACTATTTGGGGAGAAGCAAAGTTACTCTACTATCCCCGACCCTCAGTACATAGACCCAAGCCAAGAAGCCTATAGGCAAGGGTAGAACTGTAACTCCCCCTCAGATTTCAGACAAATGCGCCCGTAAGACATGGTTCCACTCCCCACCCAATCCCCCCCCACCGCACCAATTTCACAGCCGCCCTCCTCCCTAATGCCAGAGACGCTGTCCATTTGTCGTCATGCACTGGGCCGTGTGCCTCTTACTCCGTGCTGCTGGTGCTGCCTCGACGACGGCCGCGTGAACCGTACCGGAGCCGATTCACCCCCGCCATTGTTCACGGCGCCGGAGCGGCTCCAACTTCGGGTCCGTCCAGAGTCCTGGCGCTGCTTCCGCGTAGCCGTCGACCGTCGCGACATCGCTCTTTCCCTACCGCCAGTCGCCACCGCAACCGCGCCGGCCTCACCGACTCGGCAGCTGGACCTGCCTACTTCACCATGCCGCCAGTTAGGTCGCACCCTCATCTCAAATCACTTTATTTAGGCGTCAGTTCTCTGAATTTTTATTCTGGGCCAATCGATTCCCAATGGGAAGCAGCACCCCTCGAGGTGGCGGAGCTCCTAGGCTGCCGGTTGGCTAGTGTCTAACGTAAAGGTGCGGGGCCGCAAGTTCGCCACGGAAGCAGCGCTTAGATGGCTATCTTTTAGAGTTGCGTGGGTTGAAGGTACTTCCATCGCCGGATCTAGATGACGGGGAGTCTTTGTGGATTGGCCCGGGGACGGCACAACCACGGTAGTGCGGTGGGGCGGGGAGCGGGGTTTTGGCCGGGGCCATGGACGGCGGAGGCAGGCTGCTCTGCCATTGGTCGCCGCTCTTGAGGAAGATTCCGAACAGTGTCAGCCGGGAGGCACAAGATGGCCATCAAGCCATCCGGCGTAGATCAGACAGTACCAAAATAAAATAAAATCGTGTGACCCCAATTTAGTCTTCAATCAACAGACGTGTGACCACTCTCGTACCTTGCTGTTGATCTCTTAGTGTATTTCTTCAGATCAAAGAGATATGTCGTTCTTAACATTATGCATTATCTGCATCTTCAGACACACCGTCTTCCGACTCACCGCAGCTGCTCCAACAAGGGAAGCATACACCAGAAGGGAGCTATAGTCCCCACTCAACAGTTCCCTGCATCGAATGCGCGTGCCCGACATGGACAGCCACAACAACTGCAGGGCCATCGACAAGCCACCACATGATGCTCACTCTTATGGATGGCAGCCAGATAGGTTGTACCCTCATCTTACTTGTGTGCAACATTTATGGCTTTGTTATTCATCTAAGCATGGAAAATAGATCATCACATTTCACTTTATATTCATGCTGATCTCTTTCTGGTCTTGTTCAGGAGTTCACTCTGTTCCATAGTTCAGCTAAGATACTTGTTCTTTAGGTAACGTTGTTCCATAGTTATCATCCATCAGCCAATGCTATCCCACAGGCTGGTGATTATAGTATTATACCACTTCTAGTATTACCTATGTTGTTCTTTAATACTTTTGTGTGCCATCTAGTTAATCTCGAGTACAAACGATACATATTCTGTAGCTTTCATTTGTGTTCTCCCTTTAGTTTATGAGACCTGTTGCTGCTAGTTAACCCCAGTCCTACTATTTATGTCGTCTCCTACAGGCACTCATTACATAAATCTAAGTACTAGTTGTCTTCCATGCATGTCAGATATAATTGCACACACTGGTATATCCACAAGAACCTCACAGAGCAAAGTAAAGGCCAATAAACTTGATGTCAATGATACCCAATATGATGGAACATGTAAAGGCAGTTCTTCAGAAGACTTGCAGAAAGATGATGAATCCTCTTCACCCCACAAGGTCCTTCCTCTAACTTGGCACGTGATATGGGTACAACATGCATATAATGTCCTGGATTGTATCTACTCTGTTGCAATGCCATGTTCTTAGCATGCTGATCATGCATGTAAATATGCCATGCCTTCCTGTTTTTCAGTACCTATTCCATTCATGATAACATGTTTTCAAATTCAAGTACTGTCATTCTACTCTATCGCAATGCTATCTGCTTAATTTGGACATCATGCTTCTGAATATCTTATGCATTGTTATTCCTCGGTATGTACTTCATCTGTCTGCCATACCATGTTTTTTTTTACATTGAAGTGATGTTCTAGTGCTCTGTTGCAATGCCATCTTATTTTCCCAATCATACACGTGTATGTTGCCTTAGTTATTTCGCATTTATTCCGCTAGCATATAGTTTTACATTCAACTAGTGTTTTTTTTGCTGTGTTGTCCTATCGTATCCCTAGCTCTTACACCATACTCCCTCCGTCCGGATTACATGTTGCTGAAATGGATAAAAAAGGATGTATCTAGAACTTAAATACGCCTAGACCCATCCATTTTTTCTGGATGGAGGGAATACATGTCAATATGTCATGCCTTTCTATTCTTCAGTACCTATTCCATCTCTCTGTTGTCGCATGTTTTATAATTAAAGCACCATTCTTATATACAAGGCATGCAAGGGGAAGACGACTATGTTAGAATCTGAAGGGATACAAACAAGGCCTTTGCAAAAGATCCAAATGCCAGGAGATAATAAACCAAGTCCAGTTTTTATAGATACCGCTCGAGCAGAGAAACCCAACTCCCTACCGATAATAAGCGATTCCAGTGGCCAAAGAACTAGTCCGCCCAAATCAAAGCAAAAATATGTCAACTCAATTCTAAGAAGCGTGTGTGTATCCTTGCATCATGAAATTTTATAGCATGCTGATCATATTTTCAACATGTTCCTTACCCATCTCTCTTTTAGAAAATAAGCTTAACAGATAGAAGAATTTCTGCAATGGTATCGTTTATGAGGAAAGATTCTTGTAGGAATTCTCTGTGCTCCAATGTAGATGTACGTACCTATTGCATATCACTATATTTTTACATCAGCATGTATTTTGTTAATCGGCGTGAATCCAACCTTTATCTGATCTAAATTTAGTTGTAGCAAAATGTATTATTAAAGGCCACAATGTTGATTTTTGTAAGGAAAACTGCCTGGTAGTTTTGCATTCTGAGCTGCATGAGTGTACTATCTCATATCAGTGGATTTGAATACTTTGGTTCTGCAGTGGGTTTTCAGTGTTTTTTTACTGTGTTGTCCTGTCGTATCCCTAGCTCTTACATCATACACCCTCCGTCCGGATTAAATGTCGTAGAAATGGATAAAACTGGATGTATCTAGAACTGAAATACGCCTAGACCCATCCATTTATTTCCGGATGGAGGGAATACATGTCAATATGTCATGCCTTTCTATTCTTGATACCTATTCCATCTCTGCTGTAGCATGTTTTATAACTGAATCACCATTCTTATATATAGGGCATGCAAGGGGAAGACGGCTATGTTAGAATCTGAAGGGTTACAAACCAGGTCTTTGCAAAAGATCCAAACGCCATGAGATAATAAACCAACTCCATTTTTCATAGATACTGCTCCAACACAGAGAAACCCAACTCCCACTGATAATAAGCAGATTCCGGTGGCCAAAGAACTAGTCCGCTCCAGTCCAGCAAAAGAATGTCAACTCCATTCTAAGAAGTGTGTGCGTATCCTTGCATCATGAAATTTTATAGCATTCTGATCATATTTTCTACATGTTTCTTACCCATCTCTCTTTTAGAAAATAAGGTTAAACAATAGAAGACTTCCTCATTTGGGATCGTATTCGAGGAAAATATCTTGCGGGAATTCTCTGTGCTCCAGTGCTGATGTAAGTACCTATTGTATATCACTATATTTTTACATCAACATGTATTTTGTTAATCGGCGTGAATCTAACCTTTATCTGATCTAAAATTAGTTGTAGCAAAATGTTAAAGGCGCCAATGTTGATTTTTGCAAGGAAAACTGCACAGTAGTTTTGCATCTTGAAATGCATGAATGTACTATCTCATATCACGCACATTCTTGAATTGTAGTGCTTCTCTGGTTTCCCATTCATTCATTGTGTCAATGTTGCTTTAAATGCGACCTTACGGCTGATGATAGCTGTGCCATATTGTGTTAATTTGGTGTAGGCTAGTTGCCCAAATGTTCGTTGTGTCAATGTTGCTTTCCTATTATCTGACTTGGCCAATGATAGCAATGCTAGTGTGTTAATTTTGTGCAGGCTGCAGAAGATAAGAAGACAAACTCTGAAAACAGCAAGGCAACCCCATTGTTTCTTTCCAGCAATCTAGGCCAGGTAATATGGCAATAACTCATGATTAATCTATTTGGTTCCCGTCCTAATTTATGTGATGATGCAGTGGTCAAGACACTCTCCACTATCAATAATACAAGCCTGCCAAAATCGCCATCTGAATCTGTTTAGTATCCTCTGCCTCGAATGCAACGGAATAAATGTATGTTTGTGAGCCAATTAATGGCTGAAGCAATGATGGAAATGGTGGATGAATCAGAGGTGCAGAGTCGTGCGACACAACAACTGATCAATGTTTTCGAGAGACAAAGCAAAGCAGCAAGAACTTGCCCACATGCTTATGGGCGTCATCTGTCCGAGGTTGCAGATTGTGACGTTGTAGATGGTTAGGTTCTGCTCATTTATTTGCACTAGCATCAATCTTTGATTGCCTAGTGGATGTAATTTCCTGTAATATATGCTGGATGTGCAACGTTATTCTCTGTATGCCGTACCTTTGCTTGATCGGTGCATAACTGCTCGTCGTAATGGGCTCAAATTATCTAATTTGGCCTAAAGACATGTACGAACTTTAGTGGGCCCATTAAGTTAATGGGCCGTTACTAGGCCGAAAGTTAATGGTCGGCCCTCTTACCTCCCGGGTTGTTAACAGGCCGACATCGAAGCGGGCAACAGGTGGCCCCAATTTATTTCACGGGCCGTTAACAGGCCATTACTATGTTTGGGCTACATATGGCCCAACTATATTGTAGGCCTTTAGCAGGCCGAAAGAGACAGCGGGCTTGTACTGGACCATGAAGAGCATGGGCCGCTAAGAGGCCGAAAGTCAGGTCGTATTGTAAATGGCCCAACTGTGTTGTGGGCCTTTAGCAGGCGGAAAGAGAATCCGGGCTGGTATTGGACCATGAAGGGCATGGGCTGTTAAAAGGCCAAAACTAAGGTCCGACTACAAGTGGCCCAAATCATTTATGGTCCGTTAACAGGCCGAAAGGCACACAGGGCCGGGAATTGGCCCAACACTTAAATGGGTCGCTAAAAGGCCAAAACTCAGGTCCGACTACAAAATGGCCCAACTGATTTATGGGCCGTCAACAGGCTGAAAGTGACACCGGGTCAGAAATTGGCCCAACACTTAAATGGGCCGCTAAAAGGCCGAAAGATGTACATCCTGAAAATTGGCCCATCCATTAAATGGGTCGTTAACAGGCCGAAATCTCATCGGGCCGATATTGAGTCCAATTATATAGCGGGCTGTTAACGGGCTCGAACTGACGATGGGCTGCAATGGTGTCAAATCTTTAACGGGCCGTTGATGGGCCAAATTGGCACATCTCGTATGGGACGTGGGCTTAAATGGACCTGACACAAGTAGGCCTTATATGGGCCGGCCTGCTAATTTTTATTGGGCCGACCTTTTTCACCGGAATGGGCCACTGTTGGGCCGTGCCACGTGTCGACCTATCATAGGAGCCTCCTGTCCAATGAGTGGATGACATCTGTCCCAACGGTGAGGCAACATGTGTTTCCTACGGCCATTGATGATTTTACACGTGGAAAATCCCCATTGGTCCGGGCTGTTAACGAGTTATCGGATCCAAAACCCGACCCGATAGCTTAACGGCGTTCCTTTATGGTGGATGCCACGTGTCAGTCACCCTTGACGAAAGCACTTCTGTGACACGCGATTTATCGTCATGAAAGTGGACACTTCCGTGATGATAATTTTGGTAATGTCATTGAACACTTCTACGATAGCACAAGTATGACTATCTTGATTCTGTCATAAAATCGTCATGGATGTACATGCATGACAAAAAACGCGACCTACTGTGACAAACATGTATCATCACGGGAGTGTATTTTTTTGTAGTGCTTGTCGCTGATAAGTGAACTTCCAAGTCGAAGACCATGTGTACCTGCGAGTAACTCCGCTTAAAGGAACCAAGTGTTTCCACGTCAAGGGAAAGCTCGCACCAAGATTTATCGGCCACTTCAAGATCACCGCACGAAGAGGAGTAGTGGCCTACCAGTTGGAACTTCCTCCTAAACTATCCGACGTGCACAACGTGTTCCACGTGTCACAACTCCAGAAGTGTCTCCAAGTTCCAGACAAGCCTGATCTCTACAAGGACGTCGATCACCAAGCCATTGACGTTCAGCCTGATTTGACCTACCTTGAGAGGCCCATCTGCATATTGGACAAAGCAGAGTGACACACTCGAAGCCGCACCATCAAGTACTTCAAGGTCCACTGGAGCAACCACATTGAAGCAGAAGCAACCTAGGAACGTGAAGACTACCTTAGATCTGAGCTTACCGATCTCTTTTAAAGCCTAGTTTAGGAATCTCGGGGACGAGATTCTTGTAAGGGGGGTAGGTCTGTCACACCCTGCATTTTGTAACATGTCATTTGCATCGATAAGGCATGAAACTTTGGACTAACAAAAACCTTTGGCATTATTTGGCTTTTTATTTGAGTTAGTTTTCTCTATGTGATTTTCAAGTGCTCTTTAAAGTCAACACACCTTCACCTTCTATACTTCATCTCCTTGCCCCAAACTTCTTCCCAATGATCATGCCATGTGTATAGTGCTATATGGTATTTTCCTACAAAAATAATTTGGCCAAATATTATTTTCTAAATTTAGTTTTCCAAAAACCCCTGAATTGAGGTTTGCACTACAAGCACTTTTTGGGGGATGAAAAATCTTTCAAAAAATGTATTTGACTCCTACTAGATATAGGACCCCCCAAAACCACAAAAATATAATTTTAAAAGTTATTTTCCTATTTTATTTAAGGGCTTTTTCTTAGGGCCAGAAATGGTCTTTAATAGGTTACAATTATTTAAATGTTTCAAAAACATTTGTGAAAATTTAGGGAAACTCAGTGGACATATATTTTCCATATATAAGAGTTTCAATACATGGTCATGTTCAAAATATTGGTTAAACCCCTCAAAAACCCTTTTTGGATATTTCAAGCTTTTGAAATATTTACAAAGGAAATACTCTCAAAAAATTCCAGGAAAATTCTAGCAAGTCACACATGCATAATATGATGACCTTGCAATATTTGTAATCAATCCAAACTGTTTTGGTTCACAAAAGTGCCGCAAAACCATCTCTGTCCAGATCCAAGTTTGAACAACTCTACATTACCAACTTTGTCCATTTGCGTAAAACTTTGTGGACCTTTTTTAACCTATAAATGATGACACTACACCAAGTGGTGCATCAAGGAAAAATGTTAACTTACCTAGATCTAAGCAAATCCATTTCTAATGATTTCTAGGGTTTACAAAAGTTGCATTGGACACTTTCTTCATTTGACCTCAAAATTGGTGGACAGTGCTATTTTGTCATGCCACTCACTCCTGTTAAGCCTCAAAGCAATTTGAGCAAGTTAGCTAGCCCAAACCAACATCAAACACCTTGTGGCAGAATTTCAAAATGCTTGTTTCAACCGCTTCCACTAATCTCCATGAGCTGATATCTTTACCACAACCCCTCCTAGTCCCCCTCTAGCACATGTATGATTTTCTGCCCGAGGAAGCAATGCTGAAGGGGGGAGAACCCCATTTTTCTTCTCTGGACAGTGGATTCCTCCCTCTCTCTCAGCCTCCTTCTCTCCCCTCAGCTTTCCAGAGCATCCAAGGCTCTCCAGGACTTTTGCCCACACCTCCTGCAGCCTCTAGACACAAGTGGACGCGCAAGGACACGGGAAACCCGCGGATGCCGGCCAAATCACGCTCTGGAGTGCCTGGCAGGGCACCCGACCGTTGACGCCGCGTCCCCCGACCTCCTCGACCCTCCCTCGTGCGCTAGTCGATGCCCCTCGACGTCCGCTCCATGCCAGCAGGATGCCCACTTCCTCCCGCACCCTCCTCTCTATACTGCCGCTCACGCCAGAACGCCGCCTCCCTCGGCCAATGGTTGCGCTGCTCCTGTGGCCCGCCCGCAGCTCCTCCCGCTCCTTCTCTCTTTCCCTGGCACCGTACAACACTCCCACGAACACCCCCGAACCCTCCTTTCCCTCTCTAACGTCCACCAGAGCCGACCCCGAGGGCACCCGTAGGCCGCGCCTACGATGAACCTCGGCTAGCCCATATAAGGCAGCCCCAAGCCTCTCTCTCACTCCCTGTCGCTCCCCCACACTCCTAATCAACCTCCCGCACCACCCATTTGTCTCCAGAGCCGCCCGAGCTCGAGATCGAGCTCGAGCTCCACCAGCTCGGCTCGTCGGCGTTCGCGCGGTACAGGCCTCCTCCGCCCCTGTTCTCTCTCGATCTGGAACCGTGCGACATCACTGACCCTTTCCCCTCTCTTCCCCCCTCTTTTGTAGCCGGGAGCGGCCGGAACCACCGACGCCTGAATCACCTCCGCTGCGTGACCTCGTTGCCCGCAAACCAGGCTGCTTCGGCGACCACCTCCACCACCACCCGAATGGCGACATCCCCCTGAGTCCAACGGTGCCATCCACTCGACCTCTCGTGCCCTGTAGCGTCGCCGGTGAGCTCGCCGACCTCTCTACTGCAAGGTTAGAGATGACAGGTGGAGCCCACCTGTCATCCTCACCTCTCCCTCGCCCCTCTCTCTCTTCTTGGCCTTGGGGCCCCGCCGTCGGGTTTTGAAAACCTGGCCTTGGCAGCAGCTCGCCTGGGCCTCCTCTCCCTCTGGGCTTGCTGCGCTGCGGCTGTTCTGGCCCAGCAAGCACAGTGCCCTTTTTCTTTTCCTTTTCTGTGCAAACTTGCAAAAATTCCACATAATTAAATAAATATCCAAATACAATAATTCCAGCTCCTTAATTCTTGTAAAAATCTCACCTATTTAATGGTGTAACTTTCATACATATCCAACCAACTTTTCTGTAATGTTCAAATTTAAATTCAAATTTGAGCAATTATATCCCTGTTTGAAAAGCTATTACTATGTCCCTTTAGCTCCAAATCCAAAACTAAGAACTTTCCCTTCTTTGTTCTCCTCCTAGTATTTAACAAAAATGAGTTGACATTTTTCTGAGCACTTTGTTTTTTTTCTATTTTGCTATTGTCTTTATTTTCCCGTTGTTTCTTTGCGACGATTAGATCCCGTATTGACGAAGTAGTTCGAGAAGAAGAAGGAGAAGGATTTGAAGACCAAGCCACCCATGATTCACCCCTCTTGTTCATCGATAAATTTTCTGTATGCATGATGACGTTGTTGAATATGAACTTGATATAATTGTTGCATTGATGCATGCCAATTGGTACTTGCATGTTCGTAGCTCTACCTTGTTCTAGAGATGCGATGAAAAATACTTGATATTGACGCATGATGTTGCATCTATGCCAAGATCATCTCTTGGTTAAAATCCTCTAAAAACCCCATCGGGTGCCCCTAATGCCCGTGGGTGATGTTGTACTAAGGTCACCACTTGAGGAAGAAGTGGTGTACCAGAGAACGCCTCTTCCTGTGAGAGTAAAATGATGGATTAGATATAGGTGTGATTACCGTCCCAACCAAACATGTGCAACCACTCTACCACTTATGAGACGGGGCAGTATTCATTACCTAGGTCGATACTAGCATAGTGCCCATATTGCTAGTGACGGGGGTGACATGAGGTCACTTTTGGGACGGGGTCGTGCTCGGATAGGTGGCCATCACTTTTTTCACAGGACACGGGACATGCCCTTGGTCCCTTCGTGTATGCGTTATAATGTGAAAGGGCGGAGTCCCAAGATCTTTTGTTTATACACGAGGGCCATGTACCAACGAGTGGACCCTATGTTAGTGTCGTCTAGGGAAAGATAATGATCAGGTGCTTCTCCTGAGTACTTTAGGTACTGCGGGCTCGTGGATGACATGAAAGCTTCCCAGATCTTGTGGGTAAAGTGCGCAACCTCTGCAGAGTGTCAAACTATTCGAATAGGCGTGTCCACGGTCATAGACACTTGGGTGGTGCTACTCAAACTATGTCCAGAAATTTTACAAACTTGGTACATGTGAGTGTGGTCGAGAACCAATTGAGTCAAGGCAATTGACTTGACACATGGAATGAGTTAGCATTGATCCAAAATTTTATTATGTTGATATATGTAACCTGTTCTCATGGTCACTAGAGTTCATTGATGCATAAGTTACAGGATGATAGGTCATTCCAACTAGCTCGATGCTATGTTGCCTACTTGTTGTTACATCGTGCATTGTTTCTTTGATCCAAAACATGGGTTGCTTGCGAGTACATTCAAAGTACTCATTGGCTTGCCACTAGTTATTTAATTAGCCAGGCATGGAAGAACAGGAGTTCGAAGAAGAATTCTTTGGAGACAAACATGCGAACTAGGACGCTTTCCCAGTCAGAATGCATGCAGGGTTAAGGCAGATGGCATGGGTTCTACTTATCTATGAAGATTTCCGCTGCTTAAGTTTATTTCATATTCAGCCCTGGAGGCCTTATCTATGTAAGACTTGGCCATAATGGTCATAATTTGTGTAAGATGGTATGTATGGATGTAAGACTCTTGTTATTCAGCTTCTATGTGTTCAGTGAGCATTGATCTCCGGGATCACTGTACACGTGCATTCGGTGATCACGACTTATGAGTCAGGGTCCCCACAGTTCTTGCTCTCAAACCCGCGGATTTTGATCTCTTTGCTCGAAGCTCCGTTTCTGAAACTGTTTCGGGGGATTGTTGCTTGGTATGTGACTCCACCGTTTGTCCAATTAGTTTTTGTTTTAGTGGTTTATATTTTGAATAATTAGGTACTCTTGGTGCTGCTGTAGATGAGCTTGCATGTTGAATTCTTAGAGTTCTAAGTAGTTTGAATGCTTGTTGTGGCCTCTATGTATCCCTGTGAGTAGTTGGTAGCATTTTTGTGAAGTTTGGTTGAAAAAACAAATTTGGGCTAATAAATTTCAGAATTTTGTTCATAGGAAAACCATGAATATCTTTAGGAAGTTTTCCTCTAAGAAGAACTCCAAGGGTGTTATTTGGGGAGTCGTCTAATAGTGATCTCCATCCTCGGAGGTTGGCGGAAGTACGGCCGTGTGAATGGCCGCACACCCCGTTCCTGGAAGAAGCTGGAATCCTTTAGGAGTTCACACAATATGCTGCTAATGCCGGCCTCAACCACTTCATCGCAGATGAGTGTGAACAGTACCAAATCCTCACAAACCTCTTTGTTCAAAGTTTTACTTTCCTTCCTAGGAATAGTCCTCCTGAAGTGAGCTTTGATTTATATGCTGAAAACCATCAGATACCACTTACTGAATTTTGTGACATATGCATGATCCCTTCTGATGGGAGCTTGGCCGAGCCTAGGCCGGCGGAGTTTCATACCTTTTATCGCACTTTGACAGTGGGAGATGAGAGAGGGGTATCAGCTATCACTGCCGCCGGCTTGCATTTTCCTGCTGAATTTCTTTTCATTGCAAAATGCTTGCTTGCTAGAGAGAAGGTTCACTTTAATGTTGTTTTACGTCATTAATAAATCCAGACCTTGCTCAGTTCACCAGACCTTGCTGTTTTACGTCGTGCACTAGAGGGCGACAACACTTATAGCTTGGGAGATATTGTGGCTTGTCGCCTCCACATTAATAAATCCAAGGGTAAAATACAAGATGGGGTTTTTGCTACTCGTTTGGCGGCTCACTATAATGTTGAGATACACCATCATGACTACCCCCGGACCAAGGTTTTCCTAGACCACACAGCCATGGATCACCACCATTTCACTGATAAAGAGTCTCCTAACATACCTATTCCTTATAACCTTGTTTTAGCATTGAAACTCGTGAAATTATCCCATTGCCTGCTCCTCCCTTGTTTGATTCTGTTCCTAGGGCGGATATAGGATCATGCCTGCGGACATCATCGCCTACCGGAACGCTCAGGCTGCTGCAGAGGCAGAGGAGGAGCCTCATCAATGGGATGAGTGGATGCCCGCTCCTCAGGCTACTGATCGACTACCAAGTTAGGCCAAAATCCTAAGCTTGGGGGAGTACGTATTTCCCACCAACATTACATTCATGTTCACATATTCCATTAGTCGGTGTTCACACTTTTTCATTGTATCATCCAAGCTTAGATTTATTTTCTTGCTTTCTTCTTGTGTGTTTGAAAAACTTTAGAAAAAACAAAAAAAATTAGTTGTAGCTAGTTTACTTTCTATGCATGCTTACTAGTAATATTAAAAATAAAACCCAAAATGATTTCCTTATTCTTCTTCTTCTTGTTGGGAGCTTTCCCGTGTAAATAGTTTTTCTCGTTCTTGCTTTCCGTTTATTTGCTTGTTCAAGAAAACCAAAAACTCCAAAAATATTTCAGTGTGTTTCTCTGAATTTCTTTTCTTTTTATTCAAGTTGTACCAAGGAGAAGACCACGATGAAAATGTTGAGTGGCTCTCATATGAATAATTTTTGATCTAATAAAGAGCACATTTTACCTTGTCTTCTCCTTTTGAATAAAATGTTTGCAGATTCCAGCTTAGTCCCCGACACTCTTGCACTATTATTATTTTCATATAGTTCGGTCGTGCAAGTGAAAGGCAATAATGACGACATTCGATGAACTGGCCGTGGCAGAGAGAAACAGGTATGAACTTGACTTGTTCTGTTTGTGTAAATATGTTTAACCTAGTATCCATGATTCAACCAATTATGATCAAACATGTTTGCAATGACAATTAGAGATTATAGTTTCTCATGCCATGCATAAGTAGCTGGGAGTGGATAATGATTTATCTTGGATATCAACATTGTGTTAAAATGATTGTGATGTAGTATGATGATATGGTATCCTCCTCTGAATGTTCGAGTGGCTTGACTTGGCACATGTTCATGCATGTAGTTGAATCAAAACCAACATAGCATCTATGATATTTATGTTCATGGTGTTCATATCCTACTCATGCTAGTGTCCAATGTTACTTATGCATAATGCATGGTTATGACCGTTGTTGCTCTCTAGCTGGCCGCTTCTCAATCTTATTGCTAGCCTTCGCCTGTACTAAGTGGAAATTCTGCTTGTACATGAGAAACCTTGAACCCAAAGTTATTCCAGATGAGTCCACCATACCTACCTATATGTGGTATTACCCTGCTATCCTAAGTAAAATTGCATGTGTCACCTCTAAAAACTTCAAATATATATCCTTTTTGTGTGTCTGGATCGTACATGGAACGATAGGAGGTGGTCGGTATCTTCCATGATAAGCGGGTTATTCTCAGGTCGAGTGTTTATTCACTCTCCATCACACAAGAAAAGGACGTACGGTAATAGGGATTCCCAGTCTCGAACTCAAAATGCAAATAATTAAACAAAACTCCCCCAGGACTGTTGTTGGTTTGGACGGAACCCGTTGTTTCGGACAAGCCATGGAATGTGACTGTTGGTGGAGGGGGAGTAAACCTTTACTTTTATCGCTTGGGAACCGCCACTAGCGTGTTTAGCATGGAAGATATTGATAACTGATGGTCGTGAAGTGAATATGAAGGGTGCATGTCTCAAAATTTCATTTACATCTGTTTTAAAACTTGAGCTCTGGCACCTCTACAAATCACTGCTTCCCTCTGCAAAGGGACTATCTATTTACTTTTATGTTGTGTCATCACCTTCTAAAACAAGCGCTAGAACATGAGAGCACAGCTTCATGACTTATGCATTGTGTGTAGCTAATGCTGGGTGCATCATGACTCGATCTTTTCTACCATGAATTACAATGTCTAATCGCTGCTTGAACTTTGGAGGTGCTCTACATTTATGCTTCGCGGTCTCAGAAAGGGCTAGTGAGATACCACTATTGTCATATTATATCATGGTTGTTTTGACAACATGTTGCCATTTGAGATATCTTATTATAGCTCGCTAGCTGATTATGTCGTTGATATGACTCATTATAATCCTTAAGAGTTATTGTCAACATGGTTAGTTATAATGTTGGCTAAAAACCTGGGTGCTGTTTAACCTTATTTATGCAAACAAGAGCAAAAGAGTTTGTAAAAGTTCTTCTTTTTCGCTTTCAGTTTATCAACTGAATTGCTTGAGGACAAGCAAAGGTTTAAGCTTGGGGGAGTTGATACATCTCCAACGTATCTACTTTTCCTAATGCTTTTCCTCTTGTTTTGGACTCTAATTTAGATGCTTTGAATGAAACTAACCCTGGACTGACGTTGTATTCAGCAGAACTACCATGGTGTTGTTTTTGTGCAGAAATAAAAGTTCATGGAATAGAATGAAACTTTGCGAGGAATTTTTATATAATAAATAAGAATTTCTCGAGCCAAGACCTACCGGAGAGGGGCCCCTGGGTGGGCACAACCCACCAGGGCGCGCCCCCTCTCCTGACGCGCCCAGGTGGGTTGTCCCCACCTGGTGGCCCCGCAGACCCTGAAACCAACACTATAAAATCCTATTTTTCTAGAAAAAACAGGGAGAAAGAATTATCGCAATCCACGAGACGGAGCCGCCGTCACCTCCTGTTCTTCATCGGGAGGCCAGATTTGGAGTCCGTTTGGGGCTCCGGAGAGGGGGGTCTTCGTTCTTCATCATCAGTAACCCTTCTACATCGCCAATTCCATGATGCTCCCCACTGGGAGTGAGTAATTCCTTCGTAGGCTCGCTAGTCGGTGAGTAGTTTGATGAGATTCATCATGTAATCGAGTTAGTTTTGTTAGGGGTTGATCCCTAGTATCCACTATGTTCTAAGATTGATGTTGCTATGACTTGGCCATGCTTAATGGTTGTCACTTTGGGACCGGGTGCGATTTCAGATATGAACCATTTATGTTATCACTATTATATCCATGTTCTAGATCCGATCTTGCAAGTTATAGTCACCTAGTACATGTTATGATCCGGCAACCCGGGAGTGACAGAAACCGAGAATTCTCCCGGTGATGACCGTAGTTTGAGGAGTTCATATTATTCACTATGTGTTAATGCTTTGTTCTGGTTCTATATTAAAAGGAGGCCTTAATATCCCTTAGTTTCCAATAGGACCCCGCTACCACGGGAGGGTAGGACAAAAGATGTCATGCAAGTTCTTTCCATAAGCACATATGACTATTTACGGAATACATGCCTACATTATATTGACGAACTGGAGCTAGTGCCGTATCGCCCTAGGTTATAACTGTCTCATGATGAATATCATCCAACAAGTCACCGATTCAATGCCTACAAATTTATCCTATATTGTTCTTGCTAAGTTACTACTGTCGTTACTGTTACACTTGCTACAAAATTACTGCTATCACTGTCACTGTTACCGTTGCTACGGTTACTATTATCAAAACTATCAAACTACCTTGCTACTGATCACTCTGCTGTAGATAATTGATCTCCAGGTGTGGTTGAATTGACAACTCAGCTGCTAATACCTTGAAATATTCTTTGGCTCCCCTTGGGTCGGATCTATAAATTTGGGTTGAATACTCTACCCTTGAAAATTGTTGCGATCCTCTATACTTGTGGGTTATCAGGAATCACCTTGGTACATTTTCCTAAACATTTTTCTTCCTGTGAAAAGTTTCTGAAATTTTTAGTGACTCAAAATAAATGTGAACCAAACTCAACAAGACTGATAGCAACTACTCCTACAAGTGTCAAGAAGCTATATCATGCATCAAAACCACTTTTGACCATATAAATTTGACATGAAAGCTCAAGAACAAGGTTACCACAGCAGCAAACATTTGCAATAAATAAAGCCCTAGAACAAAAACTAATTGGACCAATGGAGCAGTCAAATACCGAAGAACAATCCCCTAAAATGGTTTTGCAATTGGAGCTTTGCACAAGGAGATCAAAAATGGCAGCAAGATGAGCCAGAACACGGTTTTGAGATATGGGATGAATTTTTCTGGAGGAAGACGAAGTGGATGGGTGCTAGAATAAGTGAGGGGGCCTATGTAGGACCCACGAGGTAGGGGGTGTGCCTAGGGGGTAGGGCACACCCTCCACCCTTGTGGCCCACTGGTGCAGCCCCTGTGAATTCTCAGTGCGAGAAATTCTTAAATATTCTATTAAAAATCATTCTAAATTTTCAGGGCATTAGGAGAACTTTTATTTTTGGGACATTTTTTATTGCATGGATAATTCAGAAAACTGACAGGAAATACTATTTTTTTCTTTATTTAATCTAAATAACAGAAAGTAAAAAGTGGGTATAAAAAGTTGTACCTTCTAAATTCATCCAACTCATGGCCATCAAAAGGAATCCATTAACAAGGTTGACCAAGTCTTATTAACAAACTTCTTTCGAATAACATGAAACCGAAGAATTTACGAATAACACTAGGTTACCTCAACGGGGATATGCATGTCCCCAACAATAAGAATATCATATTTCTTTTTGACAGTAGGCACAGGAAATTCAAAGCCTCCAATAGTAATAGTTGAAATTTTTCCAATAGAATTGATACTATGAACTTGAGGTTGTTCTTCGGAAAGGGTACCGTATGCTCATTACCATTAACATGAAAAGTGGCATTGCCTTTGTTGCAAATCAATAACAGCCCATGCAGTATTCAAAAAGGGTCTACCAAGGATGATCGACATACTGTCATCCTCGGGAATACCAAGAATAACAAAGTCCATTAAGATAGTAACATTTGCAACCACAACAGGCACATCCTCACAAAAACCGATGGGTATAGCAGTTGATTTATCAGACATTTGCAAAAAAAATAGTAGGTGTCAACTTATTCAATTCAAGTCTACAATATAAAGAGAAAGGCATAACAATGACACCAGCTCCAAGATCACATAAAGCAGTTTTAACATAGTTTCTTTTAATGGAGCATGGTATAATTGGTACTCCTAGATCCCCTAGTTTCTTTGGTATTCCACCCTTAAAAGTATAATTAGCAATCATGGTGGAAATTTCAGCTTCCGATATCTTTCTTTTATTTGTAACAATATCTTTCATATACTTAGCATAAGGAGGCATTTTAAGCATATGAGTCAAACGCATACGCAAAAAGATAGGTCTAATCATTTCAGCAAAGCGCTCAAAATCCTCATCATCCTTTTTCTCTTGGATGATTTAGGAGGAAAGGGCATGGGTTTCTAAACCCATGGTTCTCTTTCCCTACCATGTTTTCTAGCAACAAAGTCTCTCTTATCATAAAGTTGATTTTTTGATTGTGGGTTATCAAGATCAACAACAGGTTCTACCTCTACATCATTATTATTACTTGGTTGAGCATCAAGATGAACATCATCATTAACATTATAACTAGGTTCATGTTCTTCACCAGATTGTGTCTCAGTATCAGAAATAGAAATATCATTGGGATTCTCAGGTGTGTCTACAACATGTTGACTAGAAGCATGCAAAGTCCTATCAGTTTTCTTTTTCTTTTTATTACTAGGACTAGGTGCATCAGTATGAATTCACTGAGAATCCTGCTCAACTCTCTTAGGATGGCCCTCAAGATACAAAGGTTCCTGGGTCATTTTACCACCTCTAGTCATAACCCTAACAACATTATCATTGTTTTTACTATTCAACTCATTGAAAAATCATCCTGTGCCTTAAGTACTTGTTCTAGTTGAGTTCTAACCATGGAAGCATGTTTACTAATAAGATTAAGATCATTAACAGTTCTACTCATATAATCACCCAAGCAGTCAAGCATGTGAGCATTACGTTTCAATTGTCTACTAACATCAGCATTGAAGTTTTCTTGTTTAACAATAAATTTATCAAACTCATCCAAGCATTGACTAGCAGACTTATTATGAGGAATATCACCTTCATCATATCTATAGAGAGAGTCTACCTCTACCACCTGTCTCGGTTTATCAAGACCATATATTTCTTCAATAGGCGGTGGATTCTTAATATCTTCAGCTTTAATACCTTTTTCTTTCATAGATTTCTTTGCCTCTTGCATATCTTCGGGACTGAGAAATAGTATACCTCTTTTCTTTGGAGTTGGCTTATGAGTTGGTTCAGGAAGTGTCTGCTACCACTTGAGCACTGCGTTGTTTTCCCTTGAAGAGGAAAGGCTGATGGAGCAAAGTAGCGTAAGTATTTCCCTCGGTTTTGAGAACCAAGGTATCAATCCAGTTGGAGGCCACGCATGAGTCCCTCGCACCTACACAAACAAATAAATCCTCGCAACCAACGCGATAAGGGGTTGTCAATCCCTACACGGTCACTTACGAGAGTGAGATCTGATAGATATGATAAGATAATATTTTTGGTATTTTTATGATAAAGATGCAAAGTAAAGAAAGTAAAATAAAAACAGCGGCAGAAATAGCTAAGTGTTGGAAGATTAATATGATGGAAAATAGACCCGGGGGACATAGGTTTCACTAGTGGCTTCTCTCAAGAACATAAGTATTTACGATGGGTGAACAAATTACTATTGAGCAATTGACAGAATTGAGCATAGTTATGAGAATATCTAGGTATGATCATGTATATAGGCATCACGTCCGAGACAAGTAGACCGACTCCTGCCTGCATCTACTACTATTACTCCACACATCGACCGATGTCCAGCATGCATCTAGAGTATTAAGTTCATAAGAACAGAGTAACGCTTTAAGCAAGATGACATGATGTAGAGGGATAAATTCATGCAATATGATATAAAAAACCATCTTGTTATCCTCGATGGCAACAATACAATACGTGCCTTGCTGCCCCTACTGTCACTAGGAAAGGACACCGCAAGATTGAACCCAAATCTAAGCACTTCTCCCATTGCAAGAAAGATCAATCTAGTAGGCCAAACCAAAACTGATAATTCAAAGAGACTTGCAAAGATAAGCAATCATACATAAAAGAATTCAGAAGATTCAAATATTGTTCATAGATAAACTTGATCATAAACCCACAATTCATCGGTCTCAACAAACACACCACAAAAGAAGATTACATTGAATAGATCTCCACAAGAGAGGGGGAGAACATTGTATTGAGATCCAAAAAGAGAGAGTAAGCCATCTAGCTAATAACTATGGACCCGAAGGTCTGAGGTAAACTACTCACACATCATCGGAGAGGCCATGGTGTTCATGTAGAAGCCCTCCATGATCGATGCCCCCTCCGGCGGAGCTCCGAAACAGGCCCCAAGATGGGATCTCACGGCATGTAAGGTTGCGGCGGTGGAATTAGGTTTTTGGCTCCGTATCTGGTAGTTTGGGGGTACGTAGGTATATATAGGAGGAAGGAGTACGTCAGTGCAGCAACATGGGGCCCACGAGGTTGGAGGGCGCGCCCAGGGGGGTAGGCGCGCCCCCCTGCCTCGTGGCTTCCTGCTAGCTTTGTTGACGTAGGGTCCAAGTCCTCTGGATCACGTTCGTTCCGAAAATCACGTTCCCGAAGGTTTCATTCCGTTTGGACTCTGTTTGATATTCTTTTTCTGCGAAACTCTGAAATAGGCAAAAAACAACAATTCTGGGTTGGGCCTCCGGTTAATAAGTTAGTCCCAAAAATAATATAAAAGTGTATATAAAGCCCAATAATGTCCAAAACAGAAGATAATATAGCATGGAGCAATCAAAAATTATAGATACGTTGGAGACGTATCAAGCATCCCCAAGCTTAATTCCTGCTCGTCCTCGAGTAGGTAAATGATTAAAACAGAATTTTTGATGTGGAATGCTACTTGGCATAATTTCAATGTAATTCTTCTTAATTGTGGTATGAATATTCAGATCCGAAAGATTCAAGATAAAAGTTCAATATTGACATAGAAATAATAATACTTCAAGCATACTAACTAAGAAATTATGTCCTCTCAAAATAACATGGCCAAAGAAAGTTCATCCCTACAAAATCATATAGTTTAGTCATGCTCCATTTTCGTCACACAAGAATGCTCTCATCATGCACAACCCCGATGACAAGCCAACAATTGTTTCATACTTTAGTAATCTTGAATGTGCTAGTTATCGACTAGAGGGGGGGTGAATAGGAGATTTTTATGGAAGTCTTCAAAACATGATAGTTTCGAAGACAAACAATAAAAATGAACCTATTAATATGCAGTAGAAGGTAGACTACACTAAGCAAGCCATAGTCAAGTATGCAATGAAGTGAAAGAACGAAGACTAATAGCAGCTAGGTAGTAAGGATCGGGATGGAAGATGGTATGAAGCCAAACAACGATAGTAGTCACACAGTGAAGACAATTAGGTAAAGCAAACAGGCAATGACTTCACAAAGACAAACTGTATGGAATGAGAGGGAGAGGATAGAACCAGTCACTTGTTGAGGACACAGGATTTGTTGGACCAGTTCCAGTTGCTGTGACAACTGTACGTCTGGTTAGGGAGGCTGAGATTCAACTCAGAAGACCGTGTCTTCACCTTATTCCCCTTGAGCTAAGGACACCTAGTCCTCGGCCTATCACTCTGGTAAGTCTTCAAGGGTAGACTTCCAAACCTTCACAGACTTCGTTCATCGGCGATCCACAATGACTCTTGGATGCTCAGAACGCCTAACCGGCTGGAGGATTCACAATCCTCAAGTGTAACAAGTCTTCAGGTCATGCGGACAAAAATACTTCAATGATGCCTAACACTCTTTGGCTCTGGGTGTTTGGGCTTTGTCCTTGCAAGGATTTCTCTCTCTCAAAAGCTTTGGAGGTGGGTTGCTCTCAAACGACAAAAGCCGTGCACTAACTCTGAGCAGCCACCAATTTATGGTGTAGGAGGTGGGCTATTTATAGCCACTAGGCAACCCGACCTGATTTGTCCGAAATGACCCTGGGTCACTAAGGAACTGACGCGTGTTCCAACGGTCAGATTTCAAACACGTGTGGCAACTTTACTTGGGCTACAAGTAAAGCTGACTCATCCAGCTCTGGATAAGATTTGCTCTCATTGTCTTCGCTCGAAGACATAGGATTTTGGTTGAGCATCACTTCAGTCACTCTGACTTTGTTTTCTGGGACCCCACTTAACAGTACGGTGGTTCCTACGACTCAACAAACAAGAAAATGAAACAATGAAACAACTAAGTCTTCCTGCTCCATAGTCTTCATGCAATGCCTTCTCTTGTCATAGTCTTCAATGTGAATATCTTCACATACCACCAATGTCTTCATACATTTTTAGGGGTCATCTCTGGTAGGTAAACCAAATCAATGAGGGACTACTACCTGTGTTATCCTGCAATTCTCACAAACACATTAGTCCCTCAACCAGGTTTGTCGACAATACTCCAAAACCAACTAGGGGTGGCACTAGATGCACTTACAATCTCCCCCTTTTTGGTGATTGATGACAAACTAGTTGAAGTTTTCAACGGCGATAAAATTATGTGAAATTGTAAAGGATAGAGGTATTGTCTTCGTAAGTAGCAAAAGGCTCCCCCTGAAGATGTGCATATAAGTAATTTGCTTTTGGAATGCAAATGCACATGGCAGGTTGTACTTGTGGAGATCCTCTTCAACTTATGAAGACACTTCGTCATGCATGATTTGATATAACAAGGATAATGACATGCATAATGAGAAATGGATGTCTGCTAAATGACTAAGTGCGGAATTTATCATCGCACATGCGGAATTTATCATCGCATCATAGAATAGCAAACAAGTAGCAGACGACCATCAAGTTTAAGTGTTACAACTCAAAGAACCAACTGTATCAAAAGCGAGAGTTGTAAATACTAGGGAAAATATAAAGCAACCGCCCATATGGACCCGCTTGAAGACTATCAACTCATATGCTTCTCCCCCTTTTGTCAGTAAGGACCAAAAAGGTTTGAAGACATAGAGCCTCTACTCGTTCCCAGAAGGAGTAGGAGAGGATGCAGGGTCGGCGTCGGGGTTTGGCGGTGCAGACGAACTTGGTGCAGTGTCGATACGCGCTGAAGTTGGAGGAGGTGAAGTAGCATCATCTTGATCATCGATCACTCTGGCATTCACTGTTGCACCGGAGGAGGAATAATCAGAGTCTTCAAGAGACGGAGTTCGACGCAAGACACCATTCCTTGGAGGTGTGGATTCAAACTTGAATCTTTCAGTGAAGCCATCGTCTTGAAGATCTGCTTCAGCACTGAGCAATGTCAAACTCTTCCATGACCTCCGACAGGTTTCATGCGTAACAAAGGCATTCTTGGTGGCAAGATTGCGAATACGATTGATCTCCACCAAGAGGCTTTGCATCTGCTGCTTCAGCCAGAAGTGATGCTTATCATGTTTCTGATGCAGGGCAACGAGAAGTTCTCGGTCATTGAGAACACGAGATCGCTTCCGAGGCCGTTGAGCACTAGTGCTTTCAGTAGCTTCAGTTTGAGCCCGGTGAGGTAAGCATGTATTGCCAGCCAAAGGATAAACACGAGTGACTGCCTGGACTCCTTCAATGGGTTGCGTGAAGCTTTGGTGATCAGCATTGTGAAGAAAAACAGGCTCCTTGGCAGGCTCTGGGTATATGGCTTCAACTGACATATCAACCTCTGCCAGAAAGATCAGATGGTTGCGAGCAGAGGGCTGATAGTTGACAGCTGAGTGTAGCTTGATGAGGCGCATGACCCATGTAGCATAGAACTTCAGTCCAAAGAGATCAGAGCCTGATGCAGCCAACTGCCTGATAAAGAAGTCTTGAGCATTGAAGCTGATGCCATTGAAGATATAAAAGACCAAAGTCTTCATTGCTCCTTCAAGTTTTGCTGCTGACGAATGTCCTTTGACAGGCCATAGAGTTCGCCTGATGATGTGATAAATAGTGCGGGGCAGATACTCTAGGTCTTAGAGAAAGAACTCCTTTGGGTAATCGGCGTCATGTGGCAGAGGGTTCATCATGCTCAGCATTTGGCTCATGTTGGGCTCTGGCTTATGGAAGATACTCTCCAAAGCATTGCGGTGAAGCTGACAACCAGGTTCATATAATTCTCCTGGAGTGGGCAGGCCGGTTAGCTCAATGATGTCAAAAGCTTTGGCTTCATGATGGACATTGCCTGTCATCCACTCAAGGACACAAGTCTTCGGATCCCTTTTGTATCCGCGAATGTGGAGGGTAGCATAAAATTGAAGCAGAAGCTCTTCATTCCAATGCTCCTTATCAATTACAAAGTTCAGCAGTCCAGCATAATGGAAGCAGTCAAGGGCTTCTTCAAGGCATGGAAATCCAGCGATGGCTTCACAGTCAAGACGCATATGAGGAAAGATGCATCCTCGATCATAAAGACCACATGAATAATAACTGTGTTGCTGATAGCTCCAGAACCAATCTGATGAAATCCTTGGCTTGGAATAGGGGTTCTTGGCGCTATCAAAGAAAGTGTTGTGCGAAATGAAGCCATTTGCATTGAAGGACCACAGTGAAGTGGCGATGCACAGAAACACAGGCAGTCTTGGCTTTGGCTTCTGGACCTGTGGCCTGTGCGCGACATGATAGTCAAATTGCAGACCAGCAGCAGGAGGAGGAACCAGAATAGGCCATCTGACAGTGACCAGCTGACCATAGTTTTATGCTTGCTCAATAGTATGTGGCCTGGGAGGTGGTACAGGAGCAGTGGCAGTGGTAGTGACTTCAGGCTGCAGATTGGCATGAGGTGCAGCATTGACTTCAGGTGCTATCACTGCAGGCACCACATTGACTTCAGGCGCCACATTAGCTTCAGCCATGACAACGTCATTGGCTTCAGTGCTGATGTTGGTGGCCGCCTCAATGTTGTTAACCTCGACTTGAGTAGCTGGAGGGTCAGACACGTTCTCCTCGAGAACAACTTGGTTGGTAGGGGGTGTAGCAACACGTGCTTCTTCTTCTCTTGGTTCTTCTTAGTCATCGGTCTTTGCGGCGGAATATCTTCAGCCATATTGGCTTCAGTATCGGGGTTGTTCACAGTTGGAGAGGCTTCAGGAAAGACTTGGCGTGAAACAAATTGGTGCTCTTCTCCTTCTGGAACACTTGACAGAGTGACCTGTGGACTTGGTCCTTTGCGAAGCCTGCGAAACGCTGGCGATGCTTGTGGAGATGGAGTTAGTTGGGCCACAAAGTCTTCATCTTTAATCATCGGAGTGGTGATTTGAGTTGGGGGAGTAACTGGTGTTTCTTCTTGACGTGGGGATTCTTGTGGGTGATTAGCCCATGAGTTATCCTGAACAATTGGCGTCAATGGACAACCAATGCTGATGAGTTCGTTGTTTGTAAGAACAGGCGATGATACCACGTTGTGCTCGATCTGAGGAAGGACTTCATCATCTTCAACATTGTCTTGATGACCAATGTCTTCAGCTGTGGTGGGGTCAACAGCTGGAATGTCTTTAGCTTCAGGAGCCTCTGTGGAAGCAGGCTCATGAACTATCATTCGACGTTCTTGGTGTGCAGATTCAGGACGAGCAACAGAAATTGGCTCGACGACAAGGGGCTCTGCGAGAGCAGCCCGATCTCTCTTCTTGGTCTTGCGCTTCTTGGTGGGTGGAGCATCATCAGTGGTGTTCTTGGTCTTGCACTTTCTGGACTTGGCTTCAGCTGCCCTTGTCTTCTGAAGCTATGAAGCCACTGTGGGGACCTTAGGCTTCACGCCAGTCATACTGGCTGGTAAGACAATGCGAGGTTCTTCCCGCTTGATGGTTCAGTTTGGTCCACAGATGGCTTCTTCTTCTGCTTGGCAGCCATCTTAGGGTCGATGCCAGGACGCCCAAGTGCCTTGCGCTTCTCAGCTTCATTGTAAGCTTGAACACACTTGGCAGCAAGAATCTTCATGCGCTCACGAGAACCTTTGGCTTCATCACATTTCTTGTGAAACGCTTCCTTAGGCTCATGCAGCATGACCTTGAAGTTCTGGACGTCTGCCATGCTGAGCTTGGCCACATGCTTCTTGAACTGAGCATTTTCATAATCGATCTTATGCTTCAGCTCAACAATTTTCTGAGCAAGAGCCAGCTCAGGAGCAATGGCTCCATGGAAGGAGACGCTCATGCCAATGGGAAGTTGCAGATCGTCAAAGCTGAGATTGGGGGTGTCAAACCACTCATCAATGGAGTTGTTCAATACTTCCACATCAAAGAGAGGCAAATCATTGAAGATTTCAGCCTCTTGCTTGCTCTTTATCAGCTGCTCCAGAGCGTCATCAGCAAGATCGTCGTCACTTGACAGATCAATGGCGTCATTCTCGTTCCTCAGAACAGCAGCAGGGGTCAGAGCTGGACTAGTGGTGTGCATAGGCTTCTTTTTCTTCTTCTCAGACTTGGAGATGCGTGAGAGATCTTCAGACTGCACACTTGGTGCAGGAGGAGCGATGTGAAGGCTTCACTCGTGAAGCTTTTGGTGCGAGGGAAGGCTTGAAGCTTTAGGTTTCTTCACTTCTTTGGCTTCGGTGGTGCGGTAACCGTCAGAATCAGCGTCGTCTGCAGGCTCATCCACGGTTGTCCCTTGAACCATAATATGAGTGATGAGACCTTCTAGGTTGTAGAAGGGCCCAACAAGATTGGGTTCAGCTTCGCGTGTGTCATCGGCACGAGGAGCAGAGGGGCCTGGACTGAAGTCTAATCCCGGCGACTTCTTGTTTTCTTTGACTGAGTTCTTGGCAAACTGGAAGTTGCACTTGAACAAATTGTCGTCACGACACCATAGCGATGAAGATGGGTCGGCATCTGCAGGCTGTGGTCCACGGACCATGCAAGGGTAGAAACCTTGTTCAATGGCTTCAGCTCTGGACCTGGGTGGAAGATTTTTGTACAAAATGTCTCCCCATGGTCGCCTGATGGCACTCTTCTCAGCATATTACAGGGTCACGAACCTGTACTTGTACCATTGTTCTGCCCAATATCTTCGAATCCATTGGATTCGGGTTATTTCGCTGATTGTAGTCCTCCTCTGGATCTGTCTTGTACAGCTCATAGAGGTCAGGAGGCAAATCTCTTGAGGTGTTCCCACGGCGCTGTCTGCCACCCTTCCTTGCAGACTTCTCTGTTGCCATGAAGTTCAGACTGAATGGCTTCAACACTGTCAAAGGCTTCCGTCTGCTGGTTAGACAGGAACTGGCTTCGGGAGAGTTGATGTGATGCTGTAAGAATTCTGGAAATGAATGCAAACTATGAGAACCAAGGGATTCTCCCACGGACATGTACCTGTGACAGCATTAGAGATGCGAGGGAAGGGGAAGAGGTCATATGCATTCTCGTAAGATTTTGAAGATAAATCGGTTTAGAAGACATTGACCTCATAGCGCGAAGACATTCACTTATATGTTGAGAGTTGGATCCAGATTTGTACGAATCCAAGAATAAGTACAAGTGAGGAATCTAACTATGTGTGAAGCATAAGTGAATATACTAGGCATTATATGAGACGCAGACAGGATAGATCCAAGTTTGTGGAGGCAGAAACCACTTTTGGTAAAAAAGGATGAATCTATAGGATCAAAAAGACGGTAAAAGAGGGTTTTAATTTACCACACGATGAACTGCTAGACGGAGTAGAAGATGAGGCCGAGCAGTTCGATCTTCCTTGCCCTAACTTGGCGACGGAGGACACCTACGGTGGTGGCGGAGAAGACGATGTACGCGGCAGGCGTGAAGACGACATCGGAGAGGTCGCGGCAGCTAAGCGCTTCGTCCCCGACGTCGTCAAGAGCTAGCAGTGGCGCTAGAGTTTGTCGAGGTGGAGAGGCGGAAGAAGGATTTTGACCGCGATTGGACGGGTATTTATAGGGAAAGGGACGGCACAGCGCAATTACGCAGGTGCCCCTGGCGGTTCACATCTAAGGGACACGTGGTGAACATGCAACACATTGGGAGTTGTCCCATGTTCCCACACCCGCTTGCTCTATCGGATGGTCATTCCGGCTTCTCCGGGTTTCAGGCAATAAGAATTGAGCACTAAAAACAGATTTAATGTTTGTCTCTGTATCTTCTGCTGATAAGGACGCAGAGAAGACATTCAAAAGTTTCAACAGAATGCATATGATTTGGATAGATAGAGTTTGAGGTAGAAAGCATAGAGAGGTTAGGGTCCGATCACATTCACTTAGTTCAAAGGATTCAAATGAGAAAACATAGCTATAAGTGAATGCTGTAGAGGACAGAACACTAATATATGTATATATCAGAATGCAACCAAATCAACATAGTGAAGATAATCATGAAGACAAGTTGAAATTGAAGACAAACCAAATGCGAAGACATAGCAAATGTAACGCCATGAGAAAAACACTTCAAACAGAAGAATTTGGTGGTGGCGTTACCCACCGTATAGGAAGTATTAGACCCAGACACGACGCACAATTATCATGGCGCTCCAAAGTCAAATTCCACGTTAATGTATTCACACTTAGAATGTAAGTCTTCATTTATTGAAGATATACTTTACTTCGTGTGTTGCACATCTAAGTCATCAACATGCATAAGTGTCAGGATGTGTGCCTGATCACAGGACATTTGAGGATTCCAAGATATTTAGCTCACACCATAACTTGCAAAACATTTTCTCATCCAAGGGCTTTGTGAAGATATCTGTCGGTTTCTCTTCAATGTTGACGTTTATGATATCAATATCTTCCTTCATGACATGATATCTGAGAAAGTGATGACGAATTTCAATATGCTTTCTCTTCGAGTGCTGAACTGGGTTGTTGGCAATCTTGATAGCGCTTTCGTTGTCGCAGTAGAGTGGTACTTGTTTCAGATGGATGCCATAGTCCTTGAGTGTTTGCTTCATCCATAGAAGTTGAGCGCAGCATGATCCAGCAGCAATGTATTCAGATTCAGCAGTGGAGAGTGATACACAGTTCTGCTTCTTTGAAGACCAACAGACAAGTGATCGTCCCCGAGAAAGTGACATGTGCACGATGTAGACTTGCTATCCACCTTGTCACCAAAGCATAATCAGCATCCGAGAATCCAACTAGATCAAACTCTGAGCCCTTTGGATACCATAATCCTAATGTTGGGGTGTAATCCAAATATCGAAGAATTCGCTTCATAGCTAAGTGATGCAATTCCTTTGGTGCCGCTTGGAATCAAGCACACATGCAAACACTAAGCATAATATCTGGCCTAGATGCACATAAATAAAGTAAAGAACCAATCATGGAGCGATATACCTTTTGATCGAACTCTTTACCATTGGCGTCAGGACCCAGATGACTCTTGGTTTGCATTGGCGTCGTGTAACCTTTGCGATGTGCATTCGAGACTTCTTGAGACAATCTTTGAGGTATTTCTCTTGAGATATGAAGATGCCATTTCTTTCTTGTGAATTTGAAGACCAAGGAAGAACTTCATCTCACCCATCATGGACATCTGATATTGCTCTTGCATCATGTGTCCAAACTCATCACTGTATTTCTGGTTGGTGCAGCCGAAGATAATGTCATCCACATATATTTGTCACACAAACAGTTCACCATCATATGTCTTCGTGAAGAGTGTGGGATCCAGGGAACCAGGTTTGAAGCCTTTGCTCTTCAGGAATTCTTTGAGGGTGTCATACCAAGCGCGAGGGGCTTGTTTGAGGCCATATAGTGCCTTTTTTAGCTTGTACACCATATCAAGATGTTTTGGATCTTCAAATCCAGGAGGTTGTGCGACATACACTTCTTCTCAATCTTGTCGTTGAGAAATGCACTCTTCACATCCATTTGATACATCAAGATGTTGTGATGGTTAGCATAGGCTAGCAGTATGCGAATAGCTTCAAGCCTAGCCACAGGAGCAAATGTTTCATCAAAGTCAATCCCTTCAATTTGAGTGTATCCTTGAGCAACGAGACGAGCTTTGTTTCTGACAACTTTACCATGCTCATCTTGTTTGTTGTGATATATCTATTTTGTGCCTATTATGTTGTGCTTGCGGGGGTCAGGACGCTTGACAAGTTCCCAGACATTGCTCAGGTTAAACTGTTGAAGCTCTTCTTGCATAGCTTGAATCCATTCAGGTTCCATGAAGGCTTCAGCAACTTTCTTAGGTTCAGATATTGAGACAAAAGCAAAGAGCCCACAGAAATTTGCTAGTTGTGTTGCTCTTGAACGAGTGAGTGGACCAGGCGCATTGATGCTATCTATTATCTTCTCAATGTGTACTTCACTTGCAACACGAGGATGAACTGGACGAAGATTTTGCTCTTGCTGATCATTGTCATCATTGGGAGGATTGTCTTTGGGCTGAGCATTATCTTCAGGTTGATTAGGTGCAGAAATGATAAGTTCCTCTTCAGGCTATGCTTCAGACGGTATGATTTCTCCAGTTCCCATTAGCTTGATGGATTCACTGGGTGGAACTTCATCTAGCACATTTGGCAGGTGCTCTCTTTGCGAGCTGTTAGTCTCATGGAACCGCACATCCACAGTTTCAACCACTTTATAGTGAAAGAGGTTGAAGACTCTGTAGGAGTGCGAGTACTTTCCATAACCAAGCATAAAACCTTCATGTGCTTTCGGTGCAAATTTTGAAGTGTGATGTGGATCCTTGATCCAATGCCTAGCACCAAATACTCTGAAGTAGCTGACATTTGGCATCTTACCAGTGAGGAGTTCATAGGATGTTTTCTTCAGAAGCTTGTGAAGATAAACACGGTTGATGACATGGCATGCAGTATCAATAGCTTCAGGCCAGAAATTCCTTGGTGTCTTGTATTCATCAAGCATCGCCCGAGCCATCTCAATGAGTGTTCTGTTCTTGCGCTCCACGATGCCATTCTGCTGAGGGGTGTACGGAGCTGAGAACTCATGAGTGATGCCTAATGTATCCAAGTACAGATTGAGGCTGGTATTCTTGAACTCTGTGCGGTTGTCACTCCTGATATGCTTGATCTTGACGCCATAGTCATTCATGGCGCGGTTGGCGAAGCGTGTGAAGACATCCTGCACTTCAGTCTTGTAGAGAATTATGTGAACCCATGTATATCTTGAATAATCATCAACAATGACGAAGCCATAGAGATAAGCAGTTGTAGTGAGAGTAGAGTAGTGAGTAGGGCCAAATAAGTCCATGTGTAGCAGCTCGAAGGGTTGAGATGTCGTCATGATTGTCTTCAAGGGATGCTTGGCCCTAGTCATCCTTCCGACATGAGCACCGCACAAGTGATCCTTCTTGAACTTGATGCCCTCGATGCCTATGACATGCTTCTTCTTTGCGAGAGTGTGTAAGTTCATCATGCCAGCATGCCCTAGTCTCCGATGCCAGAGCCAGCACTCTAAAGGTTTTGCAAGAAGGCATACGGCAAGTTGTGGCCCTGCTGAGAAATCTACCATGTATAGATCATCTTTCCGTTACCCTTCAAAGACTAGAGACTTGTCAGATTCCATAAGTACAAGGCAATGATATTTTCCAAATATCACAATCATGTTCAAGTCACAATGCATTGAGACAGACATTAAGTTGAAACCAAGGGATTCAACAAGCATCACTTTATCCATGTGCTGATCCTTTTAGATTGCAACTCTACCTAGACCCAATACCTTGCTTTTACCAGTGTCAGCAAATGTGATGTGACTCTTATCAGATGGACGTAAGGTTGAGTCCATGAGAAGACTTCGATCACCAGTCATATGATTAGTGCATCCGCTGTCCATAATGCATTCTGAAGCATGAGGTGTCATACCCTATAGTACAGTTAGGGGATAGGCTTCACCAAGAGTATTGTGAAGCATAAACATTTGACGGGCAAGAGGATTATCAAAGCTTAGTTCAAGATTAGGACTGGTAGGATGATTGGGAAATGATTCAGGAACAAAATACATAGTGAGACCATTTGGGCATTTGATCTTGCGCCCTACAAGATGTTTTAGGTCCCCAGCAATAGCATCAGATGCCTTTGATTTCCGGCTGGAGACCTTTCCCTGCAAAAGAAAGTTAATTCTTCTTAACCACCCACATCTTCAGGGGTGGCTTAGAAGCAATGAGTCTAAGTGCAACATCTGAGAACTTCGGCTTTGGAGCCCTAGCAAATAGCCTTGCAGGAGATGAATGATACTCATATGAATAAGCAGAAAAGTTCTTAGTCTTATGAACATAGCGGTTTGAAGAAACACACTCATATTCATAAGTGTTAGTATGGTTTCCCTGCAAAACATTGGCATTAGGGTGACTCAGGTGAGTCCTTTGTCTGTATGAAGCCTTTGGGCCATATGAAGCCTTTGGTCTGGGATTTGTCTTCTTCCCAGGTGATTTCATGATGACATTCACAGGAAGATTCTCAAGACAACTTTTGGGAACCCAGATCTTCTTCATAGGTGGCCCATTCCTGAAGTTAGTACCAATACACCTGGCAAACACTTCACCATTCTGATTCTTAAACAGTTTATAGTTTGCATCAAAGGATTCATCAATGATAATAGGGTTAGCACAGGTGAAGCCAGATAAGGTGGATGGATCCATTGAAGGTCCCTTTGCAGCAACCCATGTGGTTTTGGGATACTGCTCAGGCTTCCAGTAGGAGCCATCAACATTCATTTTCCTCTCGAACCCAACACCCTCTTTCCTAGGGTTTCGGTTGAGAATATGCTTTTTGATGACATCACACAGTGTCTGATGCCCTTTGAGACTTTTGTACATCCCTGTTTCAAGCAATGTCTTCAACCTAGCATTTTCATCAGCAATAGTAGTGGTATCCTCAGCAGAGGGGTTAGTTACCACATCAGCAGTTGAAGATATTGCAACAGTAGCAATAGTAGAACATTGAGCAACATAAGTAGCGTTATCACGCTCAAGGAATTTTAGACATGGTGGTTCAAATCCTTCCTGGGCGGAACTGGTCTGTTGAGCGCGAAGTGACTCATTCTCTTTTTGAAGATCTTCATGAGTCTCTCTCAATTTCTCAAGATCTTGCTTCCTTTGAAGATAATCATAGGAGAGCTTTTCATGAGTTGTTGAGAGCGTTTCATGACGACTTTCAAGTTCCTGGTACTTAACGTGAAGATTTTATTATGTCTTCAATTAAGGACTGAGAATGGGTCATTTCAGCGTCCAACAGGTCATCGCTTTTATCTAACAGTTTTTGACTATGTTCCATAGCTTTCTGTTGTTCAGTTGCAATTTTAGCAAGTGTTTTGTAGCTAGGTTTGGATTCACAATCAGTCATCTTCACTAGATGTTTTAAAGTAAGCATCGCGTGATTATACCTTGGCACCACGTGCCATGAAGCAGTAGGTGGGAGCAGAGTCGTCCTTATCATTGGCTTCAGCGTTGGTGACGGAGCCATTGTCTTCAGTGTTGAAGATGGACTTGGCAACGTAGGTTGTAGCTAGAGCCAGACTTGCAACGCCAGGGTCGGACTCCTCCTAAGACTCCACCTCCGCCTCCTCAGAAGCAGACTCTCCTCTGAATCCATCTCCTTGCCGACAAAAGCACGAGCCTTGCCAGATGAGCTCTTCTTATGAGATGAAGACTTGGATGAGGACTTGGAAGATGACTTTGAGGATTACTTCTTCTTCTTGTCATCAGAATCATATTCCTTGCTCTTCTTCTTCTTGTTGTTCTCATTGTCCCACTGTGGACACTCAGAGATGTAGTGTCCAGGTTTCTTGCACTTGTGACATGTTCTCTTCTTGTAGTCATGAGTGGAAGCTTCATCATTTCTTGAGCTGGATCGTGAAGACTTTCTGAAGCCCTTCTTCTTAGTGAACTTCTAGAACTTCTTCACAAGCATAGCAAGTTCCTTTCCAATGTCTTCAGGATCATCAGAACTGCAGTCAGATTCTTCTTCAGATGAGGAAACAGCTTTTGCCTTCAAAGCACGAGTTCGGCTGTAGTTGGGACCATAGATATCTCTTTTCTCAGATAGCTGGAACTCATGTGTGTTGAGGCTCTCAAATATATCAGATGGATCGAGTGTCTTGAAGTCAGGGCGTTCTTGTATCATGAGGGCAAGGGTGTCGAACGAGCTGTCAAGTGATCTCGATGAGTGTCTTGACGATTTCATGCTTGGTGATCTCAGTGGCGCCGAGAGCACGAAGCTCATTTGTGATGTCAGTGAGGCGATCAAACGTGAGCTGGACATTCTCATTGTCGTTTCTCTTGAAGCGGTTGAAGAGGTTGCGAAGAACATTGATCCTTTGATCTCTCTGGGTTGAGACGCCTTCGTTGACCTTGGAGAGCCAGTCCCAGACTAGCTTCGACGTTTCCAGAGCACTCACGGCCATACTGTCCTTTGGTCAGATGACCACAGATGATGTTCTTGGCAGTAGAATCTAGTTGAATGAACTTCTTGACATCAGCAGGGGTGACACCTTCACCAGTCTTGGGAACGCCATTCTTGACGACATACCAGAGGTCGACATCAATGGCTTCAAGATGCATGCGTATCTTATTCTTCCAGTAGGGATATTCAGTTCCATCAAAGACGGGGCAAGCAGCGGAGACTTTGATTATCCCTGCAATCGACATAGCTAAAACTCCAGGTGGTTAAACCGATTCACACAGAACAAGGGAGTACCTTGCTCTGATACCAATTGAAAGTGCTAGTTATCGACTAGAGGGGGTGAATAGGCGATTTTTATGAAAGTCTTCAAAACATGATAGTTCCAAAGACAAACAATAGAAATGAACCTATTGATATGCAACGGAAGGTAGACTACACTAAGCAAGCCATAGTCAAGTATGCAATGAAGTGAAAGCACGAAGACTAATAGCAGCTAGGTAGTAAGGATCAGGATGGAAGATGGTATGAAGCCAAACAACGATAGTAGTCACACAGTGAAGACAATTAGGTAAAGCAAACATGCAATGACTTCATGAAGACAAACTGTAAGGAAGGAGAGGGAGAGGATAGAACCAGTCAGTTGTTGAGGACACATGATTTGTTGGACCAGTTCCAGTTGTTGTGACAACTGTACGTCTAGTTAGGGAGGCTGAGATTCAAATCAGAAGACCGCGTCTTCACCTTATTCCCCTTGAGCTAAGGACACCCAGTCCTCGCCCAATCACTCTGGTAAGTCTTCAAGGGTAGACTTCCAAATCTTCGCAGACTTCGTTCACCGGCGATCCACAATGATTCTTGGATGCTCAGAACGCGATGCCTAACCGACTGGAGGATTCACAGTCCTCAAGTGTAACAAGTCTTCAGGTCACACAGACAGAAAGACTTCAGTGATGCCTAAGACTCTTTGTCTCGGGTGTTTGGGCTTTGTCCTTGCAAGGATTTCTCTCTCTCAAAAGCTTCGGAGGTGGGTTGCTCTAAAACGACAAAAGCCGGGCACTAACTCTGAGCAGCCACCAATTTATGGTGTAGGGGGTGGGCTATTTATAGCCACTAGGCAACCCGACCTGATTTGTCCGAAATTACCCTGGGTCACTAAGGAAGGCGACACATGTTCCAACGGTCGATTTCAAACACGCAGCAACTTTACTTGGGCTACAAGTAAAGCTGACTCATCCAGCTCTGGATAAGATTTGCTCTCATTGTCTTCGCTCGAAGACATAGGATTTTGGTTGAGCATCACTTCAGTCACTCTGACTTTGTTCACTGGGACCCCACTTAATAGTACGGTGGTTCCTACGACTCAACAAACAAGAAAACGAAACAACAAAACAACTAAGTCTTCGCGCTCCATACTCCTCACGCAATGCCTTCTCTTGTCATAGTCTTCAATGTGAATATCTTCACATACCACCATTGTCTTCAATGTCTTCATACATTTTCAGGGGTCATCTCCGGTAGGTAAATCGAATCTATGAGGGACTACTACTTGTGTTATCCTGCAATTCTCACAAACACATTAGTCCCTCAACCAGGTTTGTCGTCAATACTCCAAAACCAACTAGGGGTGGCACTAGATGCACTTACAAATCTCAAACTTTTTCAACCTTCACGCAATACATGAGCGTGAGCCATGGATATAGCACTATGGGTGGAATAGAATATGATGATGTGGGTTATGTGCAGAAGACAAAAAAGGAGAAAGTCTCACATCAACGAGGCTAATCAATGAGCTATGGAGATGCCCATCGATTGATGTTAATGCAAGGAGTAGGGATTTCCATGCAACGGATGCACTAGAGCTATAAATATATGAAAGCTCAACAAAAGAAACTAAGTGGGTGTGCATCCAACTTGCTTGCTCACGAAGACCTAGGGCACTTGAGGAGGCCCATTGTTTGAATATACAAGCCAAGTTCTATAATGAAAAATTCCCACTAGTATATGAAAGTGACAAAACAAGAGACTCTCTATCATGAAGATTATGGTGCTACTTGAAGCACAAGTGTGGTAAAAGGATAGTAACATTGTCCCTTCTCTCTTTTTCCCTCATTTTTTTGGGCCTCCTCTTTTTTTTATGGCCTTTCTCTCTTTTTTTATTCCTCACTTGGGACAATGCTCTAGAAAATGATGATCATCACACTTCTATTTATTTACAACTCAATGATTACAACTCGATACTAGAACAGAGTATGACTCTATATGAATGCCTCTAGTGGTGTACCGGGATATGCAATGAACCAAGAGTGACATGTATGAAAGAATTATGAATGGTGGCTTTGCCACAAATACTATGTCAACCACATGATCATGCAAAGCAATATGACAATGATGAACGTGTCATGATAAAAGGAATGATGGAAAGTTGCATGGCGATATATCTCGGAATGGCTATGGAAATGCCATAATAGGTAGATATGGTGGCTGTTTTGAGGAAGATATAAGGAGGTTTATGTGTGAAAGAGCGTATCATATCACGGGGTTTGGATGCACCGGCGAAGTTTGTACCAACTCTCGATGTGAGAAAGGGCAATGCACGGTACCGAAGAGGCCAGCAATGATGGAAAGGTGAGAGTGCGTATAATCCATGGACTCAACATTAGTCATAAAGAACTCACATACTTATTGCAAAAATCTACAAGTCATCAAAAACCAAGCACTACGTGCATGCTCCTAGGGGCATAGATTGGTAGGAAAAGACCATCGCTCGTCCCGACCGCCACTCATAAGGAGGACAATCAAAGAACACCTCATGTTTCAAATTTGTTACATAACGTTTACCATACATGCATGCTACGGGACTTGCAAACTTCAACAAAGGTATTTCTAAAATTCACAACTACTCAACTAGCACAACTTTAATATCACTACCTCCATGTCTCAAAACAATCATCAAGCATCAAACTTCTCTTAGTATTCAAAACACTCATAAGAAAGTTTTTACTAATCTTGAATACCTAGCATATTAGGATTATTTAAGCAAATTACCATGCTATTTATGGCTCTCAAAATAATATAAGTGAAGCATGAGAGGTCAATAGTTTCTATAAAACAAATCCACCACCGTGCTCTAAAAGATATAAGTGAAGTACTAGAGCAAAAACTATATAACTCAAAAGATATAAGTGAAGCACATAGAGTATTCTAATAATTTCCGAATCATGTGTGTCTCTCTCAAAAGGTGCATACATCAAATATGATTGTGGTAAACTAAAAAAGCAAAGACTCAAATCATACAAGACTCTCCAAGCAAAACACGTATCATGTGGTGAATAAAAATATAGCTCCAAGTAAAGTTACCAATGGAAGTAGACGAAAGAGGGGATGCCTTCCGGGGCATCCCCAAGCTTTGGCTTTTTGGTGTCCTTAGATTATCTTGGGTGTGCCATGGGAATCCCCAAGCTTAGGCTCTTGCCACTCCTTGTTCCATAATCCATCAAATCTTTCACCCAAAACTTGAAAACTTCACAACACAAAACTCAGCAGAAAATCTTGTGAGCTCTGTTAGCGAAAGAAAACAAAAGACCACTTCAAGGTACTGTAATGAACTCATTATTTATTTATATTGGTGTTAAACCTACTGTATTCCAACTTCTCTATGGTTTATAAACTATTTTACTAGCCATAGATTCATCAAAATAAGCAAACAACACACGAAAAACAGAATCTGTCAAAAACAGAACAGTCTTTAGTAATCTGTAACTAACGCAAACTTCTGGAACTCCAAAAATTCAGAAAAACTAGGAAGACCTAGAAAATTTGTTTATTGATCAGAAACAATTGGAATCAATATTTTATCACGTTCTGGTGATTTTTAACAATTATTTTCGTGAACATAAAGTTTCTGGAATTTTCTGCAAGATCAAATAACTATCATCCAAGAAGATCCTATATGTTTAACTTGGCACAAACACTAATTAAAATAGAAAAACACATCTAAACAGAGGCTAGAAAAAATATTTATTCCTAAACAGAATCAAAAGCAAAAAAAACTAAAAATAAAATTGGGTTGCCTCCCAACAAGCGCTATCGTTTAACGCCCCTAGCTAGGCATAAAAGCAAGGATAGATCTAGGTAGTGCCATAGTAATAGGATAGATCATTAAAACTCATTTAATATTATCTACGTTCAGCAGCAAGTTTCCTTTGAGGCTAGAAAAAGTAATCAAAATGGCTAAATTTAATGGGACAAAAGTCCCCAAGATCAATTTTTGGAGGTATAGGTTCCTCCTTCGGCCCTTCGTATTGCACAACCAATTCATCATTATAAGCATTCTTTTGACAGAACTTTGTGAGCCTATACTCAAGAGAATATCCTAGCTCATTATTTCGATGTTTCCTATGACTCAAGAAAGAGAAAATGAAACTACGAAAACTAAAGTCTTCACGCTTCATGTTCCTCGAATGAATACCAATTCTTCAAGGTCACACCAATTTCTTCACTTTCAAAGTCTTCAGAAAATCCAAAGTCTTCAGTCGAAGAACTTCATTTTTAGGGGTCTACTTTCTCTATAAATATCAAACTCCTCATAGACTTATAGACATGTGTACACTCATAAACACATTAGTCCCTTAACCTATAAGTCTTGAATACACCAAAAACACTAAGGGGCACTAGATGCACTTACAATCTCCCCCTTTTTGGTGATTGATGACAATATAGGTTAAGTTTTCAACGGGGATAAACGTATGAAGTGTAAATACTGATATTGAGAAGTTTGATTGCAAGATATAGAAGAACTCCCCCTGAAGATGTGCATAGTGAGGAATTTTCTTTTGAAGCAATGCACACTTGAAGAGTAGAATCATGGAGATCTCCCCCTATATCTTGTAATTCATACACGCATTTGACATATAATATGAAGAATTTGAAATGCACGATGAAATATGGTGACTGATGTAATTCAGCATGCGTGCATTAACATTAGCGAGGAATAAACATGCAGAAAATCACAACAAAAGTATCAGGCCACCATAGAGTTTAAGTTTACAACTCGATCCAGCAAAGTCATCAGAAGAACGAGAGTTGTAACTTAGAAAAAACGCCCATATAAGATAGACCCGCTTGAAGACTAACTCAAATTTCTCCCCCTTTGTCATCGAATGACCAAAAGGGTTGAAAATGAGGACTAACGCCCCTGAAAAATATCACGTTGATGGAGGAGCGCCAGCTTTGTTCAGGTCGTTTGTTGATGTTGGGCCTGCCGCGGTGTCGTCCAAGTCTTCATGCTCGTCGGTGTAGCGCGATGAAGAATAGGAGCTGGCCACCAAGGAAGGAACCTTGACCTTCTTGTTCTTCTTCGGTGGAGGAGCAGACCAGTCAGAATCTTCCTTGAGACCCATTTGCTTCAGATCTTCTTCGCTATAAATGTGAGACAGAACAACCCAGGTACGGTTGAAGGTTTCATGGAGGTAGTAATGGTTTTTCTTCACTGCATTGTGGGTAGCAGTCATATTGTGAAGAATTGAACCAAACTGACGCTTGACCCATTTGTGATTTCGATCAACCTTCTGGTGAAGACTGAGGAGAAGCTCATGATCAGTCATCACCCTGGGAGCCATGCCTTGAGGATTTGGCTTGGTTGCGTTGGCGGCAGAGTCATGAGTGGCAGAGTCGTCATTGGTGGAGTAGGATGCAGCCTTGCGAAATTGACCATCCAATGGACGAATGCCTTCATCAATAACAGCAGTAGCCTTGCCCTTGTCATCATTTGAGGACTTCAATGGGGGGAAAGTAGCTACAATGGTTCAGTGTATCAGCTTTGTAGTTGAGTGAAGACCTTGTTATTATGAATCTCATAATCCACGGAGCATAAGGCTTCAACTCAAATGGTGACATAGCAACATTGACCAGAGTCCTCATGAAGAAATCATGGAAGTTGACGGGAACGCCATGCATGATATTGAAAAGCAGATTCTTCATGATGCCAACGACTTCTTCTTCATTCGAGTCGTGGCCCTTGATAGGACTCAATGTCTTCGTCAGAATGCGATAGACAGTCCGAGGCACATATAGTAATTCCTTCACGAGGAATTTTGTTCTTGGGGCCTGACCTGGCTTCAATGGCTTCATCAGCACTTGCATATAGTGGTCTGTAAGCTCAGGCTCTTGGTACATGCAACGAGCAGCTTCAAGGGGAGGACTGAGAGGCAAAGCATGAAGCAATTCAGTAGCTGGTGCCTTGTAGTGAGTGTTTTCAGTCATCCAGTCCAGCGCCCATGAATTCACATCTTCAGAGTCTCCGGTGGTGTGCAGCGTTTCATAAAATTGAAGAATGAGTTCTTCATTCCAATCACATATATCAGTGCAGAAATTTAACAGTCCAGCGTCGTGAAGAACACTGAGGACTGGCACGAAGCACGGCAGAGATTCCATATCCACGTGAGGAATGTGCTCATGATCGAAGACTTTGTCTTTGTTGAACAGCAATGAGGAATAAAAATTTGCCTGGTTGGCAGTCCAGAAACACCTCTTCCTAATGCGACCAGAGTCATAGGGGTTGTAATCAGTGAAGAATATGTGCTCGCCAAAGAAATCATCAGTCTTGAATTTTGCTTCCTTGAGAATGGATCCTTTGTCTTGGGTTGAGGAGTGTCAGTAAGTTGCATCACAACCTCAGGAATCGCAATCTCAAGTTCTTCAGGCCGAGGAATTTTTGGTTCCTCCTCAGTGGAAGTCTGTGTCTTCAGTGATTCAGCAGCAGCAGTTTCTTCAGCACTAGTGGCTGGAATTTCTTCATGTACAGACGGAGTGGGTGAGTTTCTTCAGAGCCCAATGGAACAGTATGTGTTGGGGACTGAGGGATTTGCGACAATGGCGTGAATAGAAGAGAGTTGGGATGCTGACTATCCCAAAAATCATCATTCATCAATGGAGTAGTACTCCCAATGTCCACGTCAGAATTTTGATCATCCAATTCCTCAACGCCGGCCTCTTCAGCAGTAAATTGAGGCATGGGCGAGGAGACAATTGGAGTTGAAGGGATTGCGTCCGCTTCAATTTCTTCATCCATCTGGTCCGAGGAAGCAGCAAAGGGAATGTCTTCATCGGATCCGCTAGGGATCACATATTCTTCATCAAATGGTACAAGTTCCTTTGATGGCATACTGGAAACAGGAACAATATCAATTGGATTTTCAAATGAGCTGGTCAATTTCTTCATCTTCTTCGGAGCTGAAGAATCTGATGAAGCTGATGCTTTCCTTTTCCTCACCGCTGCACGCTGTGCAGCCTTGGTCTTCTTCACATCTGGTGCAAATGGAATGATCGGAGTTGGGGTAGGCGCAGGAGGAGCAGAGGAATTTGGTTGAATTTCTTCAGGCACAACTGATGCAGTTGCCCTAACTTCTTCCTTTTCTTCAGGCGCACCACTAGTGGATGCCCTGGCAATTTTCTTCAGCGGCTGGAATGCAGTCATCAGCCCTGGAACTCACATTTTCTTCAGCGGCCTAATTTTCATCAGCGGTGCTGGCGTGCTCTTCTGTTGGTTGAGCAGATGCTTCGGCTTGAGGAATTTCTGGGTGCGATGGAGCTGCAACCTTTGAAGTGAATTTCTCAGTCAGTTTAACGAACCTGACCTTGGCTCCTTGCCAATCAGCATAGTAAGCATTGAAGTCATCGCTGAGGCCTTTGATTTCAGCCTAGATCTTCACTAGTTCTTCATTTGTCATAGAGACAAGGTTTTTCTTCAGGAATCGCTCCTTCCTGTACTGAGCTTTCTTCAGCTTCCTGGCCTTCTCAAATTTCTATTTCTCTTCTTCAATGAAGGCAGTCAAAACATGACTTTGACCAGGTGTGAGGTTCATCTCAGGCAAATGTGCGTTGGGATCTTTGTGCCAGAGATCGATGAAGTCTAGGATCAGCTTCGGATCCAAAAGCAGTGGCACATTGCTTCCTTTGGCACTAGCGGCCTTGACTTGTCTGTCTCTGATGATTTACAGCTAGTTCTTCATCATCAGCCTCATCATCATCAGAGGGCACGTGGAAGACGGCCTGCTTTTTATGAGGACTTGGTCGAGGACCTCATCCAGCAGTGGCATTTTTCTTCTGCAGAGAGGGGCCAGCTGAGGAACTTGCAGAGGCTCCTGAGGCAATAGATATGCATGTAGTCCTTTGGCACATGGCGAGATGCAAAGGTGCTGAGGATTTGGTCGGAGCAGCCGAAGACTTTGGCGGAGGAGTTGAGGACTTTGGAGGAGCAGGAGCAGTTTGAGGATTTGGCCGTGAGGGCTTTGAGGAATCTGGCCGTGAGGTCATTGCTGAGGAACTTGGCCTTGCAGGCATAGAAGGTGAAGCACTTGGCTTATGCGCAGGCTTCTTTGCCATGGCCTTCTTCGGCTTGCTAGCAAAGGCCTCAGTAGTGGCAGCAGCAGCAGCAGAGTCTTTGTTGAATTTCCTCACTTCTTCTCTAGCTTGTCTAGCCAGCTTGGCCTGGCGCTTGGCCCATTCATCAGGATAATCCTCACCGTGAATGAGGCTAGTGGGATCTGCTTCTTTGCCAGGTGCCAATGGAGATCTTGGGCATGGAGGATTTAGAGCGAATTTCTTCATGTATTTGGGAGTAACATACGTGTACTCCCTCCACTCTCTTGCCCATCTCCTCTCTATCCTTTGGATGCGCACCTTCCACTGATTTTTGTCCTCCTTACCAAACTTGGCCTCATCAGGAGTGCAATAATCCTTGTATATATCATCAGGGATCTCAAAAGCAATATTGACCTCTGGCCTCTTTCCTCCCTTCTGTGGCTTCTTTCCATCAGCCATTTTCTTCAGATGAGGAATTTGAACAATGGAATTTCTCTGAAGATGTATGCAACTTTTCTTCGAGGAACGCTGCAAATGAGTTAAGTTGATGAGAACCTAGTGATTCAGCAGCGGACATGAGTACCTATGAACAAAGTATAGTTGCAAGGAATTTGGAGAGGTCATATGCGTCCTCAGAGGTTTTTCAAAAAGAACAAGTTTGAAGAATTTGACCAGATGAGTCTTGAAGAATTTCACTAAGCGTTCTTTGTCTTAGGTTCCAGAGTTGTACAGATCATAAATCCACACAACTGAGGAATCTTGGAGAAAAATATAGCTTAGAGAAATGAATTAAGAACAGATGACATGTGAGGTGTTTAGTGTGTGAAGAATTTGAAGAATAAACAACTTTGAAGATTTTGTAGAAATCATTTGAATAAAAAAGGCAGTAAAAGTAACTTTTAATTACCCTGGACGAAGAACATGATGAACTGAGAGGTGTAGATGAGAAGTTCATCAGTTCAGATCTTCCACGCCATAGCTTGGCTGAGGAAGACAGCTACGGCAGCGGCGGAGGGAAGAAATCCACGACCAACGCGAGTACGGCGGCGACGAGGTCGAGGCAGTGAAGCTCTTCCTCCCCGGAGACGATGAAGTAGCGGCGGCTTTAGGGTTTGAGAAGCTCGAGCTGGAGTGAGGTCAAGCGGAGTAAAGGAGAAGTGAGGAAGGGGACAGGTATTTATAGCCACGGTGAAAAACTGTTCGCACGAACAATTTGCACAAACGTGCCCTGACCCTTCTCATTCGCTTGACATGTGTCACCCACGTACTGAGAAGTGGAGATCGTGTGAGATCGTGGGTGAATAGATAAGTATTTCGTGGGATGCAGAACGGTTTGAGCAGCAAAAGCTGAAAATTTGGATAAGGTAAGTTAAAAGTTTCGTTCGAAAATTCTTCAGCTGACAAGGACACAGTGAAGATTTTGAACGAGTTTCAAATAGAACGCACATGAAGAACTTGTCAATAGATTGGGTTGAGTTTAGCATAGAGGGGGAAGGGTCTGACCGCATTGGCGGATTTCGGGTTCCGGCAGACCCTCTAGGTTCGAACTCTGGGGTGCGCGCGGAGATCTCGCCCCCTACCAACCTGCACCTCGTCGCCTCGCTAGGATCTAAACTACCAAAAGAACAACACAAGAGACACAAGGTTTATACTGGTTCGAGCCACCATTGTGGTGTAACACCCTACTCCAGTGTGTGGTGTGGTGGATTGCCTCTTGGGCTGATGATGAACAATATAAGGAAGAACAACCTCGCGAGGGTGAGGTGTTCTTGTGGCTAGGCTCTCGATCGGATTGGATCAAGCTAAGATAAGGTGAGATGTCTCGATCTCTCTAAGGTGTCTCCGAGATGCCTCTACCCTGTGGGTGGCTAGTCCTATTTATAGGCAAAGGCCCTGGGCCTCTTCCCAAATATTGAGCGGGAAGGGCGCTGACAATTGGCCATTTCGAAGGGGAACATCTAGTACTCTTATCCTGACTAAAGTTGGTCCTCTCCTGTCAAAGGCTCTGGTGGTGACGCCGGCTTGGGCTCCATGATGACTTCCGTCTTGCCGTTGCGACGGTCTTGGTCTTGTTGCACTGAAACGGGTGCCTTTGCTTGATGCTCTCGCCCGCGCTTGCCCCCTTTGTACCAAAGAGGAAATGAGGACACTACGCGGGCTGGCGCCCGCCTGGCACCCTTGGTCGTCATGGCTTGCATCATGGGCACCTTGTGAGGTACCCCGCCTTGATCTCTCCGCCTCCTCGCGAGCCAGCCTGGCGAGGCCGTGCCTGAGGAAGCTTCCTGTTGTCCGCCCTGCAATCTCAGCCCCTCGCGAGGTCTTGAGCTTGTCTTGATGAAGATGGGTCGTCTTGGGCCACCCCTTGAGCCACGCCCGCAGGCCGCAGGCGAGCAAGTCTGGGTACCCCGTTCCCGAGCATGACAGTAGCCCAGGGCCCAAGGCGCGCCTCGACTTGGCTGAGCAGAGAACCGAAGGGGCAAGTGCGAAGCGCCACGTGCCCTAACAGTCTGCAGCCTTGGGCGCCGCGTGGTGGTTGATTGGACGTGGGCGGCTCTGCTCCCCCACGACGCCTCGGCAACTGCACGAATTGACAAGTCCCTGCATGCAAAGCGGGTCATGATTACCTGCGATCATGGAGGCCGGTGGTTGGCCTCCCCCGGCTATAAGTACGGAACGGCGTGTGCCCTTCCAGTCCATCTCCTCTTGCTTCTCCTTCTTCTCCTTCCTTGCTCCACTTTGCGGCAATGGCTCCGATCCGCTGGTTCTCCGCGGAAGAGAAGGGAAAGGCTCCCCGAGAGGGTCCCGACCCGCTTCCGCCGAAGAAACGGTTAGCGCTATGCCGTCGAGATGAGGGCGCCCGGCAGGAGGTGCCGAGGCCTTGGTGCGAGCGGCCGCCGCCAGGGTTCCCGCTGCCCTTGTACGCCCACATTGAGGGCCCTGAAGGAGTCGACGTCGAGCGCCATGGGCGACGCCGCCGTCGGCGTCGGCGGGTCACGGCGGTGCGCGTTGTCCCTCCTGGAGTCCATGCCGAGGGCTCCTCCCGAGTTTGTGCTCCACGCCGCCATGCCTCCTCAGTCTTGGATCCGCCTTCCTCCCTCCGTCGCCTGCGTGCTGCCGCTGGGGGTATATTTGGAGCTCTGGTGGCAGCCCGCCGGCAGCCGCACCCTCGCGCCCGAAGCGAAGGTCGCGGTCGTCGCTCCGGGCAAGGTCTTCATGACTCGAGGCTGGGGCGAGATCGCCCGGGTCTGCAGGGCGAGGGGCGCCCTCGCGATCCACCTCGAGTACGATGGCGTTTCCATGATGCTCCTCAAGGTCTTCGACGAGGAAGGACGCCGGCTGGACTGCTGCCCTGAGAGAGGTGGTCGGGGCCCTGCCGCGGCTAGGACCAGGCTCGCCGATCGCTCCCTTAGCAGCTCCTCAGGCGGCGGAGGCGGCGGAGGGTCCAGCAACTCCGCCGAGCTCTTCGCGACTCCGGAGACGAGCGATGACAGCTACGAGCCCCCGAGCTTGCGCCTCTCTCGGAGCAGGGCTGGCTCGGCAGGCCGCCGCCGCCTCTGATCTGGATGAGGTTGGCGCCGGTGCCTGGCAGCCCACTGTTGATGATGGCGTCTCTTGCGGAGGCGCGTGTAGTTAGCGTTCTTTAGGATCTGCTCCCTTTGTTCCTTGTGAGGAATCGAAAAGCGCGCCCCGTGGGGGCTTGTAAGGTGCCTGTGGTTCTGTTTGTTAATATAATCCTTGCCGAGAAGTAGTGCGAGATGCTCATTCCGTCTTAGCTTAGTTCTTCCTTTCATACCTCACGAGGGCTTGGTGCTCTGCGCCGACAGGTACCGGTTCCAAGGCAGGCTTCAGCCGTCGCTGGTATGCCAGGTCGCGATGCCGTGATCAAGGCCAGGAGGTGAGCGGCCCGGGGTCCAGTAAGAGCCCCTGAGTCGCGATGCTCAGGAGGTCCCCTTTAGCGCTCAAGCAGCCATCGTTCGGTGATAAAGGAGCGCGATGTTGCTAACACGGGATTGCATTGGGTGCGAGGTCGGTGCTGCGATAGCCAGTATTTCCGGAGGGCGACTTATCTCGGGAGTCAGGAACCGCTTCCTGGTGCGACGTTAGGTCCGCGCATCGGCAGACGAGGAGTTGCCTGGCGAGGTCCCCGCGTGCCTCTTCCCTCTCGCCTTTGCTCCCCTTTCTGCTCTACGTCCTCGGGTCCCGGCCCTCGAGCAGGTCTCAGCCATCGCTGGTATGCCAGGTCGCGATGCCGTGGTCAAGGCCAGAGGGTGAGGGCTGGAGAGCCAGTAGGAGCCCGTGAGTCTTGATGCTCAGGTACCCCCCTTTTAACGTGCAAGCGGTTCGCGCGGACGAGAGTGAAGAAGACGCCGTGAGGGCCTCGCCTGGCGCTGCTTCTTGAAGGGATCCTGCAGGCTCACCACAAGAAGAACAAGAGTCCGCTATGACGAGCGACGGTCAGCCATTGGTTGCTTTGGAGGGGTGACGAGGCACTGAAGGCCTGACAAGGTGGCGCTGTGCGGGGCTGCCGCGGCCAGAGCTCAGCCATTCAGGTTTATCGGCGTTGCAGGGAGGGACCCATGCGCAAGCATCTTGCCATTGGGGAGCAGCTCCATCAGTTGGTGCCAGTCGAGCGGGCAACTAGGTCAAACACGTTAATCATGAAGGAGCAAGTTCATTTAGATAGGTGCAGGGAAAGCAGACGTTGCTGGGTCTGGCCCGAGCGACTTGGGGATGATGCAGCCTGAAGGGCACCCCCAACAAGGTAAGCTAGGAATATGAAGTAAAAGGGATACATGCCGTAGGGACGGACCCACGCGGCCTGGGAATAATGCAGCCCTGGGGGGCGCTCCCAGCTGGAAATGAAACTTGAAGGATGTCACCTGATAATGTTGAAGATGAAGGGATGCTGAGGTAGCGGACGTCGTGGGCTGCGGGAGCCGATCCTCACGAGCCCCCAGGCCCAGGAGCCTCGGGAGGCTCCGGAGGCGCTGGTGGCTCCTCACGGACCATCTCCATCTCTGCCATGACTGCGGAACGCCTGGCCTTTTGAGCCTCCAGGATGCTCCTCATGAGGCGTTGGCGCGTGGCGGCCGCATTCGGCACACCGTAGGGCATGCGAACGTAGCTGTGGGGTGGACCTTCGCAGCGCCCCGCACGTGAGGGCCAGAAGCGCTCCTAAGAGGTGACTCGGTTGAGCCCTGGTATGTCGATGCACACGTGCATCCCTCCATCCTCGCCTGGATGGGGAGCTGCAGCGGGTAAGCGGCGGCTGCCACTCATGACTCTTGACTCCTGCAGCTCCTGAATGATCTGGCTGATGAACTCCTGAGGGTTTGGCCCTCCTTGCCTCGCTCCTTCTGAGGGAAGCGTGCTGAAACACGCCTCCAAGTGGTGCCCAAGCGCCTCCCTCGTGACCTTAGCAAGGACAGTGGCCCTCCAGGAGAGAGCCCCGAGCCTTGCTTGAGGAGGGCGCCGGGCGCGCCTTCCTATGTGATAGAAGGAGGTGCCCCCTGAACAGGCGCGGACCTTGAGGGGCCTGCCTCCCGAGGGGTCGGGCCTGGCGATGTCTTCTTCTTCTTGGGAGCGGTCTCGGGGAGCCTCCCGCTCCTGCGATCTGGGTCTTCAAGTGATGCGTCTTGAAAAGCTCGCTCCAGGGAGCACACTGCGTCTCTCTCTTCACAAGGCACCGTGATGACTCCGCCGCTTCCTGGCATCTTTAGGACGTTGTAGCCGTGATGAGTCATGGCCATGAACTTGGCCAGAGCTGGGTAACCGAGGATGGCATTGTATGGCAGGCGAATGTGGGCGACATCGAAGTCGATGAGCTCGGTGCAGTAGTTGTCGCGCTCCCCGAAGGTTCTGAGGCGGACCTGCCCAATTGGGCTGTGCAGCCATCGGTGACTCGGAGAAAGGCTTGGTTGGCTGAAGCTGATTGTAAGGCACTTGGAGATTGTTGAATGTCTCTACGGACAGGACATTGAGCCCTGCTCCGCCATCGATGAGGGTTACGGTGACTTGCACGCTTGGCGATGATTGGGGAACAAAGCATCGGGAGGACTCCGCCGTGGCGCGCCACTTGAGCTGATCCACCGAGCTGAGCGTGATGGTGCACTGCGACGACTGAGAGGCGCGTGGCTTCGAGCTTGGGGAGGACTGCATTCACTTCGCGGGCGAACTGCTTGAAGATGCGTTGAGAGGCTGGGGCTTGAGCTCCGCCCAGGATGCAAGCGATCGCGCGCGGCTCCTGGAAGCCCCCAGCCCCCTCATCCTGATGATGGTCCTCATTTCTCCTTGGCTGCGGCGGCAGAGGAGGGAGGCCTGCGTTTCCTTGTGGGTGATCCTCGCGAGGCTGATCCCTCCAGCCTCCTTCGCGAGGCTGATCCTACCAGCGATCCTCGCGAGGTCGGTCACGCCACCCTTGGTGAGGGCCACGGTCTTCCCAGCGTCCTGTGTTTCTTCCTCCTCCTCGGCCGTAGCCTCGGTCATTGCGGTCGAGGCGTCGACCAATTCTCCCTTCTCGCAAGGCTCGGAGCTCTTGACATTCGTTGGTGTTGTGGGTGTGGAAGTCGTGGTACACACAGTACCGGCTGCCCTTGGAAGACTCGGGCTGATCTCTGCCTTTCTTGGTGTCTGGTTCTGCGGCGAGCACGGCAGCCCCCTTGCGCTTCACGTCCTTGGCCTTAGGCTTCTTCTCTGCTGGGTCTGCGACTGGCAGCTCGAGGAGGGAAAGACGTCCTTCCTCAGCCCTGGCGCACTTGGTCGCCAAGTTGAACAGCTCCAAGGATGTGCACAGATCTTCATGCATCGCCAGCTCCTCCTTCATCTTAACGTCGCGCACGCCGTCGGAAAAGGCTGAGATGATGGCCTCCTCAGTCACCTTGGGAATCTTGAGGTGTGCGTTGTTGAGGCGCTGGATGTACTTCTCGGGTCTCCCAGCTGCTGCTTGATGTGGCGCATGTCGCTCACGGCGAGGCCGGTCACAAATGCGTTGGAAGTTGGCGATGAAGCGGGTGTGCATCTCGTCCCACGAGGAGATCGTGCCAGGAGCCAGGTTCAGGAGCCAGGTGCGGGCTCCGTCCTTGAGTGCCATGGGAAACCAGTTCGCCATGACCTTCTCGTCCCCGTTGGCGGCTTCGATGCCCAGCTCGTAGAGCTGGAGGAACTCTGCAGGGTCGGCCGTGCCGTCGTAGCGAGGAGGCAGGTCTGGCTTGAACTTGCCGGGCCACGCGACGCTGCGCAGCTCGGTGGTGAAGGCGCGGCAGCCTGCTGTGGCCACGGGAGGCCTTTGGTGACGAAGAGCCTGGTCTTGCGGGTCCCCATGCGCTACCGCTGGGAGCAGCGCGGGGTCTTGGCGTGCTGGAGCAGGAGCGCGGTCGTGACGAGCCGGCGCGGGGAGCACTCGGGCAGCTTCTTGGGGGCGAGGGACCTCTTGACAGCTCTGCTCTTGCTGCGCTGGCGCCGGACGGAGTGGGTTCTGCCCAGGTACCACGCGCCTTGGGGCCAAGGCGCCTTCTTGGGGGGAGGCGGCTGAGGCGCCCCTGGAGCTTCATCGCCCGCGCAGGGCGGGGGCAGTGCAGCGAGAAGGACGACGCGGGGGAGCCCCCTGCGGCGCGGACGAGCTCGGCGACGCGGTTGAGCCACTCTTCATAGATGTCGACGACAGGGCGGTAGTGCAGGAGCTCGTTTGCCGCGATGAGCGCAGCTTGAGCCTCCATGGGCGCGCGGAGCGCGCGGGACGAAGAACCAGCTGGGGCGAGCGAAGGAGTACCAGTACGGCCGTCTCGCCTCACGGACGGGTGCTGGGACGATGCTTGCTGCTCATTCCCTGCCGGGCCGGTGGCGGTGTTGACGGCAGGCGACGGGGAACGGCGTGGGCGGCCGCCGACGCGGGTAGCGAGAGCGGCTCGGCGCTTGGCGCGGGCCCGACGAGCGTCTGACATGGATGCGATGGTCGGCGAAGAACAGGGCGGCGGAAGACCAATTCCGGCGCACCCCTACCTGGCACGCCAAATGTCGGATTTCGGGTTCCGGCAGACCCTCTAGGTTCGAACTCTGGGGTGCGCGCGGAGATCTCGCCCCCTACCAACCTACACCTCGTCGCCTCGCTAGGATCTAAACTACCAAAATAATAACACAAGAGACACAAGGTTTATACTGGTTCGGGCCACCATTGTGGTGTAACACCCTACTCCAGTGTGTGGTGTGGTGGATTGCCTCTTGGGCTGATGATGAACAATACAAGGAAGAACAGCCTCGCGAGGGTGAGGTGTTCTTGTGGCTAGGCTCTCGATCAGATTGGATCAAGCTAAGATAAGGTGAGATGTCTCGATCTCTCTAAGGTGTCTCCGAGATGACTCTACCCTGTGGGTGGCTAGTCCTATTTATAAGCAAAGGCCCTGGGCCTCTTCCCAAAATTGAGCGGGAAGGGCGCCAACAATTGGCCATTTCGAAGGGGAACATCTAGTACACTTGTCCTAACTAAAGTTGGTCCTCGGTTTGTCAAAGGCTCGTGGTGACGCCGGCTTGGGCTCCACGATGACTTCTGTCCTGCCGTTCTGACGGTCTTGGTCTTGTTGCTTTGAAGCAGGTGCCTTTGCTTGATGCTCTACTTTGCGCTTGCCCCCTTTGTACCAAAGAGGAAATGAGGACACTACGCGGGCTGGCGCCCGCCTGGCACCCTTGGTCGTCATGGCTTGCATCATGGGCACCTTGTGAGGTATCCCGCCTTAATCTCTCCGCCTCCTCGCGAGCCAGGCTGACGAGGCCGTGCCTGAGGAAGCTTCCTATCATCCGCCCCGCGAGGCTTGGCCCCTCGCAAGGGTCTTGAGCTTGTGCTGATGAAGATGGGCCATACTGGGCCACCCCTTGAGCCACACCGCAGGCCGCAGGTAGGCAAGTCTGGGTACCCCCGTTCCCAGAACGCCGACAACATTCACTGAGCAGAAATAGCGACTTGAAGAAATAGCAATAAGTGAATGCTGTAGAAACATAAATTCATATATATATATATACCCAATGAAAAAAAATGACGAAAACAGTGAAGACTCAAATTGAAGAACACGAACAACTGAGGAATTTCAAAAACTAAGGAAAAACTCAAATTGAAGATTTTCAAGTTTTGGTGGTGGCGTGACCACCGTATAAGAATGATGATTTCAGACACCGCGTACAATTGTCGTAGTGCTCTAAGAATCAAATTCTTCGTTAATTTCTTCACACTTAGAGTGTTAGTCTTCATTGATTGAAGAAAAACGTTTCTTCATGTGTTGCAAATCTAAGTCATCAATTTTTGCATAAGTGTTTGGATGAGTGTCCTTTTCAAAGAACATTCGAAGATTCTAAGATATTTAGCTCACACCGCAACTTGCTAAATCTCTTCTCATCCAAGGGCTTTGTGAAGATATCGGCTAGCTATTCTTCAGTCTTCACATGCTCAATAGAAATGTCGCCCTTCAACACATGATCATGAAGAAAATGATGACGAATCTGAATGTGCTTTGTCTTCGAGTGCTGAACTGGGTTGTCAATCTTGATGGCACTCTCATTGTCACAGAAGAGAGGCACATTCTTCACGTTGACGCCATATTCCTTGAGAGTTTGCTTCATCCACAACAATTGAGCACAGCAAGAACCACTAGCAATGTACTCAGCTTCAAAGAAGAGATAAAGGATACGCAGCTCGCTTTCTTCGAGGACCAACAGACCAAAGATCTTCTGAGGAAATGGCATGTGCTAGATGTTGACTTGCGGTCCACACGATCACCAGCATAGTCAGAGTCAGAATATCCAATGAGATCAAAAGCCGAGCCCTTGGGGTACCATAATCCAAGTGTTGGTGTGTGAGCTAGATATCGAAGAGTATGCTTCACAGCCTTATGGTGTGATTCCTTGATTGTAGCTTGAAATCCGGCACACATGCAAACACTAAGCATAATATCTGGCCTAGATGCACATAAGTACAATAAAGAACCAATCATGGAGCGGTATACCTTTTGATCGAAGTCAATACCATTTTCATCAGTGAATAGATGACCATTTGTGGGCATAGGAATTTTGACGCCTTTGCAATCTTGCATGCCGAATTTTCTCAGTACATCCTTGAGGTATTTCTCCTGAGATATGAATATGCCATTGCTCTGTTGATGAATTTGAGGACCTAAGAAGAATTTCAACTCTCCCATCATAGACATTTGATATTCTTCACTCATCATATAGGCAAATTCATCACTGTAACGTTGGTCAGTATAGCCAAAGCTAATATCATCAACATATATTTGGCACACAAATAGTTCACCATCATAAGATTTAGTGAAAAGAGTAGGGTCGAGTGAACCGGGCTTGAAGCCTTTCTTCATGAGGAATTCCTTCAAAGTATTATACCACGCTTGGGGGCCTGCTTGAGGCCATAGAGGGCCTTATTGAGTCTGAAGACTTTGTCAGATTCTTTGGATCTTCGTAACACAGGGGTTGAGCAACATATACTTCTTCCTCAAGCTTACCATTGAGGAATGCACTTTTCACATCCATTTGATATAGAATGATATCATGATGGTTAGCATAAGCAAGTAATATCTTGAATAGCCTCAAGTCTAGCAACAGGTGCAAAAGTTTCATCGAAATCAATTGCTTCAACCTGTGTGTAGCCTTGAGCTACAAGCCGAGCCTTATTCCTCACCACAAGGCCATTTTCATCTTGCTTGTTGCGGTAGATCCACTTTGTGCCAATGATATTGTGCTTGCGAGGATTTGGACTTTTGACCAGTTCCCAGACATTGTTGATCTCGAACTGATGTAATTCTTCTTGCATTGCCTGAATCCACTCAGGCTCCAGAAATGCTTCATTTACCTTAGCGGGGTCTGTGAAAGGGACAAAAGCAAAGTGCCCACAAAAGTTAGATAAATATGAAGCTCTTGAGCGTGTGGGAGGATCTGGTGCTTCAATGTCATCGATGATCTTCTCAATTTGCACTTCTTTTGCAACGCAAAATGAGCTGGTTGTCGTCGAGGAATTTGATCAGCATTTTCTTCAGCACCATTTTCTTCAGGTGCCTCAGCTCGACGTTCTACACATTCTGGAATGAATTCTTCAGCAGATTCTTCGGTATGAATGACATCCTCAGTAACATTGAACTTGATAGATTCCTCAGGTGCCGGTTCATCTATCATAGAAGGTAGGTGCTCTCTTTGCAAGCCATTAGTTTCATCGAACCGCACATCTACAGTTTCAACAACCTTGTGAAGAACGTTGTTGAAGACTCTATAGGTGTGCGAGTCCTTTCCGTAACCAAGCATGAAACCTTCATGTGCTTTCGGTGCAAATTTAGAGTTGTGATGAGGATCTCTAATCCAGCATTTAGCAATCAAGACTTTGAAATAACTCACATTGGGTTTCTTGTCGTTGAGGAGTTCATAGGCAGTCTTCTTGAAGAATTTGTGAAGATATACTCTGTTGATGATGTGGCATGCAGTATCAATTGCATCAATCCGAAGCTTGACGAGGCATTTTGTATTCATCAAGCATAGTGCGAGCCATCTCAGCAAGAGTCATGTTCTTGCGCTCCACGACGCCATTCTGCTGAGGAGTATAAGGAGAAGATAACTAATGAGTAATACCAAGTTCATCAAGATAGTCATCAGGACCAGAATTCTTGAACTCAGTTTCATTGTCATTTCTGATGTGCTTGATCTTCACACCAAAGTTGGTTGAAGCCCTCGAGGAAAATCGTTTGAAGACTTCTTGCACTTCATGTTTGTAAGTAACAATGTGTACCCATGTGTATCGAGAGTAATCATCAACAATAACAAAGCATCATTTGAAACTGCAGCATAATGATTAGGACCAAAAAGATCCATGTGAAGCAATTCAAATGGTCAAGTAGTAGTCATGATAGTCTTCGCTGGATGCTTGGCCTTGGTCATCTTTCCAGCTTCACAAGCTCCGCATAAGTGATCCTTGAGGAATTTGACATTCTCAATGCCAATGACATGCTTCTTCTTTGCAAGCGTGTGCAAATTCCTCATGCCTGCATGACCAAGTCGTCGATGCCATAGCCAGCCTTCTGAAGCTTTTGCAAGTAGGCACACGGCTGGTTGTGGTTCTGAAGAGAAATCAAGAATATAAGTCTCCTCTCCTAAAGCCTTCGAAGACTTTGGAATTGTCAGCTTCCATGAGCACAACACAACGATACTTGCCAAAGACAACAACCATATCAAGATCACTAAGCATTGAGACAGACATGTGGTTGTATCCCAAGGACTCGACAAGCATGACTTTGTCCATGTGTCAATCCTTTAAGATCGCAACCTTACCTAGGCCCAATACCTGACTTTTGCCTTTGTCAGCGAAGATGATATGCTTCAGATGCGACGGAGATAAGGGAGCATCCATCAATAGATTCTTGTCACCAGTCATGTGATTTGTACATCCACTATCAAGGACCCACTCACTGGCTTTGGGTTGATCATCCTGCAGATGAATTAGTGCAGCTTATGAACTCATATACTTCATCAATGAAGAATATGACATCAATTCATCAGATCAATTTCATCAAGCAATAGAACAGATAAAGCAGTATGAGGACGTGAGAAATGAAAGTTCATCTCTTCATGATTAGCCTACGTCCTTTCAGGCACTCTTAGGTCTCCAGCAAATTCTTCAGACGTTTACGCACGTCTGGAGACATGACCTTGCATAAGAGATTAGTTCTTTTTCTTCACCACCCACATCTGAAGGGGTGGCAAAGAGTTCATCACTCTGCGAGCTCCATACGAGAAAGGCAGCATAGAAGCTAGTCCTTTTCATTCCACATAAGAGGATCTAGGATAAGCATATGAATAAGCAGAGAAATTCTTCGAGAACTTATGAACATAATGGTTAGAAGAATAATGCTCATATTCATAGCCCTTAGCTCTTCCCTGCGAAACAGAGGGATTAGCACGATGATGATCATATGAGGACTTTGATCCTTTTGAGGAATTTGATCCACGTGAGGAATTTGGTCCGTATGAGGACTTGGATCCATATGAAGAATTTGGTCCATATGAAGAATTTGATCTGGGGTTCCTATTCTTCACAGGTGGTGTCATGAGGACATTCACCTGAAGACTTTCAAGGCACCTTTTGGGAACCCAGATTTTCTTCATAGGGGAACCATTCCTGCAGTTAGTGCCAACATATCTAGCAAATACTTCACCATTCTAATTTTTGAACAGTTTATAGTTGGAGTCAAATGAGTCATCAGAAGAATGAGGAGATTCACATGTAAAGCTAGATAGATTAGATGGATCAACTGGAGGTCCCTTTGCAGCAACCCATGAGGTTTTGGGGTACTGCTCAGGCTTCCAATATGTACCATCAGCATTGAGTTTCCTCTCAAAGGCAATACCCTTTTTCCTAGGGTTCCTGTTGAGGATCTGCTTTTTAAGCACATCACAAAGAGTTTGATGCCCTTTGAGGCTTTTGTACATGCATGTCATGTACAATTCCTTCAGCCCTGCATCATCAGTGATACTAGCAATGTCCTCAGATGAGGAATTAGTGATAGCAGAGACAATTGATGAATTTGTAGCATTAGAAGCATTTGAACATTCAGGTGAAGAATTAGCAGATTCATGTTCAATGCATTTCAAAAATGGAGGAACAAATTCTTCCTGAGCAACGCTGATTTGTTGAGCAAGTAATGAATCGCGCTCCTTCTGAAGATCTTCATAACTCACTCTTAGCTTCTCAAGAACTTGCTTTCTCTGAAGAAATTCATAAGAAAGCTTCTCATGATCAGATAAGAGAGCGTTATGATGACCTTGAAGGTTGTCAAACCTAGACTGAAGTCTCTAAAGATTTTCAGTCAAGGTTTTAGTGCGATCCATTTCTTCACCCAAAATATCATCACTTTCGTCTAGCATGTTTTGAACCTTTTCAAAAGCATTTTGTTGTTTCACAGCAATCTTAGCAAGTTTAGAGTAGCTGGGCTTGAGGTTTTCATCAGATTCATTCTCACTTGATTCAGAGGAGGTATATTTGAGTACCTTGGCACCCTTTGCCATAAAGCAATAGGTGGGAGCGTAGTCATCATTGCCTTCATCAACCTTATTGGTGAGGTCATTTTCTTCAGAGTTGAATATAGACTTGCTGATGAATGCAGTAGCGAGGGCTAGGCTCACCACACTGGACTCAGACTCGTCAGATGCCTCCTCTTCCTCATGTTCCTCAGATTCAGCCTTAGAGTCCATTTCCTTGCCAATGAATGCCCGAGCCTTCTTGGAGCTGCTCTTCTTGTGATATGAAAATTTTGAGAATTTTGATGATGAAGACTTTGAATATTTCTTCTTCTTCGTCGCATCATCAGAACTGTAATCCTTGTATTTCTTCTTCTTTGATTCCTTTCCCATTGAGGACAATCTTGAATGTAGTGACCAGGTTTCTTGCATTTGTGGCAAATCCTCTTCTTGTAGTCACTGGATGAGGAATCATTGCTCCTTGAGGGTTTTCCAAAGCAACCACGTCTTGAGAACTTCTGGAATTTCTTCACGAGCAGAGCTAGTTCATTGCTCAGTTCTTCAGGATCACCAAGGCTGCTGCCAGAATCTTCATCTTCAGACTCAGAAACTGCCTTGGCCTTCAGTGCACGTGATCTGCCATAGCTCAAACCATACAGATCTCTATTTTCAGCAAGCTGGAACTCATGAGTATTTAGCCTTTCGAGGATATCAGCGGGATCAAGTGACTTGTAGTCAGCACGCTCTTGTATCATCAGTGCCAGAGTATCAAATAAGGAATCAAGCAATCTCAGCAATTTCTTCACCACCTCATGGTTGGTGATTTTAGTGGCACCAAGTGCTTGAAGCTCATTTGAGATGTCAGTGAGGCGATCGAAGGTTTGTTGAACGTTTCCATTTTCGAGTCTTTTGAAGCGGTTGAAGAGATTGGGAAGAATCGACTCGAGAGTCACGCTGTGTTGAGACTCCTTCATTGACTTTGGACAGCCTATCCCAGATAAGCTTAGCAGTTTCCAAAGCACTTACTCTTCCATACTGTCCTTTGCTCAGATGGCCACATATGATATTCTTCGCTTGAGAGTCGAGTTGCCTGAATATCTTCACATCAGCAGCATTCAGAGAAGGTGTGACTGAGGGAACACCATTTTCCACAACATACCGGAGATCATTATCAATTGCCTCAAGTTGCATTCGCATCTTATTCTTCCAGTAGGGGTAGTCCGTCCCATCGAAGGTAGGACACCCAGTAGAGACCTTGATCATACCTGCAGTCGACATAACTAAAACTCCAGGTGGTTAAACCAAAATCACACAGAACAAGGGAGTACCTTGCTCTAATACCAATCGGAAGTGCGTTATATCGACTAGAGAGGGGTGAATAGGTGATTTTTATGAATTCTTCACTGAGGAATTTGCGAGTGAGGAAATTCCTTAGCGAAGAACTACTAGCAGCGGAATAAGTACTCAAAAGTAAACATAACAGAACACAAGCATGGTCATCATGATGAAATGAAGACAAGCACAGAATACAGAAAGCATAATCACACGATAACACAGGATGAAGACAAACAGACTGAAGAAATTGAACTGGGGAATTTGAGGAAGTCTTCAGTCAAAGTCTTCAAACCGATATGAACAAGCACACAACAACTGTAATGAGGAAATGGAAGAGTTGAGGAAATAGAACCAGTAAGCTTGGTGAAGACAATGATTTGGTAGACCAGTTCCAACTGTTGTCTCAGTTGTACATCTGGTTGGAGCGGCTAGGTATTTAAACCTGAGGACACATAGTCCTCACCGTATTCTCCTTGAGATAAGGTCACACAGACCTCACCCAATCACTCGTGGTAAGTCTTCAGGTGACTTCCAAACCTTCACAAACTTGGTCACTCGGTGATCCACAATTCCTCTTGGATGCTCTAGACCATGACGCCTAACCGTCTAGAAGAAGCACGGTCTTCAAAGGTAACAAGCGTTGGATCCACGTAGGATCAAACTCTTCAGTGATGCTCAATCACTTTGGTTTTGTAGGTGTTTGGGTTTGGGTTTTCCTCACTTGATGATTTTTGCTCAAAGTCCTCGGAGGAAGGGATGCTCTCAAATGACAAGTCTCAGTTTCTCCCGGAGCAGCCAACCAGCTAGTGGTTGTAGGGGGCGGCTATTTATAGCCTAGGGAGCAGCCCGACAAGATAAGACATAAATGTCCTTCAATAATATGACCGTTAGGTGGGTAGATATTTTGGGACAGCTGGCGGTAGCACAGCAAAGGTCGGAATTTGAGTATCAAATTCCTCAGGGCTATCATGTTACTCATTGTGTAGGCAATCCGCACTGGCGAATTCCTAACTCCTCAGTCAGAACAAATTCCTCAGAGACCAGAAGAACTTCGTCTCTGTCACTGAAGAATATGACTGAACTGTATGAGATTTCCAATGGCTTCACTCGAAGGGATTGGTAGGTGTAGGATTTTGAGTTGAGCATCACGTGGAAATTTTTCCTTAGTATTTCCTCGACCCCCTTTAACAGTACGGTGTTTCCTATGACTCAAGAAAGATAAAATGAAACTACGAAAACTAAAGTCTTCAAGCTTCATGTTCCTCGAATGAATACCAAGTCTTCAAGGTCACACCAATTTCTTCACTTTCAAAGTCTTCAGAAAGTCTTCAGAAATCCAAATCTTCAGTCAAAGAATTTCATTTTTAGGGGTCGACTTTCTCTGTAAATATCAAACTCCTCATAGACTTATAGACCTGTGTACACTCATAAACACATTAGTCCCTTAACCTATAAGTCTTCAATACACCAAAAACACTAAGGGGCAGTAGATGCACTTACACCATGAAATCCTTGTGGTTGGCGGCTTCGTTCCTCTGCTGCAGCTTCTCGGTCTCCAGATCCTTGGCCAGGGTCTGCTCCCAAGCCTTGGCCTCTGAGAGCATCTCCTCGAGGCCCTCCAGCTTCAGCTTGAGGTCTTTGATGGAGTTGTTGGCCTCGGAGAGCTCCCCGGCCCTCTTGACGGCCGCGCCCTGCGCCTCTGTCAGGGCGCCGTAGAGCGTGTCCTTCTCCTAGGACAGCTTTAGGGCCTGCTCCTTCAGCCCGTCCCGCTCCACCTCTAGCTCCTTCACCTTGCCGGCGTGGACCAGAGCCTTGGCATCGAGCATCTCCCTGTGCCTCTGCTCCAGCTCTTGGGTCTGCTGCATGACAAGCTTCTCCACCTCCTTGTCCTTGGCGCGGAGTTTGGCATCGAGGTCCGCCTCGCGTTTGGCGAGGTCCTCCTCCTGGGAGTTCAGCGCGGCCTGATGCTGGGTCCAAGCGGCCTCGGCTGCAGCGGCGAAGCCCTCCGCCGTCTCCTGGGCCTTCTCGATGTCGGCCAGCTTCATGGTGAGCTCCACGTCGCGCTTGGCCAGCTTGCCCTGGGTGGCCTTCAGCTCTTCGCTAGCTTGGCGGAACCAAGTCTGCGCCTCGGCGACATGCACCTTGGGTTCCGCCTCCGCCTTGTCCACCTTTGCCATCCTGGACATGGCCTTGTCCAGGCGGGCGCGGTGGAGCGCTTGGAGCTTCCGGAAATTGGCGCCCATGGCCTGGAGAAGCCGCTCCTCCTGAGAGCCGTCGCCACAGGCGCTCGGCTCATCGACGACCTCGAGATCGACGGCGGCAAGCACCCCTTCGTCGAACACCTCTCCCTTAACGGGCGCCCTGGAGCTGGACGCCCCTGGGAGGTGGACGAAGAGGTCATCGGTCACCCTCAGATACCTGCCGGAGCCAGAGGCAGTAGAGGAGGAAGGCTGGTCATCGACCACCTCATCCTCGGTGGCGGCCTTGCAGGCCTCTCCGGCATGCCCCTTGCCGGGCTCCCCGGCAGGCCCCTTGGCGGCGTCTTTGGCAGCACCCCTGGCGGACTCCTCGGCAGCAACCTTCTCGGCCTCTGCCGCGGCATCCTTGGCGACGTCCTCGATGATGGCGTCTATGTCCTCCTACTCCGCCGATGGACGATCTGAACACCAAGAAGGGAATGAGACAAAGCCAAGACGAAGAATCAGCAAGAAAAGTAAAAGTACAGGGTCGAAAGTCGAGCGGCTTACCAGTGCCGGGCTGGGGAGCAGAGGTCCCCTCCCCGCCAACATTTGGCGCCGAGGCAAAGCCACCGGCGCCCGAGGTCTCCTCCCCCCCCCCCTCCGTGTGCATGGGCTCAGTGCTTGGCGCCCTTGTCGGGGACGCCCCTCGGGGCGGCGTGGTCGATGGGGGCGGCGTGTTAGGGGTAGCCTTCTGTGGCTCCTCCTGCTGCTGTCCTCCTCCTGCGACTACGGCAAGGTCAGCACCAGGAGATTGTGCCCCCCAACACATGTTGTGAGGGTGAATGATGAACTTCTGTTTGGGGGCTGTGTCGGGGGCTGCTGTCCGGGCTGCTCAGCACCACGAGTGGTGCCCTCGAAGTAACCGCCGGGGGCTGATCGCCCGCCGAGGCTTTAGCCCTGTTCACCCTCTGGACCAGTGTCTCCGCATCCCTGCAAAGATGAAAACAAGTCAAGACAAGCGGTACAGATTGAGGAGACGGAGATGACTGAAAAGAGCAAGATAGTTACTCGTCATCCACCTCCTCCTCTGTTGCTTTCCTCTTCCTCCTTGGGCTGAGGGACCCGAAGTCAAAGGTGACCCCCATGTCGATGTCTGCCGGAGGAGGGGAGGAGGGCGGAGTCTGCGCGCGCTTGGATGATGATGAGGCAAATGCTTTCTTCTTCGCCACCGCGGCCTTGACGACCTTCTTCGCCGCCGTGGCCCTCGTCTGACGCACAGACTCCTCTAGAGACTTTGGCCGCCGCGTTGCCTTGACGGGCCGTACCGGCTCGCCGGAAGCGGCCCTCCGCGGGACTCGCCCTCTCCCCGTGACCGGAGGGTCAACAGCCTCAGCCTCCTCCAACGACGACTTGTCGACCACCTCCTCGGCGAGAGGAGCCCCGGTGCCGATGTTGCTGACTTCTCCAGCGGCCTCCGCCCACTGGGCGAGCTCCTTCTCCTCCGCCTCCGCCACGGCCTTGTCCTCCACGCCACCGGCGCTGCCAGCCTCCTCGGCAAGCTTCGCCTCCATCGCCCTGGCAGCGATATAGTCCAGCTCTGCCTGCATGGTGTCCTGGACGAGCCGTGGCTCGGCGGTGACGTACCCCTTGTGCAATTTGTCGAAGAACTCCTGCACTTGAATTTCCTCCGGCTCGACCCAGCTCGGGTCAAGGCCGTGCGTGTTGAAATCCGGCATCATGGCGATGATGTCGGTCCAGCGTGAGTTGTTGCTCAGCAGAACCAGTCCTGCCGACAACTTGAACAAGGGCCCCTTGGCGACCTTGCCAGCCTTTGTGTCGGCTCTCGCGGCCTTGCCGGTCCGCTCGACTTGCCGCCGTGGTTCACGTCGAGCTGGAAGAGTCGCTGGCAGAAGTGGGCGTGCCCCATCATCGTGAAGTTGTGGTCGAGGCCGGGGCGAAGCCTCATGATGTCGGCGGCGTTCGTAAAGAGCCAGCCGGCCTCCCCTTGTTATGCAGCGGAGCGATTCGGCGGCGGATGAAATCCACCCCGATCATCTCAAGGGTGAGCCCGGCCTCGCTAAGGCAAAGGATCCTAGTGGTGGCGACCGTGAGCTTCGCGTCGTCAGTGTCGACGTCACTCCAGTCGCCCCGGCGAACCGGCGGCACGTCGCAGACCCGGCAAAAGTTCGGCGGGTCCTTCTCTTCAATCCAGCACCACCGGCCTCGCCATTCTTCCCAACTCTCCATCATGGCGTCATCCGGGTATACTCCCTTGGCCCGTGGGATCCAGGCGACACAACCAGAAATGGCGCCCCCTGGTTGGATCCTAGGGAAGAAGTAGTGGCGGAAGAGCGCCGTGTTGGGATGCACCCCGGCGAAGCCCTCGCAGAGGTGCGCGAAAAGAGCCATGCACGCCACCGCATTCGGAGTAAAATCCAAAAGGTGGAAGCCGTAGGTGTGCATGACGTCATTGAAGAAACCGGAGAAGGGGGACAGAGCCCGCAAGAGAAGTAGTCGACAAAGAAAGGGTACCGATTTGGGGCAGCCTCGACGCAATTGGCGGGGATGACGCGCGTGGCTGGATGCCCCGTCTTCTCTCCCCCGGTCTTGCACCCCCGCAGGGGTTTGAAGGCCTCCCGGAGCTTGAACACGTCGACCGTCAAGGGGAAGTAGGCGAGCTGCATCCGCTGCGCCGCCAACGCACTCTCCGGCGGCTCCGTCACTCCGGCGTCCTTGGCCACTCCCTTGCCCTTGGTGGATTTGGGAGCCATGGCGGCTGGGGGAAGCAAGAGACATAAGATGGCAGAGACGCAGCGGCGGCGAGCGAAGGCAGGAACTCGAGAAGGAGGAAGAAAGGGGGCGGCGGCTCTGAGATCGGAGAATACGCAGGTAAGGGGGTAAAGTGAGAAGCACACCCGCGGTTATTCCTTTTTACGGGGAAGGCGCGGGCCGCCTCCTTTCCCATTAACTGCAATGTGACGCATGCGTGCGAGAACCGCCCTGTCGGATTTCGGGTTCCGGCAGACCCTCTAGGTTCAACACTGGGGTGCGCGGCGACATCTCGCCCTCTACCTACCTGCACCTCGCCACCTCGCTAGAATCTAAACTATGAAAGGAACAACACAAGAGACACAGGGTTTATACTGGTTCGGGCCACCATTGTGGTGTAACACCCTACTCCAGTGTGTGGTGTGATGAACAATACAAGGGAGAACAACCTCACGAGGGTGAGGTGTTCTTGTGGCTAGGCTCTCAATCGGAGTGGATCGAGCTAGGATGAGGTGAGATGCCTGGATCTCTCCAAGATGTCTCTGAGATGCCTCTACCCTGTGGGTGGCTAGTCCTATTTATAGGAAAAGGCCACAGGCCTCTTCCCAAATATTGAGCGGGAAGGGCGCCAACAATTGGCCATTTTGCCGGGAACATCTTGTTCACTTATCCTGACTAAAGTTGGTCCTCGCTTGTCAAAGGCTCTGGTGGTGTCGCCGACTTGGGCTCCACGATGACTTCCTTCCTGCCGTTGCGACGGTCTTGGTCTTGTTGCACCGAAACGGATGCCTTTGCTTGATGCTCTCGCCTGCGCTTGCCCCCTTTGCACCAAAGAGGAAACGAGGATACTGCGCAGGCTGGCGCCCACCTGGCGCCCTTGGTCGTCATGGCTTGCGTCATGGGCACCTCGTGAGGTACCCCGCCTTGATATCTCCGCCTCCTCGCGAACCAGCCTGACAAGGCCGTGCCTGAGGAAGCTCCTTGTCGCCCGCCTCGCGAGGCTTGGCCCCTCGCGACGGTCTTGAGCTCATGCTGATGAAGATGGGCCGTGCTGGGCCACCCCTTGAGCCATGCCGCAGGCCGCAGGCAGGCAAGTCTGGGAACCCCCGATCCCAGAACGCCGACAGTAGCCCGCGGGCCCAAAGCGCGCTGGACTTGGCCGAGCAGAAGCGAAGGGCAAGTCTGGCATCGCGAGCCCCTAACAGCCTGCGGCCTTGGGCGCCGCGTGGCGGTTGATTGGACGTGGGCGCCTTAGCAACTGCGCGAATCGACAAAAGAGCGGCATCTGTCTAGGTTTTGCTTCCCTTGCCTCCTCCGGTCATTGCTCAGATCCCCTTTCTTGCGCCTTTCCTTCCTGCCTCCGAAATCTCCAGATCTACTCCGACCGCGTGCCCTAGCAAAACATGGCGCCTTGCCAGACCCCGGCCAGAGCTTGGTACTCGCATGCCTTGGACTCGCCGAACGTGTCGGAGAAGGGCCTTGCCCGGGTGCGCCGGATGGTGGCGGCACAAGGCATTGACGGGGCAGAGGTGTTCAGGGCTGGCTCCGCCCTTCCCGAGGGCCAAGGAAGCACCTTCTATCCGCTCTTCGTGAGCGCAATTGCTGCCGGTCTGGTGCCTCCCTTTTCTTAGTTATTCTTCTCTGTCCTCCGCCATTACAAACTGCAAGCTCTGCACCTCCACCCCAACTCTATTCTTCTTCTAGCGATCTTCGCCCACTATTGTGAGGCTCATGTCGGGGTGCAGCCCTCAGTGGCCTTTCTGCACCACTTCTTCTACCTTCGTACCTCTCGCGGTCCCATCTCCGCGTGCGCGAGCATTGTCGCGTATCGCAGCTCCAACGCCATCTCGAAGCCCAGGAAGAGGATTGAGGGCTTCAGGAGCAAGTGGGTCATGTTAGATGCTAGGCGCATCCACCCTCGGCTGATTCTGCCCACGGAGCACCCCACGACCTCCGATGATTGGTCTCGCGCGGTACTCGTGGATCCCCGAGCGAAGCCGGTGCTGGAGAAGATGGACGCGGATCTTTGGCCGGGCAACATGGCGACAGCGAATCTGACCGGTACGTCGCTCCTGAGGGATTTCCTGGAGCACCAGGTGGCCCCGCTTCATCAGTACTCGCTTCCGCTGTGGAGGCCCCGCCCGAGCCCCGCAATCTTGGCCGACGAAGATCTGGCCGCGGTCCTCCAATCTTTGGTCGGGGGAGACGTGGCGAGGCTGGAGGGCGCTCCTGTACCCCTGTTCCTTGGAGATGATTGGGAGCAGGCGGTGGAATCCATGCCCATCTTTAATGGGGACGGGCCCGTGCCCACGGAGGTTCCCGAGGACCCGACGGCTCTAGCGACGGTGAACGTGTCCTCCGGCGACTCCAGCGAAGAGGGGGAAGAAGAGGAGCGGGAGGAAGGGCCTGACTCCGAGGCGACCGACGGGGAGTCGAGAGCGCCATCCCCCTGCGCAGGTCCCGCGCTCTCCGCCTCTTGCCGAGCGACGACGAGGATGGCGATGAGCGGGGCGGCGAGAGCTTGCCCCCGATCCCGAAGAAGGATAGGACTGGGCTGGTCCCTCACGGGTCTGCCCTGGCTCTGAGGCGATCCGCAGACGTGCCTCCTGCTCCCGGGCCTCTTGAGGATGATCCCTGCAGCTGGCTCTCGGGCTTCAAGTATTGCCGGAGGTTGCTCGAGCTCGCGAGCGATGACCAGTAAGTACCTGATTCTTGTTTTATTCCTTGCTTTGCCGCTGAGGCTTGATATCTGTATCTCTTGGCTAGGCTAGCACCTGCGGCGAAGAAGCTGAAGGGAGCCCCTGAGGCTCCGTCTGGGGCAGTGCCTTCACTCGCGAAAGAAGGCGACGGCAAGACAGGGCCTCTCCTGCCGGGTCATCCTCGCGAGGCCTGGCGGAGCTGGCTGGGGCAAGCTCAGCCCCCATGGCCCAAGCGACTCCTGAGGTATCCTTGCCTGATGCCACCGCCACAGCTGTTGGGGCGCAGTAGGTCCCGCCTCAGGATACTGTGGTCATGCTGCCGTCCTCTCCTCCTACTCCACCAACTGCTATCTCTCCGACTCCTCCCACTGTCATGGATCGTGCTGCTGCTGAATTGGGCCGGCTGCGGCAAGATCTTCTGGGCGCTGACCCTCGCTTGGTGGCCAGGCGCTTGGAGCTGGCCTCTGGTTGGATTCGCTTTGACACTTCGATTCGAGCGGCGCTGGTTCAGGCATCGACGGCTTGCAACGAGGATAAGCAGGCCATCCTTGGGGCGAAGGCTGCTCGCGACGCCCCCTTGGGGGAGGTAGCCGATGTCCGAGGTTGCTGCAAGGCGCTGGAGAGCGAGCTGCAGGGCCTGCGTGACCAGCTTGCCAAGGAGGCCCGCATTCGCCAAGAGAAGGAGGAAGACATGAAGGCTCGCGAGGCGGACGTCAAGGACCGGGACGCCAAGCTTAACAAGCGCCATGACCGCCTGGGTGCGCTTGCTGAGGTCGCTTTACGACAGCGGCCTGGAAAGCCCGCTGGCCTGCGCCGAGGACGGCCCTGCCAAGATGCTTCCCTTCCTGATCCGCACCCTTGAAGATGTCACCCTTGTCCTTGGCCCTACGGCTGAGGCCGAGGCGCGTGTCATGTCTTCTGCAGCACTGACGCGTGTCCTTACCCAACTCTACCTTCGCGATCCCGACGTCGACCTCGACGGCTTCTTTGGAGCCGGTGTGGCTGGCGAGCTTGCCACTGCCGCTGCTGAGTCTGTGAAGGGTCGAGCGGAGGCTCTGCTGGCGAAGTTCCGGGCCTTCAGCACCAAGCCGAAGCGAGGCACTGCCGGTCCTGAGGCTTCACAAGGCGAACCCGCTCGGCGCAGCTCCGTCGTCGACAAGTGACTCCATTGTGGCTCCTGTTCTGCTTCCTGCAACATGCATCATGCCTCGGGGAGGCGTTTAAACTTGCATTCGGTGTTGTGACAACAGCTATGGACTGTAATATTTGCTTTTAAATTCCTTGAGATTTGCGCTTTTCCTTCCTACTTGCTTATGTTCTACACCGGCAGAGCCCGGCCCCGCGCATACCTCAGCCGCCATTAGCCCCGACCGGAAACCAGGATAGGACCAAGGAGTGAGGGGCTACGTGACAAGTTAGGCTCATGAGTCACGATGCTCAGGAGTCCCCCTTGGCACATGAACAGCAAGTAGGGAGGTGAGATGTGTGGGTGAATCTACCATTCTATGTCTGCAGAGCCCGGCCCCGCGCATACCTCAACCGCCGTTGGCCTTTCGGAACTAAGGAGTGAGGGGCTACGTGACCAGTTAGGCTCCTGAGTCGCGATACTCAGGAGTCCCCCTTGACGCTCGAACGGCCTTCGTACCTTGGCTCCGCTCGAGGAGGGACGTGCGATGAACCAGGCCCGAGGGGCCTGGCTGGGTGGCATACGTCTGGGCGTGACCCAGGCGTAGCCCCCATGCCCAGCCCCCTCGTGCGGCACTCCCGAGGGGAGGCGTTGCGATGAGGCCAGGCACTGATCTCTGGGCTCCCTGAGGTTGATGCGGCCAGGGGCCACCCTCAGTTGTTTATCACCAGCGCGGAGCATAGCGCTTCCGTATGTGTACGGGCATAGCCGCTCCTCGACAGTGTCGTCGGCCCGGTAGAGCATGGTGCTTCCGCTGGTGCGTGGGAGGGGCTCCCCTCGGGAGGAGCCCCTGGGCATTACAACAGCGCCATGACACGTGGCTGGCACGGTAGAACTTTGCCGAGGTGTATCTGGGCACCCGTGAGCCAGCGCGGGACTCACGGGGCCCTACCTCAAGGCGGGTTGCGCCTGGCACTAGGCCTTAACTTGTGATGTGTTCCTGCAAATTTGGTTAGATGCCGACGCTCTACGTCCTCGGGTCCCAGCCCTCGAGCGGGTCTCAGCCGTCGCTGGTATGCCAGGTCGCGATGCCGTGGACAAGGCCAGAGGGTGAGGGCTGGAGAGCCAGTAGGAGCCCATGAGTCGTGATGCTTAGGTAACCCCCCCCCCTTTAACGTGCAAGCGGCCAACATGAAGGAAGAAGGGGTGCCATGGACAGGCATCAAATAACAATCATGATGGGTCGAACGCATGACCCGGAATAAACACAAGAGGGGTGCATGCCGCTGGGTTTGGCCCGAGCGACTTGGGGATGATGTAGCCCGAGGGGCGCCCCCAACAAAGTAAGCTAGGAACATGAAGTAAAAGAGATACAAGCCGCAGGGACGGACCCACGCGGCCTGGGAATGATGCAGCCACAGGCGCTCCCGGTGGAAATGAAACTTGAAGGATGTCACCTGATAACGTTGAAGACGAAGGGATGTTGAAGTAGCGGATGTCGTGGGCTGCGGAAGCCGACCTTCACGAGCCCCCAGACCCAGGAGCCTCAGGAGGCTCCGAAGGCGCTGGTGGCTCCTCGCGGACCGTCTCCATCTCCGCCAGGACTGCGGAACGCCTGGCCTCTTGAGCCTCCAGGATGCTCCCCATGAGGCGCTGGTACGTGGCGGCCGTGTTCGGCACGCCGTAGGGCATGCGAACGTAGCTGTGGGGTGGACCTTCGCAGCGCCCCACGCGTGAGGGCCAGAAGCGCTCCTGAGAGGCGGCTCGGTTGAGCCCTGGTATGTCGATGCAGACGCGCAGCCCTCCATCCTCTCCTGGATGGGGAGCTGCGGCGGGTAAGCGGCGGCTGCCACTCATGACTCTTGACTCCTGCAGCTCCTTCGTGATCTGGCTGACGAACTCCTGAGGGTTTGGCCCTCCTTGCCTCGCTCCTTCCTGAGGGAAACATGCTTTGAAACACGCCTCCGAGTGGTGCCCAAGCGCCTCCCTCGTGACCTTAGCAAGGTTGGTGGACCTCCAGGAGAGAGCCCCCGAGCCTTGCTTGAGGAGGGCGCTGGGCGCGCCTATCTATGCGATAGAAGGAGGTGCCCCCTGAACAGGCATGGAACCTGAGGGGCCTGCGTCGTGAGGGGTCGGGCCTGGCGATGTCTTCTTCTTCTTGGGAGCGGTCTCGGGGAGCCTCGCGCTCCTGCGATCTGGGTCTTCAAGTGATGCGGCTTGAAAGGCTCGCTCCAGGGAGCACACTGCATCTCTCTCTTCACAAGGCACCGTGATGACTCCGCCGCTTCCTCGCATCTCGAGGACGTTGTAGCCGTGATGGGTCACAGCCATGAACTTGGCCAGGGCTGGGTACCCGAGGATGGCGTTGTATGGCAGGAGAATGTGGGCGACATCGAAGTCGATGAGCACGGTGCGGTAGTTGTCGCGCGCCCCGAAGGTGACAGGGAGGCGGACCTGCGTGGAGCCATGGGTGACTCCGGAGAAAGGCTTGGTTGGCTGAAGCTGATTGTAAGGCACTTGGAGATTATTGAATGTCTCTACGGACAGGACATTGAGCCCTGCTCCGCCGTCGATGAGGGTCCTGGTGACTTGCACGTTGATGATGATTGGGGAACAAAGCATCGGGAGGACTCCGGCTGTGGCCGCGCACTTGAGCTGATCCGCTGAGCTAAACGTGATGGCGCACGCTGACCACCTGAGAGGGCGCGTGGCTTCGAGCTTCGGGAGGACTGCATTCACTTCGCGGGCGAACTGCTTGAAGATGCATTGAGAGGCTGGGGCTTGAGCTCCGCCCAGGATGCAAGCGATCGCGCGCGGCTCCTGGAAGCCCCCAGCCCCCTCGTCCTGATGATGGTCCTCGTTTCTCCTTGGCTGCGGCGGCAGAGGAGGGAGGCCTGCGTTTCCTTGCGGGCGATCCTCGCGAGGCTGATCCCTCCAGTCTCCATCGCGAGGCTGATCCTGCCAGCGATCCTCGCGAGGTCGGTCACGCCATCCTTGGCGAGGGCCATGGTCTTCCGAGCGTCCTGCGTTTCTTCCTCCTCCTCGGCCGTAGCCTCGATCGTTGCGGTCGGGGCGTCGACCGATCCTCCCTTCTCGCACGGCTCGGAGCTCTTGACATTCGTTGGTGTTGTGGGTGTGGAGGTCGTGGTACACACAGTACCGGCTGCCCTTGGAAGACTCGGGCTGATCTCTGCCTCGCTTGGTGTCTGGTTCTGCCGCGAGCACGGCAGCCCCCTTGCGCTTCACGTCCTTGGCCTTGGACTTCTTCTCTTCTGGGTCTGCGGCTGGCAGCTCGAGGAGGGAAAGGAGCCCTTCCTCAGCCCTGGTGCACTTGGTCGCTAAGTTGAACAGCTCCAAGGAAGTGCACAGATCTTCATGCATCGCCAGCTCCTCCTTCATCTTGACGTCACGCACACCATCGGAGAAGGAAGAGATGATGGCCTCCTCGGTCACCTTGGGAATCTTGAGGCGTGCGTTGTTGAAGCGCTCGATGTACTTCTGCAGGGTCTCCCCCGGCTGCTGCTTGATGCGGCGCATGTCACTCACGGCAGAAGGCCGGTCGCGAGTAGCTTGGAAGTTGGCGATGAAGCGGGTGCACATCTCGTCCCAAGAGGAGATCGTGCCAGGAGCCAGGTTCAGGAGCAAGGTGCGAGCCCTGTCCTTGAGTGCCATGGGAAACCAGTTCGCCATGACCTTCTCATCCCTGTTGGAGGCTTCGATGCCCAGCTCGTAGAGCTGAAGGAACTCCGCAGGGTCGGCCGTACCGTCATAGCAAGGAGGCAGGTCTGGCTTGAACTTGCCGGGCCACGCGACGATGCGCAGCTCGGTGGTGAAGGCGCGGCGGCCTGCTGTGGCCACAGGAGGCCTTTGGTGACGAAGAGCCTGGTCTTGCGGGTCCCCATGCGCTGCCGCTGGGAGTAGCGCGGGGTCTTGGCGTGCTGGAGCAGGAGTGTGGTCGTGACGAGCCGGTGCAGGGAGCACTCGGTCAGCTTCTTGGGGGCGAGGGACCTCTTGATAGCTCTGCTCTTGCTGCGCTGGCGCCGGACGGAGCGGGTTCTGCCCAGGGGCCATGCGCCTTGGGGCCAGGGCACCTTCTTGAGGGGGAGGCGGCTGAGGCGCCGCCGGAGCTCCATCGCCCGTGCAGGGCGGGGCGCGGTGCAGCGAGAAGGACGGCGCGAGGGAGCCCCCTGCGGCGCGGACGAGCTCGGCGACGCGGTCGAGCCACTCTTTGTAGACGTTGTCGACAGGACGGTAGTGCAGGAGCTCGTTTGCCGTGATGAGCGCAGCTCGAGCCACCATGGGTGCGCGGAGCGCGCGAGACGAAGAACCAGCTGGGGCGAGTGAGGGAGTAGCAGTACGGCCATCTCGGCTCATGGACGGATGTTGGGACGATGCTTGCTGCTCGTTCCCCGTCGGGCCGGTGGCGGCGTTGACGGCAGGCGACGGGGAACGACGGGTACGGCCGCCGACAGGGCCGTCTGGGCGACGCGGGTAGCGAGAGCGGCTCGGCGCTTGGCGCGGGCCCGACGAGCGTCTAACATGGATGCGATGGTGGGCGAAGAACATGGCGGCGGAAGACGAATTCCGGCGCATCCCTACCTGGCGCGCCAAATGTCGGATTTCGGGTTCCAGCAGACCCTCTAGGTTCGAACACTGGGGTGCGCGGGGAGATCTCGCCCTCTACCTACCTGCACCTCGCCGCCTCGCTAGAATCTAAACTATGAAAGGAACAACACAAGAGACACAGGGTTTATACTAGTTCGGGCCACCATTGTGGTGTAACACCCTACTCCAGTGTGTGGTGTGATGAACAATACAAGGGAGAACAGCCTCACGAGGGTGAGGTGTTCTTGTGGCTAGGCTCTCAATCGGAGTGGATCGAGCTAGGATGAGGTGAGATGTCTGGATCTCTCCAAGATGTCTCTGAGATGCCTCTACCCTGTGGGTGGCTAGTCCTATTTATAGGCAAAGGCCCTGGGCCTCTTCCCAAATATTGAGCAGGAAGGGTGCCAACAATTGGCCATTTTGAAGGGGAACATCTAGTACACTAATCCTGGCTAAAGTTGGTCCTCGCCTGTCAAAGGCTCTGGTGGTGACGCCGGCTTGGGCTCCATGATGACTTCCTTCCTGCCATTGCGACGGTCTTGGTCTTGTTGCACCGAAACGGATGCCTTTGCTTGATGCTCTTGCCTGCGCTTGCCCCCTTTGCACCAAATAGGAAACGAGGACACTGCGCAGGCTGGCGCCTGCCTGGCGCCCTTGGTCGTCATGGCTTGCGTCATGGGCACCTCGTGAGGTACCCCGCCTTGATCTCTCCGCCTCCTCGCGAACCAGCCTGACGAGGCCGTGCCCGAGGAAGCTCCTTGTCGCCCGCCCCGCGAGGCTTGGCCCCTCGCGAGGGTCTTGAGCTCGTGCTGATGAATATGGGCCGTGCTGGGCCACCCCTTGAGCCACGCCGTAGGCCGCAGGCAGGCAAGTCTGGGTACCCCGGTTCTCATAACGCCGACACGCCCCACGCATGCCCCACACGTCACTCACGATCCTCCACGAAGCGCGTTCAACGCGGGTCGTGGGGAAGCGCAGCAGACGAAGAGTTACTGTGGTGAAAATCCACCCCTCCTGCCCGCACACCGTTCTGGGCCTGGCCCAACAATGTGTCGCGCTTATGTTTGGCCCTGGCCCGGGGGCTCCTGTCGGTGTACAAAAGTAGGGGAACACCTTTGTACCCCTTTACTTGTGCACGGGCAGTCGGAGCCGCGTGCCACGTCCACACTAAGCAGGGCAGAGGAGGGGAGCCGGAGAGAAGCCGAAGCACAAGATGGCCAAGGCAACGCCAAGACCAAAGATACCAAAGAGTGAGAGGGCGATGTGGACTCCCCCGGCAAGGCCCTTGCCGGGGCAGCCTCCGCGTCCCCGACAAGAGCCTTGTCGGTGCAACTTGCCCGATGCTAACAGAGCAAGCCACCCTTGAGCCCATGGGTTCCAACTCAACCAACCACATTGGAACTAGGGCTCGGGAGGCACCTCCATGGTAGCATGCAAATCTTTGTCAAGACCATAGAGATATGAGATCAGATGAGAACCAGAAGACGGCGACCCTCGGCGGGATCCTTGCCGAGGAGATCCACAAGACCACGGAGTGCCTTGCCGGGGACGACTGCAACGCCATGGAAAGACCCTTGCCGGGCCCCCGACAAGGCCCTTGCCTAGGGCGTCAACGGGGCCACATCCAGCCCGCGTCGACCAAGACTCCACCACCGTCCCCAAGCAGCTACTAGCTCAACCAACTGGGCAGGCACCTGCGTGGCGACGGGCGGCCTCTACGCCAACTCAGCAAGCACCTGCGTGGTGGCATGCAGATCTTCGTGAAGACCCTACCACCGTGCCACCTCAGCTGCCTTCCTGCCTACATGGCGCTGCATGCACCGCTGGCCTGGGCGCATGTCGAAGCAAAGCGAGGCGGGAACGGACGGGACGGGCCTCGTTCACGTCCCCAATAAAGCTAAGGGACACCTAAGCTACGCATTAAATGCGTCTTGTCCTGTAACACGAGTGATAAGCTCGCAACACTGTAGGCCTTTCCACCTCCTGTGTGCCACTGTGGCAGCCCCTCCTGACTATAAAAGGAGGCCCTTGGCATACTGGAGAGGGATTCGGCTCTTTTGAACTATGCAGCCACCATAGCTAGTTCGAGAGATCAAGAACTCTCTCAAATACACACCAAAGCAGGACTAGGGTATTACGCATCCTCGCGGCCCGAACCTGGGTAAATGATCCTTGTGTTGACTGCTAATCCTACTCTTCTCACAACCCCGCGCCCCGGCAACCGTAGTAGGGATTCTTGTGATCCCATAGGTGACGTTTCCCACCGACACCATGGCTAGCTGAATCCATGGTTGCCCTCCACACTGACACTTTCCAAGGAATTTATTATTTGAATACATAAAGTAAATTATTTTTTCATTTCGGGACTGGGCATCCCTAATACATATGCCTTACTCTCGTGCAATCACAAGTGAATAAACACTCATCGTGAGAATAACACATCTAGCATGGAAAATATTGGCCACCCCTCACCGCCTCGCGAGGTACGAGCACACAAAAGAGAAATTTGTTTTGAAAATTAGAGATGGCACATAAAAATTTTCTTAGAACGGCAAAAGAATACCATATATAGGTAGTTATAGTGGACTCATGTGGCAAAACTGGTTTAAAGGATTTTGGATGCACAAGTAGTGATCATACTTAGTGCAAAATGAAGGCTAGCAAAAGGTTGAGAAGCGACCAACCAAGAAACGAATAATATCATAAGAGAGCATTAAGCATAATTAACACCGAATAATGCACCATAACTAGGTTTTAATTTCATTGCATGACTATTGATGTTCGTGCTTGCATAGGGAATCACAAACCTTAACACCAATATTCTTACTAAAGCATGATTACTCATCAACATGACTCACATATTACATCATCATATCTCAAAACTATTACAAGGAATCACGATTATTTTGTCGAATGATCTTCATGAAAGTTTTTATTATATCCTTCTTGGATATCTATCACTTTGGGGCTAATTTTCATGTGTTGCTTTTGATAGGCTCAAACAAATATAACTGAAGATCATGAGCATAATATTTCTTTCTCTCAAAATAATTTAAGTGAAGCAAGAGAGGATTTCTTTAAAAATTACTAACTCTCAAATAAATCTAAGTGAATCAAGAGAGTATTTCTTCAAAAATAACTAAGCACACCGTGCTCAAAAAGATATAAGTGAAGCACTAGAGCAAATCCATAGCTCATTAAAATTTAAGTGAAGCAAAGAGAGCTATTCTAACAAGTCATGGCATAATTTTGGCTCTCTCAAATTGTTGTGTTCAGCAAGATTCATGAATTAGAACACAAAGCAAAACAAGCAAAGACTCATATCATACAAGATGCTCCAAGCTAAACTCATAGTATGTGACGAATAAAAATATAGCTTCGAGTAAAATACCGATGGTCGTTACAAGAAAGAGGGGATGCCACTCGGGGCATCCCCAAGCTTAGTCGCTTGCTTCTCTTTGGATAATAGCTTTGGATGCCATGGGCATCCCCAAGCTTAGGCACTTCTTACTCCTTATTCACTCATCCATCGTAAGATAACCCAAAACTTAAAAACTTCAATCACACAAATCTCAACAAAACCTTCGTGAGATCCGTTAGTATAAGAAAGCAAATCACTACTATAAGTACTGTAGAAAACCAATTCATATTTTGTTTTTGCATTATATATATTGTATTCCAACTTTTATATGGCAAAAAATCATTAAATAAAACCATAGAATCATCAAAACAAGCACACAACGTAAAGAAAACAGAATATGTCAAAAACAGAACAGTCTGTAGCAATCTGAATATTTCGAATACTTCTGAAACTACAAAAATCTTGAGAAATTAGAAAAACCTGAGCAATTTGTATATTAATATTCTTGAAAAAGAATCATGGCAAAAGCATGTTTCTGTGATTTATGAAAATTGTTTTCATGATTGCATAAGTTTCAGTTTTTCAGCAAGATCAAACAACTATTACCCAAGAAGTTCCTAAAGGCATTGCTTGGCGCAAACACTAAGTAAAACACAAAAAACACAATCATAACAGTAGAATAATTTTGCTAACACTCAAGAACAGAAATCAAAAAGTAAAAATAAATTTTATTCACTGGGTTGCCTCCCAACAAGCGCTATAGTTTTACGCCCTTAGCTAGGCATAAAGCAAGGATCTAAGTTTTGTCATCTTTGGTTCGAGATCCATAAGATGCCCTCATGATTGATTCATATGGTGGCCTAATTCTTGTTCTATGGCAGTTTTCCATTCCCTTCCTAAGTGGAAATTGAAACTTAATATTGCCTTCTTTCATACCAATCACGACACTGATAGTGCGTAAAAACGGTCTATCAAGAATAATTTGACAAGACGGATTCCAATCAATATCATGAACAATAAAATCTATGGGCAAATAATTCCTATTTGCAAGAATAAGAACATCATTAATTCTTCACATAGGCTTTTTAATAGTAGAATCCGCCAAGTGCAAATTTAAAGAACATTCTTCAATATCGGTAAGACCAAGCACATCACATAAAGATTTCGAAATTGTAGAAACACTAGCACCCAAGTCACATAAAGCAAAACACTCATAATTTTTAATCTTGACATTGATAGTAGATTCCCACTCATCATGTAATTTTCTAGGAATTGAAACTTATAATTCCAACTTTTCTTCAAAAGCTTTCATCATAGCATCAACAATATGTGTAGTAAAAGCTTTATTTTCTTCATAGGAATGGGGTGAATTTATCATGGATTGCAACAAATAAATACATTAAATCAAAGATCGACTACCATAACTGAAGTCTTTGTAATCCAAAAGAGTGGGCACATCACTAGTTAAAGTCTTAACCTCTTCAAACCCACTTTTATCAATTTTCTCAACAAGATTTTCACCCTCCGCATTATCAGGACGCATTGTAACTAAAGTTGAATCTTCTACAGTCCCTTTATCATCAATTTTAATTTTACTAAACAAGGAGTCAATATAAGAAACACCAATCATTTTAACATCTTCATCACTTTTATGGAAGCAATCACTAGAGAACGCTTTTTCTAAAAATCCGCTTCTAGCTCTAAGCATAGCGGTTCTTTTCTTAGTTTCATCCATAGAAACATAAAGAGCTTTAATTGATTCCTCAACTTTAGGCACATAAATTTTCATCTTGAGATTTTCCACACCGTGAGAAATTTTATCAACACTTCTAGACAAATCATCAATCTTATTCAACTTTCTATTGTTGTGGTGTTGAAATTTTTTTTGCGTGCTGATAAATTCTTTAATATTATTCTCAAGATCAGAGGTGTTCATATTATTATTGTAAGATTGATTTCCATAGGAATTGCCATAATTATTAGAGGAATTAATAGGAAAAGGCCTAGGATTAAAATTACATCTATAAGCATTGGTGTTGAAATTATTTCGAGAGATTAAATTCACATCTATGGCATCACTATTTTGCTCAATTAAAGTAGACAAAGGCATACCATTGAAATCAATAGGAGAACTTTTACTAGCAACCAATTTCATAAGAGCATCAACTTTTTCACTCAAAGAAGAAATTTCTTCAATCAAATTAACTTTTTTACTAGTAGGAGTTCTTTCGGTGTACCACTGTGAATAATTTGCCATGATATTATCAAGCAATTTGGTGTCTTCACCCAAATTAATTTCGATAAAAGTACCACCCGTGGCGGAATCTAAAATATTACGAGAAACAAAATTCAATCCCGCATAAAAAATTTGTATGATCATCCAAAGATTTAACCCATGAGTTGGGAAATTCCTTAGCATCATTTTCATCCTTTCCCAAGATTGTGCAACATGATCATGTTCAAGTTGCTTGAAATTCATGATCTGGGTTCCAAGGGATATAATTTTTGCGGGTGGAAAATACTTAGTGATAAAAGCATCTTTCCACTTATTCCAAGAATCGATACTATTGCGAGGCAAAAAGGAAAACCAATTTTTTGCAGAATCACACAAAGAAAACAGAAATAATTTCATCTTCCCAACATCATTGTCCACATCTTTTTTATTTTGCATATCGCATAATTCCACGAATGTGTTAAGATGGGACGTGGCATCCTCATTAGGAGTACTGGAAAATTGATCTTTCATAACAAGATTCAACAAAGCAGTATTAATATCACAAGACTCCGCATTTGTGGCGGGAGGAGCAATCGGAGTGCCAATAAAATCATTGTTGTTGGTATTTGAGAAATCACACAACTTGGTGTTGTCTTGAGTCATGGTGACTACTCAACAAGATTGCACTCAAAAACAGATCCAGCAAGAAAACAGCGAACGAAAAAAAGGGCCAATAAAATAGCAAATTTTTGTGAAGTGGGGAAGAGGAAAACGAGAGGCAAATGGCAAATAATGTAGATTGCAAGGTGATGAGATTTGTGAATAGGAACCTGGTATATGTTGAAGATCCTCCCCGGCAACGGCGCTAGAAATTCCTTTTGATGCAGCTTGAAGCTACGTCGGTATTTCTCCAAAGAGGAAGGGATGATGCAGCACAGCAGCGGTACGTATTTCCCTCAGTGATGAAACCAAGGTTATCGAACCAGTAGGAGAACCAAACAACACAACATAAACAGCACTTGCACACAAATAACAAAAACTCGCAACCCGACATGTAAAAGGGGTTGTCAATCCCTTTCGGGTAACGGTGCCTAGAGGTAGGCAAGCGGACGTGAGAGAGTTGTAAATATTGATAGATCGAATGCCAAATAAATAAATTGCAAGAAGGTATTTTTGTATTTTTGGTTTAATAGATCTGAAAATAAAAGGAAAATAAAATAGATCGCAAAGGCAAATAATATGACATAGAGACCCCGGGGACCGTAGGTTTCACTAGTGGCTTCTCTCGAGAAAATAGCAAGTGGTGGGTGAACAAATTACTGTTGGGCAATTGATAGAACTTCAAATAATCATGACGATATCCAGGCAATGATCATTATTATATAGGCATTACGTCCAAGATTAGTAGACTGACTCCTGCCTGCATATACTACTATTACTCCACACATCGATCGCTATCTAGCATGCATCTAATGTATTAAGTTCATGGAGAAACGGAGTAATGCAATAAGAATGATGACATGATGTAGACAAGATCTATTTATGTAGAACTAGACCCCATCGTTTTATTCTTAGTAGCAACGATACATACGTGTCGGTTCCCCTTCTGTCAGTGGGATCAAGAACCGTAAGATCGAACCCACTACAAAGCACCTCTTGAAGGAAATATTCCCTAGTGGCAATAATAAAGTTGTTATTTATATTTCCTTGTATCATGATAAATGTTTATTATTCATGCTAGAATTGTCTTAACCGGAAACTTAGTACATTTGTGAATACATAGACAAAACATGATGTCCCTAGTATGCCTCTACTTGACTAGCTCGTTAATCAAAGATGGTTATGTTTCCTGAACATAGACATGTGTTGTCATTTGATGAACGGGATCACATCATTAGAGAATGATGTGATGGACAAGACCCATCCATTAGCTTAGCATAATGATCGTTTAGTTTTATTGCTATAGCTTTCATCATGACTTATACATGTTCCTCTGACTACGAGATTATGCAACTCCCGAATACCGGAGGAACACCTTGTGTGCTATCAAACGTCACAATGGAACTGGGTGATTATAAAGATGCTCTATAGATGTCTCCGAAGGTGTTTGTTGGGTTGGCAAAGATCGATATTAGGATTTGTCACTCCGTGTATCGGAGAGGTATCTCTGGGCCCTCTCAGTAATGCACATCACTATAAGCCTTGCAAGCAATGTGACTAATGAGTTAGTCACGGGATGATGCATTACGGAACGAGTAAAGAGACTTGCCGGTAACGAGATTGAACTAGGTATGATGATACCGACGATCGAATCTCGGGCAAGTAACATACCGATGACAAAATGGAACAACGTATGTTGTTATGCGGTTTGACCGATAAAGATCTTCATAGAATATGTAGGAGCCAATATGAGAATCCAGGTTCCGCCATTAGTTATTGAGCGGAGATGTGTCTCGGTCATGTATACATTGTTCTCGGACCCGTAGGGTCCGCACGCTTAACGTTTGATGACGATTTGTATTATGAGTTATGTGATTTGATGACCGAAGTTTGTTCAGAGTCCCGGATGAGATCACGGACATGATGTGGAGTCTTGAAATGGTCGAGATGTAAAGATTCATATATAGGACGATGATATTTGGACACTGGAAGTGTTTCGGGTGATATCGGATCACCGGAAGGGGTTCCGGGCAACCCCCGGCAAAGACATGCGCTTAATGGGCCAAGTAAGGGAACACACCAGCCCACAAGGGGCTGGTGCGCCCCCTATAGGGCCACCCACGTGGGGAGAAAGGGAAAGGAGAGGATGAAAAGGAAAGTATGAAGTAGGACTCCTACTTACTTCCCCTCCACCCTCCTTCCTTTCCCCCTTCTCCAAATATGGTAGGGGGCCGAATTGGACTAGGGGCTAAAGTATGATTCCTCCTACTTGGGCGTGCCCTAGGCTACCTCCCTCCCTCTCCCTCATTTATATACGTGGGGAGGGCACCCCTAGAACACACATCAATTGTTCCTAGCCGTGTGCGGTGCCCCCTCCATAGTTAACACCTTGGTCATATCACCGTAGTGCTTAGGCGAAGCCCTGCACCGTTAACTTCATCATCACCATCGCCACTCCGTCATGCTGACGGAACTCTCCCTCATCCTCAACTAGATCAAGCGCTCGAGGGACGTCATCTTGCTGAACGTGTGCTGAACACGGAGGTGCCGTACATTCGGTACTTGGATCATTTGGATCATGAAGACATTCAACTACATCAACCGCGTTTACTAAACGCTTCCGCTTTTGGTCGACGAGGGTATGTGGATACACTCTTCCGTATCGTTGCTATGCATCTCCTAGATAGATCTTGCGTGATCATAGGTATTTTTTTTGAAATACTGCCTTCCTCAACAGTGGCATCCGAGCCAGGTCTATGTGTAGATGATATGCACGAGTAGAACACAAAGAGTTGTGGGCGATAATAGTCATACTGCTTACCACCAACGTCTTACTTTGATTCGGCGATATTGTTGGATGAAGCGGCCCTGACCGACATTACATGACCGTGTTCATGAGACTGGTTCTACCGACATGCTTCGCACACAAGTGGCTAACGGGTGTCTGTTTCTCCAACTTTAGTTGAATCGAGTTTGACTACAGCCGGTCCTTGTTGAAGGTTAAAACAGCACACTTGACGAAAAATTGTTGTGGTTTTGACGCGTAGGTAAGAACGGTTTTTGCTAGAAGCCCGTAGGAGCCACGTAAAACTTGCAACAACAAAGTAGAGGACGTCTAACTTGTTTTTGCAGGGCATGTTGTGGTGTGATATGGTCAAGATGTGATGAGATATAAATTGTTGTATGAGATGATCATGTTTTGTTAAAATTACCGGCAACTGGCAGGAGCCTTATGGTTGTCTCTTTATTGCATAAGATGCAAGCGCCATATAATTGCTTTAATTTATTGCTATGCGATAGCAATGGTTGCAAAAGCAATAGTTGGCAAGACAACCATGTGACGACACGTTGATAGAAATCAAGATGATGGAGATCATGGTGTCTTGCCGGTGACGATGTAGATCATGACGGTACTTTGGAGATGGAGATCAAAGGCACAAGATGATGATGGCCATATCATGTCACATATTTTGATTGCATGTGATGTTTATCTTTTATGCATCTAATTTGCTTAGTACGACGGTAGCATTATGAGATGATCCCTTACTAAAATTTCAAAGTATAAGTGTTCTCCCTGAGTATGCACCGTTCATGAGTTCTTCGTGTTGAGACAGCACGTGATGATCGGGTGTGATAAGCTCTACGTTCACATACAACGGGTGCAAGCCAGTTTTGCACATGCAGAATACTCAGGTTAAACTTGACGAGCCTAGCATATGCAGATATGGCCTCGGAACACTCAGACCAAAAGGTCGAACGTGGATCATATAGTAGATATGATCAACATAGAGATGTTCACCATTGAAAAGTACTCCATCTCACGTGATGATCGGAAATGGTTTAGTTGATATGGATCACATGATCATTTAGATGACTAGAGGGATGTCTATCTAAGTGGGAGTTCTTAAGTAATATGATTAATTGAACTTAATTTCTCATGAACTTAGTCCTGATAGTTTTTGCATATCTATGTTGTAGATCAATAGCTCGCGTTGTAGCTCCCCTATGTTTTTTATATTTTCCTAGAGAAAAATAAGTTGAAAGATGATAGTAGCAATGATGAGAACTGGGTCCGTGATCTGAGGATTATCCTCATTGCTGCACAAAAGAATTATGTCCTTGATACACCGCTAGGTGACGGACCTATTGCAGGAGCAGATGCAGACATTATGAACGTTTGGCAAGCTCGGTATGATGACTACTTGATAGTTTAGTGCGCCATGCTTTACGGCTTAGAATCGGGACTTCCAAAACGTTTTGAACGCCACGGAGCATATAAGATGTTCCAAGAGCTGAAATTGGTATTTCTGACTCATGCCCGAGTCGAGAGGTATGAGACCTCTGACAAGTACTTTTCCTACAAGATGGAGGAGAATAGCTCAACCAATGAGCATGTGCTCAGAATGTCTGAGTACTACAATCGCTTGAATCAAGTGGGAGTTAATCTTCCAGATAAGATAGTGATTGACAAAGTTCTCTAGTCACTATCACCTAGTTACTGGAACTTCGTGATGAACTATAATATGCAAGGGATGAGGAAAACGATTCTCGAGCTCTTCGTGATGCTGAAATCAACGAAGGTAGAAATCAAGAAAAACATCAAATGTTGATGGTTGACAAGACCACTAGTTTCAAGTAAAATGGCAAGGGAAAGAAAGGGAACTTCAAGAAGAATGGAAAGCAAGTTGCTACTCCCATGAAGAAGCCCAAAGCTAGACCCAAGCCTGAAACTGAGTGCTTCTACTGCAAAGGAAATGGTCACTGGAAGCGGAACTGCCCCAAATACTTGGCGGGTAAGAAGGATGGCAAAGTGAACAAAAGTATATATGATATACATGTTATTGATGTGTAGTTTACTAGTATTCATAGTAGCCCCTGGGTATTTGATACTGGTTCAGTTGCTATGATTAGTAACTTGAAACAGGAGTTATAAAATGAACAGAGACTAGTTGAGGGCAAGGTGACGATGTGTGTTGGAAATGATTCCAAGGTTGATAAGATCACCATCACACACTCCCTTTTCCTTCGGGATTAGTGTTGAACCTAAAATAAATGTTATTTGGTGTTTGTGTTGAGCATAATATGATTGGATCATGTTTATTGCAATATGGTTATTCATTTAAGTCAAAGAATAATTTTTATTCTCTTTACATGAATAAAACCTTCTGTGGTCATACACCCAAGGTGAATGGTTTATTGAATCTTGATTGTAGTGATACACATATTCATAATATTGAAGCCAAAAGATGCAAGGTTAATAATGATAGTGCAACTTATTTGTGGCACTACCGTTTAGGTCATATTGGTGTAAAGCGCATGAAGAAACTCCATGCCGGTGGGCTTTTGGAATCACTTGATTATGAATCACTTGATGCTTGCGAACCATGCCTCATGGGCAAGATGACTAAGACTCCGTTGTCCGGAACAATGGAGCGAACCACTGACTTATTGGAAATAATACATACCGATGTATGCGGTCTGATGAGTGTTGAGGCTCGCGGCGGGTATCGTTATTTTTTAACCTTCATAGATGATTTGAGAAGATATGGGTATATCTACTTAATGAAACACAAGTCTGAAACATTTGAAAAGTTCAAAGAATTTCAGAGTGAAGTTGAAAATCATCGTAACAAGAAAATAAAGCTTCTATGATATGATCGCGGAGGCGAGTATTTAAGTTACGAGTTTAGCCTTCATTTGAAACAATGTGGAATAGTTTCGCAACTCACGCCACCTGGAACACCACAGTGTAATGGTGTGTCTAAACGTCATAACCATACTTTATTAAATGTGGTGTGATCTATGATGTCTCTTATCGATTTACCACTGTCGTTTTGGGGTTATGCATTAGATATAGCTGCATTCACGTTAAATAGGGCGCCGTCTAAAAAATCCGTTGAGACGACACCGTATGAACCATGGTTTAGCAAGCAACCTAAGCTGTCGTTTCTTAAAGTTTGGGGTTGCGATGCTTATGTGAAAAAGTTTCAGCCTGATAAGCTCAAACCCAAATCGGAGAAGTGCATCTTCATAGGATACCCAAAAGAAACTGTTGGGTACACCTTCTATCACAAATCCGAAGGCAAGATCTTTCTTTCTAAGAGTGGATCCTTTCTAGAGAAGGAGTTTCTCTAGAAAGAAGTGAGTGGGAGGAATGTAGAACTTTATGAGGTAATTGTACCTTCTCTCGAATTGGAAAGTAGCTCATGAGTGAAATCAATTCCAGTGATGCCTACACCAATTAGTTAGGAAGTTAATGATGATGATCATGAAACTTCAGATCAAGTTACTACCGAACCTCGTAGGTCAACCAGAGTACGATCCGCACCAGAGTGGTACGGTAATCTTGCTCTAGAAGTCATTTTGCTAGATCATGATGAACCTACGAACTATGAGGAAGCGATGATGAGCCCAGATTCCGACAGATGGCTTGAGGCCATGAAATCTGAGATAGAATCCATGTATGAGAACAAAGTGTGGACTTTAATGGACTTTCCCGATGATCGGTAAGCCATTGAGCATAAATGGATCTTCAAGAGGAAGGCGGACGCTGATAGTAGTGTTATTATCTACAAAGCTCGACTTGTCGAAAAGGGTTTTTGACAAACTCAAGATGTTGACTACGATGAGATTTTCTCACTCGTATCGATGCTTAAAGTCTGTCCAAATCATTTTAGCAATTGCCACATTTTATGAAATCTTACAAATGGATAGCAAAATTGCATTCCTTAATGGATTTATTAAAGAAGAGTTGTATATGATACAACCAGAAGGTTTTGTCAATCCTAAAGGTACTAACAAAATGTGCAAGCTCTAGCGATCCATCTATGGACTGGTGCAAGCATCGCGGAGTTGGAATATACGCTTTGATAAGTTGATCAAAGCCGTATAGTTTTATACAGACTTGGAGTGAAGCTTGTATTTACAAGAAAGTGAGGGGGAGCACTACAAACTTTCTGATAAGTATATGTGAATGACTAATTGTTGATCAGAAATGATGTAGAATTTTCTGGAAAGCATAAAGGAGTGTTTGAAAGGAGTTTTTCAAAGAAAGACCTCGGTGAAGCTGCTTACATATTGGGCATCAAGATCTATAGAGATAGATTAAGACGCTTGATAAGATTTTTCAATGAGTATATACCTTGACAAGATTTTTGAAGTAGTTCAAAATGGAACAGTCAAAGAAGGAGTTCTTGCCTGTATTGCAAGGTGTAAAGTTGAGTAAGACTCAAAACACGACCACGGTAGAAAATAGAAAGAGAATGAAAGTCATTCCCTATGCCTCAGCCACATGTTCTATAAAGTATGCTATGATGTGTACCAAACCTATTGTGTACCTTGCCATGAGTTTGGCGAGGGGGTACGATATTGATCCAGGAGTAGATCACTTGACAGTGGTCAAAATTATCCCTAGAAGACTAAGGAGATATTTCTCAGTTATGGAGGTGATATAGAATTCATCGTAAAGAGTTACACCGATGCAAGCTTTTACACCGATCCGGATGACTCTGAGTCTCAATCTGGATACATATTGAAACTGGGAGTGTCGGTGTCAAAACCGGCGGTTCTCGGGTAGGGGGTCCCGAACTGTGCGTCTAGGCGGATGGTAACAGGAGACAAGGGACACAATGTTTTTACCCAGGTTCGGGCCCTCTCGATGGAGGTAATACCCTACTCCAAATTTTGATTAATATTGATGATATGGGTAGTACAAGAGTAGATCTACCACGAGATCAGAGAGGCTAAACCCTAGAAGCTAGCCTATGGTATGATTGTTGTTCCTCCTACAGACTAGAACCCTCCGGTTTATATAGACACCGGATAGGGTTAGGGTTACATGTAGTCGGTTACAATGGTAGGAGATCTACATATCCGTATCGCCAAGCTTGCCTTCCACGCTAAGGAAAGTCCCATCCGGACAAGGGACGAAGTCTTCAATCTTGTATCTTCATAGTCTTGGAGTCCGTCCACGATGATAGTTCGGTCCGGACACCCCCTAGTCCAGGACTCAATCAGTAGCCCCTGAACCAGGCTTCAATGACGACGAGTCCGGCGCGCATATTGTCTTCGGCATTGCAAGGCGGGTTCCTCCTCCGAATACTTCATAAAAGGTTTTGAACACAAGGACAGTGTCCAGCTCTGTAAAACAAGTTCCACATATCACCGTAGAGAGAATAATTTTTGCATAGATCCGCTGACGTATTCCGCGGCGTGACATCACACCACGGCCAGTCCTTTATTCGAATCGTTTTTTTACTGTCCACCTCAGCGCGTTTAGCGAGGCGATTTCCTTGGCACATTTTATCAAAGCGTAGATCATGCCCCCTTATTCCGGGATTCTCATCAATACGGACGAGGGAAACCCTAGCATGCCCGTTGGCACGCCTCCTCTATCGAAGGCGAGTCCTAATAAACCACGGGGAGGGCTCTTGGTATTCAACCTCTTTATAATGAGACCAAGGCCCTCTTCTTTTTTCCACCCTCCATCGAGTTCGCCTCGCGCTTCGAGTTCTAACACCGAAAGCTTTAAATTTAGGCGCTTCGGACCTTCGACGATGTCCGGCTCCGACCAGCTCGGTCGATGGATGTCTTCTTCCGTCACAGAAGAAGTTGTGCTAAAGCTGCGAGACGCCCGGTATCTAACCGGCGAGATCTCGCATAGGCTGCCTGCTCCAGGGCAGGTCGTTCTCACTCCTGAGCCCGGCGAGAGCATGGTGTTCGTGTCTCACCTCCTTCGGGGATTAGGCTTCCCGACGGATCCCTTTGTGCGGGGGCTCATGTTTTATTATGGGCTGGATTTCCATGACTTGAATCTGGAGTCCATCCTCCATATCTCGTCATTCATTGTCGTATGTGAGGCCTTCCTCCATATTACCCCTCACTTTGGATTGTGGCTCAAGACCTTCAAGGTGGAGCGGAAGATGATCGAGGGGCAACAAGCAGAAAGTGAGGGGCGGTCATAAGCAAGTGTGCTGATGCTCCGTGGCCCGAGGGCTCTTTTCAAGAGGAGCTTGGTTTGTGGTAATGGGAGTGGTTTTATATCACCGCTCCCCGAGGCACCAAATGGGTGGCGCCACCCGCCTTTTCGGCCAGTCCACCACAGCGGCTGGCATCATGGGTCAACCGGGGCTCGACTGGGGCCGCCCAAGGACGTTCCTCATTGCGGGGCCGTATTTGAGACCTCCAAGAAAGAGAGATCAATCTGGTCGCAGTGGCGCAGGTTATGTTGATTCGGTGCCTTCTGCACTGCAAACGTCGCCCCCTCCATCTGTGGGAATTCAATTTGGAGGGACCACGAGCTCTCCAACATTTTATGGGTATGACACCCGTGGAGATGTATAAACTGTTCTTCGGATCACAAGAGAAGTGTCCGGACCTGACTGAGGACGCAGGACTAAGCTGCAATCGCCCAGATACTCAAGTAAGTAGTCCCATACCCGAACAGGCTGTCCGTTCATTTATCATAAACTTGCCCTTAAAGGAGCTGTTTCTTGAACAGGAGTGGATAACAAAGGCAAAGTTGATAAGGTGTCCGGCTCCCCTCCCAGAGACCACGCCGGATCCCATGCTGACCAAGATGTTGAAGGCCGCGCCATTTAAAGAAGGCGAAGGGGGGAGCGGGGAAGCAACTGCCTCCACGAAGGAGGCTTCTGAGGAAGGAGGGATCAAAAGTCCCACCCTCCAAGGAGAGAAGAGGACCGCTTCGGAAGATCCAGAGGTCAAGGCCTCAAAGAGGGGACAGAAATCTTCGTCAGAAAGTCCGGCGTTGGGAAGTAACCCAGCCGCACTATTTCCCCAAGGGGGTCAGCCCTCCAGCGAGCCGTAAGTAAAAAGAAGGGGTCTTGTAAATAAGGAGCACCCCTGCATTTATTTCTGAAGATAACCGAAATTGTACCTTGTAGTTCGGATCTCAGCCCTTCTCAGCAGAGCTCGTCTTCGGGGATCTTCTTCCGAGATGATGGAGAGCTAAACGCCCCACCTGTCGCACCCTCATGCCAAAGTGACAACCCCGAGGTGTCGTCGCGAGGGTTTCCCAAGTCCGGCGGGGCCGGAAGGTCCGGCGCCAAATGGCGTCGGTCGGAGGAGTCAAGGATCTGCTCGGCGGCGAAGGTTATCTCGTAAGATCACCATGCACCGATGGGTACGGTGATTGAAAGAATTGCATCCACGGAGAGCAGATTGCATGAAGCCGCCGAAGCTTATCGACGGGTTCGAGGTACGCAAAATGATGTACCTTCCGGCGCTTATGCATATAGAATGCGCCATGTATAGATAGTAGCCCCTGAGACTCGGTATGTTGTCAAAATTGACAGCGTGCCAAGGATCATAATCTCAGTTATAACATTGCACCGCTCCTAAATAGGTAGCGGGGCGTCCAGTGGCCAGCCGGACTGATGAATATGCAGAACTGAAGCGGCAACTTGACGAGGCAGATGCGGACATCGCGCTGGTCAATAAACGGTTTGACGAGTCACAAGGTATGCGACTTCTACGCGGACACTTGGTAAGGGAGCTTGACGCCCATGCCTTACTACTTGTATGCTTAATGTAGGTGGTGCCGCTGCTGTGGAGGAGCTGCGGGCGGAACTTGCCCGAGCGAAAGAGCAAGCCAGAAATAGTAATGCGGCCGCTTTAAGGGCGGTCGAAGAGCTAAAAGCCGAACGGGCTGCTCATTGCCGAAGCAAAGAGGAAATGGCCGATATGGCCATAAAGTTGAAGAATGCTACCGACCGTTGCGGAGTTCTTGAAAAAGAACGTCAAGCGGAGCAAGAGGACCTAAAAAAGGCCACGCCGAATCCAAGGATGCCCGTTCCGCTATGAGAGCTGCCAAGGAGGAGCTGAGTCAAGCCGGGGCTATTGCGGCTGGAAAACCGCTTTCGCCATGGAGGAAATATACGGATCCGGCGTATGCTCGCTTGGACAAGTTGTGGAGTTCGGAGGATGCTTATCTGGATTTAGCAGCGAGCGCTGCAGACACGATTGAGCACTTCCGAGGCCAGAAGGGGCACAGAAGGGAAGAGCTATATTGGTCGCAATTCCATAGTCCGGAGTGTCCTCTGCCGTTGACCGATCGGTTGGCCGAATGGGCCGAGCTGAGTCGGTTATCCGGACTTGCCATGAAGCATGTCATGACTCATTTGTGGCCAAAGCGGACCCCACCAAGAGTTATTTTGGCTTAGTGCAGCAGTTCCTTGCTGCGGTACCGCCAGACGACGCAATGAAGCGGTCGGCGTGTATTGAGGGAGCGGATGGCTCTTGCCCGTGTCAAGACATACCGGGCAGAAATGAAGGCCACCGACGTTGCATCCCAAGATTCGAACAAAAGCCGAGTACCGCCGAGCACTATTTTGAGGAAGTCTGCGCAGGCGCTGCTTAATAGAGACGCAGTGCTCGAAGGATATTATGTTTAAATGACATGTATGATTTGTGAAAACAATGTTGCAATATAATAGAAGAGCTTTTTATACTTGTGCGTTCAAGTAATAAACTACTCCTTGTGCGGCCGTTGATGTATATGAAATATAACCTGGAAGATGGCAGTCTTCGGTTTCAGCCCCCACGCACATAGTGCGGGGGTGTTTGCAAAGAAGGCGCTTTTTCACACTTAATCCAACGTCTTGGTCCTGTGAAGGAGGTGATAGCGTAGCAAACTAGGCAACCGGACTATAATGCTTTATCACTTTCACTTAGCCATAGGAGTTCGAGGGTGGGGCTACTATATAGCCCCTGGGGGCACCGCACTCTCCCGAATTCGGGGTGCGTATGTGCCTGACCGAAACGGCCCTTCGTCAATGCGGGGGAATTCTAAACATTCCGCTGGGTCATCGAGTGGTTGACCAGTCTCACGCTATATCATGACAAATCGTTTTAGCTTTCTCCACTGAGTTGCTCAACCCAGCTCAACCGGGGCACAATCGCAGTGGTTCTCCTAGTGCTACCTTAGCCGATATAACGGAACGTAAGGTACCAAAACATGGGAGCCGGGCAAACCCAACATTTGACCAAAGACATGATTGGGAGCTGATGCATATAAGGCCTAACTCGAAACGCCGAACACTCCCTAAGGTATTCGGTCTTTATGAAAACGGGCAGAATAATGCCCTAAGCCCCTGGTGTCCAGGTACGTGCAAAAATTCTGGTGCGGCTGATGCCAAAGCACTAGCCTCCTCCTCGGTTATAGTAAGAAACCGGGGAATGTGTATCAACAAGAGACAGTAAAAAAGGTTTACGCAGGGTCTTAATCTGAAAAGAATCCTTGCAACGGGTCCCTACTGCACATCTGCGCATGTGTCTCCGTTGTGCCGTATCCTGGACGGGTGTAGCACGTTGTTCATCTATAAAATAGAGGAACTTAGTTGAAAAGAAAAAAAGATCGTGCGAAAAATGTACTTTATATTAAATAAACAGAGTATGAAAAAGTGAATAAAATTGAGCTTTATTGTCTCTTGTTGTACGTGCGTGCAGCCCCTTGTAAGGGGGTATGCCGCTAGTAGGTGCCGGACTCATCTAGCCGTGTCCGGGGTTCGAATTACCTATTCGGGTGCTTTGATTAGCGGAGCCAGATTGGTGTGGGGCTGTCAAGGCAGTCTCACGTTCTTCCGCGCTCGAGTAACACTTAATACTCCCTTTTAATGAGATGATGCCGCGTGGACCGGGCATTTTAAGTGTAAGAGATGCATAATGCGGTATTGTTTTAAAGCGGGCGAAAGCTTCACGCCCCAGTAGTGCTTGATAGCTACTTTCGAATGGGGCGATGTGGAAGGTTAACTTTTCGCGGCGGAAGTTGATGGATGAGCCGAACACAACTTCTAGCAGTAGGGAGCCCGTACAATGGGCATATGGACCTGACATTACCCCTTTGAAGGAGGTGTTGCTATGGCAATTTTTGGTTGGGTCTATCCCCATGCTGCGGATTGTGTCCTAATATATCAGGTTTATATCACTGCCGCCATCCATGAGGACTTGTGTAAATGGGAATCCATCGATTATAGGATCCAATATCAAGGCAGTCCATCCTGCGTTCCGGATACTTTCAGAGTAGTCCTGATGGTCGAAGGTGATTGGTTTTGACAACCAGTGTTGGTACTCTGCTAGGGTAGATTGTGCGGCGCGTAATTCAGTGGGTGCCGCTCTATTTTCCCCTTTTGTCACTTGAAGTAAGTTCACTGTTTTGACTTCTTGTGGGAAATTCTTTTGTTTTCTGGGGCTCTGCTTGTGGTGCTCGTCATCATCTTCACTTGGTGTGTCGAGCCCCTTGTGTTCGGCGTTGAGTCTGCCGGACTGCTTGAAGACCCAACAATCTCTGTGGGTATGGTTTGCAGGCCCCCCGGGAGTACTGTGGATTTGACATATCTTGTCCAAGATTTTGTTTAAGTTGGATAGCTCATCGCTATTATCCTTAAGGGGCGGTTTTTTATTGTTCTGCAGTGAGCTTTAAAATCCGGCGTTGATTGCCGCGCTCTTTGGACTATTCCCCTTAATCCGGCGCTGGTCCTTGTTGCGTCGTGGTTTCCCATTTCCATCCCTTACTTCGGATGTACTTGGATCGCTGGTACTGCATCTTGCCAGCCAACTATCCTCTCCCGCACAAAAGCGGGTCATGAGGCTTGTTAATGCAGCCATGGTTCTCGGCTTCTCCTGGCCGAGGTGTCTGGCGAGCCATTCGTCTCGGACGTTGTGTTTGAAAGCTGCTAAGGCTTCGGCATCCGGACAGTCGACTATTTGGTTCTTTTTGGTGAGGAACCGGTCCAGAATTTGCGGGTTGACTCTCCGGATTGTTGAGTTATATGACTTAAATCGTCTGCATCCGGAGGACGGACATAAGTCCCTTGAAAATTTGCCCGAAAAGCATCCTCGAGCTCTTCCCAACTTCCAATGGTATTTTCAGCGAGGCTTTTGAGCCAATGCCGGGCTAGCCCTTTCAGCTTGAGGGGTAAGTATTTTATGGCGTGGAGATCATCTCCTCTAGCCATGTGTATGTGGAGGATATAGTCCTCAATCCGCACTGTGGTCTGTTGTTCCGTCGTATGCCTCTATGTTTACGGGCCTGAATCCCACTGGAAATTCATGATCGAGCACCTCATCGGTGAAACATAGGGGGTGCGCGGCGCCCCTGTATTTGGGTTTGCCGTGATGTTCGGATATTTGACGTGTTGTATTGCTTTGAAGAGCTTGCTTTCTCGGCTCATAGATGGACCTAACTAGGCCATCCTTTTGATGTGAATCCTTATGCGGATAGCGTATCAGCTTGTGTGCGGCGCCATTTGCCACTCTCTTTTTGTCGTGGGGTCATCCATCCGACCGGGTAGCCTTCTTACTTTTTGATTGTGGGGGCTCTACGGCCTCCTCATCAAATTCGGGCAGTAGCTTTCTCTTTGGGTATCTCTTTGTTCGCGATCGTCAGCCAGATTTGTCTGCGGTGTTGAGTATTTTGATCCATCTGATTCTGAGTGCATCTTCCGCTGTTTTGAGCTTCCGCTTTTGCTTTTTCAGGCTACGCGCAGTGGCGACAAGCCTTTTGTGGAGGTTCTTCTGCTCCAACAATTTGTCCGGCGTAAGATCTTCCGGACTGTTATCTTCGCCGGGGACGGGTTGTTTCTCCAAGTTGTCCTGTTCGGACGGTTGCTCGATAGCATGTTCGCTCGTCCACCGGTTCGCCCTGCTCTATGGCTGGGTCTTTGTCGAGGCGGGACATGGTGCGGCGTTTACGTTGCCGTTTTGACTGCTTTTCGAGGGATTTATCCTTCGTATTGTCCCGTCGTTCCTCGTCGTCACTTCCTTTGGGTGTATCCACCATGTATACATCATGGGATGAGGTGGTTGTCCAGTATCCTATAGGTGCTGGTTCATGGTTGTCTCCTACATCTTCGTCCATACCGTCGATGTCTTCGGAGTTGAACTCGAGCACGTCGTGTAAGCTTTCGACAGTGGCTACAAAGTGGGTGGTGGGTGGGCGTTGAATTTCTTCGTCGTCCGCATCCCAGCATTCCTGACCGTAGTTCGCCCGTGGCTCTCCTGATAAAGAGAGAGACTTTAGTGATTTCAGAATGTCGCCAAAGGGCGAAAATGAAAGATGTCCGCGGTAGTGAACTCCTTGACCTGCGCCCAATCAGATCCGATCGGCAGGGGCGCGGAGGGTTCGGAGTCCGGAGAGGAGTCCGGCACCTTGGAGTCACGGTCTTCGCAAAGGACAGGGATGGTGTTCGGCTCAATCGACGTAGAGATTTCAGCCCCCAAGGTGGTTTCCAACGAACCATCCTCAATCGGCGACATCGGCTCCGAATCAATGGTCGGAGCGGACGCTAGTGCGGCCTCCAAGACACAGTTCGGCGGCAGAGTTAGATCATGCCCATCGAGATAGTGCGGCGCGCTTGGCTACGGCTCGAATACATCGAAGATCGAGTCTCCGCGGATGTCGGCCGTGTAGTTTAAACTCCCAAATCTGACCTGACGGCCAGGGGCGTAGCTTTCGATCTGCTCCAGATGGCCAAGTGAATTGGCTCGCAGTGCAAAGCCGCCGAATACGAAGATCTGTCCGGGAGAAAAGTCTCACCTGGACCGTGTCGTTGTTGATGATCGAAGGAGCCATCGGGCCTATAGGTGACGGCTACGCAGGAACTCTCAATGAAAGCACCAATGTCGGTGTCAAAACCGGCGGATCTCGGTAGGGGGTCCCGAACTGTGCGTCTAGGCGGATGGTAACAGGAGACAAGGGACACGATGTTTTACCTGTGTTCGGGCCCTCTCGATGGAGGTAATACCCTACTCCTGCTTGGTTAATATTGATGATATGGGTAGTACAAGAGTAGATCTACCACGAGATCAGAGAGGCTAAACCCTAGAAGCTAGCCAATGGTATGATTATTGTTCCTCCTACGGACTAGAACCCTCCGGTTTATATAGACACCGGATAGGGTTAGGGTTACACAGAGTCGGTTACAATGGTAGGAGATCTACATATCCGTATCGCCAAGCTTGCCTTCCACGCCAAGGAAAGTCCCATCCGGACAAGGGACGAAGTCTTCAATCTTGTATTTTCATAGTCTTGGAGTCCGGCCACGATGATAGTTCGGCTATCCGGACACCCCCTAGTCCAGGACTCCCTCAGGGAGCAATTAGCTAGAGTAGCTCCATGCAGAGCATTGTAGACATAGAATATTTGCAAAATACATACGGCTATGAATGTGACAGACCCATTGACTAAGCTTCTCTCACAAGCAAAACATGATCAAACCTTATTACTCTTTGGGTGTTAATCACATAGCGATGTGAACTAGATTATTGACTCTAGTAAAACCATTTGGGTATTAGTCACATGGCGATGTAAACTAATCACATGGTGATGTGAACTATTGGTGTTAAATCACATGGCGATGTGAACTAGATTATTGACTCTAATGCAAGTGGGAGACGTAAGGAAATATGCCCTAGAGGCAATAATAAAGTTGTTATTTATATTTCCTCATATCATGATAAATTTTTATTATTCATGCTCGAATTGTATTAACCGGAAACTTAGTACATGTGTGAATACATAGACAAAACAGAGTGTCCCTAGTATGCCTCTACTTGACTAGCTTGTTAATCAAAGATGGTTATGTTTCCTGACCATAGACATGTGTTGTCATTTGATGAACAGGGTCACATCATTAGAGAATAATGTGATGGACAAGACCCATCCGTTAGCTTAGCATAATGATCGTTTAGTTTTATTGCTATTGCTTTCATCATGACTTATACATGTTCCTCTGACTATGAGATTATGCAACTCCCGAATACCGGAGGAACACCTTGTATGCTATCAAACATCACAACATAACTGGGTGATATAAAGATGCTCTAAAGATGTCTCCGAGGGTGTTTGTTGGGTTGGCATAGATCGAGATTAGGATTTGTCACTATGTGTATCAGAGAGGTATCTCTGGGCCCTCTCGGTAATGCACATCACTATAAGACTTGCAAGCAATTTGACTAATGAGTTAGTCATGGGATGATGCATTACAGAACGAGTAAAGAGACTTGCCGGTAACGAGATTGAACTAGGTATGATGATACCGACGATCGAATATCGGGCAAGTAACACACCGATGACAAAGGGAACAACGTATGTTGTTATGCGATTTGACCGATAAACATCTTCATAGAATATGTAGGAGCCAATATGAGCATCCACATTCCACTATTGGTTATTGACTAGAGATGTGTCTCAGTCATGTCTGCATAGTTCTCGAACCCGTAGGGTCCACACGCTTAACGTTCGATGATGATTTGTATTATGAGTTATGTGATTTGATGACCGAAGTTTATTCGTAGTCCCGGAAGAGATCACGGACATGACGAGGAGGCTCAATATGGTTGAGAGGTAAAGATTCGTATATATGACGATGATATTTGGACACCAGAAGTGCTCCGGGTGATACCGGGTTACCGGAAGGGGTTCCGGGCAACCCCCGACAAAGATATGGGCTTAATGGGCCAAGTAAGGGAACACACCAGCTCACAAGTGGCTGGTGCGCCCCATATAGGGCCAGCCACATGGGGAGAAAGGGAAAGGAGAGGAGGAAAAGGAAAGTATGAAGTAGGACTCCTACTTCCTTCCCATCCCCCCCTCCTTCCTTTCCCCCTTGTCCAAATATGGTAGGGGGCGCCGAATTGGACTAGGGGCCCAAGTAGGATTCCTCCTACTTGGGCGCCTCCCTCCCTCTCCCTACTTTATATACGTGGGGAGGGCACCCCTAGAACACACATCAATTGTTCCTAGCCGTGTGCGGTGCCCCCCTCCACAGTTAACACCTCGGTCATATCATCGTAGTGCTTAGGCAAAGCCCTGTGCCGGTAACTTCATCATCACCGTCGCCACGCCGTCGTGCTGACGGAAGTCTCCCTTGTCCTCAACTAGATCAAGAGCTCGAGGGACGTCACCATGCGGAACGTGTGCTGAACACGGAGGTGCCGTATGTTCGGTACTTGGATCGGTTGGATCGTGAAGACGTTCGACTACATCAACCGCGTTACTAAACGCTTCCGCTTTCGGTCTACAAGGGTACGTGGACACATTCTCCCGTCTCGTTGCTACACATCTCCTAGATAGATCTTGCGTGATCGTATGTAGAATTTTTGAAATATTGCGTTCCCCAACACCTCTTCCATTGCAAGATAAGTAGATCAAGTTGGCCAAACAAAACCCAAATATCGGAGAAGAAATATGAGGCTATAAGAAATCATATGGACGTGGTTAAAAAGGTTTGGGACCGACCTGTCAACTCAGATAATGCAGCCACAATATTGTGTCGTAAGTTCAAGTACTTGAGGCAAGAGTTAAAACCTTGGAGTAAAAATATTTCTCGTCTTTCAATTGCTATTGAAAACACCAACAAAACCCTAGCTGATTTGGATGCTCTTGAGAACCTTCGGCCACTCACACTTCCCGAGGGTAATTTCTACAAGATCATCAAGAACCATCTTCTCCGTTTGCTGGATTATCAGAAGCAATATTGGAAGAAACGTTGCACCATTCGCTCGGTCAATTTTGGGGATGAAAATTCGAAGTTCTTTCAGGCGATGGCCACAGAGAGATATCATAAAAACAACATTGCCAACTTGCAAACACCTGAGGGACTCATGGTTGAAGATCACACTGGTAAAGAGGCCCTTCTTTTTCAAGCTTACATTGACAGGCTAGGCACTTCAAACCCCACGAAAATGCAATTTGATCTTCGATCTTTGGTCAGGCCATCTGAAAACCTTGATCATCTCACTCTACCTTTCACCCATGCAGAAATTGACTGTGTGATCAATGAGATGTCGGGCGATCGGGCACCTAGCCCGGATGGTTTCAATGTTCTCTTCCTTAAAGCTTGCTGGCCTATCATCAAGGCAGACTTCTACATGTTGTGCAATCAATTCCATGATGGAACACTTAATCTCCAAAGCATTAATGATGGTCTAATTACACTTATCCCGAAAAATGTGTCTCCATCTACTGTCAATGATTATCGTCCGATCACTCTGCTCAATTGCTGCCTCAAGATCATCACCAAGCTACTGGCTAACCACTGACAAAAGTTCATTCTGAGAATTGTACACCGTAATCAATATGGATTCATACGAGGAAGATCTATCCAAGATTGTCTTGCTTGGACTTTCGAATATATTCATCAAAGTCAAGATTCAAAACGACCAATCGTGTTGCTTAAATTGGACTTCGCCAAAGCCTTCGACACAATTGAGCATGACCCGATGATCAACATCATGAGACACATGGGCTTCAATGACAAATGGCTTTCTTGGATTAAATCCATCTTCTCTTCGGGTATATCATCTATTCTCCTTAATGGTGTACCGGGCATGCAGTTTCATTGTCGTCGAGGGGCTCGTCGGGGTGATGTTCTCTCGCCCATCATCTTCGTCCTTGCGGCCGATCTACTCCAGTTTGCCATCAATGACGCATATAGAAAAGGGTTGATCCATCTTCCCTTCCCTAGCAATGGCAAAATGGATTACCCGATTGTTCAATACGCCGACAACACAATTTTGCTCATGCCAGCTTGTCCTCGTCAAGCGCTGATTATTAAGAATATCCTCACAAACTATGCCCTATCCATCGGCCTCAAGATCAACTTCCATAAATCAACGCTCATTCCCATTAACTTGGAAGATGACCTTGCTTCGCAAATTTCCTCGATCTTTGAGTGCTCGATTGGTGCCATGACTTTTACATACCTAGGTCTTCCTTTGGGCACTTCTCGTCCCATAATTTAATTCCATGCCGCTAGTCAGTTCTACTGAGAGGAGTCTTTCCTCCATGCTCTCTCTTATGTCACATGCAGGGAAATTGACCCTACTTAACACTTCATTTTCCACCAAAGCTTATTGAAATGCTTGATAAAATCAGACGGAGATGCTTGTGGATCAAGAAAACCGAGCAAGGCGACAAATGCAACTCTCTGGCCGCCTGGGATATGATGTGTAAGCCCAAAAATAAAGGTGAACTAGGGGTTCTCAACCTACGTATTAAGAATGAAGCTTTGCTCCTCAAATTTCTGCACAAATTCTACAATAAGATGGATATTCCTTGGGTGCAATTGACTTGGGACTCGTACTATGCTGAGAAAATACCACATGCTTCTGATCCAGTTGGATCCTTTTGGTGGCATCACATTCTCAAACTCTCTCCCAAGTTCAGGGGGGTCTCTTGCGTCAACATCGTTTGTGGCACCACAGCTCTGTTCTGGAAGGATCTCTGGGCTGATCAGCTTCTTCAAGACTTCTCCCACACTTTGAACAAAGACGTCTCGGTCAAGGATTTCTTGGGGATCACGTCGCTAGATGAAGCGTTCCACCTTCCTCTGACCCCCCAGGCCCATGCAGAGGTCAGGCACATGCAAACCATTGTTGCAGCACTACAACCATCGACGTCAGCTTCAGATGTGTGGCATTACATCTGGGGCAAAACGAGCTTCAAGTCTACGGATACTACCGTTTCTTTTTCAGCGATGTTCACTCCCATCAAGCTTTCGGTTGGATTTGGAAATCAAAATGTACGATGAAATTAAAGGTGTTTGCTTGGTTGCTGTCTCATGATAGGCTCAACACACACAATATGCTTAAAAGAAGGCATTACAACATTGGGGATGATCACAACTGCCTACTTTGAGACCAAAACATCGAGGAAACTGTTGAACATATGATCTTTACTTGCTCCCTCGGCAAACAATGTTGGGACAAACTTGATATCCACTGGGAGCCTTTCCCCGGGCGTCTGTAAGCTATTGAAGACCAAAAGAATGTCCATTCGTCACCTTTGTTCCTAGAAATATTCATTGTGGCGGCCTGGAGCATCTGGAAGGAGAGGAACAATAAACATTTTAGAGCTATACCCCCCTCCTTTCAGTCCTGGCTCGACAGATTCGAGAGGGACCTTGAGCTACCTCAACACAAAGTTAAAGAGGCACATAGGCCTTTGATTCTTAATTTTGTAAGCTCTCTTTGATAGTACACCAAGCTAGCATCCTTTTCTCCTGCCACAAAGTGGCTGAGACACCCACCATGTAAATACTACATTGTACAGTGCTCCCCTTTTTTTAATATATTAACACAGTAGGAGCCTTTCCTGCTGTTCTTGGTCAAAAAAATCATGCATATAAGAGATCAAAGAAGACTCAAATAGCTTCCATGGATAAAAAGATAGATCTGATCATAAACTCAAAGTTCATCTGATCCCAGCAAACACACTACAAAAAGAGTTACATCATATGGATCTCCAAGAGACCATTATATTGATAATCAAAATAGAAAGAGGAAGCCATCTAGCTGCTAACTACAGACCCGAAGGTCTACCAAGAACTACTCACACATCATCGGAGAGGCACCAATGGAAGTGGTGAACCCCTCCATGATGGTGTCTAGATTGGATCTGGTGGTTCTGGACTCTACGGCGGCTGGAATTATTTTCGTCGACTCCCCTAGGGTTTCTGGAATATTGGGGTATTTATGGAGTAAAGAGTCGGTTCAGGGGCCATGATACGTCTCCAACGTATCTATAATTTTTTATTGCTCCATGCTATTATATTATCTATTTTGGATGTTTAATGGGCTTTAATATGCTCTTTCATATTATTTTTGGGACTAACCTATTAATCGGAGGCCCAGTGCCAGTTTCTGTTTTTTTGCCTATTTTAGTGTTTCCTAGAAAAGGAATATCAAATGGAATCCAAACGGAATGAAACATTTGCGATTATCTTTCTTGGACCAAAAGCAAACCAAAAGACTTGGAGTTGAAGTCTGGAACGCCACGAGGCGGCCACGAGGCAGGAGGGCACACCTAGGGGGGTAGGCACGCCCCCCACCCTCATGGGCCCCTCGTAGCTCCACCGACGTACTTCTTCTGCCTATATATACTCTTATACCCTAAAAACATCAGGGGGAGCCACGAAACCGCTTTTCCCCCGCTGCAACCTTCTGTACCTGTGAGATCCCATCTTAGGGACTTTTCCGACGATCTACCGGAGGGGGAATCAATCACGGAGGGCTTCTACATGAACACCATAGCCTCTCCGATGAAGCGTGAGTACGACCTTCGGGTCCATAGTTATTAGCTAGAGTGCTTCTTCTCTCTCTTTGATTCTCAATACAAAGTTCTCCTCGATGTTCTTGGAGATCTATTCGATGTAATACTCTTTTGCGGTGTGTTTGCCAAGATCCGATGATTTGTGGATTTATGGACTTGATTATCTATGAATATTATTTGGTTCTTCTTTGAATTCTTATATGCATGATTTGATATCTTTGCAAGTTTCTTCGAATTAATGGTTTAGTTTGGCCTACTAGATTGATCTTTCTTGCAATGGGAGACGTGCTTAGCTTTGGGTTCAATCTTGCGGTGTCCTTTCCCAGTGACAGTAGGGGCAGGAAGGCACATATTGTATTGTTGCCATCGAGGATAAAAATATGGGGTTTATATCATATTGCTTGAGTTTATCCCTCTACATCATGTCATCTTGCCTAATGTGTTACTCTATTCTTATGAACTTAATACTCTAGATGCATGCTGGATAGCGGTCGATGTGTGGAGTAATAGTAGAATCGTTTCAGTCTACTTGACACGGACGTGATGCCTATATTCATGATCATTGCCTTAGATAACTTCATAACTATGCGCTCTGCTATCAATTGCTCGGCAGTAATTTGTTCACCCACCGTAATACATGCTATCTTGAGAGAAGCCACTAGTGAAACCTATGGCCCTCGGGTTTCTTTCTTATTATATTGCATCTCTTTTATTTACATCGCATCTCGTTTGCTGTTTTGCAATCTTTATTTTCCTGTCTGTACAACAAAAATACCAAAAATATTTACTTTACTATCTCTATTAGATCTCACTTTTGCGAGTGGCCGTGAAGGGATTGACAACCCCTTTATCACGTTGGTTGCAAGGTTCTTGATTGTTTGTGCAGGTACTAGTGACTTGTGCGTTGTCTCCTAACTGATTGATACCTTGGTTTTCAAAAACTGAGGGAAATACTTACGCTACTTTGCTGCATCACCCTTTCCTCTTCAAGGGAAAACCAACGCATGCTCAAGAGGTAGCAAGAAGGATTTCTGGCACCGTTGCCGGGGAGATCTATGCCAAGTCAATACATAACAAGTACCCATCATAAACTCTTCTCCCTCGTATTACATTATTTTCCATTCGCCTCTCGTTTTCCTCTCCACCACTTTTTTTCAAAAACCTTTGCCTTTTCGTCGCCCCTCTTCCGTTTGTCTCTTTTTGCTTGCTTCTTGTGAGTCCGTGTGTTAGATTGTTTGTTTCACCTTGATGGCTAGTCCTCCTATCATTGTTAATACTCCCAATAATGAAGTTCTCAATTTTAAATAAAGGGAGGGAGAAAATCTAAAAGATGCTTGGTATAGAATTTGCAATGCTCAAAATAGATCTACTAGGAAGCAATCCACTTCCGTTCTCCTTCGCAATTTTTACGTAGGCATCACTCCTTGGAATAGATATGTTCTTGATACCATTACCGGAGGGAATTCCTTGGGAAGCCATACTTTTGATTCTTATAATGCTATGATAGATTTAGTAGGCCCACCGCCTCTTTTGGTTAATGGAACTATTTTAACTTTGGAACATGTGATGCAAGGGCTTGATATTATTGAAAATAAAATTACCACTGTGGAGTTAATCAAAATTTTGGATAAAAATATCCACAACCAAATTACCCAATACGGATCTAAGGCAGGAGCTACTCTGAAAAATCTTAGGGAAAAGGAACCCATAGTTAATGAGAAGATAAATCAAGATTCCACTAGAATTGATAAGCTCGAAGATATTATTACCACCTTGGGTACCGCTTTTTCTGCTGTTAAAAATACCTCAAATCCTCCTCCTACCAAAATTGCCAAGTTTATCTATGTTCCTAAAAATAAGGGTGAATCTTCTACTAAGGTGAATGGAGACCTCAAATCAATAAGTGTTCACCCCAACTTTTTTGATATTATTAAGGAACCTTTTGCTACAAATGAATTTCTTGATTTCTTACCTAGGAGTTTGATCATTAAGAAAACCAAAGAACCTCCTAAGGTGTCGGGGCAGGCTGATCTGGCCCACGAACACCTATGGGGCTGGCGGACCGAGCCCCTTTCGGTTCGGCGGGGAGCGGAGGTCGCACGAAGAGCAGATCGAGGCGAAGGACGCGAGAGGTTTACCCAGCTTCGGAGCTCTCCGGAGAGATAAAACTCCTACTGCTGCAAGTTCATGTGTAATGCGTTCTTGCTCAGAGCGCCGAGTGCTACAAAGATGTACGGGCTGCTAACGAGACTGAGCGTGGAGGGAACTGATCGACCAACCCTTTCTACGTTGTGCATGGGCCTCCTTTTATATGCTCAAGGGGCTTCGACAGGTGGCAACGTAGACGGGGGTATAAATGGAAAAATAGTGGTTGGTACACCTACTTGTACAGTGTACAATGTACTATACCTAACCCTGACGGCAGGGGACAAAGGCATTAAATGCCCGCCTAGTCGCCCTAACAAAGTGCAAACGAGGGACCGGCAGGGCGCCACCGCTCGCCACGATGGCAAACTTGTCGGCTGCTTGCCACCTCGCACGATTGGCTGCATGTACCTCTCGCCACGCGCGCCTGGAAAGGCCCCAGGGCGACACGTTAGTGGATGCGCTGGAGCGTAGGTACAGAGAGGTGGTCTGCCGCGGCAAGCGCCTTGCCGCGGTTGTTGTCTTGTCGCGCCCGGAAGCTCGTCGCTCACCGGGCCTTCCCGGCAAGCTCCTCTTGCCGGGGCCTTGTCTTGTATGTGCCTGGGGTGGCCTTCCCGGCAAGCTCCTCTTGCCGGGGCCTTGTCTCCTATGTGCCTTGGGTGGCCTTCCCGGCAAGCTCCTCTTGCCGGGGCCTTGTCTCCTTGGCTTGAATACTTTGTTCTTGAATGGCTCCAAAGGAACCACGGAGGACCTTGGCGGTCACCCGGTAAGCCTTGCCATGAGGGCTCCAACTGCCCGTGCACAAGTTCGGGATACTAGGGTACCCCTACTCTAGTACACCGACAGGAGCCCCCGGGCCTGGGCCACACACGGTGCCGAGCGCTGTTGGGCCAGGCCCAAAACAGGGCGCGGACACACGCGGCCCGGGTCACACCCTAACTCACCCCGGACCCTCCACGCACCCACGAACGGCACGCATCGAACATGGCGTCGTGTGAGAGATCGTGGGCGAGATCGTGGGGGTTTCTTTATTCGGAAAATCGGAACATCCGCCCCCTCCCTCTTTATAAGCAGGGGAAACAGGGGCACGTCGCCTACCTTGCCAGTCGCTGTCCCATCGAAAAACCACCGCTACTCCCCCCTTCTTCTCAAGGCTGAAAAGAGAGCAGCGCTCCGCCCCCCAGTGCCGCCAAAGACACTCAACGCCGTCGATCTCCTCCACCGCCTCCGCCATGGGCCCGAAGCCGACAAGGGGAAGACCGTGAAGTCGGCCGAGGCGCCATGACTTCTTGGCGCCATGAAGGAGCGGGCCTTCTTCCCCTTAGCTCGCCGCGAGGGAGCCGAGGGAGAACTACTACCTCTTCGTCGACGGAGACGCGCATCCATCCGCTGCACGAAGGTACTCCCCGCCGCTGCTGCAGAACTGGCCCCGACGGGGTATCCCTTCTTCGCGCTCTTCTTCTACTGCGGGCTCTGCCCGCCCTTCTCTGAGTTCTTTTGTGACATTATGAACACCCCCAACGCCATTCTGACCATGGCGGTTTTCGCACATCTCTGCAAAAACTTTGTCGGAGTCCACCCAAATGTAGCTCTTTTCTGCCACTTCTTTTTACCCCGAGACGAGAGGAGAGCCCCTTGGGAGGAATTGCTTGGGTTTCTGTGGTCGGCAAGAAAGAGGCCTATCTGGAGGGAGAGCTCAGAGAAAATGGGAGGAGTGGAGGGCAGATTGGTGCTGGATTGTTGAGGAGAACCCAGCCTTTTACCGCCCAAATACCAAACCCCAAAGAGGTACGCAGCAATGATTGGAGCAATCTGGCCCCGGAGGACGCTTAGGTCAAGATCGCAGCTATTCGAATCCTCCGCCTCAGACTTGCCGGACTCACTTTGGCAAACCTATGGCGCGGACTTTCTTCGCCGCCAGACGCCCCTTGCAGGAGAGAAGGAGACCTGCCTGGAATTTCAGAACGCAGCAGACATCATGAGGCTGCGCCCAGGCCTCAACTTCAACTTCACTGTCTTGGAGCTTGACGCAATGCTCTTAGAGCTGTTCAAGCCTGATCCTGATCATCTGGAGATGTTTAGGTTGCCGAGGGGCATCGTTCCGCTGTGCAACAACTCGTCGCTTGACCGCATCCGTGCAATGATGCCATCCACGGAATTGTCCCCACTTGGCAAGAGCCGGCAGACGACGTCGTGCGCCAGTTCTTCGACAATCTGGTAGAGATGCCAGTCCGCCCCGACGAGCAGAGGGGCCTCACCCGCGACACTACTGACGCATTTAGATGCAGCGCGACGCCACCGAGCTAGAAGAGGCGGCGGCAGCTGCCGCCGGGCGAAGTTTGGCTTTCTTGTGGAGGAGGCGGAGGCAGCCGAGGCGGCAAGTCTTGTCGAGCGAAAGGAGTTCGTCGGCGAGGAAGAGCTTGCCGAGCCTCGAAGCCGAAGTCGAGCGAACTCCGCCGAGGGCGCATCCTCCCTCCTCCGAAAGAAGCTTGTCATGAGCGGAGCCACCGGCTCCACCAAGAAGGCGCTCTTCAAGGGCCGAGACGCAGCTGGGCGGCAGACGGGCTAACAAGCCGTAGCTGCTGGGACGCGCTCCACCGCGGCAAGCATTGTTGCCGCCGGAGCTGCTCATGCCGCTGCGGCAACTGGGGCGGGGCCCTCGCAGGCCACCGGTCCCGCTCCCGCCAAGCATCCAAGGGAGCCCACTCCTCTGCCTCGTCGCATCGAGGCGGGCAGAACCGACCTCTCCGCCATCTCCGACGAGGAAGAGGAAGAGTAAGATTCCTTGCTGTACTTGTAATTCTTCGATTTGTTGCCTTGTCATGTATCTGATCTGCTTTACTCTGAATCCATTCCTTTTCAGGACGCTGGCCCAGAGGATGTCGAAGAGAGCCAAGACCCCGGTGATTGTCGTCGAGGACGAACCTACTGCGATAGCAGGAGGTGCGTACGAGACAACCTTGCCGGATGAGGCAACTCTGCTTCAAAGCAGCCCCCAGCGCAGCCCCCAGCGTAAGTATATGGTCTACTTCTTGCTGTTCGGCGTGCATGGGCGCTTTTTCCTTTGCTGATATCTGACTGTTGACTTGTGTAGGAGCAGAGCAGCCTCCTTCTGCTTCGACTACGCCGCCAAGGGTGGATTCCCCGGCAAGGGAGCGCTCCCCGGCTAGGGAGCCTTCTCCGGCAAGGGTGCCTTCTCCGGCAAGGGGCAGCTCTCCGGCAAGGGACGGCACCAGCGATCCCTTGTCGGCGGAGACCATGACCGCAGCCCCCGGCGCCGGTAACCTTCTTGCCTGAGTACTTCCCTTGTGTTTTTCTTCTTCTGATTTTGTCTTCGAATATTTGCTTGACTTTCTTCATCCGTCCGCCACAGAGCCAATGGAGACCGAGGTCGCCGGGCGAGGAGGACGCCAAGGCAACACTGACGAAGCCGCCGCCGTGGAAGAAGAAGCCGGCGCTGACGAGCCTGCCGGCGAAGAGGCCACCGAAGCTGCCGCCGCAGAAGCTGGCGAGGGGTCTGGCGATTGCACTGACGACCCTGAGGCCGCAGGAGCGCCAGGCGCTACACCGACCGCCGATCCCTCCGCCGCTGCTGCAGCGTCAGGCTCCGAAGAGCCCCAGCCCGGCGCCTACTTGAAGGCCGGCGACGGCGTCTTCATCAAGCTCCCGTGGGAGTCGAGCTCCAGGGCGCCGGCCGAAGGAGAAACCTTCGATGAAGAGCTGCTCGCCTCCGCTGGGCTGACGCTAGTTGACGCGCTTGGTAGCAAGTAGCCGGCGAGCTCGAGGAGGAGCAATGCCGCGAAGCGTTGCCGCTCTACCGCTACCAACAAGCCAAATCGCATCCGGGAGGCGCTTGTCGCGAAGGCGGGAGCAGACATCGAGAAGTGCACGGAGGAGCTCCGGGGCCGCAACCAGGAAGCTCTCCGGTCCTTGGCGGAGGAGCGGGAGCAACTTGCCGAGGAGCGCAAGGCCTTCATCCTCGAGATGGCTGCAGCTGAGGAGGAACAGCGGCTTGCCGCCGAGAAGCTGTCTGCGCAGGAAGGCGAGCTGGCGCAGCTGAAGGTCAACCTGGACAACCATGAGGAGGATCTCGCCATGCGCGAGGAAACATTCGGCGGGGCTCTCAAGGAGGCAAAGGATGCTGCCGCGGCTGCCGAGGCCGCGAAGAAGGAGCTGGAGACGAAGGTGGCGCAGTTGGAGGCCAGCCTCAAGAAGAGCGGCGAGGAGCTTGCTGCACTCAATCACGAGCGCGAGAAGGACGCCTACACTCTTGGCGAGCTGCAGGGCCATCTCGCCGAGAGGAGCAAGGAGCTTAGCGCCGCCAGGGACTCCAATGCAGATCTTGAGTTGAAGCTAACTACTTTGACTCAGACGCTGGACGGCGCCAAGGAGCGGGAGGTGGCCTTGAAGGAGAAGATCAAGGCCGACGAGGAGCTGCTGGCGAATGCTGTTGCCGCCCAGGGTGCCTTGAGGGAGAGTGTGGAGCACTGGACCAAAGGTCTCGTGGATACTGCTGCCGCCATCCACAGCCGAAATGATGGAGCTGAGGATGGTGGATCTTGGATACTCTCCTCGAGCACCTCCAACCCAGCGCCAAGCTTAGCTTATTCTTCAAGGCGTGGTGGCGGGCCTCCAGCTGACTCGGGAAGAAGTCCCAAAACAGCTGGCCGAGGAGTCGCGCCCAGATCTGCAAGGGAGCCTCCAAAAGGTCTTGATGAAGGTGGCCTTCCGCAACCCGGGCCTCAACTTCACCAACGTCCTCAAGTCCCCTGCCGCGAATGCGATGTGGAGGCGCTCAAGACCCTTGTCGCACCCATTGTGGACAGGGTGAGCGGAATCAAGAGGGTTGAGGGCGATCGCGTAGATTAGGCCGCCTGCTTTCTCTTTCCCTTGCCGCTGCTGGTCATGTCACAGGAACAATCCATTAGAGCTGCGGCAAGCTATCTTGTAATATAACTTTATTTTGGATATCAATCGCTATGTTATTTCCTTCACTTGATTCCTTCCTTTGTATGTTTTTGCCCTACGCTTTTAGGGGACTTGTCGGCGCGGGAACCCGAGCCGCGAGCGCTGAGTGCGGGACGTTAGCAGCCTGCTGGCGGTGCCGCTTCCGACAAGCAACCTTGTCGCAACTAGTCGCAGCTCACTTAAGTTGTTGAGCGGACTCGAAACAAAGTAAGGGCGCAACTAGCTACGAATTGGTTCCTCTCACATGTGTTTTCCATACAAAGTTTGGTCGCTCAAGGAAGATAACTTAAAAATTTTAAAACTGATTGCTCAAACTTTGGCAACTTAGCTTTTTCCGTCAATCTCGCTTCCGGTAAGGCTAGACTTCCTTGAGCGACGCTTGGTCCACACCATTATCTTCTCCTTTTCCCCCGGCAAACTTGTGTGCGAGGGAACCTTCCTTTCTTTGAGAAAGAGAAAGAAGAGAAAATAAAGATATGGAGCCTTGTGGCTCATTATCACTTACCAGGGGTAGGTGCTGCACAAAGTGTCAGATAACGTATGCAAAATAGAAGTAAAAAGCACGAAATCGACAAGGTGTGCGAAGCACGCTAGCTTTATCGATGCATCGGTCTCATACCGGCTTTGTACAAAGGATTACATGCATCAGCGGCAAGACTTGTACAAAAGGTGGTTGCCGGAATAGGTTCCGCAACCGCGCTTCTGAGTAAAACTTACGAAGATGCTCAATATTCCAGGAGTTGCTCACCGAATGCCATCTTCGGTCTCAAGGCGGACAGCGCTGGCCTAGTGACTCGTTCACCCGATAAGGGCCTTCCCACTTCAAGGCCAACTTGTTGGAATTCTTGGCGGACTGAACGCGCCGAAGAACAAGGTCGCCTTCCTCGAGACTTCTGGCATTAACCTTGCGGCTATGGTAGCGGCGCAAAGCTTGCTGGTACCGAGCAGCTCGTACAGCAGCCTGAAGACGATCTTCCTCAAGGAGCAGCGCGTCATCTTGTCGCAGCTGCTCTTGCTCAAGCTCATCATAAGCGAGCACTCGAGGCGATCCGTATACGAGTTCCCTGGGGAGAACTGCCTCTGCTCCATAGACTAGAGCGAAAGGTGTGCGGCGGTGGCTCGATTTGGCGTCGTCTGATCGACCAAAGAACCACCGGCAGCTCCTCAATCCAGCTTTCTTCCGCACTTGTGCAGCCCGCCGAAAGTTACGGTCTTGAGCCCGCGCAACACTTCAGCATTGCCCTCTCCGCTTGACCGTTGCTTCTCGGATGAGAAGCGAAGCAGACCTTGGCGCCAAGATCTTGGACGTACTGCATGAAGGTGCGGCTTGTGAACTGTGTGCCGTTCTCGGTGATGATCCTGTTAGGGATTCCGAAACGGTAAACAATCGACCTAAAGAACTTGACTGCTGACTGTGCTGTCACCTTCCTCACTGCTTCCACTTCCGCCACTTTGTGAACTTGTCGATTGCAACGCATAAGTACTCAAAGCCCCGACAGCTTCGGGAAGGGGCCGAGGATGTTGAGCCCCGCACCGAAAATGGCCAGGATAAAGGGATCGTCTGGAGAGCTTGAGCTGGCTGGTGTCTGCTTGGAATGGAACTGCACGCTTCACACTTGGTTACTTGTGCAGTTGCATCTGGAGGGCTGTCGGCCAAAAGAAACCTTGCTGAATGCTTTGCCGGCAAGCGCTCTGGCGCCAATGTGGTGACCACATATGCCTCCATGTATCTCTGCCAACAGCTTTTGTCCGTCTTCCCGGTGAATACACTTCAATTTCACACCGTTGAGTCTTCTTCTGTACAGTGTGCTGTCGACAAACTGGTACATACTTGACTGCCGGGCTACTCTTTCCGCTTCTTCTTGTTCTTCGGGAAGTTCTCCTGTCTGAAGGAAATGGACAATCTGCTGCGCCCACTCTGGAGCTTGCGGTTTGACAACAAGGATCAAAGGCACATCTGCTGCTGCGGAAATATTAGCTTCCACGGCAAGAACCTGCGGCTCAGCCGGAGCTTGATGTTCCCCGGCAAGCTTGTGGGAGCAAAACTTGTCGGGAGCGTCTGCTTCAACGAAACAAACCCTGGGGCTTATCGGAGCAGACTGCCCCTCAGCACTGTTGTTGTCGATCTTGGGGACCTTTTTGGCGGCGGCTTCGGGAAGCTCTGCCGGAAAGTAGGCACCAGAGATCAACCTCCTCTTCTTGCTCTGTCCAGTTGGTGGTGTTACAGACGGTTGAGTCAGCTTGAGCACAAAAATCCCTGGTTCCACAGGTAACTTAAGTCTGGCGCACTTTGACAAAGCCATCAAGAATGTCGCTTCCGAGCTCTCGGAATATATTCCATTTGCAGGCCGTCAAAGTGCTCTTCTAGCTTCCTCACTTCATCAACATAAGCTTCCATCAACGGACTCGATAATTCTTGTTCACTTGGCGGATAACAAGTTGTGAGTCACCCCGACAATGAGCTTCTTGATCCCAAGGTCTCTGCGATCCTCGAGACCGGCAAGCAAACCTTCATACTCTGCTATATTGTTTGTTGCTTGCTCCTTGGGAAAGTGCATCCGGACTACGACTTGAGGTGCTCTCCGGGTGCGACAAGCGACGCCGCAGACGGCGCCTTTGCAACGAGAAGGCACCATCAAAGTACATCAGCCACTCTTTGCTTGCTTCCTTGATGGGAATGCTCGTCTCGAATTTCTTCATCCGTGTTGGCGCCCATTCTGCTATGAACTCCGCCAATGCTCGCTTTGGATAGTTGAAGTGCTCTCAAACTTGAGGCCAAAGCTTGACAGTTCCAAAGTGCCCACTCGACAATCCCGCCTGTTGCCTCCGGATTTTGCGAGATCCTTTTCAGCGGAAAGCGAGTGACAACTGTGATCTCATGTGCCCGAAAGTAATGGCGCAGCTTTCTCGAGGCCATGAGGAGGCCGAAGCAATTTCTGCACACCGTAGTACCTTGATCTAGCCCCCTACAGAAGGGAACTGACAAAGTAAACTGGGCGCTGCACCATCCTTTTCTGCATCTTGTCATGCGTCTGCGCAGATTCGTCCTTGTCGGGACCAGAGCTTGCCGGCGAAGCCCCCTGCTTGTCGCTGGATGTGTCTGCCATGGTTGCTAACTCATCATCCGCCTCCCTCTCCGCTACTAACGCAGCACTAACCACTTGATTGGTTGCTGCTATATATAGCAGCAACTTCTCTTGTGGCCTAGGTGCGACAAGTGTTGGAGTGGAGGATAGATATCCCTTCAAGTCCTGCAGCGCAGCCTCCGCTTCCGGAGTCCATTGCATCGGACCTGCCTTTTTCAAAATTTTGAAAAACGGCAGGGCGCACTCAGCAGACCTAGAGATGAACCTGCTGAGAGAAGCTACGCAACCGGCAAGCCTTCGTACATCCTTGACGCGCTTTGGTGCTTCAATCTGCTCGATGGCCTTGATCTTGTCGGGATTGGCTTCAATTCCCCTCGGAACCACGAAGAACCCGAGAAGCTTGCCGGAAGGGACTCGAACACGCACTTCTCGGGGTTGAGCTTGAGGTTGATCTTGCGCAGATTTGCAAAGGTTTCATCTAAATCTTGAACCGTGGTCGCTTTGTCCTTGCTTTTGACCACTATGTCATCCATGTATGCTTCCACATTTCAGCATTTGCGGCTCAAAAGCATCATGAACTACTCTTGCAAACGTTGAACCAGCATTCTTTAACCCGAAGGGCATCCGTACAAAACAGTATGTGCCACATGGGGTGATGAATGCGGTCTTCTCCTCATCCTCTTCTGCCATGAAGATCTGATGATATCCTGAATATGCATCCAAAAATGAAAGCAAATCACATCCGGCCGTGGAGTCAACAATCTGGTCGATGCGTGGCAAGGGAAATGGATCTTTGGGACAAGCTTTATTGACATCTGTAAAGTCGATACAAAGCCTCCATTTCCCGTTAGCCTTGCGTACAACTACAGGATTGGCCAACCACGTAGGATGGAGCACTCCTCTGACAAGGCCCGCTTCCAGATTCTTGATTTCTTCCGCGATGAACTCTTGACGCTCCACCGCTTGCTTCGACTTTACGCTTGACGGGCGCGCATGAGTACAAGCGGCAAGATGGTGCTCAATTACTTTCTTGGGAACACCGGGATGTCGACGGCTGCCATGCAAACACGCCGACGTCGCCCGCAGGAAAGCAACGAGCGCGCCTTCCTATTTAGGGTCGAGAGAGGCACCGATGGTGAAGGTACCACCAAAGGCCGTCCTCCTTGGCGGACATCTTCTTGGTCTCGTGGAGCTTTCGCCGTCTTCTTACACTTGCGGTGGAGCTCGATGGTGCGTCCTCGACGGTAGCGCAGCACTCCAAGAGGTGCGCTTGCCGGAGTGGGCATCGAGCTCTTGCCGGACTTGGTCTTCTTCTTCCCTCCGGAGCTTCAGCGGCAAGTGGCTTGCAATCTGTCATGCTGCTACTTCCGGTAGATCTTGTCGGCGCAGATAAGGGCATCCTTCTTGTCGCCAGGACGTAGATGACACTTATCGGGCCCATCATCTTCGTGGAGGTTGTAGGCATAGTGAGAGGCCGCCATGAATTTGGCGAGTCTTTGACGGCCAAGTATTCCATTGTAAGGCAACGGAAAGTCAGCAACATCAAAGGTGACCCTCTCAGTCCTGAAGTTCAACTCGCTGCCAAATGTCACAGGCAACGTGATCTTTCCCTTCGGCTTGCTCCTTCCCGGATTAATTCCTTGAAAAGTGCCGGTCTCTTCGAGCTCGCCATTAGGGATCTGGAGTTTCTGGAGCACCGCGGAGGAGATCAGATTCAAGCCGGCCCCGCCGTCAACTAACATCTTGGTGACCTTGAGGTTGTGGATAGTTGGTGAAACCAACATCGGCAAGCACCCGACTGCGATTCTGTGATCAGGTGGTCCTCAATATCAAAGATGATAGGCGTCTTGGACCATTTCGGAGGCTTGCGTGACTCGATGGATGGTTCTGCTGCATTGACCTCCCGCATCCACCGCTTGAGCTGGCGGTGGGAGGTATGCGCATAAGCACCACCGTCAACGCACAGGACCTCTCGTGGCTTTCGAACTCCCCTCGTCGGCCTCGTCATCATCCATGTCTTCATCGTCATCGTCGTCGTCATCCTTGTCGCGCCACGGGAGGTCTGTCTCCTTGCCGCTGCTTGGCCTTGCCGCTGCGTCCTCCCCGGCAGGCGTTTCTTCTTTGGGTCCTCCTGCACCCTCCCTGGCCTTCTCCTTGTCGCGTCGTTCGTATTCAGCCTTCGCTGCTCGACAAGCTGCTCCACCTTCTTGCAGCTCTGGAGGTCATGGCCCTTGGTGCGATGGATCTTGCAAGATCGCTTGCCGGAGCCGTCGCTTGTCGGCGGCCGCCACAGATCGGCGGCTTGGTGCCAGCGGCAACCTCCTTGCCGGAGCCACCAGCCTTGGCTTTCTTGTCGCCACCTCCGCTGCCGGACTGCTCAACAACTAGCACATCTCTGCCTTTCTTTTTCTGTTGCCCCCGCCACGGCTCTTCTTTGCCGGGCGGTCTCTTCACTATCGATCCTCCTGCTTGGTATTCTCTCCGGAGTCTCCTCCCTTCCTCAAGACGCGTACACTTGTCGGCCGGGCGTATAGCTCATCGACGTCTCGATCTTGCACATCGCCATCTCCTCCGCATCCTGCGGTTTCGCGACGCTCGATGGAACGCGCTGATTACCTGGCGGCAGGTGGACGTCTGAGATGTTGTGCTGTACACGGCTGAATCTTTGAATATACTTGCGCGGGGCTCTCCTTCCTTCGGGCGAGCAGATGAAGGTCGCTTTCTTGGCCATGGGGCTTGTGGTCACCAGAAAGCGCCGACAAACCGATGGCATAGATCTGCCAAGATATGGAATTGTCCGGCAAGTGCATGAGCCAGATCGACATTGGGCTTGAGCACCAGCGGAAGTAGTTGGCAGGGATCTTGTCGTCTCGCCCGGCAGCTCGCACCGCGATGGTGTAGATGCTGAGGAACTCCGACGGATGCGTCTTGCCATCGTACTTCTCCGGTACGTCTGGCTTGAAGTTTTTCTTGCTGGGCCACCGGACTTGCCGCAGCTCACGAGTGAACGCAGGGCAACCTACCGCGTACGGCAAGTCGCATGGTTCCTCTGGCGCGTGCATGTCAACAGAGGGCCCGGCGCGCTTGTCGGATTGACGCCACGCTTCTCTTCGGCGCTCGATGCGAGTTCGAGCATCCTCTTGCTGTCGTTCGTGAAGAACTTGGCGCTGATCGCGATGAGCTCGTGGATCCGATGACGCAGTGGAGTCGCTGTCGAGGTGGATCCGGCGAGTCGGCGATCTTGGCCTTCGGGGCGGAGAGTGCATGGTGGTTGCACCCCCACCGGTCTCGTCGCCACCGGCTCGTGTTTGGCAGTCTTGCCGCGGCAGCGATGCACTCGGTTGCCGTGGAGCGTCGCCGTTGGCGAAGCCGATGAGACTATGAATGGTGGCCCTCCATTCGTCGACCTTGTCGGCCGTTGGAGGGTAATCCAGGAGCAGTTGAGCTCTCGCCAGAGCTTCTGCTGGAGTAGTGGGTGGCAGTGGCGAACGGCGCGAGTGGCGGAATATGCTCGGACTTCTAACTATGTTAGAAGGAGCAGTATCCCGTCCGGGCGACCGTGCCTCGCTCGCGCCGGCATGTTGGCGTGCATGCTGGTCTTGAGCATCCCGAGATCCTCCAGCTCAATCTCGGTCCAACGAGCGTATGGCATTGTGAATGCCATGACGTTGTCGGTCCTGCGCCTCCTGAGACGGGCGCGGTGCATGTACGGACGCCGAGGTCTGCGCGGCCTTGTCCTTGGACTTGGCAGCACCGTGAGCTCCCCCGTCGTCGTCCATTCTTCCGCCGGCGTCTACCCCACCACCTGTTTGCTCCGGTGGTGGTGGGTTCGACGCGACGGGGCTTCGCCGCCAAGCCTTCTTCTTCGGTGGCATGTTGACGAAGATAATGAAGATCTAGCTCGCGTGGGCGCCGGATCAGGTTCACACAACCTCGACGCCCCCTACAGCGCGCCAAAGATGTCGGGCAGGCTGATCGCCCACGAACACCTATGGGGCTGGCGGACCGAGCCCCTTTCGTTTCGGCAGGGAGCGGAGGTCGTACGAAGAGCAGATCGAGGCGAAGCACGCGAGAGGTTTACCCAGCTTCGGAGCTCTCCGGAGAGATAATACTCCTACTGCTGCATGTTCAGGTGTATTGCGTTCTTGCTCAGGAGCGCTCGAGTGCTACAGTACAGACGGGCTGCTAACGAGACTGAGCGTGGAGGGAACTGATCGACCAACCCTTTCTACGTTGCGCATGGGCCTCCTTTTATATGCTCAAGGGGCTTCGACAGGTGGCAACGTAGACGGGGGTATAAATGGAAAAATAGTGGTTGGTACACCTACTTGTACAGTGTACAGTGTACTATACCTAACCATGACGGCAGGGGACAAAGGCATTAAATGCCGTCTAAGTCGCCCCTAACGGTGCAAACAGGACCGTCGAGGCGCCACCGTTCGCCACGATGGCAAACTTGTCGGCGCTACTTGCCACCTCGCACCGCTTAGCTGCACAGCCTCTCGCCACGCAGCGCTGGAAAGGCCCTGTGGCGACACGTTAGTGGATGCGCTGGAGCGTAAATCTGAAGAGGTGTTACGCATGACAAGCGCCTTGCTGCGGTTGTTGTCTTGTCGCGCCCGGAAGCTCGTCGCTCACCGGGCCTTCCCGGCAAGCTCCTCTTGCCGGGGCCTTGTCTCCTACGTGCCTTGGGTGGCCTTCCCGGCAAGCTCCTCTTGCCGGGGCCTTGTCTCCTACGTGCCTTGGGTGGCCTTCCCGGCAAGCTCCTCTTGCCGGGGCCTTGTCTCCATGGCTTGAATACTTTGTTCTTGAATGGCTCCAAAGGAACCACGGAGGACCTTGGCGGTCACCCGGTAAGCCTTGCCGCGGAGGGCTGCAACTGCCCGTGCACAAGTTCGGGATACTAGGGTACCCCTACTCTAGTACACCGACATAAGGGTTATGTGTGTTCAATTGAAGAATTGCATGCCGAAGATGACAATACCTAGATCTATTCTTGCTTTTATGCCTAGCTAGGGGCGTTAAACGATAGCGCTTGTTGGGAGGCAACCCAATTTTATTTTTGTTCTTTATGTTTTGTTACTGTTTAGTAATAAATAATTCATCTAGCCTCTATTTGATGTAGTTTTATGTTTAATTAGTGTTTGTGCCAAGTAGAACCTTTGGGAAGACTTGGGTGAAGTCTTTGCGATCTTGCTGTAAAAAACAGAAACTTTAGCGCTCACGAGATTAGCTGCCATTTCTTACTGGAGAGTGCTTTTAGGTTGATTCTTTTTGCAGATGATTAATAGACAAATTCCTCACGTCCACAACTTTATTTCAGAATTTTTGGAGTTCAGAAGTATTCGATTTAGTCAGATTGCTACAGACTATTCTGTTTTGACAGATTCTGTTTTTCGTGTGTTGTTTGCCTATTTTGATGAATCTATGAGTAGTATCGGGTGGTATGAACCATAGAGAAGTTGGAATACAGTAGGTTTAACACCAATATAAATAAATAATGAGTTCATTACAGTACATTAAAGTGGTGGTTTATTTTCTTATACTAACGGAGCTCATGAGATTTTCTGTTGAGTTTTGTGTTGTGAAGTTTTCAAGTTTTTGGGTAAAGATTTGATTGATTTTAGAATAAGGAGTGGCAAGATCCTAAGATTGTGGATTCCCAAGGCACCCCAAGGTAAAATTAAAGTACAACCAAAATCCTAAGCTTGGGTATGCCCCGGAAGGCATCCCCTCTTTCGTCTTCGTCTATCGCTAAATTTACTTGCGGCTATATTTTTATTCACCACATGATATGTGTTTTCCTTGGAGAGTCTTGAATGATTTGAGTCTTTGCTTTTTAGTTTACCACAATCATCCTTGATGTACACACCTTTTGGGAGAGACACGGATGAATCGGAGTTTATTAGAATACTCTATGTGCTTCACTTATATCTTTTGAGCTAGATAATTTTGCTCTAGTGCTTCACTTATATATTTTTAGAGCATGGTGGTGGTTTTATTTTATAGAAATTATTGATCTCTCATGCTTCACTTATATTATTTTGAGAGTCTTTCAAAACAGCATGGTAATTTGCTTTGGCTATAAAATTAGTCCTAATATGATGGGCATCCAAGATGGGTATAATAAAAACTTTCATAAAAAGTGTGGTGAAGGCTATGAGAAGTTTGATGCTTGATGATTGTTTTGAGAAATGAGGATGGTGATATTAGAGTCATGCTAGTGAATTAATTGTGAATTTCAGAAATACTTGTGTTGAGGTTTGCAAGTCCCGTAGCATGCACGTATGGTAACCGTTGTGTAACAAATTAGAAGCATGAGGTGTTTCTTTGATTGTCTTCCTTATGAGTGGCGGACGGGGATGAGCGATGGTCTTTTCCTACCAATCTATCCCCCTAGGAGCATGCGCTTAGTGCTTGGTTTTTGATGACTTGTAGATTTTTGCAATAAGTATGTGAGTTCTTTATGACTATTGGTGAGTCCATGGATTATACGCACTCTCACCCTTCCACCATTGCTAGCCTCTCTAGTACCGCGCAACTTTCGCCGGTACCATAAACCCACTGTTTACCTTCCTCAAAACAGCCAACATACCTACCTATTATGGCATTTCCATAGCCATTCCGAGATATATTGCCATCCAGCTTTCCGCCGTTCCGTTTATTATGACACGTTCCATCATTGTCATATTGCCTTGCATGATCATGTAGTCGACATCGTATTTGTGGCAAAGCCACCATTCATAATTTTTTCAACATGTCACTCTTGATTCATTACACATCCCGGTACACCGCCGGAGGCACGCATATAGAGTCATATTTTGTTCTATTATCGAGTTGTAATTTTTTTTAGTTGTAAGTAAATATAAGTGTGATGATATTCTGTAGGGACCCCGACTCATAAGTCGTGATCACCGAATGCACATGTACAGTGATCCCAGAGATCAATGCTCACTAAACACACAAAAGCTGAATAACAAGAGTCTTACATCCATACATACCGTATTACATAGGTAGGACCATTATGGTCAAGTCTTGAGTATATCATCACAGCGGAAAACTTCCTCGACAACTTGGACCCATGCCATCTGCCTTAACCCTACAGGCATTCTGACTGGGAAGCATCCTAGCTCGCATGTTCGTCACCGAAGTATTCTTCATCATATCCTGTTTTTTCATGCCTGGCCAATAAAATAACCAGTGGCAAGCCAATGAGTACTTTGAATGTACTCGCAAGCAACCCAAGAGTGATAACAGAATAATTATGCAAGGCTCTACTGCTAACTTGGCATTTTTGCAGAAAGCTAGTTTTTCTCATGCAAGTATGATCATCATTTATCAAGGACATGAATGTGTCTGCAACAAGTATCAGGAGGTTACAGACATCAACATCGAGAAAGAGTTAGGAACAACTCATGCTCAAGCTCATCGTGACTTCCTCACGAATCACGTCAACAGATTTACCAAACCGTGTTGTTTTCCAGAAACTTATGGACATAGTCTAAGCAGCACCACCCAACTGTCCTTGACCGTGGACACGGCTATTCAAATAGTTTGACACTTTGCAGAGGCTGCACACTTTACCCACAAGATCCGGGAAGCTTTCGTGTCATCCACGACCCGCGGTACCTCAAGTACCCGGGGTAAGCACCCGATCACTATCTTTCCCTAGACAACACTAACATAGAGTCCACTAGATTGGTAGCAGTCCCCATGCCCAACATTTCACATCTTAAAATTTGTGGAGCCACGCTCCCATATTCATCACATACCACAAGCACGGGGTACCAACGGTGTGTCCGGTGCCCTGTAAAAACAGCCATGGCCTCCCTACCTGGCACGACCCCGTCCCGAGAGTGACCTCATGTCACCCCCGTCACTAGTAATGCGGGCACCATGCTAGTATCGGCCTAGGTAATCAATAATGCCCTTTCCCATATAAGGGTAGAGTGGTTGCGCATGTTTGGTTGGGACGGTTGAAAAATCTTAAATCTAATCCGTCTCTGTAAACAACACTTTTATCAAGCCTCAGCACACTACTTCTCCACCAAGTAGTGACCTAGTTCATCATCATCTCCCAAGGGCATTAGTGGCACCCACTTGGGCTATTTGCAAGTATGTCAATCACACTTGTTTCTTTCCATGCATAACCCTGACACATTTTGCGTAGTCAACTACTATAGCATATTTCTACAATCCATCAACACAACTCTAAACAAGGATAGAGTCATGAACAATGCAAGTATCAACGGGTATGCAAAGGAGGCAAGCCTAGCAAGGTTGCCATTCAAGATATATCATGCACTCGATGAAACAACGAAAATGCTATTATGATGAAAAATGGTTCATCATGGTCAAAGGGTTGCTTGTCTGATTAACAAAGTCTCCGAGGTCTTCAAATATCTTTGTTCCAACTCCGAGCATTTCGTCTACTTTGTCAACTATCATCGAAAGCAACCATAATAAGCAACACAACAAGGCAAAAGATAAAATTGCTCTATAAATATTAATTTGACTTTTCTAGGACATCTCTGGTTATATGAGAATTCACCAGAGTGGTTTCATTGGAATTGGGTCAGTGGATATTTCTAAACATTTTGATATGATGGAATCAAGCGGTTTATGGATTTGCAAGAAGTGTACAGAAATATATTTTTGAAAAATGAGCAAAGGCACTCATTTAACAAATCATGATTTTATAAGCATCTAGGAGTTGGTTTCACTGAATTTGGAGTTCAAATGAGTTCCCTATGAATTGGCAAAGTTGGCAAATATGAAGAAATGGCTCATTATTTTGTGTGGCATAGAAAGTATTAAGAAAAATGTTCATAAACTAAGTTATGAACTTAAAAGCATCTAGAAATTTGAATCATCAAATTTGGAGTCCATTTGAATTCTTTAGAGATTTTACAATCTTACAGAAAAGAAAAAGAAAAGGATTTACCAAAATGGGCTGGATCTAGGGCGGCAGCAGTGCGCATTGGGCGAGGCCTAATGGCAGGGCGCCACTGGGCCGGCCCAGCAGCTCAGCTGCGCGCGCTGAGGGGGTGGTGATGTCGAAGGCGGCTTCGCGGTGGCAAGCCTTCACGCAGGGGAGGCAGATCTGGCCGAAGCCGTTTCCACTTAAACGGTCGGGCCCGCCCACTGGGTCGCTGACGCGTGGGGCCCAGCGGCAGGTCGCCTTCAACCTCCCGCGCGGCACGACAGGAAACTGAGGAGGCGAGACCGAGCGGCGCCGGCGCTCTCCCTGGCGGCACCGGCCACCTCTAGTGACGCCCAGCACACGGATGGATTCAGGAGAACGTGCCGCACCCGCCGAGGTGCGCCACTACTGCTGGGGCGGTCGGGTGCAAGCGGTGCATCACCCGCAGCGGATGGAGGCGACGACGAGGTTTGGGCACGGCGCTGCAGTGCGCCCTCGGACGAGGAGAAGAGGTTGGGTGCTCCGCCTTGCTCAGGGGAGCCTCCCGGTGAAGAGAGGAGAGGGAGAAGAGCTTGGGCTCAACTGAATTTGAGGGAAGGGCAGCGGCGGCTATGGCGGCCATGAGAAGCGAGGGGCGGCTCTAGAGGGCAAGTGAGAGGTTCGGGAGAAAGATGGGAGGGCGGTGAGTCATATTGTGAGCTCGAAGCAGGGTCGGGAGGGCCAGATGAGGAGGGGGCGAAGATGTGTCGTGGACCGCGTCCAGGGTCTCGAGCTGGGCAACACCAGGGCCATATTGGCGCCACTGGTCGTGTCTGGGGCACTCGTGGGCGTGGACTAGGTCGAGGGAGGAGGAAAGGGGAAGCGGGGCGTGTTTCAGGAGGGTCCCGAGCTCATGCGCCCATTGGCCGAGCTGGGCGGCGTCGGGCATGGCAGCTGGGGTGAGAGAGAGAGAGGGGGAGAGGAGGGGGCCTACACGGCTATCGTGTTGCGGATGTCGAGGACCTCGACTGGCGCGAGGGGGAGGCTCGACATGGTCGGGGAATGCGGCGTCAATGGTCGGGAGCACGATGACGTGCTCTAGAGCGTGTCTTTGGCTGGCATCCGCGGCTTTTCGCGCGCACCAGCGCGTCCACTTGTGTCTGGCGGCTGCAGGGGAGAGTAAACAATGGGAAAGTGGCATTGGATGCCCTGGGGAGCCACTGGAGGAGAGGTGGGGTTGAGAGAGAGAGAGAGAGAGGGAAAACTGTTGTCCAGGGAAGAAAATTGGGTCCTTGCCCCCCTTAATCATTGCCCCTCGGGCTGGAAAGCACAAAAGGAGTAGAGGGGGGCAAGGAGAGGTTGTGGGAAGAGTTTCAGCTCATGGAGACAAGTGGAAATGGCCAAAACATGAGTTTTGAAATTCTGCCAGAAGGTGTTTGATGCTAGTTTGGTCAAGCAAATGGATTCCACTAGACATGAGAATTAATAGGGTGAAATGGAACATATAATTAGGGTGTTCCACCAAATTTGAGCTCATTTGGGCAAAGTGGCCAATGTAACTTTGGTAAATACTAGAAATCAACAGAAATGGTTTTTCCAAGATTTAGTCATGAAAATCTATTCTCCTTGATGCCCCACTAGGTGTAGTGTCATCATTTGAGGATCTGAACATGTCCACAAAAATTCACATCAAAAGGACACACTTGGAAATGTAGAGTTGTTAAAATTTGGTTCTGGACAGAAAGGGTTTTAGAACACTTTGATCATGATATCCTTCTCTCCAACTTGTCCCATTTGTTCTAGATGCATTATTACACCATTTGAGCATGTGCACCAAGTTTGAGAGCATTTGGACCTGTTTGCAGTGCAAAGTTGTTCAAACTTGGAAAAAGGATACAAATGGTTTTGAGAGGGTTTGATGATGTTTTCCTGATATTCAAGGCATGAGGCTTTGCAAGATCATCAAATATATCATATGTGACATGCTAGAATTTTCTTGGAGTTAATGAATAAAATTTCCTTTGTAAATATTTCAAAAGCTTGAAATATCCAGAAAGGGTTTTTGAGGGGTTTGACCAATAATTTGAACATGACCATGTGTTGAAACTCTTATATATGGAAAATATATGTCCACTGAGTTTCTCTGATTCTCAAATATTTTGAAGCTTTAAAATAATTTCAACCTATTAAAGACCATTTCTGGCCTTAAGAAAAAGCCTTTAAATAAAATAGAAAAATAACTTTCAAAATTATATTTTTGTGGTTTATGGGAATCCTATACCTAATAGGTTTCAAATATACCTTTTGAAAGATTTTTCACACCCTTAATTAAGTACTTGTATTTCAAGTCTCAATTCAGGGGTTTTTGGAAAACCTAATTTAGAAAATACTTTTTGGCCAAAATATTTTTGCAAGAAATTATTTTTATGTCCTACACACATGGCATAATCATTGGGCAAGGTTTTGGATCAATGAGAAGGAGTATAAGAGTTGGAGGATTTATTTGATTTTTAGAGCACTTGCAAACAACAGCAAAAATCAAATCAAGCAAAGAACAAACACTCAAAAGTTTTTGTCAAAGCATAATTTATCATGATTTATTAGCTTAAGTGTTGTGGCATGAAAATCAGGGTGTGACATATTCAATATTAGAGCATTGTCCCATGTGAGGAAATAAAAAAAGCGATAAATAAAAAAGGGGAGAAATGCCAAATAAAAAAAGGGAGGCCCAAAAAATGAGAGAAAAAGAGAGAAGGGACAATGCTACTATCCTTTTTTCCACAATTGTGCTTCAAAGTAGCACCATGATCTTCATGATCACTACTAGGGAAAACCTTATACACAGAATCTTAGCAGCAGCGCGGCACAAAAAGAAGCGCTACTGCTAATTAGCAGTAGCACGGGTTTTAAACCCTCGCTACTACTAAGTTGATAGTAGTAGCGCGGGTTTTTAACCCTCGCTACTACTAAGCGGTCTCTACCGTGCCCCTCGACACATGCCATAGTAGTAGCGAGGGGTATAAACCCGCGCTACTACTAAGTTGATAGTAGTAGCTCGGTTTTATACCCATCGCTACTACTAAGTATGAGGTAGGTGAAGTCGCCATATCCTCGGCTGAATCCCCATCTCCTCCCCCAAATCCCTCCTCTCTTCCACCACTCTATCCTCCCACTTTCCATATGCTCTCACATGGACCTCTTGCCCATGCACCCATCCTCCTCCATGGCGCCGAAAGAGGACGTCGTCTCGCGCCACCGGCGTCTAGGAGCTCGCCGGTCTTCCACTGACGTCTAGGAGGCCGCCGTCCCGCGCCACCACACCGGAGCACCTCGCCACCGGTGACTAGCTCCGCTGCTCCCTACATCACCTTCCTCTCTCCCTTGGTTTTCCTTTTCTCTCTCTCCCTCTAGTTTGACTCACCCTCCCATGTCCATGCCCGTGCAGGTCGTCGCCATGGATGACCCGGAGCTATCTGGCATGGTCGGGAAGAGGAGCCCCATGTCGCGGCCTGGCTCTACCATAGAAACGGGCCCTCTCCAACAACCACTGCTGGATCTGGTCTTCCGCTGTCCGTTCATGCCTCCGGCGACGCCAATCATCGCTAGATCTTACCATTGCTGCCATTGACAGCACGCACGGGATCGAGATTTTTTTTGAAAGTAATAGCAGTAGCGCGGGGTATAAGACCCGCTACAACTAATTAGCAGTAGCGTTGTTTGCAACGCACGCTACAACTAACCATGTATAGCAGTAGCGTGTGTCAACACGCGCTACTGCTACAAGTTAGTTGTGGCGCCGTATTAGTAGCGCGGGCACCCGCGCTACTGATACACCCAAAACCCGCGCTGCTGCTAGGCTTTTCCCTAGTAGTGGATAGAGAGTTTCTTATTTTGTCATTTTCATTTACTAGTGGGAATTTTTCATTACAGAACTTGGCTTGTATATTTCGACGATGGGCTTCCTCAAAATGCCCTAGGTCTTCGTGAGCAAGCAAGTTGGATGCACATCCACTTAGTTTCTTTTGTTGAGCTTCCATATATTTATAGCTCTAGTGCATCCGTTGCATGGCAATCCCTACTCACTCACATTGATATCTATTGATGGGCATCTCCATAGCCCATTGATACGCCTAGTTTATGTGAGACTATCTTCCTCCTTTTTTGTCTTCTACACAACCACCATTCTATTCCACCTATAGTGCTATGTCCATGGCTCGCGCTCATGTATTACGTGACACTCGAAAAAGTTTGAGAATACTAAAGTTTGAAACAATTGCTTGGCTTGTCATCGGGGTTGTGCATGATTTGAGCATTTTGTGTGACGAAGATGGAGCATGGCCAAACTATATGATTTTGTCGGGATGAACTTTTTTTGGCCATGTTATTTTGAGAAGACATTATTACTTTGTTAATATGCTTGAAGTATTTTTATTTTTATGTCAATATTAAATGTTTATCTTGAATCTTTCGGATTTGAATATTCATGCCACAATAAATAAAATTACATTGATAATTATGTTAGGTAGCATTCCACATCAAAAATTCTGTTTTTATCATTTACCTACTCGACGACGAGCATGAATTAAGCTTGGGGATGGTTGATACGTCTCCAACGTATCTATAATTTTTTAGTGTTCCATGCTATTATATTATCTGTTTTGGATGTTTAATGGGCTTTAATATGCTCTTTTATATTATTTTTGGGACTAACCTATTAACCGGAGGCCTAGTGCCAGTTTTTGTTTTTTGCCTATTTAGTGTTTCGCGAAAAGGAATATCAAACGGAATGCAAACGGAATGAAAACTTCGCGATGATCTTTCTTGGACCGAAAGAAAACTAGAAGACTTGGAGTTGAAGTTTGGAACGCCACGAGGCGGCCACGAGGCAGGAGGGCGCGCCTAGGGGGTAGGTACGCCCCACCCTCGTGGGCCCCTCATAGCTCCACCGACGTACTTCTTCCGCCTACATATACTCTTATACCCTAAAAACATCAGGCGGAGCCACGAAACCACTTTTCCCCGCCGCAACATCCTGTACCCATGAGATCCCATCTTGGGGCCTTTTCCGGCGATCTGTCGGAGGGGGAATCGATCATGGAGGGCTTCTACATCAACACCATAGCCTCTCCGATGAAGCGTGAGTAGTTTACCGCAGACCTTCGAGTCCATAGTTATTAGCTAGATGGCTTCTTCTCTCTCTTTGATTCTCAATACAAAGTTCTCCTCGATGTTCTTGGAGATCTATTCGATGTAATACTCTTTTGCGGTGTGTTTGCCGAGATCTGATGAATTGTGAATTTATGAACTTGATTATCTATGAATATTATTTGGTTCTTCTCTAAATTCTTATATGCATGATTTGCTATCTTTGCAAGTCTCTTCGAATTATCGGTTTAGTTTGGCCTACTAGATTGATCTTTCTTGCGATGGGATAAGTGCTTAGCTTTGGGTTCAATCTTGCGGTGTCCTTTCCCGATGTGATGGGGCAGCAAGGCACGTATTGTATTGTTGCCATCAAGGATAAAAAGATGGGTTTATATCATATTGCTTGAGTTTATCCCTCTACATCATGTCATCTTGCCTAATGCGTTACTCTGTTCTTATCAATTTAATACTCTAGATGCATGCTGGATAGCGGTCAATGTGTGGAGTAATAGTAGTAGATGTAGAATCGTTTCGGTCTATTGACACGGACGTGATACCTATATTCATGATCATTGCCTTACATAAGTTCATAACTATGCGCTCTTCTATCAAGTGCTCGGCAGTAATTTGTTCACCCACCGTAATACATGCTATCTTGAGAGAAGCCACTAGTGAAACCCATGGCCCTGGGTCTCTTTCTTATTATATTGCATCTCTTTTATTTACATCGCATCTCGTTTACTGTTTTGCAATCTTTATTTTCCTATCTATACAACAAAAATACCAAAAATATTTACTTTACTATCTCTATTAGATCTCACTTTTGCGAGTGGCCGTGAAGGGATTGACAACCCCTTTATCGCGTTGGTTGCATGGTTTGATTGTTTGTGCAGGTACTAGGTGACTTGTGCATTGTCTCCTACTGGATTGATACCTTGGTTCGCAAAAACTGAGGGAAATACTTATGCTACTTTGTTGCATCACCCTTTCCTCTTCAAGGGAAAACCAACGCATGCTCAAGAGGTAGCAGGGCACCCAAGGTGGGCACAACCCACCAGGGAGCGCACGGGCCTCCTAGCGTGCCCTGATGGGTTGTGCTCCCCTCGGAGCACCCCCCCCTCCCAGGTGCTTCTCCGGCCCAATGGATATCTTCTGGTCCAAAAAAATCCACAAAAAGTTTCGCTGCATTTGGACTCTGTTTGTATTGATTTCCTATGATGTAAAAAACATGCAGAAAACAGCAACTCGCACTTGGCACTATGTCAATAGGTTAGTACCAAAAAATGATATAAAATGATTATAAAACATCCAAGAATGATAATATAACAGCATGGAACTATCAAAAATTATAGATACGTTGGCGACGTATCACACGGCGGTGAGCATCATGAAATTGGTGATGGAGGATGGTTGATGATAACGATGGCGACTATTTCCCCTCTCCGGAGCCCAAAACAGACTCCAGATTTTCCCTCCCAAGGAAGAACAGGAGGTGGCGGCAGCTCCGTATCGTAAAATGCGATGAATCTATCTCTTTGAATTTTTTTCTCCCCGAACGTGAATATATGGAGTTGGAGTTGAGGTCGGTGGAGCTTCGCGGGACCCACAAGGCAGGGGGCGCACCCTAGGAGGTGCCCCCCACCCTTGTGGACAGCTGGTGGGTCCCCTTCGGTTGATTTTGTCGCCAATATTTTTTATATATTCCAAAAATATTCTCTGTGATGTTTCAGGTCATTCCGAGAACTTTTATTTCTGCACAAAAATGACACCATGGCAATTCTGCTGAAAACAGCATCAGTCCGGGTTAGTTCCATTGAAATCAAGCAAATTAGAGTCCAAACAATGGTAAAAGAGTTTGTAAAAGTAGATACGATGGAGACGTATCATGGTGTTCCTCCCCCACTTTATCCGGGGGCTGGGATTTCATCTGCACCCCTTCGTTCGAGGTTTGATGTTCTTTTATGGGCTGGACTTTCATGACCTAGCCCACAACTCCTTCCTCCACATCTCAGCCTTCATCATCATCTATGAGGCCCTTCTGCGAGTCTAGCCGGATTTCGGCCTGTGGCTGAAGGTGTTCAATGTCAAGCCGAAGATAGTCGACGGCACCGAGGCGGACTGCGGTGGAGCGATGATCAGCAAGCTCACCTGAGTTCAATGCCCAGAGGGCATATTCATCGAGACCGTCAATATTTGGCAAAAGGAATGGTTCTATATCATAGAATCATGGGAGGCAGCCTGGAGGACGGTCCCCAAATTGAGATCCGGACCCATCGCGAGATTGACCTCATGGACCAAGAAAGGTCTGAGCTGGGGATCCGCCGACGAGGTGAAGATGCTACAAAAATACATCTCCAACGTGATGGAGACCGGCACCAAGCTGACCAATATGGTCCAGAAAATGTTTGGTCACCGCCTCCTCCCCTGTTAGCAGAGGGCTGCTTTGATGTGGGCCTACAAGTTCGACGACCCGGCCACCATGCAGTACTTCTTTGGCACCACCCACGACAAGATGTGGAAGTTGTTTTTTAAGCCCATAAGGAATGGCCGGCCGAGGAAGAAGACATTGGCCTCGATGCCAACACTCCCCCAAAGAAGGCAGTTGAGATTTTGCCCATTTCATGTGTTGTCACTCGCACTATGCGAAGTCCACTCTAAGCTTCCTTTGGTTGTCTCTATAGGACTGGCTTGAGAAGCCCAAGAAGATCAACAGTCTGGCTCCACTGCCCGTAGAGCCTCAGATGGCTCAACTGGAGGAGCTGCTGGTCGTGGCGCCTTACAAGGCGCCAGAAAAGAAGAGAAAGAAGAAGAAAGACCTGCCGAAGGCCCGGGAAGGCCTCCACACAAGAGGTCATCCTGACACCTAGGCCGGAGTCGCTGCGGCCCCATTTGCACAAGACAGGGAGGAGAAGAAGACAATGAGGAAAGTGCCTCCTCCCACTCCAAGAAGTGGGTGGCATCCGAGGATGTCGAGAAGGAACAGCCTCCTCGGGCCCCGAAGAGGCGATGCAGGCCCAAATTGGTTCAGCTTGACAGCTCGGACTCCGATGAGGAGTTCGTGGCGTCCGAAGAGGTCCCGGAGAAGGACCTCAGGGTCAAGGCCTCCGTGATACGTCTCCAATGTATCTATAATTTATGAAGTAATCATGTTGTTATATTATCATTCTTGGATGTTTTAGAATCATTTTATAGGAACTTTATATCATTTTTTGGGACTAACCTATTGACCCAGTGCCCAATGCCAGTAGCTGTTTTTTGCTTGTTTTTTACATCGCAGGAAATAAATATCAAACGGAGTCCAAACACCACGAAACTTTTTGTGGATTTTTTATGGACCAGAAGACATCTAGTGGGCCAAAGAAGCACCTGGAGGGTGCCCCAAGGGGGCACAACCCACCAGGGCGCGCTTGGGGGCCCAGGCGCGCCCAGGTGGGTTGTGCCCACCTTGGTGGCTTCTGCACCCCCTCTTCGACCTATAAATACCCAAATATTCCAAAAACCCTCGGGGTAATCCTAGATCGAAAGTCCCGCCGCCGCAAGCCTCTGTATCCACGAAAACCAATCTAGACCCCATTCCGGCACCCTGTCGGAGGGGGAGATCATCACCAGTGGCCATCTTCATCATCTCGGCGGCCACCACGATGAGGAGGGAGTAGTCCACCCTCGGGGCTGAGGGTTTGTGATACGTCTCCAACGTATCTATAATTTTTGATTGTTCCATGCAATTATATTATCTGTTTTGCATGTTCAATGGGCTTTATTATACACTTTTATATTATTTTTGGGACTAACCTATTAACCGGAGGCCCAGCCCAAATTGTTGTTTTTTTGCCTATTTCAGTGTTTCGAAGGAAAGGAATATCAAACGGAGTCCAAACGGAATGAAACCTTCGGGAACGTGATTTTCTGAACAAACGTGATCTAGAGGACTTGGAGTGGACGTCAAGCAATCAATGAGGAGGCCACGAGGCAGGGGGCGCGCCCTCCACCCTCGTGGGCCCCTCGTGGCTCCACCGACCTACTTCTTCCTCCTATATATACCTACGTACCCCAAAAACATCAGAGGAGGAGCAAAAACCCTATTTCCACCACCGCAACCTTCTGTACCTGTCAGATCCCATCTTGGCACCTTTTCCGGTGCTCTGCTAGAGGGCGCATTGATCACGGAAGGCTTCTACATCAACACCATAGCCCCACCAATGATGTGTGAGTAGTTTACCTCAGACCTTTGGGTCCATAGTTATTAGCTAGATGGCTTCTTCTCTCTCTTTGGATCTCAATACAAAATTTCTCCTCGATTCTCTTGGAGATCTATTCGATGTAATCTTCTTTTGCGGTGTGTTTGTCGAGGTCCGATGAATTGTGGGTTTATGATCAAGATTATCTATGAACAATATTTGAATCTCCTCTGAATTCTTTTATGTATGATTGGTTATCTTTGCAAGTCTCTTCGAATTATCAGTTTTGTTTGGCCTACTAGATTGATCTTTCTTGCAATGGGAGAAGTGCTTAGCTTTTGGTTCAATCTTGCGGTGCTCGATCATATTGTATTGTTCCCATCGAGGATAAAAAGATGGGGTTTATATCATATTGCATGAGTTTATCCCTCTACATCATGTCATCTTGCTTAAAGCGTTACTCCGTTCTTATGAACTTAATACTCTAGATGCATGCTGGATAGCGGTCGATATGTGGAGTAATAGCAGTAGATGCAGGCAGGAGTCGGTC